>OZ024711.1:2687448-4142195 GCA_964016945.1 Microplitis deprimator | reverse complement strand
AATGAGGTTGGGTGGTTACCCCCATGCTAGGTAGAAAGAAGGGGTGTCGTGATAACGTCATGCTCTGACAGAGTGCTGCTGCTATCGCGCCGCCACACGCTGGCAGAGAAACAAAATGGAACCGACGACCCTTGCTACAACACTACCCGCGTCTTCGACAGCTCAGTCTACTGGCTCTTTCCTATGTAACTATCTCGAGCCGATGACCCTTTAAATAATACCACCCTATCCAGTCAAAGGCTCTGGTGCTATACAGCTCCCGATAAAAAGCTCCCTTGTTATATGCAATATATTTTAGCCCGTGTATGTATACTAAATATAATATAATATACTGCTGTACAGCCATTTTCCGCCGGTGCATCCATCCAGAAGTCACCAATAAATGCACTTTAAAATTGCTCGGTCATGTATTATTATGTTTTTATGCGCGTTATTATTTTGTCAACTCTCGAGAGAACATTGACGATCGATACTTGACGACGTTGCACACGCACTTCCGGCACATATCTATGCTTTATAGGAACATATATGCATAGAGCGACGAAGAGAGAGAGAAAGAGAGAAGAGACCGGTGAAATGCACACAAGGTCACACGGGTGTCCGCACACGGAAATCCGGATTGGATCCGGCTGCACGCTCGAGCACGCGCATCGATGATGATGCCCACAAACCCGTGCAAACTCGGCGTGCGAGCATTTCCCGCACGTGTGCTCGCGTACAAAGCTGCGAATCCGTTGCCACTCATCCCTCGTTCACTTTCCTCCTGCATTATCAACTACGCCACCAGCAACACTACTACCCTCTCATCGTCATCGAGGCCCCTCGCGGCTCCTCTGGCCTTCTCCCCGTGTGCCCGTTTCTCTGTTGACCGCATCGGTCGTTTGACCGAATGCGAAACAAACGGCGCCTGCTCGGTGGTTCCGAGCCACCTATATCAAAAGCCCATAATAAATACAAGCTCCGATATTAATTCCGTTAATTGTAAAATGCATTTGCCGAGTGGGTGGAAATAAAAGTTACTCGATGGCATGAGCGGTATAAAAGGGAGGGAAATACTGCACACGTGGAATACAACATGGTGTGACTGCTTTTCTGTGCACTGGATATATATACACATATACATATATATGTAGAAAAAGAGGTTTGTATTATGGGCTAATGGGTGCCAGTACCAGGGGTTAGTGAATACGAGCCACGTAAATGAGAGAGAGAGAGAGAGAGAGAAATGAAAGCGAGTTTTCGTTTATAAAGAGGACATGAGCGTCTGCGTTGTAATTAAAAGTGGAATGTTAATTACTCTTTGCATTACCGAAAAACGATTTACGCTGCTGGAAAAATTGTTATGGTTATTTCTGTTGTTGTTGTCTTGCGTCTGCTGAAAATGACATTTTTTAAAAAATTTTTTTCGTAACATAATTAAATTTTCAAGCTTCAAAGCTTACTACTCATTGTTTTAGTGGAGTTATAATTAACCGATCAATAATTTTTTTACTTTGAGTTATTAGAATATATGCAATGCATTATTGAGTGGTTGTCATCAGTGTAAACTGCATATTTCAATGGCTTATTGCTGAACAAAAATTAAATAGACATAAAAGACAGGGCGTGGTTCCGAGACGCATTTGAAAGGCTCATAAATACAAGGTAACTATTTTGAGGGACCGAGAATGATTTATAGAAACGTATAACTTCCCCGAGGCCCGTCTAGTTTGTTGTTTGGGACTACATATGAATGTATACATGTGGATATATTTTTGCTTATTTTGTTGGTCGATGTTCGCCTCGGGTTCGCGCGAAATGCGACGACTTTGTGTCTATCTGAAGAATAACCGAAGAAACTCATAGTGAGGCCCGAGAAATGAAAGAGAAGTAAAAAATAAAAAGTAAAATAAAAAAACTAAAAGAATGAGAGAATGAAACGAGTCCCAGCAATTCTTAGGACCGACCGTCGGGCCCCAAGTCTGCGCGGAGGGCCATGGCCCCTTTGGAATATTTAATTACAGCTTTAACATTCGAGCGAGAAGAAAATAACGCACACGAGAGCTCATTTCATTCTTTAATAAAGCCCCATTGGCTGCTTGTGGCGAGATGCAAGAACCATATATATATACTCACTCTCTGTGTTTACCTCGGTACTTCTAATTGCTCTCTTGGACCTGGGGGGGCTCTTCACAGTCGGCCATTACATGCGAGACCAACCGGCTGAAGTGTAGAAGAAGAAGAAGAACTGTACACAAGTGAGCAAACCACAATCTATAGACTAAAAAATTAAAAATAAAAAAAAAATTAAAGGCGATCGCATACGTCGCATTCACTTTAATATAAATACCTTGAAAAAACAATATATATGTATATAACGATGATAATTATTATTTAATCTTGGATATCTTGTGTAAACTCCTCGTCATCTTGCATTAACTTTTAATTTTAATTTCCAAATCAATTATTTTTATTGTTGATTTTCTGACAACGAAACGCATTCTCATGCACCTCAATTAATGAACGCTAGGGAGTTGATTGAAATTCCCTCTTGCATTTGCTGACTACTGCCAACAATCCACTACTATATTTCCGGCATGATTTTCAAGATTATCGTTATCGACCGAATTTCTCGTTTGTTGTTGTACGCCTCGGTGTTTTGTTGTATACATGTATAAATATATGAAGGCACACACGTCTGAAAGTAAAGGGTGAAAAGTTGCCGGATGCATTCGGGGAAAAGAGTACGGAACACACTCACACATCAAGTACCGGCCATGTTGGCACGAGGTGGCCAATGGCGGGCGGAGCACCTGCCTCTCGTGGGTTCTCCTCGCGTGCTGCTTGTATCGCCCGACGGGTGGCTTGTGTGCACTTCGCGAGGCGTACACAACGTCGGAGGAAACGCATGGCTGAGCATCGTCTACTCAGAAAAGGGTGTACAATAAATATACATATGTATGTATAGAAAGCTCATATCTACATGCTGTATAGCGCTGCAAAAGGCGGACATTTGTGGGGCGTATCTACTTGGATTTCGCTACTGCAATAATCATCAACTTGGGCTCTCACACATTAATCAATAAATCGATTGTATTTTCATTATCACTTAATTAAAAATTAACAAACATTTGCGATCAATGTATTGTATGTTTACGTGTGTATGTGTGTGAGTGGGTGCAAGTGTGTGTGTGATTAATGCAGCAACGAATTGGTTCAGGTGTATGGTATATCTTAAATCGTGTGAGTGTAGTCACGAGTTGGTGCGGAATAATTAGAGAAGCATTATCTCTTTTTCTCTCTTTCACTCTTTCAATCTCGGTGATGCCTTGTCTCAGAGTGTGTGATGTCCGCCGCTCGATAATTATGCGAGACGAGAAGTACACCAGCAGTCGATGTCGAGATATCGATGTGCTGGGAATCATCAAGGACGAAAGAACGACGCGCGATTGCGATGAGAAGCGTTTGAATATCAGTGGCGCGAGAGTCCTGCTGACAAGGACGACCTCCAAGCGATGACAATCGGCTGGCCTCGATGCTGTGTGCCAATTATCCAGCAATTTATGCATCTGGTTTCAATCCTCCCTCTCCTTCTTATCTTCTATCCTCTCATTCTTATGCTCCCTTTTACTTTCTAAATTCACACACGCGCTGGATAACATCGTGTCCTTTAAGGCTCAAATATTCTCCAGCCGTATTATCATTCAGCATTATTTTAAGGACAATTATACCGCGAGAGTGCACGCCTTGCATTTATTTTCCCGAGGTAATGTGTGCGCCTCCCCACGACGGCGATGCATACAAAAGAAATAAAATAAAATAAACGGCTGCTGGCAAATGTGTGGGTACAAATTTAAAATCTTCATTGTGGTCAGCCATTCTTTGGCTAAGCGTTGCGGTAATATTCCTTCAGCTCACAACCTCATCTTCATATTCTCATCCTCCACCTCCTCATCCGCCTCTTTCATCGCGCACTCCACCTCATTGCCGCATCGTGTACCACCCAAGGGCAGTGATGCGTGCATGTGAAGGTCGAAGCTCTTCCTCTCACTTTATTATTTATATTTTTATTATTTTTTATACTCTTCAACGTGTGCATGCACACTCCTACAACCATACTGCAAACACACACACATATGTTTATACTCACCCATATATTTTTTGCTATATATCACAAATTTCTCACGACGATGATTATAAACGCGTCTCGGGGTTGCGTTCCACCTTCATCATCCTTCAGCATCATCATCATTATAATCATCATCGACATTATATCCCTGTTCTCATTTCTTTTTCTCCCCCGCGATCGCCGGTGCATCCTTAGTGATCGTCTTTCGTCCCAACAGTCGTCATCCTTATGGCTCATTTTCTTTCTTCGAGCAACGCTGAATTCCAGACCCTCTATATAACTACAGGACTACTTCTTGAGGTCCACAAAAACGAGTGGCGTTCCAAGGCGTCCATCTTTCAGCGCCATCGGCAACGCCAACTGCCTACCATAGTCTCGCACAGAACACAGCCGTTGTCATCTTGCGGGGCTTAACACTTATAACCCAAGTGCGAATACTTTGTAAGCTCATTGACTCCCAGTCGTATTGCACGGCAGCACATATAGATATACAGGGCAGGTATTTTTTCATGATCCTTTAAGTTCTTTCCATCGCTTGGTCCGTCATCGTCGTGTTTCCGTCCACCATAATAATTCCCTTGGTGATTTTTATTTGGTCGCGTTTCATTGCCCGGCGATGGCCTATGGGCAGTCGGCACGGTATGTTATTAGCGTCTGGTGATGCTCGTCGTTATTGCTCTGGCCCGGCTATATGCCTGCCTTCAACTCATACACGTTTTCTTTTTCTCTACCTTATTCTACCTTTCAGCCTTTATTTTTGTCTCGCTCTTTTACTGCTCGGGTGTATATCTATATCTATATACATATCTGCAGTTAGTTATACAGTCTGTTGCTATTTCACTCGCGCCAGAATTGCTGGTTGATGCTCGAGGTGGAGAAGATGGTGAAGAGAATGAAGAAGAACGAGAGTGATTGGACGAATGGGAATCCATCCTGGAGCGAATAAGGGACCGCCATACTGGTGTGCTGTGTATTGAGAAGAGCTGACTGAGTTCTCCTCTGGCTTACGATCCTTTTGAAGAACCATCTCGTGAATATTCCTTTTTCTTATTCATCCCACAAAACTCGTTCCCATACATAGATATTCAGAAAGACCCACGACTGACCCAGAGACTATACCAACTCCGTGGTATTCGTAGTCTCAGTCGTAGTCGGAATTAAATTCATCAGTGTGGGATCGAGTAACGTCTCTGTTTTACGGTCCTATTAAAACACGATTTAATTATCTTCAATTAGGATTCGAATGGGCGGGAACGTATTGTGGATGAGGATAAAAAATTATGTTTATTTACTGATTTGTGATTTTTTACTTTTTTTTTTTTGCTACCCTGTCCAGGGTTTTTATAGAACGAAATCCGATAAATTTAACGGAGAGAAAGAGAGAATGTAAGTGAAGAAAAACACGTGCTGCATGTCTCCACAAATCAGCACAAAAAAAGCTCGTAAAGACGTTTTACTACCCTGTTGGCTAACTTTCGTACGGAGGAAAGAGAGTTACAATATGAGAGACGCCCAGTGAACGAACGAGTGATTGATACTCGAGGATTGTGTGATCATTCGCCATAACTCGGAGCAAGGCTTACGAGCTTACCGATATACTTGGAAGTGTGCCTGTTACTTCATCAATCCTAAGACCTTGACCGAATGACTCACAAATTACTTTTTCATCTCATACTACAATTTCTGTCCCTTTATTTTCGATACTGAAAATAACTTTTAGTGTCTTGTTCATGGTTTTAAAACTCATAAATTTGTCGTGGAGTTTTTAAAATTTTTTATCAGTATTATCCAAGTTTGCAGCGTAACAGGAAATTTGCCAAGTTTGCCATAATACACGCATGCCGTGATGTGTGTGTGGATAATTGCAGGAGTTGCATCTACGAGCGTGCACAGTGTGGTGACGATACTAGTGCTGGGTTTGGTTTGGTCTGGTTTGGTCTGGCTGGTTGGTTCGTTGGAGCTGGGGTTCGGTATTGCGGTAGGAAAGGGTGTCACCACCACCATCACCTCCATCTCCGCCCTGGTGTTCGTCGTTCCCTTGTACCACTAATCAAATTCAAATGCATATACCCAACACCCAGAGCGAGCGGCAGTACACACATGCTCGTCGTTGATGAAATTATGGTCTACTATACACTCTCACTCACGCTGCTGCATCTATTTCACAACGTATGTGCTGTACATATGCTGTTTTTAATTGTGTCACCGTACTGGAAATATTCCAAAAATCGCAGAAATATATTCTGTTTAATGTTGACTAAAAATTAAGCATTTGTCAACAGTGAAGCATTTAAAGTTTGCTGTGATGAAAAGACCCTGGTGGATGTCTAGGTGAAATGTGGCTGGTTAATGGTCAGTAGATATCAATGCTGAGTACACACAAACATGTAATGGGGAATATGTACAAGATGTGTATGAGGAAGAGAGATGTGCACTTGCCGCGGGAGCCAATTATTCGATACCGAGCACTCGGCTACGTGCCACTACTATCTCTCTAGCGCATCGAGAGTATATAAGCCTTTGGCTATCCTCATTTCGTCGTCTCTTCTTTATACCCTTATCCTTTATCTAACTCTCTGTCTTTTCCATTCTTTTCAACAAATACACCAACAACTGGAGAGTAAACTTCATATAAAACTATGTCTAGATGTTCTTATAGTCAAGGGGTAAAAAAAGTTGGAGAAAGTGCGTGTAGAGATCCCAGTCACTTGGAGACTGGCTAATCCTTAAGCCAAAGAGAATATTCTCAAACGAAATACATATACTGAATCAATCCTAGTTTTCGAAGCGTGTTTCGGTGGATATATTCTGAATAAGAGAGACGGTAGAAAAAAATAAATAAATAAAACAAAAAAAATGGGCTCTCATGGTCTGTCTACAAGAGGTGCGCGATGAGACGGGGCTATTACAATACCAAATGCCCGGTCGATCGGCTGGACAATGGCAAAAGCCTTCAATTGTATTGAAATCCCGAGTGAACAAATGTGCGGCTAAATTCGTCAATAAATCTACAAGTCAACCAGTCGACTGCTGCTACTCCGGCACCACTCCACAACTCCCATCTACTTTCACCACTTCTACACTAACCCAAAAACACATTCACAAGTTTCTGGTTGCCACTATCACCATCATCAGATATACAATCACCACGAGAGCAGCAAAATAGTCTGTTGAACAATCAGCGTGAAGAAGTCACTCTTTTGCGCTTCTGGGCTGGCACTCCCGCCGCCATTTTGGTTAACGTTGAGACGCCAATTTGCCGAGGCACCTGGTGAGCGTTCAGGCCCGCCAGGCACCCGCTTCTTTACCTTCTCATCCTCATCTTCTACCTCTACTTTTACCTCTTTCGTTTAGTCCTGGGCACCGTAGTAGAGAGGATGGGTTGGCGTAATTGCACAAGCGAAACAACCAAGCTCCGTTCCGGATCGCGAATTATAAGGACGACTGTAATTGCAAAGGTATTCCTCCAACGATCTTCTTTGCTGTCTCGACGTTGCTCACTCATACTCTTTAACTCTTTTCCTTCTTATTTTTACTTTTATTATTTCCTTTCTACTCCGGTTTTTTTTATTATCGTCTTCACTCATTGCACCAATCGCCATTGACTGCATCAGCCATGCTGGCATGTTAAATTTTAAGGCGTTAAAGAAGGCTCGCTTTAAAAATGCATAGCTTGTAATCGTTTCAATGTGTCCGGCAGGACTCGACTACTCCCTTGAGATAAACTGGCGATCGTTTTCTAAGAGCTTGCTCATACAATTTTTATGATCACGTCTCTCTTCCCTCAGTACTGCGAATCGACGATTCCTATTTCCTTTCCCTTCATTTCGAGGTTTATATTTATCCACACAACCTATATCTCCACAGTATCTACTGATGCATGCAGCCACAGCCCACCTGTTTTCTTTCTCTCTCCATCTATATCCGTAGCGTTTCCAATCATTGTAAAACCCCAACAGAAATATAAAACCATAAACCGATCAACCAAACGATATGGACTCATATATAATGCACACAGTAAATACACACACGAAATGTTTCACGTTATATGCACACACTCACACACCCACATATGTGTGACGTCACACATGAACACGTAATGGCGGTGATGCGTTATCTAGAAATGGTTTTACAAGGGCGACATCCCATGGCATACATAAACTTAGCATACTCTGCGAACCAAGAAGTCCAAGAAGGAGTATTTTTTTCCATTGCTAAAAATTTTACTTTTTTTCTTAGCATCTCTCTTTCGCTCTTTTGAGACTATTTTACTTTCACCCTGTTTGGTAACGGATTCGTGAAACGACCTTGCAGTATTTCTCAACCCCATTCTTTATAAATACATTGGTGTGTCGTTTCCCAAACCACTAGCGGAACAATCGCTCCTTACGGACGCGTAAAAATGTCGAATCGCACACAGCATACGGGGCTAGAGTGTGTGAGTATGTTATAGGAAACTTTCAGAATGATATATCGAAACGCGAACGAATCTTGTGGGCAATCGACTTGCATGAGTTACTACACAGTAGCTTTGATTTGTATTTCTATAGGTACTTAAATCAAATTCCGCTGAAACTAAATCTTTGACGACTTTATTTTTTATTTTTTTGCTCTACCTTTCAAAAACGTCGCAGACATACCGCAATGACAATGATAAGTTTATGAACTAGTTGTGTAAGTTGTGGGGAAAAGTAGGAGCTGCCTTGATTGAATATGAATATGAATATGAATATGAATATATATAGAGCTGAAGAACAAAGGGTGATCAATGATATGGAAGAAAATAGTTGCTTATCACATACACAGGCAGTCTCACTAGACTTCTCGGTTGGTCGGATGATCTGCATGTCGTGTCATCCGTTTCCTTCGTTTTGCTTCCTGAGGAATGAATAAGCCGGGGTTACACCCTCCGGCTGAACGAGGAGACACCCTCCTTCCAGTAGTCCTACAATAACAACAACAACAACAAAGCCTTGGTCGTATACACAAGCTCGCGACACCGGAAAGCTCGCGCGTCCACGACGACGCGTCTAGGTGACTAGTGTTGCTTCGGGAAGTTACACGGCACTACATTCTGATTTACTGATGTACTTTAGTCTGTCCTGTAGCCTCATTCATTCCGTCTTTTGCATAAATTTTTTACTCGCCATTTTTTACTTCAACTTTTAACACACTCCCAACTTCCATTTCTCAATCTTCATAAACTCCTTTGTTTTGTTTCTCATTTAAATTCAACACAACTCAATAAAATACTTAATATAATCATTTTTTTATTCTTATTATTTTTATTTATTATTATTGTTCTCTGTCTTACGATAATGTGTTTTTTTGTTTCAGGTAAGTTATGAGCTCATGAATCTGCGGCAGATATTTCAGTGGCAGAATGAAAGATGAATTTCGGTGGTTTTAAAAAACAGGGAATACTAAAAATAAAAGAAAATATGTCACACTGGAGACAGAGGTAATCGAAAAAATCTACGATTTTATGTGACACGCCCG
This sequence comes from Microplitis deprimator, assembly GCA_964016945.1. Lineage (NCBI taxonomy): Eukaryota > Metazoa > Arthropoda > Insecta > Hymenoptera > Braconidae > Microplitis > Microplitis deprimator. The sequence continues at coordinate 4,132,588 of OZ024711.1, read as the reverse complement.
GCATACAAAAAATACTGCTGAATCAATATTTTTTCTTACACGAATATGCAATCTAGGATAGGAGGAATTCGAGTTGGATGCTGTATAAAATAAGCTGTACAGCGACACGTCTATCTGGTTTATGTACTTTCAACTCGGCTGGTTGCCTGTCGGGATATTATTATGGAATAAAATGCGAAGGAAAACGAGTCGTATGGCTGAGCGAAAAGAGTAGGCCTCGGAGGCCCATAACCCCATCAGGTTAGCTCCCAAGGGTGGCATAAATGGGTATTCCCGAACCGTTGTGTTCCAAGCCGATGGCTCCTGCGGTCTCGGTATCATCCTCCACGTGTGTCTTTCTCGCCGACCCGCTCATTCCAATCACTAGTTTACACACACACACACTCATACATTCATATATCTATTTCTATATCTACAGTGCATATACATATATATAGATAGATGGGTAGAGTTGACGTACATCTGGATATACTTTGGAGATATCGGCGTAGAGTTATTCATGAGAATAAAATGAAATCGTCTTGTCGTTTGGTATCTCCGGCACGGTTATTAACTCGCTCTCGTCACGAACAAGTCACGGTATTCACTGATGCATTTAGTCGGTTGGGATGGCTACTTTTCTTATTTCTCCCTCGCACGCCATCGCGTATATTCAGTCCTCTACCTTCCGGATTCTCTTTGATCCACACTCAGACACTCGTTTTATATTTTCTTATTCTGTTTTTTCGTTTAATTATTTTCAGATGCTCGCGTGTAAACTCACAACTCAAGTGAATTATTTTTTCCCCATTCGAATCACAACAAAACCTAAAAGACTTGAGACTTTAGACTTAAAGTATCTTCAACCGACGGATTAAATTTTATTTTTTTTACTTTCGAGCGATCGAAGCGACCATTTTGGGTGTGAGGTGACGAGTATAACGAGACGAATTTCGTTGTCGCTTATTTTCATACACATATAGACATATATATAAATACGGACGTGTAAAAGTTGTATTGAGTTTCGGTTTGAGCTGAAAATTGTCACTGGTGACGAGCGGTATCATCGCGTATTCCTGCGTTCGCCGATCGTCGGTTCGTTAGTGTGCTTACAAAGCCGAGATGTCGATACAGATTGTGACGAGCTGAAGAGCCAGCGAATGAAAAAAAAGCACCAGTGTAAATAAAACGCGACAATTTTTTCCGAGACTAAAATTATAGTCATAGAGCCTGCTCATAAATTTACTTTTTGAATTATACAATACTCGTTAAATGCACTTATAAACTAAATAAATATACACGGGAGAATACTTACGTGAGCTATAGTAATTTTTTTATTAAAACCACTTGGGCCTGACCTTTAACCGTGAGGTTAACCCCGATCGGTGAAGGAGTACAGCACAAGAGACTGAGGGTGATCAAACTCACGAAGAGACTTTATTCCAGACTATCAAGGCCGAGTGCAAAAACCTTTGATCGATCCGCTTATAAATATCACGTGCATTTTATACATCTTTTTATATTTTTTCTTATTTTATGTTAAGTATAATTCGGTGCTGTTAAATTCCGAAAATATTCTGGTCTCTTGTAGAGACAAAAAACTCGGGTAGCAAAAAAATGACAATAAAAGAGATAAAATTTAAATGTTACCGCGGTTCGAATATAAAATCAGTTTATTATTGATATCTATCATCACTAAAGTCAGACGTGATGATATTTGATTAACTCTATCAACTCACACGGACGCATAAACTAACGGGAGATTCTTTTTGGGTTTCCCGTCGACGCGATCTCGACGATTCGGACCGCGTAAACGCAACGTCGACATGATTAACGGGCGTGTAAACAGATATGTTAAAACACGATGCGGACGGTGGTGACACGGCTAGCCAGCGTGTCGTCGCAATGCATCAAGACGTACACGGTCTCCTGGCATTATAGACGACGTTGTTATGCCCGGCTTGATGAAATCTTGACATTTCCGGTAAATATCTTTTATGTTTACAATTTTACCGTTTTATTTACAATCACAAGTTTTATCAAAATGAAATCAAATCAACATTTTAATCAAAATTAGATTCAGTCTTAAGAAATTTTTATTTTTAAATTTTTTAAATTAATAAAAAATCATAAGAATTTTAAAAGACGATGAAAAATTGACAAATACATATGACAGATACGTATAATTTATTTTCGAGTGAAAAAATTAAAGTTGATGCATCTCTTTCGCCGGTTCTCACGTCCGTTCATCTTCTACGATCATCCGTGAACGCCTAACGAACCCGAAGTCCACTTAGGCCGTGAAAGGATACCCTTAACGAGACTGCAGTTGCCCTTTCTCAATTCTTTATTTATTTTTATTTTTTATTTTTTAACTTGACTTCATTTTATTTCATCTCCTCCTACTACTCCCCCACATGATATTTTAAAAGCCATAATCTTCTCTTTTAAACCGATATCACGTTCGTGTATAGTCCTACCAAAAACATTCTGCGCGGATTTATTATGCTCGGGGGTGACCCAATATTTTAATAAAGAGCGCGATGACTGCTCGTCGAGGGTAAACGCTGTCGCGATGATCTACGGCCAATCAGCCGCATTAATGCACCGCATGCTGCAGCCTCGCCATAAACTATATATTTTCGCCCAACACACACATACACACACACACGACATCGCATTTTTCTAGTCCTATAATTATCAACATATTACTCTCCTTCAAAAATAATCCGACTCAATTAAATTAAAATTACCATATCATTAATTTTCAAAAAATTACCAACACCTTGAATAATTAAATTGATCAATTAAAAATTTCTAAACTTCAATAACCGCAATTTGCATAAGAAATCCATATGATAAAACGTTGACATAATAGCCGTCAATTAAAATTATTTATTATTTATAATACATTTGATTCTAAATTGATTATCAATACAGCCCATAAACAAATCCCAGCAATTAATTTTTTTCTCTGTTTATTTTCACACAACAAGTACACAGATATTATTAATGTGTGCTGAAGGTGTGACAGTATAATTTTGAAATAACCCACGAGCTCTGATTGCATCTGGATGACATGCCGAGCCAATCGCTGCAGATAACGCTAATCATAGTGAATCACACAGAGTCTATTTATATATGTATATATAAATATCTATATGACTCCCGATGTATCATGCAATGCGGGGGTCCGAGCTGCACATATATCCTATCCACACATATATCTTGCTATATATGTATAGATGTATTTATAGATATATACATACATTGAGAAGAAACGTGTGTGGGCCCCATCGGGATCAGCGCCGGCGCTCATGTTCTCGTAATACACAACCACAGCCATTATTATTCATATATTCTATATCACGTCTGTTGGTACAAACCTACACAACGTGTGAAGAGCCTTCGAAACTATAACACCTCGATATGTAAGTCAGTAAATAGTCGCAAGTAACTATCCCGCCATTTATGTCACTTTCTTTTTCTTTCTCTATCTCTCGATCGTTACAAAATTATGTATACGATGTATTTATTTCATTGATGGCCATGTATTTTTATTAAATTACCATTTAATAGCTTTATTAAATGTTATGCCTGAATGTATAATTAATAGGGGAATTAATTCATGTGAGCGCATAACAGAGAAATCTGGTACATCCATCAGACTGTGAGAGACAGAATTCTGTCTAGAAATTGGAGGCTCATCCCAACGAGTCTCGAGGGGTAATAAGATCAGCAAAGTGCATTTGTGCGCGACGGATGAGGGTGTGGGTTCGATGGGATGCGATGCAATGAGACTAGACGAGACGAGACGAGATGAGATGAGATGAGGAGAGTACCGACGTATAGTTTCTACCATAATTGCTCTAGTGAGTAGAATACTGGACCAACTACTGGAATACTCCAGCAGACTCTACACTATGGCCATCAAGTGCTAGTTCAATCGTACGTGCTTCTCAGTAGTCTCCTCAATTTAATTCCCACTGAATAATTAATATTCTATTGCGCTCTGGTTTGTTGAGTGCCGACACAAAAGACCGGAATTATTTGTCGTTTGATTAACTATTGCCTGTACACTTATTGCGATCCTTAAAATATGCAGACGAGAAAATAGAAAAATTGATTTATGTAGAAAAATCGTGTAGTGAGAAAAAATTAATATGTGCCACGTCATCTGGCGTCGCAGCCATAAAACAGCAAACGGATTATATCGAATGGGGCTTCGCATAAAAATATCCGACTGTCAATTTCAGCGACTGGATGCGTTGAGTTCCTGTCCACCATTTCCCCATCTCTCGTCCGAGCTGCATTCGTTGCGATATATATACATTTTTTTTAAAAGTTAAATTGCGGGTATATATGTATATTTATCACACAAAGTTTGGTATATTTTACGACATAAAAGATGATTGAGCCATTTGTTGCGTTCATTCACGTAACGATCTCAATCTGTATCGAGAAGACTTTTTATCAAGTTCCATTTGGTAATTTAGAGTTATAACTTTTATTGAGCAAAAAATAGTGGTCATTGCGACATAAACACTCTTTAAGTAGCACTAGGACGCGCTAATGACGAGGTATTAAATAACATTAATGATCGGATGTCATTTGTATGGTTATAAAGTAGCTTTAAATGCGTGCATCATATCTTTTTGCGTTTCATCCGATGCCGGCTGATCTTACTAACTTAACCTGTCGTCTGAGTCTTCTAATAATCTTTATGTCAACGGCAAAAGCCGAAAATTACACTACATAGCTTCAGGATTTCGTAGATTTTATAGACCGTCACAGTAACTCAAATATTTCAAGGTAATCAAGATACGTTTTTATGCCATCCGCCAATCCGGCTTTTAAATTCCACGATTTTATTTTACTATCTCATTTATTTATTATCTCCATTTATATTTTTTTTGTAATATTCACATTTTTTATTTCTGCAATTTACTCTCAATTATTTGATATCATTATTTTATGAAGCGTTTGAGAGCTCGTTATATTATAAAATGCAGCATTCACAATTCATTTATATTTTCATATTTATATATGTTGAAAATTCAACGTATCGGGAATTGTCAATGACAGAAAAGCAGGTTCCATTTGTGCATATGAAAGAGGATAAAATGATGTTTATAATCATAATAAATATATCATTACAGAGATATCAAAATTTATCATATCGAGATCGTACATTATGTGATTTTACCGATTTTACTCTCGTTATTTTATAATAGATCCCCGCGGTCTGTAAAATCAAACAATCTGTCACTAATTAAATGCCCGATTAACATTTTTGACGTGAGGAAAAATTTTATAAAAATAATTCGATGGCATCAATAAATCTGCTTTAATATTTAAACCAAACGACTAAAAACAACAATAATAATAATTATTATTATTCATCGATATTTATAAAGAGAAAATGATTATAAATTGCCGTACAAATTTTAAGTAGCCTCGAGTTATAGTTCGCGGTTCTGGCAATCACCCGACATGTTCAAATGCATGCATATTTTGTCATGTTGATATTTTCATAATATCTAAAAGTATTATTTCGAAAGCTCTCTTTATATTTAAATCGACATGATTTACTAATACCGGTTACTTATAAACAATAATAAATAAACGACCATTATTATTATTATTGTTTCAACAAACGCTTTCACAACAATATAAAATACATTTTCTGTATTTGTAATGACAGATTTATATTTATGATGGTAACCGAATTTTCCTAACAATAAACTCCAATCAGAATCGATTCCTTCAGAGCCTCAAGCATTTTGTAAACGTCAATCACTCTTGTGCCAAGTTATTTTATTGCAACTAGAAATTTCTCTTGTTTATTGGATATATATGTATATAAACATATATATCTATTTACGTTGCGCGAATTTAAAAATCTTTAGATTAACCTACTCAATGTTATTTTAATGTCGTCATAAATTTCAAATCTACCTGCCAATCGTCATCTAATAAATAAATAAATAAATAAATGTATGGAATAAATAAAATAAAATAACAAATTACACAGTAAGGTGGTGAGAAATGTATAGAGCAATATGGCTTAGAATATCTGGATGGTGGTCGATCCAATAACCTCTGAGCCAAATTGCCTGGTGTCTGACTACCAGTCTCTTGAAAGATTTTCCCATGTAACGTTTCCGTATATAGGCTATTTGAAGCTCGGCGATCTATAAACGAGGAGTAGAGTAGGGGGAAGATAGTCTCCAAGTTTATTCCATTCCAAAGGGCTGGCTGCGTCACATGAGGGCGCGTGTGGGGTTTACAAGACAAAATAAATACAATATTATGCAAACGGGCGGTAGAGCTGATCGTACCAGTTGGAGAATGGGAAAAACCTTGGGAATCTCGGAAATCCCGAATAAATTGACACTAAACGGGGAGTCAACGATGTGTATGTGTGTGTTTTTTTTTCTTTTGCTCTCTGAGGGCAAGTGTGACAAGAAAAACATCCGAGAATGTACTGATGATAAAATTCCGTACGGAATAAAGGTGTGTTGAAGAAAAAAAATATATATATAAAATAAAATAACATGCTGTTGGTATACGCATCGACGATCCCTTTACACGCCATAGTCAATATCACTAGCAGCTATTTCTTTTATAAGGGTTAAGAGGGTAGCTGATCGTTTTTTCCCCAATAAGACGAGGGATTGAGGGTGTAATAGGTATTTTCATTTCATTATTTTTACGAGGTTATTTCAGCCATCGTGTTAAATATTCACATGTGTTGATAGTATCATTAAAAAATTTATTTACCAAAAGTTTATCCTGCGGAAAATTTAAACGGCTGTGAGAATGAGTATGAGTATAAATATGAGTTGTGTATATTTTTTGTCACAGATCTATTTAAAAATAAATGTGAGGACTCCCACGCTATATCAAGTTTATGGCTAAGGGTTTATGTATCTGAGGAACGTGTGCTCACCCCTATGACGTACGCCGTGTAGAAAATTATACGCTCTAAATGGATAATTAAATAGTACACAACAGAACTGACTGAAAGACTGACTGGGGATGATTGCTAGGTTCCGGCGTGCGAGCATGAGTCCGAGAATTGCTGCCGCGGGCAATCGCACTCGGCACTCTCGACGCGTCCGCCCCGTAGCTAAACTACTACGGACGTTATAATTATCTCGATTCCCACAATTGTGGGGCGGCGATGTAACTCGATAGAGAGAATTAGAAGGAATATACTAAATAATAACATTTACGTTACATAGTTCGGAAATCGTTTTGTCATACGACCTATCTTTCAAGTTTTTTTCTTATCATTATTACTATTATTATGTTCAAAAGTTATATACCTAATTTAGTTGATGACAACATTTGTATCGTAAACTCTCGAGTGTACAATAAGTTATCAGCTCAGTCTATTTTCGCACACGGGATTCGTCCTCGAAGTGACCCTCGGTCGTTTCATTAGTGCGGTACAATCTAACGGTCGTCGCGTGGATACGAGGACATGGGAGGGAAAACAACCAAGAGCATCTCGGAGATAAGCTGCGAGTGAGCGGGAGGAGAGTCTAATCAATGAAATTGGAAGACAAAGCCGACAAGGTCAGGGATCGTCGATAGTGGTGTAGATCCAAGTCTTTGTCGCCAAATAGCCATTTCCTTCAGCTGATTCTACATCTTGCTAATCCACCTCAATGAACTTTGGTCAACTATAGAGATCTGACACGATCCACTAGGGCCCAAGGCGAAACGATTGGGCGTCATCGTCCTCATTTGCCATAGAGGACACCCTCACGCTCACACACATCCATATCCATGTCCACATATATATCAAGACACAGATTGTCATTTAGGATTTGGAACCTCAAATTGTCACGAACCTGGTGTTGAGTTTGACCTCTAACTCGTCTATAGAGTTTGGGATAGTAAGCGAGAGGATCGCCTGGTATTCATGTAGACGCTGGATAGACAGGGTCGCGTGATAATGACAGCTCTGGGCGTCACGCAGTGATTGAGGTGGCCGTGTCACAGAGACTCAGTTCAACCACGCCCTGCCTCGGCAAACCAATTCGTCGGATCGATTTGTTTCACCGGATCATTTTTAAGGGTGTCTTCAAAGTCGGTCACTTACGAAATAAAAAAAAGTAATGATAATAATAACAATAATAATATTAAAATACAATCAAATTGATATCTTAAATGTATGGACAATGACGAAGCATTTGCTTTATCAGAGATTAAAAAAAAGTTTATTTCTTTTTCTATCAAGCAAAGAGAGCCTCACGACCATTAAAATGTTTTAGGAATGAGGGATTAAAAGGTAACTTAACGTGTACGCAATGACGCGGCAGATTCTCAGGAAGATAATACCGCCGACAGATGGAACTCGGTCTCGGCTGGGTGACGAGTTAGGATCTCTGGTTGGCATACCATCTTCGAGTACACGTAGCTGTTGCTTATCTATCTCGTATCGAGGCAAACCCTCAGGCGCGTTAGTACGCATACCGCGTGGCATTCCACAATACATGCATATACATAAACCTTGGCCATCTCTCTACTTGCAATTACACACTACACCCGTCTCAGTCCAACTTAACTCACGGGTTAATATCTGCTTGCCGTAAGATGCTCATCGTCATTTGTGACGGGAATTATTTTTCAAAAACAACATCAATCATTTTAGTTCCCACTCAAGACAATTCCAGTTGTGATTGTTCAGTGAGTACGACTACCTCTGGGTTATTAACTGTCTCGGCAGTGGCTTCTCTTGTCTAAATTTAAAGAATCCATCAGAGTATGCAGACCAGGCGAAAAAATAAAATAATAAAAACCGCCAAAGCCATTATCATCCCTCTCGTAACTCAAGTGACGGTAATAACGGCATATTAGAGGATTTTACCGCGCAAATTGAATAACCACGAGGTAATGAGGTTATTGCCTATGGAAATGCTCTATCCTGATGGTGAAGCTCATGCTTCTGCTGCTGCTTACGACGATGATAAGAGGGAAAGAGAGAGGACAGATGGAATGAAGGCATTAAGGGTGAGTGACACGCTGACGGCCTCTGCTCTCAACTCTCCTCTCCTACATCTCCCCGAAGTCCTTGGTCGTCAGAAGCTCTAGCTTGCTCACGAGCTCTCTTCCGTCAAATCGCTCGACCAAGGTAATCCCGTTGAGATCCTTTCGGTCGAGACAACCCCTAACTATCAGAGTGCTTCTCCCTGTCTTTATTCCTCGCTCTCAGCCTCTGTTCCTTTATCAATATCTCCTGCAGCCTCTCTTTCTCTTTATCTCTGTCTCATTCTATTCCTCTATACACATTTGTCTCCACCTCCTTGTTCGCATCCTGACTCACCCTTTCCGCGTCTCTATCGACTGTGTGGAGGCGCGTGATGACGAGGCGCGATCTCCGGTGGCTCCCACGCCCCGCTCGTTAGCCAGAGTCAGCAGTCGTCGTCATCGACGTGTCATTCAGCGCCGCGTGAGTCCCCGTCGCGTTATGCCTTGCCATCATCCCCCATTCGGCTTCCTCCTCCACATCATTCCATTTATCCTCTCCTCTTGCCCCTGGCGTCCCCGCAGGCTGCAAACGTGCACTACCAATACCCATCAGCTAGCTCGACATCGATGTCCTGACACAGCAGTTGAGCTCAGCATCGCTAAACGACTCTCGCAAATTGACGTCGGCCCACCCATGTCGATAAGTTGCTGAACGTCAACAGATTTTTACCGGCTAAAGTGATAATAATAATTTTTTAAGAGACCACTGTCATTGCAAGTATATATTATATAATATATACTCAAAATGACAGATAGCTACTGTGTTTATAAATTATCCGAATGAGAGTATAGTAGGCGTGTTAAGGTTGTTGGTAAAGACAGTTAGCGATCCGCGAATAAGGGGTAGTCTTTCAGCAGGCAAGCAATCGACTTAAAGTACACTCATTTACACACTTTGCCACATTCACCCAACCCTTAACGCTCATTTTCCTCAGTTCTATACCACCAAGGTCCAACCTAACCCAACCTAAATGGTTTTCATATTGTCTTTTTACCGCTCATTTTCCTTTTATCGCTTATTTAGCCGACCACCCCTCTACGACGACAATTCAAATGGGTTAATTTCTCCCTTCCGTTTTCTCCGCTCAAGACCTTGTCTCCACACCCTTACACACTATCTTTTTATTATTCTTTTTTCCTCGAGTTCGCCTGACAAAAGATACCACGCTTCGATTTCAAGCAACCAACGCGGCGCTGCATATCGGCGGATATTTGTTCGGGGTTGAATGTGATTCCCCAGAAAGCGTCGACGTCGCAAGCTTCATGTACTGCTCTACCATGCCAGCACTTAAGACTATTGTTTTAAATGTAATTGGATAGCTCTTTCCCTCGGTCTCGTTGCTTGTTTTCCAAGTCTCCTCTCTGTCTCTCTTTCTCACACTTTGGACATCGTGAAATCCCTAGGGCGAGACGAGGCCTCGCACCCCTTGGGCAACGAGCCTTCGACAATTATCTTGATTGTTTTATGCATACAACAGACCATCGAGCGCCCCCGGAGACCCGACCAACTCTCGTTGCTGTCTGTATATATGCTTCTACTCGAGAGCGTTAGTTCTCTAGATAGAACGGGCAACGCGTACTTTCATCGTTACTTCCGTCGAGTTTCCAAGTTTGGTACACCTGCGCATTATTTACTGCGTCCGACTTGTACTCTACCAGACTTCTAGCTACCTAGAACACCGAGCGTAAACCCCAAAGTCTCTGGGGTCAGACCAATGCTATGACAGTTATACGAGTGTTGACCCAGTCACCTGTTCCACCTAACCATGATGGATTAACGTTTATCTTTAAAAGCTAATCCTTCAGACTTTCTCAAAGTCTCGTAACTTTATACATTTCATCCACCACAAAAAAAATAACAGCTGACGTTTCAATTATTCAAAAAGCCTTTTACTTTATTTTATTGTTTTTTTTTTTTCTGTATAAAACACACAATACCTTAGTCTGATTTAATTAGGATAAGAATGGCGTTGCGGATCAGATCGTTCTGGTATAATATAAAGTACACTGTGGTACAAAACAAGAGGGAGTGTATATATGCCATGGTATAAAGAAGAGTGGAGACAAGCTTATATACATGTAATATATAGACACACACATACAGAGTACAGAAGCAGAGAGAACCGATGGCGATGACTAGCGTGGCTCGCCTCCAAGAAACATGATATACCGGCGCTGGGGTTTTGTGGGCTGCGGCCGTTGCCGCGGTTTCCAAAAATACCGCAGGGGTCTCGGACAAAAAGTCGCGCGTCGCGCGCCACCACCAGACCAACGGTAAAACTGGGGACAAAAGGGTGCAGTGATGCTCGTAGACTAACTAGTAGCTGGATATGAGAGGTGGAGGAACGTAATACTGCCCAGCGCCACGTGCTAATTATGTAAAAATATGATGCGGTACCGACACGGTGGTCGGCGCTTTTATGTGGCCGACCATGCAGCCGACTGGCCCTCAGCTTTTCCGACTATATCGGTTTCCTTTTTTTTTTCGTCTTTTAATAAACATATTTAACTTTATTTTATTTTATTATTCCATAAATATTATTGGGTATCCGGGTTTTCGATATCGCGATTATTATCCTCGCCCTGAGATACTGAACTGCGTACTTTTCTCCATCGATACTGTCATCACGAAGTATTATTTGATCCTATCTACCCGTTGGACGTAGACACTATTCATGCGGAAGACAGACTAAGATGACAAGTTGCAAGGAAGAACCGTTTGTTGGAAACAACAACCGCAACACACATCTGCGCCGATGTGGTTTCCTGATAAAACTTGGATATCTACCGCACTATATACTCTTTTGATACCTATATATATACATTTTTTCCTTTTTACATACACACATTTTTTATTATTATTATTTTTATTTTTTTCACCATTTTCTGTCTCCATTTTCTCGGCATTTTACTGACGACAGCGACGACGACGCATTCACTCTGGTGCACTCGTTTTTCCCGGGCAATAAATAATATTTCGCAGGTGCGCTTGGGGTATACAGCGAGCTTGTAACGTGGTGAACATAGTTCTATCTATACAGCTATACGATGCGTTATTTTATTTATTTATTTATTTTTTTTTCTACCTGCCTATGTGCAATGCCATATCGTGTCAGTGAACAGTGGTGGCGAGCATGCTACCGCAGTGAAATACGGAATCTACCTCTACTATACCTCTATCTCTACTTTTGCGCCGCATTGCCGCCACACTATAATATATGTATATGAATGCTGTGTTTAATTAATTTCATACGGTTGTCAACATTTTGAGATAATTGAATATTGTTATAAAAAAATATGTTACTCTATTATTAGTGTATATTTAAAGAGTCATAAATTTTAATAAGAGTTTTGTTTTAAATTTTTCTAGCATCCATATCCCTCGGAAGATCAAAAGAAACAGTTGGCTCAGGACACGGGGTTAACAATTCTTCAAGTCAATAATTGGTAAGTCTATTTATTTATTTTTATTTTATTTTGTTATAAATCGAGGAGGACTTTTATCGAAACCGGCCAGTAAAAATGGTCAAGTGATGAGGTCAATTATTTGAGGTAAAATATTAAAAGGGAATGCTAGTGTATTACATGGAATTTACGTTCATATATATGTATAAGTAACGAAGCGAGAAAATCTCGACGCGATCTTCTGGCCAATTAATTATATGTACCAGCGCAACTATTTTACTTGCGGAACTTATAAAGTCGGTGAGGCACTTTCAGATAGCGGACGTGTAAACATTACAGAGGCACTTTATGCGCGGCTAATCTTACCCTGTCTCAAGTGCCGCGGCGTGTTGTTATGTGCGTACACATACTGGTGAATGGAAAGGAGAACAGAAAGAATAAGTTAAGTTAAGTTAAGTGTGAGAGAGACTCGCACTGGCTATTATATTATCGAGTTTATGATTTTTCGTATATATCTGGACCGAAACGAAATTTAAATATACAAAACCACGAATTGAGATTCTCGTAAAATGATAATACGGAGAGTTTATTTTTCCATTATACACAATTAAATAATTCCTTCAATCGTTATCTTATTGCCAATATTTATACTTAAGATTGTCGGACATTCTTTTAATTAATTCACGAGTTCTCATTTTATATTCGCGGCCGTTGTTTTAACGGATATAAGACACTTTGAGTGTAATAAAATTTATAAATATATCTTGCAATGAAATGTCATTTTGAGTATTTTTAAAAAAAGTTTGTTTATTCTCAGAAAAATATATCGTATATTTTTGTGTTCAAAAATATACCGTGACACTGGGGTGTCTCGAGACACATGTCACTAATCCTGTGGATTCAGATTTAGTTAAGGAATGCTAAAGGGTTAAGACCAAGACTCTGGTTAAGAGCTGGCATTAAAAGGGCTTTTATGTTAACACTGCAGCACTCTAGGCTGAGGAGTAAAAGAGAATTGTTTGAGTTTGTTGATCCATTCCAGCTTTTACTATTACATCCTGATGAATGTTTTTCCGCAGCACCTGCGTCATCTTGACAAAATTAAACACAGACATATTTTTGTTCATTTTCTTTGTCTTTTTCTTTGTCTTTGCTTTTCTTTATTTATCCATTGCGTTGTAAATAACGGGACAATAATTTTTTCAGGGATTTATTAAAAAAATATATTTCTTTAAAATTTTATTCTACGACTTCGGGCGAAGGATGAAAATAATTTTGACTTGATTTTGTATTTCGGTTTTAACATGTCTCGTAAAGCATATCTTCTTTTTTTTTAAGTCTTGTTTCAACTTTTATTCTTATTATTATTCTTATTTTGGTATCTCTGGGTTTTCACGTGGATTATTTCACGCGGATATAAAGCAGCGAATGGATGGCCGAGCGAGAAAGAAACGTTGCGGCGGGAGAACCACGGGTGGTTGGCGTATAAATAAAATTGTGACGTTATGCTCCTCCTCTGCGCTTCTTCTTAGGTTTATAATAAGAGAATCATCGATGCTAAGAAGAGAAACTGACAGTCAACAACATGAAGGCGAGAAGGAACGAGAGATCATTGGAGAAAGATAGAAACATCAAAAGTTCGTTGTAAGATATTTTATAAGAAAGACTCGGAGTCAACGAAAGAGATAGATCGATGCATTTAGAGACAAAGATAGAGAGAGACCGATGAATGTGCACACACGCGGGTGGATGAAGGCCGACCCAAGTAGATGCGTAGTAATTGAGCACAAATCAAGTTTAAGGAGAGCTCCCGTGTCGAGTTAATATCCCTACGGGATTTGTGATGCTGCATTGCTTTTTGTTCGTTGTTTAAGTGCTGCTTCTCCATCAGTTTCGTTCTTCGCCTACGATAGTCTGCAATTATCCTCACATGTGATCTTAATTGCTTCAATTTTACAGTTGTAATCTTCATATATATTTCACTGATAGATAATTGGGACGAAAACGAAAGACTTGTTCAGACAAAAGGGATCTTGAAATAGCCTTTAAACTTATTGCAAATTTACTTCTTTTTTTTTTTAAGAATAAATAATATACAATTAAACTGTATTGTTCATACTGGCTGTTATTGTCGCGCAGCTCTGTAAAGACTCGTAGAAATTTCTTGGTTGGTCGGAGAAACGTGTTTCATGAAATATTTTATGAAGGAAACTCATGTTTCCGTAATGTAATTAGAGCATGTGGAATATGTGGTTTGGTTTGGATGCTGTTGGCTGTTGTTATTTTTCAGAGTGAAGCTAAATAGAAGGATACCGAATCACCGTGGACGGCTTAGAAATAACCTCGCTAATTGGACTACTCGCAACACAAAATAAAATCAAGATGAAAATAATAAAACAAAATAATTTGCGGATAAAATAATTGCCGGATGAAAAGAGGAAGCTTTTGCTCATTTTACATACATGAGTATACATTTATGTGTGTATGAGTTGTTATATATCTTTAACAAGAATTCCTTATTGCGTATCTCTCACTTTATACCGGTGGTTAGCTTTTCTCACTCCCGCGCGCTCTCGCCCACAATTTTCCGTCACATATATCAACCCGGACAGTAGTTAGAAACGTTGCCAGCTTGTTACCCTGTATACGATGTACGTTAAACATTGCACGTGCTCGTTCATGTTTATCCGAGAAAATGGCCTGCGCTCTAGTACTTAAATCAATTTTCTTGGAATACTCTGTAATTTTTGTCATCCCTCATCAATTTACATAAAAAACGGGTTTTTGATTGACCAGAAATCATAAATTCTGACAGAATAGTGCAACAACTCAACTCATTTCATTAACTATTCCTATTTTTTATTTTAAATCTCTCTTTTGTTTCAAATTTATTGAAAATAATTTTAAAAAAAAATTCAAATCCTAAAGGCCGGTAATAAATTACAGTTTTGGAATAACATATAATTATTTATGTAAATTATTCATGTTATGTTCGATGTGTAAAAGGCACTGATGCATTTCGCAAAGTCAACAAGCGCGAAGTTTAAAATTTGTACTAATACTCGTGCTAATTCAGCCGCGCATTTAAGTTCACCCCCGCGTATGTCATCCGCAGACTAAAGCCGTGGGGCTAATAAACCAGAAGTTATTTATTGGTGTTCTCGGCACTCTGCGTCACGATACTTGGCACGCAACAGAACGCTACTACGCCAGGTGCCATCTCTTCATCTTTTCTCGCAGATGAAAAATATCTTCACGTCAGATGGAAAACGTTTAATTGATTGAGCTCTTTCTCTATATCTATATATATTGTATCTCCGTGTATATTTACTCTATACATACATGTATATAAATATATAGTTATAACAAAAAGAATTTTTATTTACTCTGCTCCCGAGATAGAAAATAATTTCATTAGTGTAGAATATTTTCTACGGCAACGTCTATACACCAGCCAGTGCAGGGATATGAAGTAGGTAACGTTGTTATACAAGTTGATGAATCGCTCAATCAATGTCGGAAAGTTTCACGCACAAAGACAAACGATATCTGCGATTGAAATTCTTTGGTAGATTCTTTCTCAGTGGTTCTTTTCAGAGGCTATGTACTTAATGGCAAGTAAAGCTTCTGGAGTTCCGCAAGAGAACTAATGATTTCAAGACGAGTTACCTGAGGCAATATTTTCTCATTTTCTCGCCGATGATATTCCACCAGGAAAATTACATATCTATGGCAGTCAGT
Source organism: Microplitis deprimator (assembly GCA_964016945.1). Lineage (NCBI taxonomy): Eukaryota > Metazoa > Arthropoda > Insecta > Hymenoptera > Braconidae > Microplitis > Microplitis deprimator. The sequence continues at coordinate 4,116,421 of OZ024711.1, read as the reverse complement.
TCATAGGGACGCAGTTCGTGGCCGCACATCGCCCTCAGGCACACTGTTACCACGGACCTCGTGAGAGCGTATTATATTGTATATATAGTGTACAGTCGTTAACATCATAACTGTGCATCCCGGTGTAATTTAGATCGTTGTAAAACCACGAACGATGGGACAGCAGGTACTTGCGCACGCGCAAATCACCCGATGTAACTGACTTGCTAACGAGACATTCCGTTTTACAAAATCACATGCCGAACTCACCGACGCGCAAAATACCGGTTGTAAATTTAATCGTCAACCGGATATGTTGTTTATAAATTTACAAAATTACTAGTTATTAGAGTTAAAGTGATGCCTCATTTTGTAAATTAAATTTTTATACCCCGGCCGATATCTAATTCAATTTAAATTTATTATTGTTCTTATTATAACGTTATTTTTATGTAGCAATCATTTTTATTTTATTTTCGGATTGCGTGTTATTAACTCGTGCTAATAATCGTGAGTATTCGACAATCGATTATGTGTACTTCATCACCACATGTTGCCACTTAGAAACGTGTGTGCTTTTCACCCACGATCACATGCGGACTTAAACATTGTTAAGAGGAAAAATAAAAGAGAAAATAGGACTAAGCTTATTGGTTAGTTCCGTCAAACAATCTCATTTACCGCCACACTTCTCTCTACCGCTTTCATCCCTTTGCTAAAATCACCAACCCTCTTACACTGTGTTCCCTTTCTCTGTCATGACTTCACTCTTGGTGTGTCTATGAGGGAGCCCTAGAAATATCGACTGGCCCCACAACGCGAGAACGCAAACCCTCAGAGGCCTCCAGGGGTAAGAGTCGGATATCTAATTAGCGGGGGCTGATCGGTAATTACTACGATTAATCAATCCGTTTTCCATTTGTGCTCCCTGCACCCAAACCCAGTTATAATGCACGAACTAAGAGCAGACGAGGGTTTCCACTGGATTCGTGAGTAACAATTTAAGTAGATTGGAAACGAGAAACCAAAACAAAGGTGAACAAAGAAAAAAAATAAAATCATTTAATTTCTGGGATCGTCTGTAGTTATCTTATAAGACATTTTGTGCGATCAGAATCGAACAGATAATTTAACGTGTTTATTGCCAATGAGAAAGCCAACTTGTTCAACTCGTTATCTCTTGTGCGAGGCACTTGGCGAGGGCGTACCCGACGGGGTCCTATTTTTTATCTGACATCCGGCATTTGCATTCGAATTACACCATCAGAGACTACACAACAAGGAGAAGTGGACAGTAAGTTGGACAGTACGACTGTTGGACACTAAGACGGCACTCCAATCCCGGGAATCGAATTAAACACGTTCCGGTGTGCACCTACGCATCTCAACGTTCCTTTTCTCTCAGTGTCTCCACGAGCATAGGATCATCACTAGTAGCGTTAGGAGATCGGGCAGCTCAATATACATATATTTTCGACCCACTCGAGTACACCAACAACAAAAAAATAAAAAGAAAAAAAAATAAGAAATTGCATCAACTGTGCTTGCACACATCTGTTGGTACGTATTTTCGTATTAAACTTGTTTGTTTGTATACGCATCGTATCAGTTGCTCAGTTCACTTTAAGCTCGTTGAATATTCGTATTATCACACTGGCGTAGGTTGAAACAAGTTTATGATTCTGACAATAAGATTACCGAATAAATTTGCTAATAAAAATAAATTTTACAGACAATATCAAATTATTTGAAATCAATTCTTGGAAATCCTATAATCCTGTTAAGATTATCATTACTCTCAGCAATATTTAATAGCAATAATACTTTATAGAAAAGAAACAAATTTGTAGATTACGGAGCTCACGCCACTGCGTCGAGGATCAGGTTGGCGCGTTAATGCAACGGGCGACGACGAGAATCTGAGAAGGGAAGGCATATGGAAGCTAAATCTCTTGATGCCATTAGCCCCGACTTTGTAAATAGTTTTCGCCCAAGGAATAACAATCAACTTGTGCTCACCGTAAAAGGGGAACCATAACCCTAACGTGCTTTTCTACTTTCTTACGTCTATCGCACTCTTACCAACACTGGATAAATGGAGTCGCTCGATGCACTCGTTCGGATATACCCTCGTTCATAATGACGAACAGCGACAACGAAATGAGCAGACGATGACATGAAACACACCAACCCACACTCAGATAAACCCTTTAGTCAATCATGATCGATCATCGGGGATTGTGATAGGAAAGGGTTAGCGTTTCGCCCCTGGACACGAGAGATATCCGGTATTTATTTAGCGTGAGCGGATTATTGCGTTGATTACTCTAGCATGAGTCAAGGGTTGCCATTCAGTAGCTTTGTATAACTATATATATATATAAATATTGGAAGGCTATTCAGGAGCGAGCAAAACACTCTCGTAGCTATTCCGTTACAAAAGCCTCAATTGCAGCTTCTGTTAAAGCTCGGAAAATTTCTCATTTTCTTTTGGATCACCCCAACAACAACGGGAACCTTAGAAGCAGCAGCCCCGTCGTTTTCATCTACCAATGAAAACACTGTCGGCGCTTCCGGGAACAGTTTTCTTCTGTGCGCGACAAAGAGGCGCCGAGCAAGTGATCTTGGGCTACGTCGACGTTAACAACAACAGGATGAACAAGAAGCGAAGTCGACGGTAGCTCGTTGTCGTTGTTATCGTTGGTCCTGGGATCTTGGAGGTAAAAAAAAAAAAATGAGTCTTCTTGGGGAAGGTGGTCTGCCTCCGGAGGCTCCTTCAGCGGAGAAGAGACCGTTGAACAGGGACAATGCTTTCATCATTGCCGCTCTTTCTTTTATCCCAACCACACCGGACTTGGGTTCTTTCTTTTACGCTTTTTGTTCAACCAAAGGATCTATTGTCGTTGGATGTAGGTCCCCCTTCCTCATTTAACGTCAAATGGGGTAACTATCAGTGTGTCTCTTATGCAAAGGGATAGCTGTACACACAACTCTCAATGTTCTTGAGAACAATCTCTCCTGCTTCCAACTCACAAATGAACAATTTTACACTTTGATCAGCATGCGCTCTACATAAATAAGTATTCATCCAGTGAGATTTAGAGCAAAATTTCGTTTTTATAAAACAGTCATATAAACTCACTTAGGAGGTTTATTTATGACTGTATATAAATTTTTTGATAAGAAGTCCGTAAATCCATCTTGTGTCATGTGGTGACAGAAACCCACCATTTCTCTCGTCTCACGAGATGGAGACATCTCTCGGGGCATTACCTCGCACGATTGTAGGATGATTGTCGTTTGGGAAGCCCTGCGGGAGGCTGCCAGATGTTTTGCTGCGACCTAATCAGACGACCCCCGAAGCGGTGTGCGTGGTGCGCGCCATCACTACAACGACAGTAACTACGACCACAACGAAGCTTCTCCATCAAACAATATATAAATATATCCATACAAAACTCACCCTTGTTTTGTCCAAAAAACACTATGATGTTCTTTTCGTGTACAGGCATATGCGCCCAACCTTGCTCTTGATTATTTTTCATTCTTTCAATCGACTTCACTCCACTGTTCCACGTGTTCATAAAAAAATTCCATCAAAACAGACAATGAACATCATCTATCAGTTTTCTGCCACAGATAACAGCCTGAAAATTATTTCATCCAAGAAAGAGACCAATGAAATGATTATCGAATTTTCGTCACCGCAACAGTAAATAAAACCAAATCGTTCGTACATCCTGAATTACAGATAGCGAAGGGAAAGTCTCGAAAGAGTGTGAGCAGTAAAAAGGAAAAGGGACAAAAAATGACCGTCCAGAGAGCCTCTTTCGTCCGAATATGGTTATAGGTTCGTTGAGTCTTAGTAACACCATTCAGAAGCCCGTTTGATGGCTCGTAGAGTCATTATTGTCTGGAGACTCTAGACCCGGTGGCTGTGACCACACATCCGATAACGACGCCGACCCAAGAAAATTGTTAAAAACCATCCGGTTATCCAACTATCTTTCTTGTTAAACTTTACTGCCTTGGAATATCCAGCAAGTATGTTTTAGTTACTTTTTTCCTCGGCCGTCTGTTCTACTCGAGTAGATATGGCAGAGGTATAGGTAGTACAAGTAGGTAGATAGGTAGGTAGGAACAACATAACATGGCCAGTCTAACAATTACGCGAGCCGCTCGAGATAGGAGACGAGGATAGAGTTAGTAACTAAGTAAGTAAGTAAGTAAGTAAGTAACCAAGTAAGTAAGTGTGAGGGATAGAACAAGCCGTAACTAAGTTTTTATTAGGTAGTATATTACGTGAATGCTATAGCTTCCGTCTCGGCTGTGTCTAAGGTAAACGGATAATCGTATATCTCACTGTAAAAAAACCGAAAAGACCTTCTTACCTCTCTTGATGCTTTTCATACTTCCCCGCGCCCCCTCGCCGACGAGCATGATCATCAACTTAACTCAGCTTACCTTATTCCATTTTACTTTTAAAATACTTTTAAGCATCCACTAGTTGATGTGAATTTTCTTCCTACACATTTTATCACGAATAACGGATGAAATGAATGTTGTATTAGGTAGAGGTGGGTAATAGTAACAGTAATAGTAATAGTAATTGTAATAGTGATAGTAATAGCACAAGAGTCAAAAGTTTTTGAGTCAAAAGGGGAGAAAACAATTTACGCTAATTACAACGCCTGGCTAATTATACAGCCACGACCTATTCCTCTGCAGAATAGAATGATAGAAAGAGAGAGAGATAGAGAAAGGGCTTTCCATTTCCACTGGCTTCCTCAATTTCACCTAGTCAGGGTTTTCGGTGGCGTTATAAAGCCAACTTGGCAGTGCCCGAAAACACGAGAAACGCGATTTATAATTCACGAAGCACTAGAGAGCTTATGTACCACAGTTTCTCTCTCTCATTCCTCTTCAGGGTTTCCTTCTCTTTCTATTTCACTAAAGGTATTCAAGTATAGGTTAGAAATATAGAGAGTATGGGACTAGATATTTTAGCATGGAGGTATATAAAAGCGAATTCCCGTGTTCTTGGTCACGACCCAGTTTTACCCTTTCGATTATCTTTAAATTTTAAACGAATTTCTCACCTCTATTTCCATCTCTTCTCTTTTCGGTCCTTTAATCCAATTTCACAGCTTCTAATTTCCGTCTTGTCGACGGCACTTGGTGAACGCGATTATCTTTCGCTCGGGAATCCAAATAATTTTCATTCATCAACACTTACTTCAGCAGTATGTATTATGTGTGTCATTAAAATAAAAAAATAAATAAAGTCGAAAAGTGAAGTCTCGTGGTGTCTATCGATCCCTTGACGATAGGATCGAATTATATTATACGTATCGCTGGGTATATCGCACGACACCCCACGTCACATGGATGTAACCCGAGATATGCTCAGGTTCCCCCGAGACTCTCTTCGAATTCGCGAATCTGAAAAATATTCCGATGCAAACTATAAAGTATCTGTCTTTCTTAGCCTTAACTTTTTCCCCCTTTCTTGCAAGCGCTCCCGTTTATAATAAAACACAATATCCGGGGATTTTCGTAAGTTGCATATTCAATGATTTCCTCGGAGACTTCTCATGGCGAGGGATATCCTCGAATTGGAATCTGAATATCTCGAAAGTGAAGCATCAGTCAACCAAGATTCGTCAACCAGCCAAAAATAAAAAATAAATATAAGAATGAAATGATCATCGTAATCACTAGTAATAATAATTTATAAATTTAAATTGAACTAAAGTGTAGTCCGTAAAATATTATTAATAGTTAGTGGCCCCTCTGGTGAGCAAACGAAACAAAAGAGAGTGGGTGGCACCGGAACTCCAATTGAGACTCAGCTGTGATAAATATTTAAGCATTGACGGTTTTGATTATACGTAAGTTAAACATACTTCTCATCATCACACTTTGGAGATGGACCTGTCATTTTTTTCGGCGTATTATATGGGTACATCAGAGTTCAAAGTGGATGATAACTTTTGCGTGGAGTTGGCTGGACCGAGTGTGAGTGAGTGATGTTCTTTGGGCGCACGCGCGCCTCCTGTCAACGGTCAGTTGCCCAGGCGCAAAGGAGAATAATGATGACATAATGACGTCGCAGTGGGCGAGCAATAACTAACATCCGCCACCGAATATTCTAAATCACGGACCACGATACACGAGCTCACTCCTCCTTGTTCGTTACTTTACGTTCATGTTTCACTAATTGTCTGAGCATTAATGGACCATTTCTACTTCATTGTAATCCATTATTATTTGCTATAAAATATTCATGGAATAAATGGATGGATGTATATTTTTTTTGTTATAACGATCGTAACGTTAAAGAAAAGAGCTTTTTTGAAATACACGCGCCCTTGTGAAAGCTATTCCCGTTACTCCTGGAACAAGGGTGAAGTCTATGAAAAATGATGACGTAGCGTTTGTGAAAGAAATGAAATCCGAGACTGGCAAAAGAGAAAAAAACAACAGAGTGAGTTTGAAGTTTTTTAAAAGAGTTTTAGTTTTCTATTTTTACTTTTTTTGTTTCCTTTAGCTGAAGCTTCATCTTTTATCGATAAAAATACCGCGGCTTTGTTGGGTCACCTATTTTTATGAGAAAATAAGTAAATTGCCTTAGTGAACGGTAATCGGGGTTTCTGGCCTCGTAAACACTAGACTACAGTTGTAATCCTGAAATCTCTCGAGCAAAAGATAGTAAAAGGAATAACGACGAGCTATAAATATTCATCATAGTATTAAATAAATTATATATTTTTAATTGCATGGATAATTTATCATCAGACGGATGAAGTTTATTATTTAAAATAATTTTATAATGTAATCTAGCCGTAGTAAATTTTTCACTTTTAACCTTGTCACTTGGAGAAGTTCCCTCGTAGGATCGCAGTTCGCATTACAATGAGAGGCACGAGTTTATCCGACAAATCGTTTCTCCTCGGGGATCATTCTCTCCTATCCTCTCTCCGGTGATCTCCTGGCGTGAGTCGTCTAATTCCCCGGAATGTTTTCGGCCCGGTCTCTTGCTGGGCCCAGCTTGACTCCCACTCTCCAAAGCACGCGATTCCACATTTTTTCCCTTCCTTATTTCTTTTATTTTTTTTTTTATCAATTTCTGTCAAATCTCTACATCAGATGCCCGAATATATCTCACTTAAAATTAACAAATAGACAAATTTTACACGGCTATTCTTTTGTTTGCGCAACTAAATTCATAATTAATTACACATTTTTACTGAAATAGATTCCAAGCAATTCAATTTAATGTAAAAAAAAAAACTTTTATAATAAACAAACGTAACAAAATAAGAGTTTGTTGGTGTAAAGTTGAAACGTCAATTAATTTTTAATAAATTTATCATTTTTTTTGGTATTACGAGCGGTACTCAATTTTCGCTGACTTGGAGTTAAAATCTTTCGTACAAAAGTTCCGCCAATAATTACCTTCGATAAGAAAACTTTTAGGCGGACAAAAGTTGTTACCTGAATCTACTCGTCGTTTTTTTTTTTTTTTATTTCTGTTCATTTCTCTTTTACCCGTTTATTTGCGCACACGGAGCACGGACTGAGAACAATGCTTCTAGCGTCGATAAAAAAACTTTCGCTGAGACTCAAAGAAGTATCATATATTTGTACATATATATATATATATATATATAAAGAGTTTTAAAAGCGAAATAAAGACAACGAACGAGTGAGAGAAACATAATAGTACCCTTACAGTTGTCGTCTTCCCCATTTTCATTTCCCGTTGCTATAGTTCATTAAAAAGGTGTTTCAGGGGCAATTCTGTGAGCTATTAGGTAGCTTCTATCACCCCCGCGGGGGCTATTTCTACCCCCCGTATAACAGCATCGTACCGGGACTACGGATTCAGCAGCAACATTACGGCAGTTACCAGACCGCCCATTCGCGAAAAATACTTTCCAGACCAAAGTAACTGTCTCTATAATCGTTGCTGCTTTTTTCTTTCTCCGTCCACTTTTATCTTTTATTCTTTTCAGTTCTTCTCATTTTTTTCTATTCTATCGCTCTTACCTCTGAAAATTACCGGTGATATGACATCGTGACGTCGAACCCAACTCCCAGAGGGCGAGGGACGACGAATCGTCTGTACGGTAAAATGAGGTCGCCGAGATGAGAAGGGAAAGAGAATTCCAGTGTCTCAGACTTGGCATAGAGACAAAAAATAACCAGTGACTGGATGTACATACAACAGCGTGAACAAAAAAGTTTAAAAACTCAAAAACCTATCGGATTTACTTTGATATGCCTTAATTGATACACGTCTCTTCAGCCCGTCAATTAAATTTATATTGAAGATAAATAGCTGTATAATAGATAGTTAATGACTTATTATAATCAGCTAAAGTGATTTTTTCAACGGATTTTAGCGTATTTGTGAAATTTTAGCCTAAGGCGGCTTGTTATTCAGCCGTGAGTAAAAGGTCGGTTGGATAATTATACGGTAGCCACCACGCGGCACTTCTGGGCTCTCATTTTCTAAACTTTTAAAGTCTCGTAGCTACTGGTCTTATTATTATCTACATCCTTATAATCCAAAGGATAATGATAAAGGGTTTATAAGCTGTCATAACTCGTTGTCTCAACAAAATTAATCAATTTTAGCCTCAGTAAAAAAATTACCAGGTATTTTTAATAATTATTACCCATTATTTAGAATTAAATTTCGTCGTAAAACAAAGTGATGACGATACTTTTAGCATGATTTATGTTACATTCTACGGTATTGTTTATTGACCTAGAAAAAGTTATTTGATCGTTTGATTCTGGCGCCAAAGCCATAGGGGAAAAAAAAAAAAAAACAAAAAGAAAAGCCATCACACTGAAGGTCTTCCGTATTGTTGCAAAACTATTTCTGTCTCTTGTGATCTCAACTGGGAAGCAACAGCTGCACTATCTATCACCAACAATGATTCAGTGATCGTGTAACATTCACCCGCGTCTTGGTTTATAAAGCATAAACACTAAATGAAAATTGTCGGTATGTTACTGGCTCTGTAACTGCCGTAGCCATTGCTTCTGTAATCACAAAGTTTACTAAAGTCCTCTGATCTCTTCAGATCTTTCTCGACTATAGACGAACCTCTTCATACTTTTTCATACATGCCACCGTTACTTTTGCTGCAAGCCTTTTCATTGCTCCAACTGAGAAACATTTACAAGATCCGATGCTTATCAATCATTCTTCAGCATCCTTTGCACAAATGTCGTCTGTGTTACAGCAAAAACACCCTTTGTCTTTTATTTTTTCTTCATCATCTACATTAAAGATCATTTTTCATGCAAAATAACTTTTCTTTCTACAATTTAAAGCTCGCCTTTATGAGTTTTTGTGACTCAAATATAAGTCGGTTTAATCCGCACCTGACCAACGCTGCCGCTAGAAAGACAAAAAATATGAGACCGAGAAAAAAATATCTTGTAGATCTCACTGGCATTATATTTTCATAATAATATAAAATAAGGACACGTATTTCCGGGCGCATGTTGCACTTCTCTTCCTGTCCTAGTATAAGCTCCTTGGCAACCCGGTGCCGCATAAACCGCTATTTTAAAAAGGTTCTTGCGGTGCATACTTTTATATTTGCATCCACTCTATACATTCTTCTCGTAGACTACTCGTCTCTTTCGAGTGCAATTGTACTGCAAAAAGCCTCGTAACCTTCAACTTTCTCCACAAGGACAATAAATAAAATTTATAAGAAGTATTTCCGTAAATAATATTTGACATATAGTGGATACTTTTATTGAATATGTTCCAACAGTAGAATATATTCATTTTAAATAGTAGAAGTATGTACAAATATCGGCCATAGTGGCCATTATATTATCAAATGTGATGAGCTAAACCGGAAATGTCAGGCCTCTTAGTCTATAGTCTTGTCAGTAGAAGTATTAACTAAAGTTTTAGTGCAAGTTTACAGTAGTGAAACAATGCATGTTTATTCTCGCTTTGGCATTAAGTTGCTCTTAACTTTCCTGAGGAGCAGAAGAAGGACCAACTTGAAGAGATTTGTACTGAGTATATACATAATTGAATTATATTCATAAGTTCATTGTAGGCTGCCTTGCTCATGGCATTTCGAAATTTGTTTTAAATTTATTTGAAAATGTCAATCACTTAAATAATAATGTCATTAGATTTTATGTGCAGTGACCTTTATTTACTGTGAACTGAAAACAAAAGTAATGAAATTTAAAGTGCTAATATATTTATTATTAATGTAGTGTAGTGTAGTATAGTTTAATGTAGTATATTTCCAATGGATTTTCTCTGTATAAGCTTTTGTGTCTGACGATGAATAAGATTACGTAATTTTGTTTGTATTTACAATAATGACACCGTCGCCTCCAGGCTTGACATTTTAGTCGGGATTTTCTACTCGTCTATATGTACGCAGATGAAATGAAATAAAGTGAGAAGGAATGGATGAATGGAGGAATGAAAGAAAGAGATAAAGGAACAAGTAATACACACGGGTTTTAGTAATTGAGTACGATTGGAAAATTGGACTCGAATTGAGATCCTAAATTTGTTTTCTGTGAATTTAAAACCAGACGTGGTTTGTTAGCTCAATTATTTCCGACTGGGGCTGGATATTGATAGCAAACTATTCACCGCACGGCAGTAATGCTTTTTTTTGCTTCAAAGAAACAAATGTATATATATTTACTCAACAAATTAAGCTAATGGTTTTTAAAAAAAATAATTTGAGGATTTGATCGGATTTAAAAAGTTTAAATGGCAATCGAGTTAAGTTGACGTCTCTTATGTCTGGATATCAAAGATTCCACGTGTTGTCGCATTGGTCTTTCATAAGGATGTAAACGCTGTCATTACGAGCAAATACAGTCTGTGGTCGAGGGTACTTGTGCCTGTCTCTTGTCATCCTCGTTGTTGTCTCCTTGCAAAAGACGACGGCGACGACGCTGTTCAGATACTCGGAGGAAGTTAGTTTTTGTGTGCACCGTGTGGTTTTACACATGGCAATGGGCTCAGAGTAAGTGGGCAAGAGAGAGAGAAAGGGGGAGAGACTCTTTATACTCGCTAAGTACCGCCCGACCGCATTGCAGCCGTCAATGGACGAACGCTTTCACAACCGCAAAGAGGGAACTATTCACGAGCTATTTTTTGCAGGTGCCATTAGACATTTTACTCTGATATTCCAATCTGATTGTGATTATTATTATATAGTAAGAGCAGCATCGAAGACCGAAAAAGTTATTAACGCAACTCATACGAATGCATAATTAAAAACTTATAATTAGAGTGAGTAAAAAAATAAAAACTGTTGTTAGTGAGTCAGGATATTAATTTTCATCATAGAAGAGATAAAGTTTCATGGATGACTATACACAATCGCGGTGTAACCGCTATAACTCTAAAGTTATGGTGCACTTTAAGAGATGCATAATCGCGTTCTCGTCTTCTTATTCATCTTCTACTCCTTCTTCACCATCATCTTCATCTTCATCATCTTGTTCTTATTTTTCTCACTTTTATTTTCCCATCGCCTGGGCTGGATCTCCAGCACAATCTCGACACGTTGCATCGGATTCCAATCTTTTTCCTTCAACGCAAGCGCGAAAAATTGATTTTCAAAAAATATCTTAAATAAATAAACAAACTCAGGGCACACTACGGATCAAGTTCAGCTACAGCAGGAGGTAAAATATCAGATAGTACAGCTCCGTATCGCTTGTTACGTGCCACATCATGTTATGTGTTAAAATCACCCCAACACGGTTCTTTTTCTTCTCACCTCCTCCTTTATACCCAGCAGAGATAAGGCGTCCCATCAATAACCATTAGGCTCGCGTGTAATTATATTCTTATTCGTAAAACGTCGGGTGGAAAAATTTAGTTTTTAAAATAAAATTAAAGTAACTAAAAAAAAAAATACACAAACAAATAAGTAACTGATGTTGCTAATGCGCGGAGTATTAAATAAATCCCACGGGTACGTGATGTGTGTCTTCGTTTAATGTTTACAACCAAGACAGAAGGCTTTTCTTCTTCTTCAGTGATGGGTTTAGCGGTTTTACGTGGGTGAAATTTTTTTTTTTCTCATTTTTTGTCACCGCTACAACACTGAGACAAGTCCAAGCGAATAAGTTAACTCAAGGTCGTGGGACGACGATTCTCCAGACGTGTGAATCATCTTGACTTGCCAGAAGGCATTTTTACGGTGAATCTCGGTATTTATGATGTATGGATCATAAACTCTGGATAATGTCTTTTGACGTGACAAACGAATCGACGACTGTATCTCATTTAAATTTGTATGAATTCACATTCATATTCATATTAATATTTATATTATTAAATATATAAATGGATAAACTATTTATCGTTAGGAATTAATCCGGCTGATTTGTTGATGTCCTTTCGTGGACATATCATCGAGAGATGAGTTCTCCTGGCGTTGGTCAGCTTGTAGCCAGCCGAGGACTGTGCCTTAGGTACACACATACATGTATGTATTTAAAAAAAAATCTTTTTGTTAGAACGCGAACCTGGGGAACGGTAAGCATCGTTAATAAAGAATACCATAGCACGCATGCCTTCGGCGCGCTCGAGCATCTCGTTATTCGATATTAATAACGAGCAGGACTGGTTCGCGAAGGGGGAGGACCCGAGAGTCAAGAGAGAGATCTGTAATGTAAGAAAAGAGCCAGAGCGGATAAAAGATATTATATGTTATATTATAAAGATTGTGGGAGAGAGAAAGAGTAAAACGGTAGATTCGAATCATTATAATGACTCTGACTAGCTGCTACTGCTCGGACAAATTCCTGCAGTTGAAGAATGAAGCTTGTGCTAGACACTGAAATTCTCAAGATCCTTCCTCATATGACGCCAACCAGGCATTATAAAATTATAAAAAAAATTTATTTTTAAAAAATTCTCGGATAAATTCTCATCGGCGTCTTCGTGGTCACTTACAGCCAGCGCTGGACGATCATAAGATGTTTCACATCGTCCTGTGTTATTCTTAAGAGCACAATGATCTTCCCCCTGTTAACTTGACCGTGTTGATCCACACACGTATCCAGAAGGTGCACGGGTCACATTCCACGCGGCATTATTTCCCTCTTGCTCGGTTAGCTCGTTGGTTATGGTTGACTATCAATGCGTGTGGACGTGTGTGTATGTGTGTCTGAACAAAAGCCAATTCTCAAAAAAACTTGCCTCAATCTTTGTCTATAAAATTCCTTAACTAAAAAGCGTTGGTCAATAGCATCGTATTTATAACTAATATTCTTTTCCTTTTGATTTCGTTTTATTTTACTTTTTATTTCATTGAAATTTGAAGAATCGATAATCAAGTGAGAAAGACTCTGCCTGTATTCTGATTGAGTATATAATTTTAGTGAAACATTGTAACGTATTGAATAACTAGAAAGAGTCTGTAGTGTTTTAAAGCTCGACGTGAGACTTAATGATGAGCTCGTGGGCCTCAGAAGTACGTAGAGCAAGGGGTACTCCCACACTGTACAGCAACAGGGGGTCGCGTGATTTGTGACTGCCCAGAGAAGTCACACAGCGGCTGATATATTTTACGGTCAGTTCTCCACCTCCGCTCAGCTGGTGTATCATCATCACCACTACTACAACTGCAAAACCTCCCAGTACTATAACACCAGTGTCTTCAGTCATTCTCGCGAGCAGTATATATGTATAAGTGGTGAAGAAGAGAAGAGTAAGCAGGAGATAGAATAAGGAAAAGACAGATCAGCCAGCAGCACATTGTGCCACATAGACGGTCAGTCGGCTTTACACGAGGCAACATCGTATTTACATGAGAAAGGAGTCGTAGGCTTTTTGCCGTACGTCTTGCTTCTCTAGAACGCTGTGTAACATCATCACCCCCCATCCGGGATCCCCTCCTGTGTAAACACGGCTCATCATTATCGCCAAGGGAGAGCCTATATATCTCGACGTTAAAGTTGAGCTCTTTACGCCTGTCCCCGTACACTAAATTTCGACACGCTCTTCTCCGCGATACTCGAATCGAATCTACTGCGGGGCTCTGATGCTCCGTCTTGCATTTAACTGTGCACACATCTACTCTTTATAAAGAGATAGAGATAAAAAAAAAAGATAAATGAGAAAAAAAAATGAAAGACCGACTGTCCAAAAGACACCACGGTCTGCTGAGCTGTATCAGGCTGGCCGCTCCCTCTTAATTCGACTCGCCCTCCTGAATGTGCGTTTTAACGCGCTGATGATAGCCATCTTCGATTGAAACTATATACATTTATATATACGAGTCCAGGGTGTTCTTTCAATATCGTTATACTCTTTCTTTCACATACATATATTTATTATAAATATACAGCGCTTTTATTCGGACGCGTTTATACTCTTAGCGTACACTCAACAGCCGACACACATTCGAGTGAATTCAAGAGATCGCGAGAGGTTATACTCAGACGTGGTTGAATAAGAGAGAAATAAGAAATGAAGTAAGGAAGAAATGGAGGTATTATCGGTGGTTATCCAGAGGGCAGACAAGTCCACGTAGAAGACAGTGTTGGAAAGACAGGTTGGTCGCTGCGGGATCTCCGTCGATGTGCATGGGAATGAAAAAAATCAACAAAAAAAAAAATACTGAGAAAAAAATAAATAAATAAGAAAAAATAAAGAAAGAAAAGAATGAGGAGAACCTCAAGGGAGAAACGTGCGTGTATATGCACTTGCATTTTGCCTTGGCGCTTTTTTAATGCTTTCATACCCACCGCGAGGAGCTATCGAGGATCTCGCGTCGTAAGTCTAGAACTTTATGTCCGCGCGGCTAACCTTCTCCTTCGCCATCACCCTAACTTACGATAGCCCGACTCACATGCCTTCACTTATTCGCTCCCTCTTATGCAGTGTGTGTTCATACTTAACTCTGTTCTACCACGGGTTTTCTTTTCTTCTTTGGATTTCTACCTTCGCCTGCTTGAGACGTCTACGTCGCCGAGATGCAGCGCCAGAGGAGCTTATCTTCTTACTCTCGCTTATTTTTTTTTACTTTACTTAATGTTTTTTTTTCTTCAGCTCTTTTCACTTCTCCGAGGCAACGAAATTTTCTTTCAAGCATAAATTCATGTTCTGCCGTCGCCATCTTCCTTAAGTCCACAAAAGCATATTACCCTTTTTGTTTCTTCCAAGTAAAATTCACTTATCTGCAACACAACTATTATAATAATTAACAAATGGGTATATTTATAAATACATTCCGATAACGAGACTATTTAAACGCTGGACGATTTGCTTCGGATGATTTAACGTCGTAACAACTTTGTGCAGGACTTAACTGTACGACAGCTTGCACTAGTCGTTAACTCTTGGAATGCAAGTAATCCGCTGATGTTGATACTCCTAACTCCTATATCATGAGTAGTAAGGCGTATAGACTTCTCTTAACTAGTGCTCCTGACTTCTGGGTATGGAGCAATAATTATTACATGAGGCTAGGTCAAGACTCTTAAGCATGGTAATAATTTATAATCTCTATTCATTCTGAAAGCTCAAGTGTCTTCCTTTCTTTATTTCTCTCTCTCTCATTTACTTTCTGTCTTACTCGTCCTAGCTAGCATCCGCGTCCGCATTTCATTTGAACCTCCGTCTTTCTCTCGGGATTGAAATAGAAGTAAAACGACGCCGTAGATATCGATATCTCGGGTAAGGCTGGAAGACCAAGCGTAGACTTGCGGATCTCAAGTCAGCCCACTAATGTATATGTAATTGATCTATTGTGCGATGCATTAAGCTTCCCGGGCGAGAGATATACCGAGCCCGACCGACACACAAGGGGAACCACACCACTGCCAGCCAATGAAAATGGATTCTCTTATTAACTCTCTGTGCCAGATTAATTCAATGGAAATTCAATCTCACATTCATTTCACTCTCTTCACTCCATCTATTTTATTTTTTTTTCTTTTTGCATTTTAAACCACTCAGACATAACACACTTAACTTTATCTGTTTTTTTTTTTATTTTTCTCTTACCTCTTACTCCATTTATCAAACACGGAAATCCATCGACGATTATTTACTTTACACTCAATAAAGTCGTGGTCGTTATTACAGCACACAGCAAACGAGAAATACCAAACCACCACTTCCGGGTGGAGTGCCAGTGCGGCATAATCACAAGTTTCTTGTCGTCACGTCACTTCGCATGACCATCGTCCTCACCTCAAACACAACGCGTCTGCCCTCGTAAAACAGCAACACACAACCCCTCTTCCGCCACTCATCGAGTTATATCACGCGGTTTACCACAGTCGGGCCATTGACATATTTTGACTTAGCTCGTTGAGCAATTTACGTGCCCTCTCTTTCTCTCTTCATCATCATCACTATCACCATCGCCATTACTATTACTATTATTAGTGGCATTTATTTTTTTATTCCTACGCCCTAAAACCCAGCAAATTTGACTTCCTTCTTGTGGTTTAACTTTAAATTGGCCTAAAAACAAGTGCGGCAGATCTACCCATCCCCAAGGATGACAATTATCAGATATTTCGCATGTGCACAAATCGGCAGTGATTGCCGCCGTGTGGCACCAGATGGGTGTAATTGTCGGAGGAAGTTACAGAATTACGTTTAAGTAAACTTCACCTGTGGGCGAAATGTCCAACCGACTGTTGTTCCTTGGATTTTAATCGTTCATTAATTTAAATTAATGCCACGCAGACAACTCCTCCACTGATCCTATAACTCTTTTCTTTCATTATTTTATTTTAATTTATTCTCCGTATGAATATAATGGAAAATTGCATCCCGTATAATGTCCGCCATACACAATACAATATAATAATAAACCCGGAAATAAATTCTTGGACCGCACCCCGCTGTGTGACTAATTGTCTCGGTGCGCTGTACGAGATTGCCTAATTATTAGCTCCCAGCGATTTCAATCTCGGATATACTAAAATATCATACACTACATACATACATATGTATGTGAATATGTATATAGAAAACATCAAGATGGGCCTTGACCGATGACCTCGACGAAAGGATCTACTCCTTCGTCGGATGAATGCTCGCTCTATCAATCATATCAGGATATACAACATCAACTAGATATATATTTATATACATACATGTAGAAATGAAATGTACGTAACGTTCATAAGAATAATATATCTTTAGTAACGGGCAATGAGAGTTAGCGAGGGGTCGCGTGCGTGCTGCACCTTCAAGAAAACTATTATCCCCCTGATTATTATGATTGCATGACTGTGAAATTGTAGACGGGCGATGAACGCGGGCAATATAGTCGAAAAGAGAGAGGAGAGCTTATAGGGGAACTACTGGTTACAATGTGCATGTACAGTAACAAATGTTTGCATGACTTGGTGAGTTCCTGAAGAATCGTAACTAGCTTTTGGTGATTGTTGCTAGGCCTTTACTGATGGGTTGGATGTATGTGTGGATTAAAGAGGTGGAGGAGGTTACGTGGAGGCAGCATATAGCGGCAAAGGATAAAAGATAGAAGGAGAAAATACCACGTGGTGTCTTCCCACGTCAGTGTGAGTGACAGCCGGCGAGCTCACTTGACAGCCGCAAGGACGGAAGGACGAGTGAATCTACAGACCGGTGGCTTGTGTTTTATTCAAGCCTGACGAACAATTACTAAACTCTTAGGTTCTCTGTCTTTGATAGACGCACGCATCTGCACATGCATCGGTGCTGTGCAGTAATATGTGTGTATACATGCTGGTTTACAGAGGCGCAGGATGCACCCGAGCAGGATAAGTCATCGGAGATAATTACGACACCAACGATGCGAGACCACCGACGGCTTCCTCTCCTCTATGCTTCTTTGTGATTATCTTGATTGCAGATCCGGCCGCGGATACTAACGATACTTGGATTTAAATCTACAATAAAGAAAAGCTAAGAGAATTAATGAAAATTTTAACTATTATTGTTAGGATTTATTTTTACTAAATTTTTTTTAGTTTTTTGTTTCAAGAGTTCGGAAATTAGTTCTTTTGTGGAATTGAGTGAGTGAGCGAAAGGGAATGTGACAAAGATTTTTTTATTTTTATTAGACTTTTGTCCTGACGAAACGCGTGTCAGACTTGTTGGAAAATTCGTTCGGACGACATTAGCATTTTCTATTCACCAGCTCATACTTGGTTGTCGTGATGATAATAAAGAACCGAACGTCGGTGTATAGTTAGATGAGTGTAAGTACATGAGCGTTGAAAAATAAAAAAAAAAAACGTATAAAAACCTCATCCCCGTTCTTACGTCTCACCAGATCTCCATCCTTAAACTTCCCCGGTACTCCCACATCGCATTCTTCTATTTCATTGTCGAGAAAACCAATTTCCTGGTACCTAAATTACGCGCTGGCGAAAAAAGCTGCCTCACTCTCTCTCGTTTTCGCTCACTCACACTCACTCCTCTGGGTGCACTCCCACTGGCAACCCCCCGCTGTAATAACGCAAGTTTCCTACCTCACATCTACTCTCCACTAGTAAGAGCCCGGTGTATGCCAGGAGAGTGAGGGCGCACCAATGAGGGGATGAGAGAGAGGTGAGAGCGCGAGCTGCGCAAAAACGTTAATTTGAAAACGTCACAGTTTAATTTAAAATTACGTAAGTAGGGGGTTCTCTTGCTCCTTCCTATCTGTCTTCTCTCTTGCTCACCCCGTGCTCTTCACTTTCTCTACTCGCGACTTTTTTTTTTGCCCATTTCGTCCGTCTTTTTTTAATTTCATTTTTTTACGTAATTGGACTAATCTTATAGCCAGAGTCGTAGATCTTTTTTGCACTACACTATCATTCATATATACATATATTTATATTTTTATGTTTGCTTGGATTTATGTATTATAAACAAGAGAGATTAGTTCTTACGAAATCCATTTATGAGAGACTTAAAAAGAAAGAGCCCTTAATTCTGAGAATCAACGTCGTTACTCACGATCTTTGTCGTCGATAAAGAGTGAACGAGGTTGCGCATAATGCTAACCGTCAGGTCGTTCATCTCACAAGTTATATATCGTCTTTGCCCATCGACGTCTTTCAAACGCGTGTTACGCGTCCGATTACTTCCAATGAATTATTACTATTATTGTCATTATTTTTTATTCTTATTCTAGTTATTCTTAACAATCCCTATTCCGCGAATATATCTACATTGAAATAACGATCAATTAAACTCTTTATTCAACGACATCTTGGGAAAATTTTCGTATCACGAAATTAGAAATTCAATTTCAACTTATTGAATATTAAATTTTATCATGTCAAAATGTGATGTGCCATTAAAACTCGATCGAATACATTAAAATACTTTCAGAGAAACTTAATTGTAATTTTAATTTGAAGTTGGCTTTAATAATTTTGTAGTAAAAGAAGTAAATGGAGTAAATTTAAAATCAATGCTTATTGGTTATAATTAGTGAGCTTTTGAATTTTTCATGCAACTGATATTCAAAAATATATATTATATGAGTATAATTAATTAATTCGTTTGGGTACGAACCGTTGGAAAGTGATAGCCAAAGCAAACATGTTCTTTATCCTGAGCTTGAGATCTCATCTCGTTGGTGGCCCTCCAGGGTTACTTACTTGGCAAACCAGTTTTCATATTTCTCGCGGGGCGCGATAAATTTGCAACGAAACACAACTGAAGGCACACGACATAAGTCTCGGAGTTTCTTACTTACACACCACCGGAGGCGTTTTAATTCCGGCGTGTACCTCGACATTTTTACACTAACGAATCTTGGGCATTGGCCTGCAACAATAAATAACAAATAATTAACATAATAAAATATTAAATATCAATAAAAATATTATCAGCTCTCATACCATTAATTTTAAAAGGCATATTATTAATAAATATATTTTTTATGTTTCAGGTGAGTAAAAAAAATCAGCTGACATAAAATCTGACAAAACCTATCCGCGGAATTTTCGGTAAGCTCTTTGATTTCAATCTCCTATACGTCACAACTGGGTATCCATCTGCCGAATAGATCTCTGCAGAAAAACAAAAGAACGAAAAAAATAAAGGGAAAAAAATAAAATATAAGACTTGATGGCCGGCAAAGAAGGATTTATGGGGAGAGGAACGAAAAAAATAAAGTAAAAAAAATCCCTACTTGTCTGTCGACTTAGAGAAGCGGAAAAGACTGACCGGAAGAGGTGCTTTCTTACTGACCACTGGCTCCTCAAAACAAGGCTTTTTCTATTACGTACTACACAGCAAATCGATCAGCTATTTTCGCCTTATAACTTTTATCCCTCTGTTTTTCCGTTGTCTCAAGAGACTCTACATCATAGTTTACTCACTATTACCTTAATAGTTCAGAAAAAAAATAATAATAACGTGTAAAAAAGTTTGGGAAGGCTTCTCAGTTTCTCTATTTCCGCGTCAATATTTTCTTTTTATTTTTATCTATACATTTATGATAATAATCATGAATAAAAGTATAATCGTACCTAGACAATTATAAGTTGTATATAACGATCGTTATATATGTATACATAACAATGAATGACTTGACAAAATAACCGATGACATGTTGCGGAAACGATCACCAGCACGTACGGAAATGGCGCTTCGACAGTGCTGCGACGATGCGTGGAAACAATATTCCATGGTCAACCACTATTCTCTCTCTCACTCTCACTCTTTCTGAATATCTATGTAGATGTATAGATATGTGTATCAATATATCGCGAAATGGTACAATGATCGTTTAATCGGCCGTGTATCAAACAATTGCCGTTCAATATCTATTTCAATCTTTCTCGCTTACACTCATTCATCCTCATATGTTATATCTGAAACAACAGTACCGCGTCGAGCAGTTTAAATTCACCGAAGCTCGTCGTTTCGTCTTCCGCAGAGACAAATAGCGCGTTACGCTTTCGCGAGCATTTGATTGTCCGTGCTATTATGACTGACGTTTTCGCGGTTCTGTCCAGTACCCGATGGTGCACAAGAGTCTACTCAATGCAGTGCATAGTTCTGTATAGAGTCAACGAATAATAGTAATATATAGATAAATTATTGTCCATTAAACTTGAAAATAACCCAGTGGTAGTTGGCCAACTCGCTGTGCTCGAAAATTATGAGAAATTACAAAACGGATTGTCAGCTCTTCCGACTGTTCTATCGTCAAATGACGACAACAAAACATCGTCACATATCGACGATATTTATCATCATTGATGGATAACTTTACATATATATATACATATATATGTGCAATATCAATTGTATCGTAATCTTTTGGTCTATGATGAATTAGCTGCGCGCAATTGCTTCAGAATATCCGACGGATTTGCTAAACATACTCACGTACAAAGTTAACCATTTTGGATTATCATTCGTCGCTATGTATATATGTATATATATGTACAAAGATATGTATGTGTGTTGTATATATGCGAATGTGTTTTATGGTTTCGCTTGCGCGAGTTGAATACGCGGATCGACGATGATTCAAAGATATTTATGGGGTGCGGACAAGAGTTGGTGAGAGGGCAAAATTACACTGGCTTCGATGCATCACGATTTTTCTTTTTATACAATCCGTGTATCTATATATACATATAAAATGTATTTACGTATATATATTGAGAGTATGGAAGATTCGAAAGATCTTTTGCGCACGCACGGACAACGGTAAATCATATTAAAGTTGTATCACTGGTGATTTTTCAGCTCCATCTTGTGGAAATCGTTTGATAAATCATCCTCGGTGTAAATATAAGCAAATTCCAGCAAAGAGGTAAAACAGCGAGTCTAAAAAATTTTGACTGTTATGATGAAAAAAAATAAAAAAATGAATAAATAAATAATAATAATAGTAAAAAAAAAGGTGACGAGAAATGGCAAGAGAGGTCGAATGGGAGAGTTCTTTTATCGACATTTTGATACAAAATGGCTCTTCGCGACAGGGAGTCGCCGCGTAATCTCTCTCGATTCAAATTAACACACGCAGCGCTCAACGGGCGGTCCATGGCACGCTATATAGAAGAGATAATATCATAGCCGTACGTTTCGCTCGATTCAGTTCGACCTTAACTCCACTTCTCTGTCTTGTTCGGTTTTAAAGCCCACCGGTGAGAAGAGACTTCTCCCTGTCATCGTTTTATATTCTATTCCCACTTCATCTTCACTCTCGCTTCAATGACCTTTTTCCTCTTTTATTTTTTTTTTCGTTCGTTAAATTACCAACGCAATGTGGATCTTCGATGAAAATAAAATTTACATAATCGAAAATTTTAGATGAATACGCGGTAATCTCATGCTGATCTCAAGAAATTTTTTTTCCCAAGATTATTTTCCGCAGATACGTTATATTAAATAATAAATTATATTAGATTTTATGTTACAAAGTAGAGTAGAGTTAAGTCTCCGAGGGAAAATCTTAAATCCCTTGGCGTATATTTAATTATCAAGATAAGTCAGACATTATTTATACGTATATATCTTAGACACTATTTCTACAGAGTCGGACTCTATCTTATGTTTCTCAGACAATGGCAACAATGCCAGCATACCGACACGAGACAAAGTCGCGTGCTCTTCAAATACAACCGCGAAACAATGTTTATATAAATCTTGACACTCAGCTTGTTTCTTTCATACTCTGCTTTGCACTTTATTATTTCTCGCCTACATTCCATATCTCCGTAGACTAGTAACTCAAATGTGAGAAAACTTAAACGTATGTGATCGCGTAAATATTTTTTTCCTCGCTATTTATTTACTTATTGTTATTTTTTTTTTTTTTTGCTGCATCTTCATTGTGCTTCAACACTTTTGCAGACTGGATGAAAGCTTTGCTAGAAAATGTAGTGAATTTTTTGTAATAAGAATGTCAGAAGAGCATAAACCCGTCGATAAGCTCGCTGACCCATCGTGTAATTTTGTCACACAGAAATAATACGTCGCTGGAGGGAAAAAATAAAATAAGAGAATCATAAAAAAAATTTTTCCATCTAAAATGGAAAATTTCAGCAACGCGAAAAAATGAAATAGCAGAAATAAATAATAAAAAAAAAGTTAAAAAATAAAATTGAGAAAAGAATGCGAAACTCGGATATTTCAGAGAGAAAACGAAAATGAAAGGGAAGAAAAGCTGGTAAAGGAATATAAGGGAGAGTAAGATAGCAGAGAATTCTCCTCTGGTGATGTGCGCGGGCGCCTCTGTCGGGGTTATATGGAAATGTTGGTCAAATATATCATTCCGGCTTGACAGTGCAATTCTCTTATCTGCCGTGCGCCGCCTGCCACTACCCCCAAACCATCCAGGGTTTTCGGGGAGAGGACTAGACTGGCTTGGGAACAGGGACGGGGTGAAAGCGTCCGATAGAGGATCTGCAAACACGCTGCCTCCGACCCTCGATCCTCATCCTCATTCACCTCCACCCTCTTTCTCTCTCGTCTTGTTTCTCCGACCTCTATCTCTTCGTGTTCCATCCCTTTTTCGTCCAACACAATGACGAACTGCCGACAAAATAGAGACCGGAATCCTCCTAGAGGTTTTTAAAAACAAAAGCTTCAAATATTGCACCTGTGCACAATTATTTTAATTTTAATCATCACTTTCCACCGTAAATATTATTTCAATCTAAATTTGTTTATTATTAACGTTTGGCCAAATAAACTCATCGGTATACAAAAATAGTTATATTTAATCGTGTTTTCCAAGTGGAAAGTTCTTGACACGTGCAGACACACGTTCGTCTCTACGGATATTGTTAAAGGGTGTTCACGTGTACATTAAATTTCGTAGATTTGGAATTCTCTAGGGTAACTATTATTCATTTTACTTTCATCTTTTCTATATTATTGTATATTTGTATATGCATATATATGCGTATATTTACTTCGTAACTGGCAAATATATATTATATATATAATAAAGCTAATCCAGCTTGTATATCCTCAATAACCTTGCGTGGCGTATTGTATAGCTGGTATTTGCAAAGAGAACGTGGATCGAGCGACGGATAAACCGTGTCGACGGGCACGCAGGCACGTCCATCAATCAGGGCTGAACGCGAGCGAGACGGTTTCTGCAATAAAATTACGATCGGCCATTGCCGTACCCAAAAGGTTTGTCGTCACCAAAAAATAAAAAAAATTTTTTTTTTTTACGAATTTTTTCGTTATACCCTCGAACGTTTATTTTCCCCTTTGGTGAATACATCCAATCATTTTTCCTCGGGCCATTTTCCGGATGAAATTGGTGAGCCGGGGAATGAGAGATAAATAAAACGAGGAAATAAACGTCTTTTCTTTATTGAAGAAAGATCAACTTTTATCAGCTGCTCCGTATCTTTTTTTTTTGCTATCCTGTGTACCGACTCCAATCGTCCTATAATTGCTTTCTCTTACTAAGATTCGGAGATCCAACTGCTTTTTTTATTGTGTTCGTCGTACTTATGGTCCTGTCAACGGGACCAAAAGTCGCGCAGAAAATTTAGCGAGATAAGAGAAAAAGAGAAAGAGAGAGTGATCACCGAAAGAACTGCAATGAGGGGTAACAGTAAAGACTTTTTCGTCCGTATATTTTCCGTCTTCTTCTCTACGAGTACGCAGTATTCGCAATGCGATTTTTAAATTGGTTCTTATAACTTTAAATACACCAGAGAACTCCGGGGGCCATCATGAATCCCTGGAATCAAATCAAAACCGTTTTAAAAGTTTCTTTTCTTTCAACATTCCCGTATTTCTTCCTCTATATTTTTTAATTTTTTTCTTCTTATTCCGTATCTGTTACTTATTTTTGTCTCTATCTTATCATTGTTTTCCATCGTCGGAATTAAGCTCACTCTCGGTTAATTCCGTCAACAACAACCTCATTATACAAAAGTAATAAATATTATTCAAATAAAATTAATTCTTTATTAAAAATATAAATCTTCTTATAAAAATCTCAAAGCTTACATCATCCCCCTTTAATTTCATTCACTTTTCATTTCGACTCTACTAAGAAGTAACCATTTTCTCAGCAAATATTTAACGTTCACTCTCATTGCAGCAGAAGCTAAAAAAAATTTTAAGAGACTAATGTATGTAAAAAAAAAAAAAAAAACTATATAAACCAAAAGAAGTAGGATTATTTTCCGCAGTATTTTATCAGCTAAATCCCAACCCGGATTCCAGGAACTATCGTATCGATTCTGAGCACAGGGTGCAGAAAAGACGAGGGTAGTGCCGTGGGTGGTGATGGTGAGGGGGAGAGGTACGAGGGCGAGGACCTTCGGGTCGACCAGGGTGCTTTTCCTGCGATGCAATCTTTGAAAGGAGAGCCGCGTCATTACGTCTTGCCGGTGGTTCACGGGTCATTGCCCTTAAACCCCAGAGCACCCCGTCTTCGTTCTCTGCTTCTCGATATTTCTCCAATCGCCATCATACATGCTCTTTTACTTTTACCCCCTTTAAGAAATACCGTCCTCGTATACTCAAATATATATACTTTAGACTCGTATTGCTTTTTTTTTATCATTTTCTCTGGAGTGCTAGGTAATGACACGTGACTGAAAAGTTAGCGGTTGCTTGATTACTTCCTTTTTAGTTTAAATAAAAATTGGAAAGCCATAAAAAGTGGCAGCTACCTCTAACAATATTGTAAAAGATTAGTTTTGAAGTCTCAAAGTAAATATAATACACTATCGTTGCTGACATTGTTTACAAGAGACTTGATGGCATCTGCCCGTAGGATCATAAAAGTCGGCCCGCACGAGGGCTCATATATAAAAGCCGGTTTACCGAGATACGATGGCTTCGGTTAACTCGATCGTTCCGCGCTTTGCGCTCCCGGTATCTTGGATACCGGATAACTTCACCTACGCACACACATTACCCATAAAAAATAACTAAAAAATTAAAAGTTAACTGGGAATTTAAAAAAAGAGGAAGAAGATATCTTTGGTATCGTGATACTCCTCGTTTTCAGCGTAATTCAATGAGAAGCCATTGTACGATGGTAGCGCCACTGCGATTTATACTTGGTTAGACAGTCTATTCTTTTGGTTTTAACCATGGCCACGCGCGCAAGCTTTTATTTTCGATAATGAAGCCGAGGCATATCCACAACGTCTCCAGTTTCTGGGTGGTAGAATAGCTGCACTAACAAGGTCCACTTGGGTGGTAGGATCTCGCTTCGAGTATCCATTGCACTCGAGTAATATTACCATCGTCAGAAGTTACTGCTGCAGAAAATGAGTGTCGAGACTTGATGGTGGTAAAAATCATTATTATTGAACTTGTTTTTACATTCGTTATTTTTTTTTTTTAATTTAATTTTTGTTATGATTGCTTGAAGAAGAAGTAGAAGATGAGGAAGAAGAAGAAGAATAAGAATGAATACATTTTAAGTGGAAGAAATACATCTTGAGTAGCGATGTCAGGAGTGTGTTGGTTGTATGAGAATGGGTTTATTACCAGGCCTAGGTTCCCAATTAAGCGGCAGCAGCTGTGAAAATTAATGGAGCACGGCTTTTAAGATGTAATTGGGCACATTAATAACTCAGGGGAGGTGAAAATGGGGTATACGATGGAAGCCAGTAGCAGTAGCACTAGTGCAGACATTCTAAGGAAGTAGTAGTGGAGTTAGGAGAGTAAGGGAGTGTGAAAGCATGGAATAACGGTTCAATGAGAAGGGGTAGTTATAGTTGTTGTAGTGAGTGCAGTGTATACACTATATTTTACACTACTACCCTCTATTCTACACCGCATTGCCTGGAGAAAACTAGGAGAGTAGGAAGATTGAACCGGCGTGTAGGTTCACGGCTCTAGAATCCCTGATGCCAGCACCTCCACCGCCTCGCTGAGGACGATGCTGATAGCGACGATGTAATAATACCAAATGACGCGTCATTTTGTTCAGCCCTGAAGGGTGAGCCCGAGTGAATAAGAAAAAGTGAACGAGGGTAAGGATGAGAGCGAGTAAAAGAGAAGAAGAGCACGCCCCCTTCAGACGCTCGTAAACATTTCGTAAATTTGCTCCACAGGTGTGCCATCGCGACTACTAAGCCGTCCACGCCTCGGCGAACTCGTCTATTTACTCTGAGGTTATAACAACCCCTTCCAAAACTACCCTGTCGAGTATTATATACTCAGTTCAAGTTGTTTACAAATAACACTTACGAATTAAGTTTACTTACAGTACAAAAAAAAACTTTCAAGTATCAACTAAAAGCCGTTTTTACCCGTTGTTTTTTTTTTAATACTACCTACCTAACATCATGTAATAAATAATTCATTCAATTAACATTTTTGAAAGACTTCCTTTAATAACGTGAAAACACACGCTCAACAATCACTGGAATTGAAAAAGCAATTTAAAAAAATTACAATAAAATCACCGTAGCATAAACTGCGTATACAATTTAGCAATAGCGCGTTCTGACAAATGGCAATTTTACTTGACCCTCGGCGCTGGAATGATGAAAGACCTTCGTGCCCATGCTGCCGGTTTCCGGTGAGCTCTCCACCGATAATCTCGATCGCTTCACCACCTGCGGTCTCTCTTAGCATACAATTCCATCCTGGATACCTACCCAGCGCTCATCTTCACCTAACAATCTCAATCCATCTAATTTTCTCTCTCTTACACTGAGGTCTTCTCCATTTCCTTCGAGCCTGATAAAAACCGTGATACATCGAAGCTCGAGCAGATAAATTCGCGTCAGTTAATGGTAATTCCATGCAGCTACTCGGGGTAATTAGAATCACACAAGACGTATGTACGTCTGTGTGTGTGTGTTAACGTGTAGAGCTTATAGCTTCCAAGAGGAATAACCTAGAGGTGAAACTACGCGACCAATTTACCAATTGGTAATCCCTCTGTACGTTAGTTGGTCTCTGATTGAGGCCATCGTGATACACTTTTGCAGCCGTTAGCTCGTAGAAGTTTAAGGGTGCTAGAAGCAGTAGTGGCTGTAGGAGTAGCGAAGACCAGAGAGGGTGAGAAAGCAGGAGAAGAAGAGAAGAGGCTTGATGAGAAATACGCGGGGTAAAGTGTAGAATCGAAACTCTCTGGTAGTACCGCCCATAAAGCCACCGAGGCCCATCCATCCGTCCATTCCCTCGCGGGCTCTATTAGCAAAGTGTGATGGAGTTTTGCGAGCCCGATTACACTCGAATGGGTATTACCCATCCTCTCTAGATAAAAGAGAAGGGGACGCAACCCTTTTCCCGTTACACTCTGATGACGTCTATTTTTGTTTGTGTTTGTTACTCGTCTACACTACATGCCACACATCTCTTAATATCTGTATGTACTAATGTTCCTGTCCCTTATGTACTAATCTCGTTCGTAATATAACGTCCGATGCTCGAAGAACGATGCTTTAGCGTTACGACAGCTCGAAAATTACTTTACAGCTGAAGAAATTACG
The DNA here is from genome assembly GCA_964016945.1 of Microplitis deprimator. Lineage (NCBI taxonomy): Eukaryota > Metazoa > Arthropoda > Insecta > Hymenoptera > Braconidae > Microplitis > Microplitis deprimator. Next base: position 4,088,008 of record OZ024711.1, on the reverse strand, counting down.
CGAGAATGAAATAATGGAAAAAGTCCAACGCTAACGTTTTTTTAATTGTCCATCAAGGTGTTATATCTGCAGGCGCTGCTTTATTTCTTTCTTCAATTATTATTTTTTTCATTGTTGAAATATTACGATGGATAATTTTGACCCTTCCGTGACAAATTGTCCCAGATGATTTAGAAATTAACTACAAAATAAAACATCATTTCCTATATATATATATATAATATATACGAATCAAAATAAGCCAAGGGAATGTATGAAACAGAAATGGTTTAATATAAGTTGTTGTTGGCTGTATATACGAGTCCACATGTCATTTAGTAGCAGTGTGTTGTGCATGGAAACGAGCCTTAAGTAGCCAATAAACGCCGTTAGCAGATGACTCCGGGAGTCCCAGCTCATTGCCCAATTTCGTCAGATTTCGGGAAATTGTTGTTACGGACAAAACTACGTCTGGACGCGCGGTTGGAATCAACAAACAAAAGCCGAGGGATCGACGGCTTACATCTACTCCAATCTTCCGTCCTCTATCCCGGTTCTCGCTTCTGGTCTGGTGTAGTTGTGCGTCAGTGTGTGACTTGCCTTTTGCTCTCCACGGAATCACCCACCTGATATTGTTATACCCTATAGTTAGTATGTATGTATGTATGCTACAGGAATATCAGCATCCCTGGTGTTCTGCTGCCAGCCCAACCCCGTGGCCTCGTCCCCCATTAACTCCCTACGTGCTGTGGTGGCTAAATGTGCCCCTTTATGCCGAGATAATGAAAATTACAAATAGCCTCGCAGTAGTCGAGTACTCTGGTGGTGTGGGCGAACGTGTGTGCGTGCATGGACGTGAGTCCTGGATTTTCGGAGTTTCAAATTTTCCTAGTCATCCTCTTTTCCTTTCCGCATGGGAAATATAACAATTGACTGCAGTAATTTATTTTATTATACGATATAATTTGTTGTGCAATAAAATTAATTACGTTTTTTGTTGTCACGAAAAAAAAAGTAAATAAGTATTTTATTGATGATTTAATTGCTTTAAAAATAATCGAGAATGCAGGGAATGTTCATTAGAAGATTCAAATCATAAAATCTACCGCGTGATAAATTGCTCCTGAAAACTCTTCCGCGCTCTTCCGGGAGATTCACATCCACAGAGGCATTGAAGATGCGAATGAGGGAGGGAAGATATAACTGATGCACGACTAATCATCTTTTCTCCCTCGTCTCCCTTGTTGTTGTTCTTTCTCCATCCACTCGGTTGAAAACTCTCGGTGCTACTGCTGCAACAATGCGTTCAGATCCCTCGCCGTAGTGCTGAGGCATCAGACGACTGCCGGCAGCTGAAACCCGCGGGAGCCGGAGGCAACACACGCGCTTGAGTCGCTCTCGCGAAATTAGTTTTCCAGATAATCATCGCCACGGCATTGTGTTACCTTATAGTAGTTTCTAGGGACGCTCATATACACAACATTGTTGGTAGGTTCGTTCGCTCATTCGTTGTGCTGTAGTTGTTCGTGTTCTTGTTCTTGTTGTTTCTGCCCGAATGTATATGAGTATAACGTGCACGTGTCATACCCACCACCAACCTAGCGTGTTACATACGACCGTACAAAATATATATATATATATATATATATATATATATATATATATATATATATATATACATATATATGTATATATAAATGTGTATTAATTTCACGTTCATGTGCTCAGGTGCGTTATCAGTCGATTTACGAGTCCATTTAATATTTCAAAATACAAATATTAAGATTATGTATGATATTTTATATATATATTGTTAATTTAGAACATCAAAAAATAATAAAAATAATGATGTATAAAAAAATTGACAGCTTAGATGAGTCCAAAAATAAAGCAGACAAAAAAAACAGGAGAAAAATAAAAAACAAAAATAGTCCGGTTGTAGAGACATTCGGCGACGTCCCCGGCTTTCATCCGGCCCGCCACCCCCGGGACTCAGTGGGCCGTCGGTGATTAATGTTGCCGAACAAATTGTCTAGAAAAACATGTCTCTCCCTTTGCGTCCCTCATGCTCACGCGTACTGCACCCTTTATCTCGTCGGGTCGCGCACCCTTATTTTCCCGGGAGTGTTCCTTCTCTCTTTTGCCCTTATTCAGTTACTCACTCGCTCGCTAGCCCGCTCATACCAAACATTGAGCCCCCATTGCATTCATGGGACCCAACACACATTCGCACTAAAAATCCCTTGTACACGCATCCGCATACATACATTACGGGGATGATATCCAAGTAATCCGATTTACTTCGACTTCGCTATCAACGTTTTGGATTCACCCACTCGGGCAATTATTCCATGGGTTGCTGCCGCTTTGTGATCTCTGCCAATGTACGATTAGACCCCCTTGATTATAAATTAAATCACTATTTATTGGTTTCCAATCACTCAAAAAATTCCCTCAATGTCTACTTAAAAATATATATATTTATTTATATCCATTATAAAAAATAATACTAAATTTTAATTCTCGTTATTATTTTTCGTCTGTCGTTCTCACAGTCCTCTTGTCCTCAACATTTTTCATATTCCACGCATTTTGTCCAGCTCGAGAGCTTCCACGACGATACGTAGAGAATAAAAAGCGCGAATATAGTAGACGAGTAGGAGCAGGAGTAGAAGGACGAAGAGGAATACAAAAAGAACAAAAAATAAAAATCTGGTAGCGATTTTGCAGCATTATTTACATCGTGGTTGCTATGGCATGCCGTGCACACTCTTTTGGCCCTTTTTATTTTCTCTTACGTTTTTTTGTTACCACCACACATTCATACAAATATATATATATATTCAAACGTACCCTTATTTCCTCGCATATTGCAGAAATACCTATATCTATATTTTAAAAACTCACAAGCAAACAGGTACCTCTATATCTGCATGCCCGACTGAGTTGTCGCATAAAGCTGAGATTTTATTACGAGCCGATTCAAATTCCGTACACCACGAGCCAGCACACATACGCAGATATATATAGATATATAGATGTACAGATTTAAAAGGTACGGTAAGGTAAAAGAGGTAAAAGACTATTCCAAGGCAGAAAGTGGTTCTACAAATATAAAAGATCTCCTGGACCCTCCGCTCACCTCTCTGGCATTCTCCTCTTCCACCATCTCTCATTCTCCCTCTCAAGTTTAACCCATAAACCACGGCATATTCTATTTCACGTGAATAAAAATTCGGATTTTTTTATCGCGCTCCGCACGCCAAAAAATCACAAGAAGCACAAGAAATAATAAAAAATATAAAGTTGTAGGAAATAAAAAACGTAAGAAATGTTTAAGAGATGTATATATATATATATATTTATATGTGAATGTAAATGTGAATGTGAATAGTGGGCTGTCCAAGGATAAGAAATGTATAGGGAGAGATTTGTTGAGGATCTCGTGAAGATGGTAAACGCGACGCTTTAGGGCCATCCAGCGTCTGAGCGGTCAATCTAAACGACCGTTATCTAAACCAGAAGAGGTACTTCCCGGTGAATCTAAATAACGCAGTTAGTCCTTTTTACTGGCACTAGACTTCCGGCAGGACGCCCGCTGGAGGTTACTTTTTTTTTAACCCCAACGGGAATGACAACTGAATGATTTCCAGAGCTGACGTAATAAAAATATCCAACAAGCAGAACCAGCCTATTTTTACACTCGGCTACTCTCGGAAATATCAGTTGAACGACAGTGGCGTTGAAAACGTTTAAACTTTTGTTTTTACTGCAACCAAGTTATTTATTAAGTGATACAGCGATGTATCATGAGGCGTTAATACCCTTAGAGAGTGTATATAAAGTGGTAGAAGAAGTAGTATATACCCTCGACACTTTATAACAGCGTCAGCAGTTGGTACATATAATACTGTAGGTTGCGATGGAGTTTAAGAGACTCCGGTACAAGCTGACGCCAGATGAGAAGTGTAAAGAGACGGGAGTTGCGAGGGGTTGCTGCAGGTATGAGGGAGCAACGACTACGACTACGACTACGACCGGGACGAGATGAGTCTGACCCCGAGGGCAGTCGAGGAGGAAGTAGTAGCCGGTGACAATCGACTACTGCTGCTGCTACTGCGACAGCTGTGGACTCAATAACTTGCTTGGGACTTGAGTAAAGAGAAGGAGGGAGAGAGCCAGGGGGAAATGGAGCGAGCAAGGAAACCAAAGAGAGAGTTGGAGTAGGATTGGTCTATTACGTCACGGTGGACTAGCGAAATTAGTTGCCTAATAGTAGCGCAGCCTGCACGACACGTTTTCTCATCTCAAAGTCTGTTTATCTCACTTCGCGCTCATGTATGCGTTAGTGAGATGTCTCTTTGGTCTTCGGCGACAACGGTATCTAGCAACAACCCTTCACATACACCCGACGTTGTCCCTTTGGCCTTTTGGCCGGGGGTTCCGCGTTGCCGCGCGCGTCCACCAATCATAATTTTCCCGGGGCCCATTCATCACGCGGCATGTGCCGGTTTTACTCGCGCTGGTTATGCACGTGTTGCCCTGCCCTTAATTATTACTAAGCGTTAAACGACATGTGACTTGATGTCCATTGATATTCGATACCTTTTTTTTCAAATTACATTATTCTGATTATTTATTCACAACTTCAAATTCAATCCACTTTAAAAAATATTTACTCGCGTAAATTAAATTTACAGCAGAAATGTTTTTTGAAAACAAATAAAAGGTTGAATTAAAAATGAAAAAGCTTTGAAATGAAACTAAAAATGTGTGCGAGTGTAAAGTTATTTTTTTTTTGTTTTTTATTTTGGCTGGTCTATTTTAAATGGAGTCCATCAGCTTTTTCCATTTATTGTGTTTTCTTTCTCTGTTGGTTCATGAGGACAGCTATCGTACTCGAGCACACAAATTTAGTGTCTGCCCCATGCAAAACAATTATATAAATTGCAGACCGGAATTTTAGAAAAAGTCAAAAAAAAAAAAAAAAAAGTAGAATAAATAAATAAATGAAAAATATTTATATAAAACAGAATACATGCCTATAGATTAAATGCATGAACCATCGGTGGTTGTCAGTTGATACCACATCCAATACCATCACGAGCACGTGGTGGGCTTTTTTTACAAATTCAAATAAATCCGTTTGCGCCGTCTAGATTATTTCCTTAAATTCCTTTTAGCAAATAAACACAAACAAGGCATCAACGTCAGTACAGAAAGTAATTTAATATAAATACAATAACACGTACATTTATCTCAGACGTTAATCCGAAATAGTCTTGTACCTCAATGCAAATGCAACTCGAATTTATTATAATTATTGGGGTTGTTATTATTCTGTGGATGAGTTTATTATCGTCTAGACAGTAATGATGTTATGATGAGAGAGTGACAAGGATAAATATAGTACGAGGAAGAGAGAAAGAGAAATAGATAGAGAGCGAAGCAGATGGAAATATACAGAGCTTAGCTAGGTGTAGCTGGTGTACGAATATCGACTGCTGTTAACTAATGGAAGCTCCCTGATAATTACGAGCAGCCTCGCACAGCCCAGCAGAGAGAGAGTAGACTAAATGTTCTCTACCGAGCGACAGTAATCATCGTTATGCCGACGCACACCCGTTCCCCATTTACGAAAAGTTATTTACTATACTGTTGTTCGACGGACGTGTAGCCGTGCGCAATTTTCGTTGTAATCAAAACAAAGATTAATACTCCGAGCAAGTAAAGTTTATTGCGATAGATACGCCGGTAATATCGACGCTGATAATGCTCCTTGTTAAGTAGTTACGGGCTTTATAGGTAAGACATTAACTTATGGTTTAGTTTATAGTTATTTTTATTTCAAAATATTATTTTTGAATATGGACAATTAAAAGAGTATTGATGATGGCGGGTTGGTAAACGATCCGTGCGATAATTGAATTTCGTTGAGTGTTTTCTTTTTTTTTTTTTTTTATTTTGGTGGAACATGATAAAAATGACACTGCGATTTCTTTATATTCGTTGGCTTACTTGAAGCGGCATTACCGTTACATTGTATATATTATACTCTCTTTGCGAGAATAAGCTTGTATTAATACGAAAGTGCATTAAAAGGATGATGAAAAGTGTCAGATCATCGTGTTGGAGTTGACACAAAAAGAAGTGGCATGTCATGGCGAATTGATTAATGCCGATGCCATTAGATCCGCCGATTAAGGCTAGGGACTGAGTAAAAATTATGCTTTGTGTAGAAGAATAAGTTATATTTTTCTTCTTTTCTTTTCTTTTCTTTTCTTTTCTTTTCTTTTATTACACTTTTTTTTTGTGCGATAACAAATTAAGATAAAAATAAAAGAAAGTGCAAAAATAAAGCTAAAACTTTAGATATTAAATTTTATCACTTGGTTAAGTTTTTCAGCAAGCGAGATATTTTTCGCTGGCCCATTGAGAACCGGACTCGGTTGGTTCTGTTTTCTTATTTTAAATGGACTCGAGGAAAAATTGAAGAAAGACGGACGTGGAATTGGAAAAACGAGGGTGGGAAAGGTTACCAGTGGTAGAGAGCTGAGCGTAGATGAAGGGGTAAAGGGATTTGTGTATATATATGTGTACATATATACCGAGAGCAGCCATTGTTCAGGCAATATTTTAGCTATGGGGTAGCTTGTGCTGGCGGGGTGGGCCGGGGCGGGAGTCAGCTGGCTGTGACATGCCGCCTACACCGCCAAAGGGGCGACTGGCAACGCTTAGAAGTACCCGAGGCTGGAAAGGGACCTCACGTTATACGTTTGCCTACTGGGATATTATATACATACAATATATATATAGAATATATATATATATACTTACTCTTTCATCTAATGATATCTAGGGCCTTGACTTTGAACCAAGGACCTTCTCGATTAGCAACCTTATCATTTTCTTCGATCCCTTGGTTCCGGAGTTCGCAACAGGAAAAACCAATTTCATCATTTTATCAACTTAAGGGTAACCCAGTATCGATGAATTTAATCAAAACTTTTTTACCAAACGCTCTGGTAAGAAAATAATTTTTCAGCAATAAAAATTTATTCGAAACGTGCTACAGTACATTTGGCAAGTCCATCGACACTAATCTGCTCAAGTTTCTTCCCACTCTGTTAGACAAGATCTCCAACTTACTACACACAGCTTTCATATGCAAATATAAGTATATCTATGGTATAAATGTAGAAGCAAACCAGAAACCTTATATTAGTCGTACGCTCCCAGCATCAGCGTGCGGTGGTAGCCCGTACGCGAGAGAGACTTTAATAATTATTATTCATAAGACTCTCTCGGGAGTCGGCCAGGCGTGAGACTAAGCAAGAAAGATGTGCCGCAAAACAAGGGTCTTGGTTCTCGCGTTGCGTACCCTCACACCCCCGTTAAGTAAGTCCTGTTCCTACTGGCGCTTCTTCACCACCAAGTCTCGCATCGCGAGCGCTCGAGAAATATACAGTAGCAGTAGCACCGGCAGAAGAACAAGAAGAAGAAGATCCAGAGGGTGAGGGTGAGATACTCGAGTCAGTCGAGTAGAAACCCAATCACTTCCGGCGTCTGCGCCCATTAGGGCGCCGCGACGCTGACGTCGGCTGACATATACTTCCCATCCTACTTTCTATACTTCCTCTTCTACCTCAACTTCGTACTAGTCAGCTCTTGTATCCTTTTCTATCGTTTCTTCCTATTTTTTCTATTTTTCTTTTTTTTTACTCTATGTTATCTTTCTTTCAAACTCAACCATGTCCATCTTATATTTTTTCTTCTCAGCGTGTTCTTCATCTGCTGTATCCATAGTGTCTCACCCTCTACTCTAGACACGCTGGAACCAGACGACGACGAGCTAGTCCCCTTGCGGTCTCACACCGCAAAACAGACCACGATTCTATTGTTCGATAAGCGCTCGTCCGTGAGCGTTTCTCCTTCATCGGAGTTAATGATGCGCCACCATCGACATTGTCCGTACGAGTGTTTTCTCTTCCTTCCCTCCCTTTATTACTCTACATTTTTTTTTTTCTCAAAGAGCAAACCGAAAAATTCCGTTTGTAAGAAATTTCATCCAACGAAATTAGGCCGACGATAATTAACAATCCTTATTAATATATATGTATTTTTATGATTACAGGTTCATTAACGCGAGACGCAGAATTGTCCAGCCGATGATTGACCAGAGCAATCGAGCTGGTAAGTTCAATCTGATATTATAAAACACAATTCCTACACTTACAATATTTTCGATAGTAAACCGTTTCATTTCATATGTAATCAGCGTAAAGATGATTTGATCGTGTAAATCACGACAATTACCATCAATTTAAAATTCTAATAAAAGTCATCATCAGTAACATGTGATGCATAATTAGCCTGTCATTTATAAATATTTAAAAACTTCAAACTTCACGTCTCATTACCTTCACGTGTAAAATTATTTTCATTTAAAACTGAAATAAAATAATTACTGTCGTACATTGTACGTCGAATTAACATCGTCCATTACACGGTGATATTTATGGGAAAGTGATATAATAATTGAAAAATAATTTTAATTGACTATCCTGTATAAATGACAAACCAATTAAACAAGACATTTATTCGTCCTCTTAAACGTTTCTATTTATCGCGCTCTAATCTTTACTACCAGCAGACCAAGATTTATTTTATTGTAATAAAAATATCTTTACGATTAAATTATTTAAACTTGGGATTTTACGGTTTCAATTCTTTTAATAGCTCTTACTTATTCGATTAATTAATTTGCACTGGGTAATTAAATAATCATCTGGTTACAAAATACTCAGACGAATGTTTTTAAACAATAATTTTTGTCGGCTTTAATAATTCAATGAGTTTGAAAATAGATAAAAATTGGTTTGTTATTATTATTATTATTATTATTTGTCTGACATTTTAATCGATTATTTAAATTAAAAACGAAGCAAGAAAGTAAAATTAACATTTTTTTTTTCAGTCACCTATGATTATAGCTACGGTTACTAAAGCTATAAATATTGAGAAGATTCAGAATAAAAAATTTTTTAATGATTTTATTCAAATATTAATTAAATCACAACGGAAATATCAACGATTTGGTAAATTTAAAAATTAAATAAGAAAAGTAAAGACCTTATATCTCAATGTATTTGAAATTATTGTCAAAAATATTTAAATAAATAAATAAGAAAAAAATTTAAAGAATTTCTATCGTGTAGATTATATTTTTTTGATAACTATTTGAAAAATAAGATAAGTTAATAATTATAATTATAATTATATGATAAAGTTGATAATTATAGTTGATTGGTAATTATTATAATTAAGTAAACGACAATCACAGACAGTTAATGGTTTTATTTGTATGTATAAAAGAGTCTTTTGTCCCTGCTTAAGAAGTCCGTGGCGTTTTACGACTAAGGAATCACTTGGTTTGCAGTAAAAGGCGAGAATAACAGCAAGGGTGGATACGATTGCTAACAGGGTGTCTGATGATGTTGGTACGGGTGAACGGGGTAAGCGGGGAAGTGGATAACGTTCTGGATAACGGTCGGATAATTGGTAGCGGTGATCAGACTTAGTTTTACGATCTGCCAACATGCTGTCTTCTTTCACTATTTTTTTTTCTCTTTGTACTTCAATACCCTCCTATGAGCTTCCCTCTCTCTCTCCCTCTTTTACTATTTGTCTTTTTTGGGTACTCTTTATTGAGAAAACCCGCAAGCTCTTAAGGAAACAACTGAGTACGTGGGTTCGAGGGTTGTCTAACCCAATGGCCGAAACAAGAGGTGATTCGCGTACACTTTTACGACTGGACTACTCATAAACACTCACCAAGTTACGGCTTGTTTGCTACTAAATAACAAAGCTCTTGAAGACACCTTTTTACTCCTTACGCGTTATTTACTTTTTTTCTAACTTTATTAGTCTTAGAATTCCATTTTACGTTAGACGTAAAAAATTTTCATTAGGGTAAAAAAAAATATTTTACTGTTGAAATAAAATTCGATGCGTTCAATTGTAATTTTTTTTTATGACGAGTATGGACTATCAATTTACCGAGTAAATGTATGTATATGTGGGTATTATAGCGAGTGTACACGAGAGAAAAGGGCACGACGGATAATGTGCAGCAATGTTGTGTGTCTGCCGATGGTTCAGTGTCAGCTGGGTAAAGTGGAAATTCGTGTCCATTCGATTATCATCCCGAAGTCAATCCTGATCAAGCTCACACCCTCTAATTCACTGTCTTTATTTACCTTTGTTTCAAATTTTTTATTACAAACTCTAGCTTTTTATTTTCACCATCAAAATCAACTATAAAATAAAATCTAATAAAAAAAAAAAAAAAAAAAAAAAATTCTAACACAACAAACTATTAAATATCAGCCGATAAACGGTACCCTCTGGTCAATTTTATTTTCTCGAATACAAGATAAACATTTATCAAAAAATTTATTTATTTTTTCTAAGCAAATTAAAACCGATATAAATTTTTATTTCATCATAAATGTCTCGTTAATTTATTTAACGATCACCACAAGAGATTGTGTGATAAAACCAAAGAAAGAAAAAAATAATAAATAAAAAATATCTAAGATATGTGAGGAATTATTTTATCTCACGAGTAATTTAAAACAGTGATTGACGACAATTAACTGTTGACAAATCATACTGCGTAACTACATTCTCGGGACATTAAACATTTCTTGTTTAACACTATTGTCTCATATTTCTGTGTATATGAATCCTCCACTCGTGTTTCCTCGCTATCTCGAGATTACATTAGTGCATAATGTGTTTAAAGCCGACATCTACTGTACCCCTAACAGCAACAACGACGACAATGACAACGACACCAAGAACAACAGCGACGCAGCAATGATAATAACAATAATATACGCGTATGAGTACAGAGGATCGCATTGGGCTAATGATGCCCGACCCGTGTGCGTCATCAATCATACTTTCATTACACGAATTGCCTACAACTCAAGTGTATACTCTACGCCCACCGCTATATTTATACACTCTGTTACTTCAATTGTCTTATTACGTCTGTGTAAAATACTTAATCAAATAATACAAACAACAATTAAAATTACAATATGTAATTCAAAGGTGACAATCAATGATTCATCTTGTAATATTTAAATCATATATTTATTCATAATTATTTTTATTTAAAAAATGATTATTATTACACTGTAAAAAATTAGCGAATCGCCTCGGAGTAAAATTCACTCCTAAACGGAGTTTATTTTTAATATTAAAATTCCGGATCAGAGTGAATGCAGATTGAAATAAAATTCAAATCACTCCGTTGAAAAAAAAAAACTCCCTATTTACTCCGCATGCAGATTGATTTTTTTAAAATGGAACTCCGAGTGCACGCAGAGAAATTTTTAGTAAGAAGTATCCAAAAAATATGACACTATGAGGACATGTGAAAAATGTCTAAATTTTCCCCATGCACATTGTAAAATAAACTACTAAATAATATGTAAGTGAGGTGGAATTTCTACCAACAACATAGTAAAAATTTAGTTACTGACTAGATGTCCTTACAATACCAAAATTTATGGGTAATTTTTACTCAAAAATTATCTGCGTGTGACGGAATGATTTTGGATTTAAATAAAATCCGTAATCACTTCGAATTCACTCCCAATTTTTTATTACAGTGTATTAGTATCAATGTAATACGAGCAAGTAAAATATTATTTGATAGAGTATTTTAAAGGAGTAGCATTAAATTGAATTAATAATGTAAACTAATACTAATAAAAAGCCAATCTTTTTTTGAGTTTCCCTTCAGTATAATGCACGCAAGTATAACCAACTATAAAACTAAACTATAAACTATAAAACGGATAGTGTATCATTTTATGCGGCTAAATTTACTGCTGTCTTTTTAGCCGTCGATCCCTCAGATCTTTTACAATCGAAATCGTGGCGTTTTATCGTGTACTGGAATAAAAACAAAATCGTTTTAAATTCCACGTGGTACTTTCAATACAATTACTTTTCGCATTACATTAACATATAACAATTATTCAAATGGATTTGTAGAGTAGAAGCCGAGTCCTTTTTTATTTCGATCAACAGTGAGTATGTTTACGGAATAAAAGTAAAATAATCGTCAAGCCGTTAAACGTTAGTCGATGAAGCCAGACTAATTTTATTGACAACGGAAAAGCTTCACTCACTCTTACTCTTTCTCCCTGGTGAGTGGGTACACAATCTTTTACTCACTCTTGCGCCATTTTCACCAGAATACTCTGTTTCACTAGTGTAGTATATACACAGACACAGACATTCGTGAAGAGCTCAAGAGGGTACACAACTCGGTAGTTGAAATCGCCTCTTGTATTTTCAAAACGACGTAGTAAAAGCGTAACAGCACCCCGAAGTACCGTAAAGCTGTGTGACCGTACGCTGCATTTCGCAATAAAATGATAGTACGATAACCTGGTTGCCTACATTTATTAATAATAACATTTATTATAAAAATTATTCTCTTCAATTATCTTCACTTTAAGCGTATTTGTGTCTGTTAACATCCGTACATAAAATATTAAATGATAATCCATAAGATAATTAAACTCAGGGGATTTTAATTGCGATAGTATTTCGGAAAGCCAAGAGGAAAGAGGCTGTAAATAACCGCGGCCATGTAATCTTAATAAACATCGCGTATATCTCATCAGCAGGTCTTTGTGAAGAAACCGAGTTTTATTGCACGCCGTGTGAGGCATCTCATTTGGCTTTCTCTTGCGAACAACGCCAGCAGTCGCTCCCTCCATTTGTTACAACATAACGGAACGTCATAATTGTTGAGGTTTTGCTTATTACCCCCAGCATTCCACAGTAGCCAGAGGTCACACTGGGATCACTGGCTGTAGATCATCCCGGGTGCGGCTGCGTTTGAGACGAGGCACAGAACTTTGTAACCCTTTCTGTAACTTCATTTTGCTCATCACACAAATACCAGTGAGAATAAATAAAAAATATATAAATAAATGAATGAAACGGTTGGTAATAAAAATAGACTCTGGAAGTCGACTCTGTCTTAGCCATTAAATAGTATCGCATCTGATTGTCTGAATCATAAATTTCTATCTTGATCTGATGACCTAAAAAAACAATAAGAGCGAAGCAAATAGCACTTATATGCGCATAAACATAAAAATACCAGATCAAATCCAATCATCTTAAGAAGAAAGACCATTTTGCTTTTTTTTTATACTCGTCTGCTATTTTTTGTTGATCGAATATTCCAACTGGACGTTAGACTCCGTTATACAGCACCCCGACAATTTCAGTCGCGGACCATTCGTCACGCACTCGCTGAGAGCCTTTGGCTCGATAACGCGATCCCTTTTGGATGCCCGTTGGATATATACGTCGATAGGGTGTATTCAAGCCAGAATCAAGCTAGTAGTCCAGTGTAGCTCGGAGGAAAGTCCGGCAATCCGGCTATCTTTGACCAAGAGTACGGGCCACTACTCTATCTTGACTCTTACTCCCTTTTCTCAGCTGATACTTTTCTTCCTTTCTAGATGATCCCTCTGCTATCTTGCTTATTCCCATACTCCCTTACTCTTTCTCTCTTTCTTTTCCTTTTTTTCTCTCTCTCTCTTTCTTTTTCTCTATACTTTCCCCCTATTCGGGAACGGTGGCCATCAATCAAGCTTGTCAATTTGTAATGGCGATTCTCTATGTCCATCTTGGATGGGCCCTGGCACCCTCGTCGCTCTCAACTACCACGACTCTCTATCCCTCAAGACTGTCTTCTTTCTCTGCAGAGCCCGCGTATACTTCACATTCTCGACTTATTTTTTTTCCTCTTCCTTATGCTCGGGGATCTTTCTCAGCAATATAACGGGCTTGAACCACGCTGATGGGATATCACCGTAAAGCTACCGACCACGCTGTACGCCACCCTACATAGACATGTACACAGACAAACTTTAACGGTCCCGATGTCTTGGAGTTAAATAAAATAGATGTCCCGGGGTCAGAAATTGGGAGAAATTGCGCCAGAGAGCAATGTTCCTGCTGTGACTGCCACTCTGGTCGTTTAGAGAAGACCAAACAGTCTTCTATCAAGTAACTATACCAGTAGCAGTAGCAGTAGAGGTAGAAAAAAAAGAAAAAAAAAAAAAAAAAGATAAAATGAAAAGAGTCATTCCCTTTTACCAATCTCCAGAGACTCTTTTCAAATAGCGTCCAACATTCTGGATATAAAATTTTCACCACGCCAACAAAATAATGCATAGCCAAAAAATCGTCGGATGATTTATCGGGGCAACTTTCGATATAAAACGGATAAAAGGGTATCGACAGAGAAAAAAAACTAAAGAAAGAAAAGTTTCAAGACTTTTTTAACGTTATAGTTCTTTGTTATTTCCCAACCCCTGGTCAGGGGACTGGCGGATTCGACGCCCGGAATATTGTGTCCGATACTCACGTCACGTAGCAGTGATGTAGAGTTACTTAGAGTGCCGATCCCGGGCGCATTACAACGCACGGTTTGAAAGGTGCTGCCACTTGGATCCTTGTACGGCATAGATCATACGTTAATTGAAATGGGCCACCCCCCAAGTCCGTCCTCGAATACAAACGACCGACTTATAGAAATATTATTATCATTATATTTGGCAGAACACAGAGATCCGGTGAGATCACGTGGGGTATTAGAGGTGAGGGGATATTACTCGATCAGTAAAAGAGTATAGACCAGAATGAAATCGGTAGTTTCGACCTGGGCTTACCCAGGAAATTGCGTCTCGTCCCCATTACCGTTCCACATATAAATACATATATACATAACCAAACGGAGCTTCTTCACGTGTTTATATCCCGGAAGAGGGACGAAAAATATTATGTCTCTTGGATCTGTATACTTTACTCCACAAACATGGACTTATCGCCTCCATTGACGTGGGAATAGTCTCCGGGCTGTTGTCGCAAGACAGTATCGATTTTCCAGGCCATCTCCTGTCCAATAATACGCCCAGCCTATACCTATATCCATGTACCTATACACATTACCTATAGATGTAAACGAGCAGCGGAGTATCATCGGAGAAGAGCTCATGCTCTCTCACTCGTTAGAAGACTATATAAATAAATTGGTGTGGGCTGGGTCGCCTTGCCCGCGGAAATGGAGTCTCGCTTCACGATCGCCATGAAACGATAAGCTCACAGCAGTCTACACTATATACTCAACACACACACACACAAATACCACTCATTTCACGAGCGTAGACTGGACACTGGCAAGGTCCGCTCTACGACGTTGTACGCCCTAGCTCCTTTAACTTGGAATCATCTCCGGCAGCGACGAGATTTTTCATCCCGGCGATCGCGTCCGGTGTATCAACCTCGGGCTCTTAGAATCCCACAATAAGAGGGTGGACCTATCTTATCGTGCCTGGTAATGGCCCTCTCTATCTCATCTTCTGACCAGTAACCCCACATCTTCCTACATTGCTCCCGACATCCTCATCTTACGCCTTTATCTTGAGCCTCATTTTACTCCATCGACTTATACAAACTTTTTGCCAAGTACTAAACCAAACTACTAAGTATAAAGTATGCAGTATAAAAAATTTCAAAGTTAAGAAGAAAAAAAAAAGCCGTGGTATAAATAACGGATCGAGGTAATTCGTTTGGATAAATTTTATTTAACAATAATGGTGAGGATGACAGGAGAATGTCCATCATCCATCAGAGGAATCCATAATCATCTCGAGACTCGAGTACTTTTATCTTTACTTGGTACACATCTGACACGAGCGATTTGCCGTAGGCGATCGGTTGGAATCGCGAATGACGAGGATGAGGATGCGGATCACGACAATAACCTTTTCTCTGTCTCTGGTTGTTTGTGATACAGAGCAAAAATTCGTTGCTCGAGGCGCCCCCCTTAATTATCATAATTTATAGCCGATCAGTTAATTAAAATATCTAAATACTATACGCGCGAGCCTTATAAGCCCGAAGATTCTTTTACTTTTATCATTCACTCCGCCCAAGTGCCTTTTATAAATGTGTGTGTATAGATATAAAAATATATATGTATGCCTCCTCATACCTTATAAATATTAAGTGGTTTATGGACTGCTCTCATCCGTCTTTCTCTCTCTCTCTCTCTCTCTCTCTCTCAATCATTAATTATTTATCGCGTCAACGTTAAGAGTTGACTCGGCAGTGGCTCATTCTCAGTCTGGCTTCATTCGTCCACTCGGACTGATGGATTTTCGTCAATCTTCTCGCGTCCTCTTGCTGATCCTTCGCTCCTTGATTCTTTATTTCTTTCTCCGTTCGTCGGATGATTGGTACTGAATACTGTCTACTAGGTACTCACTGCACACATCACAATATTCTATATAATGTACTCAGTGATGTATTTATGTGACGGTTGATTAAAAGAGGTATAAAAAATGCATATTATATACAAAATGGAGGCTGAAGAACTGGGTTAAAATATTCATCAGCTAAAATGCTGTTGACAAAGCGGTTTGGGAATAAAATTAATGTCGAATTTATTTAATAAGAGCTACACATCCATAAATGTAGTAACTTTTTATTATGTGTCTGCTGAGGGTACATTTATTTTACGTGAAAACAAATTATTTTTCACATTCCTACGGCCCTCAATAATTGTTCATTATTTTTTTTTTCATTCTAATAATAAATTTAATTATTTTTACTCACGATTTTTGACGTAACCTAAAAATTTTACGGGTCGCCCGCAAAACATTTCCTGGTATAATTTATTATAAAACGCTTTTTTATTGAGGAACATAAAATTTAAAAAGTACTTTTAAAAAAAGTTTTTTAAAAGCAGTAAAAATTACTTATACATACTTAAACTTAAACTTTTTGAAAGTCAGTGAAGTGGTCAGCATTGATTCCGGATACTATTCAACTCTATATTACGATCGATGTCTCGAAATATATACACAGATAGAGGAGTGTGCCGATTGTAGAGCAAAAATAGTAGTGGAATATAAGAACGAAACGTTAGCTCTATTGGGAAGTTGGGAAGGGCAAGTTGCTTGCTGGAGACAGCGGAAGAAAAATAGCGGAAGTCATCGACCTCCAAGGGGCGATATATCACGGGGGTTGTAAGAGAAGGAGCTAGATAGAATAACGCAGAGCGGGCTATGTGCGAGCGGACAAGTGGAAGTTAAAATAAAAAAGTTTATAAAAAAAGTAGCAAGACGCGAGAAAAGTGTTTATAAAGAGAAAGAAAGTATAAGAGACATCAGTGAATTTAGGACAGTATACCAAGTGCTTTATCATACGCGTAAGATGCTTTACGGAAAAATAACTCGGGTATCGTAATTTCGTGGCTCCAACTGCTGATGTAGTAGGTTTATCTCCAGTAGAACACCAAGGACTTAGCGGAGCTTTTAGCGAGCTTGCTTCTCTGCTCGTCTACCCTCCTCGGGGAGCTCAATTATACGTATATACCTGATTGATTAAATTCACGCGATTACACTGCTGGGTGTTAAATCACCCAGTGGAATCACACACACACACATAAACTAACTGATACTACTGTATAACTGGTGATTCTGGTTCTACTCGTGGATAGAAATGAGTCCTCGTGGGGTCGCCTGAGAAACGAGACCAAGAACTGAAGATCTGAAGAAATAAATCTTGTATAAATGAAGCTTGTGACAGGAAAAAGCTTAGAAGGATAGCCACGAAAAGACTGAACTAGATGATAATCTGGGGGACAGGGTCTGTATAACGTATCAGAATCTGTGGTACAAACGTAGATGTAGGTAGAGACGTTGATAGAGATAGAGACGTAGTCATTGAGACAATCAGGCTGAATAAAGCTACAGGATAGAGAATGAATTATGAGATCCGGTGTATCCGGTATTGCGTCGCGGATGACCAATAGTTTCATCGAGGGATTGTTGAAGCTTCCGGAGCACATTTCCGTTTTCCGCAACGGCGAATCGTCGTCTTGGTAAGCTGACGTTGTCATCCTCGTCCTGATCGTTGCCATGGATATAGTTTTCCTCTGTCGCGTTGAAGTCGTAGGGAAGTGAAACTCGAGCGAATATTCTCAGCAGGAGAAGTCGGAGGATGAGAGGACTACACGACTTCCGTCAGCCATCACGCTCACTCTCTTGGTATTACTGTGCCTCGAAATTGCCTAGCGTAAATGATACTGTTTGATATTACCCCTAGACCCTTGGTTATATTATTATATATAACATCCAGTATCTATAGATCTATTTTATACGTAATTTAGCTTCTGGATATTTAGATAATTGCCAAGATTTGATTTATTTATATATATTTAAGATTATTATTATTTCATATATTTTTGGTTTTTTTTTTTTATTAAAATTGCTAAGGCTGTTACTTAAAAGACGTCTAAGTTGATGTTTACTGTTTGAATTATGATTACGATTTAATCGACACTATACTTGGTGGGTGCATAATCTCAGATGAAAATCTTACTCAAGGCGTTTTATCATAAGACACCTACTGCTTGATACCGACATTGAGATCCAGTGTTCTTATCATGACTATGTTATCCCCCTGCTAATTAAACCGTCAATTAAGCCAAGTCGCCGGCGGCAAAATTCTGCGTACAATAACTCGACAACAGTGTGGTGAGTTTGCTTAAAGTCTGCGATATTATAAGTTCACAAACTCTCTTATTCTGTGAGAACTGATGGCTGTTAGACTGTTGGTATCTATCAACTCACAAAACCTGAATAAGAGCAGAGTCTAGTTACTCTGCTGCGGGAAAACTTCGCTAGGAAGCTATTCACGCGGTTCAGATGAGCCGAGGTAAGATGAAGTGAGCTGAGGAGAGATTGGGATGGGTATAAAGAGAAAAGGAAGTTAAGAGAGCAACTGGTTAAAGTTTAGAAACTAGGGAGAACGCAGTCGGTATGTCGCCAAGTAACTTTGAGAGTGCATGCAGTGGCTTTGAATCTTTAGCTGATCCTACTGCATGCATATAACCTTCCTTGATTTGAGTTAGCTACACTTACTTTATACTCTGCAGATTGCACCGGCTGGTGCCTTAGCTACGCTTCTTCGTGGCCTTCCTCGTAATGCCAGCCAAGCCACAGCCATAAGTTACTCGTAATGTTGTTCTCATGTTCACTGGTGTTCTCTCAGGATCCGATTTCCTTGCTTTGTACCCTTTGTAATTTAAAAATTTAATTAGCTATTCTAAATTGGCTTATTAAACTTCGAGATAATCATAATGCTTACTCATTAATCTTTGAATTAATTTTAAATATTTTAAAAGTTCAATTTAAAATCGAGTTAATATATAACACTAGAGTTTTTGACGTGAAAAGTACAATTTTCACTTAAATCTAACGAGAGATCGTTGAATATTAGAAGCCAAGGGCAGAGTGAGGATAAGTAGCTTTCATCAAATTTTCACTCCATCAATAATTCACTTGTCTTATTGATTACTCCGAAAAGTTAAAAGATACTTTTAACAAGCTTTCAAAGATTTATTATATCTTGATAATAAATCTTAATTGAAATAAAAGGAAAAATGAAATAAAACTTTTAAGCTAAGTGAAGACAGTAGATTGGTGGGATTCAGATGTGAAGTTGTCACGTGAAAGAGGATTTTAAAATGGTTGGCGTACCTCCACATAGAGTAAATACTGTTGGTCGAGGTTGTTCGCCAGCTGGCAAATGCATAACCGTAACTTGGCTTTTCCCGAAATTAATCTTCTCTTCTCTTTAATTCGGCTTTTCTCTTCTACCACATAATACATATATATGTAGTTCATTCCGAGCACGAAAATCGTTCCTCAGAGTTAAATTCCGACAATGCGCACGTACGTATTATTTTTTTGTAAATACCAGTTTGATAGTGAGCCGTAAAAATTCCTATCATCTTATTCTCACACACCCTAATTTTGGCGTTAAAACATCCCGGTGGTGCTTTTTCGCAGCTTAGCGTTAGGCAATTAACCACCAGCTTGCATTCACCCACTAAATAAATTACCAAGGTATCCAAACCGAAGGTTGTCTAAAAGGCCCAAGGGTAGATTTTGAAGGGTCCAGATAAATTGAGAAAACCAACAGCATAAGCCCTCGGAAAATGTTTTACCGAGTTTATTGCATTACACTGTTTTTCCTATCGTTCTCAGCCTCGTCCTATTTGGGGTTTGTCAGGCCGACTTTGCTCATGTCCAATTTACCTTACTGTCCATCCAATTTTTTATCGTTGCCTATCTCTTGGAATATTTTTAAAAAATTTTAAACCCTCGGCTTTTAATTTGATTGATAATTTTAAGAATAAAAGCGTTTATTGCATCAACTTGATGCATTTAAAACTCATCATAAAAGTCGAAAAAAATCCCATAATGAAATTCCTTAATTTCCCATACTAGCCAACGCAATCTGGACCCCTGGTGCGCAATATACCGAGGCTTAATCACACTACAAGCAGATCTCTCGTTAGCGGAATAACGCTCACAAGTGGCCATATAATACGCGACTACATTCCACAGCGTGATCTGAAGAGAGTATAGCGGACACTCAAGAAACCCGTGTAATTTTTCTCCGGATACTTTTAGTCTCGTGCAAAAGGAATATACCATCCACCATTAGCTATCTCTTTCTCTGTCTTTCTCTCTCCCGTTGTCTCTGTTATTTCTTTCCTCGCTCTTTTTACTGGACCCTCTATTCTTATAAGATACACTAAAAGAAATAAAAGAAAATAGCAACGAGAAACTATATAGTCTCATGGATTGTTCCTGAAAAACACTCTTAAGGGAGGGAACGCTGGCAATAATTGTGATTTACGGTCGCGGTCCCTGCAGAGTGGGTAAAGCTAAACGTGCACGACTTTTCGTTCTTATTACTTACTTTTTTTCCATTTATACTTTTTTATTTTTCATAAACGCTACTGCACATCGGCTCTGTATTTTACTGAAAACTCTGGCCTTTTAATCATCAAAAGGAATTTTTTTCTACTATAAATAAAACTACACATTCCTTTGTAATTACTATTATCATTATAAGCCAGATAATGCACCCAGAGTATAAAAAAAAAAAGAAATTCCATATATATAAAAGTGTATGTAATAAATTTATTCAGAGTGCGATAGGAAAAAAAGCACGAGTCGATCACGATTGATGGAGTTTAGCATAAGAAAGGCTTGGAGCCGTTGCATAATGGCTATATCTCTTCTCCGGTTGGCCCCTTCCTCCTCGATCTCCATCTCCCTCTCCCTCTCCACCTCCACCTCCGCCTCTGTCTCCTCCTTCGCCTCCACCGCCTTTACCACTAACTTCAATACACTTTATCTCTCTTTCTCCCGCATACTCTCTGTTTGCCCTTGTGCACTACACACAACACTGGGGTCTCTCGGCAGCGTAAGTAGGGTGGGATGCAATCAGTGCCCTTGATTTATCGAGGCAATATACATTAAGATACCAACATTAAAACTACCGGGGTAGTAGTTCCCCTCCCAATGTGGACGGCCGGCTCCATTACCGCCCTGCCGATGACAGAGTCGAGGATCGATTGAGGAAAGCTGCTCTCTTTTACTTTTTTCAGTCTCCTCTGCAGTCTGATGACCTGACCAATTCAATCTCTAGATTGATGCTTCAGAAAATCTTTGAATCAATTTCATACATTTCAAGTATTTATAAATGACAGGGCTAAATTACTATTGATTTATTTGTTTTTATTTTTACACACACACACAGCTCGTCAAGTCTTTCTAAAAATCCATGGACGGTCTAAGCAGACTTGCATAAGTGGATTTTTTATGAGTGAGTGGAATATGAAAAAAATACTTGACGAGCATGTCGCATACTCGCTTGCCAATTATGGAACAGAGTTCTTACCATAGTAACGTGTAGTGTTTCCGCCTTTGTCCGCAGGTCCGAGCGGAGCTTACAGTCCAGAAGCTACAATGGGTTACATGATGGACGGACAAGCGGCCAGCATGATGCACCGACCCCCTGGTGACCCCACCTTCCACAACCAGTATCACTATCCTCCAGAATACTACGGCCATCACTTATAAAGGTACGTTTTTTATTTTTTTACGACTGAGATTGTCGTGTGGATGATTCAAACAGAAATATTATCTCCGCATTTATTTTTAGAAAAATTTTAATTCATTTTTCATTTTCATAAAAAAAAATTTTCCAAGTATTTTAGAATAGTTTCCAAATAATTCTCGCAAAAAGTATCAAATTTAATTGTAAATTCAGTAGGTACATTAAATTTAAGTGGAAAAATTTAGTTTTGATCAGCCACACAATTTTTCAGTGAAGAAAAAAAATGAGAGTAAAATTTAGAAAAATTAAATGAGTTTCATAATTAAAAATTTTTTTTAATATTTCAATTAATTGTAAAAGTCCAGTAATTAAATTTTAATAAACTAATTTTATCATTAATTATAAAATTTTAATTTTAAATCAATTAATTGTAAAAAATAAAATTCTTTTGTCAAATAAATTTTTTGTAAAAATGAAAAAATGTTTTTTTGTTTTTTCAAATAATAAAATGAGTATGGAAATTAGCTTTGTTTAAATATAATAATAAAATCAACTGCTAATATTTAATTAACAAATTGTAAATTATATTGCAGTTGAACGCCTAGATAAATGGAGAAGCACCGTGAGCTAAAGTAAAAGAAATAACAAACAAATAAAATAAAAAAAAAAACAAGTAATGGGATGAAACCTGGTATCTATCGATCGACCGGAAATGACGCACGTCTCGGGAGTTGGTTGCTTCAATCGTGAAACTAAAAAGACCGACGAGAAAGCTTGATGAAGAATAAAAAAAAAATTAGTGAACAAAAAAGCTAAATAATAAAAGTTTAAATAAAGAAGAAAAATAGTCAAGCCAAACTCGATTTACCAGATTCGAGAGAATCGTAAACGAATCTCCGCGACAAGATGAAGTGGCAACGAGCGAGAACCCGAAATAATAAAAAAAAAAAAGTAAAATAACAACAGCAACAACAAGTACTGGATAGACTTTGTTGGTTGCTGTCGTTCCGAGTCGTATCAGAGGTAAAAAGATACATTCACTCTCAAATGTACACATGAACGGTACCTAACCGAAGATATACTCGTCTCTCAATAAACGATACGAGTTACCCATCACTATAAAATGAAACCAGGAACTTAAGGCAGACACTAAAAGGCGAATCGAAAATAATAAAATATAACTTGCGGCCAAAGGTTTTAAGGATTTTAAAATATAAAATAAAAGTAAATAAATAAATAAAGTGATGTTCGGTTCCCGTGGAGGGAAATAATTCATGTGATTGTTCTTTGTACAAATATTGCGGTGTAATATTGTAGTGATTGATGATATTAAATGTTTAATTTTAATACTATCGCAATCGAGAGACTATACAATTATATATAAATATAAATATATAAATATATATAGGCAATTAGCGGGCATGTACATTACCTGGTGTTCGCACGAGATATGTCTGCGCTCGTGGCTTCTGCGGCGCGAACGTCGCTCCGAGTGTGGGGTTGATTTATCTGAAAAAATAAATTTTAAAACAATGAGTTAATTAATAATTATGATTATTAATTAATTATTTAACGATACTCGGCGTGGAAGCATCAAGAAAATTTTCTTAAGATTTAGATCGAGCGTCGGCATTCTCAAGACTTAGGTGACATTTAAATTTGTACAGTTATTATTAATAATTTTAATTATTATTATTATTATGAATATTAATATTATTATTATTATAATTATTATTGATAATATTAAATAAACCGAAGTAACTATAAATATACATATAAATGCGCTGAATCCTCTCGTTGTAATATATATAATGAAAAAAAATAAATAATGAATTAAAAAAAAGAGTAATGGTTTTAATAAGAGCGTTAATTACGCTTGGGTAGATTAATAAATGGAATGATTAAAAAATAATAATAATATTAATAATAATGATAAATAAATGAACGAGGGTTTTGCGATTAAGTAATTGATTATAAAGTAAAGGCTACATGGGAAAAAATATATTCTCGATCGTCTCAGAGTCCGACTCAGCTAGACGAATGCCACACTGCTCGTCCTAGAAATAATAATAAAACAAATAAATAAAATAAAATAAATATGATAATTAATTAATAAATTAATTATCGTAATTTAACTTATAATATATTGTGTATAAATAGTTAATTCAAATTGAGTTCGAGGCAAGATGAGGCATCGATGAATGATATTAAATTATAGAGAATGACTTTTAAAATTTATATTTACGAGAGAATATTAACAGAGAGAGAGTAAGAGTAAGAGTAAGAGTAAGAGTGTGAGTTAAATGTTTAGTAAATGAAGAGCAGTGTGTTAATAATTATGTATGCGGGTGAGTTGTGTGTGAAAGTAAATTTAATGATTGATGATTGATGAACACATTAATGAATGTTTTGGCCGAAATTTATACGAGAACGTACAAAAAATGATTTATTATTCACGGACGATCGAACGGATATTTTACGAATTTATGAAAAAAAAAAAAAAGTAAAATAAAATTTTGTTAAATTTTAAAATTAATGTTCTATTGGCATTTACATGATAGTAGATACGGCATATCTACATGATTTTAATGATGACTGTCAAAAATAAATACATATGTTCGTCCACTATATGTCCGATGAATTTCCTACACTTGCCCAATCATAATCCGTTCCTTATTAATATTATTATTATTATTACTATTATTATTATTGTCCTTACGCATCGGATCACTATCATCCCTTATTCTCGCCTCACAAAGACGTCAAAGTATTTGTGTATTTATAAATTAATATAATCCATAAAATATAAAATACGTAAACTAAAATTACGGAGGAGTATTTGGATGTGTAAATTTATTTATTTATTTATTTAATGCTATGGATAATAAACTGATCGGTTTTTATAAATTTAAAATGTGAAATTTAAAAATTTTTATAAAATAGATTTATATAATAATTTGGCTCTGATGATTCTGATGTTTATTACTGTATTTAATTATTAACCTCACGTACTTTGCGCGGCGAGATTAAAGGTCACTGATAAACTATAGATAAAAAAATAAATAAATATTTTAAATACGCCTACACGACAGGAATTAATAGTGTAAAGTTTTATTAAAAAAAAATATGAATCAATAATATAAAATATATATGTATATTTAAATGTTTTCAATACGCCGATAGTTGAGTAGAGACGCGGTAATTTATTTAAATTTAAATTTATATTTAATTTAATAAATAAACATTTTAATGAAACAAAATAAAAAAAAATAAGTTATTACTGTATTTTGTTTGCCTTCATGATTCTATATATTTATACACATATATAGATTTATCTCAATGATATTAATAATAATAATAATAATGATATTAATGCTGTGAGCTCTACAAAATTACTCGGTGTTTTAGTATACTAAACAAATACCCACGTATACTGAAAGACTCAGGTGCGAATGTCTATAATACCGTTCAATGGTTTTTGATTAATTGGCGTTAATCGTGTCCGTCGTTCGTGTCGTCATCGTCATTATTGTGTATGCCGATTAATCATTCTTTACTTATAACAAGTAAAAAAAATAAAATTATAATAAATTTAATTTAAAAATTATTATTAAAAAAAAAAATTAATTGAAAAATATTTACTTCATTTTTCAGAGCTCTCCCAAAAAAATATTTTCAAATTAATTTTTAATTTAAAAATTACTACTATTATTAAAAAACAAAAAAAATTAATCAAAAAATATTTATTTTACTTTTGAAACCACCCCAACTTAAATTTTTCCCAAATTAATTTTTTTTAAATATAATTTTTAATCACAATTTTATATTATAAACAAATATGTGTCAAAATTATTTATGATAAGAAAATAATTTAATCAATTAATTAAGATTTTAAAAGTGAATGTAAATTAATGTACATTGAAAGTAAAAAATCATATTATGGAAGTTAATCAGCGAGGACACAGAAAATAAATGGAAATAAATTCAATAAAATTTTAATTTATATTACGTGAGTTAATAATAATAATAATAATAAGTATCATCTTATTGTCAAGTGGATAATGAGAGTGGCATAATAATTTTTTACGAATTGTATTTGTTGATCAGTAGATTGTTTAATTTTGTTGACAGTTCACTCTTTTATGTACTTGTACAATGACATGAGACTGCTTATTAAATTAATAAATAATTATTTTACTATTGTTTGAATTGTTAATCATATTTGTATTTATATTTGTAATAATAATAAAACTATGTATTGTAACAAATTAAAATTCTCATATCACTGCAACTAATCATTTTATTTGTATAAAGCCAATACTTGATGAGTATTTAGCTATAATTTTTTATATCGAATGACTTTCTTGAGATTTATTGTTATTAGACTTAGCGATCGAATCTAGTTGAGTTACTAGTCTTCGAGAGTGCGTTGATGGATTTTGTGCAATTGATGCAGTGGCTTGGGAATATATTTAATGAGTTTTTAAATCTTAAAGATCTCGATAAATAAAATATGATTAACAAAATTTAAATGTAAAAAAAAAATGATTGCTATGATTTAAAAAATAATTTTGTCGGCATACGCAAAATGACGGTAAAAAAAAAATGTACGCTCGACACATTGGCTGTTCGTTGATAAGAAAATGAGTTCATACGATTGAATCATCGCCTTAAAAATGTATACGAAATAACAAGTAAGTTATTCTAAGTAATAATCACGTTAGAGGGTTTTAAACAAAAGTATAAAAACTAAATCAAGTTTTTATGCGCCGCGATCTTGAGCGAACAGGCGAAAATGCACATGTATATGGATGGATGTATGTATGTAAGTATGAAAATAATGTGTGATGTATATGAGTGCGTAATAAATATAAAAAAAAAAAATATTTGCTTGAGAATGATTTAAAAGCGTAAGCACGTGTAAGAGATGAGAAAAATAATGTATAAATAATTATTGTATAATTACGAATGATGATAATATGATTATGACGTTTATGGTAATGATGATGATGATAATGATAATTATTATCGTTATTGACACAATGATTAATGATAACGATGATGTATAATAAGCTAAAATTTATTGTATCGGTATGGAATCAGATTTTTTCCACTGTTTGCGCATTGATGACTATTGACACCTAAGTAAAAAAAAATGGCAAATAAATTAAAAAAAAAAAAAAATATTATTTTAATGAATTTTTTTTCCTCCTTTGTAAATATACCACTGAATATACATATATGTTTATACATTTATATTTATCTTTGACGATTAAACCAGAAAGGGAGAAAGAGAGTTGGGGACGTAAGAGACACTGGAGTAAAACTGGATATTGACTGGCGCCATAAATAATATTCCTCGATGTTTAAATATTAGTTTATTACAGATGGATATATATTTATATGAAATTATATATTCATGGAAGCTCGATGTTATTCATTACGAATAACTCATTGGTATAATTTCTATTAATTCTAATATTTTTATTAGTAGTTACGCTGAGAATTAATTTCTGTAAATTGATATTTAAATTTTTTTGATAAGTCAGAGATATTGATAACTAATAATTTATGATTTGTTTACGATTTGTCGAAAATATTTTATTTAAGTTGGTTATTATTTATTATATACGGACAATCTCGAGTATTTTAGTAATATCTGACAGTGGGCGGAGGATTGTTAGTGGATCGTAGATGTTAAGCTTTGTTATTCATCCCCTTTTTGGCTTAACTCAGCAAAAGGGTATTGTGGTTTCAGTATAAAACGCGCGTTTGTTGCACGCATTCTATCCAGAGCTCAGATCCTTCTCTATTACCCCGTCTCTTTCTCTCTCAGTCTCTTTTATTCTCGTGTTCACATACTCTCGTTCTTCGTTCATCTTCTTTGGTAAACTAGTCGCACACCATTTTAACAGGGAACCCTGAAATATGATAGGTTGGCAAGGATAGCACGTTGCCCGGGACCGTAGGTGCCAATTACCGCTGATGGTTATTCCATGGAAATGGACCTTGTTAGCCGGAGTCGAGAATCGGGAAAGACACCAATTATTTTCGCCTTCTCGATCCTTGTCAACCTCTCGTACTTAACGATCCTCGACTTTGTGTAGTTCGTGTCATACTAACGCATGATAAAATTTAATTTGTCGATTTTATTTTTTAATAAAAAATAAAATAAATAAAACAACAAATTAAATAAATGAAAAAGTTGACCTTTAGAGACTTAAATCAGTTCACGTCGTGTTCTCTATTAAATAAAAAAAATCAAAGTAAGTATACGTATACAGTTAAGTTAAATGAATTAAAGATTGAAGGGAAAAAAGTCGGAGAGTTTAGTGGAAATTGACAAGTCGTGGGATAGCGGCGATATATCACGCTGATACGCTGCCTACGAGCAAACAACAATCTCGTAATGGCCAAGTAGACTGACTGGTGGTAACCAGTAATGAGATATTAGAGCTAGGTGCTGCTACTCTCCTCGAGGGAGTGCCCACTTTAGGGAGATATAGAATTGTCTGGTTGCTATATGCTCCAATGAGTATGGTGAGCTTTATTCTACCACGTCTCTTTAGTCTTTGGGCTACACTACAGATTCTATACATATACATATATACATATATATATTATAAACTCTAGTACTATAATACTCTATCGTTATATTTCCTCACTTAGAGGGTGTTACGAAATACCTTCTCAGAGTATCGTTTTCCCTCTTGGGACATCATTATAACCACGAATATCATCTAATGTACCTAAAAAAAATTTTATTAATTTTATTATCAATTTTGTTCATTTATTTGATTAAAAAAAAATAAAGTAATGAATTTTTTGTATTAGGCAGTAGTTTATTTATTCATAAGTACTTAAGTTATTACTATCGATTATTTGAGTTTCTTTTTTAATTTATAAAATTCAGATGGGAAGATAAAATAAAAATATTACGGGTGTTAATAGTTATTCACAATCAGAAGTGCAGTAGGCCAGAAAGTAAGCCCGAGGTCTAGTGAGTGAGTGAGAGTGAGTACTTGGGTTTGGGTCCTCTCGCACCCTGAATGGACAAATGGGTGTCCCTGCATATGTAAAAGCACCGCTGTTCGTCTCACCCTCGGCCGGCCATTTGTCAATGTCAAGGCGCGAGCGCCGTAGCCATGGAAACACCCCCGGGTACGAGAGCGAGGGTTGCTTCGTACCACTACCCCTGAGCCGATTCACTGTCTACGCTCACGACTACCCCTTCTGTTGATCCTCGGAGCTCAGACATGCGCTCGTCGGGCACCAGAGCTTGCGCTCGGAAACGTCGACGGTCTTGAGGGCGCCTCCGGACGACTTTTGCTTTTCTTATGATACTGTTGTATCTTTCTGTAGGTTGTTTTAGTTTTTATTTTAGATTTTTTTTACTGCACATGGAACAAAAATAAAATTCCCGGTGGAATGAAAGTTCATTGTCTAAATGGAATCGATAGTCGGTGACGCATGGGTTCGTTCGCCTGAGCGAGCGAATAGAGACTTGCAATTGGGTTTAATGTTAAAGACATTATATTGAAGTGAAGTAGATCTACAATAAGATTTTAAGTCGATTCTGCTGTTATCTATTTTTTATAGACCCAAATTTTTTTTAAATTTAATGTTCAATTTCTATAAAAAATTTTTAATCCAATTGTGAAAGCTAATTTGTCAGAAATATTCCAATTAAAAGCTTGTAAAATTTTTTTCATTACAACTTACAATAGCAGAGCTTACATACGTCATTACAGCCGTCGTGAAAAATTTCCACAATAATGTAAAATAAAGAAAAAAAAAAGTTTGTTATTTTGTACTCATGCGTTTCTGAAAAATTATATCCCACAATCATGTCATTTCCACAAAACGAGTCATTCGACTTTAGCTGACGGGAGAAAGAATGTAAATCTCCCGGCGGAGTTCCCGGTGTCTCATTTCAATGGGGAAGCGCGTGAAATTCTTTATCACGAAGCAACAGCAACAGCAGTAACAAGTAAAGAGCAACAACGGTAACAGCAGCAACAGCAGTAGCAGTATTTGCTTGAGGGGATGGACGAGCCTCGAGGATGACAGGACACAAGAGAAACTCAACCAGAGTTACTGCTCTCTCTCTTGAGCATTTCAATGTCTGCGCTCACTCACCCAGCAATGTGTGCTTCCTCTTGTAGTGCGAGTTGCGAGTATACTTACGCATCCATGTATACGTTGGTGTAACGATTGCATAGCAAGACAGCTCGCTTAAATATGCAGGATGGGCGGAGAAGGCGGCATTGTAGCGTGCTTGTAGCAGCACGGTGTGTGCAAGGGTGAAATTCGCAACTGAGGGAAATGAAGGCAGCAGCAGCAGCAGAACCAGCAGGGAGGGTGCGCCGAGCGGGATGGAGGAAAGCGGGCACGAAGAAGGTGGAAGTGGGTGGCTGTAGTGATGGTGGTGGATTTGAAGGAAAGGACGAGCAGAGGGCAGAGAGGAAATTTAGAGCTGGATATATTTATATATATAGTTTGTTACCGAGCGCAAGCGCAACTCGTAATGATTGACTGGCTCGCTGGCAGCCAACAGACAGACGTTCACCCAACCACCCCCGTCCCACCTACCCTTTGGACTACCGCCCTCGCTCAAAAAGCTCCCTCACGATACAATGCATTTTGCTATCCTTTCTCGCTTTCCTTTTTTCTGCGATACTACTCTCTCATTTTTTTTTTTTTTCTTCTTTTGGATTTCTTTTTTTTGAACTGACGACGCCGACGCCGGGCTTCGAGTGTCCGAATCTTTTTTCCTGTTACAAGCCCTCGAAAAAAGACCTAGAGAATTGTGTATGTGTACTCTTTTACTCTCACGCTATTCTTTGCCTCTACATTATACTTTTCTTTATCGCTCGGCTCTTGTACTCGACCTCTTTGCTCACTATCGCCGGTACTATCGCCGCTTGATATAACTTTCTGATGAAAATAGACGATTCCAATGCACTTGATAATACAATTTTTTTTAATAAAGCGGAAGTTATTTTTTTTTTTTTTTTCATAAATATTTAATTTGATTTCAAGTATTAAATTTTTTGCTCAAAATAAATAACCTTTTTTTTAAATTAACTTATTTTAGAATTGATAATTTATTAATGCCTATGGTGAGTTAATTAATAAAGTGAAAAAAATTTAATAACTTTAGTTTATTAATTTTTTTAATAATCATAAATTTAAACCGGCAACAATTATTACTCCGCACAGTTATTGAGTTCAATTACAATTACAATTTAATGGGATATTGGTAAATGTTATCGAATCTAATAAAAATTGATGAACGATAGTACACGAATAATTGTAACATTTTTTTTTTTTTTTTTTTGTTAATTATTCAACTGAATTTTTAAACCAAATATTCTGATAACGACGTTCACTTTTCCATTTCTACATTTTTTCTCATCTCTTCTGTGAACTGTAGCTCTCCCAAAAAAAATTTTTTTTTTCCACTGCGACGTTTAATCCAATAGCGGCCAGGCGTCCATCAAGTCAGGACGCGAAGGTTTTGTCCGAGGCCACCGTGCGCGGTGAATTCTCTCTCGCTCTTTATCATTTCGCTGCTTATGTATCTCCATCATGTCTCTC
Organism: Microplitis deprimator; assembly: GCA_964016945.1. Classification (NCBI taxonomy): domain Eukaryota; kingdom Metazoa; phylum Arthropoda; class Insecta; order Hymenoptera; family Braconidae; genus Microplitis; species Microplitis deprimator. The sequence continues at coordinate 4,056,397 of OZ024711.1, read as the reverse complement.
TTACACACGCTTTCATATACCCCGTAAATTCACGAATGCGCGTGTTGTGCGCGTCGCATAAAGCGTGAAACCAACGTGAATTACGATAGTATCGTGTTACATCCCTCGTGGCAGTTGCTGTTCGACAATTCTCCGTGTCCTTTGACCTTTTAAGAATTTATTAAATTTTTTTACGTTTCGCTCCGCTGCCAATTTCCTATGCGGATTATCACGTTCCCAATTACGTCAGTTCATTTAATATTTTTTTTTTCTCCAAATATTTCATAAATCTTTATCTATAAATTTATTTTACTCAAAAATTTGAATTCAAACAAAGAAAAAAAATACTATTGAATTTTTTTATCAAAGCATTTAATAAAAAAAAAAATCATAAAGACATTTTCTGTTAACTTTATCCCTTAATTACTTTAGTGGTATTTAAAAAAAAAAAAAAAAAAAAACATCTCATCGTAGTAGAATAGAATCTCAACAAAGCAAAGATCTTTTCCTTGTCGCCATTACAGCTCGTTCCTGATTGCCGTTGGGTTGGCAATGGCTCTCGAGCCACAGCTCGTAGTATTAAGAAAAGAAGAGACTACAACCACTGCTATTACTCGTATATATAAATATATTAAGTTTTACTTTGGGCTGCACTTCTACACTACATACGCAGAGTTCCCATGAGAATCGAGAAGACATGTTCCCTATCTCTGTTACTCTTCCTCGGCTTACAGGGAGAGTTAACACATTAGAGGAAGACATGGTAAGAGACCACGTTGTGTCTTACCATGCACTTGGAACCTCGAGGACACACGCGAATGCTCAAGCTATTTCTCGCGAGTTCCGTGTGTGTCACGCCGGGGTTGTGACTCTGTTTTCTGCATCTGTGTATATATATGTATATCCGATACACATGGTGGTATAAATTTGCTTTGGAATTTAAGTGTGAACAAATTTGTTGCTGCACGCTTACACGGTCAATGGCATCTCAACCGTAAATGGCATTACATATCCATACTTGAATAACTCGTGCTATAAAACATTCATTAATCAGTTAAACATTACACCCGTCTTTACTTGTTTATTCTATCAATTTATTATTCGAAAATAATTTTTTATTTTTGATGTCAAGTCACGTTTATTATTCAAGTAGACAACAATAAGAGTCATCTAAAACTTGTCCCAAGTCCATGTAAAATATCTAAACATTTTATTGATTGGCGGATATATTTTTTTGTTTTTAAAATTTTAAAATTTCTATTCTGACCCAGTTCTATTCTCTTTTAAAAAAATATATCAAAATTAAAAACCAATGAATTTGGATTGTATCACTATTGGCGCAGATGGTGCGTACCACAAAGCTCAGTTCACTTGAAGCCACAAAGTCTTGGGTGTGTGATTACCCCAAGAGCAGTCTGGTCTAAACTAGAAGTGAACCTTCATCAAAGTGTATTTTCCAAACATATATATATACAACGAGACTAACTGAAAAGCAACAACAGCAGGTGCCCGACACCTCTCAACAGCCTCAAGCAATAGATCTACGGCCACGGACTACACAAGTCTTTTGTGTGGCTTTGAGTAACGCAGAAATTTCTCTCTTTCCTCTTCTCTTATTCCCTCATCGCCAAACTGTGGACTGTGGACTGTAAACTCTATAGACCACTGGGATTCTGGGATACTAGAATACTGCCGTGACGGAGTAATGCGGTGATGGTAGTACGGAAAAGCCAATCCGGAGTACAAACACCCTTCTCAACGGACAGTAGTCTCAATTCTAATGTAACGTCGCGGTATTACTTGGATCACATATGTTTTAGAGTCACCCCTTTGCGTCGTTATTTCGTATGCCGGGCTAGCATTTGTATTAATACGTGTGTGTATGTACGTGTATGTATTAATGCTTGGGGACACATGGAAAGAGACCGCGAGTGTAAATTAATGGACGAGTGTTAGGTGTAATCCCATCGAGGACGGTAAACAGCGTACGGGCCCTTCCGCGATTCTTACGCAACGATAAATAATGATGTAAGCTCGCTGGGATCTAGCGCACGGCCTGCGTGGATTATCTACCCCCTGGTGTGCACAGGCACAGGCTCACGCTCTTTTCCACCAGCAGGCGATGCTGCTACTGCGGCTGATGCCGAAGGTATGGGGGTGGGTGAGTGGATTCACCTCACCTCATCTCACCTCACCGTAAACTTCACTCTGAACCTCATCCCCATCCTAACTACTTCTCTTTCATTATTATTTTTTAATCGCGAGCTCCCTTCGTGTTCCGCTACATGCTGATGAAATTTACCACCTGTACCAAAGCCATGCGGATCTCTGGTGGTTACTACCATCTATTTGGGGAATTTTTATTTTAAAATCTATTTAATAATATTTTGGAATGAAAATTTTTCCATAAATATTTCAAATGATAACTGAGAAAAAATAAATAATTGAATATAGAATTTAAAATATTCTATAGGATGAATTATGATGATGTTTAGTAAATAAAGTGATTAAAATAGAGATAATTGAGTCCTTTTTATTTCTCTGGGTATACTTGAGATGTAAAAAGATTAAGCAGCTGCTAATGGAGTCTTCATAAAGATTTACAGATGGACTCTTTATTTACTCGATAGCTGACACAAACGAATCTTCGAGACGATTATGTCATTTTGGTAACGAGAATGACGGCAGGAGGTCGCCGGAGTAATTTGTAACGTGACTCGACCGAAATCACAAGTGACGGACGGCCCGAACCAACTGAACGGGAATCGTATACTGCTCACACTACACACAACTCATCACCCTTTTGCCATGCTCCCAGTGTAGTGTAACTGATGCTATTAGTGTCATTGCCAGATTTCATGTGTGCTCAGTAAATATGTAGATATCGATTCACTGCCCAAAGGGTTGAGTTATTGTTTCGGGGCTCGGGTAATGGAAATATAAGAGTCTTAACTCATATTTCAAGAGATTTCCGATATAAGTATATAAGAAAAAAAAGCATAATCTCTATACAGCTAAGAGCTAAGATGTCTTAGTTTAGCTTTGTTTAAAAAAATTGAATAATAGTTATTATATGATGGACATTTTTTATTTAATCAGATAAAAATCGCTTCGAAGGATGCAGTAAAGCGCATTTAAAATAATAGGTATTTATGGGGATTGTGGGATTACTCGTGGGAGAAACTCTTCTCTGGTGAGTGTGTGAATAAATGAAAGAGCTGTGGAGACACCACTTTGTTATTCTGACTGCAGACAAGAGAGTATCAGAATAGTAAGCAACGTAGCCACCATTAATCACGCTTATGGCGTCGGAGCGACGCAAGTCACTGTGCTTAGCAGAAATGGACACGCGTGTCGAATATTGTATTGTCAAGAATCAAGAGTTTGAATTGTATTGACTGACTCTACTTTTAAAAGTAATATGATTTGCAGATAAAAATAAACTATTAATTCAAAATTATTTTATGAATACTTCGGCAGATACTAATTTATTTTACTACATCTTTACATAATTCATCAAATAGTGATTTTAATTATTTTATAATTATTGTACACTAAAAAATTTTACTGAGGGTATTCATCATATTTTTATTTTATTCTCAATTAAAATTTTATTTATTAATAATCTATTTCTGTAAACACATCTAGAGGAAACTGATACAGGTTAAATATTTAACTATTCAATAACATGAGTAGAGTGAAAATTTATTAATTTTTAATAATAATTTTAGACACCTCTCCTGGTATCAAGTAGTTTTAATATTTCATTGTAATTTAAAATTTATTTGCTCCACTAAATAGCAGAGCGAAATGTCAATAAATAAAATATAAGAATTATATTTATTCAATCATTTAATTTATTAATCAATAGTTTATTTGTATCAAAAGTAAATAATCGATGTTGGAATAAATATACATAATTTCCGTTGAAAATATCTAAATATATTTAAATGGATTATTATTATTGGGACATCGAGATAAATATTCGGAGGATAGAAAATGATAAAATTTATAACGTTTCCATTTATCTAGTTTCATATATATTGTAGTATGTGTTAATAAATATATAGATGTATTGTAGAGTTTGGACAAGTAACTCAGAAAATTAACAATACATGTACTCGGATATGTATGTCAGAGGAGCGTAAACGTAAGTTGGGGGTAGGCTGACGATTTTCCTTCCTCGTTAGCACGACGCGAACGTCGCCTCGACTGAACACTAGTTGTAAGTTGTACGGTAGGCTATATCATAACAAGTGTGATGCTGGATGTCATTCGGATATTAGAGGGCTGTCAGTCGTCGCTTTGTCGAGGCGTTAAGACCTTGCGCCACTTGTTTTATTAATAAAAATTCATAGAACACGTCAATAGTGACTGGCTCACCCTAGTAGTTGTTGCTCGCGAACGAGGTGAAAGGAATGGAAAGGGCGATACAAGGCGGATATGGAGAGTTGGCTGTGGGGACAACCAAAGAGCTCAAGCAAAGAGAGTGTAAGTAGAGGTCGAGTGAGGAATATGAGCGAGCTGGAGATAGAGCAGAAAAAGAGATGAGATGGGAGAGGAGAGGAAGACTCAGATGCTGTAGGACTATACAATAACAGTGCGACAACTCTGATTCAATAAAGCATAATCTCTGGACCTTGTCGTATTCTTGTTTTGCTGGGGGAACGACCCGAGGCTTTAACATTGATACCAACATAAATCACAATAGGAATTTGTATTACTGTTACTGAGACTGGTGGATAGGAAATAAGGAATGTAATAAAGAAAATGAGCGAGGGAAACTTTTAGAAAGGGCAAACTGAAAAAAAAAAAAAATAATATAATAAAAATAAGATACTATTTATATATAGATATTATACCAGATTGACATTTTATATTTAGGAGCATTAAAAGATGATAATTAATTTTATATATTTAAAAAAAAAGTGAGGAAAAAATGTTGAGAAAATTTTGTGATCTAATTTTAAATGGTTTTTTTTTTATAAATTCATGAAGAATTATTTTAATTCATTAATTAAATTGAAATTATTTTAGAACAGTGTACGCTTGGTAACTTTGAATATTGGAATAAATTATTAGACGTCGTGTTAATTTGAATATCATTAGAGTTAAAAATGAAAAATAGATTTATCTTAAATATTTATAGCGAGTTCAAATTATTTTTCAATAATTATCTGATAATTGAATCGATTGAATTTAAAAATAAAATTTAATACTTAATTACGAAAAAAGTTTTTTTTTTTACATTTGAATAAAATAAAAATAAAAAAACGAAGTTCATAAAGTGTCAAGGAATTAAAAAAAGGAAATGATAAAAATGGTGCGATTGTAATTATAGAGTGAATACTTTTATTAGCTTTCTGTCTTTTGTGGCATCCGGGAAAAGTTGTTACACAAGAGGGTTGCGTGCGCAAAAGAGCGCAAATGTTAACTCAACAACCCTTCGTTGCTCAGGCATACATAGACAACGAGAGAAAGATATAAAATGTTGCGAGGTGGGAAACAACTAAGAGACCAGAGTGAGAAGATAAAAGGGATGGGAAATGGATGAAATGAAGGGAGAGACGACGAGGAATGGAGAATTGTAATGAGCAACCTGACAGTTACAAATGACAGGACGGAATTCGCGAACTGCGATAGAAGCCAGTCTCTCTTTACTAAAGGCCGCTTTACACCGCCGGGTTCCCAATCCTTATTTTTCCTGTTGCGCAGTCGCTTATCATCAACCCTCGGCAGTACTTGTTCATCGATTCTCGTAATGCTGATACTCTAATGCCAATGGAAATACATTTTATCACCAACTAAATTACTTCAAAACTAATAAATCGCTTTAAAGTCTACATTACATCATTTTTTTACACAAATTTCGATAATTTTTAAGAGCTCTGACATCTAGTCTGATTACTATCAGCGAAGCATATAACTTATAACATATAAGTAATTCTAAGACTCGTCCTTACGTCCTACCAAGTGTATATTTACACATTCCGAATGTTCTCTGTGCATGAAACGATAAGGTATGCCACTAACGACGCTGCCGTGAGTTAATGCCCAACCGAGTACGTATGTCTGGTGAGTTGGCTTAGAGTAGTGTACTGTATAGTACGTACGTACGGATCTCCCTTACTCCCTTACTCTCTTACTCCTTCATGAATGTCAAAGTGCAGACACGCCGGCAAGAGAGTAGTAGGTGCCGCACCTACCAGGAATTTGCGATTTCCCGTACACGTAGCGCACTTTCGACCTCCCAGCTCGTCTATCTCGAATCCCTTCTTGACAAAATTCCACGTTCCGTTAAACGCGTTCCACTGGATAATCGGAATGGCAAATGTGGAATGTAAGTCCGGTAAAACGACACTCATGATACCACGGGGTTACCATCAGTAGCTATTGTACAATAAAATTAAGTATTTCAAAGATATATTAATGGGTATGCATGTCTCTGCATTGAAGTCAAGTGAAATGAGCGACAAAAAGATTAAATTAAATGATGGAAAACAACAAGAACAAGAACAAGATCGGTATGGACCAATATACGAAAGACTTTAGCCGCTATAAATCCTTATATATGAGGTCGCGCCGTCCTCTGTACATTTTCTCTCTTACTTGTGTCCTTTCTTTCTTTTTTTTTTCTATATAAATATATATATATATATATATATATACATATATAAAATACCCCACAGTACGCCCGAGGGATTACCCAGCAACTGTGAGAGGATACTGTCGGGAAAAGTCCACGGATACAAGAGCAAAGTCCAGAGAGAAATAGAAAACATATGAGAGTACGACGACACGATACTACACCATACCACGAGCTTATATGTATACTCGTAGATATATAAATATATATATATAGAAATACCTGAGTTTGGTGCCGAAGATCGAATTGCGATCCGCGTCGTCGTGGGACCGATTGAATACTCTATAATGTTATTATTTTTTTATCATCGCTGATAGCTTTTGCGGTGATTTAAGTATTAATTTATTATTTTTAAAAATTAAATTCCTTTACTATTTATATTGTTAATATAAGCGGCTAAATAATTTAAATAATTATACAAATAACGCAATAACAACAAATATCAAAATACGCTCTTGCTTTACCGGAAGTGTCGATGTACAAAACAACCGCGGGATTTTTGGAATGAGAAATGATACGAGCTCTACATAACACGTATCCAGTATTTCCACACATAACAAAAATCGAGCGACAATAATTATCGTGAAAATGGAATATTTTGGAGTGGATTGCCGTATCTCGGGGGTGTTGGAAGGCACCAGTAGGAAGGAGGAAGTACGTAGGGGGTTGTTGGCAACCGGATGCCATTGCCGGTCATGTCGTGCTATCTATATACCTATATATATACAGAACACAACATGCAGAGCATATAGAAAGCTTGGGCCGACGCACGGCGCGCCATTGTATTCGTTATAATTAAAAACGCGATTCGAAATTGCAAATTGGAAAATGGGAAGAGCAGTAACCGGCCACACGGCAAGCGTTGTTTATGGCCAGTTCATTGATTTTTATATAGAGGAAATTAACGGCCGTCGCGAACGCGCGATTTCATTCAACTCTCCTCTCTACCCCTTCCCCCTTTTCTTCTCTATCCCCTGCAAATATATAAACAAATATATGCACATATAAATATATGATATATCTGAAAATAAACGGAAGTGGATGAAGCATTTTATCGTTTGTCTTATACGACTGTCTATTTTATCCATTAAATTTGTACTCGTTATTAATTGTTATATTATAATTACCCAATTATTTAACTGGATTGCCAGCGCAAGTACCAACTGTCGGGTGGATTTAAATGCTAAACGGAAGTTTAAATATAAATCTCTGTGCATAAAAGTCCTCGTTATATATATATCTGTTATATCTACAATCGACATATCGCGGTGAGGTAGACACAGAGGCGGAGAATGAAAAGGCAGGACCGGGAAGAGGCTGGGGAGAGCAAGGGAGACGAGAGCGAGTTATATTGGAAAATTGAGAAAAGAGAGAAAGGAAGAAAAGCTTCAGACCATTATAACCACTCGACCGGTAATGCGATCGCGGCTAATGGCTGCCTCTACTACGCTGATAGCCACTAAATAACTCCCAAACTGCACCTAATACGTATACGCTCAAGTGTGCAACGAATTTCGGTCTTATCAATTCAGTACACTCATTCTATTTTGTCATTACCCATTAATAGACATTTTTTCCAGCGGGAATGATAAATTTTTTTCTTCAAAATGTTAACAAATTAATAAAAATACTTTTTTTTTTGTTTTTTTTACGTTACGAGACAACAATTCGATCGTTAACTAAACGAGCGATATGTAAGTATGGGCTTAAAATTCTATTAGATCGGATTTTAACGGAGTTTTATAGCGAATCGTAACTATAAGATATAAATCGAAACGATGTCATAAAAGACGTATGGTGGATACTGATACTCAACTCTCAGATGTAAAAAGAGTGTAGTGTAGTGTATCCACGAGTAGTGGTAGGTAGTATTAAAATACAAGAAAACAAGCCTCTGTATACGCCATCAAATTGTATTTTCACTCAACATCTTTTCACATGGGTATAGGCCAAGCATTACCTCGTGAATTTACGTCTTACGGATGGACGGTCTTTACGATTCCCAGCTAGCTCTCGACCCACACGGACACCACTGATCTTCTCGTTATGATGTGTGTTTTGCGGTGGATTCATGTTTCGAGACCCGAGATCAACAGTTGAGAGACTCAAAAAGAATCCAAGTCCAGCCGAAGCCCCATCCAGCAATGACTTGCTTTATAGCGTCGTAACCAAACTGACCTATGGCTTTTTCGATTGATAGACGTGATGAGATAAAATACCCGGTGACATTTTATTTTTAGCTCTTTTTCATTTCATATCATCTATATCTTAAATTATATAATATATTTCATGTATCAAATGATTTAGATTTTGAATTCATTTTTATTTTCCCACTCAGAAAATTGAAAATTTTTTATATAAAACGGCTAAAATGACCCATGGTTGATGACGTCAACTACTGTTAAATATATGATATGATATATATGATAATGTTTTTGAGCTTCTTGAACTTGAAAGCAGCGGGAAATTTTGGAGATGGTCCGCAAGGTCAATTATTTTTCGGAATTTTTTTTTTTGGTTATTTATTCGAGTGATGAATGGATTTTAAAATATTTAGTTTAAGATGCATTAGCTCGAGGCGACGACACAAACCGAGCAGTTGGATTGTGTTTATCCGAATTTATACTTAGTTTGACAGTAGTTTAGTAGAGGGTAGAAACCCGAATAGAGAGTAGACTAAAGGCAAAGTACGCGAGAAAAGTTTCCAAGACGTGACCACTGTGATAGGAATTCTCGTGGCAAATGTCCCGTGACGGTAAACGGCTACTACCTCCGGCGGTACATTTATATCTATATACCTACATAAAGAGAGTAGTTGTCCACCCCTAAACAAATTTACGTCCAAGTGTGCGACGGATATATAGCCCTCGATAACGCACCCACCAGAGTATCCGGTTAGGTGCAGCAACCATACGATCGTTTGCTCCCTTTTTTACCAATTAAAGTCTATGCATTTTTCTCGCGAGAAAAAATAATAAACCACACCCTTGCTGTCGGTTTAAAGTTACTGCATGTGAAATTTATTGCTGGGAATTTCACAATTGATGAAAAAGAAAAAATTTTATTTCGTTTAGATTTATAATGGAAAAGTTGTAAAAATTTTTTTGATTTCCTTTCAAGGTTTTGATTGAAAAATGCAAATAAATTATTAAAAATTGTTAATTATTGCAAAAGATAAATATATAAATTGATTGTCAAATAAAACCCTCAGTTTTCGCAGTATCAAACATTGATTTTCATTTAATATAATTAAAAGAAATTACGTATTATAATATTTTATTATGGGTATAAAAAAAAATTTGATGTTAAGAATTACCAAGTTTATGAGACTACCCACGGGAGTGAGATCAAGCTCTTGGTGTTCTCTCTGGTATCGAGTACCCCCTGCGTGGAATTATTTGTCCAAGAAATCTTTCCCTCGAACTTTTTTCCTCCTCTTTTTATTCCCTCTTATATATATTTATATTTATACTATACATTTATACATAAACTCATACATATATACATACATATATTCACAGCACCTCTCTCACTCTGACGTCACCCCGAAGATTTCTTCGCGTTTAGTGCGAACATTGCACGCCGCTTAATAATATTCTCACATTCAGACGAATTGCCGTGTCAGCGGCAAACCTCGATGAAGACGGGTTAATAAAAGACTCCATTGACCAGATAAGGTATCGACGATTAATATAAAAACTTACCAGGGGGGCTCTGTATATTCTGGCATCGTGCCCTTTCATATTATCATACATATTCTTATATTTATATATACACATAAATATTTATATTTAAATAAAAAATTACACGATTTCATGACTATCGTGAATCTTGTAAACGTCATAATTTATAATAAATAATCACTTATAATATGAAATAATATTTTTAATTTATTTTTAAATTAATATTTTATTTATACACTTGTCAATTTATTTATTTTATTAAAATATTAAATGCACTCGAAAAAAAATTTCTTTTTGACCTTTTCTTTTATTTTTTTTTTAACTTAAAAGTTTGGCCTCATTAACATATCAAACGCAATAAAATAATTTTTTTATTTTTTAAATATTTTTTGTAAAAAATTTAAAATATACAATTTTTTTTTTTATCTCGACTGGCTATTTTACCCCAATGTATTTAAGAAGAGTCAATTTTAAAAAATTGACAATTTAATAGTATATTTGGTAAAAAATATCTCGACAACTTGACATTTCAATAAAAAAAAAAAAAAAAAAAAGTAAATGTAAATTTTTTTAGACATTTTTAATTTTCTTTTATTTAATTGATAGTCTATCTAGAATCAAGGCAGCAGACATTTTAGACTGACATAATAATTATTATTGAATCAAAGAACGCTTCAGAATGTACTATATATACATAATATATAGATATATGTATGAAGAATGAAAAGACACCACTTTGATGTGTCTTTGGCCATTTAAAAAATCCGACGCAATAATCCAGGCAATTTTATTTTCTGAGCCAGCACTGTCTGCTCTCATTCTCTAGCTCACTCGGTCTAGAGAAAAAAAAATTCCGTTGTTTTATCCTTTCGTACTCTGACGCTATGATGAATTAATTAAATCTTTGTCAAGCTGATTTTTCAGTACGGCAAGAGCGCATACTATACGCAGCACACATAACGTTCAGTATGATGTCGGTCTGCCGTCGTTCTCATGAAGTCTCACATCACAAAACCCGCACTACTATCGGAGAAATTTTACATTTCCTCTGTAAAATTGAAAAACAGCCCTTTCGCTCGCGTTTTAATAACGACAGCTGTCTACCGTCGACATTATAAAGGGCTTACGTCACAACTAAACGTTTTTAAATATATAATATAGATTAAATATTAATAACTAATCTCCTCAATTCAACCCAAGTTTTTTTATATTTTTCATTACTATCATTACTATTTATTATTATTATTATTTTACAGAGGAAAATGGAGCAGAATAAGGACGTTATAAAAATAATGCAAATGTATGGATTTAAATAAAAACTGAATTACTTTGTTTTAACTCAAATCTTAAGCCAATAATTCATGCTTTCATTACCATAAAAAAATTATTCTTATTACCTCGGTAAGATAAAGTACTCGAAAAAATCGAAAAAAAAATTTTTAATACTTTTAAAAAAATCTAATGAATAAAAATAATTTATTCATGACTGGATGTTTAAATGTTTTCAATCTAAAAATATTCCCATTAAAAAATTCATGGTAAATGTAAAAATAGTAATATAATTATTGCTTTTAAAACGTTTATGTATTTATTATAATTAAATGTGTTTTGTGAATTCAGATATTTTACAAAGAATACGAAAGAAAACTTGGAAATTCGTTTCATGCGCAAGCTACCGGGAAGTAGAGTCACGTTTTGCATGACGATGCAATTGTCCGTCGTATGTCAATCATCCCGATAAGTAAGTGAGCTGCATCTGATCGTAAAGTACATCTCGCGCGAGCTGCATTTCATATTACATCAAATGAAAACTTAACAACAAATTCACATTACAATGACAATAACAATAATATAAACAGGACACAGTATAAAGTGACCTTTTGGTGATGACATGGATGATGGAATTATTTCAAAGTAGCAGTTTTCCGTAATACACGGGGGCAATAAAAACCTCTAGCATGATTCAGCCAATAATAATAATTTCCTTTGTGTGTTAAAGCAGCTCGCGCTAAAGAGACAAAGAGAGCTGAGTATGAAAGAGAGTGAGCTGGAAGAGAAAAGAGACAAGATAGAGAGTGGACTCGCGGACCACGCAAACGTTGAAGATGGTATCGGGTTGCGGGCAAACGGAACGTTGTTACATTCAAATTAGAGTGGACGACGGTATGCGTATATATCCAAGCAGAGCGTCGGTTCTTGTCGTTGTCGGTCGTCCTCGTCCTCGTCGTAGCCATCGTCTTGCTCGTCGTCGTCGCTGGGGTACCGTCTCTTATACACTTGGCTTATACGGTCGTATCGTGGGACAGTCGACGCTTGGATCCCAGTATTCAAAGCAGCGGGTGGGAGAAAAAGACTGAAGGAAAAGGAATAAAATGAAAAGATGTTAAGGAATAATAAGAATAAGAATGAGAATAAGAAGGAGTAGAAACTGAATAGAAAGAGAAGTATAAGAAGATGAAGAAAAAAATAGTGAGTATAAAAGAGAGAAAGAAAGAAAGTATCGAACCCGTCATGCGATCTTGTCCTTCCACAACGAGCTCACGTCCTCGCCGGCTCAGTCTCTTCTCTTCCAATGCGGAATTTCAATACACTCGTATATTTAACGAACACTCGGGCGGGATCGCATCTTGTATTGCTCCTTTTTTTTTACCTTTTAAAAACCACGTCCTGGTCTTCTTTTGGATACTTTTTTATCTTTTTTATTATTTAACTTTATTTTTGGTTTTTTATTTTACTTTTTTTTCCCCTGAGGCGTATTTCTTCCTTTTACATTTCCACGACCGCGAGAAACGAACCGGGAACCAGGACGGGTCCGACTGGAATCGGGAATTTATCGTTCCTCGAACTTAAAGAGAGTCCTGAGGAGGATCCTCTTCACTTGTGGTATATATATATATATATATATATATATATATATATATATACGAGAGAGAACCGATTTCTCGTTGGTCGTTGGTCCTTTTGGTTTTATTTTTATTATTTAAGGTCTTGTTCTTGTTATTCTTGTTGCGTAGCTGCCGCCACATTGATGGTGCCCCGCTGACGCGGCGCCGATCACCCACCGGTTCTATCTACTGCCAAATCTGTCCCACACAGTTTAATTTCTTTTCTACTCGTATTACTGCTCATGCCAATCGTATTTGTTTTGATTGATTCAATAAATTAGTTTACGAAACCATATTAATTTCAAATTAAATCATCTAGTCGTTAATTTTATTTATTTATTCGGGCTTTGATTTTTTAATTATTTTTCCCTTTGTAAGTTTAGAGAATCGAGTCTAATTATTTATGATTCACGCAGAAGTTTATTTGCCGATTCGTCTGGCATAAGTTGTACACTAGGATAATGCTGTCTAAGACGGAAACTAATCAGACGCCGGACGTCATTTACCAGTAGACTCTACAGTGCGTAGTCCGGGTGCATAGACCTGGACGAACGACCTTGTCGATTAGTGACATTCTACACGCGTCTTACTATTCGCGGAAACTCTTGTGTGACCGCACGTATGGTATCTTCGCGACGCAACAACAATGAGATACTCAATTGCCCGAAGTACGCGACGAGAATTTTTTTTGTACACTAATCTATTGCATCGGTGTAGACAGTCTCCCTTTTTATTTTTATAAATAGAATCTGATATAATTGATTCTAAATTTAACTATAAAGCTTTTCTCGCTTTGAATACAAATTTGTTTGAGAGACCGGGGCAAAATGGGGTCTTTAACAAACTATAAATACACATATTCAAGTTTAATTACTCATTAACACTTAAAATTTTTAAAAATTGATTTTAATTCTAATTTCTAGGTCAAAGTTTCGAACTCCAAAAAATCAAAAATTCCATTAATTTGAATTTTAAAAAATATTTTAAATTAAATTTAGAAAAATTTTATTTTACTTCTGCTATAAATAAGTGTACGATTATCAAATTGTCAAAAGTGTTTACATGTCCCGATGTACTTAGAGTGTGACTCGACATCAATAACAAGAATAACAATAAGAGAGCTAAAATTTCTTGGTAAAAATAGTCGAGCGCCAGATATTTTTGGATGTATGTTGAAAAATAGTTATTGTCGGAATCGGTAAATTTATGTATTCGTTAGTGCGAGGAAGGGTGCGATAGTACGAGGATGAAGATGAGGATGAGGATAGTTTGGGGTCGGGATCGGGGTTCCTGGTGATGGAGGTGGAGGTGGTGGATGAGGAAGGTTTGTGGTTGAAGGAAGAGAGCTCGCTTGGAAAGCAAAGAAGCGGAACTGCGGCGAAGGAAGAGTGACGCCCCTCGAGTAAAGTACGACTCTGTTTACCCGCGAGCTAATGGCCGCCGGATCGAGCTTGGTCCAGCGTGTAACTCGAATGACTCTTCTAACCCTCCGGAGGTACTGCCAGGGGAATCAATACCGTTCAGAACAAAGGAAACAGAGCTAAGTCGAGTACTCTATTCTTTTTTTTTTCTCTATAAATATCACAATTTATTATTATTATATAAAATATTAAATTTTATTTTTTTATTTTTAATATTTATTTATTTTAAATGTTCCTCCTGACATATTTATAAGTCTCAGTACGTGGCTTTTGCCTTCATACGCTGATTTGTCGGGTAATAAATTGAAATTAAAGTTGATTTGTTGAAAATAATATTTTTCAGTATGAAAATATTTTATTTTTTATATATTTTTTTTTTTAACTTCGATATTAAATAATTTTTTATCTTGTCAGTATTATTAAATTAATACAAATTAAATCAACGTAGAAAAAAATGTCAGGAACACCAAAAGAAAAAAATAATGATAATAATAATAAAATGCAAAATATTGTAATTTAAAATAGACTTTAGTGATCACAACGACTCTTGAAGAAGTATTACTGTCGCGTGAGGAGATGCATCACGATAAGAATGATACGTGTCTCATTTTCGTCATTGGCTTTATCAAAATGCACGACGACTCGTAGCTGTACGCAACAGCAGTATACGCGACTCTTGATTATTCTCTTCAGCGCCAGTACCAGCCACAACAACAAAAATAGTAGTAGTGGTAGTGCCAGAGATATCGTATAGTAAAACCTACAGAAGTTAAGTAGCAGTGTGCGAGACACCCTTTTGACGCCGTCTGACATTCTCGAGGATCTCAGCTTCAATCTTTTTACACACACTGACCGTCGTAACGCCTAATCGACGAGAGCCCCTGCTAATCTGATTGAAATAAAAACCCATGGTGGTCCTCATTTGCATTTAACTTTCCTCAAATGATAATAAATAAAATTGTATAATAAAAAATTATATATACATTTCTCCTAATTAACCGTACCAATAAATTTTTTATTTGATTCCGTTGGGTCCCATATTTTAAATTCATTAAAATTATAATAACTAATTATTTAAATCATAGTTTTTTTTAGCTAAGCTCTAAATTGCTTTTAAATAATATAAACATTTTGTAAGAATTAAGAAAAAGAATTAAATAAATGAAGATAATTAAAAAAAAAAAGTTAAAGCAAATGATGTATATCGAAGTTAAAAGGCCCTGGTGATTTTTATGTGAACAAAATATACGGGGCAGCGAGGACACGATAGTGGCAGGGACAAAATGAAAAAGATATACACACACGTACACACACAAAGTCGCGAATGAATCAAAGGTACAGTTCTGTAGTAAGGTAAGTTAAAGTATAAGGTATAAGCTATAAGGTAAAGAGGTAAAGGAAAAATAAGACGACGATGAAAAGCCTCGAGAGCGAAGGATCGGATATAATGGCACAAAAGCCTCTTTGAATCTCCAGGACGTGCCGCCTGCCCGCGCTATCGTGGATCTGCTGCATCGTATGCAAATCTTTCTCCTTATAAATACATCAGCCTCCTTAGATCTTTAGGTGCCTAACTTCTCTTGTCCCTTCCACGCACCGCAGATACTGTCACGCACGCACACTGCTCAAGTTCTTCTCTGACTCGGACAAATAAAAATAAGAAATCCTAAATAAATAAGTAAAAAAAGTGGCAATCGGCAGATCCACTGTACCGAGCAACCGACCGACGTAACATGCTTTGTAGAAAGTGACACACACTCATGCACACATTCACACACACTCATTCAAACATGATACACATGTTGGTTTAAGAAAAAAAAAAAAGCAAAGAACGGAAAGACTCGAGAGATGCACAAGTGCATCTTCTTTTCCCCGCCGCTCTACTATGGCAATTAAGACTCGGCTAATTAACGGATAATTAACGAGTGACACTGCGGAAAGGAGACGTTGGAGAATACAACCAGGCGAGCCTTTTTTAAAACAGCTCAGCCGCTTATGCCGATCAGCCGCTGATGATTATCCGCATCTTCTCCTTCTTCAGTCCTAAATAAAACAGCATCAAGCGTCTCTCTCGTACCTCTGTGTCGTTTACCCGACCGGGTAACCGATCACTCGATTGGCTCACTCTTATTGCCTTACTCCACTATATATACCAAAACTTTCCTCTCGTATCTCAGCGCACCGCCTTCTTAAGCTCTTACAATTCAACCCCCTACCGCGGACGCATTGTTAATTGTTTGATCGACAAGATTACGCCGCGTCTTACATGTCCAGGTTACATCCCCAGCCTGATCATCACTTCCTTTTTACGAAGCCGCTATCAGCTCCGCTGCTTCCTACTTACTCCATCACACACGAAAAAAAAAAAGTAAATAATAATAATAATAAATAAAACAGGCCCTACTAATAAACCATTGTGTTTTTAAATCAGAAGACACTTGGACGGAAACATAATTAATTGGCAAGCTGAATAAATTTTATAAACAGAATAAATATATGTGGGTATAGATAAAGTCCGGTGATGTAGTGACTCTATACAAAAGCGTACAGTCAATTAAGTGGAGTGGCATTTGCTGCACCTCACTCATTAAGATATTTCCTAAGCCGACTATTTATTTATCCTTATTTTATTCCCTTATCTTAGCTTACGACAGCATTCACTCAACAATCAGACCAATGCCTTCGTGTTGTCAATCACACACTTTTTTTCCGCTTACACCCGCCTCCCTTCTATGAGCCTCATTCACTCACCCTTGATGCCTCGTCTCTTATTCTTTCACTCTTTACTCTTTATTTAAACTTTTTTTGTCCCGTGACATTCGCCTCCTCGGCCAACCAGCAGACAGGGTAGATCGTATCTACCACATCTAATCACCGAGTAATTGATACGGATAAAGATATCCCACTTGTCGTGTCTCTTATTCTTAAAGCCTTCATGTTACTTACAATCTCCGGAATTTAATTATATTATTATGATTATCATTAGCATCATAAT
Organism: Microplitis deprimator; assembly: GCA_964016945.1. Classification (NCBI taxonomy): domain Eukaryota; kingdom Metazoa; phylum Arthropoda; class Insecta; order Hymenoptera; family Braconidae; genus Microplitis; species Microplitis deprimator. Next base: position 4,038,788 of record OZ024711.1, on the reverse strand, counting down.
AATAATTATTAAGGAAGTATAAAAAGATAATGACGAAGAGTGAAGTGAAAAGTATCTGATGAGTAAATTTAATAGTTCAAGACAGTGAAAAGTTTAACAGCGCTAAAGTTTCAGATCGAACATGACGGCGGCGTTGGGAAAGTAAAGAGGCGCAACTGATGGTCAGCCTGAGGGAGTTTCCTCAAAATTCGAGACTCCATGAGTTGGCACGTGTTTTGTTGTCATGAAAACTCTTCAGCTTGGCGAGTTATCAACTGAACAGCTAACCCCCGAGTCAGTGCTTTCGTCTACAGCGTCACATTTCTCGAGTTTTGAGAGAAAGTTTAAAGTAGCTAACTAACTATACACAACTTACGGCACCTGAGCAGCGTAGATGAAGGAATAGTGAACCTGGGAGGGGTCGCTGCTGTATAGATAGAGTAGACTTGGGAAGTAGCGTCGAGACGCCGTAACTTCTGCCACCCCTGAGCCTGACGCCACCCAGAGGACCCAGTGTATGTACCAGTAGTTAGGGGTATGCACGTAAGTTTGCTCGCGGCGACACACCACTTCGAAGACGATGGTTTACCCTACACCCCTTTCGTCGAGGAGCCACCAGTGTCCTATCATATCCCATCTTATCCTATCATATCATATCATATCGTATCCTAGCGTGTCATACCTCCCCGTATCTCGTTCGTTCGTTCCACTTTTGCTCCCTAACCAAACTCCGAACATCCAACGGTAGATCCTAGAGCCACTGGCAAACCCATTCTCCTTCCGGCGTTTCGCCAAGTCACGAGTTATCACTGCCTTGCAGGAATTACTGCAAATTGGCTTGAGATTCTTAAATTTTTTCACTCTTTTATTTTCCAAGCAGAAGAAAAAATTTCTCGAGATTTTTTTTTTTTTTCGTTATTTTATTATCCAATAAATTGAAGGTGGAAATATCTTTATAGATGATAATGTTTACGTGTTTTAGTGAATCCTGTCGTGTGGTCAGACATATTTCGATTCGTAAATAAAGTTGGCAAGGGCCAAACTGCGATGGTGCACGCCCACGTAACTTTCATAATGGCGCAACGATTCCGGGCAAGAGACTACAGCCACGAGGAGTAGTTGTTAGTAGTGGGTACTACTAAGGAGGGTAAGAAGAGAAAGAGATATTGCGGAACAGTATAATGATTGCGTGTTTCGGAGCAATGAGCTAGGTAGTAGGTAGGTTGGTAAAGTCTTCTCTTACAGCGATACTTAGCCACGCACAGCTAAACGAACTCGCGTATCGCAAGCCAACCTCGATGCCCGTTGCGGATCTTTGCCGGGGGTGTTGAAGAATAAAGTGGGAAAACGGTGCCGAGCATGGTACCGGCACAATCCTCATCGCCTGAGGGTTAACCTCCTGCTGCAACAAACTTTATTAACGATAGCAAACACCGAGCACGGTGGACATCACGCTATGTTAAAGCCTCTGAAACTCATGCCTACAGTAAACTTTACTTGTATTGTCAGTTTCAACAGATTACGTATACATTTAAGTATATGAGAATTTTATTCCCTGTGATTTTTTGTCTCATTTAGATGAATAATTAAGAAATACAAAAAAATATGAATCGAATTTTATCAAATGGTATGAGAAAATTATTTGCGTGAGAGTAAATTGTTTTAATAAGTATTCGAAGTACGTATATATTAAGGTATCTGATGTTTCCTAATGAACTACCTAGCTGAGGAATTAATCGCGACTGTTGAAACTACTCTCGAACGACACGCAGATAAGATCGGAAGTGATCACTGCATTCCAGCTCGAAAGGCGACGCCTCTCGACTCTACTCCACTTGTCCGGGTGTCTTTCAGGTAGACGTGAATTGGGTGGTGTAAAAAGGAGAGCAGGATAATGTCTACTCGGAGTGAGAGAGTGAAAGTATAAGAGCAAGTATGAGAAAGAGGGTGGGCGAATTTCGCACGCAGTCGGGTACATCTAGTAGAAGTACACTTAACTATGCCAGACTGCCGGCTACACGGTTATATATAGGGGTTGGACTAGGTCTGACTATGCGAGGCACGCGAAGGAGCCGCTTGTAAATTCTCCACGAAATGAGAGTGTCACCGCTCGCTCTCCTCGGCTCTAATTCCAACGACCGTCGCCTCGTTCCTAACTACCTCTTGTGTTGGAGTCTCTCTTATATATATATGGTATATTCTAATTTTTATTTTAAAATTTCTTTTAATATTCAGTCAAATGCTTGACCTGATTTAAGAGCTTACCCAAATTATTTTATTAATAAAAATTTATTAGAATAGAAATTTCTCAATTTTCGGCATTTGATTTGATTTTTTTTTTTTTTTTTTAATGCTAATAGACAAAAAATACTAAAAATAAACAATTGTAACTGAAGAAATAGCAGTCGAGATTGGAGAAAACATTTTAAATTTGAATTTTGTCGAAATAGGTGAATTGTAAGTTGGTCTCAGCTTTTATATATGTAAGTATATAATATATAGATATGAAGATGGAGAGATTCAGTAGATGTTATAGTAGAGAGAAGACGCTCTTTTGCAATTTCAGCACATATCCTACTCGCGATTCAGTATTCCGACGACTAGAGGCGGGCGAGTGGAACGAGCAAACAAGTTTCTCAAACCTATTTCCCTAACTCTTGCCTAGTCCTCTCGGAGGAGTCATGGATCACCGGGTTGCCGACACGTGCTGGCATAGTACTGTTTCAATATATATATATACCTCGGGATTCGTGATTGTGTGAGAAGAGAGATAGAGCGTGTGCTGGGGATGAGGAGAATTCGAGAACAAGAGCGAGTGAGAAAGAGAAAGATTCATCGGGGTTAATGCTCATGTCGAGAAACAGAACGAGAACGTTGCGACGCATAATTGTGAATCAACACGCGGCGTATGCAAGCGACTTGATAACACACTGTGATGAATGTTCTTGCGTGACAGTGTCAAACTATTTATTCTTTTTTTTTATTTTATGTTTTTTAGTTTATATACTTATATACATGCACACACTTTCACCGAATTATCTGCTGATAAATAAAATTACTAGGTGACTAAGTATTAGGAGTTGTCAAATTATTTAGTTAACGTCAACTGATACACGTTAACTGTTTTTAATCTTGTCTCTTTTTAAAACACCGAGCTTTATTATCCTTTTAATCAGCTTACATTAATATTATAATTAAAAAGTAAATAATGTTTCAAATAAAATACATCTTTAATTAAAATTTTAAAAAATATCAAGAAGAATCTCCATTTAATCCTTAGGATAAAATCTCATAAACAAGGATAATTTAAACTCAATATCAAAACCCCTTATCTCCACAACTGAATAAAACTTTTATGCTACCGAAGAAAAAGCAACTAAAGTCAACATTCATATAAGTTCACAAATCGGATGTGGTTTTCTATTTTCTAAAGCAGCCTGTATACATATTCAAATTGACGGTTTACTAATTTAATTATTGTTACAAAAAATAACAGTCACAAAACTGTCAACAATTCTGACATAATCCTTCACTTCAAATGGACCAAAATACCCTCTATACAACAAATGAATAAATTAAATTACCCAAATGAATTCGCGGTACGATGATTAGGATTGCAAAACCATTACGAGTATATATATGTACATGTATATGTATATCAGTATGGAAAATGCGCATTCAAGATACAGAGTATGAACATCCAATAGCACTTTGCTCGCAAATGGATTCGCCCGGACTTGGTGTGTTGGGTAGCTCAGCTCCAAATCAAATTCATCTCTCGCGACGATCCATTATTGAGGGCTCTCTCGGTCTCTGGTATTGCTATATAGTAATGTAAGTGAAATAAAGCAAAATAGACTATGAGAAAGCATATATATGAAAGAGAAAGAGAGAGAGAGAGAGAGAGAGTGGGTGAGAGTTAGAGTAAGAGATGGAGTAAGAAGTAAAAGGGGTTTTCACGATCGTGTGGCGCCTATACAGAATGTATCTATACACACATATTCAGGTAGCACACGTCCTGACTGGAGATGTGCCATGCATTATGTATAATACATCACGTTATTGGTTCCCTCAGTGATTCCACCCTTGCAGCGCCCCTTATCGTGTACTACCGCGGTACAGCCCGGCCTAGTAAAACATAAGCATCGGGAAACGATAAATAAGGGAAACGTGGGCCGCATGCCACGTTAACATTTTCTCATCTCCCTTATACGCGTCGCATCTTCAAATGCTGGCTGGTGTTGCTGTTGCACGACGCCGTCGTAGTGTTATATTCGCTTGACGAGAATGTTACGTTAAAATATCCAAAGAACCTTGCTCTACGTATTTTCCTTCGTTTTATTTACAATACACACCCTCAAGCATACTCCGTACCTCCTGCTGACTTTACCATACTCGTGTATAGGTTTTTTTGTGGAGGTATGAGTGTGAGTGTACAAGTATGTGTAGATATATGTAGACACCCCGTGATGTTTCGTGTTCCTCCGGCAAATTGTTTAGCTTATTTGTATGGATTTACGCGCGGCCCGAATCTACGATTGATTCGCTTGGATTTTACGGGATCAAATGGGCAATAGAAAGTCACGACGTGCTCTGTGACGAATATGTTCGACGTTGGCCCGATGAGTTGATGGATTGAAGCTGGGGACTCGAGGTGGTTACAATAATAGAAAAAATACTGAATTTAAAATGGAAAATTTCAGATTTTAAAAGTTTTAATAATTTCAGATGATTGAAAAAAAATAAAAATTTTTAGATGCATGTTTTTGAGAATTAAATGATATTTTAATTTCTCTATAATAATAAATTTGTAATGTTTGAAATATAAACATGAGAGATTGTGATGTTATCGGCTACAATTGTTTGAAACAGATGTAAAATATAAATTTACCTTTTGAATAAAATAAAATATATGAATGTAGACGTAGTATTAAGAATTGATGGGATTAATGATATAAAATAGTTTTTGCATCACTGAAAATGTATTTCCGTGTACATGTTTATGGTTATATAGGGTATAATATGTATGAAAGAGAGACCATAATTTAAAGCATTCTCTAAATCATGGTTTCTCTTGGGCTCACGGCATTTGGATGTTTCAATTTCCTTGAGGCAACAATCTGATGATTCCAAGCACGACTAGAGAGTATAACGACAACACGGGAACGCAAACAGCAAGAATATACGAGAGAGTAAGAGAAAAAATTTTTTATACAAAAATAAAAAGTAAAACAGATATATAAAATGAAACAGCAGAGTTATATGAGGGCATATATAGAAGAGATGAGTGAGGACAAAAGAGATAGGAGGTGGAAGGAGGCAGAGAATAAAAAATGCGAGGTTAATTTTTGTCTGCAGTGAATAGTAGTGTACATGGGTTAAACGATGACGTAACTTTAAAAATATTGCTCGTACTGTTCGTAACTATTCACATTTATTATTGAATGGGGAATGGAGTGAGAACTAACACACATACGAGAAATGACCTGCATCCGCGAAATGATGCTCTCAGTCGAAAAATTGAGTTTGATGACACTGATATGTTTTTTCGAAACCCTGTCAAAATTTAAAATCTACCGAAATCGGAGTTTTCAGCGCATGCGAATTTGTTTTTCTCAGAGATAATCTTTTACATGAGAATAATAATTTTTGCATTGTAAAAAAATTTTTTAAAATTGTCAACAGAACACTTACATATAAAATAATCCAAAAAGTACCATCCGGTCTTACCTGAAAAAGAAAAGAAAATTTATTTTTATTTTATAGAACCAGTCAGAAAAATTTTAGAATAAGATGTAACCGATGGATCAATTAGAAGACACTATTGAGTTGTTGTACAGAAACTCAATGTACAACTAAGAGGTAATGTCGTGAAATTATTTTCAAGATCGACTGATATATATTTCAAAAATTTTATTGTCACTTATATTCAGTGGAAATATCGGTATGACTCCTTTTCCATAGGTCATCATCATTTTCTTTAATTTTAAAATAACATTCATATATTTTCATGTCTTAACAATACAAGTATAAATTTATCTGAATAAAATAAATTTTTTATAAAAATATTTTCTTATAAAGTCTTAAATGAGTTTATCATTTAGAAGGAGGATCATTAGTGCAGAGAGTAGACACTTTTAATCTGTGTTATTTATTTTACAAGAAAAAGCGAACCGAAAGCTGGTGAAGCTGGTACTGGTGGGCTCTCGAGTCCAGAGCGAGAGAATGAGAGAGCGTAATTATAGAAGATTGCCGAGAAAAAGGTGGACAAGGGTGTAGAGGACAAGGGAATACTCCTCGGTATAAGGGGCTTAAGGGGGTAAGGGTGCGAAAATAGGACTAGGAATAAAAAAATAAGTTGCTTTTCCAGCAAGCTGAGAGTTTTCGCGCCTGGGAAATACACAACCGTACTTTCCATTAGCGCACCCTTGATTACTTTTTCTCATTTCGGTATCTAAATAAATAAAATATCGGAATAGCACTTTTCACGTGTAAAAATAAACTGCCAGCCAGAGAACAGAGATAGAATACAGTGTTCGGGAAAACCAGAAAGACGTACGAATGTCGTGGAGAAGACTGTCTCAAAGTTTTCCGTCCGTAACCGACAGATAAGGGGGTAATGGCCAAAGCACGAGACGACTTTATTTAATTACAGTATCTGTTATCCTTGTCAAGACAAGATAAAAAAATAAAATTATAAAAAAGACTACTATTGTACAAGCTCGGTAAGAAATTACGTTTTTTATTTTATTTATTTTTTTTTTTTATTATATATTTTTATCTCTTATACTTTTTTATTACAAACTTTTGTATCATTTAATGAGTGTCATGTTCTTATTACAGAATTTTATTGCAATTTATTTTCTTATTATAGATTATAAGACATTTTAGAAAACTGGTCAATTCATTAAAGTTATTATTGAAAACGGTACCAACTATTTAATTAAATTTGTAAAATAAAGTTTTTGTTTAAATAAATTACTGCAATTAAGCTCAAATCAATAGTGAATTGGTAAAATAAATCTAATCTATTGTCCTCATTAAGCTTCAAAAGCAGTAGATAAATTTATGAACTAATGAAGATTCAAACAGGTTTTGATTTAGTAATTGATAATAAATAAATCATGATAAAGTATGTAATTATTTTTTTTAATTAGCCTAAAAGATGCAACATTTAATAATAATAATAATAATATTAATAAAATAAAAAATTTGGCATGACGAATATAAACGTCTTCCGGTCAGATGAATATAAAGCTAAATGAATAAATGGTAGCGCTATTTGAGGAAGCAAGATAGCCCGCCCTCAAGATCCACGAGCTCGTTATATCGGTTCGAACGAGCGGCATCCCTTGTTCGATAACGATGCATATTACCATGCGATCGGTTCCTCACTCTCTAAAATTCTCTCTATACTTTTTACTCTCAGGCTCTCCGCTAACGGCCTTTCACCACGTGAACGCCCATACACAAGCCCGAGATCGGCATGCAAAGTGAGCCGGGCGCAAAAGAAGAAAACCGTCTTTATTTTTTATTTCTTACAAGTCTAGTCGTAAATCATAGCACGAGATTCGACACTTTTTTTTGGCACGACCACCCCGCTACCATCCTCGGCCCTCCTCTTCCTCCCAACCCCCATTACATTGCACGGAGTAAAAATAACCCAGAAGTCGTTCTTCGCCCTAGCTCTTATATTCACGTTCTCTCATTCTTTTATTATATTTTTTATTTTTTTTAACGAGCAGGCCCCCGACGATCAGTGTAGACTCTTAAACACCCCGATTAGCCGGCTGTCACGAACAGCCCACCCTCGTCCCGCCTCATTCTTTTCTTTAATTCATTTTTTTCCTCGTCCTCTCCTTGTCTACTTTTTTATTTTCTCTTTAACTCCCGCAATCCACCTATCCACTTACTATACCCGCTATCTTTTTCTCTTTTTATCGGACTCAACGTAATTAGGGTGGCATCCCTGCAGTCAGCACCCGCGAGGCTGCCAACCCTCTAGTCTTCGTTTCAAAAAAATAAAATAAAATAAAATAAACCCCTTGGCTTCTCACACCCCATATCCTTATATACCAATTCACCTCTACCCGGCAACCTCTCTGCAGCTACACCATCCCCCGGCAACACAGTCTGCTTTGCGTTTTAATGGGATTTAGAACTCGGTAATCTGACTATTATCTTCATAAGGATCCCACTAAATTGCCATCGCATCCTTTCTCAGATGGTTTATTTCAATTTTTTTTTTAAATTCATCCCAATATATTTTTTTTTCTAACTTAATTTCTATCACTTTACCCCCCTCTATCCATATACATTTATTATACATCAATATTTATAAAAATAATTTATTTCAAAATTAAATTATCAAATATCCTGAAGCAATTATCTTAAAGTAACATATTATTTGAAGTGTTGTTAAAAGGATCAAGTAGGAGTAGAGAAGAGTATAAAATACAGGTTGACAAATTCAAAGATTACTCATGGTAGGAAAGTAAAGTGTCGCATTGCGGTACACAAGATCTTATACGCGTTTTATGAAGGTCGACGTGGAAAACTAGTATCGGTATGGGTCCTGTAGTCTTGTAGTCTCTGGTAGTCTAGTCTAGTGTAGTGTAGTCTAGTCTAGAGACAAAGTGGAGAGTAGACGAGTGAAGAAAGCGACACAGAAGAGTAAAATGGGAATAGGATGGAGTGTATAGTGCACAGGTAGGGTTGAGACGTACATGAGGTGTACAGTGTATACGATGATACCGAGGTCTGATTACGTATTTACTACGAGCGAGCTGAACGGAAGAGAGAATTCGCTCGGTTCCGCGGTTCTACGGATGGCTGTGCGACTATTTGAATTATGCATGGATACGGCTTGCCTACAACGTGTATTGTTTGCGCTACCGCAAATCTGATTCTTGAAATCTACCTTGCTATGACGTTATATACCTTATTCCTATACACTACCTATATTTATCTTTTTACGTTACGTCTGACTCGTCAAGATCCCACGCTAACTTGCTCTTGGATATTTATTTATAAACCATTCAATTACATTTTATACTACTCTCATATTTGCATCTACAATAACTTTATTTATTTTATTTTAAGTACATTTATTCTTCGACAATTAATTTCATCACCAGAATTTATTTTAAGAAAGATAACCATTTATTTTCGTACTGACTAAAGGAGTTTCTTATTCAGTTATTTTCAATCCATTAAATTATCTTGTTTGTCATAAAATTTATGTCATGAAAATGTAAAAACAAGACTGATCAATTTACTTTATTATTTTTCTAACAATTAATTGATAAAATAAATATTTTATGAAGGTAAATAATAACAATAATATACACGTATAATTTTGATCCTTCTCTATGACAGTCTAGCAAAATGTAAGAATCGTAATTCTTAATCTGTCGCGTCTTACTTTTCGTTTGCCTTTCATCCCTGGATGAAACGTTATCATCGTTGGGTTAATGGCGCAAGAGACTCGACGTATTTCATACCCGCCTACCTTTCGTGTCAGGAGGCTCTAGGTTATCCTGGGCTATATGCGCCAAGAGTATCTGGACTTATGACGGAAACAATTTAGCGGCTTTGGGGGATGTCGTGCTGGTGTGTACTTCTCAGTACATTTATATACATATATATGTGTGTATGTAATGTATAAATGTGTGTATACGGCAAGAGATACACGATGAGAGTGCGGTGGATGAAGAGAGCGAAGGGACGAGGACAGCAGGGAGGATTTTGTGTTACCTCCCAGGGTGCTTGCTGCCCGAGTGTATAAGGACAGAGAGTAAGACTGGGTGAGAAGCTGCTGTAGAGGATTCGGTTGAGGTGCAGAGGGAAAGTTAAGCCGCAATAAGTCGAGGGATGAGCGCGAGATGTGGCCGAATCGCATCTCGCATACTGATATCCTTTTCTGTATATAAATACTCGGGCTCTTGGTTGCTGTTCTAAAGTACCCAGGCATGAAGAATTCGTCAACACTTTTATATATTATACATTTGTAGTGGTGGTAAAAAATAATAATGGTTGCTTATATTTTTTTTTGTCCGAAATAATAAAAATAAAAAATTTCTCGCACGAGGAAACACGATAGTGGAGATGTGATATATATGTGAAATAGGAGCAAAAGTAGAAGTAGAAAATAGAAGTAAAAGAGATGGTGGTGTCTTGAAAGACAAAGTCGACGGGAGGAAGGAATGTAGATGGACGTATAACGGCAAAATGGTATCTCATGAAAGTCAGAAATTCATCGTCTGCAAGAAAGTGAATCTTGAGGTGAGGGTGTATAGTCATAGTCATAGCTGCGTTCTCTTCACGTTCTCATAGACTTACTTGCGATCTTGAGGATTTTATAACTCTTAACATTTCAGAGTTCATTCTCGACAAAGACTTAAACTTTTTCACTATTTTATTCCCATACCTCAAAGCCCAATGTTTTAATAGAATATTCTCTCTCAATATATTTAGCTAAATTTTAAATTTTTAATTTAAATCTCGTAAATTATAATTATAATTTTGAAAAATGAAATAACTAATGACAGTAAAAATCGGTGAAATATTTTTCAGAGTAATGTTTAGTTTTAACAAGTTTAACTGCAACAACAACAAAGACAGTAACAAAGCTTCTAGTATATCAAGAATTTAAACTCTAGAACGTAGAGGTACTTGGACACAGCGTTTTCTCAAGTTGAGCAGTCTCACTTGGACTTTTCGAGTGGTAGATAGGTATATAAGGGCGTCACGGCGAGTGAAGACGGACGTCGCGACGCAACCATAAATCCAGAGCTTACTCGCCGACGGAGAGCGTCCTCTATCCCGGTAGGTATAGTGGCTGTGCCATTTCTCGTCGTCTTTACTCTCGTCGTATCTTCTCTCCCGTAGCGATGCCGACCACGAGAGAGTTAACCCCTGTGTATTTCTCGACATCCTTACTCGCCCCTCAGCCCATCATCGCAGTACAGAAGCCCCGCGAAGGACAGCAACTCCGTTGCGGAGGCTAACTCTCGACCCAACGCGACAACTTTGATTATACTACTCGAGACTTTTATGGGACTTAGTCTTAGTCAACTCTTCACTCACTCTCTCTCTCAACCCTCATCCCTCCGTGACCGTAGCCTCCCGCCTCAGCCATTTCGCTCCTTCTTCTTCCAGTACACCAGCACTTAAAAACATAAACAGCTGAGTGAAACCTTAGATTTTTCAATTAAGTACGCTTGAAATATTTCCCGCTTTAATTATAGTTATTGCCTCTTTTTCTTTCGTTTAAGAGGGAACTAAAACAAGGACTAAGGACTTTCACGCGAGGGTGAGAACATTTTCTTTATTTCGTTTCATTTTTTTTACCACTTTTTTATTTAAACTTTATTAGTCACTTTTCTTCTCCTTCCTCTTCTCCTCCTTCATTTTCTCCTTCAAAAGCTAGACTAATTTCACAGCACGAACTTTACAGTGATGTACTTGCCTCCAGAGTCTCAGTTAGAGGTGCTGTGCTGTTGTATAATATACCTTTTGATGCAGTTTTGGTTTCGTACTCCTCTTGACTTATCCGCGCTGTACAGGTACGAGTTTGCTAGCTCCCTGGATTATATGAAAAACGAGAAATATCCGGGCAAATTATAGAGCCACGGGCCTCTCGCCATTATGAAACAAATTAAAAAGTAATTAAAACAACTGGGCGAGCCTTCTCTGTTGAGAACTACGAAAAGTACTAGAGTAGCTGCTGTTGCTGCTCATACTGCTCTCTTTAGATTTTTTTTCTTTTCTGTACTCTCTTTACTTCGGTAGCATAGTTATGCAGGCATCAGTTCTAGCATTCTCATTCCTTTTTTATACTTCACCGTTAAACTATTTCGTTAATCACTAAAACTCGTGTTTCCGCGAAAATTCTGTATATATTTTTTTAAATTAATTATTTGCAGAGATGGCTTAAGAATTATTATTATTAATAATATTTATTATATTTTGCTAATTAGTTGTGTAGTTGAAAAAAAACTAATGACTAGAATTTAAAAGTTGAATATTGAACAAGATTGAATTTAGCTTTTGATATTAATTTTTGGTGAATTGGTGTAAGTGTATAAATTTATTGTGAAATGTATTTTTAATTAATTATGTTAAGTTTTTCCGAGAACGTAAAATTTATTTGACTAACAATTACTCGAGCCATCGAGCCAGAAAGTTAAGTCTAAAGAGCTACACCTGTGCTAATTTATGACGCAGGTGTGAATTTAAGATAAACAAAAATTAATCACTCAAATAGCTATGTTTGATGTCGGTTAATAATAATAATAATAATAATAATAATAATAATAATAATAATAATAATAATAATAATAATAATAATAATAATAATAATAATAATAATAATAATAATAATAATAATAATAATAATAATAATAATAATAATAATAATAATACCCCCCACCCCTGAGCATTTCAACAAACAAATAATAATAATTATAATAATAATAGAGATTTATTTAGTTGGTTGTGGTTATGATCGATAGGAAAACTACTTTTAAAGCATTAAATACCACACGTGTCACTTTATCTATTCAGAGATTTGACACCGTCAGTTTTTATTATAATTGACAGACTTGTCAATAGTGACATGATCATAAATACCAGCCCAATATACCAGTTTAAATATAAAAATTTTTATTAATTATTAATCAAAATATTTTCTATTCAAAGTCACTTCTTTTAAACAACATAAGGTCATTCGTGATGTTTAAATGTTTTTTTAAATTTATTCAGCACTCAAAACATAATTTTGATTGCTTATAAAATTAGGACAACGTTAAGAAAACATATAAATAAATAAATAAATAAAACCGAGTAAAGTAACCTGGGTTTAATAAAACGCATATTATCTTAATGCGTGTAAGTGACGAAGGAGCAAGAATTAATAACCTGCCGTTAAATTAAAATGATAGACGTCACTTTCTCGACTGGCGGCCACTGAGAGCCCATCAATTAACGACGGGTACTTGCACTTCACTTGCCCATGAATAAATAATACCAGATTGGTCTCTCTAAAACCACACCGTTGTAATAGATGTATTTATATACATATATATGTAGAGAGAGATAGGTCTTCTTCACAGTTCCGTGACGTGTCACTTGACGTCACTGCGTCACACACCAGGGAACGAGAAGAGAAGAGACCTTCGTATCACAATCAGATGATAAAATAGAAGACAAAGAGACCGAGGCTGAGTTAGAGCAGACAAGGATCGGAATATTCACAATTTAACGTTAAAACATCCGAGAAAGATGGAAAGAAAAAAACCTATAACACCAAATGATAGAGTGGCAACGTTGGTGGTTTGAGCTTTTCAAATATTAATGTCGTCTTGTGGACATGTCGCATACACTTTACCTATTCTATCCCCTTTACTCTTTCATTTTGCTCATATATTCGTTCCTGTTGCCACTGGCTACGTGGTCCATCGGGTATTAAATTCGTCAGTTGTCATATCCGCGTCATACATTTGCATTTATTCATTGACCCTGGCCTTAAATGTCATCTCTTGCATCCAACAATTTACCCATTAGTTCTTTCCTTTCTAAATTTATCGACTGATAATATATTTTATTTGAAATATTCATATCAATTGAACTATAAAAATAAATTTTTAATCATCAAAGAGTGAATGGAAACGAAGATATTAAATTAAAATTAATAATAGCAGGTATATCAACTGAATTTATGCATATATATGAAAAATATTGAGTGAGATTGGGTACAGAAAATAATAAAAAGAATGAAAACAGAGATGCATATTCTACTTGACACACTCGATTCTTTTCCCTGCGTATTATATACAGCATAACCACCAGTGAGCTCTCGTCAGGATGACAAGGGCCGGAAATATTTGGCAGCTGATATGGCGCGTACCTCCGGCTGGTAATTAAAAATGTCTCTCTCTTTAGCGACCCCCTGGCCCCGCTCTCTTGTGTCACCCGTGAGTTCTTTCACTCTTATATTATGGTGAATTTCTCACCCTCTGCTCACTCATTCACTCATTCGCTCACTCACTCACTCATTTACTCAGCCACCGTGCGAAGCCTATGCGCCTCGCGACAACATGAAAAACCTGTCGCATCAGAATGCATCACTGCAGCTAATGAAAAGTTTCACATCGGCTTATACCTTTTTGTCTCGATGTAACACAAGAAAATACCAATCCTACATGCCAGTAGTAACTCATTAAATATTTATTTTACTATTTAAATAAATTATTTTTATTAAAAAATTATTTACATTTTTTTTTTCTCAATACTATTTTACAAATTATTTTTTAAATAAAATAATTAAGACATAAATTAATGGCGTATAGTTGTTAACAAACAATAAGTAATTTATATCGGGAAATTGAGTAAGCCACAATTATTTGGAACGAATAGTCGTCCAAGACATGACGGTCCGTCAAAGTCGACATGTCACACAGTGACAAGAGGGTTGAGTGAGCAACGATAGTGTCCTCATCTCTTCCTACGGTAGTTTAGTTTAGTCTAGTGGCAATGCAATACTACAATGCAATGCGATGTAATGCAGTATATATCTTTATACATACATATATGTAGAGAGATAGGGAGAGAGAGAGAGAAAGAGTATACGCATGTAGCCCAGCTACTCACAATGTTGGGTGGTCTGTCCTCCCGTAAGTAACCCGTAACGATGCCCGTTAGGCAACCAGCCTGAAACGTTAGGCCAAACGTGAATGATGCGGAGGCAGTAGTGACGTCATTAGCAATTCCGATCTCGTCGGGCGGAAATTATGTCCAGCGCGACGCGAGTCGCTCTCAATATCCTCCCTCAGCCCTTCATCACTACTCTAAACTATCTATCTACACATGTGTATATATAAATATATAGATGTATGTATGTATATAGGGCGACGAATAGAAGCTACATTCTACTCTCTATACTCTGGTGTAGTACAACGTGCAGAGAATTTGCCTCTTGCTCACTACTCTCCCCGGTAGATTCCTTCACTTCCGGTTTCCGGCGCGGGAACGGCTTCAATGTGATTGGCTCGCACGCGCTCTGGACACCCGAGTAATAGCACTTGTCTGATGTAGAAATTACGATAAGTCTATTCAAGACTTACGGATGCTGTATTGTCTTTTACTAATTAGATGCTGTTATCTTTTATCTAAATGTATTATTATTATTATTTATATTAAATAAATTACAAATTAATAATAAATACTCTATCAATGATTTTTTGAATCATTGGAGTTTAATTGATTTTTTCTCACAAAATTCCTGACCCAAAAATCGTAAATTTTTTTGAGAAAGATTTTGAACAGAAAAAAAAATTAATCTGAACCCGGAAAGTGTCAGAGCTGGTCTACAGTGTCAACCTTTTTGTAAATTTTTTTTTTTTCTCAGTATCAAATAATATTTTCTCAAGTTTGCTATGACTTCAAAATAATACTCAATTTAAATAAAATATTTTTGTTTATAAAAAAAAATAAAATATAAATAATTTTTTTTATTGGAAGTAAACGATTCGGCTTTAACTCTTGTGAAGTAATAAAAATAAAAAATAAAACTGCGTATGTCGTGACCTGACAACATACGGATCGCACGCGATAAGAATACCTGGTGTTAAACAAACCCTTTTTTTCTTTCTTTCTTTAGCATTAAACTTTTTATTTTTATCCTCACCCTGCTGTTACTACTATAATTTTATCTATAATGTCACTATTTTCACACCTTTCGTGGCCGTAGCTGACAAATAATATTATTAGCAACTCGACTTCATTTTAATAGAAAATATTACAAAGCAATAAATTAATTGTTGCGCCATAAAAAAAAATAAAAATAATAATAATAAAGTTTGTATTTATTTTTTTAATTTTATTTTATTGAATTATTATTCTTATCCTTTTATCCTTTCTATCGGTTAGTGTATATCTCCTTCTAAACTTTTTTTTTTCTTTCTATTCAGTTTTTGCTTTCTTTATCTTTTTATTTTTCTTTTCCCTGGTCGATGGCGCCGCGTCGGGCCAGGGATGGCATGTTTAATCATTCGCTAGATTGAATTCAAGAGCCCCGATCTCTCGACGGTGAATATTTTTGCATGCTACGTTCCGCGAATCACCGGGCGACGGAGACCGATGGACCCCTCGAGAGTTTTCCATCCTCACGGCGAGGAAAAAAAGAACGATGGGTGTAGAGAAGCAAAGTCGACGGTATAAACAAAAAAAATAAACCGTAAAATAAAATTATATTAAATAAATATAACTCTATATAAATAAGAAACAAAAATTATTCGCTAAAATTTTCATATACATACGAACAATTTCATCATTTTTATATTTTATTTTCTTAATATATCTATATTATGATTTTTACTTTTTATATAAAACAGTGAATTTAAATAACAAAAAATGCGTCTCGCTAAAATATCTGATGCTATCTTGCCAGCGACGGAAATAACCAATTAAAAGTTTCTGCTGTACAAGTTGCCTCGAAACGAGTAGTTGGAAGTGAAATGAATGAAAAAAACAAAAAATATAAAATTATTATAATAATAATAATAATGAGAAAAAAATAATAAAAAATCTTTAAAGGATAGAGCGGGCAAAAGGTCGTGGATATCGTAAGCATAAAAATTTTCTTAGGTTCTTTATATTGTATATACAAATTGTGCATATGTATATATATATATATATATATTTGTTGTTAGTCGTTTTACTTGAGACTACACGCAGTAGGAGCCGCCTGCTCAGCAGCGTGTTTTAAAGCATAAGCTTCGTGGTTTGCTCGCTCGCGACCACAGCGGGATGTCCTCTAATTATTTACATAACATTAAATATTAATGAATACTATAATGTTAAGTAATTGTGATTCACCTGGACACAAAAACGTGATTTGTTTTTCTCAACGTTTTTTTTTTTTTGTGTGTAATCGTCGAAAAAAACAAAAAATTATATGCTCAGCTAAATTTAATATTTATCATTTGTGACTAATTAGTCCTACTATGAATAGTTAAGTACTTTAATCAATTAAATAATTAAAAAGCCTCGTTTTTAATCATTTTATTTCGTAAATTATTCGTTCTTGGTTATTAATTGCTGTTGCTATTTTAATAATTGAATAAATATTGTAATCAAGCTTAATTTATTCAAATCAACCAGCACCATAAAAAAAAATAATAATAATATTCGAAATAAAAATTCTCATTGGAAAACAAAATAAAAACTACTTTCACAAATTTTAGCATGATGTCTACATGAAGAAGTTATTCTGGTTTGAAATGCTATGGTGTCATAGTAAAGCTGGACCATTTTCGCCACCTGACGGAAATTGACATAAATACATGCAAAAATTACTATGACAGTAAGATTTTCAATGGTTACAGTAATTTGTGAAATAATCGTTGTCTATTGCCATAGTAATTTTTGCATGTGTTCATTTCAATTTCTGTCAGGTGGCGAACATGGGCCAGCTTCACTATTACACCATAGCATTTTAAACCAGAACAATTCCTCCGTATATCATTATAATAAAAATAATATAATTCATGTCTTTTTCTGCTTCAATTTTTGTGTTCAGTTTTATAAAAATATGTAATAAATTCTATACAACTTTGCATTATTTTTTTTTTCCAGTTTTTCATTTGTAATATAGGTATTAAATAGTTCAATCAGCGACTTAAGTAATTTTAATTTTTTCTAGATTAAGAAAAAAGAATCTATTAAATTCTTTAGCCTATTTCACCCTAACCTACTCTACATGAAAATGTACACTATTTGTATAAATATATTCATGCATCTGGGAGGCGTGGATCGAAATTCGCGTACGGTCTGTAGATCGTGAACGCATTGAGTTACAACTTGAATAGAAAGAGAAAAATCCCCAGGTATTATTATAGTTTATACATCCGAAGAAAGCCGCGGAGCTGCTGAAGCGGCAACAGCCGCCGCCGTTACGCTGCAAGATTCTATCCGCAGATTGCTGACTAGTCTTTATCTCCTTCTTTCTCTGTTTTTTTTTATTCAATAATTTCAAAAAACAAAATTTACAAATTAAAATAAACAATTGGAGGCAAGAAAAAAAAGTATTTTATTAAGTTAATTAAAAAAAACGCTCGACATAAGCATGCGTACTAATATTTTTAATCTCAATTGAACTTTAGTGCATATATGTATATTATGCATATATATGGCTAAAGTTCGTCTACCACATGAATAACAACAACAATAACAACAACAACAACCGAGTGTTTCATGACGGCATCGTGTTCGCTTACAAGATTCTCGCGGTTTTAACGCGGAACGCGAGTCCCTTGTACCATAAGTTACATGACACATTGAATTACACAACGAGAGTGTGGCAGAGGGACATGCGATGGGTTACATGGGAAACCTCGTAGAAGGATTTGCCAGGGACGTGTTTAGCGATGAGTATTAAATTTAAAACAATTCATTAATTTACTTTTTCTTTATTTTTCGGACATTATTTTTCAAACCCATGCACGCAACCCAATACGTAAATGTTTAAAACATTAATGGATAGGAGCTTCAAAATTCAATTGAAATTTTTTCGTTAAATAAGACACAAAACGAAATAAAATAAAAATGTCTAGCCACAAATGCCTTTTTGAATCGGCACTTCTGGCACTCGGACCGTACGTGAATACATTTAAATGGTAATCATTGAAACTTGGGAGCAGTCTCATAAGATACCAAAGTGAGAAAAGCTACCACTGCCATCGCCAACCAGTTTTGCATTGAGAGGCCAAAGAAATAGGTGAAAAAAAAACGAAAAAAAGAAAAAAAAAGAAAAGAAAGACTGAAAATATTTGAGAAGAATATAACGAAAGTAAAAAAGAGATCTACCGAATCGGCAGAAATGAAGACTGCACACACAAGTCCTGAAGTGATAGCAGAAAAGAGGTTAGACAGAAATGAGAGAGGACGAGAGAGGTAGCTTGCGGTGGATTGCTAAAGGTGACTGCTAAAGGAAAGAAAGAAGTAAAAAGAGATGGACCGTATGTCTTACGAACTGGAAACTCGAAAGCTCTGCAAGAACACGACGAGGGCGGAGGTAGGAATCGCGTATATAGCTCACTAAGTAAAAGAAGAGATAGAGGCAGAAAGAAGTAAAGTAAGGGAAGAAAAGAGTGTTCGGATAGTGCTGCTGGTGGTAGTGGGTAAAAGATGAGAAAGAGAAGAGCCAACGAAGCGCATTCTCGTAGTTACTTCTCACAAGAAAAAGGAGACGCATAGAACTCGATCTAACTTGAGATCTTATCGTGGTAAATGCAAGCGACTCGAAAGAATCTACTGGAGAATGAGCGAAAGAATAAGCTTGTGTACATCTATATACATATATATATTTTTATGTGTGTGTAAGTGTGTGTTCTGGAGATGGAGATGGAGAAAAAAAGGGTAAAAATGAAAAAATAAATAAATATAAAGGAGCATGAGAAAAATAAACAAGCGTAACATCCTGCAGAATTAACTTGACTGAGCAATATTGTATGAGAGTCGTGCATGCTTGCTACATGTCGAGATAACGTGGATGCGGGTTGACAAAGTCGTGTCTCAAGGTGACAGAGGACACGTTGATGCTGATGCTGAAAGGAAAAACTCATGATGTAGAAAAATAAGAAGACAGTATTGCTTGGTTGCTTTTGCTTCGTGCTTGTTAGTTTTTTCCTGAGTTAGATGTAGACGGATCGTAACTTTTGGGTACGTGTGATGCGAATTGTTAAAAATATATTGCTGTAAATTTCCGACAACTCAAAGTTATTGTTTATTTTTTAATGCTTTTATTTCAAATTGATAAATTTTACAAAAGTGAGTAATTAAAAGTTTTTATAACAAAAAAGGCTGAAGTTAAAAGCACGTGATGAATATTTTAGTAACATAATGTTGGGAAAAGTTTAGTAAATATTGCCGAGACAACAGACAGGTTTCAAGCGCAAGACTAATTTCAATGTTGAACTTAGAGGGATACGGTCGTTTTTGGACGTTATCGTCCAGGCGCCAGAACCCGCCCCAGTGTGTACCAGAGAAAACAGTTTCGCCAGAATAAGGAGTGAGAGAAGCCCGCGGCGGCGTTCTCCTTGCTGACTCCTGAGATTTACAATGAGTTTCCGGTACAAGCTGAAAGGAAGTTTGCCCGTGGCCTTTACTCGCCATGCTGAGAACTCTCTATGCTGCATAGCAGACCTCCACGTCTACAGCAGCAGCAGGAGCCATATCTGCAGCTAGTGTTGCCCAGTACAGTATGTACTTAAACTAAACGGCGAAACGATGGTACGAGTAGCTCTGGTACACTTCGAGTGTTATCTTCCCGTATCGCGAATTCGGATCCCACGTACACTCACTTCCGCTGCTAACCAAGACCCGAAACAGTCAAGTTTAAGATTCGATAGTTTACGGAAAAGGATAACCTGTTAGCACAAATACTCCGATACAGATTCGAACTTTAAATTACAACTCATAACATTAATCAACATGAAACTGCACCTCTCCCACTTTGAACCATCGAACTGCGATTAAAAAAATAATTTTAAAAAATTCAGCGATCAATAATTTAATAAAACAATTTTCTTATTATCAAAAGCTGTTTACAGACACTTATATATCCCCTTAGTGAGCAAAAATTTAGTCATATTTTAAACGACAAAGATCTGACGATCAAACTATCCATGTTACCTAAATAGCTCCCTCGTTGAATTTTATTGAGCAGAAAAAATAAGACGACTGTTGCTTCACCATTTCTCCCTTAACGGCTCACGAGAAACACAGCATGACGTCTCCGAAGCATCAATATCAAAGGGGTTTTTATTTTATTTTTATGTCTAACTCATAACAGCTCGAAAGAATTGTTTAGTGCACATATAGTCCAAGTATCATGGAAAATTTCCCTAACATTCCATAAATAAATCTAAAAGCCTATCAAATCCCAAAATCACCGATAAAATAAAAATGATAATCCAAATCGAATTTTAATTTTATTCGACCTGATTACAATAAAAAAAAAGATTTAAAATTTATATTTCATCAATTTGTTAAAACAAACCATAAATTTATACATTTTAAACTGATAATTTCCAAACTGATGGCCATTTATCGACTCGATAACCCCGTACAAATGATTGCTAGTTATTCATTGGTTGATTACAGTTTTATACGCTTGATTATAACAACCACACATATATATCAGCATAGGCATACAAATATTCCAAACCTCTCACTCTATTTCATTTGCAAATTTATATATTCAACAAAGGCTTCAACATTATAGTTGCGCCTAACTGACAATGAATATTAAACCATTCAAACATATTCCGTATATTTTGTTTGTGTTTCGTGCCTTCATATCCATACTGCTTATCAAATAATCAATGAACCAATATTTAATGCTCTTCTCCATCTATCCCGATTAATCGATTTAAAACACCGCTTCATGCATTTTTTAATCACTAATATACATATTTTTGCTCATGCGAAAAACTGGAAAAAAAAATTAAATAAAATAATTTAACGGACGTCTGCGTCGTGTCGTGGAAAACCGCGCGAAGAGACGTCTTGAGCTTTTACGAGTAATAAAACCAGTCATGCTTCTCACGACCTTCAGAGCCTTATTCTCGTTTTCTAGTCTACGATCTCTCCCTCAAACTTACTCTTATTCTTTCTCGCCCCGTTGGAGGCCCGCGCCGCGAGCTAACTGATAATAATGCCACTTTTATTGTACAATAACCCTTAAACGGAGCGATAAAAAGACGTTTTATGGTATAAAAAATGAAATAGATATTACATATATATATAAACACGAAATAAAAAGTGTTGGTTTGACTTTTTCATTCTTATACGTCCATCGATACCATCTGACTCCCTATATATAGACATAAAAAACAACAGCTATGCTAAATAAAGGTAAAAGTTGAAAAAATTCGGGTGCGAGAACGCTGACGGAAAAAGGACATGAGGCGACATCTAACGCGTGACGTCTGAATCACGTGGATACATTAAATTCGATAAATAAAGCGATGGTTGACTCTACTACTGCTGTTGTGTTGTAGATTGTAGAAATTACGTCGTCGCCCTTTTACCATCAGTGATCGAATTATTTTTATAGGTGTACCGATGACTCACTGCCCAACTACAGTACGATCTGATTTATGCGGCAGCTCCGTTAATACCTAATGAATATTAATTATTCGCTGAGGAGTTTGCGACTCCGGGTGTACTGTAATTTGTAATTCACAATGTTGAAAAGTTTTCTCATTGTTTTGGTGTATTTACATCGATCAAATACACACGAACATTAATGAGTTTTTATGTACTTTAATGATAACTGAATTTTTAAATAGACAATTTTTTAATTTTAAAAAATGATATATTAATAAAAGAAATTTTAAATTATGCTATTGAGTAAAAAATTTTCGGAGTGAATACAGACTAAATCCGGAGTAAATGCGGAGCGGATGACTGTGGATTTAAATAAAATCCAGATCACTCCGAAATCACTCCGTTGAAAAAACAAACTCCCTATTTACTCCGTATGCGGAGTGATTTTTTCTAAAACTTTGAAACTCCGAGTGACGGAGTAAATTCGAATTTAAATATAATCCGTAATCACTCCTGATTTTTTACAGTGCATCTGTTAAAATTTTAGAAAAAATTATTTTAAATAATTACACATATTAAAACTTCCAAACAATTATCGAAATTTTGTACTCGAGTCAGTTTAATTTTTTTTCGTGGATTTAATATATTTTTTTTTTGTGTTTTTTTTTTTTAGAGGATTCTCTTCCGTTTCAAACGAACAGACAGCAATGGAATAGCACCCAAGTTCCTAAATACTAATCATCTGGCAAGCTAAGAGAAACGCGCTTGCAGAAAAAGACTGAGGGAGAGAGAAATATAGAGAATAAGAAGACAAGAGTGCAGGCTGGCAGTTGGAGCTCAGCTGTATTTTAATTACACCACGAGCTTGCTGGAGAGAACCTCACACAACCTCGCCCAATCTCGTTTCATCCGCGGTTCGCAGTCTGCGCCCCTCGTCCTCTTGCACGCCTTCCACCCCAGGATCCTCTGCGCTCTCTTCACTCTCTGAGCCCGATGTGTAATGTCGAAAAGCGAATAGAGAAAAAGGACTAAAAAATAATAATGAAAATAAAAAAGTACACAAACTAAATAGGCGGAGAGATAAAGAATCGAGAGATAGAAACCAAGTTAAGGAAGAAGAACAAGAAGAAGATGTAAAAGGAAGGTATAAAATAAAAACGATTTACTACAACCACCAGCTTTACTTCAGCCCCAAGCGTTTATGTCTTTGTTCGTTCATTTATGTCTTAGTAAAAAAAAAATAAATCTTTTCAAATTATTTCTATTTCTAGCAAATCTACTTCTCCGTTTTCTTTTTCTTTATCAAAGTCCCAAATAATTATCATTTTTTTAACAATAAACTGACATTTTTTTTATTTATCTCTCTATTAATTTGAAATTATTTTCTTACCCACAAAATCTCGTAAAGTTAAAAAATTATTGATGATTATTTTATATATAGTCGGCACAATAATTTTTTTATAAAAAGAAATTCACTAAAATTGGACACTATTTATTTGAATTTATTAAGCTTTGTTCAGTTCGTTATTTTTAAAAAAAGAGGTTTTAGAGGGCTTTTTGTCCAGGTACGTAAAATTGAGAACGAGTGACAGGCTACAAGAGTAAAATGAGGCGAAGGTGAAACGGCTTTGGGTTTATGCCGCTGAATATTGTCAATTACGTTGCAAGAAATGTCATGTGTAAATTATTTTCCAATTGTTTACTATACTGTAGTATTGTAACTCTTGATTGCCAGAGTTACTACATATGTATAAAATGAACAAAGTTCCGATACTAATTCTGATACTGATACCGAGAGTTTTTGAGAGAAAAAAATCTGAAGATAGAAAGAAGTCTCGTGATTTTACTTACACTGTTACAGGAAAAAAAAAAAAAATAACATATACGAGTTTCAGCGTCACACGATTGAAAAGTACATGCTGATATGAGTATCAATTACGGCATGATACTCGTCATATATAAATTGTTTAATAGCCGGTTTGCAGTTGTTGTTTTTTTTCACTGCTCATGTTCCTGTTGTTATATTGTTGTTGTTATGTCCGCAGGGCTTTTTGTTACACTCATATTAAGTGTAGTTTTACGATCGACAATTGTTATTTTTTTTTTTTTTTTTTTTTATAACGATAATAAATATGTATTTTATATTTTTATTTTTATCTTTTTTAAATCGTTGCACGATAGCTTATTACATAATTTTATACTTCTCATTTTCAGTGCATGTCAGTAAATAAATTTAAAAAAAAAAAAATCAATTATCATCACATAAAAAATGTAATCTGTGTAATTTATGATTTTAAAATATAATAAAATAATACTAATAAGCTCAAAGTTAACGTATTAAATGCCAGTTAAAATAAAGTATTCATTAAAATTTATAACTATTAACTATTGATAAAAAAAAAAAAAAATCGCTTAAATGTCAGTATAAAATAAGATTTTCCGCAAACTTTAATTACGTAAATTAATTTGATGACATTGAAATAATGTTAATAATTAATATAAGTTAATTTATACTTCTGAAAATAGCGCAAGTTAATATTCAAGCGATCTGAGTTAAATGAAATATGAGATTGTTAATAATAAATGTATTATATAGAAAATAATTTACAATATCTATCCGTGAAATGTATTAACTTGAAGCTCAGCAGGCAGCTTCTCATGACAGACGCAAAATAAATTTACTTTGAATTTACATCAGTTGAGCTAAGCATATAACAGCTGAGATTTCATGTATCATATTATAATACACAAGAATGAGATATACTAAATAAAAGTTTGCTTCAAGCATCTTTCAAGTTATTATTTCACTTTTCTTTTACATGAGTGCATCTTTACTGACACTTAACACGAGTACATAAGTATATCGTCTATTCTATCATACATTTATGCATTCATATCATCATAGTCATACAATTACACATATATATTATATATAATAATAAATATATATGTTTCCTCTTAATATACTTTAGTATTCCCGTGTGTTATACAACTACTCGCATTAAGAGAAAAAAAAAATTTTTAGAAGTGAACGACGTCCATGACTAATCAGACGTCATTTTCATGAGAGTCAATAGCGAGGCAACTTCACCCCTCGGACTTGACATGTAACTCTTGTTTACCCACGTAGCATATAGTTCATACGAGTTACATATATGACTCACTATCTAACACCCATGACCAATCGCATATGCATTCTACTTTTTTGTATTTTTTTTTTATTTGTTTTTGTTTATATTTATATTATTGTTATTATTTTGTATAGTAAAAAAAGCTTGATACTTTACACTGCAGAGAATGCGGACCGGATGACTGTTTATTTATTTAATCCCCTCGGAGAGGGGAATTCAAAATTCTGAATTAGAGTGAATGCAGATTGAAATAAAATCTAGATCACCCTGAAATCACTCAGCTAAAAAAGAAAACTGCCCATTTACTCTGTATGCAAAATGATTTTTTTTTAGAACTCCGCACTCAGAAAATTAAGTAATTGTGTTTATTATGCTAAATTTTTAATTCCAATCATCTAAGATGATTAATAATGATTAACTCTAGTTAACATACAGGATTGTAACAATTATCATAAATATGGTGAATATTACAATCTAGATGATTTATACAATCATCTAGATAATATTTACTGCTATCTGATTGATAGTACAAATTTTTACCATAACTAGATAGTAACTCCTATTATTTAATTTTCTGAGTGCGGAACTCCGAGTGATAGAGTGAATTCGAATTGAAATAAAATCCGTAATGACTCCCAATTTTGAACAGTATATGAATTACTAAAGGATTTAGAGATCAATAAATTTAATAATTAATCATCCGATTGATGGCTAGAGTGCTACTGATAAGTGATACGGTATTTTCCGCGAACAAAGGGATGTGTAAAAATATTAAATGTAGAGCAGAGATGAAATGAGCATAAGGCCAATAGGTTTTTGACCAGAAAAGAAACGGTTACGCCCTCAACGCCTCCTGTCTATCTCCGTTGTCTTATTTTTTATTTTTTCATCTTTTAATTTTTTTCTTTCTTCTTAATTTTATTATTCCTTTTGGTTATTTTTAACTGCACTACTTTGTTCGTCTCTATACCTGCTGATAATTATCGAGAGAACGCCCATAACAAAATAAATATATTTTTAAAAAAGTTTTGGTTTGCCTTCAAACGTTTTTCCGTCTGTCGCGAAATGTTTTTTATTAAGAAAAATATTTTTCACACTCGATTTTATTTTTTCAAAGGTAATTTAAAATTTTAAGGATAATTATCAAAAGCCGACAAAGGCCTCAAATTATTTAAAACTTTTAAATTATATTTTTTATTAACTCCAATTTATTTAATGAACAAAAAGATTTTTTTTTAATATTTAATTGAATATTTTTTTCTTCAGATAATTTATCCGGAAGAATGAAAAAAAATTAAATCTGCCAATTAAATAACTGGATGACAAAAAAATTAAATGGTAGTTATTAAATATAAAAAAATTTTCCAATAATAATTTTATCTAATTTATAAAAGATAAACGTTTTAAATACAGTTTTCAAAAATCTCACGACCATATAATCAACAATAAAAAAAAATCGTTTAAATAGTAAATACATATGTTCTGATATATTATTATAAATACATAAAAACATATATATTTTTCTTTAAACCAAAAGCAGCAAGAAGATGAACGTACAATTTTTAAAAATCAGAGGTTGTTCCCCGTCCAATTTAAAAATCCTAATAACAACTGTTATTCTCACATAGTTATATAGATATATATGAATTACATTATTACTATATCAAAGCAGAAAGCACATGAACATTTTGAAGAAGAGCGAGATAAAAGTGAAGAGGAAACGAGACAAGGCAATTTGGTAGGCACAGCTGTGCTCACCAGTGTTATAGAGTCCAGCTCACATTTTCAAATTTTTTTCGTGTACCCGCGTGTGTGCCGTTCTCCATAACACCGTGCTATGCCGTCTACGTCTCTCCGCCGTCCATTCGATAATGCGTAGGTGTGGAAATGAATTGTAGGGTCGGCTTAGTCATTAATGAAACTTATGGAGTAAAAAAATAAAAATAAAATAAGCGTGAAAAAAAAAACACCATAAGCAATAGGAATTTTATCAAAGTGCTTTGATGTTTTTTTTTTTTTTTTTCATAATTTCATTTTGATAAAAGCTTCAGTCCCTTCCTCTAAGTTACCACTGTCTCTTTTTGTATCAATGAAAAATTATCCACGGCTATAATTTATTCATTATTTTTATTTTAACCTCCGTATATTCGATCTCCTAATGTACCACGACAAATAATCGATAACGAGGCTATTGTGGATTTCATCTACGATAATCTACACCGCAATCTTTCATCATGAATTCCGTATACCGGCCAACGAGATATCGAGGAGATTTCATGATTGCATTGTATGATCATTGGCTCTGTTGTACAGATCTCGTATTTATATCAAACCTTTTTACGTTTAAGGTCTTGCTCGATATATCGTTTACTCTTGTTTTCATACCTGAGGCTTTCTTATACATTAGTTTATATATATATATATATGAAGGATATAATCGAAGTATAAAGAGAGAAGTTAAAAGTGTATAGTGAGCTATATGTAACAAAACTGTGCAAGAGATCGGTTTCTTTTTCAATGTAGAGAGAACGTAAAAAAAGAGTAAAAAAAAAGTGTGTATATGAAATGGTACGTATGATCAGGTGCCGGCGGGGGATCAAAGATATTCAACGTCTCAAGATAGAAGGAGAATAATGGAGAAAAAGACAGAGGGAAAAAAATCGAAAATATAATACGGGCTTTGGTGACTATATGTATATATAGTAGTATATAGCGTATAGTATATAACATAAGCTTTACTTGGGAGGTGAGGCGACAACCCGTGACCAATCTGACACTAAATCAACTGACGCGCGTTCACCGCCGACGCTCTCTCTACCTTGAAACTTTTTCTCTTGCGGCGGATTCGTAACGCCACATTATGATTACATTTTGCATCTTTCTTTTCTTAATATATGTATATATGTTTTTATTATAATTATTATTATTATTTTTAAAATATAATATTCTGTAAATTAAAATCACAATTTTATTATTATACCAAATAATTTAGAAAAATAATCATTTTTAATGTACTGCGTATATTGACATGTTTTTTTTTTTATCAAAAAATAATAAATTCAAAATTAAATATTTGGATTGATAAATTAAACAATGAGAATTTGTTATTTGATTTTTCCTATCTTAATAGTTTATAAAAATAAATATAATGTTTTATGTCGATAAAAAGAACATAAGTACGATGTTAAATAATTATTGAATTTATATTTGTTAACTATTGTACAACAGTTGAATAATGTTAAATATACTGATCTAATAATTACATAGATAATGAAAATGAAAAATAAAATAAAAGTGGGTTAAACAAGCTTAAATATATATGTGTGTATATAGAAAAATATAAATCGATTTTCATGCTCGTTCAATCGACAACTGTGTAAGTATTAACAGCATTACAACAGATATGATTAACGGTTTATGTTACAAACCCAACATTGGTCCATCGTACTGTAGGCTAAGCTATATAACGTATGAGATACGACCGACTAACGAAGCATTTAACGATGACAATGACATTAAATTAAAATGATTTCGTTGGCCGGTTCTTTTTATGTACGTATCACATGTGCATAAAAGTAATAATAATAATAATAATAAATGCATAATAATAATGTTGATAATAACAGCAATAATGTATATAGGCATGTACGAGTACGAGTGTAAGATTTAAAAATAAATAAGTAAATGTATAAAATGTAATGTGAAAGGTAAAATAAAATATTACATGAGTAAAGAGGCGACACAATCATACGACACATATATATTCGATGTACTAGATTTGTTTTAGCTCGTCGACACATTCGCGTTCACACCCAAGGGAGACAGATATATAGTGCGATAGAAAAACACTGTTTTCACATCAAACACTTGGCAGCCGTGAAATTCTCGGAATTCGATGTATCGACAGGTGAAATAACAGAGTGCGAAATGAAAAAAAAAAAAAAATGAAATGAAATGTGTACGTATAATAACGTTGGGTATGTATCCATATATTTATATACATATGTATAAATGAATATATATGGATGTATAAATATATGTATAAAGAAATTTGCTATCAGTACGTTCCAAAATTGGTTATTCGTGTGTGCATACGAGAACGATTGTTACGCTTGATCGATAGCCAAATTAATTTAGTTCCTTTTGATCGTAAATCAAGACCGCGGTTTCAATTAGACATGGAAGGAGGGCACAGCCGAGTTTGTGTCACCGTAGATTCTATACCACACTGAAAGTATTAAATTCAAGTGATTTATCATGTATTTTTTTTTGCTAGACTACATGTGTCACTCATCACTTAAAAACTCGAAAAAAAAATTTGTCAAATATTTTTTTTGCAACATAAAATTTTGAACCAGATATTTGGGTTTGAAATTTTTTACTTTGTTTTTATAAAATGTTTTTTTTTTTTTTAATGAAAAAAGTTGAAGTAAAAGTATAGATTTTAGTCCACGATTTTTTTTTTTTAAATTAAAAAATACAAAACTATACCACTCGTATATTTAGATAATTTTTTTGGTTTTTAATGATTCAATAATTTTCAATCGTGACTTGACAATTGAGCTCTAACGTTTGTCACAGTTTCAAGATATTGGAATGTCACAAGCAAATATTAATTAACTATAAAACTTTGATATTTATATTTATGAGAATTTCAACAGTCAAATATTTACTTGAACAGTTTTATACTTGAGAATAGTTAGAAAATTGTTAGATAAAAATGATAAGAAAAGTGAGTTAATTAATAAACAGAAATTTAGCCAATACAAAATTTAAAAAAAAATATCCACTTTCAAATACTCGTTATTTAATACATTTTATTATTGCTGATAATAAAAAATATTAAAGTACACACATTAAGAAGCGAGATAATTTTTTTTTCTCGAACGTGATATTTGCAAACTTCGAGCGAAAGACTCTCGACAAATTCTTTAGCAATTTCGACCAGAACAACGACTCCTCATATGATATTATCTTTGGATTCCGAAACACGATAAACAACATCAGAATGTATCCACGGACCTCCTTCCACGGAGTTAGAAGTTAAGGCGAGCCCATGGCTGCAGCGCATCTCATAAACATCCCTCTTTATTACCATCCCTCGTGTTTCCAATCCGCTTTTATAATTTCCGCTTCCAAAAAAAATACAAAAAAAAACATTTATCTTCTTATTCATTTTCTTCCTCTCACAACTGTTTCAGTTTTCGTTTTTTTACTCTTTATCTTTTTTGTTCGTCTAAATATTTTTATCCGTTTTTATCACACAAATATACATACATATATCTATATATATATATATATATAAATATATATTCCCAAGGAATTTCCCATATGTTTAATTTTGATTTTTTTTTTTTTTTTATCATTTTTAATTTTATATTTTCGTAGTGTCTGTGAGGTAGAATTTTAAGGCGAGAAATATTCATTCGATCGCTACGGGGCGTGCCGACGGTCAAATGCACCTGCTAGAAGCCCTTTCAATTCGACTATCAAACGTGATCCACCTCGCAAGGTCCACTGTATAGATCAAGAATGTGACTGTGATACAAAGGAAATAAGTAAAGAAAAAAAAAGTTTGTAACAAAAAACAAAGGAATAAAAACAAAATGGAAAAAATATAAAGGAAAAAAAAAAAAAATAAATAACTAGGAAGAAAAAAGAGAAAAGGAATGGTATATATTTCTGGCGCTACCAGCCGTCGCCTGGAGCACTTTCCAAGTAACTCTTCATCGTGATCGATGCGCCTACACCGTTTACTCCTTTGGGACTTGAAAGACACAAGTGTCCAACAGAAACTTCTTCATCTTGCCACAAATTCACGGGCCTTTAAGCATCTGTCACATGAAGAAACGATACACGACTTGATGGATTTCGACTAAATCAGACTCTCGCTTACTAATTGGTCAACAAATAAAAAAACTACACAACATCTAAAATAACATCTTGAAAAAATAAATCTTAGCAACTTAAGCTCACAAATTTATTCGACATTAAAAATAAGTTCAACATTTTTTTCAGCCGCAGTTTATTTTTTTACTCCAAATACTTTCAAGATATGAAAACAATTTGAATAAATAATCCAATAAAAATAAAAAAAAAAAAAACGTGCAGTATATAAAAAATGAATTTAAATAATTTTTCTCATTATAATAAATAATAATAATAATTTAAGTGGTTGATAAATATTATCAAAAATTGTCGACAAGTTTCGTGTTAATTATCTGCTAATTGAAGTGGTGAAAATCGATGGGCCACCACAGGACGATAAGTCTTCGATATATTTCATATTTATGATGTTGCCCAAACGTATAAAGTCTCGCGAACTGTTTTGGACTTAATGATCTTTCTCTCCATATATGTGCCCATGTATTTGAATATATATAAATATAATATAATGTATACGGTATACACACACTCGGAAGTTTATATATATATATATATTAAAAGTATGTAGATTAACATATAGAAACGTACGGTTGGTTTCGAAATAAGGAGCACGAGTTAGTAAATCAACTGGTGAATTTCGATAGAGTTAAACTTCTGGTGATGGTCTACAAACGGTCGGCAGAAATGAATACTCCGCCTTTGGTCTCTAACCTGATTGAGAACTCGCGAATATATGAGTAAAGTAGAGGAGCCTCATCGGAGATGATTCCAAGTCGGCCTTCGTTAGTTTTAATGTCGTTCATTTCATCTCATCTCGTCTCGTCTCGTCTCGACTCAACTCATCTACTGTCGTTATACATAAACTAAAATTGGCCAACTTCTCAGAACCCAACGATACTTTTTAAACTAAAATCTCACTCTATATCCGTTTTATATACACATGTACACATATTGTTGCAAAGAAGCCCATTGGCTTTACATTATGACTAAAAAGTTGACGACTTAAAACTGTCTGCTGTGAGGTCAGAATTTGTTTTTTACGAGCATGGGATGTTACATTAACGGTTATAATATTTTTTTTTTATTTTTTCTCGTCACTATTAACTCTCGAAAAATTCATTATATCGACGGAGAAAATAATAATAAAAAAATAAAGCTTGTAAATTACTTGGATTTTTTTTCTTTTATATTTCTTTGATGAAATGTTTTTACTGCTGATTGAATTACTGAAGTAATTACATTTCTTAACTAACTAAAAATGATTAAAAATAAATGTTTGTAAATATAAAATTAATTACTAATGATCTTATTATTTTTTATTAAAATAATTTAAATAAAAATATCTAAAAAGTGGCATAGCTGTGCTAGAGTCAAGAGCCTGAAAGCGAAGCAAGAAGAGGGCGGATATGAGTCGAATGATAAATGATACAGGACTCGATCGAGTGCGGCCAGCCCTAGACCTGGAGACCCATCGACCCACTGGCACTCGCCAGAGAAAGACCGACGCATCATCAAGAGAAACAAATATACATATATATTTATATGTGTACATGTATATATATAAACATATATTGTGGACCCTTGTGTTGTCTCACCAGCGCATATTAATGGACAAACATATAATCCCGGCATATATCGCAGCGGGTATCGTGGCGTGCCAGCTGAACTAAACTTCTTCGTCTACCTTGTTCCTCCTGCCAAGTCCAAGTCCAAGTCCTCGCAATCCAAGTCCGCAGTTCTTCATTTGAGCCCGAATAAAGACAATCTAACTATTAAGACAATCTTATATTATCAGTAAATAAATAAATAAATAAATAATCAAAGTAAATCCCATAAAAATCCAGTGATCTTGTGTGAAATAGTCGACTACAGTTAAAATAATGTGAAGTGTATAAATTCCATGAAATAAATAAACGATACTCGAAAGTGTTAAAATAAATATTAAATTATCTTTCCAAAGTATCAAATGCCAGTTTGATATCTCTTATTCAATACTTGAATTACTAGGTACATTGACCTCTATTCATCATCAATAAATAATAAAACCTGCCGGATTAATTCGACACGGAAGACGGAAATTATCGCGGTTCCACTATCCACTTTAAATAAATAACGTCTGTCCATTTATAATTTTATACCATTAATATTTTTAATAATATCGACTATCTATAATCAAATTAATAAGTATTTAATATTTAAAAAATATATATATTTAAAACATATTAACCATTTCTACTTGTCCGACGCTTATGGATTTATCTACTAGCATCGTTACTACTTGATGCAATATCAAACTAGTTTTTGTTCAAACAAAATAAATATTATTGATATTGAGGTACTAAGTAGTAATGTAACTTTAAATATAAGTAAATGGCAAGTGCCATTTGATTACGTGTTCACTATCAGACGCAATAAAGTTTCGAGAAGGCGGCGTTAATGCCGCCTCTTGGATCCGCCCCGGCCTCCTGTCCGTCGAATCCACCTTCTCCTCAACTCAACTCAACTCAACTCAGCTCAGCTCAACTCAACTTAACTCAACTCGGCTGAACTCGGCTCATATATGTGTGTAATGCACCGTAAGTGGGTCCGCGGGTCCAACGATTGCTACTATACCCCATAAATGTGAGCCAGTGTGTAGTTGATGTGTAGTCGAGTGCTGGCTAGTAGTCGACGTGCTACCAACGTAGCACAGGTAGTGGAGCCAGCACACATACTATACCACCACCAGTAACACACGGTCTTACTGATAAACCGCAATAGAGAGAAAGGGAAAATAAGAATGAGCGAGTCATGGATAATGAAAGAGAAATAAAAAGAGAGGTAGATACTCACTCACACCTATGATTAACTGAGTGAAAGAGAGAGAAAGATATATAAAAACTCATGCGTGAGTGCGTGCATACATGCTTTAATGGTACCAGCTAATGACTATTGGCCGGCAGACCTGGGCGGGACTACACTCACTAGAATCACCAACACACGTCTGAATATTACACATGAGATATATTTTTTTACATGTCTGATATTTGATACTAAATTATCGCACTGATCTTTTTTGTGTTAGAAATAAATTTTTTTTTTTTTACTCAATTTGAAAAGAAATTTTTTTTCGTTAAAAAATTAAATTATTAATATTTGTGGTAAAATAAATTTTTAATTCAAGATATCTTAATAATTTTATTAAGGTATTATATTGAGATATCTTTAGTATTTATTGTTGACATTTTAGCAGACTCTTTTGGTTTTCTAAGGCTTGAATAGTATAATATAATATTTATTTTATTTTCAACACTAAAACTTTTAAAATGGTCAAAGAAATTTAAATAATAATAATGACTACCCGTAATATTGTAGAGAGGTTCCTAGTTTGGCACATAGGGTCAGCCGATTGTCGCATTTTTTTTTTTTGATGCTCGTTTATTTGTTACTTTATTTATATATTTTTTTTTGTTTTCAGAACTCGGATGTTTCGCAGCTCCCGCGGATTTCGCCTTGTTCGGATAAGCGCGACGTAAATTTGCATAGAATGGCGGCAGCGAAGCCGCATTAGGACAGCGGCGTGTCGGCGGTGTGGCTCGCAGGCCCTTTTACCTTCTCGTAAGTCAGTTAATGCAGAAGCAGAAGCACCAGAAGAAGAGTAGAAGAGAGCAGACACCGAGCAGACGCTGAAAACATCCATCACCATGTGTTACAGGGCCCTGCTATCTTGCGACGCGGATCGCAGACTCATAATTACACTCTCGCCAGCTTCGACTCTACTCTCTTTTCTCTTACAATATATACAATACATTACGATACTCTTTCGCTTAAAAAATTTTTGTCCCTGATGTGGCATCTCGACTTTTATACGTCTTTTGTTAGAAATCAATTGATATGATAAATAGGAGAAGGGGGGCAAAATGGAACTCCAAAATTTTTTAAAAAAATACACAGAGACAACACCTACACCATGAGGCAATATGGACCATATAAAATCTTAAAAATTTTTTTAATTTGAAATCAACCCTCAGATGCGCAACAGATTGCGAGAAAAAAAAATCACCCGCCGAATATTTTAAATATTTAAAAAAAAACTTTCTAGTAATAATTTGTAAAAAAAGAAATAATTAGTCTATGGCAAATTAATTATTGAATAATGTAATTAAGAGTTACGAGTTGAATGATTTTAATGAT
Organism: Microplitis deprimator; assembly: GCA_964016945.1. NCBI lineage: Eukaryota > Metazoa > Arthropoda > Insecta > Hymenoptera > Braconidae > Microplitis > Microplitis deprimator. The sequence continues at coordinate 4,003,506 of OZ024711.1, read as the reverse complement.
ATCAAATAATAAAATAAATATTTTCAAAGGGACGTACAATTTGTTGTTACGAGAAGACTTTGTGGAGTTCATTAGGGTCATAGGGTCAAATAAAATCACACAGCATGCCATTGGTTGATCGATTATAAATCGATTAGGTCACTATTGTTGACCCTCTGAAACATCATCCATCATTTGTCCCATAATCTGCAATCTTTCATTTACTCTCAAGTCATGATGAATCAACAACCGAGATTAAATAATTATTTTTTTTGGTCTTATCAATTTTATTATTATATTCAAACACTAATAATTTAATTAAATTAAAGTCAAAATTTTGTATTCTAATGATTTAATTTTTTTTTTTTAAGAATACGAGACTTTGATATTTATTTTGTTGAAAGTGGCGTGAGCGGCAGCCATCGCAAGTCTTGATGAGAGTTCATACAGAGAGTTACACACGAAAAACGAAGGGGTGCAATTTTTATATTTGCACGAATATTTATAGCCGTAGGGTAGATTACCATAAACAACGCCCAGCGAAGAAACTCAAAGATTACTGTATTTAAAAGGCGCGAGAGGGAGAATAATTACCAACGCTACGAGACTACCAGTACACCAGATTGGTATTCAACAGCAACATCAACAAAAAATAAAATTAAATAAAAATATGGGGGAATAAAAAATAACAACAACTGTAAAAAAGCTAAGATACATTGCCAATATGTGCAATGTAAGAGTTGTTATAAGAAACAGAAATCTCAAAGATGTTCACCAGAAAATTAAGTATTGAAAAAAGCAAAAAAAAATCAACATTATCCTCATGATTCTAAAGTACATCAATTATTTATTTAATTTTTTTAATTTTAAACGAATGCGTTTCGATTCAATTTATAAAATATGTAATAATTGTTAAGTGATTCTGTTTTTGTTTAAATTTTATAGTTTGAAGTATAAGTATATATGAGATATAAACTCGATAAAATTGCTCGTAATGAGTTGGATAGTCGTTAAAATTTTTAAAGTAGTATTTATATTTATTTTAATAGCACTCTTGATTTCCCAATTATGATGATAATGAACATCAATGTATGATAGTGTGCTTTGAAGCTTGATTTATATATATTTATTTGTCTTGTACAATTTAAAATGATGTTTATTATAATTGTATAATTAAAAATAATTTATGTATAATAATAAAAAAAAAAATTTATTTTTATTGTCGATAAAATTAATGAAAAAATAATATTTGATGAGAGCGATGTAAATTATTAAGTGTAAAAAAATTTTTAAATAAAAAATTTTAATGATGAAATTAATGGAAGTTTTATACTGTGATAAATACTTGTTAATGTTATTATTAATTGTAGATCTATATGAAGTGCAGTTAATGAGATCTTTTGTCTGTAGGAAATAAAATAAAATTTACCGCAAAATCAAATCAAAATTGAATGCAGTTAAATTGAAAATATAACGTTGCAAGTGAAATTTTTGAAAGCAACATTCTCCAGTTTCCATTAGTATTCTATTGTACGGCAAATTGGTCGTAACGAAATTTAATTAAAAAAGACAATGGAAGCTGTTGAGTACGATTATTCACGGGAGTATATGCTACATACTCTAGATACATTTGTATATATTTTTATACGTATACTAGTAGTGAATGCTGGGCAACAGCCGGTCCTAGTGCAAACATAAATGCGTAGCAACGCATTTTGTTTACTCTATATCTACCTGGGTAATGTATATATGTGTATGTAAAAAGATATATCTACATATGTATGAAATAAAAAATTTATAATTCTAAAAACCTTCAGATTAAAAGAACGGGGCCCAAAATTGGTTGGGAAAAATTTTTTACGAAAAATTTTAAAATCCGCGGTCAGCTTTAAAAATTTTCATTTCAAAATTTTTTTTAAATTAGTTAATCAAAGATTAGTTAAATAATTTTTGGTTTTTAATGATTTTCAACTATAAAGGATATTTAGATAACTGACCTGATTATTAGAATTTTTTTCTATTAATTATTTACCTAACATCTGTCAACGTCTTCAAAAGTCATAATCATTTTTATATAATTTTTGAATTTTGATTTTATATCTTTTTATTGCTAAATCACATTGACAACGAATATTTTCTCGAGGACTAAAAAAGTTAAGCTTGCAAAAGAAGCCCACTGTTGGTATTTTTTTTTTTCGTAGGGGGCACATTTTTCCCCACCTTACCGTAGAGAAATAATAAAATAAAATTTTTTTTTTCTCATGGAATTTAAAAATATTAAATTCGCAAAGTTTAATTAAATAGTATTAATAGTACAAAGTATTACAGCGAGAATAGAATAAAGAGTAGACAGGAGAAATGTCTGATGTAACAATAGGATCTAAAAGTTTCTTGCATCTTGTGCTCTCCTTTTCATGTCACGGTATACACCAACGCAAGATAATAAGCATCCCCCGAAGTCTCGTAGGAACAATCTGAATCATCCGACGACGACATCGCGATTTGTATAACGGACGGATTTCGAAGTCTACGAGAGGAGAGAAACGCGGGCGAGGTACCAAGGAGGCAACGGACGTTATATTAGTGTATATACACAGCAGTGAGGAAGCTTCGAGACTGCAGGAATGTAATCATAGGATTCCCTTGTGATCCTTCGTAAGTCTGTTGGCCATGTTGAATTCTTAGTCTCCTCATTCTATCCAGCCCACCATCCACCCCCTCCCGAAGACACCCCTTACATCCGTTCACCCTTTACACCCTCGTCTTCCTTTTGCTCTCTTGCGCTTTATGTATATATTGTTCATTAAGCGTTGACAGTGACGACGTGGTTGCCGCTTGAGTATTTCCAAGCTTTTCCTTTTCCCCCTTCTTTCGCTCATTTTCTCATTATATTTTATCATGTCACCTTACATTTTATTATCAGCGTATACTATATAAATTATTTTTACATCAAAAAGGTATTTCAGGAACTTTTTTTTTTTCTCTCAGCGAATAAAAATAAAATATATATGTATATATTTTTACTTAATCCAAAGATAAATTTATCTGAATAAGAATTACACGGAAAAATACAGTACAATACTCGGCGACAAAATGATGAATCAAAAAAAAAAAAAAAAAAATACCCACACCTTTGAATACACTAAAAAACGCAACAAACTTGTGCCATAACTCGGCGGATTTTTCGGTCATCGTTAAGACACCTTTTCTTACAATGTACATAATCCGGCGCATGTTCAATTTTTTATTATCCACCGAAAGATATCGTTCCGTTATATAATAAATTATTGATAATAATCAAATTATCCAAACTTTAATTTGCAAACATTTTTAAAAAATAAAATTATCCAAAGTTTTATATTACTAAAAATGTAGGCAATGTCTCGCGACAAGTTTTGTTGATAAGGTATGCAAAAAAAGTTTGGGGTTTATATTGCCAGTGTCAACGATAAAAAAAATAGTCGTCCGTCTGTCTGAAGCAGTATAGCACTGACACCACGAGTTAAAGGACTGAATCATCTCGTTGTTGTCTTGGCAGTTGGGGCGCGAGAGAATTCAGCCGTGAAAGTGTAAACGGTTACGATAAAAAGTACAGTCGTTCATCTTAGCCCTCTACATTGTATTTGAACATACATACATATACATATACATATATATATATATAATTTGTGTGCTGTGCTGATGTTGAGACAGAGCCTCTGGAGAAGAGTATAGTTGAGTAAGGCACGTGCCTTGACTTCGTAGAGTATCGTAATATTTTGTAGCAATTCAAGCTTTGAACTTTACAGTTTATACTGGTAACAAAGTATAAGACTACTATTCACAGAAAAAAGGAAAAAAATAAAATAACCAGTATATCAGGTAGAGAAGTAAAGAGACGGAGAAAACGTAATACTGAAGATATCCAACGGTGGCGATTCATAACGGTAACAAGATTAGCTGCACAACACCTACCCATCCAGAGCTCTTATTGTTTACACAGAGCTTCTTATCCCTAGCTTCCTGACCTTCGACCCTCGTTTCTCCTTCAACAGTATATATTCTTACTCTCCTCTCCTTGTAACCCTCTATACATTCTCCTCATTACCCTCTCGTCTCCCAATCATCGTTTATACCCTTACCACCCCCCTGCCTCCTTCTCCACCTATTCGTTTACTCCAACAAGAAAACCCTTCTCGAGCCTAGCGTTAATTAGTTTCGCTCGAGTTAATGACTTTTTCCCTCCTAATCAGGTAATTCCGTATCTCTTTAAAATAATCTTGCCGCCCCTACGGCTAATGAAATTCCGAACTCGTTACTTACACTCGCGGCGATGGCGGCTCTGATCTCGTTACAACTTAAATAAAAATATAAATTTTATAAAAAAAAATCTAGAAATTTTTTTTTCCTACTCTTGTAATATTTCTCTATCAACCTCCAGCAATTACATTTTTAAAAACAAATAGAAAATATAATTATATTTTCTTTGTTAATGGAATTTTAATATAAAAATGTAATATTCATTTTCAATTTATCAATTTGTTGAGTTAAAATCTCTAGTATATAAAATATCTTGACTTTGATGGCATATATTAAAGTTGCAGTTAAAATAGTCAGCCTTATCAAATCATGAAATCATCTAACGAGTTAGTAATTAGTGCGTATAACTACTGGAATAATTAACGAATTTATATAGCAGCTGTACACAAGTATATTTATATATGTGTAAGTGCATATGAGCAATGCATATATTATCAATTATAGGATTAATAATAATTATCATAACATAAGAAATGAGAATCCTTAAGGTGTGTCATGTTATAAATATATCATAACAAACGATAACATACGAGAACGATATGATATTAATACAGCCACAGCTACACGATGAGAGTTTTAAGTCTAAAAGGGTCGTAGTAATTGTTTTTATAATTAATTATCTACGCATTTCGACTAAAGTAATATCACAACATTTATAATATAAATACTGTTAATGAGCATTTATCAACGATGATAATTACATTTATTTATTATTTATGTTAAAAAAAAAAAATAAATAAATAAGGAAAAAAAAAGTATGTTCCGTTGAGTAATTTTTCTTTTTCATATTATCACACAGACACACACGTTATATGATAATCTTGGCAATAAAATTTTGAATTTATTGTTAAATTAAACATAACCAGTTTGGCGGGTTGTTCATGTAAAATAACTGCAACTTGTAATAAATAAAAAATATTAAATAAATAAATATTAAATTTTTAAAATAAATATTTAAACATTGCTGGATTATTATTATACTACTATATGATAAATATTATAATTAATATATATACTTCTTTTTATTATTTATTTCCGACTCTATTTTTTAATTTTACATAAACTTTTAAACGCGCTGTCTTTAATTTTAAAAGTTACTCGCGTTCTGCATTGCGTGACTTGCAGTGTGTGATCGATACAAAACTTCTCCGCGGTTTCATTTCATTTACTCGTCGGGTGTTTTATATACATATATTTGTGCATATAACATCGCGGTAAACTCAGTGCAATGTGCTTTACCTGTTTATCGCAGTACATGGGAAACGAGTGAAAAAAAAAATAAAATAAAAGAAAGAAAGAAATAAAAATATAATTAATGAGATAAGAAATGTTCTGTATACTATATTCGCTATCTTAAATTCAACTTCCGCTAATGTTTCAGTAAACTTCATCATGTTAACACGATTAATTACCTTACGTATTTTAATAATTCTTTTTCATTGAATTAAAACTTAGAAAAAAAACTTTGTTATTAACTTTTTATTTCATTTTATCCGATATCTGGACATCTGCTCGTAATATTATTTTTTTTTTTTTCACATTTTCTTCGTTCTATCTTGTCTAGATTTAAAAAACATTCCAGCCGCAAAACGACCGGCAATAAATACGCGTCCGTCCGGAAAGTGGGTCGTGAAAAAAAGAGATTTATATTCTACGAAATGCTTTGCCGGCCGCGAATTCTTTGGTGATGCATGACGACGGAAAAATCGATCGATATTAAAAGAAAATTCCATTATTGTACCGGCTATTTTTTTTTTTTTTTACCACAAAAACTTTTTAGTAAATTTAAATATTTAAAATAAGTTTTTCTGAGTTTTAAATACGACAATTATTGAAATATAAGGTATTAAAAAATTCGCAAAACCAATTAGTTAAGTGATACATTTTTCACGATGTGTAAGCTTTAAATCGTATATAATATTCCCAAACGAGACGAACATAGCAGAGCGAACGCGAGAGATATGAGATCTCTCAAGAGTCCCTTTTACGATACTAGTCACATCGAGAAGCAATAAAACCCCATTCCAACTACCATACTGGACATAACATTTTATTAGCGCACTTTTTTCGATAATCCTACAAAACGTTTGTGACTTCATCTTACCCAACGGAATACTTCGCAGTCCCCATAAAAATAAGACATATCATCGTGAATTTAGTTACTATTTTTTTTTTTTTCACCTAAAACCCATTTATCCCTACGACATTTATCATACTAAAACCCATAAATAATATCTCACTAAAAAATTTCAGCTCTTGCAAATTGTTATTTACATTTATTTATTGATTTGCTGTTTTATTTTTCAATTATTAATTCTGTCAAACAAATTAATCTAACAAAATATCTAGCAACATAATAGGCGATTCTGTGCAAGTACGAACAAGGTACAGAGCACGTAAAGGTCATATATATAAAGCACAAGAGAAGTAGTGCGGAATTTGCCAGCAACGAATTCCGGGATTCCACGGCGACGTCTTCAGCGTCAGAGAGCACGACTGTTCTCTCTGCCTCTCTGTTTCTCTACTCTACTTTGATGTACTGTACAACACGTAGTGGGTACGAGAGACGCGTCTAGAATAACCGTTTACCGGGTTGGCTATCTATATATGTATATAGATAATAGCTATAGTTATACATCAGTACAACAGTAAGAGAGTAGAGAGAAGAGCACGCGTACCGATATGTGCAAGTGGCCCCGAGAATTTTACGAGCCGGGTGCTCAGGAGAAACATGCGACAAGGAAGGTAGTCCAAACACGCCGAACCCATGCAAGAGTGTAACTACACTCTGCAAGTAACACACGATACCGGATACGGAGAAGAGACGCTCGCAAATTATTCCTCTGGTGCTTGGGATAGTGGTGGTGCTTTTACTGCTGCTGCTTCCTAGTTCTGCCATGCTTGAGAAATTTCCCAGAGGGTTTGCTACCAGCCACTGCTGGCTACTCCTGCGTCTTTTGCAGTGTATGCATGCTGGCCACACGCCGGGCATACCAAGAACATCTGAGCAACACCCACGGGGATCTAGGACTCCAGGCGACTCGTGACGTCGACTTAACGCCTCATTCTATCGATCTCACACTCTTACTCGAGATTAGACTCTCTTATATTATAGCTTCAAGCATCCTGTCTTTCAACTCCTGCTGCTACGGCTAAAATGTCCAACATCACACGCTACAATATTTCTGGTATGTCCTTAAGATGGATCTCTTGTAATATGTCCTCTAGATTGCTAACATTTTATACGATGATTTATTTAAACCGTAAAATTCTTGTAAATATGTCTCAGAATATTGTAAAAAAATTTTAAGTAATTTTTTATCAACAAAAATTTTTTTTAAAAGTAATATCTTTTTTTTATTTGGATGCTAAAAGTGTGGATTTTATTATATTGAGACATAAGTTTTATTGATAAATACGAAGAAGTTTAATGTTACTCAGTGGCACATAGCTGAATCCAGATAATCATTTGGGATTTTGCGGTTAACTAATCGCGTAGGGAATTAGATGAATATCTTACCTGGAAATCGCGAGTGACTCGAGTCTTTCTCTACCCTGACTACTCGGCGGCTTCTATATACTATACTACTCTATACGTAATATAGTGGCCGGTTCGATCGCAATAACTTACTTTGAATAAATGAATGCCGCACAGTGGTTTAGTCAACAACAACAGCAGCAGCAGTCGCAGCAACGACAACGACCAAGTGAATTTAAGGATAGACAACAAGAGCAAAGGAACGCAAAGATATACTCCTTCAAGATGTTTAGAAGTAAACTAAATAAACGACATAGACTGAACGTTCCTTCTACTCTGATACACGTCCTCAGAGAATAAGGAAATGCCGACCTAAGTTTTTTTTTTTTTTTTTATTTATAAACAATCCATTACCTTTCTTTGCCATCCTTTACTACACATCTAAATTTATAAATAAATAATTATTCAAGTTTTTTTTTTATTCAAATAAATCTCTTCCGTCTTGATTTCAGCTAAATAAAATTAATCAAAAAAAAAATCTTCAAAGATATTTTTTACTCCAACAAAACAATCGTAAAGTTTCCTTAAAATGATAAGCCACCAGATAAAAGAGTCACCTGAAAATTTACGCCAGAAAGATCGTATAAGTATCAAGACAAACAGAACCAGTACATTCGCGTTTGTATATAGCAGCGGTAAAAGGATTCATCGCTTCAGTCCACGATCCGTGACGAAATCACATATACGAATATGTTTATTTTCAGCCCTAGCATCTCTTTACTATTAATGTAGGATATATCAAGTAGCAGTGGTTCAAAAAAAAACATCTTGAAAGTAGTATCAGTAGAGTATCAGTAGCATCAACATCAACATCACCATCAACAAAGCCTACTCCATATACATATAGATATACATATACATACACATGGATGGATGGATAGATAGATGTAAGTATAGGTATAGTTGGGGTACTATTATATATACAAGAGAGTATACAGTAACATTTAAAACATAGTACGTAGGAGACGTAGTAACAGGCTGGCGGTTCGTCGTCCACCGGCATGGTAAAATTTACGAGACAACGGGGCCATCTTTCACGCGGTCGCAAAGTCCGTCGTTCCCGAGTGGATATTCGAGCCCCCATTGTATCGGGGAGCGAAGCCTACCTTTGACAAGTCGGAAGCACGCTAACGAACGCCGACACCGCTGACATTTTTCACCGGCCCCAGGAGTCACTATCCCGTCGCTCTTCTCAGCTATAATACCCTTTCTCTCTTTCTGTTATACCCAGTACCGATACTCCCGCCCCTCTATATATCCCATCGGCGATGCAATGTATACACCATGACTTTAACTTACCCATACCCACGGCATTTATAACCACACATACAGAAACACACACAGATCCCAATGGAGAACATGCTTCTTGAGCTTGGCGTCCTGTTGTGTGTGCCTCCGACGGGCGTCACCCCATGTCTTACACAGCAGTATCATTCGTACGTCAACGTTTATTTACGTCTTTTCAGTGTCCCAAGTCATTCACCAAAGATTTATTATTTTGTCTGTGTTGTCTCGGGCCATTTTCAATAATTACCTTCCATCAACAACAAGCTACTGGCTGGTGGCTGCTGGATAATATACATCTATACTCAACAATAAGACGCTTTATTTACGGCTTATTTTTATCTCCATTCTTCCCGGATATTTTCTTGAATATAATTAAAATAATTATGACCCTTGTTAAATTTTGCTATTTAAAATCTATTGGATTTTCTTTGTTAAAAGGAACTATGAATTTAAATTGCGCGCGATTGACAAAAGTCAAGAGGACAAGAGTGATTTGGCATTGCGTCGCCAGAGGTCTCAAGCTTGCTCGCGGTTATTAAATCACTTGTGTCGTAAATATAAACCGCTCTTGTACAGATTCAAAGTCACATTTCTTTTATTCTGTATCGCAAAATAGAGAGAATGAGAGAAAGAGAGGCAAAGATAGATATAGAGATAGAAAAAGAGAGTTGCTGGTATATGTATGTATAGTTAAAGTCTTGAGGCCTTAAAGTGCACATTGGTATATCTATAATCGCGCAGAGTCTCGTTCCCTTCGTTGCTAATTATTTTAATTGGCCGGCGCACATTCAAAAGGAGATCTGCGACGTGAAGACTGTTGAACGAAACAGAGGGAGGGTCTATATAGTCTTATACGACTGCCGGCTATAGACGATTGCCGATCATCTCGTTTTTTCATTTCTTTCTTTCTTTCTTTCTCTCTCTTACTCTCACTCCTTTTTTATTTTTCTTACGTGTACTCCCATTTACTAACTCACTCACTCATTCACTCGTTCACTCGTGCTTACATATTTTTTCTCTTTATTTATTATCATTATACAGATACTGTGCGAGGTCTGATATCACTTTTTAGCATATTGATTGGTGATGACGAGACCGTATACAGTAACTATACATCCAAGTGAATCAAAAATCTCCAATTAATAATTACTTTCTATCTTTTTATTTATTATCCTTTATTTTTAGTCATTTACTTAATATTAATCGTGAATATTTTTTTATTTATTATTTATTTAATATTTAAGACGACTCAGCATCCCGACAAGTCTCGCTGATTAAATCTACCATGTAATTACAATCTTTTGATTCAGGTCACATTTCTCGTCTTTATACTTTTTTTTTTTTTTTTTTTTTTATTATTACCCTTTTGTATAACTCATTTACTTCAGTAATCCTTCTGGAGAATAAAATAAAATTTAATAAACTGTACAAGTAACTTAACGCGAATTATTACGATCCACAGAATGCGTTTCTGACAAGGATGAGAGAGTAACAAAACCACAGACCGCAACAGTGTGTCGGAAGGAAGGAAAGCTTTAGAAGTCTATTATTATTACTGTTATTATTATTATTATATATATCTAAGGGACGACAAGAAACAACCGCCAGGACGGATCACCATCATTACACGAGACCCAACTTGAACGACGCTCTCAAACCAAGTACTGTCATTACTACCAGAGCAATTTAACAGTAGTAAACTTAAATTAAAAGGAAACATATTATTTGGCACGGTCCAAAATACCCACGGGGCAATCATATACCTTTTCTGACCCAATGCGTCTGCTCCAACTCTCAGTCATCGACTTTCGTAATATTTTTTACCCGGCACTTTCTACATTTCTCTATCAAAATAAATCAAAATCCTCTCGCAAATAATTCTATCTCTTAAAAAAAAAAATAAAATAAATAAACTATAAAAATATATTTGAAACAGAAAATGTCAGGTTTTTTTCAGGATTTCGTTACTGACAGAACAACCATTGAGTCAAAAGAGTAGCCAAGTACTTAAAAAAAAATAAATATATATCTCTATGTATACATATATATCACGGCTTCTGTTTCTTGGACAAGCAAAAACATTAACGTACACCCTCTTATACGCATAGTAGCCTTTATATCGCATTCAATCTCACGCAAACGTCTGAAAGACACCGGCATAAATCTCGGTCCTGGTAGAAAGACGACTGTGGCCAGGATGAGGATGAGGACGAGGACGAGAACGAGGACGAGGGCCCGCAGAAGACAAGAAAACCCTCAAGAGCCTTCGCTAAGAAGAGTAGAATGGGGTCGGCTTGCTGCTGGGACACATCGAGGGAGAAATAGGGGGAATCTGAAGAACACGACGGCGACGCAAACGAAACGCATTCGCCTTGAGCGGTATATATAAAACGAGAATAGAATAAGGCTGCAAGTGCGCGGGTGACGGAAAGGATACAGCAACAGTAACAACAACAACAACATCAACAACAACAACAGTGTAGAGCAGTGGAGTTTAAACTTTAAAGAGGTAAAAGAGAGCCAATGACAACGAGGGCGACGAGGGAACGACGCTCCGCCTACAGACGACCGTCGTCGCATCCGTCTTTTCTCTTTTCTTGTAGAGTAGGTGCACCATCAAAAGGCCTACTGTATACACATATATAGATATATAACGCACTAAATATACTTAAATATATATACGCAGTATAACTAGAGAATTCCCTTTTAACTACTAGCCACAAATCCATAGGCAACACAGGAGTCAAGTTTGACCAAAAAGCTCTACATTTAAGTCTTGGCTGATTCTTGCCGGCTGTTTTGTCTCGTTCGCCTGCTCGTTCCTTCTCCGTGTCAATTAATGTCCCTCTGACCGGTCGCTTCCTCCCACCTACTTGGAGTCCCGATTGATCGATGATACCACGCGATGAATTGGCTCCGCGCGTGGTGTCATGGTTCCTTTGTCTTTTCTTTCTTCCTCAATACATTACTCTTTATTTTTTCTTACTAAACTGATGTTAATCAACGACAATGTCCGTTTATATTTATGCAAAAAATAAAAACTTTTGTCTACTGTGCATGTGTGTATGAGGGAGATATTGTAAGATTTTAATTTAAACGTAGTAGCTGTGCGGATGAATTTGTGCGCGAAATAAGCGGAGCGATGACGCATAGAGCCGGCATCGGTCCGCACGATTAGCTTCCTCACCTCGTGTCGGAAGTGTACAAGATAGACGAGGGTTTTAGAAAGTAGGTGGTGTTGGTGGTGGTGTGGTGGTGGTGATGGGAGTAGTAGTGGGAGAACTGACTTGAAAGTCTCTATCCAACCGGGACTTTACTCCTGGGCTGTCTTCAACCGACACCCGGTTCTCCACCTAGTGATTTATACCCTTTGCTCGTCCATAAATTCTGGATACTTGAGAAAATTCAAAACCCTATCTTAGATATATACAATATAGATATACATTCATAACTCGGGTATTGATAAAACTTTAGTATTGTCGGACACTATAGATATATAGTATTATTGCGAAAATAATGATAATAAATAACATCAAATGATTTTATTCAACAGTAAACTCGCCAGTTGATTACTTAATCATTATTAAATGTCTTCCCGAAATCTAAGATTGACAGACTGGGTGAGAAAAGACGACAGAGAGATCTTGTACTGATGCCAAAGACAACAAGTTAAAGACAAAAAAGAAGCTCAACTAAAAATAAAAGAAAGAAATCGAGCTGCTATCGAGAGTTACATCCGCGAATAGCCGAAGGCTAATGAGGCAGTTCGCCCAGCGTCAGTCCTGGTTATATTTCTCTTTGACGCAGAGCCTCCGGCTGTCGGCAGAACTGTCCTCCATCCATCCGTCGTCCTGCTGGTTACTACAGATCCACGATGGTGTAGTGTAGTATAGATGCTACCACCAATGGGAAGATCCAAGACACTAAGATACTGAGTAGGGAGAGGAACTCAGCGTCGAAGAGATTGACGTGGCACGCTGTCCCCTTTGACAAGAATGTGACAAGAACCTAACTGACCTCACTTGCCGATTTTGTTTGCCTGCCTTGTATTTTGCTTTCGTTCTCATTTTATTTTCTATATCTTTCTTATTCTACACTTTATTTATGCTTTTAAACTTTAGTCTTCAAGCCACATTCGGCTTTAAATCATTCATCCCTACTCGATTTTTCAGCCTACATCAAATTCAACTCCATCAACTAATAGCTTTATCAACAGTTATTTGTCACAAAATTGATAAAAAAAAATTATCACGGAATTTCCAAGCCCCGAAGATCAATTTAAATATTTTTTTATTAAAATCGAATCAATCTTTTTCACATATATATGTACAAGATTAAAATCAGTATCTTAGGATGATGTTAAACATCCCTCAGAATCAGAAACTATCATCCTAAATCGTTGAGTGTCAAAAGTCAAATGATTTCGACATCTCACAAACATTATACCGACGTAATTCTTATTAATCTTAAATCTAAATATTTAAGTTCCTTTTTTGATGCTCTGAGAGGAGGCTAGAGTCTTAAATTGGTAATATTTCTCCATCCTAGATAATCTTTGTTCGATCATTAGCTCAGTTCGATGAATCAAGAGATTGATCTCTGACAAAGATCAACTAGGATACGTATCTCATATATATATATATATATATACTACACCAGTGAGAGGTAAACTGACAGATCGACAGAGGAACCTCATCGTCATCTTACTCAACGAATTGAAGATTCCTCAACGATGATGTATCGATTTATTACAAAAGTATATTTCCTACAAAGCTAAATACATTGACTACTCAGCACACAAATTGTTTCATCAATAGTTATATATTTATATATATTTTTTTTAAAGAACTTGGATTGAATCAAAATTTCTTTCTCAATCAGTGAAAGTAACATGATAATTTTCGACAAGCAATTAATGATCAAAAAAAAAATTCTATCTTCATTTAAATATATAAATATAAATATACATTTATACACTGAGACTGTCGGGATATAAATTAACATAAGAGTAAAATCGATTAGTTGGTATCGCAGAGAAGTGAGAATGGATAATCCTACAATCTGATGCAAATTCATCATATATATTATAATAATATACATTAACATCATTCATATACATATCTATAAATATATGTATATATAGTTAACATAAGTTTAAAATTTGAATTCATGAATCTCCATTAAATTCCACCAGAGCCTAAAATAAAATAGCGGGAGCATGGAGAAACTCGTTTAGTTAGTGGGGCCTCATCATGTCTATCGTCGCACATTTCGTGTCGAACAAGTTTGCTGTCACTTTGTATTCTATCATCTGTCTAATAACGATCCTTATTAAAATCTCGACAAAGTTATTTTTTGTTTTTCCTTTCTCGCATCGTTGTCAATTAAATTCACACTTTTAAGTGTTTCGCAAAAAACAAAGTTAAGAAAAAAAAAATTTATTTTCAATGTTTATTTTTTTTTAAATTAGCTGATTATTAGATGCAATCTAACCGAACTGAGTTGTTTAGTGTTTTAGGATTGGCGGCACGAGATAGACCGAGTATCGCGAACCGTCCAATGGTGATGGCTCACAAGTGATTACTTTGGGTTCGTCTGATCGCTCATGCTAATTTTCGTAACAACAGCCCTTGCACCAATGGGCTTCCTCGTTTCGTGCACGATACCCGGTGTTTTCGAGGGAAGGATCGAGTTTAAAATGAACGAAAAAGGAAATAAGATAAAGAAAAAAAAAAAAAGTAACAACTACAACGGCCGGAGCTAAGGGCCAATGAAGAGAAAGAGTTCTGAAAATGAATAGGTAGATCGTAAAAACGCGGATTGGCGTAAAATGGCAATAAGAATATTCTTTAAATTCCCAATAATTTTAATATTTATATGTTCATTAAATTTGTATGTTTGTAATTAAAAAGAAAAAAAAATATGATATTAATAATAATAATGAAAATTCATAAAAATATTTATAATTGATGTAAAATTAGTATTGCAGTAAAAGAGAGTACATGTATCTCGGTTATTTAAATGTCTGTCTTTGTTTAGTGCTTGAGCTTGGGGTATTAATTTGAAGATGAGACGGGACCAAAACAACAACTCGAAAGACCATCTATGAGATGAGAAAATAATAATAAAGTGGAAATGAGGAGAGCCCGTCCATAAATTGCTGCGCTCCTTGTTAATGGTCTGGAGCCCGGGGGCGACCTCGGCTAAACGCGCGGCCTGTTCTGACCCGGCTGCTATTCCATCTTCTCTCTTTCTCTCAGCTCGTTCACATTATCCAGTGTCTCTCTTTATCGTATTCTCATTCTATCATTCTGTTGCGAGATGCCTCGCCCTCGGCAGCGAGTCTACTCGTCGAGCCGACAGTCTCCCAGCAGTTGAATCTGGTTGAACTTGTTCCAGGACGCCTCGCCTGGAAGCCTCGTTTCTGCATCTAATGGACGTCTAGCGATGCCCACCGCCGCCCTATACTACTCAGCTAAGCTACATACAGTACATACACCCGAGAAACTATTATATACTACATGTGATGCTCTTGGAGAAAGAGTATACGGGAAACAAAGAGAATGTGTGGGAGATCCGGGTGATTTGCGACCGACTGTAGTCCCATTTACTTTTTTTCTTTTTACACTGCCATTGGTTTAAGTATAAGTTTCGTTTAGGGATATTGAAAAATAGCCTGATAATTGCAAATTATGGAAAGCTATTTAGCTTATTACTTTTTTCAATTTTGAATAGAGCATAAAAGAAATTAATGCCTAGATAATTTTTAAAAATTTTGATGATAAAAATAAAATAATAAACTTTAATAATTCAATTTTTTGATTTTTCAAATCAAAGTATTCGATGCGAAAAAAAAGAATCGTAAATTGAATTTAAATTTTTGAAAATCAGTAGAATTTAAATTGTCTCAAATTGACGCGCGCGAGGGCAGCACTTGCTGCGCAAGATCAGTAACGCCACCTAGCAAATGAAAGATCAAACTAGTGTACCAAATTACCAAGGGAAGGAACTCTGTGTGAAAGAAAACTTTGTTGTCAGCTCGATGGTAACAAATTTTGTTCTGAAACAATCTCACAGGACTGTACTTGGATTCGAAAAAATTTCAAAAGATATTTGGCGCGCTAAAGACTCGCGTGTACTCAATAGTGAATGATATTCGAAGTAAAATTTAATTTATAAACGAAACAGTATAAATATAAATAAAAAAATTATTATATAATGCAATGCATGCATCACTTACCTTATTCTCCTTCACTCGGTGCTTTTTCAGTTCTCGCGTGCATTTGAACTCCAGACCATTACTCTTGATGACCTAGTACAGCGTGATACTGAAGTTAGCCGACGTCTAATTATTTTTGGATTTTTTTAAAAACGATAGATGATAGAAAAAAAAATATTTGAGAAATTGATTTGTTTAAAAAAATAAAAATCCGAAAATTTTTAATTGTCGATTAACTTCAGGATCATAGTACTGCCATAACTGAATCAACACTACACTTAAACACATCACCACTTTTTTTTCACCAACACTAACCCAGTTTACGAACACAATTTTTTCACTTCACTATTTTTTTTTTTTTACTTTCAAAACTAATATCACAGTGAATTCTAAGTAAAGTACCCGAGCACTCCCTCTCCCCACCCTCCCCGGAATGTATGATACTGAAAGTAGCAGACATTAAAAAAATTTATTTTAAGTAAACCAGTAAAATACTTCTCCTTATATAAAAAACTTAATAAAATTATGCATCAAAAATTAAAAAAAAAATTTTTAGTGCATGTTCTAAAAATTTCATTTTACTTTAACTAATTCATAAAAATTTAAAAATTGTCTGATGGCTGCTACTTTCAGTATCATATCAATATTTAGCCTTTTATATTTAATTAATCAAATAATTTTAACACAGATAATTAACCACTTGTGTTTTGCGACAAAATTACTCATTTTAAATGTTCAATCTTTCATCCGACATTTTATCAATAATTATAATCATTTAAATAAATTCAATATTATTTAGTCACTCGTTTAAATTTTACTCACAGGTTTCACGGCCACTTCACTCATAATTTTTAAACGACACTTTTCACTAATATCACTTCGCACAAACACAATGATTATTATCTATTATTAATGTTATCAGTTTTATTGAATTATTTAAGTTCTTAAATTGATCAATATCACGACAATTTATCACTAAATATGAATATAATATCGCGATCTACCCGGGCAACACGAAACATGACGCTCAGCGGCCGCCATCTTGAAACTCTCGAGCGCGCGGAGAACAAGATTCGAATGACGCCATCTTCAAGGCGTTGAATTACCGACAGCGCGTAATTTAAAAATATCGATAACGCAGAACTCGCTTCACACTTCAGACTTCATAAACTTATCAATTAATCAAAAACTTGTAAAAAAAATATCAGATAACAATTAACGTTTGTTTTTACAAGTAATTAAGCAGCAGAGACACGATACTGAATTTAGCCAATGTCTAATAATTTTTTGATTTTTTTACAAACAATTTATAAAAAAAAAAAAAAAAATATTTTAGAAAATTGCACTTGTAATTTTTTAAATTTTCTACATTCGCTTATTTTTTTTTATTCAAATTCAATTGTTAAAAAAAAATCCGAAAATTTTAAATTGCCTGCTAACTTCAAGATCGTAGCAGAGACTTCTATTGGCACATAATTGACTAGTATTTCGCGACAAAATTAATCATTGAAAATTTTCAATCTTTTATCTGACATATTATCAATAATTGCAATTATTTGAATGAATTCAATATTATTAAGAACTGTTTAGTCACTAATTTAAATTTACTCACAGATTTCATGGCTACTTCACTCACGACTTTTAAAAGAAATTTTTTACTGATATCACTCCGCACAAACACGATAATTATTATCTATTATTAATGTCATCAGTTTTATTGACTTATTTAAGTTCTTAAATCGATCAATATCACGACAATTTATCACTAAATATGAATATAATATCGCGATCTACCCGGGCAACACGAAACATGACGCTCAGAGGCCGCCATCTTGAAACTTTCAAGCGCGCGGAGAACAAGATTCGAATGACGCCACCTTCAAATCGTTCTATTACCATCAGCGCGTAATTTAAAAATATCGACAACGCAGAACTCACTTCACACTTCAGACTTCATAAATTTACAGATTAATCAAAAACTTGTAATAAAAAAGATCAGATGGCAATTAACGTTTGTTTTTTAAGTAATTAAGCAGCAGAGACTTCTATTGACTTGTAAATTTACCATAAAAATAATGTAACCTCACAAAAATATATCAGACGAAATTTATGTTCCAAATCCAAATCCACTTGTCAATTTATCATATGGCTTTGACGTTATCCAAATAAGTGTAGATGGAATTTATCACATAAAACAATAGATAATAATTACAGACAATTAAAGTCTGAACTGGTCAATATGAGTAATAATAATATTAGATAAATATATTAATATAATGAAATATTATAAAAATAAATTAATAATGTTGCCTTAATAATAAACAAATCTATTTATAAATATTTATTTTTGTGTTTACAACAATACCATTGGCTTTAATAATTACTAGTAAACTAAATAACTCTTCAAGATGATGCAACAATATATGAAAGAGCTCGAGCAGGTATTCTGTCCTATTTAAAATTACAAACTATTTATTTTTAACAATTTAAATATTTAAATTAATTGTTACATAGGAGCCGTTCGATCCTGAGGAATTTGTTGAGCGCTTGGCCTGGAGAACAGTAAACGACTCTATGGTAGACGGACCAGGTGTTTTTGACCCAGTTTCAGTCCACGAGACCTTTCTCCATGCCATCAAAGACCTCCAGATCCTGGAGGAACGTCAGCAGAAAAAGTGCGAGAAGCTGGAGCTGGCGCTAAAAGACGAGGAGACGCGGCATGCCTACGAAATTATCGAGATGCAAGGGAAGAATAAAAAAGCCATTGATTTATTTCATCAGCTCGACGAGCGGATAAATTTTGTTGCTACCAAAGTTATTCATCTGGGCGATCAACTTGAGAACGTCAACACTCCAAGAGCACGTGCAGTTGAAGCACAAAAACTAATGAAACATTTTAGCGAATTTTTAAGTCCTGGTCCTCTAACTGATCCTATTTTTACTGATAAATCTACAGTAAGTTCATCAGCATTGTTTTTTAAATTACAAAAAAACAAATTGCTTTAAGTCTATTAATTATTATCATTATTATCATCAGTTAGACGTAGCTGCAGATGTGATACAAAAACTGCATCTGATATCACAAGAACTGCCATCAGACAAGTTCGATCAGGCGAAAGCTAAGATAGCAGCCAAGTATGACGAGATAGAGCGAAGTTTGATCGAAGAATTCGTCCGTGCTCACAACAGCGACGATGCTGAGAGGATGAAAGAACTTGCATCTGTATTGGAGCACTTCAAAGGTTACTCACAGTGTGTTGATGCATTTATTGAGCAAAGTCAAATGGGTTCATTTGGCGGGAAAGATGTATTTCAGGATGTCATACCAATGTGTACAAAAAATTACAAACTTATGCAGCAAGTATTTACAAATCCCCAGCAAGTTATGGCCAAGTTCGTTCTCAATATCTATCATTTGAGATTACAAAAATACACGGTAGCTAAACTAGCTGATAGATCTGACAACGACAAGTATTTAAGTAACTTGTATGATTTGTATTGCAAGACTATTAAACTGTCAACTGACTTAAAACAATTTGACATGGGTACCGACGAGGCCTACTTGACTAAACTTACCCGTAACATTTTTCAAAAACATCTCGATACTTATATCAGGTACTTTGAAATTAGTTTATACTTATTTTTAATAATTTATTTGACGCGACAGTAAATGAATAGAAAATTTTAATTTACAGCCTTGAGTTAAAAGCCCTGAGAGAAAAATCCACGAGCCTCTTGGTCGAATACTACGACTCTAAGAATCATCAGAAGAAACAAATACAGACAGGAGGCTTTCAAGAGCTGAGACGTGATCTCCAGGCAGTAATCGGCACAAGGACAAATATAAACATCGCTCAGATAGAAGATTACGGCGGGGAAACTTTTCTGTCAGAGGAGCTGGCGATAGCTCTGCTTCAACGGAGTAAATTAGCGTTTCAACGATGTCAGGCGTTATCTCAACCAGCAGACTTGCCGTCAAACGCACTTCAAATTCTTGAGATTCTCTTACAGCACTTGATGAATGAGCACGTAGACTACGCGCTTGAGCTGGGACTCCAGAGTGTACCAATCCCCGAAAGCAGGACTCCTCCAGACATACATTTCTTCAATATCGCACGACAGTGCAATGTTATCGTGCGGTTGCTTGAAGAACAATTCAACGACAGTCTCGTGCCTCTTGTCATGTAAATATTATTCTAACTATAAAACCTTCTTCAATAATCATACTGCAAGATTAACAATATTTTATTTAAATTATTTTAGATCAACTCCAAAACACGGAGATTGTTTAGCTCGACAAAAATCAGTACTAGTACAAATAGAATTAAAGTTGGACACAGGATTAGACCGCAGTATCAACGCGATCGTGGGCTGGGTTAAATTATACCTGCAAAGTGAGCAACGGAAAACAGACTTCAAGCCTGAGACTGATGATATTGACACAATCAATACATCAGCATGCTTAGCAGTGTGTCAGTATGTCACAGGAATGATTCGCCACATTAGGGACACTCTAGACGGAAAGAATGCAGAAAATGTATTGACTGAACTCGGAATTCGTTTCCACCGGGTGATTTACGAGCATCTCCAACAGTTCCAGTTCAACTCAGCCGGCGCCATGTGCGCGATTTGCGACATGAATGAGTACAGAAAATGTGTTAAGGAACTAGGAGTTGGTATTGTTATCTCATTGTTCGATACTCTGCACGCCTTATGTAACCTCCTGCTTGTCAAACCTGCGAACTTGAAGCAAGTCTGCACCGATGACCAATTGGTAATTATTGAAAATTTATTTCCTCAGTAATTTTTGTTAAAAAATAAATAAATCAATAACTTGAACTCGTATTATAGGCCATGCTGGACCGTTCAACCCTCATGAGCTTCATTCAGCTGCGATCGGACTACAAAACTCAAAAATTAGCCAACTTACTAAAAGGTCTTGCGACGACATAACACTTTTAAAAACTAAATTATAAATTAAAATTATTGGAAAGGAAAATTATATATATATATATGTGGGAAGTTGACAAATTAAAATTGTTTATATAATAAACCAAAATGCCTTTTATAAGGAGAATAATCATGTCTGTAATAATAAAAGAAAATAACGATACACAAATGTCGTAGCAAACTTATTGACTTTTATAATTCTTACAATTTATAATTCACAATTACTGGTATAAAAGCGATAATTTTATAACATACAATTTTAATTATTAATCGCGTCATCATCATTACACAGACAGAATCTAATTGCTTTTATTTATTTTTTTCTTTTTAATTTGACGTTCATACTTCAGACTTATTGAGTTTTTTTTATTTTTATCGATGATAAGTCGGAGAAAAAAAAGAAAAAATTATTTTATTATTCTCTGGTGAGTGGAATTTTTTTTTTTTTTATATTTCGTGCCGTGATCAAAAAAATAATCCGAGTGACGGCAAAAGGAAGTACAAGTACCATTTTATTTTATTTTTTTGCTTCTTAATCTAACTCGCTTACTAGACTGATAATCTTAGGGTCAGTTTTTCAAACCGGGTTCATTTTTATCCGGATTTAAATTAATATTAACAGTAAATCTATACATGAACAATATATAGATTTACCAGCAATAATAATTTAAATCCGGATTAAAAATCACCCGGTTTGAAAAACTGGCCCTCAAACACAATTGATTTTTTTTTTTTTTGTTATATTTTAATTAACATCTACTCATACAAAATTGTGATATAAAATATTTACTTGGATGAATTGACATTGATATAAAAAAAAACTCAAAACAAAAGATGATAATCGTTATTCAGGAAATAAAAAAAAATAATTAAGTTATTGCATATACAATTATAGAGGAAGAAATATTTAAAGTTATCAAGTGATTATAAACAGAATACATTTATTGTGTATCACTTCGCTTGCCTTCGTTTCGTTACAATTCATTACTTATTTGTTGTTGTTGTTGTTGTTGTTGTTGTTTTCATTTTATTTTACTCTTCCTCACTATCAATTCCAAGCAAAGGTGTTATGACTCATCGGCAAGATTACAGAGCGAATAAGGACACGTAAGAAGAGCAAATGTTAAATCAACGCATACGATAATGATTCGTTTCGTTAATTTGACACAATTCTCCTTTGAAGTCTAACTCAATACTGAAATCTAGGTCGCGATAATTCCTAGCGTTCGGTTTCATCGAGAATACACCATAAATTTCCTCGCCGCGTTTTACCGTCATGTAGGAGTCAAAGTAGAAGACTGTCTGCTTCCAATGGGTGTACTGAACTTCCGGCGCTGTGCTGAACCCAACACGTTTGTGGCACTTGGTGAATTCAATGTTGAAGAATGTGACTAGAGCTTGAACGTAGTCGTTGCGTCGTACTTGAAGAGTAAACGGAGATGAGAAATCAAGATCCGCTTTTGTTACCGTGTAGAGATCAACCTCCTTGATGAGACATGCGTTCGTGACAACTTGCTTAGGGTCCACGACATCAACGAGGGGTTCACTTATTGCGACCTTACGAATACTGCTCATGTCAAAGCCGTAGACGTCGTCCCACCAGTTTATTTTCTCGTCTTTGTATTGACGATCCTCGATACCGCAAATAAATAGAGTCGCTTTATCGGGGAAAAGCATACCGTCGGGTTTTAGCCATTTGTCACGCGCATGGAGCACCGTGTCCAACATCGACTCGTAGAAAAGACAATAGCCCATCCATTCGGAAATAATAATGTCGACTTTTTCAATACCGTCTGGCAATACGACTTCCTCGACTTTTCCCTTAACAATAGTGATTATGTGAGACAGTTGATTGGCTTCAACTATTTTTTCCGCGTACTCGACGATATTGGAACACTCAATACCAATTACTCGAGCTGCACCGGCTTTTGCTGCAAACATTGACAAAATTCCCGTGCCGCAGCCAATGTCCAACACGATTTTATCTTTAAATAAATGCTTATTATGATACATTGAGTTACGATAGGTTATCGTTCGCACTTCGTCCTTCAGCATCTCCTCATGAATGCCATAGTGAGCGTACGAGTCAAAGTAGTAGTCACGTGAAGTCATCTCGTCCACTGGCACCTTCTTGTTCGTTGCCGCTGATTCTTTGTCGTTGTTCTCCGTGTTGTTCTCCTCTACTTTTATTGCCGTTATCGGCTCAGCAACTTCCATTGTCTCCATTTTTGACTGCTGAAATTAAACAAAATAACTATTTAAATAATTAATTAATAAATAAAATAAAGTAAAATAAAATAATAAATAATTATTTAAAATAAACATGCAGGAAATTTAAATAAAGAAGCCGTGGCTTCGAAAAAATTTAATTTTAGCATGAAAATTAAAAAATTCGATTATTCTATTAAAGGAATTATTGAATTTTAATTACAATGTCCTTCATAAGTGACCGGGTATTTGTGAATGGCTGCAAATTAAATTATACAAAATAAAAAATCACGTTTAAATAATATGCACTATGAAAAAAAAATTTTTTTGAAATAATAAAATAATAATTAAACTTTATGTAGCTAAAAATTTATAAATTAAAAGCAGTTTGTAATTATTAAAATTATTAACAAAAACGTCGTCCACGTGCCCGCCAAAATGAATGGCGTCTATTCTATTGTAATCGAGCTTTATGAATATCACTCACTCGGTTATATATTCTCACGTGTCAATTATTATATATATATATATAAATGATTAAATTAATTAAGCACAAATAAATACTCAATAATTATAAATTTTTAAAATAATTAATTATTCAAATGTAACTCAATTTTTTTTAGTGAAACGGACTGATAAAGAGTGCAGAGAATATATGTATGTATATATATAATGTATATAAAACCGGAGGAATGCCAAGGCTTAACAAAACATGCTTTCTATGACAAAAATTCACCCAACAAAAAAAACGACGGTACTTTTTAATGGTAGAATAATAAAAATGCAAGTAGACACCACCGAATTAACATTAAATAAAATAGATAACGTTTATTTACGAATTTTTTAGTCACTCGGATGCCGTTGACGTGTGTTACTCACGGATTTTTCGGCGGATAATGAATTGTTCTCGGTGATGCCTCCCGGCACTTCATTACTCGTCGCCATTTTGTTTCGCATCGAGCTCTGCCGCATCTTTTGCGCTCATTTTCTCAACTAAAATAAAACTATTTTATATATTTTATAATTCCTCAATTTATCAGCATTCTCCAATACAAATCACCCAATTATTTAAAACAATCGACGAACTATTTTTGTACATCATTTTAAAATTTATTCATCTCCCAATCTCTCTCCAAAACGCGACCTCATTTAACCCAATTCAAACCTCCCGCGCTAAATGCGCCCGCCGCCATATTAAATTTTTCGACCAATTCAAATTAGTTTACATTTTTGAACGCACTTCCGGTACAGTACTGCTATTAGCCACTATAAAGACATCGGTCTTCATTTTTATTTATCTAAAAAAAAAATTCATATACTTTTTGAAATCCATTATCATAAATTTAAAAATAAACAATAATTCAAAAAAATTAATCGCTAAAAAAAAAGTAAACGTAAATAGTGATAATGATTTTAGTTTGTTTTAAAAATATATTTATTTGCATGAGTGCACATCAGTCCATAGTTTATGTCAGCGACGTACGCATACTCCCAGCACCGCCAGCAGCACCTCCGTCACCTCGCCCCTCATCTCCATGTCATTCTTCGTATCTCTGTGTGTGTTTTAGGTATTGGTGTAGCAGCAATAGTTAGCAGCTAAAAAGAGAAGTAATAAAAGTAAAAGAGTGTAGAGGATAAATTCGATTGTGCATGAAACTCTGGTGAGAATGCGCGGCAGCAACCAAACCAACTTGCTCTAGTATGTATGAAAAGGAATAAAAGTAGCAGAGGAAGATACAGCTGCTGAAGGAGAGCAAGAGACAGAAGTCTGTTGGCGAACAGTGAATTTATATGTACGGTGATATGTGTTGGTGCCGTCTGTCCAGGTCGCTGTTACACCGTGTTGTCAACACAAGTGAGACAGAATAAACTTGCGAGATTGCTGGAGAAATAAACTAGGCGGGGAAGGTTTGAGGTAAAGCCTGGTAGTTGTGTGATCACTGATCAGTGTGGGTACTACTCCAATCCAAACTCTTAAGCTGAATTTTTAAACGGGTCATCATTTTATTCTGCACATAATTTATTATTATTTTATTTATACCATAGATTAATACTGCGGAGATTACTTGTCCTCAGACATATTATTTGTGCTGCTAATAACTGAGATATTAATAATTGTGTGTGCTCAGTACAAACGATTATTATTTTTCATGCCGTGTTTTATAAATTGTCGTAAATTTGTGTACATGGAGCCTGTGGAACGATAGAAAATGCTGGTAAGTAAACGGGCGGGAGAGAGTTACTAATTCTTAAACTCTTTCCACCTATTTTTAATTATTTAAATATTCGTGGCTCATTTTTATCTACCATACTTAATTACTTGAGTGATTTATATTTTTTATTTATTATTTATATCCTACGATTTTATTTTATTTTATTCATTTATTTATCAACGAGTTATTTTATTTATTTATTTATTTAAAAAATTCAAAAGTTATTTTAGTTTAAATATTATTTTTCGAGGTTACGAAATAAACGTTAAAGATCATACGTAATTACGTCGTTGCTGTTTATAAAAAATAGAAGAGGTTTTTTTAAAACTACTTTGCTGTTAATTATTTTTACTGTAATTACTTTATTATCAATGTAGATTATAAATGCGAATGAAGTATCGCTCAAGTAATTCTTTGTGCTGGTGACGTAATTCATACAACTTAAAAAATATTACGTGCATTTTTTTTTAATTTATTTGTACATAAAAAAATTATAATTGTTTATTTTTTAGGGAGACGATCCGCCATACCTGTCGGTGGGAACGGAAGTGAGCGCCAAGTACAAAGGCGCCTTCTGCGAGGCTAAGATTCGTAAAGTTGTACGTTCAGTAAAATGTCGTGTTACGTACAAGCAGGGTCTGGGAACTGCAACTGTTACCGATGACCAAATAAAAGGTACACTGAGAGTTGGAGCATCTGTAGAGGCTCGTCATGTGGACAAGAAAGAATTCGTTGAGGCGACCATCACCAAGATCCAGGATTGCAGTCAGTACACGGTAGTCTTTGATGACGGAGACATAACGACGTTGAGACGAACTGCTTTGTGCTTGAAGAGTGGAAGACACTTTGCTGAAAGTGAGACGTTGGACCAGCTGCCGTTGACGCATCCTGAACACTTTGGTAACCCGGTGATTGGTGGTAGACGTGGCAGACGTTCGAGGCAAGCACAGTGAGTTTTTTATTTTTGCATGTTACGTTTTGACATGACAACTTTTTAAATTAAATATTTTTTTTTGCTTTTGTGTTGCAGGGATGACAGCAGCGAAGATGAAGGAAGTCCACCGCGAGGAAGCCCGTCTGGTTCGGGTGTTGGTGGGAAAGAAGGTGTCGAAACTGAGCCTGAGATCGGACGAGTCGTTTGTGTCGAGCTGGGCGATAAGAAAAAGAAAGACAATTGGTTTCCCGGGTTAGTTGTTGCTCCAACTGCTCAGGACACTGTCAGAATACGGGTCCGTGATGATTATTTGGTTAGATCCTTCAAGGATGCTAGATACTACACTGTCCCGAAGAAGGAAGCGACTGAATTTACCAAGGAAATGGGGACGAAAGTTGAAAACAGCGCTTTGAAAATTGCTGTTGAGAAAGCTCTGTTGTTTTTAGAGAAAAATGAATTGCCGCCTCACTGGGATCGCGATTCATTGTTTGGTAACAGTATGTCCAGTGGTAACAGTGATACAGATGGAGATTTAGATTCCGACAGCTCGGATGACGAACCACGCGAGGAAAAAGATCATTTTGTAGCACAGTTATATAAATTTATGGACGATCGAGGTACTCCGATAAATAATTGCCCGATGATTGGCAATGAAGACATTGATTTGTATCGTTTATTCCGGGCTGTTGAAAAACTAGGTGGCTATAACCGCGTGACGAATCAAAATCAGTGGAAGTCAATAACAAGACGACTTGGTATTTCAATGCAATTGACACATGCTACGCACAACCTCGTGAAGCAGGCATACAAAAAATTTTTACACTCTTTTGAAGATTTTTACAGAAAGCTTGGATGCACGATGGTAAATCATCCGAGAGGCAGTACACGTAAACAACGACCTGGGAGAAGTCTTATCCGAGACAAAGATCGTAACACTCCGGTTCCAACGGCTCATCAGAACATTCCCAAGACGGAGAAAGAAAAAATTGAAGGTGATGAGGAACCAAAAGAAAAGAAAGTTCCTGTTGAAGATGAAAAACCTGTCAGTAGCGAGCCGTGTGTACCTCGAGAGATTGTCAAAGAGGAAGAACCGAAGCCCGTTAAGAAGAAAGAAGTTGTCGAAGAGTCCGTCAGTGGACAAGAGAGTGACATAAATGTTGAAGCTGAGAGTACTGAGTCATCGAGTAGTGAAAAGTCACAAAAACCACCAGCGAGATTTACTCCAGTATCTCTGGGTCGTGCTAAATCATCATCAGCAACGACAACAACAGCATCAGTGATAGCGACAACAACAACAGCAGCAGCAACAACACCGGCGACTAAAATTAAAGAAGAGCCGAAGAAAAAAACTTATGAAAAGAAAAAACAAGAGGGAAATTCATCATCGTCAAGTTCCGGTGTTAGTTTGACGGGAAAAAAAGAAACATCAAATAAAAAAGACGAGGAAACTACAAAGACACGTTCTAAATCTAAAGAAGATACTAAAGTAAAGGACTCTCGTGAAACTCGTACACCTTCTCGTGAGTCTGAAAAAACTCGTGGTAATTCTTTGAAACCGCGGCGATTAACAGACGACGAACTTAAAAAGCAACAGCGTGGACGGAAGAAGCGAGAAGACACTGATAAATCTCGTACTGACAAGGATGAAAGCAGTGGAGCTGAAAGCTCATCGGCGCCCTGCTATAAGGGTCCAGTGCAATTGGGAGACAGACTGAAAGTTTACTACGGACCGACACACGAGTCTAAAGTAACGTATGAGGCAAAAGTTATTGGAGTCCAGCAACTCGATGACTGTGATGAGATGAACTATCTCGTACATTACACGGGTTGGAATACAAGATACGACGAGTGGATCAAAGCTACCAGAATAGCGCAGAACTTTACACAAACTCAGGCGCGAGTTAGAAGAACTAAAGCAACACCGAGACCTCAGACGCCTAGTACCAACTCGAGTAAATCTGCTAAAACACCAACTACTGGCTTGCAAGGTAGACGAAGAGCTCAGAGTGTTGCGCCAACGACTTCGAAAACTTCGTCGGCAACTTCTACCAGCACTAGTTCAACTCCATCTGTAAATAATAAAGATAAAGATAAAGATTCGTTTCAACCTGCAAGATCTACTACGCCTCTGTCAGTAAACAGCTCTAGCTCACGAACAAAGAGTCCAGCTACTCCAGCAGGTAGTCGTCCTACTAGAAATACCAGAAATGCTGAACAACTGGGTATTGAATTGCGTAGACGTACTAGAAGAATGTCTGGACACACTGATTTGTCTGTCGTCACTGAAAGTGAAGACAGTGATGCTTATGAGACTGATACTACTGAACCAGAGAGAGCTAGAACGAGATCACGCGGTACTGAGGAACGTAGAAGACGAGAAGTAAGACGCAGAGTTGAAGACAGAATAAAACCAGATGAAAATAGTGAAGTTGAAGATGAAAAAGATGCTGTGAGTGAACCAAGAAGAACACGAAGATTAAGAAGGACTCCGAATAAAATACAAAGTACTAAATCTGAGGTAGACAGTGGTGGTGCTGGTGCTGATGAAGATGAAGAAGACGATGTGGAGGATGAAGAGAATGATGAAAATGATGAAGATGAAGACGACGAGGATGAAGTGCCAGATACCTTTGAGCGAACACAAGGACATGATGAACAACCGAAAGGACGTGATTTTGATCTTAATCAAATAAGATCAGAACTCAAAGGTTTTGATAAAGCTGTGAAAATGGAAGTA
Organism: Microplitis deprimator; assembly: GCA_964016945.1. Taxonomy (NCBI): domain Eukaryota; kingdom Metazoa; phylum Arthropoda; class Insecta; order Hymenoptera; family Braconidae; genus Microplitis; species Microplitis deprimator. The sequence goes on along the minus strand of OZ024711.1, from coordinate 3,974,142 downwards.
CTGAGAATGGAGCCAGAAAATTCTGGGGATGAAGAAACTAAACCACGTGTTGAAGATCTGCAAAAAGATGTAAAAGAAGAGAAAAAAGAAGTTAAAGATGTTAAAGTTGAAGAACCTGTTGACATTAAACCAGTTGTTGAAGCTGTTGCTGTTAAACCTGATCCATCCCCTTCGCCTACTGAGGACGTTTATGAATTTAAAGAACCAGAACCATTTGAGTTTGAAGTTAGAAATAAACGGGATTCTTCTGGTGATAAAGATAAACCGAAAAAGCGGGTCTTTGATGAAGAACCCAAGAGCCCAAAAAAGAAACAAAAAACTTCAGCAGCTAGTCCTAAAGAAAGTAAACCAGAGGTTGAGGCTGAGTCTAAACGTAAAGCCAGAAGAACGCCTGTAAAACGTCCTGAGGAAACTCCTGAAATTATTACGCCGCCTAAACCAACTGTTATTTCATCGCCAAAAGAATTTGAAAAGATTGTTGAACCTCCGCCATTGATTCCACCTAAAACGACACCTGTTACTCTTTCACCGCCGACTTTGGTCTCAGCCGTAATTGAAGAACAAACCAAGAGTAGTTCTAATGTTGATCTAATTTTTAATGACTCGATGAGCAACGACGATGGAGCTGGAGACGCTGACGATCCCGAGGACCGTTTGATAATATCTGAAGCAGAAGTTTCCGAGGCTGAACATGACAATCTGTTTACTTATCAACAAGACGTGTTTCCAAAGAATGAAATGGCCAATAAAGTTGAATTCAATAAAGAACCTGAAAGTGGCAAAGACAAAGAAGAGAAACATATCCAAGCAGCTCCAACTGTCGCCAGCACTAGTGCCATGCCTATAATTGCACCACTGGTGATTCCAACCGTAGCTCCGATAGTTGATAGAAAAATAATTGATCCAAAGCCATCGATTAATGAAAAAAAAATAATTGATATCAAGCCACCAATCATTGAACGAAAAATTATCGACTTAAAGCCACCGGTGATTGAAAGAAAAATTATCGATCCAAAGCTGCCGACTATTGAAAGAAAAATAATTGACACAAAACCACCGACGATCGAACGAAAAGTTATTGATACAAAGCCGCCGGTGATTGAAAGAAAAATTATTGATATAAAACCATCAGCTATTGCTTCTCTAGCGACTACAACACTCACTACACCTATAATTCTTGCTCCCATCAGCGCCAGATTACCAGCAACGTCGACGATCGAAGAAAAATTATCAGCCGCGGCGATGGCCTTCAGACAATCAAAGCCGAGAGACTCTAAGCGGGATGATGATTCAAATGAGTCGAAGAAAAATTCAAAAGATATTTTGAAGAAGACCGAAACATATGGAAAGAGATCGAAAATTATAAATGACGAGCAGGTTAAACTGAAGCAAGAGTTGGAGAGGAAAAAAGAAGAAGAAGCTTTGAAACTCCAAGAGGAACGGTCGAGAGAAGTCATAAGAATTGCGTTGAAACAAAAAGAGGAAGAGCTTGAACAGTTTAAGATGCATAAAGAAGATTTGAAGAAAGTTTCGGATGTTAAAGTTGATCAGAGAAAAATAGTCGACAAACGTGAAGACGTGTGGAAAAAGAAAGATAAAGTTGAAGTTATGGATATAGATGTTCCGAAAGAAATTACTCCGGAGCCTAAAGAAAATGAAAAACAAAAACGTAAGAAAGTTTTGAGCCAAGAGTTTGTCGATTCAACTGATAGCAGCGATTCGGAGCAAAAACTTGTGATTGATAATTCTGAGATGAGAGAAGAGCGGCATGAATCCTGTGATTTCGATGTTAAAATAAAAACAGAGATGGATTTATATCCAGAGGCGCGTTCTGATCAACATCAACAAGTACAAAGTCATGTCGTTCAACTTTCCCAGCAGGAACAACTGATTAATTCTCCCAAGAATATTGTTATGAGTGTTAAAACAGAGGAAGAAGGTGAAAATATGAATTTACTTTGTGAAGAAGAGATTCCAGGTTCTCCTGCACCTGTCATTGATACGACAGAGCAGGAAAGACCTGGTGATCATCATCATCATCACCATCATACTTTAATAAAGAATGAATCGAATGAAAAGAAACTTGTGCTTTTAGAGATGCCATTTGCCAGTGCACCAGCTCTGGGACCACAGAGTAGCACCAGCCAAGGATCGATGTCAATGACCGTCACTACGGCTTGTAACGTTCCTGTGCCTGTGCTGATTCCAATGCAGCCAAATGTCGTGTCCACTTCACGGCAGCCGCCGCTTATTCAGCATCAGCATCAACCCCAACAGCAGCAGCAGCACCAGCCACTACAGCAACACCAGCCACCACCTCCACCGCTACCAGAACAACACTTGCCACCCCCGATCCCGCAAATCATTCATCCGCCAAGACGTGAAAGCAATGAAGCTGCTCCCGTAATGGACAATACGCCTCCAACTACACCAGACTCGACGATCTCCAACATATCTACATCTCCACGAGGCGACGAAAGAACTGGTGGATCCTCGCCCTTGTCCGATGAAAATGTCAAAATAAATCGTGACACATCAGAAGCTGATGACAGCGCCGGCAAAGGTCCCTCGGGTTACAGTGAAGACGACGCGACTCTAAATACTGACAGCAATACCGCCGAAAGAAGTTCCTCCAAGGCAATAAAAAGGTCTGCTGAGGATCCGTCGTCGCCTAAAAAGAAAAAACGCAGTCGTAAAAGTTCCGAGTGTGGTAGCAATGCAGGTAGAAAATCAAGTGGAAGACAATCAGGCAGACAGACGAGACAAAGTGGTGCTGCTGGAAGTGACAGTGATGACACCAGTGAAAGCTCTAATTCTGCTTCTCACAATATTAATAATAATAATGTTAATAATAATAATATTAATGGTAATAATAATAATAGTAACAGTAATAGTACTACTAATAATACTAATTCTCCACCGGATGTTATTGAAAATACAACTACTGCGACCACTACAACGACGGCAGTTACTACTAATGGAATAACAGATCTCAATAGTATTTCGTCTCGATCTCCAAAGCCGATGAAGTACAACTTTTATGTAGAACTTGGTAATTATTTATTATTCATTATTATTATTATTTAAAATATTCATCAATTATTTAATTTAATAGATCCTCAGTTGGATGGCAGCCAGAGAATAGCTTTACTTCAACAAAAATTAACAGAGTTGAAGAATACTTATAATTCAGTGAAACTGGAATTAGCGGGTATTGAAAGGCGAAGAAAAAAATTACGAAGAAGAGAAAGAGAAGGTCAGTAGTATTATAATTTATTATTTTAAAATGTAATTAATTAATTGATAAAAGACCTAGTACCCGATCAGGGAACTAGTACTCGATTACTCCATGTATATTTACTGAATATAGATATACAAATATATGAGTAGTGATCGGATACTAGTTCCCTGATCGGGTACTGGATCTGTTTGTGTTAATTATCAATAAAATTATTAATTTATTTATGAAATCGTTACAGCAATGAAAGCCGCGAAAGCAGAAATGCAACAAGCGTGCTCTTGATGAGACCGCAATAATCACCATTAGCAGCATTAAATGTTATAAATTATTTAAAATGGCTAAAGGATTTAATAAATAAATTGTAAATACAGGCGATGAGGAGGACCGGCTATTCTCGTAAAAAATAACAGCCACCTTAGACGCACTGTTTAAATTAAGGACAGTTACAACAGAGTAAATTTAGAAAATAACTTTCTGGTACATCTTTTATCAATGTAAATTGTAGATATAGATGTAAGAAATTCGTTTTAAAGATAAATTAATATTGATATTATTATTAAATTGATAACTAACAAAAAATATATATACATAAAAAATTGATAGATTGTATAAGTATATACATATTATATTATATTATATTATATTATATATATTTTGGTTGACAATACCGTTTATATCATTTTTTGTTTTTTTTTTTTCGTCTGTGTCAAGTGCGAATGTTTAACAAAGTACAAAATATTGGCCGGATTTGTGTCTTGATGATTAAAAAAAGCCAAGCCCAAAGGTCCTGACTATTCCTCGTGTCCAACGTGGACCAATTTTAAACTTTGGCTTAATTTTTTCTTCAGCAATTTATTAAAATATTTGATATTATATATTTTGTAAAAAATAATAAAAAATTAATGCCGATTAATTATTTACCCAGTGAAAAACTCAACAGTTATTAATTATTAGTTATTAATTACTAAGTAATTATATGCATTACAAAAAAAAATAATTAAAATTTTTATATGAAATTGTATTTATTTGTTAGAATACAGGAATAAGATAATCATTAGCTGATTTATTTTTAAGTTTACTGTTTTATTTCGTGCTTTTATTAAAAGGTCATTACTTTTTATCTATTAGTTGACGTACTTTAATTAATGACTAGTGTTAAGAAAATAATTACTCCTCAGTACTCAACGACTTGGTCTAACATCTATTTAATTGTATTTATTTTTTGTATTTTAAACAAAAATATGCAAGTAGTAGATCCTGCGGATGAAGAAGAAGAAGAAGAAAAAGAAGTCTTTTTATTGAAGATAAAATAAATAGAGTGGATAGAAATCGACTCGGGTGTTGACAATTTTAATACTCCGGTGCGATGAGAGAAAGTCTTCAAATTCTGTCAACGGCAATCTAAAGCTTCGTAGTATTCTGAGATACGAAATGAGTAAAGAGTAATTATTATTAAATGTGAAAAAAAAGATTTCTCAAATGAACAAGTTAGTTGTAAGTCAAGTAAAATTTTTAGAACATGCACAAAAATATTTTCCTAAATTTTTGATGTGCAATTGCACACCTCGAACGCGAAGCGGAGGTAGTGCTCCACTGTCACCAAATTTCAAATTTTTTCTATAAGTATTTTATTTGTTTATTCAAAAGAAATACATTTTTTTAATGTCTAGCTAGTGATGATTTTCAATTGAACTTTAAATAGTCTGAAATATTTAAGTGCAGTGACTAGTGCATATAATTACCTTGAAAAGCCAGCAGCGTGAGTCTCCACTGCGACTAGTTACCCATGGAAAAATAACCGAGTGACATATATATAACAACCGTAAATATGAATTTTTAAATAGTACAATTCTATGATACTCAAGTTAGCTGACCTCTAATAATTTTTGAATTTTTTTAGAAACGAGAACTTATTAAAGAAAAAATTTTTTAAAAAATTGCACCTATAGTTTTTTTAATTTTCTACATATGCATTTATTTAGTTTTTTTTTTTTTTTTTTTTTAAATGATTTGTTGAAAAAAAAAAGAAATTCGAAAATTGTTAATTGTCTTCTTACTTCAGAATCATTAAAATTCTACAACTTTTTACTATAAATATTTAATAATAGAACATGGCGTGTTCAGTTTCTCGCTCTGAGCATATCCATTTACGTCTTCGTTTTTCTGCTCTGACCTGCTCTAAAGAAATTTAAATACATGAGTACTTGTGGACTTTTTTGTGAGTGGTGTAATGTAGCAGACATGAGACAATTTATAAATTTTAAATAAACCAATTATTTAAAATAACGAAATCGAATTAAATTCGCGTACGGATTTTTCATTTATGTAAATATGCATTTTTTAATTTTTACTCTACTTAAATTTTATTCATTTATTCTAAAATTTAAAAAATTGACAGTTGTCAGCTACATTCACACTCATACTTTTTATCAGTAAATTTTATAGTACTTCTGAAGTTGGGAAATTATTTATAAATAGGTCTCCTATTTAAAGCTATTGGACATCAAATTAAACTTCTACTACAAAAAAAATTTACTACGGCCCAAAACTAGGTCAAGTCCCACTTTCCTACTTATTTACCAAAATATTTATGTAAATAAAAAATAAAACATTTGTACAAATTTTATTTACTGTCTACTGAAATTACCACTACGCGACATCTCGTGAGAAATTAAAAAAAAGCTTACCACCAAATTTTAATTTTGACATCAAACACTAGGTGGTTTTATTTATTTATCAAAAAAAACATATCGTATCCAAACGCTTCAGCAAACTTTTTCCTTATCACCTTTCCCTGCAAAAAAGGTTTAAAAATAATAATAATAAAAAACTTATTAAATACATGAGTAATAATTTATTTTATAGTAATGTATGAACTTTATAAACAATATAACATCATGTCGAAGAATATATTTTACTCTTATTTATATTAAATATGTATAGTTATTAATAATAATAATAATAATAATAATAATAATAATAATAGATGTGGAAATAAATGATGACTCTGTTATTGAACACAATTAATTTATAAACAAATAAATTGCAGCATTCAGTACTATAATTATACAATTATTACAGCTAAATTACTTTCGATAAACCAAACAAAAAAAAAATTTATTAAATGAATTGACATGATTCAAATTTCATTTGTTTCTTTTATTTTTATCATTTTATTTAAATATTTTATTAATTTAATCTAACTACGATAATCTAACATCAAACAAACAAAATATCGTATGCTCGTTTGAAAAAATACAAATCCCATCGTATAGGGAAGATATATCAAAGACAATTCATTAATTTATCAACTATCCCTGCACAGAAAAAAGATTTCTTGGCACAAGAAATTTATGATCCTGAAGTTAATAGACAATTAACAATTTTTGATTTTTTTTTTTAATAAATCAAATACAAAAAAAAAAAAAACTAAAAATATGCACATGTAGAAAATTAAAAAAACTATAAGTGCAATTTTTTCAAATAGTTTTCTTTATAATTTATCGGTTTGAAAAAAAATCAAAAAATTTTAGAGGTCGGCTAACTTCAGTATCATAAAAATTTTTACTTGCCCCAAGAAATCTTTTAATTCTGTGTGGTTACACTCCAATTTAAAACAAAAGATCCTGATTATTTTCCATTGAAGTGAATCTTCAATCAATCGGGAAATAATAAATTTTCTACTGTTCTCAATAGGATTCAATCGGAATTTTTAATCAGGGATCAAAGATGTACCTAAATAATTTATCTAAAAAAAATGATTCATTACGAATAGTTTTGTTTTCATTACTGAGTTAAATTAATTGTTATCATCAGTAATTAATTCAATTGGTTATCATTCATAGAATTGTCAAATAAGTCCAAGTACCTTTTATAAATAAGCCAATAATTAATTTCACAAATAAAAATAATTCAAAAAATATAAATAATAATAATTAATTATTCAACGTTAAGAAAAATAAAATAAATTAATTTATGAAGGAAAAAATGCGTTGCACAAATCCTTCATAATCTAACAAAAAAAAAATTATATATAAATATATAATAATAAATAAAGACTTGAATTAATTAATATATTATATCAATAATGATGTGGAATAAATGTCTCGTCGATAGTAATTATAATAATAATAATAATAATAATAATAATAATAATAATAATAATAATAATAATAATAATAATAATAATAATAATAATATCTAAATTGGCTATTTCTTGGCACTCTCGCGGACATTTTAAAGTACAACAAAAATCAGTGATTAGAAAAAAAAATCAGTAAGTGTCTGTGTGTTCAAATGACATTCGATTGTTAACGATTAAAAATAAAACAATAAACAAAATAGAATATAAATTTGTGAGTTAAGTTTTGTTGACGTGATATTGAGCGATTATTTGATTACTTTTAGTATTAAATTACGACAATCGTCAACACGGAGGTGAATTTAATTGCGCTTGCTGTGTCGAGGGCGGTGAAGGTGCTGCCGGTGATTCTGTTGACGTTACTGCCAGCGATTGAGATGACAGAGATGATGATTGGGATGACGGTGCTTGATTAACGTCTGGCTCTATTCCTAGTCGTTTTCTAGCGAACAATATTTTCTCCATCAGCTCGTGGTGAGCTTCCAGCCGTTCGATGCAGTGAAGACAAGCTGTTTTAGGCAGCGGATCATTGACTTTAACCTGGGGATGATAATCAGTAAATTATGTATTTATTACCAGTAACTTATATCATGATATTTATAACATTTACTGTTTGTTTTAAGTATTTAATCAACTGGAATTGCATTAGCGATTATTACTTACAGTGATTGGAAGATAAGCATTTATTTTTTCAGCCAATTTCATTCTCTCGCCTTCCTCACCGTAAATATGGATTACAAACCGATTCATTTTACTGCAAAGTCTACAAATGAACCCAGTGATCACAGCTTTATCCATGCTACCCATTTTTGGGCCTCCCACGCAAATCTGTCAGGAACTCACGATTATTCACTTACGATATATACAATTAAATATATACCTATATATATATATGAATATATATATGTATATTTATATATATCTATATTTATATATATATATATATATTTTTTTTTTTTGCTAATTTATCCTTGAACTAATAAATTTTCATAGAAAATTAAGTGACTGTTTGGTTTATTGTTGCAATAAATATTTATGAATAATAAAACAATAATTAATAGACTCACTTGTAATAAAATTTATAAGTAATTGTCTTCTACTAAGAACGTACAGATTTGTTTATTACCATTCTAGAAGGCATATACGGTTGGCGCTGAGTATGTATACTCAAAGGGCCGAAAATAATTTCAAATAAACCCGCTCTGATAAATAAATTATTGCGTTTTTTTTCTAATCCCTCCACTGACAGTTACTTAAAAAAATAACAAATCCTTTTTTTAGCTCTAAAAAATAAAATATATGATATTTATATTTAATTTACTGTCATAAAATATATCGGAGTAGTTTATAAAATGAAGTTCCACAATAGGAATTAGCAGTACGCTCCTGAATCATCTGTCGTCTGTCAAAACTCAAAATAATTTAAAAAATTGTCCCAGTAATTTTTGAATTTTTTAAATCCCGCTAAAATCATCAACATATCACAAATTTAATTAAAATTATGTCTAGTATTTATTTACATATATATTTTTTAAAAAACTAAATATTTAAAGCAAAAATGAAAATTTGAACGTATCCTAAAATACAAAACTTTTAATTGGGTAAAATTTAAAAATGGCGTTGACCGTCAGCTGAAAACTGTCAATTTGACATTGATATTTTTTAAATTATTATATTTATAATAATAAATATAATGTCATTTATTTTTACTGTGATTATTACGTAGATATTTACAGGATTATTATAAATGGATTCAAATAGTCAGCTGGGTTTTTAAAAAACCATAAGTGTAGGTGGTAAATATGTATAAAGAAATAGGTTAAAAGAGACATAAGCTGAGGAATTTATAAACTGGGATAACATGAAGTATACAACAGAATAAACGCACCAGCCTATTGGATAATACTCAAGTCTCGATTGAAATTGTAGATACAATAAACTGTAGAGTAAAAAAAAACGAGACAAAGACATCGTGAAAAAGAGGGAGAGTATATACACATACATATATATTTATATATATGTATGGATGTGTGCTTATGTATGAACATAAAATAAAATTGTGCACACCAATATGGTAACTGGGAGAAATTAATCAACTGTTGAGGATCATAAGAAAATATAAATATAAAATGTTTTAAAAATGTTGAGGTTGTTGGTGTCTATAGTAATAATTAATATGATTATTATTATTAAATCGTGTAATTTAAATTAGAGCTCATCATTGGGTTATTTGTTTATAAGCCAAGATAAAGAGAATCATGTGCGATGTGTGTGTTGATTTTCACGACCTTTTGCTCTCATGTAAGCATTTAATTTTATTTATTTACTTTTTTTATATTTTTATTTGTCTTGTTGGCGGGTTTTAAATAATAATCAGCACGATTATAAATAATTGTGGCTCGTGATGACTGATATTATTTGTTGATACTCTTTTATACTCGAGTTATATTTTTAGCGAGTAGCAAATTTTTTGGTTATATTATAGCTGACATTATTGTCTTTGTTGTTTTACTTGTGACAATTGTCTGGTGATCCGATTTGTCACGATTCGTTGCTAGCTGGTGTAGATTAATGGAGTTGGATGTTGCAATTAATTAATTTTTTTTTTATTTACTTTCATTTCAGACGAGGAACGTTCCTCGAAAGAGCCTGACGAGGTTGCCTCTCTTTGTGCCATAGATGTGGACATTATACTCCACTATGTTAATCAATGGGTTCAAAGGTAAGATTGGTTTATATTTTTGAAAAATTTAATTTCATAAATTGAGTAATTGATGGTTGATTTTCAGACAATGTATGTGTTGTTATCGTGACTCGAAGAACTTTGAGAGGTTTATACGTTTGACCCATAGCGTAGTCCTGTGCACACTTCAGCAGCTAAAAGCGATCCAAAGTAAAAAGGAGGATGGAGCTGATAAATCAACTGGGTGTGATAATGATGACAAGGGTGTGGAGACAGATGATAAGGAGTCACGAGAGAAAGGAGAGACGAAAGAAGAAAAAGAAAAAGGTTCTGAGTCGTCAACAGCTGTGGCAGCAAGTGATTATAAATCAAAGCACCGCTGGACTCAACAGGATCGTGAAAAATTATTTCATTTGCTGTCGAAGATATTTCTTTTGAATTTTCCTCTGTACATTGCCATGAAGCACGGCGGTGCTTTGAATCCACTTGCACCAGTTAAAGATGAAGGAGGATTTTGTGAGCCTCAAGATCCTGAAGTACCAGCACCGCTTATTCGTGTTGTTTCGTTATTCTGTCGTGAAAATGGTATAAATTTAATGTCTTCCTGCTTTGACATGGAGGAACCGCTTCCGGTTGGCCTGGCCCACTCTATGGTAGCTGTTATTTGTAACCTTAAATTGTGGCTTAATTATCAAAGTGTTTTGCAATTATTTGTACCACTGAGAAGTAGAGTTATGAAGTACATGTGCCGTCTTGCTGATAAAGATTTACGAACACCAGCTGTTAGGACAATGGCTGATTTTATGTGGAGCGCCGTTAAAGATCCAGCAGACGCAGTACTGCCGACTTTTGATCGCGATGGTTTAGATTTAGCTTTTAAATATTTTACAAGCACAACTTTAACAATGAGACTTGCTGGCATCGCTCAGATAAACGTTCACATTACGGCGTTCAATGAATTATGCAACAGTGAAACGGTCGCAGAAGTCGAGCAAGTTGGTCATGCGTTGGCCGCCTGGTTAACGGAAAATAATATAATATCTCATATATTTGGACCAAACCTACATGTCGAGGTGATAAAACAGAGTCATATTGTCCTGAGCTTCCTGGCAATGGAGGGAAGAATATCCTCGACGGACATGGACACAATGTGGCAAGCAGCACAATTGAAACATTGCGCACGTCCGGTTTATGACCTACTTGCACCTTTGGTTAAACATCTAGCACCGACACCAGTTCTCCATCTCTACTCATTGCTCGGGAAACTCGAGCCGAAAGATCACACCGAGCAGAGTCTCTTTTTAGCCTCTGCGTTGATTAAATTTATATGGACATCAGGAGCTCCAGGATATCCCGGTGGGTTGTCAATAAAAAATCGCGATCTATCACGTGGTCCCGATGACATTGACAGCAGTAGCAGCGACCCCAGTGGTATGGACGGCAGTAGTCCTGAGGAAGATGAAGAAGAGCCTAGTCCAGCACCGTCAGAAGGTCCCTCGCCTAGGAAACAAGCTCGTGGTGACAGCAGTGACTGTGAGGGAAATTGTAAAGGAAAAAGCATCGATAGAATGCCAGTGGAATCTAATTTAGAAGTTGGTGAATTTACTGGTGATAAATTAGACCGCAGTACGCCTCCCATCACTACGAGTCCTATTGATGATGACACAAACACAGAAGTAAGATTGTACAATAGAAAGGCAAAGACACAAAGTGGCTCGGATGCAGAAGCTGATACGGAAAAGTCAGCAGCTGAAGAGCCGATTATTCATGAGAAGAAGAAAAGAAAAATATTACGAAAACGTAAGACACCACAGAAACGTTTGGTTAATGTGGAGGAAAATATACAGGGTAATATTGTTGTACCTGAGGATAGAGAGTCACAGGATTTGCCAAGCGAGGGACCAGATTTATTGGATGTTGAGGATAAGTCGAGAATAGATAATTCTGGTTTGGATTCAGCGTCAAAAGAGCCCAAGATAGACACTTTGGATTGCGTTAAACAGCAGCAGAGATCTTTGTTGGAACCCAATGATCAGCAAGTTCCTACGACGGCCTTACTGAGAAGTACCAGTAAAGACAGTGATAAATACATGTCGTTGGTGGAGCACGGATCATTAACAAGGGACCCAGATTCCATCGACAGTTCACACGACGAAGACAGCGACCCTGTGGCAGCTGGTGTTGTCGTTGGTGCTACTGATCCAACAGGTGCCGTTATATCAGAACTCGCGGGTCTTGTTCACGCTACTGGTCAATCATTTCTACCTTCTGGGCTGGACGATATGCTGTCCGACGAGGAGGGCTCTTACAGCAGCAGAATTTCCAATAAAAGCGAAAAAAATATGGCGGATTTCGACGGAGAAGAGAGCGGGTGCGAAGAAGAGTTAGCTCAGCTGGCTGCCAGACACTTGAGTACAATTCAAATGCAAGCTTACGCTCCTCATTCTCACCACCACAATCATCATCAGCATCACCATCATCACCACCATCACGCTCCCCACGCAATGACCATGAGGAGATCCGTCTTCCGGCCTCCGCAAGTTCGCCGAAGAGCTATGAGACAGCAGTCCATGAGCTCGCGACTCGCATCCCAGTTTAATTTAGAGACAGTATGCAAGCCTGGAAACACACTGCTCTGGGATCTTCTTCAAGATGATAAAATTGGTCAGCTGGGCGAAGGATTGGCTCTTGAAGCAGAGAAAGCGCTTTGTAATCTTTTGTGTTTCAACGTCGACCGTTTAATTCCTATGAAATTTATCGAAGGTTGCTTGGAGAATCTGTCAGCTAATCATTCAGTGGTCGTGTCACTCAGATTACTACCAAAGCTGCTCGCGAGTTTCCAGCAGTTTGGAGCAATGGACGCGCACACAATCACTACTTGGGCTGACCGAGAACGCGGTATGATGAAACATTTTTTCAGTAATTTAAAAGCATACACAAGTAATTACGCGAATAATTCAAATAATTCAAATTCAATGAATTTATATTCCCACCAAACTGAAGTACAAGTGAGATTACAATTTTTATCTTCAATATTTTCACCTCTCGGATCGCCAGATTGTTTTCGCTTGAGTTTAGAACAAGTAGACATACTCTGGCAATGTCTCTCCCAAGATCCGACGTGTGCTGATGAGCTTTTTAGCTGGCTGCTGAGTCAGGCTAAATCAACAGAGCAACATGCCCTCGGAATGGACACTTTGAAGCATCTGTGCATGCGTAAATTACCCAGTTTACCACCAGAAACAATCAGCATGACCGGATTAAGTTTATTTCAACAGCTGTGTAATTTGGCTCGTTTGGCAGCTGCTCATCTGGATCGTCCATTAAGAGAAGTTGATTCTGTGGGAATGGATTTTCTATGGCGAATAGCTTTGAGAGCTAAATCAACAGATGTCAGTATGGCGGCCATACAATATCTTAATGGCTACTACATGTCTCGTCAATTGACCCAAGAAGCGGAATTTGTATCTCAATGCATGACTCATCTGGAAGCGGCAAGCGCGGACTTGGAAAATAACGAAGAAGCGAGTCTTCGATGTATACAGCGGGCGCTTTTACTTCTCCGCACTCACTTGGAGGCATTTAGAAAACGTTACGCGTATCATTTACGTCGATGGGCTTTGGAAGGACGCGGAGCTGGTTCCCATGTTGCTATGAGCAGCTCTGACAAAGGACAGCACCTGAAAATTTATGTACAACCCGCTGGAATTCCTGACAAAACAACATTTTCACTGCTAAGTACCGACTACGTAGCCGACTTGAGAGCGGAAGTAGCCAAGTGGTGGGATGACACACAAAATAATAAAACAAATGCCGAGTCTTCAGCGTCAGGTTCATCGAATACCAACTCGTCAGTCCTGGGAACTCTTTTGACAGACGGACCCATCAGAATGATAACTCAGGGCCAGGAGTTGACGTTCGAATACGACGAGAAGACACTGCAAGAAATGGGATTCAAAGACGGGCAGTTGGTATTCATTTCTCTCGGCGCTTCTGGTAATCGCGGTGGCAACGTCAGTCGAGGAAAACGTGACGTAGATTCAGCTTCACTGTTACCTCCACCGCCACGAGAATCACTGCCAACTTTATTACTTCTGAAGCATCAGTACTTCGAGCAGCTGTTTACATTAATGAGGACCTTGAGTGCAATGAAATCTATGGTGAAAGGTGGACAGAAAATACCGCATACCAAAGCACAAGTCTTATCTCGCAGAGTATGGGATACTCTTATGCTACTGCCTACCAGTCCAACTTTACTCCGAGGGTTTCAGAAACTCGGAGAAACATCTCTACCTGAACTACTTGACCCAGCGAGTCCGCAGAAACTCATGTACTCACTCTACATCGTCGAGTCACTCAGCAGAAGGAATCCACCCTCTTCTCCGGTCTCTTGCTCCAATTCTGTCACGATAACTCCCGTCCATGAAGGCGGCGGTGACGCCTCTGAAGAAACTCAAGGTGACAACAAAGACCAGTCGGTTGCTGAAGACTCAGTACCCTGGGCTACAAATTTTGTTCAGCACGGCGGCTTACGTCATCTTTTTGACATCTTCATGTCCGGGTGTTTGGAACGCGGCGACGGCAGCGAATGGCAGCAAGACTGTCTCGCGAGTTTACTTAAACAGCTTTGCCATCTAGGGGTCGTACGTGAAGAAAAGAAACGACCTAAATCTGAAAAATTAATTGTACCGCGATTAAGTGATGCGATGCTCGCCATGATGACTGTTGACACTGTGATGACAAGAATAACAAGTATTTTAAACGCCGCTTCTATGCCGCGTGATCCTAATCATTATAAAACTGGACTTTTTGGAAGGTCACAAGTGATTCATTACACTATGGCTCTACTTGTCTGCTGGGTTCACAGTGACCCACGTGTCCGACAGACTCTTTTTTCATCTTCGGAATTATTTGGTAACACGTGGCTCCGAAGATTAGTTTTAGAAGACCCTGAGCCAGCAGTACGCCGAGAAGTTTGTACGGCATTGTATCGTCTTTGTTTGGGGACAACTGTCCACGAAGAAGACGAAGAAAAAACAAATGATAAAGGTGATAACACTGCGTTGATTGTCCCAATGTTGAACACTCTGCTGGAGCACTTGGTATTCGCTGAAGCGATGCAACCGTCTCACAGACGTCGGCCTGATCTTCCTCTGCATCTTCACTCGGCGATTCACGAGGACGGCAAAGAACCTTACGGTCCTGCATGCCGTGATTACTTTTGGCTAGTGTGTAGACTTGTCGACGCGCTACCGGATGAAGCCATCAGAGAAGCCGGAGCTGATGAGTCTGAGCAAGGAGGCACAATAGACTTGGAAGCCCTGGCCAGTAGCGTCATAGACTCGGTACTAAATCGTGAGCACTTGGAAACTCGTCACAATACCGTCGAAGACGACGCACTTGTTGGGCTTTTAAATCTTACATGCAATATTATGTCACACAATCCACCATGTAAACAATCAAAGATTGGACAGAATTTACTTCACCGAGTCTTTGATTTTCTTTTTGCTCTGCCCAACTCTCGAATGAAACACGTGCCGAAATGCAAGAGTCAAGTCTCAAGATCCGCGGCCTTTGACCTTCTAGCCGAGCTCGCAAAGTCTGCGCCCGACAATTACCGAATTTTGCATGAAAAACTTCTGACTCAACACAAACCTGGACCGCACTCGCCATACCCATGGGACTACTGGCCGCACGAAGACGGTCGTTCTGACTGTGGGTATGTCGGATTAACTAATTTAGGAGCCACCTGCTACATGGCCAGCTGCATGCAACATTTATACATGATGCCCCAAGCAAGACTCGCGATACTCAGCGCAGATTGCAATCGTGCTAACAAACACCAGCTAACATTAAGAGAACTGCAGAGGATGTTCGCGTATCTCTTAGAGTCTGAACGGAAGGCCTACAATCCAAGAAGTTTTTGCCGTGTCTACACGATGAACCACGAGCCTCTGAATACCGGTGAGCAAAAAGACATGGCTGAATTTTTTATAGATCTTGTGTCAAAGCTAGAAGAAATGACGTCAGACTTAAAAACTCTCGTGAAAACTTTATTTTGCGGAGTTATTTCTAACAACGTGGTCTCGCTTGATTGCGAGCACGTCAGCAGAACTGTCGAGGAATTTTATACAGTCCGTTGTCAAGTTGCGGACATGAGAAATCTTTACGAAAGTCTTGATGAAGTCACAGTTAAAGACACATTGGAAGGCGACAATATGTACACGTGCTCACAGTGCGGTAAAAAAGCCAGAGCTGAAAAGCGCGCGTGTTTCAAAAAGTTACCCCACATTTTGTGCTTCAATACCATGCGGTATACATTCAATATGGGCACGATGTTGAAAGAAAAAGTAAACACGCACTTTAGTTTTCCACTGAGACTGGACATGTCGGGTTATGTGGAGAAAAAATTAATTCCTCAGCACTATCGTGAGGATAAACGTAAGGGAGAGTGCGACAAAACCGAGTGTGAGAATGATGAGAAAATAAATATTGATAAAGACGATGATAATTCGAGGGCTGAGCACTACCAGTATGATTTAATTGGCGTTACTGTTCACACTGGAACTGCTGATGGTGGACACTACTACAGTTTTATTCGAGATCGTACTTCTGCCAACAAGGACAAGTGGTTTTTATTCAACGACGCAGAAGTTAAACCTTTTGATCCCAGTCAAATAGCCGCTGAATGTTTCGGTGGTGAAATGACAAGCAAAACTTATGACTCGGTAACTGATAAATTTATGGATTTCAGTTTTGAAAAAACAAATTCAGCGTACATGCTTTTCTACGAATGGTGCGCAGATCCCAGTTCTGAACAACATAAAGAAGAAGAAGCTACTGGTTCAAGTCCGTCGGTAGTTGCGACCATTCATGAGGATCCAAATCGTTTTAATGAAAAACTTTATGCGCAGTTGGAACTTAATAAAGAACTGGAAGATTGGATTTGGCAGGACAATATGCATTTTCTTCAAGACAAAAATATATTTGAGCACACGTATTTTAGTTTTATGTGGCAGATATGCGGATATATACCAGGTACTCTGCTGTCACTGTATCCAGATGTTACGGAAATGTCTGCAGAGCTATCGACGTCGTTTTTCATGGAGACATTTATTCACGCTAAAGAGAAACCAACGATGGTCCAGTGGGTTGAGTTGCTGACAAAACAGTTCAACGCCTCAGCTGGAGCATGTGCAAGATTTCTTGAACGCATGGCCAGTGATTCCTGGTGGCCTATACAAATTCTAGTCAAGTGTCCGAATCAAATGGTGCGTCAGATGTTCCAGCGACTGTGTATTCATGTGATACAACGATTAAGATCCACTCAAGCTCCTCTGTACCTGTTGTGTGAAAATGAAGACGAGTCCTCGGACAATCAGTTCAATGGCGTCGGTACCCAGTCCTGCGTCACGCGATTCGTCAGAATGTTGTTGTCGTTGATGGAACACGCCAAGCAGCATCTCAAGCATCTAACCGAGTACTTTAGTTTCTTGTACGAGTTCTGCAAAATGGGAGAAGAAGAGACGTTATTTTTGATCAGAGTTCAGGCGATATCTACGATGATTAATTTTTATCTTGGGCACAAAACCCTCGAGATGGTTGACACTGTCAGCGAGGAAGAAGAAGAAGAGGAGGAGGAAATTGTTGTAGCGGTGCCAGCTGAAAAATTGCGACCAGCTTCGCTAGATAAAATGATAACTCTGATAGCAACTCTTGTTGAAAGAAGCCGAGGACCTGATCATCGACTAACGCTGTCTCCAGCAGATCGCAGCGCCGTCGCTGGCGGCAAAGGTTTCCCGTTTTTATATCAGCAGACTCGCGATGTAATTAATCTTAACCAAACCCGCAATCTTATCCAGTCACTGTGCCGGTGGAATGACAGACTCGCTATCCACATTGTCACCATGATCTTTCAAGCCATCACCAAGCACACGGACACGTGCCAGCCATTTTTTAAATTACTTACGCTACTGACAGAAGGCTCTAATCCCACAGGACTGCCCTCGATGACTCAGCTGATCTTGAGCCGCGTTTGGGACGCCGCGAGAGCTGCGCCTCATGCAGCCCTCGAGTGGCTAGCGCTCGCAGTCACCAGGAGTAAACTAGCCCACACTTGGGTCCTCCAAGAGCTCGACACCTGGTTACAACATTTTTTAATCGAGCATTCAAATCAAAGAGTCCGTTCTGCCGCAGCTTTTCTTCTCGTATCGCTCGTACCCTCAACTCATTTCCGTCAAGGATACCGTAGCACTCACCGACTTGGTCTCGGTTGCAATTCAACTCGAGAGTTCCAATTGCCCTCCGAAGCAACAATAATACTTCATCAAATTTACACAGCATTATTAAGATTACTTCAACCTGCCCGTCATTTTATAGACATACAAACTCACGGTACTATGAAATTAACTGCATACTTTGCATTGATGACCTACTGCGTTGTTTCTAAAACCGAAAAACTAATGTTTGGACAGTATTTAAATGATTTGTGGACATTATTCCATCCGAAATTATCGGAACCGAGTATTCCTGTTCACCACAACAAGCAAGCTGTATTATTATTCTGGCACCATGTCTGCGTAGACTGCCCAGAAAACGTCACGATGATACTTCACAATCCTCATATCACCAAGAACATTGCTTTCAATTACATTCTAGCCGACCACGAAGACCAAGATGTTGTTTTATTTAACCGCGTAATGTTACCAGCTTACTACGGGCTCTTGAGACTCTGCTGTCAGCAGTCACGTGCATTCACACGTCAACTGGCAGCCCATCAAAATATCCAGTGGGCTTTTAAAAATATAACTCCTCACCCTACACAGTATTCAACGGCCGTCGACGAGTTATTCAAACTTATGCACTTGCTGGTGGCCCGACATCCCGAGCAAACAGAGCAAGAGGAAGCAGACATTGCGACATTCAGACGTGGAACTTTGTCGTCATATCTCCAGGGCCTGGATGGTAGATCCTGCTGGGCGACACTCATATCAGCATTTAGAATTCTCATTGAGTCTGACGATGACCGTCTCTACGTGGTCTACAACGGCGGGCTGGGAATGACTCTTGAGGCCTTCCACATGTTGCACATAATGTACCACGAAGCAACGGCATGCCATGTTGCTAGTGACCTAGCAGAATTAATCGCCATAATAGTCGATCTTGTTCGATGCATGAGAACAGCTCGAGACGGTCCTGATGCCAGGAGTATCCTAGCTAATTGTAAAGAATGGCCTGATGTACTTCGTAAACTCGCGACTTTACTCAACACTTATAATCCCCCTGAGATAAGAAACTTAGCTATTGAATTACTAAAAGAGTTAGTGATGTTAGTACCTGCAGAAGCGATATTAATACTCGCACCTTTGCTCTCGCACTGCCATGCCGCTCTTCAAGAGTCCCATCCGGCTGTACCACCCGGTCCTTATCTACCAAGACGTTCATCACCTTCAGGAAAAATAGCTGCGCGACCAGCAAGGCCTATGGTTCAAATGGCGGTACCACACTCTCAGCTGGAAGCTACCAAAGGCTCCGATCCCGAGTACGACAGTGCTCTATTGGAATTTTATCTTCCGTATCACGAACTGATTGATGTTATGTGCAGACTGGCCATAAATCACGACTGCATGACTGAAACTCTGGTTAATTTAAGTGCAATGCTAGGATTTGAAGGAGTGCCACTTCATCTCGCATTATTCCCTCGACTGTGGTTAGATGTACATGCAGCCGCTCATATTGATCGAAAACATATATCAGCACTTTTATGTTCCTCATACACGGTCGACTACGTGGACGCGGTCTTGCTAGACGAAAGATCATCACTCGGAGTACCGGCAATTCACGCCTTCCTCAAGACATTTTTTCCCAAGCTTGCTAACCACGTGTTGACCGAGCAAACTTGCTCGCTAATTGACAACTTGGTCAGCAGCCTGAGCACGATGGTCGACGCAGTAGATGTTAAAGCTGCTGCGCACCGACTTACTGGTGATCTGCGTGCTCTTGCACTAGTTTACAGCAGCGGTAGTCAAGTAGAACCACCCAAATCTCTTCATCAGGCACTAGAGACTCTTCTTACTCGCACCAGAAATGCGCGGCTTAAAGAAACTAGTACTCAGCAACAAGACATTGAAGCCCCGGCTAAAAAACGTAAATTTACACCCAGCAACGAGTGTGAGGACGACAGCGCCAGGAGAAGAAGTCAGTCTCCTGCGAATGTTGATGAACCACCTCCTGTCAATCATCAGGAGCATGAGACCAACGCGGTAATGGACGTCGAGGATAAGAGTAAACCAGCGGGAGAAAAACAAGAAACCAAATCAACAGATTCAGGTGATGAGCGCACAAGTAATCCAGACAACAACAAGACAACTGTCAGTAAGTTGTCTCCAAGTGTTGATGGAACTTCATTGTCACCCTCGAGTCTTATGTCTGCTTCGTCAACTGGCAGCCGAACTAACCAACTAATGTGTTCTATGACAAATGTATCGTGGTTGGAGATGCTTGAAAAAACAATTGTTAATCTTCAAGTGATTGTGACAATGCAAACTAAAAACAATTAAATGAATTTATTAAATATTATTACAATAATGATAAATAATAAAAAATAATAAATAATAATAATAATGATTATAATTATAACTCAAGGTTTGTACAACAAGCCAATGGTTAATTTGTTTTCTTCCTCACTCAGGTGAAAATTAATTAAAATAAATAAGTAATTAAAAATATAAAACAAAATAATAATAAATGATTGATAATAAAAGAGTGTGAGAGAAGAGTGAGGAAGAGTGTGAGAGAGACTGTAAGTTTATGAAAGTGAGAATTTAAAAATAAAAAATTTAAAAAAAAATTAATTAATTAATTAATTATTATAATGAGTGCTCACGGATTACTCGTGTGGCGTTTTTATTGTAATTGTATAACACACACAATTTATTGGGACTGAACTTTGTGTATAGCTTTTTGCGAATTATTTGCCAGAATATATATTAAAAAATTGATAAATTAAATAATTATTATTTTAAATGGGCACAAGATTTGTCGGCCTGGAACACGATTCGTATGAGTGAATTTAATGATTTTTTTTATTATAAAAAAAAAGTAATTAATAAAATATTATTTAATCTGCTAATTATTTCATCAATTGTACATGTTTATTACTATTATTATTATTTATACCTAAGTGAGTACGTTAATAATTATCAATTTTTTATAGTCATTTTTTTAATGATAAGATGTAGTTATCAAGAAAATTATATAAATCCACACCAATAATAATTTATTATTTGTTTCAGTGTTAAATATTTATTTTCATATATATTTAGTTGAGTAGTAAATAATTTTAATAGATAAGTGAGTGTGAATGTAGCAGACGTAAGACAATTTATAAATTTTAAATAAATAAATTAATTAATTGAAATAATGAAATTTAAAAAAATGCGCGTACGGATTTTTCGTTTATCTAAATGTGCATTTTTTAATTTTTACTCTACTTACTTTTTATTCATTTATTTAAAATTTTAAAAAGTTTATAATTGTCTGCTACATTCACACTCATAGGAATAAGTATTTTTTACGAGTGTGAATGTAGCAGACATCAAATTTAAAATTATAAATAAATAGAGTAAATAATTAGAAAAATAATATTTATAAAAAATGCACTTATTAATTTCAAAATTTTTTGAATGCGCATTTTTTAAAAATATTATTTTTTTAATTATTTACTTTATTTATTAATAATTTTAAATTTGTCTGATGTTCTGCTAAATTCACACTCATATATTTTTTTTATAAATTAACAATTAACGGTGAGAGTGAATGTAACGGACAAGTGGGAATTTTTGAATAAATAAATAAAATGCTCGTAGAATAAAAAATAAAAAATTTCGAATTTATATCAATGAAAAAGTACTCGCGTTTTTTAAAATTATGAGTGTGAATATAGCTGTCAATTGTTAGTTTTTCGAATTTTTGAATAAATAAATAAAATGTAAGTAGGATAAAAATTTTAAAATGCGTATTTAAATATTTTAAAAATCAGTACGTGCATTTTTTAAAATTTTATTATTTTAATTAATTTATTAATGCATTCAAAATTTATAATTTGTCTCCTGTCTGCTACATTCATGACATTGAAGTTTGAAGACATTTATCAATGTTCGGATGTTTTTGCTTAACAAATCAGTTACTAAAAAAAATAAATAAAAATATGCACATGTAGAAAATTCAAAAAGCTGTAAGAGGAATTTCTTAAATATTTTTTTTTTTATAATCTATCGGTCTTTAAAATATCAAAAATTAGACGTCAGCTAACTTCAGGATCATGCTACATTCACATTCATTTTTTTAAACTTGATGATTTTAATTTATTATATTTATTTAAAATTTTATAAACTGTCATGTCTGCTACAGTCACACCCAATTAATGACAACTGCCAATTATTTTATGTCCACTAAAAAATAGTAATTCGTAAAATTTAAATAAATATTTTTACGCTGTAAGCAATTTCTTAAACTCTGCCGATAAAACAACACAAAGTAGAGGTCGTTGTTTACAATCCAATATCGAGCCCTCAAAATAAATTTATCTCATCTCACATTCACAATTTTGTGTGCAGTACTAGGGTTAAAACCGCAAAAAAGAGTAGAAAGGTGTAGAAGAAATTAAATTTTAATCGCCGATCACGTAACTTAAAAATCCTCAAAAATGTTGGGAATGGATTTGAAAAGTCTGAAGAGAAATCCCTCTGTAAGTACTCTCAGTTAGATCCACTGTCAAGTAAATTACTACCTTTAAATAAATTAGTTCCTCAATCTAAGAATCATTAATAAAAATATTTTTTTCCCCACATTTATCCAGCTACTGCCTCTGTTTGCTTGTGTTATTGTCGGAGGTATAGGAGCAGGAGGATATTTAATACGTTTAGCAACGAAAAACCCTGATGTGACATGGAGTAGAAGAAGGAACCCGGAACCTTGGCAAGAATACAAAAATAAACAATACAAGGTATATTGATATTTATTATATATTTTGAAATCAACAAACCCAAACAATAATTATATTTTTTGTCTTATTTACTTTCAGTTTAAATCTCAAGTTGATCATTCAAAATCACCAGTTCCAGAATACTAAATAAATAAATAACATATTTATTTAAATAATAATTTAATAGGTTACTAACGCATGTATCATAAATAATGTTTTGGTGAACTGTATTTATTATAATCATCAGTTTAAAAAATATTAAATGATACAAACGCAGTGTAAAAATAAAATGTTTTAAATATAGTATCTATTTACCTCGTATTTTTAAATTTTCCGCATTTATTTATCTATTTTAAATTAAAATTAATCAATAGTCAATTAAATATTTAAATAAAAGGCCTAAAAAAAATTAATTAATTTTCTGGTTATTATATAAGAGGCTCCATATGTTCTAAGACGTCACTGTCGTACGTTATCTTTTTTATAAATATATATATTTTTATATAAATAATATGTCATTTAATTAAATAATTAATTGAAAGTTGCAGTACAAGTAATCACTCATAATTATTTATAAAGTTTTTTAATAATTAATTAGATCTAAATAAGTAAATTTAATTACAAGTTAGGAAATTTTTTTAGAGGTTAATTTATAGGGATATTTTTTTAATTTAAATAAAGACTAATTGTTTGTATAAATTATTGAAATGGGATCAAATTGGGAAGACTTTTATGCGAATCTCCCGGCACCTAGAGATTTAGATAACAGCATTGAGTTGTTGAAAAAATTTACTGAGCGACAAGGGCCCAGTACCAAAGGAATTGTTTTGGTTACGGTGAGTTATTTTTTATGATCGAGGAATTGAGATAATTTTTGTGGGGATCTGATAAGAATGTTTGTCTATTTTCTAGAGTGGAGGGACCACAGTGCCATTGGAGCATAACACAGTTAGATTTGTTGATAATTTTAGTGCTGGTACCAGAGGTTCTGTATCTGCGGAGTATTTTTTAGAACGTGGATATGCTGTTATATTTATGTTTAGGTAATTTACTAGTTACTTTAAGACACTGATTAAACAAAATGATTCACTTAATGATGAATGTATATTTATATAGTAGTAAAATTGAATCGTTTCTTTTAATCAGAGGCTGAGTCGTACCTTGAAATTTTAATGATAATTAATTAATTAATAAATTAATAGAAATATGAAATTCGATAATTCGTTAGGTATAGCCTAGCCTTGATTTCAGTTAATTTATTTTAATTAATTAATTAATTCATTTATTTATTTATTTATCAATTATGTAGGCTTAAAACTCTTGAACCGTATTCAAGACATTTTACTGGACAAAAGTTCTTGGACATGCTGGAGACGAATGAAATAAATGGGAAAAATGTAGTAACAAGTAATTTTATTTAAGTATATACACTTATTAGGATGTTCGTTATTTCCCAAATTAGATTTTTTTATCTGTTCATGATATAAATCATTTGTTTGTGACGATTTAGTACAATGAGAAAAATTTTATTACTCATTTAAAAATAAGTGTACGGCTGTAACTAATACTAATTTTTGCAGGAAATTTACCGCTCTACAAAAAAGGTCTCTTAAGTTTTTTTGATAAACTTGACCGTTTAACAGATATTTAAGCTCTAAGATGAAAGAAAACTTTTATGAAACAATTTAAAATTTCGCGCCAATGATATCAAAAATTCTTTATATTTAAAGCGCAGTTATCTCTTAAACGATTAGGTTTATCAAAAAAATGTAAGAGATCTTTTTTGTAGAACGATAAATTTCTGTCAAAATCAAGTATAGTGCGTAGATATATATCCCTTTGCTGGAGAGTTATAGACTTTCAAACGAAGAACATTTCTTTTTAAATTAAATTTAAAAAAAAGTAAAAAAATCTAATTTGGGAAATAACGCACACCCTAGTACTCATAAAATTAAATTACAAGTAGAGTAAATTATATTAACATCGATAAAATATATCGGAGGGTTCGTTAGCTAGATTTAGTAATAAATTTTAATTTATGACTTACTAGTATTGCCAGAACATTCCGAGCGTATTGCTGAGGTGCTAATAAAATACAAACAAGCATTGGAACAAGAAAAATTATTAGAAATAACATTTACAACTGTCGCTGAATATTTATGGCTACTAAGGGCAGCTTGCCAGGCACTTGCTCCACTAGGACGTCGCGCTATTTTGTATTTAGCTGCCGCAGTATCTGACTTTTATATTCCGCCCGATGAAATGGTAATTTAGATATCCCTCGCAATAAACTTTATTATTGTAAATAATTAGTTATTTAAAACAGTCAGTTCATAAAATTCCATCAAGTGGACCGCCAAATATTTCACTGCAATTAGTCCCTAAAATATTGAAGCCACTGGTGAGCCTGTGGGTGCCCAGAGCTTTTGTCGTTTCTTTCAAACTGGAGACAGATGAAAATTTGTTGATATCCAAAGCTCGTGATGCTTTGAATAAATACAACCACAATGTAAATATATATTTTTTATTGCGCATTCCATTATGATTTTTTTTTAATTGGACTGATTAATTTTACAGTTGGTGATAGCAAACATGTTGCACACACGCAAGAATAAAGTGGTGATGGTCACCAAAGAAAAAAGTTATGAAATTACGCTTAGTGATGAGCAAATAGAAAAAAGCGAAGAAATTGAAAAATATATAATAAATGATCTTATTATTATTTACAACCGATTTTTAGAAGCTCATTAAGAATATATGGAATTTATACGGTGAAGGATTTTATTTTTAATATTTTGCATTCAAAAAATTAAGTCGGTAAATAATTGTCTGCATTTAAATATATATATACGAAAAATACAACGTATGTATAACGTTTATTTTTTTGTGCGTAAATATATTTCCACATATGTATGAATGTCAGCGTATATATATAAATATGCTATATTTATTTGCCATGTATATGTATATTTTGCGCGAATAATTTTTATACATCGAATATTAATAATTTTAAATATTAATTGTTATTCTATTTTTTATTAAATATAAAACAATATGTACAAAAAATTTATTTTTTCTTATTTTATATCAATAAATTGTTTAAATTATTTATTACTTCGAAGACTAGTTATCATTCCGTTTATTTTCTCGGCTAGTAATCTGTCTGACGGCCCGCACTGTGCCAATACAAATGATAACGCCGATGAATCTTTTTGTTCGTAGGCAGTTTGAGCAGCTTCCACTAGCATCCTGTTTAGCAAACACATATTTATAATTAAATGGTCAATAATTAAACACTAATTAACAATTTACGCGCTTGCTCTAGTATATTACACACCAAGGGAGGAAAGTTGGACATTTCGATCCGCGTGTATAATTGCGCAACTGGGCAAACACGCGGATTGGGAGGTCCAACTTTCCTCCGTGGTGTGTATAAGATTTTTCACCAGATCTGTACCTGAAAGTTTAAATTTCTGCCTCTGTGGGAAGGATGGCACATGTGCTAATTTTTATCATTTGTTTTTTTAGGAGAGAAAAGACCGAATTTCTTTCTTGAAAACAGAGCAAGAATTTAAACTTTCGGCGCAGGTATGTCGAAAAAAAGTTTCAAAACTTACTTGAACTTGGCTAGATATTTAACTTTCAATTCGTCTCTAACACGAGTCAAATATTTTTTTCCCTCATCTAGATTATTGTACTTCAAGCACTCGTCAATGAACGGCTAATTCAAAAATAATTATTTATTATTAACTATGAATAATTAAACAAAAATAATTTACAAAAAAATACCTCATAGCCAATCGGAGATTTTTTGCTTTTAGAAAATTTCTCCAGTTCACTCCAATGTCCGCGTTCAGACAGACACTGGATCCGTAACCACCAGTACCTTCTGTCGGGAATTTTGTACTCTGAGCGCAATTTATCAGCTAATTTAACTTCATTTTGCATCAGCAATAGTTGGACTGTATCATGAAGAGATTTTCCTATCACCGACTCGCGTAAAGTTTCCTCTAATTGTCTTTGGTACTTAAGTAATTTAACTTGTTCTTCAGTCAATGCTGCATTAGTGTCATAACGTCCCATTTTGAATTTTTCTTGAGCGTTTAGTAATAGCGGCTCACGAGTTAACGCGTTCTGTATATAATTAATTACAATATTAGAAATTTACAGTCCCCATAAGACTGCCCGAGTACTACTGTCGTCTTTTGTTTATAAAAATGTACAATAGATTAATTAGCTAATGTAATAATTAGTAACAAATTACCTTTGGTTGATAACTTTCTCTGATATACCAGAGAGCTTGTGAATAAAAATCATCATACATATCATAAATATCTAGCAAAGCTTCACGATTATGATTCCGACAGTATTTAATGTACAGTGACATCGCGAGTGGGCAATGTTTTATTGACATCTATAAATAATATAACAAATTATTTAAAATAAATCACTCGTTGGTTTCTAAAGTTACCTCAAAATTAGCTAGAGGCATGTTCTTTTGAAAATGTAAAATAACATGATAAACTAAGTCCGTATTTCCACTTTCTACTGCTTTGTCAAGAGCCGCTCTTTCGACACCAAGACGCAAAAGTAGTGGCACCTGGAGTTGAGCTCTCGGCTCATAATCTATCAACTTAAAATATTTAAATAAATAAAATACTTATCATTATAAATATTTATTGAATAAAAAAAAATGATTCTAAATAAATACTTTGATAGCTAATTGTTTTCTACCACAATCGGCAGCTTTTTCAGCAATTTCGCTGTAAGATACTCCACGTGCGTAGCCTAATTTAGCTGCTATCTCTTCAGCTATTTGTTCTTTATCCAATACTGATTGTTTTACCTAAAATTATTTAAAAATTATTATTAATTATCAATAAAAACAGGGTGGCCACAAACCGGAAATTATTAGAGAATTTGATGCAACCAGAAAATATCGGGGAATTTCAAAAAGTATCCGGGGATTTGCGACAGCTCAAAATTTTTTAATTTTTCATGCATGATCTGGTCTTGAAATTTTTTTAAGATTAATGACAATTATCGAAAAAATTTTATTGAAGCCTGTAGACCGTTTCTAAGACGAGTAAAAATTTAGAAATTTTTTTACTACGCACAGTTCCGGAGTAATCATAAAAAACCGTAAAAAAAAAAAATTTCCATATATTTGTAGCCACCTTGTAATAAATGGAGTTATTGATAACTAGTAAGCAAATAAATTTTTTATAAGACCTTATAACAAGCCCAGTGAGCAAGAATTCTGCTTTCACCATCAACTTCAGGTATTTGTAAGTGACGCGCTATTTGAATAGCTAAATAATAATGTCTTCTAACTACCAAACGATCTAATAACACCTGATTTGTCAATAAATCCAATCTAATTAATGAATTATTAAGAAATTTATAATCCCAACATTAACAAAAAAAAATTAACAATAATTAGTGGGGTAAAAAAAGGATACTGTGTAAAAGTCAAAGGAATTCCAACAGTCGGATGTCTGATGGCATTTAAAACTCTTAAAATCCTACACATTGTGACATATCGTTCTGGATCAATGGATTTACTGAATCCCTTTCCAAATTTAGCCGCCTAAAGTTAAAAAGTAATTAATAAAATGCAAGTATTTAATTTATTGATATAAAAAATAATAAATTAATTACTCGCATGAGAAGTTTCTGAGTCTCGGGATCAAACTCATGGCTGGCTGCGTTAACACAATCCTTGATGGCACTGTCAAGTTTGTCTTTAACTAGATCAATGTAACTGTCGGCTTTGTGACTGCGCTTTTCAAATTGTTTTGAAGCCTCAAGCAAATAGGACGCGGGATCAGTTGAGTTGATGCGGAATATTTTCTGAACGACATTTGGGACTTTTTGAATCATTTCATGAGAACTCGCGGAAATAACTCGGACACCGTCAACTTCAGTTACTAGATGGACGGGACTGTCATAGACGTGTAGAATAGTGTCACCACTGCGGCCAATGACCATCAGAGAATTATTCCAGCAGCATACGACCGCTTCCGTTCCACACCAAGCGATGTCTGTGAGCGGTTTGTTGATCCCGGTTATACATTCTGTATATTTTTCTTTTAGATCAACCGATCCTAAGTACAAATGTCCAGTGTCTCCGTACAATGCCAGATGCAAATTATTTGCCGACACTGCCATCGCGGTGATATTATTTATTTTGTTGCTAAATAAGTTACCGAAAGGTATCGGCGCTGGTGTTTTGCCCATATGTTGGATTTGGTACAACCCATTTTGATTTGAAATTATCACCTGGCTCTGTCTCTCGAAACAGACTACACACCAGGAGTCTATTGGACCTCCCAGTTCTACAGAAAATAAATAATTTAGATTATTTAAAATAAAATCATAACTTTTTCTTTTCCTAGGATAATTAACTTACTAGGAATTTCGGGTAATTGTCTCACTTTAGGGTCAGCGACATTATTCACTAGAAATATTAAATTTGTAGAAGTTAGAACTGCTACTCCAGTGCCATTTACTGATGTGAAAAATTTTGCATCTATAACTTTTGTATTTTTAGCTTCCTAAAATATACAATAATAAGTAATAAATTTTTGAGGACATTCTCAGACAGTGTCCCCCACTTTTTAAAAAATTTCAATGACTCAACTGTCATAAGTGTATCAAAATTTGGTCAATTAATTAAAAAATAATTGAAAAAAAGGAAAATTTCGCTGATAAAATTTTCAAAAAATTACTTGCAGTTGATATCAATTGAGAGTTAAACGAAATTTGGAAAATAAATTTCAGTAAAATCTTCATGTCAATTTTATAATTCTAATTTTTAAATTTTGTAGGCTAAAATTTACAGAGAAAAAAAAAAATTTGTCTTAGTATGAAGATTCTTTTTTTCTGGATATTTACCAAATTTTGTTTAACTCCAAATTGATAACTGCAATTAATTTTTTAAAAATCTAAATCTCAGCGAAATTGAAACTACGCTGTACTTTTTTCAATTAATGCTTTAATTTCTTTTTAATTAATTAATCAAATTTTGATACGTTTGTGACAGCTGTCATTGAAAATTTTTAAAAAGTGGGGGGCACTGCCTCAGAATGTCTTTAAAAATAATTAACAGCAACTCGAGATAATTTTACTTACACTTCCCATGCTAAAAGTAGTTTGGTATGATCCAAAAAGATCATAATTAAGAATCATTCCGTCATCTTGAACACAGAGAAGCTCTTCTTGATGAGACCATCCCATCCGTACTAACTGTCCGCTGTTCCACTTTTAAATAAATAACAACATTAATTTGAATTATCAAATGATAATTTTCAAGTACTTACATTAATTGTAAAGACACTTACTGTAAATTTAGTAGTTACTTTTCCTGATGATGAGTACAGAGATATTATAGGTTTGTTAGAACCTTGGATTTTAACGAATTTTTTCGGATCTCTCGTAACTGCAATGGATCCTCCATAAGGAGCAGCGATTAGCTGATTGTTCAAATTAACTTCATGTTGTAATTCAATTGGGTACAGCTCGAATTTTCTGTTAATAAAATTATTTATCATAAATGATAGAATAATTGACAGATTTTTGCAAAAAAATAATTACCTGAAATAAGTGTCTCTCCCCAGGGGGAACCAATCAGCTGTCAACATTACAGGCATGATTATTCAAAGTAATTGAAATAATAATTTTTTTTATTGTTATTTATTATCATGTGTCATATATTTATTTTTGTGACAATGAGTGACATGAATCTTTGACAGATAAATTAACCAGAGGCTAAACGGGAGTGGCGCCAATTCTCACTTGTCCATATTCCCACTTAAAAAAAAATATATTGGCAGCATTGATAACTTGGAAACGAACTATACTTTCAAAATATTGCAGGTAGTAAATATATATGTAGGTATATTTTCATTAAATGATAAATTTACCGATCGAGCCAACGTAGAGCCACATGTAGAGAATTTAATAAAGTATGGGTGTAATTTTTAAAAATATTTTTTTTTTGTTATTTATCATTTTGAAAAAAATTCAGAAATTATTCGTCGTCAGCTGACTTCACTATTATAAATTTAAATATTAATTGAGGGCCAGTTTTTCAAACCGGGTTTATTTTTATCCAGGTTTAAATTAATATTACTAGTATATCTACATTAGTATACATTAATAATATATAGATATACCACTAATAATAATTTACACCCGGATTAAAAATAAACCCGGTTTGAAAAACTGGTCCTGAGTTTCTCATAAGGAAACGTGACGTTCGCACATCAAACAATTTTTCAAATTTTTCTCTCGATTTTTTTAAATTTTATTTTTTTGTTACGATAAAAAGTCATTCATTTCATATATATATGTAAGTATATATTTCTGTAATAACGGGGAAGTCTATCATTTGTGACGCGATATTGATAGAGGTCTAATCCTTTTCTTTTATTCTTATTGTTGAGCACAAGCTTCTGTAATTAAACCCTGCTAATTACCCTTTACCCGTCCCTTAAGGCGGCTCAGGTATACTGATATTTAGTAAAGGCTAATAGTAATGATGTAATCAGCCCCAACTAATAAATGAAAACATTAATTTTATTAAATCAATTTTTATTTACTGTTATATTATAATTTAGATGCTTATTAAATTCAAAGATTAAGTTACAAATTTATTATTTCAACGTATTCAGTGATTTTGTTGAAATATGAATAATTACCTAAACAATTATCCACACTCGTGCTTATTAAATAAGTCAAGCCGATATTTATAATTGAACCGATAAACTATCGGTTAAAATAATTAATTCAGTAACATGTATCTTAGATATTGCATGCCAATTTTGTTTCCTGAACATATACAAATAAATTTAATTTAAAAACAAATAATTTCCAATCCTTCTTTTTACCTGGGCAATCAAAGTTCGGGACAAAGACGGTTTTTCAGATTAAAGTGCTTCTAAGCACTACTAGACAGTTCGTGTAAAGAATTGATAATTCTTTATAAATAGTAAAAAATATCAATAATCATAAATTATTTCTTATCTTTATCGGTATCAGTCGATTCTTTTTTAACTGCTGATTCTTTTTTACTATCGTGTTTCTTATTGCTACTGTCTTTATCTTTATCTTTATCTTTGCTGTCTTTATCTCCCTCAGGTTCTTTTTTAATTGAACTTTTGCTGTCACTCCACCTCGAGTCGCTCTTAGATTTACTGTCCGAGCCGTTTACTTCCGAGGTTTTTTCATCCTGGATTTCTACTATTTCAACTTTTTTAGAGTTTGAATCGCTCTGTACTATTTTAGCTGTTGTGTGATACACACTTTTCAAAGCGCTCAAGTATGTATGACATTCAGACTGCAAATAAAAATTAAAATAATAAATAAATAAACAATTGATTAAATTAAATAGTAAAGAAAATTAAGGGCATTCTCAGACAGTGCCCCCTACTTTTTAAAAATATTTAATAACTTTCAACTGTCATAATCATATTAAAATTTGATTAATTAATTAAAACCTTAATTGAAAAAAGGACAACTTAGTCATAATTTCGCCAAAATAGAATTTAAAAAAAAAATTACTTATAGCTGTTGTCAACCAGGGGTTGAAAAATAATTTTCTGACTAAATTTTACCGTAAAAAATTTGAAAATTCAAATTATAAAATTGACATGGAAATTTTACTGAAATTCATTTTTCAAATTTCGTTTACCTCTCAATTGATATCAATTGTAACTAATTTTTTTTTTAAATCTATACCTTGGCGAAATTACTACTACGTTATCCTCTTTTGAAATCCGGTTTTAATTTTTGTTTAATCAATAGATGAAATTTTAATACACTTATGACAATTGAAAGTAATTCAAAATTTTTAAAAAGTGGGGGCACTCTTTGAGAATGGCCTTAAAATAACTTACCGTAGTCTTTTTAAGTTTTTCATCGGTGCTCCGAAGTCTGTCCTTGTAATTTTTCAAATCGTCAGTGACGTCTTTCATAGTGCTAGATTGTTTATGTAATCTATCATTTACAGAATTCAAGTCGTGTTGAATCTCCATCATGCGGGCTTCAGTCTCAAGTCGCGCCTTCTCGGATCTCTTCAATTGACTAACTAATTTTTCTAGATCGAGCAATGATCCTTTGAACATAATAAATCCTTCTGGTACTGACTCAGTGTTCTGTTCATCGGAACTGTTTTCGCGACGCGCACGTTTTGATGCCGGTCCACTACCAACAAATACTGGTAGTAATTTTTTATTACCTGTTTAACAATAATTAAAATATTATTAATACATTCAGCGTGATCGACTTCCCAGTGCTCAGTCTCCTGAAGAACTATCCTACTTATTGACAAATAAATTTACCTAGTGCTAATGATTTGAGTGCCTCTTCATCCTCATCGCCCTTCATAGACCCGTCAGATTTTTCTGAGCCGTCGTCCTCCTTCTTGCTCTCTTTGCTAGAATCCTCCTGAGCTTTATCTGTCAGCTTGCGATAGTGAAGGGAATCACGTGTCACGACTTTCTGCACGAGTTTACGTACTTGAGCGCGAGATAAATTTAATCCCAGTGTGTAAATAAGTTCTTCGATATCTTTATCAAAAATATAACCGCAGTGCGTTTGATCGAAGTATACAAATGATAATAATAAATAAGGATCGTGAGTATAAAGTTTGACTTTCTTTTTCTTCGAGTCTTTTTCCTTATCGCGCTTGCCGTCTTTTACTGAATTATCATCATCCTGAAAATAAAAAAATTTTAATAAAAAAATAAAAAAAAAAAATTCTTAAAAAACTAAAATACTTAAATACCTCAGTTTCTTCATCTTCGAATTCTTCGTCGTCATCTTTGTCGCGTTCCTTATCATCCGTTTTACCTTTGCCGTCCTTATCATCCTTCTTGTCTTTGCTACTCTCCCGCTTCTTGTCGTCTTTCTTACCACTACTTTTTTTATCATCATCCTTCCTCTTTTCTTTGTCATCCTTTTTATCATCTCGCTTGTCATCTTTCTTATCCTTTTTCTTGTCCTCTTCTTTTTCCTTAGTCTTCTCTGGAAGACTACACAGGCTCCGGTAAATACGGAAGCCGTAATCTCGCATCAGCATTTCGTTGAATAGTTCCGCGAAAAGTGACACTTCGAATGAATGTTCCTAAAAATTATTAATAATTTTTTTTATCATCTTTATTTTCATTAAATAAAATAAGTAAAATAAAAATAATCTTTTTTAATATTTACTTTAGTATCTTCTGGACGGTAATCCAATAAAACACTCAGTGACATCACAGTACAGTCAAATTTACCGCTCTTAGCTGTTTTTGATGGATGGACAATAATGTGCGATGTTTCTGGTAGCGTGTAACGTTTTTCCAACAACGCACGCTCGCGTTCCGTATTTTTTTTCTTATCTTCATCATACTAAAAATAATATTCTTATATTAATAATTAATTTATCAAAACACTACAATTAAGTCAATAGAAAAATTCAAACTAGAAAGTTCAGTAGAATTTTTTTTTTAATTTTGAATTTTCCCGCTTTTTTATAAAATTTAATTTAAATAAAATAAATATAAAATATATAATAATAATTTACCTCTTTACTTTTCTTTTCTTCCTTGACTTCTTTTATTTCTTTGACATCTTTAACTTCCTTTACTTCTTTAATTTCTTCTTTAGCAGCAACAATTTCTTCATCATCTTCAACGTCATCTTGCCGACCTTCTTCTCTAGCCTGCTCAGATTTAATAACTTTCAAAAGCCGCGCGCATAATTGTGACTTCAATCCTTTAGAGCTCAAATTTCGCGCCACCAGTTCCTGGCGCAGTTCATTTACCTGCAGAATAATTATTTTTTATCACCAAACCCAATATTCATTTCTCATTAAAATCAACAACCAAAGAGCTTACATTCATGGTCTTAGGATCCAGATCAGAGTAATGCGTCGGGTCTTTTTTCTCAGCAATGTCATCCTGAAAGCAGAAAGGAAAGTCAGTTAACATGAATTAACTAAGCGATAAAAAAAAAAAAAAATAAAACTACAAACATAAGCAACCGTTACAACCCTCAATCTCAATCTCATTCTTACTCCACTCATACATTTAAAACACTTCTAAGACACATAGAGATCAGCATTTAAAACGTTGACCCTTAAATGACTTAAATAATATTTTGCTTTCTCTCTCTCACTCCATGACTCTCAAATTGTCCTGGCTCTGGTGTCGGTGTCGGTATGGATTTTTAAATATTTATATAATAATATCAGTAAACTTATAGAGTACAGAAAAATTATAAATGAAACGGGATTGCAATAGAATTTAATAAAATAAATTAATTTATCAACATGTAGATGGGATTAAAAAATTTGTCGTGTTCCGAATTTTACTTATCGGCCACGAGCTACTGGTTTATATTTTTTTGCATATTGTTCGTCAATCATTTAAATAAATAAATAAAGAATTTAAAGACCAGGATCAGTACTCAATAAAGAAAATAAATATAAAAGATCGAGGAACAAATGCTAGTCTACTAAAAAAATAAAAGTTATGGAAGAAACAGGTCGATAAATATGATAACAGTCTAAGGGCTGATAATGTAAATGTAAATATAGTTGTAAGAATAAGAAGAAAGTATGTAGAGAAATATGGTAGTAATAAATATGGGATGGTTGTGGGCAGTGCCTTTTGATCAGCGACGGCAGCCTCATCAGCAGCGTCATTGTTGGGATCCAGCATGACGACGGCATCGTCGGGACTAGATGCAGTACGCAGCAGCTTTCGCTCCAGTTGTTTCTTATAGCTGAGATGCAGACTGTCCCACTCCAGCTTGGTAGGCACACAGCTCCAAACATCTGGGAGAAATAGTATCACCGTTTCAACACGACTAGGCACCACTCTGCCAGACTTGTGGGTCGTCTCAGCACGCCTGTAGTAGAGCTCCAGGAACCGGTACCTGTGCCGCAAGGAAAAAAAAACAATATCGAAACGTCAGCTCTGGTTAATGCCGGGTAATTTTGTTTTTTATTAGCCTCGCCTTAATGCTAAATTTAAATTTCATTTTATTTTCTTTAAGTGTTTGCTTGCTAAGCCCACCCACTGCAGACAAAGCCACGTACAGCCATAAGTCAACGTCTTCAACGATCAAGCGACATTTTAGACGGTCAGTGACGTTAAAATAATATAAATATATATATACAAATATATAATCTGAGTAATAGTAATAAGTAGACAAGTTATAGTTTAAATGTAGTTTTAAATATCGGAGAGATAGTGCTGGTGATACCATGAAATCTGTCGTCTAGTTGACTCTAGTAGATGCTCGTCCAACTCTAGTAGCATTCGCCGTCTGGATTTACTTTATTACTTCCATTAAATACCTACCTTTCATTTAATTAATTAGCTATTGCTATTGTCTATTTTTATTTTTATTTTAAAAGACTCCAGCTACTGTTTACAATCCGTTAATTTAATTTTTTTTTTTTTTATCTCTACAAGTTACTCTGGTAATAAAATGTGTAGTGATAAGAATTGATAGTAGTTTTTAATTGATATTAATAATAAACAAAAGCAAAGTTAAGTTAATCTATAATATGTCAGTCAGGCAGCTAATAAAGAGCACAAAAACTAGTGCATTGTCTTGGTATGCAAGTAAACGAAAAATATTTACGACTCTATTTATATTTATATTTATTTTAAATACTTTGTACTTGGACTTTGATTTGAGTATTCAAATTATATAATGTAGTAAATAAATAAATAAATAAAATTGATGATTAAGGAGAAGTGTGAGGGAGCTTACCATTGGGTGCAGTGAGACAAATCAATGCCCGTGAGCGCTTTGCAGGTTCTGACGGCAGTCTTTATTAAGACGGAGGGATCTTTCTCGGGGTTCAAGCCGTCAAGAGAAGGACTCCAGGGTCCGCCGATCGCCATTGTCTCGTTTTTCCCTCTCAGGCCTACGAGGAAATTTATCAGACGCGTCGGGTGCACGTAGTCGCGGTCTGGATCGCGGTCTTCGGTTACACCGCAACATCTTTTGTAAATTTCTTCCATCGCGGGCATCGAGATCAACATCACCTGCAATTACGTTATTTTTACTGTCCAGTTTTTAACTTCTTCTTTATGATGAAAAAAAATATTATGAAATTTTACTTTGGCTGAGAATAAATAATCAGCGTCCGCTGGCTCTAGCACTGCAGCATTTTCAACGCAAGGTTCGACATCTTTGTGCATAACATGAAAAGAACAGGGTTTGTTTAAAGTGAACGGCATGTGGGGTGGAAATGCGTCAACCCAACGGAAATTTGTTGAAAAGAAATCACTCGGAATGTACATATTTTGATAACGTCTACGGACTTCCAATACATCCGCTTCCGGTCTGTATTAACACAAATTAATTTTAATAATTTATTAATACAGCTCTCAATTATTATAAAAAATAAAGGCAACTGTTTAGAATCGCGGCTCCATATGTTTTTGACAAGCAAAAGTCATATTTTAGACAAATTGCTTTGAACCCAATTTTGACAGAAAGTATTTTTTGGTGGATTGATGATATATTTGCTTAATTAGGTGTTATATAAACATCAATATTCCATAGGTTTATACAAAAGGCATAAAATTATTTTTGACATTTTATAGTTCCGCGCCACACTGCATTATTTGAGATGATTTCCTTATTTTTTCATGTATTGAAAAAGTTTATTTATGGATATTTAAAGTGTGAGCACTTGGAACTTTGAAAAATGTGCGGAGTCGCGGTTCCGAATAATTACCAAAATAAAAATAAATAAACTTACAAGTCAAGTGCTATCTTTGGTATCTGTACCATGTAACGCGGTACGACTCTTGTACGACGACGTGGTCTAGGTGATTTACTGCGGCGTGTCCTGGACGGGCTGCGTTCTTCCTTTTTCTCACGTTCCCTGATTCTTTCTTCACGGCGGCGCTTGCGTTCGATTTCTTCCTCGTCATTACGACGGTCTCGCGGTGATCTTTCTCTTACTCTAGCGACTTTGTTGCGATTACTCGTCGCATTGTTCGTAGGATTATTGCTTACGAACCTCCCGCTGCAAGAGTACCACAAAATAAATAACTCATACTCATAAGGATAATAACTAAATTAAAATAATTACCTATTATTACTATTGTCATTAGGAGGTGGTACAGCATTGTAGCCACCAGATTGTCGACTTGGTTGCTGCTGGCGATTCATCTGCTGCCCAGACTGTTGGTTACTAGCATTATTATTACTATTACCCATTGGCAGTACTTGGATACGAGTTGCATTCCACTTAAAGGGCATCGATGGATTGTACGAAGCTTCAACTAGTACACGATCACCAACCACTGGGTTCGAACCCTTCACACATGCGCTGTAATTTTTATTTAAAATTAATATCTTTACCCCCTTGAGAAGTAAAAATATCTTATCCAATAAATTTAAATAAAGTAGATAATAACTTGGTTTGAAAGAAAACGTCCTCATCGACGAAGCCAAAATTATCATGGACTTTGGTAACTGTTCCCGTGAAAACTCGCTGTTTAGTAGACGGAGAAGAGACATTTTGCTGCACCTGCTGTGCTGATACTCCAGTTACTGATTGCTGAAACGCGTTGGTGTTCAATGATCTAGGTGTTGGATAAGAAACCGTCGCTACTTGGGGGTACAATTGGCTGGCAATACTAGAAGGCAAATTGGAACCCAGTTGGGCCATTGATGCCATCGTTATATTTGGCTACAAATAATCAAATCCATTAAAATCCTGTGTAATTAAAACATCTCATTATGCTAATAAATAAAAATTATTTATTAACCTGTTGTAGACCTAGACTTTGCTGATAAACTTGTTGAGTTTGTTGCTGATATTGTACCATTTGTTGTCCTCCAATACCACCCATAGCTTGGCCCATTATTTGCTGCTGGATATTTGGTATTCCCTGTCCTGTAAAAAATTATACATCAACATTTAAAATCAATCACCACAATTGATTGACTTGATAACAAAAATTACGTCATCCATAAATAATTTAATAACTGATTCATTAATTTATTGGTATCGGGACAATCACAATAAATTAAAATTCACAATTGTAAGAAAAAAAAAGAAATTAATAGAAGTCGTCATGCTATTTTATGGCCAGCAAATATAACAATAGTGTTTTCCTTATCAGGTGATAACAATTAGCATGAAATAAGTCAGCAAATATCAAAGTCATTTTATAATTAAATATATACTTAATAAATATATTTAAAAATTTCGCAATACCAATGCCATCTGATATATATGAGTATATATATTTATACATATTATTAAATATAGTACTTAT
Organism: Microplitis deprimator; assembly: GCA_964016945.1. Taxonomy (NCBI): domain Eukaryota; kingdom Metazoa; phylum Arthropoda; class Insecta; order Hymenoptera; family Braconidae; genus Microplitis; species Microplitis deprimator. The sequence goes on along the minus strand of OZ024711.1, from coordinate 3,934,791 downwards.
ATATTAGAAAAAAAAGTAATTTTTTTTTTTTTTTAATGATGTAAAGTTCAAGTACGACTAATAATTACCAGCATTTCTGACCCAAGGTGGATTCTTTCCACCACCAAATGGTGACATATTACTCATCTTTAATCAATGAGGTAGTTTGAAAGTTTAATTATTTCACTTTATTTATTAGTATAATAACCAAATTATTTTTAATACAGATTTACTAACAGCGTCCTTCACTTGGTCGCCATATTTTTTTTTATCAATTACTACCCAGGTCAAATCACAACTCACTACTCACTCACACGTAATTTAATCACATCATCAATTAATTGTGATTAATTAGTTTACTAATTACACAATTACAATCTCTATTAATCAAAAAAACTATCCGCGGATTATTTAAAAACTAAATTTAAACCGCGAGCGTAAAATAAAAATTTGAATTTCCCGCGAATGCGCGGGAGAATTTAAAAAGGTCAAACTGAGTGCGCGGCCAATCCTCGGGGTCTATTAATGTTATATCACTTCCTCTAGAGACCAGAAGTGGTGAGCAACGTCGTTCTCGATGGAGATTGGTGGAAATATAAAGTAAATTCGTACATTGAACTCCGAAAATAATTATTTTTTGAACAGCGTTGTAAATATTACGCAACTATCAAATTTCAAATTAGCACGTGGCTCGAGTTTTTTATCTACTGACTAATAATTTATAATAATAATAATTGTTATAATAAATAATAATAATTATTGTTGTTATAAATAAATAGTAATTTTACAAGATACAAAATTTATTTCCGTTGAATTCCACTGAGCAAGTGTAAAATGGCGTTGGCATCGATCTACCGGTTGTCAATTGATTCGACCTTCAGCAGTTTCAGCCATTTGGGAGCCACCGCCCGCCGGAGTAACCCGTCTTACTTATTCTTTGCTAGAAATTTTGCAAAACTTGCTGAAAAAATGGGTTTACCGCGTGTTTTCTTCGACATGGCCGTCGATAACCAGCAAGTCGGCCGAATTGTCATGGAGGTGAGTTATTTATTATTTTATAAACCATTTATTTATAATTATTACCAAGTAATAACCGACGCGCAACCGGCTTGAGTCACCGGCGCCATTAGCCATTTTGATATAAAATCATTTATGGTTCATATAAAATTACATCTTATCACTTTTATTTCTCTTAATATTTAATCACTACTGCGCATAATTAATTATCACTAAAATTGATATTAAAATATTTTGAAAAATTCAAATTATAAAAAAGTTGACTATAAATAACTATGAGGAAGTGATGCGCGCGTGGAAAATTTTCCATTCGTCATGAAAAAAAAAACGTGGTGGCGTGATTGCATATCAAATGATCGGGCGCAGTAAAATATCTGGTTATTTTTAGTCAGTTAATAAAATAAATTATTTAATATGATAATTTTTTAAATCCTGTAGTTGAGAAGCGATGTCGTCCCCAAGACCGCCGAAAACTTCCGTGCTCTCTGCACAGGAGAGAAGGGATTCGGCTACAAAGGCAGCAGTTTCCACAGAGTGATCCCGAACTTCATGTGCCAAGGAGGTGACTTCACAAACCACAATGGAACTGGAGGAAAATCCATCTACGGCAACAAATTCGAGGACGAGAACTTCGATCTGAAGCACACCGAGCCCGGTGTCCTATCGATGGCCAACGCTGGTCCCGGAACCAACGGCAGCCAGTTCTTCGTCACCTGCGTCAAGACCAGCTGGCTTGATGGCAAGCATGTGGTCTTCGGTAAAGTAATCGAAGGAATGGACGTTGTCAAGAGGGTGAGTCTCCACTAAATTAATTATTTTCCATTATCAGTTGACACGATTTTAGTCAGTAGATTGAAACTAAATACACAATTATTGTGTTACAGTTGGAAGCTTTGGGATCACAGAGCGGGAAGACATCCAAAAAAATCACCATCGCTGATTGTGGACAATTGTAGATCTGTAAATCGTATGTAATACGACGAGATACAGTAATGACTGCACTATTATGTAGACTTTGAGTACCTTTTTTTCTTCAACTTCCTGTCATACGTAAAACTGAAATAACAAATGCGAACATAGCTTCCAATAATTGGTTCAAGGCAACTATAATCGCGCCTTATTTAAGTTAATAAATTAAGTAACGAGTTCATTATATATTAAATAAAATGCTGATGGTGCTTCAACTCGAAGATCTCGTCGCAAAATATTTAAAACAAACCACGTAAACAATAATCTGGCTTTCACAATTAATTATGGTCTCATTTGTGTTAGATTCTCTGTCCACAATGCAGTTATACAGTTATACTCGGTTTCCATTTATCTTCAAGTAATCTATACATTTAAAACAAAAACAAATCACACTAATAATTACTTATCAATTGGTACCTTTTGTGAACGTTCGGTTGATAAACAGACGTCGCTCTTCTCTCCTAACTTTATATTTCTACATTTTATTATTGTATTTATCTATTATCAGTACGCATTTATTATTCGTTATTCTTCCTTTGTACTCTTGCACAATCAGTTATTTAAAACAATAAACAATTCAATTAAAAATAATAATAATAATAATTATTATTACTAATTATGTATTATAAAAGTGTTAAATCATTCCGTTTTATTGATCGAAGAGTGTACTTTCAATCGACGTCCTATTTCTACTTAATAAAAATTGTTTTCAGTAAAATAAATCCGTCTTTTAATTTTACCATAAAATACGAGTATGAATGTAGCAGACATCAGGCATTTAAAATTATAAATAATTAAAAAAAAAATATTTATAAAAAATTCACTTATTAATTTTAAAATTTTTTAAATGCGCATTTTTTTAAAATTTAATTTTATTAATTATTTACTCTATTTATTGTTAATTTTAAATTTCTGATTTCTACATTCACACTCATTATAAATTCTTATTAATTTAATTGGCTCCTTACTTGTTTTCAACAATTAAATTAAAAAAAAAAATGCACATGTAGAAAATTAAAAAAACTATAAGTGCATTTTTTTAAATACTTTTTTTTTTTAATTTATCATTTTTAAAAAAATTTAAAGTTATATTTTATCTAAAAAATTACGTCTCAGACAAAAACGTCATATTTTTACATTGAGGTAATGACTGAAATATTTCACGTGATATATTTTGATACATAAACAGGGGTCATCAATTATTATAAAACAAAATAAAAGCATGTAATGTAACATTTAATATTTATTTTACATAACGTACAACAATTACAGATTCATTTAATCATAATTATACATATAATTTAAAAGTATTAAATAAATCCGACATTTAAATTAGCGATCAAGGTGTGACTGGAATAGTATGATGGTAATTCATCATTTGTCTTGTCATCATTGTCATTAGTCGAGTTGGTTTTATTAAACCACTGAATTTCCATTACTCGTTATCCCATCAAAGTATTAAGTCAGTGCAACCAGGTCCGTTATTTGCCAGACTGCGATTGCACGTGACATAAAAAGGTATATTATTATTATTAGGTAATGGCCTTTTTTAAATTATTATCATTATTATTATACTATTCGTACTTAACTTAACGTTGTAGGACATATATATATTATCAACTGTTACATAGTGTCAAATCTATTTACATAAGAATAACATTGACAGATTAATATACATCACCAATGGCTGGGGTTCGTCATGCACAATTACGAGTATTATTTTTTATCTTTATTATCAATCATGACACTAACACTTTGTTTGTTTTTGTTGTTGTAATGGATAATTTATAATTATTATGTAACGCAATAACAAAATTAAAACAAGAGTGTTTACAGTTTCAGTAGTGATCACGGTGTGATGATTTCATTGTTAAGATATCCGGTATCTTCTTATCGATTGTCTATACAATTAAATAATATGGTCCTTGAATTTGTCGTAATCTTTATTTATCACTGGCTCTACTGATTATACAATTACCCACTGATTATGTAATCGGGTCATTAACTTTCATTGTATGTACATATATATGAATATACATTAGGGTGCTTGGTTTCGATTGGACGTTTTTTTTTTTTTCGCTGACGCAATTAAATTTTTTGTCAAAAAAATTATTTGAATATTTCGAATGTTAGGTTTAGTTTCGAGTACTTTTTATCTATTGAAGTTTTTTTTGTAATGATTCTAATAATTTTGGAAATAAAATATTTTGTGGAAAAAAAATAAATTTGGATATTTTATTTTTTCAAATCATTTGAATTTCGGTAACTCGTGAACTATGGAGTTCAGCGACGACCTAAAGAACTTTTTTTGGAGAGAATTAAATTTCTTACACAATTGTCTGAAACATTTTTACTATTTCTTCAGTAGTTTACACTCCAAAAGCAAAAAAAGATCAATTTTGAAAAAAATTTTTCGCGGTTCTTAAGTAAACAGTTCGAGTTACCGCAATTACTACTCGTTTGAAGAATAATTTCATGAAAAGTCGAACTTTTTAAATGGGAAAACTTTGATTTTTCAATGGGAATATTTAGAATTAAATTAAAAGCCGAAATTTTTTTGAAATTTTAGTCAGTGAAAAAAAATAAACGTAAGTTTGAGACAAAGCACTTTAATATATATGTTTATTTGTGTGTATGTATGTGTGTTGATGGTTACTAATTTTATTTCAATGGTTTCAATAGACTTTAAATGAATTTAATAAATACACGTATGAATATTTAAAATTCTCCAGGCCTTTGACCAGCAAAGACGTAAAATATCATTATAATAAAATTAATTTTAAAAAAATACTCCACGGATTTATTTGACAAAGAGATCTTTTAAGGATGAACATATAGACGAGTCGCAGGCTTCTGTTTCCGGTTCCTTACTACCGGCGAACCAACTGGTAACTTTACCGGTTTTCGGTTTTCCCGGGGAAACTACGGGTTTTGCTGAAGAGGTCGATGGAGAGTCGGGCTCGGCGGCGCGCTGGGAGGTCAGAAATTCTTCGATGGCGGACCCGAGGACTTGGGCGTCAACGCTGGTGCCGCTGTCGTCGTCCCAAACTACCTTGTGCCTGGGTTCTTTTGGCGGCGAAGAGGACTTGGCGAGTGATACTTTTACGGCTTTCATAACTTTAAATTTTTCGAGTTTTATTGAGGTCGAAGGAAGATCCGTACTTTTCTGTTTCTTCCACATGGGCTGGTGCCGGTTCGCGAACCAGCTCGAAGGCGCCGGGCTGTCTGTCGAGTTCTTTTCAATGCTGGTTCGTCTATTTCCCGTGCCATGAAGTATCGATATGTCGAAACTGTTTGACCGGTGGTCCTTCAACCGACATCTCTTTTGCTCGAGATTTCTTTTATTTTTTTCATCGCGCGAGGGCTCTTCGCCGCAGCGGTTTATTTCCGTTGCCGAGGAAGTCAATGAGCTGAGAATAGATATCAAGTCAGTATTGGAACAAACAATACCCGGTGATGATGCATTCATAAGTGTCCGAGGAAATTCAGAAGCGCGTCTGCGTGACGTCGAGGCCTGATTCGTACCCGACAATGAACATGATGACGACGATGAGGGAATGGCGGCGAAATCTGAGTAACGTCTTTGCTGTTGCTGAGTGTATCTTTGTGATGAGGAATTACCTTCAAGGGGCTGGACTTCACACACTCGTTCTCTTGATGACGTTTTCCACATCTTCAAGCGTACCTGTATCAATAGTCATCATTATCATTACCATCATAATCATTGTAATTATCATCATCAGTATCAAAAAAATAATTTAATTGTCTTACCGATACTTTACCTTTCGCGCCTTGATCTCCGCGATATCGTCCATAATATCCAACTGTAGATTATGAGTACTTCCAGAATTGCTCGGCGGTCCGGTGATTCCAGAGGAAGTGGAGTCGCGTCTGATCGGTAGTATCCGTGTTGCTCCAGGAAGTGCTGCGATGGACTCACGACGATTGCGACCAAACAGTGTGGGAGGTACTTTGGAGATAGTGACGACGGAGTGTCTCCGTCCACCAGGTTGCGGTGCTGGGGCTTGTGACAACGTCGCCAGAAAAGCAGCTTCTCTTGGTGATGGACCGCAGCCTTCACCTCCTCGTTCACTCAGACGTCTTACCTGAGTTTAAAAAGATATGAATGGTGTGATTTGCGTAAAAATGGGGCATTAATTTCAGCCTAAGTGGGTCTCGCATAACACGAGAGCTTTATTAAATGGAGCTTAAGTTACCTGAGAAGCAGTGATCCCTGTAGTGCATTGTGGGGTGGGGAGAGAATGCTTGCGGGTTTCTCGCCATGGAGAAAGTAAATATGGGTTGAGTGAAGGTGAGTCTGGGTCTAAGCAACGTGGAGGAGACTCATTTCTACGTCGCTCGGCTTCCTCTTCACCTAGAGTACTCTCTTCAACTATTATTTGCGGCTCAGCTCCGCTGCTCTGGGAGTACAGCTGCTTTCTCATCATTATTATTCTCCTGTAACATATCCGCACACAGAACACAATAAATAAAAATGTTAAGAAATTTTTTTATCTCCAGAAAAATTACTCTTCACTACTTTTATATTCAGCCAAGATATCAGATGACTCAACGAGATCATCAAGTCAACGACTAAGGCAGAATGAATTGTTCCTTCCGAAGGTCTTTTGTTTCAAAGCCCAGGATAAAATTAATGTTCTGCTAAGACTTGGGGACGGGGTTTTGGATTACCGGTTGATCCAATAGTTTATATAGAACTTAACGTGTTTGTTTATTTTTCATATCTCTGTCGCTTTAATTATTTATATAATGTCGGTGCTCGATTTAAAATAAAAAAAATCACCCTTAAGTGATTATTTTCAAGTCTTAAAATAGGTGAGTGTGAAAATAAGAGGAAAGTATCTTTAGTGTTTTATTAAAGCTGACCATCCTGTACGAGCTTTCTCTAAGCTACTCAGTTGTTTGTGTGATATTTATTTTTTATCAGCACGTCCAAGAATAGGTAACTCTATAGGATAGGAGAGTACGTGCTAACGAGAGACAAAGATAAATTTATGCTGAACATGTTTCTCTTGTATCCGTGACAATATAATGCGTGTACAAGGTACGAGATGAAATGAAAAATAATATTATTATTATTATTATTATTATTTTTTTTTATTGAAGGAATTACGGCTGATCTATTTGATTGATAGAATATTTTTTTGATTCTGCACTTTGCATGAGTGATAACATGTGGATGTCAATTTGACATACGCACTGCAATACCATACATTATTAGAATATAATCTAATTCTTAAGGATGTTATTTTAATAAAGACAGTTTTGCCCTGAATATATTTGCTGGGGTCATCAGTAAAATTGATGGAAATATATTCTACTTTAGTCCGTTCCAATGATGGTGAAGAAAGTAAAGACGAATCCTTCTTAGGATGATTTAAAGAAAATATTTCAAGCTTGCTATCATTTTTTAAGAATTATATTAAATTTATATAGCCTTGTATTATTTGATTGATAGTGAAAAACACTAATAATAATCAATAATCAATTATTATTATTGTTATTATTATTATGGTTGCAAATTAATACAATTGAATTAATTATAGTTCAAGTGAATCGTGAAATGAAGCTTTAATATAATTAATGCGGAGTTTAATTAAATTATTACTTGAATAATGTGACAGTACGTCGAGTGTGTCCACACTCAAGCAACGATTTCCTCGACGAACTATCCTGTGTCCTTGGAATGCACTCGATGCAACGGATCTTCAATCTCCGGGTGTGATTGTAGATTCAGCGGACACAAACTGAACCGCATCAGGACACGCGGTTTACATTTCCTTCCTCATTGTACCTCACTACAATATTATACATACATATTTATATATATTTTTTTCCTCAACTCTCCTCTACTCTGTTTCTCCGCAACTCAATCCTTCAATACCGGAAACCCTTCCACACATAATGCTGATATTAAAAAATTATTTAGCTGAATTTTCCCTCATTTCTGGAGTATAAAAACTGAGGTTTCGCTGACTCGCATCACTGCATGCTGATCAGTTGAACAAAAGTTTTTACAAACTCGATTCCATAGTCGTATATTATAAACATGAAGTTGTTGATGGAATTCATTTTAATTTCGTGTCTCGTCGCTGGGATTTATGCAGCCGCGGTACCCGATGGACTTTACCAAGACGAGCTCGTTGACGACAGCCGTAAGTTTGTTTTAATTGAATAAATATTCAAACCATTATATGCATACTAAACATACTCTATTTATTTTCGCATATTAATTTTCCCAGAGCCCGCTGGCAGTGAGGTCGATTATGAAGCTCCGGATCTTGTGAGAGAACGTCGTTTTTCCTGTGACTTATTTTCCTTCTCATCGCAATGGGCTACTCCGAATCACAGTGTCTGTGCCGCGAGATGCATCGCCACCGGAAAACGCGGGGGTACGTGTCAAAATGGAAAGTGCCATTGTCGAGGAAAATGGTTCGGGAAATAATTTTCATGAGGTGACAGACACTCTTTTCTACTCGATGTTCGTTATGATTCTCAACTACTATTCATTATTCAAAGTACTTATCAATTATTTCATTATATCTTTTGTAAACAAAAAAAAAATATCTGCCATATAAATTTTAATCTTTGACTATTGAATAAAGTGCTGCATTTAATATCAAATATCTATGAATTTATTTAAATAAACCGGATTATCTTTGTAGATATTTAGGTTTATAATCGCATTAGTCGGTTATCGTATTTTGTATTACGTATTTCGAGGTCGCAAACATTCGCTGTATGCGTAAAGCTTTAAGCCATTTCGATAGAAAACGTATTTGCACAGAGTAAGAGCTATATATATTATATATATAATCGATAATTCGGTGGATAATAATTTTATAAAATATTAATTTGGGAAACTTTAGCAGAACATTTATATGAGGATAAAACGGATTGACATTTTTTATTCTGTTTGATATTTACCACCGGGACATGAGCAATATTAATTTTAATATATTACGTTTTAAAATTATAAAAGTATTTTTAATAAACGATATTAAAAACATATAATTTTTTAAAATTAAAAATATGAACTATATTTGTGTCATACCGGGCGGATAAACTTTTATAGAGGATTAAAGTTCTGGCAATTAATTTTTTTAGTTTCCAATATGTCGTATTTTTTCACAATCGATTCCTATAAGTCTTAAGTGGTAAGCAATCAAGCTTAAAGTTTGTTTATAATTGGAAGTGATTAGCGCGGGTGCGGCTAAAAGGTTTCGCCGAAAAAAGCAAACAAACGTACAAAAGGTATAAATTTTTTTTTGGTAAATGTCAAGTATTTCTTGAGGAGTTATAAAAATAAATTATTTTTAAATGCTTCATATGATTCACGGTAAAAAATAAAATAATACTTTTTTTTTTTATATTTTACGAGGGTTTGGAAAAATGAAAAATAGCCGCAACCTCGTCCTGAATCCCTGAACCTTTTTTAGTTTCAAAACTCACATTACTCACTAACCTATTCAGTCTGTAATATATATTTTTTTATTTTTCAATCCGCTGTCAAATGTTAGTAAAAAAAAAAAAAAAAAAAAATAAAATAAGCTGCTGACGCTACAAAAAATTTTTACATCCACTTGTTTAAGTAGATTTCCGCTTCAGTATGTTTGATATATTTTTTTTCTTTTTTTTTATAAAAAATGTTAATTATTTAGTTGGACATAAAATATTTAAAATATAAAATATGTAGAGAACGGAAGAACGTCGAGTACTATCTCTTTAGTTTTAAAAAATAAATTCGCCTTTGAATACCTATGATGTAAAAGCAGTTACATCCAGCGAAGTATGACATCACCGGGATTTTCCGAGCTTATGTATGACTTTATCATTATTTTTATTATTATTATTATTACATATATAAAGTATGATAATCAATAACGGCCAGTGAATTTATGCAGTACATCGAAGGATGTGTAACAGGTAATGAAATTACAAATTCACCGGTCATTGAAATTGCTGTCCAATGGGCACTTGTTTTTTCCAATTGACGAGTCACCAATTTGATCAATTGTCCGTATCGTGCGCATCGAGCATTTAATATACAACATATAGATATTTACAACATTGTCTATATATAAAGTCAGTATAGGGGTTGAGGAAAAGTCTTTCTTTATCTGTCCCTTGAAGTATCCAGTTCCAGTGCGTCCAATGAAATAACGCCGATCGATAGAGAGAGTAACCGTCGGCGTCTACTGTCGTCATCCGTATCTGAGGCTGGTTTATGGACTGGGCTTAAAGAGAACTGAATGACGATCAGCATCCGATGTAACGAGGTCTTAAGCTTTATATATAAATATGGCAGGTACATGCATCAAGTGGGTAGTAAACGAGTTAAGGGTAAAACTGCAGCTTAACTTCATACCATGAAGAGTTATTTTAGTCCGAGTCATCAGTTCAGCAACCGGTGTCACCGGAAAATTGTTAAAATATGTATGAGGAGTGTCGTCTCCACCCTCATTCATTTCCGGAATTACTTTATCGTCTGGAATTCACAATTATTTTCTCTTAGATTATTTTTTTTATTTGTTTCTGGGGTAGTAACAAGGTCATTTTTATTTATTACTATTAATTCGGTAAATTATTGTGACTCAAGTCGATTAAAAATAATTAATTTCCGAATAAAGTCTATGGAATTTCCTTTGTCAACACAACAATAAAAGACTGGGTATTGACGCTGTTTCCTTTTTTTTTTTTTAGTCTTTCGGTGTAAGAAATGTTGGAATTGAAAAAAAAAAATGTATTGAATTTTCAACAGAATTGTTTTATCTCTTGTATTATTATTATTATTATTATTATTATTATTATTATTATTATGATTTTTATTTTCATTATTGTTATCATTATTTTTATCTCCATTTAAAAAGGTATGATCATTAGTACGATTGGTCGAGATCCTTCTAACTATAGAAGCTTCAAGCAGAATACAGGGATGATTGGAAACTTTTTCAAGCGTTCTGAGTTATACTACTGTATAAGACCACCGTTAATAGAGAAACTCTTTAATGAGAAGAGCTGAGAGCCTCGAGGCAGAAATAAATAATTTTTGATCGATGCCAAAGTATATAACTACGAAAAGAAAAAGAGATAAAAAAATCCACTTAACCCCGGAAAACACTGAATTTTTACGACCACCAATTTGTATTTTCTCCATCCCTTTTATCTTTGTCACTAAATTAATTTGCCCTTTGACTTTAATTCAAAAAATACTCGTTTTATTTTTTCCCGAGATCGAAAATTCGCCACGAGTTTTATATAAAGATAAAAAAAAACAGCTTCTTTATATAGCCACCATTCAAATTGAATTTTGTGTCCCGCGGCTTATGATTCAATGAAGAATATTAAGGGACTTTTATATTTTTTTTACGACGAAAAAATTGATTTGACGTTACTCTGTTCGAGTTTGTCTCCTTTGCAGTCTCTGATGCTCTTGAAATATAAAATAAAAAATCATATAGATTTATAGGCTACAATTTTTAATCAATCTGCTGAAAAAAAAAAGGTATTATTGGATTTATTTTCAGCACCGGTCACAGTGAAATGAATTTCAATTTAAATCTAAATTAAACAACATTGTGCAGATAATAAATATCTATTTTCTATGCGAGTTATTCAATCGTATTATTTTCACATCTACTTTATTTATGAAAGATTACATAACTCATCATGTTAACGGTTTCGTTAAAATATTCGGTCATTAGATAACAATAATCCAGGTGTTATCCAATGAATTTATGTAACACATGAATAATAACGATGATTTTTATTATTTTAATTAATCCACTTAATAATTGGGAGCCTAATAATTATAATAATTAGTGATGTAATTTAAATGTTTAATTCTTTTTTCGGTAAAAATAAAAGATGATGGTATTGATCGTAAGAAAATGGCTCGGGATAACATCTAGAAATTTTCCAGCAACAGTTCAAGTAATTAACGAGATTTTAATCATCATTTATAAAGGAAACAGTTTGAAAGCACCTTGAGATTTGAAAATCTTTTTTTTTATCTCTAAAGTCTATTTGAACAAAGAAAAAATGAATTAAAATAATTAAATCGATAGTTATATTATTCTTTTTACTAGTACTTGCAAAATAAATTGCGAGTGAAAATTTATTTTGTTTAAAGTAAAGTAATTTAAAATAAAGTTCAAGTCGAGCTTTCTCGAACTGATTGAGTGAAGAATATCCAATGGTTTTTTTTTTTTTTTATCGTGTATTATACAAATTTATACGACGGGTTTTATTATTATTCGGGTCTGGTCTGGTTGCTTAAGGGGTCGAAAAAGAATTTTTTAACTTAAATGTGACAGCTGTAAAGATGAAACGTCAGTTTGTATCAGATAGTCCGTATCTTAACAAATATATTTGTCCCCGCATATAATCAATATGATTTTCAACGGGATGTAGAAAAGACTTTACAAAAGTTTCAGAGTCGGGAGACAGGACAGTTCGAAAACTGGATTTAAGTTAAAAAGATCACGTCTCACTGATCTGATTTTGTAACTCTGACATAAATTCCTGTCCCAAAAAAAAAAAGATATTGAATTTAAAAAAAGTTTTAAAACCTTGGGGGATTGAGTATTTTTTATTCACTTGGCTCGATCTCGTGCACATGGACGTGACAGTTACTCATTTTTATGAGCAAGTTAATAAGTTGACGAAAGCAATATTCAATTATTTGGCGAGCGGATATAAATACAAAGAGATTGTTTAAATATTAAAGATGTTGCGGTTTGTTAATATTAACAATTGCTACTGTCAAAACATGTTTATTCCACTTGAGCTTCTGTCAAGTTGGGAATATTCTTTTCTTGAATATTATAATCATCTCTAAAGATCTTAAGAACTACAGTACATAATAATATTCAAAGTATATTATTACGATGGTTGTTTGTATAAAATATATTTAAAACAAGCGAACCTCGTTGTTGTGGTTTTCTGAGTGACGTTTTGTATTAAAAATTTAAATGACCGCGAGGAAATTTAATAAAAATAATCATGATTTAAACCCTATTTCCGGAAATTATATTTACTATAATGTTATAAAATTATTTAAAACTGTCAAAAATATTTCAGAAAGTTTTATATTATTTTTAAAAAATTATAAAACATCAAAAAATTTTAAACACTTGTAGTTTAAAAAATTTTTTTTCAATTTTCTGGAATATATCGGGAAAATCTAAAGCTGTCCAGAAAATGTTATAAATTCTATAAAATAATTATTGAACTATTAAATCTTCGAGCTGACTGACTGGGGAGGGAAAATAAAAAAAAAGTATGATTCTGAAATTAGCAGATAATTAACAATTTTTTGAATTTTTTTTCAATCAATCAATTACAAAAAAAAGTAAACCAAAAATATGCACATGTAGAAAATTAAAAAGGCTATAGGTGCAATTTTTGAAAACAATATCAAAAAATTATTAAACGTTGGTTAACTTCAGTATTATAAAAAATTAAAAAATTTCAAAAACTAATTTTCATAATAAATAATAACTGTATGGTGTATCGAAACACTGATAATCATAATAATTTTTAATATACAAATTTTATCATCTATTCGATGTTATAGTGGTAAAAGTTATTTACGGAATTTATGAAAATTAGATTCCCGTACATTACGTCACGTTCGTCTCTCACATTGGAATCTAATAAGCTCGTATACACACTCGTTTACGTTTATAAAATTATTGTAGTTCACCAACACTAAATTCAATACAAAAATATTGAAATTAAAATATGTTTTACTCTATTTTTTTTAATTCAATTTTTTCTCTTAAAAAAAAAAATTAATTAATTAATATCGGCATAAATATATATATTTATATAACAATGAATTATTATTTTTTACGGTAATATCAGTATTATATTTTTATATAGCAATTGAATTATTAAAATGTTAAAAAATGATTCGTAAAAGTACACGAGTTTTAACGCTACTGCAAATAAAAATTTAATAGCAATGTTTTTAACGTCGAGCTAAAGTTTACGACGACGTTGACGACGACAGTTAACTTGTTTTAAAGTGTCATGTAAATTGTTTCATACATATATATATATAACAATCATAATAACAAATTACGGATGTAATAAAATATAAATGCACCTTAGGCATTTCGGGATTTAATCCGTCAGAGTAAAAACATCCCAATGTTTAAAATCTCTCGTGAAAAATATTTAAGTTGTATAAAATAAAATTACCTTGAGCCTGAAACGTTCTCTGAAATTAGCAACGGTGTAGTTGAGACCTTTTCATTATGCCGGTCGATATTTTCTTTGCTTCCTGCCCTCAGCATCATTTTCCCTTTTTTTTTTTTTATATATAAAACACACGTGCCTATTTTATTTCGTCCGTACATATGTTACGTGAGCATTTATAAATCTGCCAGTATTACGTATCCTTTTTTTTCCTCACTATTTTCCTTTATTACTTGACTATATTTTCTTCCCTTTGTTTTATTCCGAGTTCGACGAAAAGTATCCCAGTATCGTGATATTATTGCAGTCTCTTGCGAACAAGGAAATTCAGCATAACACTGAAATTCCATTAGTTCTGACCCCGAATCTTTGTATCTTTGTATAAATATATCTCAAGAGAAATACGACATAACAATATTATAATAGTTAATTTACATTTTTATTATTCAACCTTGTTTATTTAAATTTATTTATTTTCTTATCATCCGATAATTTCATTTTTATTTATAACACCGATTATTTACCGCCGTCAATAATTTAACATTTAGATGAAAAAATAATATTGTCATCTCATAGATTTTATAATTGAGTAGATTTTATATCCTCGAAGATTTTTTCAACCCTCGTTAAAATCCACACGAGATCGTTACCAAACGCAGTTTTGTAGTTAAAGAAATAAAGTGAAGAGTAGGGTCGAAAATAAAAGTTTACTTGAAATTTTTTGCGCTTCTTTTACTTACACAATTACTATTATTGTTATTACTATATTATGTAGGCTGTGAACTTTTAGATGAATCGAGTTTTCAAAGTAATTTATGAAAGGAAAGAAAAAAAAAAAACAATGACAAATGATATGCGAAATTGTATAAAGGAAATTAAATGTCATAGATATTTTATGACCTGGAAATTAAAAAAAACATATTTACAATTTTCTCGTTTTTAATTTCGTATATAAATTAATATTTAAATATTTTTTTTGCTGGGAAGTGAAATAGTAATTTAAATCTAATTCTGTTGGTTGGAGCTGGAGATGGAGCTGAAGCAGCTGGACTAGATTGAAGTCCGCGGTGTATTTAGTTAACAGATTACGGTAGCAAACGAGAGAAAATCTATTGAAGTTGTTTTAAATGTGAATTAAAGAGCGTAAGTGAGCAATCTGGTGCTTTAAGAATGACAACTGAGGATTGAGAGACAAAATGTCATCTCCTCTTTATGATTGTTCAATAAACGGTTTTGAGGGGATTGAAATTGCCAGGAGAGTGCTAATAAAATAAAGTGAGACGATAATGTCAAAGAGATTCTGATGAGCTGCTGAGCTAGAAAGGGACAGAGAAAGAGAGAAAGAGGGAGAGAGAGGAGGTCAAGGCCGGAAGAAGCAAATTCAAGTTGGATTTGTTCGTTCGATTGCACTTGTGCTCTACTCATTTCAAATAGCATTTGCTGCACTTTTGATACCGAGATTCAAAAGCAATCAACAAACACGGCCATCCTACTCGTCAAATATCTTCTTCGTCACTTTAATACATTTTCCTCGTCATTATCACACTCCCATTTAAAATCAGCGATTCAACGCAACTCATGCGTTTTTATTTAAATTCAAATAAATCCTGGGTACTTACCTCTGATAAATACTCGCTCGGTTTTATATTCAACTTTATTATTATTTTCAAATGGACTTGCTACGTTTCTTTCACATCACACCATTCGCTGGCTGGGTCATTTAAAATTCTATTTAATAGAAAATATTTATTTTAATAAATTATAATTCAAAATTAAATGGACTTAATATTCATAATTATAATAATAATAATAATAATAATAATAATAATAATAATAATAATAATAATAATAATAATAATAATAATAATAATAATAATAATAATAATAATAATTTTAAGAGAATGAAAAGAGATCTTGAGTAATCTGTTCAATTAGCAGGCAATTGAATCGCAAGTACCTCTGACCTTTAAGAAAATTAATAAAATCAAGTTCTTAATCATTTTTTTTTCTAAGCTTTTGATATTATGTTAAAATTGACTAGTTTTTTTACTCTAGTCATGTATAAATGTATGTACAACCTAGTGTTTGTTTTACTGAGTAGTATAAAAGCTTTGAGTTTCAATATAGAGCCGACGTATCCAGTGAGCCGTGTCGTAATTCAAATTGAAACGTGCTCAATTACATTGTTCATGTCCTACTATTTTATATATATATATATACATACGTCGAGTGACTAGTGCTTCTAGATTTGCTGTACCTATAATGGTTACACATACGTTCACATAAATGTCTATGCCCATGTCTATATATTAGTTTTCACGTGTGTCCAATTGTTCAATCAAATTACTCAGCTCTGCGACTTAATTAAATAGCATCTGTTTTCGGTTCAACTGTCTCTCAATTGTCCTACGCTTAATGCAATCATCTCATTCTACTTTTATATCGACAGGGCTTTTACTATTTTTAATAAAATAATAAACCCGGATTTTTAAAAAAAATTATCAACTCCAATATTTGAAAATTCAAAATTTCAGATGTTAATAAATTTACTAATTACTTAAATTAACTTATCCCAGATTATCTTAAGACTCATAAAAGACCAAAAAAAAAAAAAAAAACGGATATACGCCACCTGTTGATTTTTCGATTATTTTATTTTTTTCAAACGTAAGTCGATTCATATGAAAGCTTCGAATGCTGGTATAATTGAAACTCAAGTCTTTCAATATCTGTTGCACGAAGAAAAAAAAAAGATTATAAAGTTTTGGCAAAGCTCCGACTGGATTTTTATTTTTATTTTTATTTTTATTTTTATTTTAACTTTTACGACCACAATTGTTTTTATGAACCAAAACTCGCTATTGCCGCTGCTAATTGATCGTTAATGAGAATTGAATTTTTCCGTAACGAAAAAATTAAAAAAAATGACGAAAGTCGGAAGTGAAAGTCGAAGATAAAAAATATTTTAGGGAATAATGAATAACAATGCGCACAATTTATAAACTTTGTTAGTACCTCTTGACGTATCAACAGTCCGCGGAGACGTCGCGACGCTCTAACGAGGTCGGTTGTCGGCTTAACACTGCGAGGCAGGCGCTCGTCCCGGCGTCCGCTCGACGCCATCACCGAATCCTGTTGGCCAATACGCCCGCGCTATTTCCTCTTATTTCTGTCATCGTTTTCCGTTAGATCGTCCGGGAAAATACGAACAGAGTATCGAATTCGCGGATAGATAAATACATACATATATATCACTAATCCACTGTGCAAGTAAAAGAGAGAGAGAGAAATTTCACTGTGTACATTTAAACGCTCACGTGTTGCTTCTGTGGTCCGCGAGTTTCAGGTCCGAGGGTTCACATTATGATGCTCCAATGCGATTCAATTATTCGCTACATGTTTATAAAACCATTTGTTAAATATTCATCGCGACCCATCGGTCTATCGGCAATTCTCGCTGAGGTTTATTCGGGATTCCTGCACAAATAAATTATGCCTCCTCTGCTAAATGATTGTAAGTAATAATTATGAATAATTAATGATGATTATGATAATTACATTCGATTGATTTGATATTAGAGTCAAACATTAAATGACAAATTGGTCTGAAATTTGTTTACACAGAGAAATCGTTATTTTTTTGCATGCGAATGAACTACAGGATAATCAATTGAGTTCACGGTAGTCTGGCCAGGTCAATGTGCTTTTCTATAGTTTGAGCTTTTTGTAAGATCGATATCTAGTGCACGCTACTAAAAGGATGTCTCGCGATATAATATATATCATAAGCGAAACCACCATGTCTATATGTCAATATAACATAACATAATGCGAATAGAGCCATCATTTGATACCTTTGGGATCAACGTTACTGGTTATCGAAGATCAAAGTGCCATTTCGGCAGCAAGAATTTTTTTTATAAATGCTAATAAATCCTCGGGAAAACTCGTAAATTTATAAGTTTAAATTTGCTAAACTTATTTATAAACTTGCCAATAAATTGCAGTTTTCTGGTTATTAAATTTTTAAAAATGTTGTTTATTAAAATATTTGAAAAGTTTGGATTTATGATTGAAAATAAATTACTGCAAAAAAAAAAAAAACAGCGTTTTATCGGCGATCTAGTTACTCTCTGGCTCAGCAAGCTCTAGAATTTATGTGGATAGACTTAGTGAGTTTGCGAAGCTAGGAAATGTAGTCGAGCTTACACGGATGACTCGGCATCGATTTTACAATGGCTACTATCTTTATAAAGTTCAAGCATTGTTCTCGAGAAACAAGTACACGCATACAATGCCCAGGCCTTGTTTAAAAATTTTACAATGAAAAGAAAAGAAAAAAAAAAAAAAAGTGTAAAAAAAAAAAATTCTAATAAAATTATCTCGTCCATTTAACGGGGCTGCTATTTGGCAATGGCAATATCGCCCAAACATTGCGCTATTACATTTTCCCACTGGACAATATGTTCTAATTAAAAGTTTACTCGCCACTTAGATCTCTGATCCACCTGGGACCGCGCTCCATTCGCAGACCACTACACCCACCGTAACCGTCTAGTACTCATACGAGCAATTTAATAATTTCTCATCCGGGATGACGTTTACTATCCCGCTTAAATTATGAGAAATATCCTCAACTAAATTATAAAACCATTAATTTATTTACTGTATTCTATTCTCGTTTCTGATGTCCAAAGTTTGTTAACCCGACAAAAAGTCTGTTACTTTCTTTAAAATAATCGAGGGTAAAAAATAGCCGACAGTCAGTTTGAGAAAATACACATCGGACATTACGTCAGAGGGAAAAGGAAACTCAAAGGTATAATACCAAAGTTTCGCCGATCAAACTCCTCAGAGATAAAATTTTGTCTTGGCAAAGTTTCGTGTGCGACAGGTCATGGTACTTTGACAGATTTTATACCTGCCAGCGTCTGATATTAATTATCGGACTTTGAAACTTACAAAATAATTTTCGCCCTAAATTATATTACCAAGTTTTTGATGAAAGATATTAATATCAAATTATCAATGATAATTAGCAATCATTTATGGTAAATATTTTTCAAGGTTGTTTAATTAATAAGGCAATTTTCCGTGATCTAATACCTCGTTAAGGTATCGTTATTATGGTGTCGTAAAGCGGATCGATCAAGTTACGCATGTCATTGAATCAGGGAAAATTAATGGAAAACCCGGAATATCCTTGCAGTATATAGAGGTAACCCAGCTGTAGAAGCTCGTAACACCGGGGTTACAGAAGGGAGGGTAGCCAAGGGATGGATTGTGCCCTAAAATTCCATGTGATATCGATTGTTTGGTTCTCTGGAGGCCGAGCTTACTTGAACTGCCCATGCGCCATCATGGCGGCGCTAAGCTCAGCTATTCTGGCACAATTCTGGGATTTAACTTTTTTTGGGTTAGTGACCAAGTGAACGAAACCCGAGATGTACAAAACTCCTTTATGAAGTCTTCAGTGATTTACGAAGAGAGTAATTATGCCGAGCAGAAATTTTTTCATCTGCATTGCACTACTGCCTACTCTCATTCAGTTATCAAGAGGTAATCTTATAAATATATATATACATGATTTATACATATATATGCTGAAATGCAACGTGTGTTGAGCTTTTTTTAATGCATGTGCTTTTATGTTTGACAGTTGATGCAGGACAATTATTATCTACTGAACATCGCACACACGCGGCAACAGAACGCGCCAATGATTTGAGATGTTTTGAATGTGACACTATTGAAGATGGAGAATATTGCGTCAATCCGAATCAAAACTACACCTGGATGATGAAAAAATGTAAAGATGATCGTCGTCAGTGTATGGTAAATATTGACAATTATTTTTTAATCACTGTTTTAATTGATAGTTAAATTTAAAAAGTTCTCGCGGTCTTCCTAATTGATGTTGCAATTAAAATACAAACTAAAAACCCGGAAAAAAAATATTTTTATTTACGGATAACTCAATTATGTATTTTATTTAGACCTGCCTAGATCTATTTTTGTCATTGTTTATATCTATGTAGATCTGGGTGAGCTAGAACTTAAATATAGAAAATTATTGCTGTGAAAATTCAAAATTTTTATTTTAGAGCCTTATGCAGAAAAAATATTTTCAAAAATTTTTAGATGTGAAAAGATCTACGTGAATATGAACAGTACTATTTATATCAATCTATAGATCTAAAATTTGAAAAAATAAGACCTCATGAGATCTAAATTATTTTTTTCTAAAAATAATCAATTAAAAAAATATTTAAGATCTAAATCTGAATAGAGGTAAAATAAAAAAAAAAAAAAACTGCCGTTGATCAAATAATTTTTTCCCGGGCAAGCAATTGAGAATATTTTTATATCAAATCGGGTATCGAGTAAAATGAATATTTTTTTCATTGATGGACGTCTTTTGTAGGTAAAGAGATATTCATTTACAACAAGTACCGAGAACTCGACATCGGAGCCGATGATGTGGGCGTTGGAGCGAAATTGCACAAATAAATGTGAGCCTGGGTGCATTGTAATCGGGGAACGCACAAAGCTCTATGCATGCACAGCCTGCTGCGAAAAGTCTTTTTGCAACACTGGCAAAGGAACTGCTGCGGATCTTACGACTCGAGAGATTGGTTTCCTATTAACTCTTGTATTGCAAGCGGTACTGACTGTTACTCTTTATCCTGCGTGACACAAATAAAATTATGCAAAACATACCTTTCATTTCTTTTCTTTATTCAATGTTGTGTATGTGCACGGAAAAAAAAATAGGAAAAAATTACAGTTTCCAATATCAGCAAAGTCCCTCTACTTCAAAAATGTAAAACTTTCATTATTTCTGAAACGTAGAAATTATTTAGCAAAAAATAACTGTTGCTGCAACAGGACATGGCCTTGATGCAGCCACAGGAATAGACCCATTGCTGCAACAGGACTGATCTTGTAATTGTAACAAGGTGGGCTTTGTAGCTGCTACAGAACTTTCCTGTTGCAGCGACAGTTTTTTTTTTTCCGTGTGTGCTGTAAAAAATTGGGAGTGAATTCGGAGTAAATAAGGAGTTTGTTTTTTCAGCGGAGTCATCTGGATTTTATTTAAATCCCCATTCACTACGATTCGGAGTTTTAATATTAAATTAACTTCCCTGCGTAGTGAATTTCATTCTGAGGGATTTAAATAAACAAAACTTGAAGTTTTTCACCCGAGGGCTCTGTTTTTGCACTAAAAATTTTAATTTTTCCACTGCTCTTTTTTCCGTGTGAGTGTGTGTTTTTAAATTTACCTACACAAGTAGATATGTAGTTATGGTTATAGTCAGGTATAGTTATAATTTAGTAATTAGTATGTTATGTGATTTATTAACGCTTTAATGGCCGCAAAATCAATCGGAATGATTGATCGATACCGCGGGAAAAGGTATACAAAGTTTGTTTAATAACTATTGCATTACCTCCACTTAGCTAATGCGTTTAATACCGAACCTTTTAGTATTTTATAATGTTTGTTAATTTTATTTTTTTATTTACCTTCGGGTTTATTTTGAATCCTAAAATATTTTGTGATAATGCAGAGAAACTCTTTGATAATAAAGACGGGGGTGAAGTAGTTTATCCAGAAGTTATTTCCGATACGGAAGTTAACCGCAGATTCAAAAGATCTAATACTGAGTTTAAAAGTGACACCGATACTTTTTATGTCAGTTTGAAAAATTGGACGCTCAAGACCAAATTTAATCGCAATTTGGTAGTTGCTGATAATTATGTTGCCCATTGGGCGAGTTCCGAGGGTCGAAAAGCTCCTGCGAGTGACCAAAGCCATTCGAGGTTGAATCGTTGTCTTCCGCTTGAGGGCGAAATCGCCGGTATTCCAAATTCTACTGTCGCTTTGACTATTTGTAGCAATCAGTTCTATGGTCTTGTCGCTTTTGGGAACCAATCGTTTTTTCTGCAGCCTACTAAAGTCAACGGGAGTTACGTTTTTTATGAAACCAAACTGCCGACATTGGAAGAAATGGCGAATAAGTATGACAAAAATTTTGAACCTGGGTTTAAAAAATTTGACGAAGAAAATGAAATTGGTCAGTATTTTTTCGATTAATTAAGTAGACTGGTATTTATTTGTTTCTTTGATTTAAGATCACGAAAAAAAATCGTCATGCGTTGCTTGGGAAATGAATAACCGGGAAAGTAGGTTTGTTATATTAAATTCAACAGCTTGTCCGGGTAATTGGGGCAATAAAGTACAAAAACGCTGGAGAAGAAGTCCGAGGCAGCCAAATTACTGGTACACGACCCAGCAGCCCTACCGGGCAGTAAAAGGCTGCGGAATGAATCGAAGGAAAAGAGTTTTGACAGTTTGCGATACAGATGAAAGCTATAACATGACTGGAGACATAGTCTCGGCAGATTATTTCGACAGACTCGATTTTCAAACGCGAATGGGAAACGACCCTCCTGAGGAAGCTGCGCAGTCTCGTATGCAAACTGATTCACATCCTGCTGGTAAGTTTTTAAAAAAATGAATGTTAAATATTTGTCATTATTACTGATATGTGTAATTACTTTTTAAGGATCGTGGTCTGATGCAGAAGAAGCGAGGCCATATTTAAAGGGCCGCATAATGAGGCACGGAAAAGCTTCCGCTATAAAATGGATCAAAATAGTAGTCGGTATTGATTATGACGTCATACAATTTCATGGGGATCTTACTCAACAATACGTCTTTACTATTTTTAATATCGTAATTATAATTATTGTTCTCAATTTACGAAATGGCGCTCAGTTACTTACTAATAAATTTGAAAAGTAGGTCAGCACGCTGTTCAGAAAAATTTCCATTGTTAACTTCGTTAAAATCGTCATCAAAAGAATGATTTTGTATCCAGATCCTAATGATAGTGCAGTGAGTATCTTGTTACAATATTTAGAAAATTAGGTTGTAAAAAATTTTGTCTACTTTAAGGTCCGTACAGGGAATATGCAGTACCCACTTTACAATGTGAATATATGGAACAGAAAACTTTACGACCTAGCGAAAGAAAAACACGATATGGCCTTATGGTATACTCATTACCAGCTGGCTTCCGACGTCAACACTGCTCCTGGGCCTTATATGTGCAACAAATTGCGGTCTTGTATTCTTGTTCAAGATGTCGGGTGGGCTTCCGCTATAAAAATAGCCCATGGTATCGGTCATCTGTAAGCTTAAATATTAATTTATATTTGTATTGTTTCACATTGCGCATGGTCATATTGTTGCACTATGAAAAATCGGGAGTGAATCTGAATTTTATTTTAATTTGAATTCAGTCCGTCACTCGGAGTTTCGGAGTTTTTACAAAAAATTACTC
The DNA here is from genome assembly GCA_964016945.1 of Microplitis deprimator. Taxonomy (NCBI): domain Eukaryota; kingdom Metazoa; phylum Arthropoda; class Insecta; order Hymenoptera; family Braconidae; genus Microplitis; species Microplitis deprimator. Next base: position 3,911,251 of record OZ024711.1, on the reverse strand, counting down.
CGCACACGGAGTAAATATGGAGTTTGCTTTTTCGTCGGAGTAATTTAGGAGTGATTTGGATTTTATTTAAATATAATATATATTTATATGACAATTTAATTATAAATTTATAAATTTTTGTGAGTAAATTAAATGTTATAATAGAAAGGAACTGAGAAGTTGCCGCGATACCAAAAGACCTGGGTTCGATTCTCGGACTAAGTCACCAAATTTTTTCTCAGTTCCTTTCTATTATAACATTTACTCACAAAAATTAATTTATATATTTATTAATGAAAAAAATGTATCACCCGAAAATATGTTTTTTTAAATTCAGTGTGGGACTGAATCATGACGGAGAGATTCAAACGAATAATTACTGCGCATCGGAGGCGTTATTGCACGCGACAGTGATGTCAAAAATATTACCGGCTGTTAATCCTGTTCCCACGTGGTCTTCATGTTCGATTCAAGAATTTAATGAACTCGTAGGGTATGCAGATTATTTATTTATTAGTTTAATAATTCAAAGTGATAGTAAAATATTTTAAAATACTTATAATTTGATTTCAAGCGAATTTAATTGCTTGGATCGACCGCCGCTAAGTGATGAGCAAACATCATATTTACCGGGAATATTTTCACTTGACGACCAGTGTCGCATCGAGTTTGGAGAGGGGTAATTAATAATTATTCATAGCCATTAAATTTATGTAAATATAAGTATGAGAGCTGGAGATGAAGTAGAGGTTGTGGTTGGTAATGAAACTTTAAATGAATTTAGTTGGGTATTCTGCATCAAAGTTACCGTTAAAGATCCATGTACGGAATTGTGGTGCAATAGAGCTGCCAGCAGGAGACGGAGTTGCATGACTCGTATGACGCAGACACTCGAGGGAACTCCTTGTGGTCGAGGAATGGTATTAATCCTGAATTCTGTCTGTTAATAAGCTAATGGTATTAATTTAAACAATTGTAAATTAATATCCCAGAGATGCATCAACGGTACATGCGTCGAGCCACTGTGGAATTTACCGGGCGAGTCAACTACTAGTCAGCCTGAATCTTCAACGTATACTTTTACGTCGGGCCCGATACCTCCACCCACTACCCCAGAGAGGTCGGCTACTATATTTTTAAAACTAGTTGTTTAAAAATAAATGTTGGCATTATTTTTTATTTTTATTTGTTACTAATAGTGAGCAATAAGCATTTGATTCATCCAATGTCTTGTGGCATTGAATTTTTCAAAATAAAAAAAAATTTTTTTTTAGTCATTACCCTGGACAAACTACTACTACTACAACAGAGTTATCTTTTGTTAGTGATGTTTCAACACCACCAAGTTATGGTCAACCACCAAGTTTTGGAACACCATCACCACCAAGTTTTGGAACACCATCACCGCCAGGTTATCCAACACCATCACCGCCAGGTTATCCAACTCCATCTCCACCAGGGTATCCAGGACCATCTCCACCAGGTTATCCGGGATCATCTCCACCAGGTTATCCGGGACCATTACCACCAGGTGGTTACCCAACGCCATTACCACCAGGTGGTTACCCAACGCCATTACCACCAAGTTACCCAACACCATTACCACCAGGGTATCCAACACCACCGGGATATCCAACACCTCCAGGTCATCCAACACCACCAGGTTATCCAACACCCCCAGGTCATCCATCACCACCAGGTCATCCATCACCACCAGGTCATCCATCACCACCAGGTTATCCAACACCACCAGGTTATCCAACACCTCCAGGACATCCATCACCACCAGGTTATCCAACACCTCCAGGTCATCCAACACCGCCAGGTTATCCATCACCGCCAGGGTATCCATCACCGCCAGGTTATCCATCACCTTCACCACCAAGTTATCCATCACCATTACCACCAGGTTATCCAACACCTTCACCGCCAGGTTACGGTCAGCAACCCAGTCCCCCAAGCCAGTGGAACCAACAAGACGACACCTACTCTAGCAACACAGGATACTATAAACGACGCGGATTCTTTTAGTATCAAAAAATTTTGCTACCCATTTATATAACTGACTAAAATAAATATCTATTTATATCTAATTAAACAAATAATTTATCAATATTAATCGTACATTTAAAAAAAGTCTGCTCGATATCACGATATCTTCATGCTCGTGACATAGTTTAGATAATTTTTTCCTCGCTTATTTTTATTTAGTCTCCATGGTTGCATTCATATGTACATACAGATATAGATACAGAGACTGCATTATTAGCGAACCACTTGATACTTGAATGTTCTCTTTCTCTTTATCTCTCCTTTTCTCTCATTCCACGATCTACCAGCTTTAAATTTTTATTTCCATTATTATTATCATCATTATAAGCGTCACCAAAGTGCACGTCTGCATTCCCATTTATTGCGAGAATCGAGCATGTGGCTGCCAGTTGCAGTTAGCACAACCGTCGGCACTACGAAAACGTCGACAAAACCAATTAACCAATGCTTCGTTATTCTTTGTTCGCTCGGATAATTTTCAATGACGTGAACGTTTGTGACTTTTTGTTATTTCATTTACATCTACATCTATGTACACATCTCTTTTTAAATACATTTCACAATTATAAAAAATTTCTTTTGCTATCAAACAAAACCCGTTTTTTTCTTTTTTTTTTTTATACCTTTAAAATATTACGCAAACCAACAAACGTAATTTATAGTGCAGTGTTAAATTATATCCAGCAATGACGACATTATGAATAAAATAATTTCATCCATAATTATTTTTACATCCATTAATTACATCGCTGCCACCGAAAATAATAAATTTCACGTCATAAATCATGGCTGCATCGTTCCTAAAATTTTATCGCCGGACTTACGCTCGCGCAGATCCGCCGATTCAAAATCAAGTGACGTTTATGTGTCAGTAGGCAATTGGATTTTGAAAAATCGCATCGCGACTCAATTGGTGCCTCCCACAATAAGCTGGGTCACTTCTGACCCGATTCTTAGAAATCTCAACCCGAAGCCCACGGAAAATTGCAAGTTTTTTAAAGGCCACGTCCAGCGAACTAGTTCACAAACTATAATGACTATTTGCGACGATCATTTTTACATCATCCTCTTGTTCAACGAGAGCACGTTCACTCTCCAGCCGACCGCGAACGGCAGCCACTTTCTCCAAGAAATAAAGCCCCCGAAAGTTAAAAGACAGGATTCAAATTTCCGCAACAGTTTTATTGATCTGACCGACGACACTTTCGATCTCTACCAAGACATTGGTCCGACAAACGTCCAAAAAGAGCCTGGTCCAAGAGATTTTATTACAGATGGAGATGAGCAATCAAACTTGACCAACCCGCTGCTAATGAAGTACAAATATATGAGTAAGAAATATTTTATTCGCTAGTTTTTTTGCTTAAACAAAATATTAATTACTACAGACAAAGTACTTTGTGCCAAGTACTAGTCTAGTGTCAGAGTACTTTAATATTTTTTTGTTTCGCAGATAAAAGTTTTAATTTAAAACTCTGCTTTTTTATTTTTCTGTACAGAGAGACCTGTCGTAGGTGACACAAAGACATCACCAGCACAATGGCTCGAGCTTGGAGTCGCTGTTGATTACTCGGTGATAGACTTTCACGGCGAGCGGGTACAGCAATATATTTTTGCTCTACTAAACATCGTAAGTACTGCGACTTGTCTTTGCAATTTCAATGATAATGATAATAAATTTTGATAATTTCATTTAATAATGCAGCATTTATTCAAATAGATATCATTACTTATTACCGTAATGTAATTTATTTTTTATTTAGGTCAGTGCGATCTACAGCCACCCGTCTCTCGAAGCCAATCTTACTCTCGTAATCCTGAGGATTATTTTTTACGTTGATAAAAAAGATTCAATGGTAAGTTGGTGATTAATCATTGGTGATAATTCATCAAAAGAGGGGTCGCCGAGTCAAAAAACAAATTATAGTTTAGTCCTCAAAAGCCTCATACTCAATTTCTTTGACGTTTTATTTGCTGCTTAGAAAGTAACTCTACTTTAGTACTCAAAATCTTCAATGAAAACTATGAGGTCTAATACGAATACGGATGAAAAGTTATATTTCGTACTTTTAAAAATTTTTGATAGAAAAGGGAGAGGAGAGAAGACGTCGAATGACACTTTTGAGTTTCAAATGTGGATAACATTATTCCTGTATGTTTTGAGTATTTTGAGGCTCTAACCCAGATTATGTTATTTCAGTTTAATCTTCAAAGTGGTAAAATTAGTCGTAACTCCTACTTTGAGGACTAAACTAGGATAACTTTCTATACTGTTGTCAAACTTAAAATTATAAATTAAATTGATCCTCAAAAACCTCATCGAGAACTTTGAGACTTAAATTTGTTTTTTGACTCGGGTCTGCATTTTTTTCTCTATCACATTCAAGTCGACGAACCGAACTATCTTTGTTGCACTTGCGCAGTAAATAGAAACTTTTGCTGATATTTTATTTTAAACGAATGAATTCTATCAACAAAGTAAAGCGCACTTCGCTAGATTAGACAGTAGTGCATCAATCTGCAGTGTAGTTTATGTAGAGATTTTGTTTCCAAGAAAATTTCAGCCAAAATATTTGATAAAATAAATAAATAAATTTCATAAGAGTATCAATGGTTAATTTCTTCAGATTCGTCAGGGCAATGCCCGAAAGTCATTGGAGAACGTCAACAGGTGGAACCGGCGAATCCTTTTGTCAACAAATAAAGCTCACGACGTGGCAATCTGGTTGACGAGATTAGACATCGGTGGCCCGTCTGGGTACGCTCCAGTCTCGGGTGTCTGTGATCCAGCGAGATCATGTGCGCTGAACCGTGACGAAGGTTTGACAAGTGCCTTTATCATCGCTCACGAGCTGGCTCATATGTTAGTAAACTCAATACAATCTCAATACTCTACCTCATTTATTTAATGGATTATTTCTTATCTTAAACTTGTGGTTCATCACTCACTCGATTAATCAGCTTAGGACTTACCCATGATGGAGACCAAGCCGTCGATAATTCTTGTGCCCACGAAACCACTGGCAGTGTCATGGCACCTGTTGTCGCTGCTACTTTTCATCGGTTCCATTGGTCTTTTTGCTCAAGAAAAGAATTTCATTATCATTCCAGGTTTATTATTATTAATTAATAATTTATAAAATGTAATTAAAAATATTCAGTCATTTAATTTGTTAATTAAGCCAGTAAATTTATTTAATAGACAATGGACATGTTTAAATAATTACCCAGATGTAAATAATGCGACGTATTTAAAATCATTTCCTGAGAAATTTACAATGGACGAGCAGTGTCGCATGGAATTTGGCGAAGGTTACGAGCTTTGTAAGCGTCTTGATTTAACGGATCTCTGTGCTCACCTGTGGTGTGCTCATAAGGATGTTAATAAAGTATGCAAAACAAAGAAAGGACCTCCTCTAGACGGAACACCATGTGGTAAAAACAAAGTAAGTCTGCAAATAAAAGCCTTTTTTTAAATTTATTATTTATTTACCCAAAAAATTTTACGATTGATTTATATTTTTAGTGGTGTGTTAAAGGATACTGCCAATCAATAAGAGAAAATAATTTCCAATTGGCTTTACTACAAAAAAATATTTCAATAAACGGGGGCTGGAGTCCTTGGTCCCAAGGAAAATGTTCAGCAACCTGTGGCCTAGGGGTAATTGTTCGCTATCGCTATTGCAATAATCCCATGTAAGATCTACTAAAATTAGTCAACTAATTAACATCCATTTGAATTAAAATTTCAAATCTTTCAGACCGTTCGGTGGAAAAGATTGCGAAGGCCCCAACAAAGAGTTCGTCATCTGCGACCAACAAGACTGCCCGCGAAGAAGCGACCTGCGACAAGAACAATGCGCGCGGCAAAATATGGGTCTAGGAAAATTACGCATGACTTGGCTGCCCCATTACATAGAAGACGATAAACTAAAGTGCCGGCTGATATGCAGAAATGCCGGTACCGGGAGCATTTACATTAGCAGCGAGTTTGTCTCCGACGGCGCGCCCTGTTCCTACAACTCGACAGATATTTGCATTAAAGGAAAATGCTATTCAATGGGCTGCGATCGGGTCTTGTCCTCAGAAAAACGGCTCGACGCCTGTGGAAACTGCGACGGAGATAATTCAACTTGCGCCTCTATCAGTAACAACTTTCAGCGTAAAATTCGCCAAAGTATATACTACTTATATAAACATATATATGTGTATTTCTATGTGTATGTAGGCTAATCAATAGCGCAATAATTGTATTTTCAAGCGTGATGTGCAAGTACTCGTGTAATATCTTACTAAGTTGAAACCAAAGTTTGTCTTTAGACAAACATTAGCGTTGAGGTTCCCGCACTGGGAACTTTGAGGGAACTTTTCGATAGCTTCAAGCTACTGAGATTATTGAGCGTGATTGTCATGTCCCTGGGGAGTTTAATTTATACAATATCTATACGATAGCTAACTGTTTGTATGGTTATATATCTCTACCCCGTTATACTAGTCATATTTATTGTTTAATCCGTTATCATCATCATTATAATTATTATGACAATTGTTAGTATTAAAGTTATAATTTATATTCTATTATATTCCAGCATCCACACGTGTGGCAGTTGTACCTGAAGGCTCCTATGACATATCTGTTGATTTGAAAATTATTTCAATTGGGAATCAAACTGTAAAACTTATATTTCGTGATAGTAAACGGAAACGACATGACGTTCACTTTTTTTTCTATGACGGAGTCAGTGAATCAATTATTATTGTTGAGGGAACGGGATTTACAATTAAGAAAACTGGTAATTTGGTGAAAATTAGTGGGCGTGGTCCGACTTTGGCTCCAGTCACGATATCGGTAATTTTTTTTTGAATTTTTTCTTGATTTTTTTAATAAAAATTAATCTGAGTGGTATTTAATTTAAGGTGAAGGTCCCGGGGGACTATAAAAGTAGGGGAGGGGTGGTTTTGATAAATTTCCGTTACACGATTGATCGTAAAAAAGAAGAAACGAGTGACAAGTACTCGTGGTTTTCAGGAGGATGGAGTCCCTGCTCGGTATCTTGCGGCGGGGGAGTCCGTTACCGGACCGTCGCCTGCAAAAATGAACAAACTGGTAGTATTGTTAACAAAAAAAAGTGCTCGTTGATAATGAAGCCCGTGCAGCAGATGGAGAAGTGTAATAGCATTAGGTAAATGCTTTTATTTTTTTATTTTCGATTTAAAAAGAGACTGATTGATTGATAAATTGGACGCAGTTGCCAGTTTAAGTGGATCGCTGGTCCGTGGGAGAGCTGTTCAAAGAGCTGCGGATCGACAGGTGTCCAGCTGAGGCAAGTTTATTGTGTTCATTCATCATTTCCCGATAATGAGGTTACCGATGAAAATAAACAGCTGGTGTATCGGACAATGATGTCCCGCGGTAGTTGCGCAGAGTATCAAGCGCCGGTAAATAAACAAAACTGCAATAGATTTCCTTGCCAAGGCTATTTCGTCGACGCTAACTGGTCCTCGGTAAATATTTATTTTTCATAAATATAAACTCGATTTTCAAATTAATTTACTCCTTAAAAGAGGTCTGGACTTTTTTCTCTATCACTCAAGTCAACAAACGGTACTATCCGTGTTGTTCTTGCCCAGTAAATGGAAACTGTCCACGTCTTTCTCTTAGACAAATGAATATTTTTGAAAAATGAAAACGTAGATTACTTTACCCGTAATAACAACTTAATCACGATTTAAAATACAAGGACGTCAACTGCTGATAAAACTATTGTTTATCGAGGATATACGTGGTACAATGATCTTCTTATAATATTAGAATGGAAACAAAGCTGACTAATTTCAAACGTCTACTGAAATATTACATAAAAAATAACACTGCAATTTGATATATATTTAACCCTGATCCCTTGAATATGGGTCGTTTGTGTTCATGAATTTTCAAATATTCTACTATAAGCAGCCTACATGCCTCCGAATTTCGATGAAAATGTTTATAGAAAGGGGATTTTCGGGACTGGCAACAAATCTATTGCATAATTAGGAGTTCAAAGAAGATCTAGGAATTTTTTAAGATTTTTCCTTACATCATAACATAATTAAATGAGCGGCGGGCGCTAATGACCCATGTTCAAAGTTCGCGGGTGCTGAAAACAGCGACACGGGATTAGGGTTATACTTTTTGAACCTAATTTTAGTCATAATTGTGTAAGATAGTAAATTATTGTATTAATTTATTGTAAGGTTATCTTATTTTTATTTTGATGAAATATATATGTATATAAAGTAGCTAACGCTAATAAAGAAACACATTACATTATAGAGTAAAGCATCGAATCTCGTTCGTAATTTTGGATTTAGAGGACTTGATTTAGAGAAAAGCTTAAAGAAAAATTACTATAGAACCTCCTTCATATCTTTCTGTACTTACTTTTTTTTTATTAAATTTTCTTCCAGTGTTCACAAGCTTGTGGTCATGGTCCGCAGTCACGAGCTCGTTGTGTACGAGAAAAAGATTTGTTTGATTGCCGTCATAATAGTCTTCCGAATGAATTACAGGCTTGTCAAGATAAACTCCATAATAACAATAACAGCAATAAAAATAAAAATAACAATAACTGTAAAAAATTATGTATAAAAGATAAAAGTCGCTACTGTATTAGATCCAGAAAAAAAACTTGTGCTCCCAGAAACTGTTGTCGAGTGTGTTCACATTAATTTATATATATTTTTATTAGAAAAAAAATTTTATTCATTATTAGTAAATTCCAGTGTCTGCTCGCAGGGTCGGGGGTTCGAGCCCAGGCCACGGTTTTAAAATTAAAATTTTTATAATATAAAATAGTGTTCTAGTTTTGTTTTTTATTTATTTCTCATTAAAAGTCTTACAATGTTTAATGACAACAACGGCTATTTGCGACATGCGTTACAAATAAATAAAATAAAAATAAAATTTAAAGTCAACAATACAATAACGTTTTTTTTTTTCTTATCAATTCATGCATTTGTTAATGAGTTAGATGATATATAAAACGATTTATAATTTATATTTATATATATTTTATCAATAATAAAAATTAATATAAATCCTGTCGCTGAATTATCATCGATATGTTTGATAATTTATTTGTTATATAAATTACAATAGTTATTTATTAAATATTGCATAAAAATCGCGGTCTCTCCGCAACAGGCCTGCAGTTGGCCACAAATATATTTATTTATTTATTTAGATATTTTTACATTTACAATTAACGAGTTAATTAATTCATTAATAACTCCGTATTGTCAATTCATAAACTATCATATGTAGGCGTCGACAATTATCATAAATAAATAAAAATTACATACAATTATAATGTCATATTTAAATATTTATTTAAAGACACCTCACCTCAATATTTATATTTTTAAAAAGCTGCTCGAGGCCCAGCCAACTCGAAACTTTAATTGCTACTGAGTAATTACGATCTAAGAACTAATATAAGCTTAGGTATATATATAATAGTGTTTACAAAAATATCAATTTGGATGCGACCTGCAACTGCCAGGCAGATATATTTCTTTTAAATTATCTTAGCAAAAGTTTATAACAATTAATAAATAATATATTATTTTTATTAATGAGTGCCATTGATTATTTTTTCATCCGAGGAAGCTTTAGATGGATTGGCTTTCATGTTTTACATCATAGTTCCTTAGTTTTTTATTTTCAATCAACAGAACTATCAACGACAATATATATTTATATATTTGTATAGATTTATTTATATATTTTGGTATGTGGTAACGAGAAATTCGTGATTATTTGATACACATGTTGTACAACAGACTCAACATTAATATCATTATTATTAATTATTATTATTATTAATTATTTATTTAGCATTTAATTGCTAATTCCAACAAACCGCGTCATCATTATTGTAATTTAAATAATAAATTTTAATTCTGAGACATCTCAATGGAAGTAAACAATAAATATCTTACACTACTTACACATTAGACGTTAGTCCGTAAATCAATTAATTAAAACTTAAATGTTAATTATTAACTTTTATTATTTGGTGTAATGCTACGCTATCAAATAATATTCCGACGTAAAAAATAAGTCGTGGAAGACCTTTGAAGCTTTAAATGTCTAATTAAATAATATAATAATAAACAATCAAAATAAATTTATTAATGACTTGTGTTATTAATTATTAATTATTAACTAATTATTGTTAATGTTGGATTAACTAACAGCGATACTCGATTTTTCTCGATGACTCCTTTGGTAATTCAACGGGCACACTCTTGGGGAACCGGTACCTCCTCGCGGGCACGGGCCAGCGAGGACTCGCCTCGTCTCACAATCGCTCGACGTAGTTTCCCGGGAAGGTGCCGAAGTAACCAGTTCTTTGGCTTGAACCAACGAACCATCCGTCGTCGCATTTTTCCATCACGAAGACTGTGTCGCCTTCTTTCAATTCCAGCTCGTCCTCGTTCTGCGGCCGATAATTGTACAGCGCTCGGTACCTGAATCGATTACTTTGTTACTTTGAGTTTGAATAAAATAATAAAAAATAAAAAACTAAAAACGTTTTTTAAATAACTCATTTAAATAACTCACGGTAACGTATCCGAGTGTGTGTCGATGTGCAATGTTTCGTTGACAGGTGCAACGTGCAATTTGTTGCGTTCAGTGACACCAATACGTGGCTGCAAACCCAAATAGTTCATTAAAACCTCGAGCCCCGTACAGATTTTTAGAAATAAATATTATAGGAGCAAGGGGCAAAGCGGGCCCGGAAAAATTTTTACAATTTGCATTTTTTTTTAATTCCCGAATTTTTTAAATTTACATATGACCCAGTTATGAAAAAATTCAAAGTATGGGGTAAAATGGACACTAAAAAATCTTGAAAATAAAGCAAAATTTTTACCTCCCTTATATTAAAAATATGATTGAATTAATTTTGAGAAAAAATTTCAAATTAAATTTAAAAAAAAATTTTGTTGAGCTGAATTTAGTTTTAAAATTATAGATCGCCCAAATTGCCCCATGCCTTTACTCTGGTAGTAAAGTAAAAATATCAGAGTAGTTATTTTATTTCTAATTAATAAATAGAAGTTTGAATATTTAATTTTATTTGTAGAAAAGTTAGGGTTGAAAAGATAAAAAAATTTTACCAGTGATATATATTGAGGCTCAGTAGTACTAGTTTTAACAGGTATCGAGGGCGTGTAGTGATGAGGCCCCATGCTCAATTTACCGCTGGCAGTACCATTGGACAGCATGCTGTGAGCCGCTGGGGACGCGACTGGTTTACTGGAGACGGGTGTTTCTGACGTAAATTAAAAATAATTAAAATTTTAAATTAAAAAATATTATTTTTATTTGTTATTACTTTTATAAAGTAAATAAGGCATTTTTTTTTATTACCGGGTCGGTGTTGTCCCGGTTCCATGATAACTTCAACATAAGTAACAGGAAATATGCCTTTGCGACTGCCGATCCGTCCTTCGAACCAATTGTCATCAACTCTTCTTGTCAACACAACGAGCTCTCCCTTCACAAGAGATAACTCGAGGTTCGTCTGAGCGATGAAATTAAATTTAGCACGTGCTTGACCCTCGTAGGGTTTTTTCGGGGTCGATCTCATTCCTTCAAACGGCAAAACCTAAAATAATAAGCAACAATTTAATAAATGTTTCAATAAAAAAAAAATATTACACACTATTATTTTATTTTCCGCACACTAAATTTATTTACCTCGACATAATTTAGAGGAAAGAGGCCGAGCATAGCATTATGTTCACCTTCGTACCAATTTTTATCAATTTGCCGGCGAATGAGAATTATGTCACCTCGCCGGAATGACAATTCACGCGATGTCTGTCCCACAAAATTGTACATCGCTCGTGCGACAAGTCGCGGCTCGGGAGTTTGCTCTTGAGATCTACTTCGGTAGCTCATGTCATCCACAAAATCGTCGTACCGATTCAATGGTATCGGAGACTTTTGCGATGGTCTATTTTTAATGAGAACGAAAACCCAAAAATTGTAACTTTTAAATTGTCAGTAAAATCATAAAAATATATAACTTAATTAAATTATTCTTTTAAAATGTCATTTAAAATAATTTTACATTTGCATTTTTATGTTAATGCTGCGCTAAATTTATGCCAAACTCTGACAGCTTAAATAAGTTAGCAGCAAAGTAAATTAAATATTCAATAAGAATACAAGAGGCATTCAAACATTTATAACCCCGCTCATAAAAGGGAATTATATATGTATTATATATATATTAGCCAAATATATCGCGACAGATTAAATGACATTGTCAGATTTGACAGTTAGTAGTTAATTTAATTAACGTGTTAAATATTCAGTATAAACTTACATAAAATTATCAGTATGTCGACGGGAATCTATGTCGTGCAACTCTTGGAGATATTTTCTCCGTCTCTCCTCCTGATAAACTCGGCGCATATTCTCGGCACTCCTGCGTGCAAGTTCTTCTTCGCTAAGAATTTCCTTAGCTTCCGCACGAACTGGAGAACGATAATGAATCGTCACCTCACCCTCGACATATCGTCTCGGTGATTCTGCACAAGACAAATTATTTTATTTCCTCTCTTATTCCATTACCTCTTCCATTTAAATTTTCCTAGTACACATAACAGAACACTATTTCTATCTATTAAATCTAGAATTGACTAAATAAAAAATTAAAAAAAAAAAAAAAATTAAATGATATTAATCACTGGGTAAAAAATTTTAATTACAATTTCTGCTGATCGCGTTTGAATAACCCAGTTTACTGGTTGGCTTACAATTTGTTAACGCATTTAGTCACCAAAGTATTAGTTCCCATGGCTTCTTTACGGCTCTAAGCGCAAAGTATAATTACATTTGCATAAAAATATCTTTTTTATTTTTTTGTAGCTTTTATTTTATTTTATTATATCTATAATATAAAAGACATGGAAAATATGCAAACCCAACTATTGGTAACGTGATTGGCCAAAGGCTCAAAACCGCATAAAAATATATGGAATTTACACAATATACATTAAAATGAATATATATGAAAAGCGACCCGTGCGCTTGCGCGCGACAAATTAACTCTAGTTTTCTATTATTTTACATTGGAAGAGACTAGAAAATTACACGGGATGATAATCAGTAGGCGGAATAAAAAAACCGATTGATAGACAAAGATGGCCATCGACTTTACATCGAGATGTCCAGGACATGTATCTGCGAAGGATCTAGGACTAAAAAAATTTTTTTCTCCAGTATTTTCTATTAATTTACATTGGAAGCGACTTGAAAATAATGTGGGATAATAATCAGTGAAGAATAAAAAAAATGACCCGACTGATACACAGAGGAGATGTCTAGACACGTGTTTTTGTGAATGTTCTAGACCCGGAAAATTTTTCCCTTCGCGCGAGATTAATTTTAATTTAATATTAGAAGAAATATTTTTAATTTTCCTCATGATATTGCCGGAGGCGTACACCGAGTAGCAGTCAAGTCTGCTTAATTGTTCATGTACATGGTACACATACTTTAACTGTACTTTGACTTAACAGCTTCAAGATTGCACCATTATATCACGTCTGATAGAGGATGTAACATAAAAAGCAAACTTTTCCGCATCGCGCTCTGAGTGCATCTGATGTATTTATTTATTTATATATATGTATGTATGAATGTACAGTGGCATTATTCACTATATTATATAGTGAAAACAGTGTGTCGGTATATGGGCTCGTGAATGAAACATCACACGGTTTTCACTTAACGATTATTACATCACTTATATTTATACTTTCCTTCCTTCAGCCTCTTATTTTTTATTACTCAATAAAAAGTAATCGTTATATTAAGAAAATAATTTATTTAAAAATTTAATGTTGAATTAGACTGGAGTAAGTGAGCAAGACTTGGACAATAATTTAAGTGGGTATATTTCACTATTATGACGGGGGAGTAGAGGTAAAAATATATAAATTTAAAAAACTAGGCCAGAATATTTCATTTGGAAAATAAAAAATAGTTGAGAGTACTTGGGTGTTAACGTGACACAACTGAAACTGAATACTCTAGTACATGGAAAGAGTAGCGTACGCGTGCGCTCGGTTCGGTTGTATGACGACAACTATCCGGCTCATGAAAGTCATTTTAATAAAAAAATATAAATATGAATGGGAAATAAAAATGTTGAATATTTTTAATGTTTGTTTTTATAGGTTTTGGAAGATCGCGTTCATCCAACCGAGCGGTTGCGGTGGACATGCTAGAGTACCGAATGAATATGTTATTTTCTGGTGAATATTTAAGTAACTGAGTGCTACTGACTGTACGGAATGGGTCCGTAGACCAATGGAAGCGTGCTTCCGGTTCCGGGTTGTGTTGAGTCAATTGACTTTCCGCGGTCCGTGATCCTTGAACCATCAACTGAGGCATCAGACGGCTCTGGTACCAACTGGTCGAGCATCGAGTTGCTGAAACTGTTGACAAGCTGGGGAGATCTTAGGTCATCGGTGTTCCTGCTGCTTCTGCTGTCTCTGTCGTCGTTGGCGGTTCTAGAGCAGCTTTTCGCATCGCTGAGTGCTAACTCGTAACCCGGGTAGTTTAAATTTTTATTGTGCTTTCGCTCGTTCCACAAAGTCGGTGGTAAAGACGAAGTCGTATCCAGCGCCATATAATTCTTCATCAAGCTCCGACGTTCATGGATCTTGTAATGTCTGGCGTTGAGATCCGTGAGATCGAGAGGGGCTGGTTTACCGGATTTTCTACGTAGCGGTGCGAGAGGTGCTGGGGGTGTGGGTGGAGATACTCGTGTCTCGGGAGAGTCTCGAATCCTGACGTAAGTAGCAAAGAACTTTTCTCCGCCGCTGGAACAATTCACATAATCCGTAGTTTGAATCGTCGGTAATCCAGAGCCTCTGTGCCGTCTGGTGCACTCCCGAGACCCGACAGATCGATTATCCTCTGATATTTCCTCGTGTTTCAGAGCCAATCGCTGGTTCTGATAGCCTCCGTACTCGGAAACCGAGATGGGATATCTATCAAAGGGTGTATCCTTTTTAAAGTCCGGAATAAAGTCTATTGAATTATCAAAGTCGGCTCGTGACTTACGTCCATTGCTGCTCACTGATTGATTACTCTGGCTTGTCAGAGTTTCGGTGCTACCAAACCCGCTGGTTACATGTTTAGACTGTTGCTGCATATCCAGTTCCAATCGGGTTTTCATAATATCCGTGCAGACCCGTATGTTGTCTGTATCAGTTACGTCAGCACAGCCTTGAATGCTTTCGCCTCGAGCGGCCTTCGCTTTAGCAATAGCTTTAGCATCCTCAGCCTCATCCTCATCCTCATCCTCTGGCTCATCCACTAGATTAGTATTAGCATCATCGGCAAAGAACCGCCTTCTCAAAAGTCTGTTGTGTTCAAATATCTCATGTAGTCGCTCTCTACTACCACGAAATTCGTCTGATCCAGGATTAAATAAGATATCACGTTTATCGGGTTGCCCCGAGTACTCGGGGCTTGAGTAGTACGATCTATGGCTCTTATCATCATCAAAACTTTCTAAATCCTTACCAATACCACTATTATTACTACTATTATTATAATTACTATTATTATTATTATAAAAACCATTTATTGATGATCGGTTCCAGTCTTTTTTAAAAACATTTTTAACCGAGTTTATCAGCAGCCGATCTGGATCCACGGGACTTTGGGAGGTGCGATACGATCGGCTGTTCTCACTTTGCGCAGACACTTTATCAATGTCAGAGACACTGTTGTCAGTGAAGTAACTTCGTTCGAACTCTGTACGTGGTTTCCAACTCCACTGCTGATACTGCTGATGATAATGACGAGGAGATTGAGCTGAGCTGGGAGTGGAATCGGGGCTGGGGTTTGAGCTGTGAGGTTTTGAATCCCGACTTAACAAATCTAAACGTTCGTTGGCGGTCATACGGACGCAGATAACCTGGGGCTCGTTGACCTCCGACTCCGGACGGCTGTTTGTCAGCTGTCGTGGCGGTAAACCCAGGGATGCACTAGATGTTATTACTGGCGTAGCTGTTGCTGCGTCCTCAAGTTTCCCAGCCCAAGCGCCACCCACTGATTTCATTCTCTCGAGATTATTGATGTCGTATGTGAGGGCCATCCATTCCGGACTACGCTCTAGATCCTCAACGCGAGGTAGAATCGGAGCTCGACATCTCGACTCACCACTTGATATCATTTTATTTTTAATTAATATATATGTTTTTTTTTTTTAATTTAATTGTCAAGTTCCATCACTATCAAGAGCTCACTTGACACTTGCACATTTTAATGATAGATTTTCCAGATCTTGGATGTACGGATATGTGGAGTGTAAAGTGTTGAGTGCGATGTGAGCTAGAGACTAGTGCGCGAACGATCCGCGGAGCAAAACTCGCGAGACTGGTCAATCTTTCAGAAGAGCACAAGGCCTTAAGCCTTACAAATGGAAGACAATGGCCTCAGCCAGTGTATAGAGTTTACCTACAACATTGTCCGTGCAGAATACCGAGTACAGAGAGTGTAGAGTCTAGAGTAGAGAGGTTGGAGGGGCTGTTACGAATCACTCGCGGGCCATTCACGATGCCTGGCTAGAGCTTCTACGCTGCTAGAGGTTCTCAGCGGAGCGTCACGATCGCGAAAGACGCAGATTGCTTATCGAGTAACAACCAAGAGTAAGAGAATGCAGACTACCGAGAACAGGCTGCCGGAAGGATCGCCCTCCTTATTTTTAAATACGCTAAAAATTATAAAATTAAATTCAGCCTCAATCTTAATTTATTATTCATCTTTTGTTGTCTAATATAAAGTTTGTTTTATCTCGAGACATTTTCGTACTGGGTCTGGGTATTCGTTGAATTAAATGGATAGAGGATACAATGCTGCTGGAGCTCGGTAATTGTTAAAAAGTCTGAAGAAACTGCTGAAAAGATGACAACAATACCTCCAAGTTCACGATTTAAAAAAAAAAATTTTTTTTTTCTTTACTTTATATATTTTTTTTATTACATTTTATATATTTATTATTTTTAATATATATTGCGGGAAAAGATTATCGAAGAAATATCGTCTATTAGCCGAATGTGAGTGAGGTTTGAGGCTTTGGTAGTATCGGCACTGAGGGTTATTAAATTGTAGCTAATGGTACAGTAGTTAGTTGACGGTGAGTGCTGGCTGTTGCTGTAAGGTTGTGTCGGGTGGGTTCATAATGGAGTCGGGTCGATTTTGTGAGCACGACAAGTTCACCAGCTAACACCCCTCGTATTTTAACCGCCCGAGGAAATATATACCGATGATATTGCTTTTACTCTGGTTGTTCTTAAACCGTTCGAGTTTGTATTCCAGTCGCTCCCAGGCGAAATAGAAACAGAAATAAAAGTTTTTAAAATAAAATAAGTAAACCATCGGAGCGTAAAGGTAAAATGTAGTGGAGAAAAGAGGAATAGCCTTGTCTATCGGTAAAATTAAAATTAATTGCCGCGTTGACACGCGAGGGAAATAGAAAGCAATAGGGCCACTGCTAATTATTTTCTACAGCGACCTAATTGAACACTAATAGACTACAGGAAAATGAAACTTTAACAAGCTGTAGTTTATTTTTTGTATTTAATCAATAAGCTCACCGACTAATTTTATAAATTAGCAATTAACTCTTAAACGCCCTAAGAACAAATAATAATTATTTAATAATTGTAAAATAAATATTTGCTTT
Source organism: Microplitis deprimator (assembly GCA_964016945.1). Lineage (NCBI taxonomy): Eukaryota > Metazoa > Arthropoda > Insecta > Hymenoptera > Braconidae > Microplitis > Microplitis deprimator. Next base: position 3,893,453 of record OZ024711.1, on the reverse strand, counting down.
AATTACAAGCGTGTACAGACGGCGGAAACAATTTTTTTGTCTGAAATACAAGAGCTAAAAGTTTTGTCCTCCATATAACGGGCTGAGAATGGTGCTACTTGCACTCTCACACCCGACCTATCATTCTATTCCAATGAGCTGGCTACGTGGCTAGAATACAGAGCGATCTCTTTAGTCGTCCTTTAGCATGTACAAATATCCCTCTTCCTCTTTACTTCCTTCTTTACATTTTACTCTTAAACTATTATCCACTCTCTTCTCCCCAGCTTTTGCTCTCCACTCTCTACACTACTCTACTCTCTACTTTTATCTCTACTTCAACTATCCTTTACTTTCATTTCATTTATCCCCATTCTATCTCCACATATGCACCAGTCTGCTCTCGGAGATCCATTTGCATCGCTACGATTTCACTTTACCAGCTCATTTACCGCACATTCCCATCGTTACTAATTATTCAAACTCATTTTTTACCCTTTGTCAAGCCCGGCCTCACACTGATCACTTGAATTTTATTTTACTTTCTCATTATCTACGTATTCATTTATAAAATTGCGCGGTATTTCGCGGATGCACTGAAAAACAAGAGAGTCAATGAAAATAATAAGGAAAAAAAATGTTAAAAAAAGCAAAAAACACTTGTAATAAATAATGATTAAACAAATTTATGTAAAGCCGGTATTCCGCTTGGCACGACGCTAATGCGGTAAATGCCGCTGATTAAGCCCACCACTTTGGTTATTATCGACAAGATTAGATAAGGATGCCAATGTGCATGTATACGCTCAAGTATTTCCGTTATTAACCCGATACGATACACATTAGACTAAAGAACCTCCCGCACGTATACCGAAATCGGTATTTTGGTGTGAAACAAACACGCGATCCGTGATTGCCTTGATTTCAGTGCTCTCTTGTCTCGAGTAAGCCCGACTGTGATATTACTTGTACTTTGTAGTGGGTGGGAGGGATTAAAACTTGCTCAAAGGTCACTTTTGACGGGTAATCTGCATGTATGATCGCATCAAAACTTTCGTCCGCTGCTCTTTTGTGAGCTAAGTATTTATAGCAGGTCAAGGTTAATAAAGACGATGAGTTGACGAGTTTTTATTGATGTATTTTTAAACATTTCTTACTTGCTGATAAGCCACTTGACGTTACGTAAAAAGAAAAAAAAGCGCTTGGATAACAGCAAACATCGGAAGTTTTCTACCAGTCAACTCTACAGAAAGGAGTAAAGGCGGAAAAATATTGATACTATTTTTAGCGGTGGCCCTGATATGTCACACGTTATATTGTGCCCGAAAAAATATTTAAACAGCTTTACAACTATTATTATTTTTATTATTATTATTATACGTATATGTAGTTAGTGATGATAAAAGGAGGCAATTTAAAAGTTGAATTGTATCGCTCGGCTGATCGCGACGATTTGTCACGGGTCAAGGCAATATTAACCTCGAGACGTTCGTTAGACTCGATTAATGTTTTCGCGAGATTGTTTTCCACATCTTATACACATGAGGTCATTGAATTTATTGTAAGTGGAAGAGGGACGAAACGGGCTCCCTCAAAACAAATTACGATGAGTATTTTTTTTAAACCGCCAAATATTTTATACACAGAAAAAAATAATTTATTGACGCAAAAAATTTTCACTCGCATCAAGAAAATTTTTTTATTATGAATTGAAGACAAAAATTTTCTTGCGGCGAAAAAAAATTTTTTGAGGTAAGAAAAAATTTTTTGATGTAAGACATTTTTTTTTTATTCTAAATACGAAATATTTATTATGCCTTAGTCTCCCAATAAGTTAATGTGGGGTAAAATGGGCCGTCTAAAAATTTTTTTAGCTTCACTAAACATCCAGTAAATAAAAAATTTGAATAAATTAATTTTCTAAAAAGATTTTTAACTGAATTATTTAAAAGCAGATTTAAGATTTGAAAGTTTATGTGACCCAATTTACCTCACGTCTATTTAGCTCCCTTGCATAGATAAAAAAAACTTTAAATACCCAATTTCTCTTTCAAAATTTAGTTAAAAAATTTCTAAAGACTCTGCCTTTCCCCTGTTTCAATGATTCGGTCTAAAGGATCAATACAAATAATAATAATAATTATAATGATGAAAACAGTAATGTGTGGAGGTTTACACTCTGTATATATATATATATATATATATCTACTTGAAAACATATAGTATCGATTGGCTAATAAAGCACAGAAACAACCGAATGCGTTATTCGGCTCGCATTTATTAGCGCTGGCCACACTCGACACTACGGATTTGAAACCACTCGTGCGTACTACGCAATAATTCCTACAGCAACGTAATTTCCGGTAGTGTTACGCCAACAACGTTTGTCGTTCATTTCGTTTCCTTTGTCAAGCCCACATGCACTTTTTACGATGCGGGCGCCGAATAAACTCATCCCTTTTTATAAAATATTTTTTCAGTCAATAAAATAAATTATTAAAATTATTCTCCCTTATTAAATAATTATCATTTTTTTAGCAAGTTAATTAATGCGTCATTAGGGATATCGTTTAAATATAAGTGTCTATATATTTTTATGTCCGATCGCGATACTGATACGCACAAGAGCAATTACAATAAACAAATTTAATTACGTGCAACATGCAGTATTACATTCCGCGGGCGGAATTCACGGTATCATTACTCTGTTGGGTTTGGATCCATGCCCACGTGGGATATCTGGTAAATTTTACTGTTCCATTTACAACAAATTCTTCCAATTAAATAATTTTATGACGTATATTTATATTGTAAATTTTCATGAGTGTGTTATTATTTAACGTTTAATAAATAGAAGATAATTCAGATTAAATTTCGGAATGTACATTAGTTACGAAATCGGTTTGGTTACATTAAATATTGGATTTTAATTCAACTTTCAAAATAAAAACTCTCTCATGTTAAATCGATCCAACAGTTGAAACTTAATATTCACTGAACTCACGCTCACGCAGCTGATAAGCGAACCATGAACTCGTCGTCATCGTGGCGGCTATTTAAATTATATATATATATATATATAGAACATTATATTAATTCATTTTATGTAATCACATTTTGTGTAATCATTATATTCTATATTGTATTTCACTCTTTGCGCAATATTTAATTTTAATTAAATTTATTAAAACTTTATTATAGTAATTAAAAGTAAGTAAAGACGAAGCATTTTTAAGTACAGATCAGTATATAGGCATCGGCTCATAACGATTTTTTATTTAAGTCATTACCTTGATACTCGGTCCTGCAGAGATGCGATTTCGGCGGCGGCGGAGGGGGTGCGTGTGAGTACTCTATGAATGATCGAAAAAAAAATAAAACAAAAATGATTTATCAGCGAAAAAAAACATTTAACGGTGATTTAAATCCGCAACACAGTTTACAAAACCACAAATGTCATCCTGATCTATCGATAATGTGATGAGATTATGATAGTGAATTTAATAATTTTTATAATTTAATTTATAATAATAATAATAATAAGAACAATTGGTAATTAATTGTAACAGTAAATAGTTGACAACGAATAGTAGTTTAGTGACGAGCGTGCGGACCTTCAAAGGTAACAGTAGGCTTTGCGGTGTAGGTCGGAATAGCTGGCCACCAAGTTGCTCGAGTTTCTGGTCTCAGTGAGGCGGGATCGGGTGGCGGCGGCGTCGGTGGCGGTGGCTGATATCGAAACTTGGGTCGGTGTTTGCTCGGATCAAAGGGCTGATTAGCGAATGGATCCGCTTGCCGCTGTTTCAGAATTGACGTTGGCGTTCGAGAACGTACTGGAGACACCGAGACAGCACGTGGTCCTTTGACCTTGTCAGTGGCTCTTGGCAATGTCGTTCTCCCACTGCTATTACTACCACTGGCACTTGCACTGGGAGCAGAATTACCGGGACTTGAAGACTTGACGTTGCTGGTCTTGGTTTTGTCGAGGGAGCGAGACTCGAGATCCGGTGGGAGTGACAGAGACCGGGCGTTGTCACGACGACTGGGATACTTGTGGGCTACCCAACGACCCGCGAGATACGGCGCAATATCTCGAAGCTCATGAACGTCAGGCGTTGATGTGAACATTTCACCGAGAATAGATGTGGCCCTGCAAGTATTACTGCTGTCCGACAAGTTAAACTCCTTCTCAAACTTGTCGCGTATACGTCCGACTGGTCGCCGCGCCTCGAGTTCCTCGGTCTCGGCTTTAATGGCCAAGGAATTCGACGAACTGGAGCGGGACATTGCGCTGTCTTTAAGCTCTGCTGTTTTGCTGATAACATTTATGTGCGGCATCGCGAGGTCTTCAAATCTCAATGGTATACGTGGGATTGGTGGCGATCTAGTAAGTCTTCTCTTAGCTTTTCCCCTCGCTCCCGTCCCTGGCTCGTACTTACGTCTTAACCAAGCGACATCTGGCACTTCTTGAGTCTTCAATACTGTCGTCGATCCGGTTGATTTTTTAACCTCTGCCTTTTTTAATAAATTACGCGTAATTTCCGGATCACTTTGAAAACGCTTCGGACTCAGAGTGAATTTAATTCGCCCACCTGACAGCTCTTCGAGGCTTTCAAATTTAGCGCGCAATTTTCTAACAGCGCCGTGCTTAACTAGATTCAAATACGCGCGCCAGTAGTGTTCAGGATCAGGTGAATAGCTGCGATGCTGAAGCGACTCAAGACTGCAGGTGGATGTCGACACACGACACGGACTGACACTGCGCGGCCGAGTGTGCTCGACAAAGTATTCCCTAGAGTGGGAACCGCTGGAAAATCGTCCAGTTGGAACATCCGGTGAGGCGGAAGTACTTCTTCCTTTTCCTCTGGTGCTGTGTTCGCTTCCTCCTGGCGACGAGATCGTGCTTTGACAAGCTGTCCTATTGGTATCTTGACCTCCCACACGCAAGTTGCAAGCCAAGGATCCGTAACGCGCTGACTCCATTTCGCCGAATAGTTCCTTCAGATCTGCAAAACTCTGTGACGAAGATAATTTATTTTTTTTCCTCTTTGAATCCGCTATCAAAGCGAGAGATTTTTCTTCCCATTTTTTTTCACGTTCGATGCTTTCATAAAACTCAACTTTCTTGGGTACTACATCTGTTTTACTTTCCTCGCACTGCACCACCGTTTTCACTGAATTTTCCGAGCTTTCAGTAGTGCTGTCCATCTCACTACTGGATGCATTTCTGATCTGTTCATTTGCTGACACAGCGACTGCCAAAAGTGGCGGCTTTTTAGACCATTCGTCCAAAACATTTTCTACTCTACGACGCGTCGCCGGACTGTCGCCATTCGGCGTCAATACCAAAAGAAAATCGCTCTTATCACGTGACTTTGATGTATCGTCGTCTACAGAGGTCTCGAGGGAGTAACAAGTTCTGGGTGATGTATTAATTGTAGGAGTTGATTGACTTATATTTTTAGCTGTTGATTTGGCGGAAGCTGCTGCAATGGCGCCGAGAGTCTCGCGAGGTGTTACAGGGGACTTTGAGTTTTTGCGTTGGGATACTTTATCGAGTATTTCTTTTCCTAGTGTGAGAGACAGCCGTTTTTTCTCCCCTTCTGATAATGAGGTGGCTCTGCTGGTGTGTCGATGCTGTAGATTACGGCCATTGCTGATCGAGTCACTTCTCTTTAGTGAAGACGATAATTTCCCCGAGGACTTGGTGGCTGGAACGAGCATCGAATGGCAACGGACACTCAGCCCCGTAACTTCTTCCAGTCCATCGCCGAATTCATGAGACGGGACTACAACTTCAAATTCCGCAGCACTGGTTTTAATTTCGGTGGGAATCGTTGCACAAGTGCCGGGCTTATTAGTCTGTTTAATATTCTCAGTAAAGCAAATTTTTTCTTCAACATCAAAAGACTTTGTGTAGATTTTCGGTTTATCTTCGCTGCCGTAGATTTCATTAAGTTGGTTCTTCAAGGCGTTTACTTGCTCAACAGAAAGACTGCTCCAAAACTTTTTACTGCCGCCGAGATTCTTCTGCAAGTAAGAAGGCTCTGCAGATCTAGATTTGTCCGACTCATCTTGAGATATTGTTTGTTTGCCCTCGCTGTTAGCCCGTCGCGTCATAGTAGTCGCCACATTCACCACCGAATTACCGCGCCACAAAGGTTTGTAAATGTCTTTTCGTGAAGATATCTCGCGACGTCTCGTTGATTCCAACTCACTCTCTTCTTTAGCCAGTCGTCGAAAACTTTCACGGATATTTTCCACAGATCTCTCTTTGCATCTCAGACTGCAATCGCCGCGCCATCTGTACTTATCAAGATCTTTAGTACTAAAGAGAAAATCTTTTTCACGCTGTACGGCTCTGAGTTTTCCGTAAATACTTTTAAGCTCTTGCTCGGCACGTTCCGTCGATCTAATTTCTTTCCACTCGTCGTAATCAATAATATCTTCATGCTTGAATCTGCGTCTCAAGTCACTCGCGGACGTTGTTTTTTCCAGTTCTCCCATTCGCTCGAGACTGGCATAAAAATCGTGCAAGTCTTTGTATCTCGATGATTTTTTTTTCGAATGCAACATCTCGAAAACGTAACGCTGATATTCTTCTTTGTTCGCGGGATAAGACTCCAAGGAACTTGTACTTTTAGTAAGAGATAAGTTTGATCCAAAAGTTATTTTTCTGCGCTGTTCATCTTCTACTTCGCTGGCACTGCGAGCTCGCGCTTTAAGTTGAGGAAACGTGTCGTCTTGTCGAAAAGATCGGATTCTTCGGGAGGCAGCTGATCGTGTGGGTGACGGAGATGGAGAACGTGGAGGCAAATGTTTCACTTGCCGTGTTATTTTCTCATCCACCATCGACACTTTCAGCGGCGGCTCACTCAAACTTCTTTCCTTCACCACAATGCTCTCGCGCTCCAATTCAGGACTTCTGCTTCCGCGTAGCGAACTCGAAGAACCAAATTCCGCTGTTATACCTTGCAGGCTATCAAACTTTGTGATTTTTTGGAATACCGATCTCCCCGGCCAGCTAACACCGAATGGACTAGAACTTCTTGATGAAAAACTCTCACGTTCCCAGTTCTTGAACCGGGAATTAGAAACTGGCTGCTTAGTTGCCAAGTAGACGTTGAGTGATCTCAAGGATGGCTCAGACTTAAAACCGCCTGGATTGTTGAAACCACCAACTTCTTGAAACATTCTTGCTCGTTCAATCACCGACGAGCGTCTTGGAGTACTGCACTGCGATGATGTCGGTGAACTCGAAATATTTCGTAAAAATAGATTCTGAAAGAAGTTATCAGTACGTGTCACCTCCTGATGCTTTTTAATCCGGTCCATTGTCAGTTGTTGTGCCGTAGTTGCGTTCGCCTCTCGTACTTTCTTGTCAACTTTTTTCAAACAATCCACCGCGAGTAATTTTTCACAAGTTTTTTTTATTTTTTTCTTCTCTGAATCACTTTTACCATTATTTTTTTTCTTAGCACTGCTGCTGGTACTCGCAGTTCCTTCACGTAGTAATTTATCTTTTTTCATTCCGCTCTTTTTTTTATCAAACTTTATTTCTTGATCTTCAATAACTTGAGACTTTTTCAATGGACTTTTTACACCAGACTGAAACTTTTCACGGTTTTTTTTAGATACACTCGTCTGCGGTGTCGCTGTTGTCGTGACTCCACCACTACCCTTAGCTAATTTACTTGTCGAGGATTTTTGTTTACAAGTCTCAACAAAATTTCCTCGTCTCGGTGTTACAGACGCGACCGTGGAAACACCAGAAGCAGAAGCCGGAGATCTACTTCTTATAACAACGTTAGAACTCGATCTCGCCGTTTTTTCTAACTCACGGGACTTGAAGATTACTTTGGACGATGATAACCCAGTGTCCTGGCTCTTTGCTCGTCTCAGTGACAGGGACGAGGACGAGGCCAAGGACGAGGGTGAGACCAGCCCAAGTGAACTCGACTTGACGACAGATCCTGTTAATGTGTTTTCCACGTTGACTTCTCGGCGACCGTTAAGCACCAGCCTTCCACCAACTTCAGCGTGAGAAGATGACGAGGACGATAAGTACAAAGATGAAGAGCCACCAGCTGAAGTGCTAACACGCTTTGAACTTTCCTCTGTTTCTTTTTTCCCTCGACGAATTTTCGTGTTATCTTTTTTTTGGGACGAACTTGTTGGATAACTTTTAGAACGATATCCCTGACGGCCCGCTATAGACGTGTCTTGAGATCCTGACGCGGATTTAGACTGTACTTTTGATAACGACGACTTATCCTCAGCTTGTTTCGAGTTAACAACCCCGCGTTGAGAATTAATGGCTCTGGGTGAACAAGACGAAGCCGGACTAACGGACTTGACAGATTCGCAAGACCGTTTAGTCAAATAAGCTTCTGATTTTCTTTTAGCACAAGTTGTTGATTTTATAGTACAAGAAGTTGAAGTAGAAGTAGAAGCACAAGTAGGAGTTGAAAGTTTGCTACGGGAGCCAGTTGTCGGAGTGATCGAAACTGTACGAAAAGACGTAAAACTCTTGCGTGCGATATCTCGACCCTGTTCGTGCTTAAGCAACTTGTTGCTCAGCCTTTCCCGAAGGAATCTAATGTTCGAAACACTCTCTGCTGCAAAACACTGCTGATGTCGGTTTGGCGCCTGCGGGTACCCTGTCGTGGAAATATAAAGCTTGAGAGTCGCGTTGTGTTTCGATGATTGCCTCCTCGGAGGCGACGGAGGCCTCACGTTAGGCCTCACCGTGTTCGTATTCACTCTTGTCAGTGAAGATGTCGCTGCAGATTGACTCGGTCGTTTGTAACGTCCGCAGCTCATGGAAGCTGAAGACATCGAGCTCGTCGTTGATTGGTTATTTTTTCTGCGCACGCGAATTCTCGTGAGTGTTGATGAGATCGGAAAGTACTGGATCTCAGTGTCGTCTGTGGACAAATTTATTAACTTGCTAGTTTATAAGTTAAGCTTTTTAGTTTTGCTAATAGTTATCTTGATCCTCGGCCCAAAGTCACCATTATATGCAAGTTTCGTGGCTGCGGCGTGCCGTTGTTTCCTCTTCTTTGTGGTCATTGTGCGGGTGAAAGTTAGAGCGAAACGCAGAGCAGTTTATAATTATTATAATAATATTAAAGATTATAATAATAGTAATAAAATAAATATAAAATGAAAAATACTATCATAGCCTGAATCCCGTTATCGATAGATCCTGAGAGAGCAGTGCCGAGTGTCGAATGCGCGTAGTATTTTTATAACTACATTTTAAAGGTAAACAATAATAAAAAAAAAAAACAAAGAAAAAAATGAATGTGCGGTCGTGAATAAAAATTACTAAGTTTAAATTATAAGATAAAACCGCAAAGCATTAAACTTAAATATTTTAAAATCTAAACGTGCGATCTTTCTGATGCCATGCATATTTTATTCATTCTGATCATTCAGCTCTTTTTAAAATAATAAAAAATTAATAAAACGCTTGCATTAAACTTTTTTTTTATAATAAAAACTGTATGGAAAAAAAATCTAATAAGCTTGCGTGTCTAATTCGTTTAATAAAGCGGTACTAAAATAAAAAAAACGAGAAAAGAAAATTAATAATAAAAAAAAAGACTTATTACTATTGACGTACCTTTGGGTCGCTCGGGTGCGAGTTTTCGTAGCCCGTGTAGAGGAACGTCGCCACCCTTCTGCACTGTTTTGTATGCAAGTCTCTGCTCTAGTGGGCTTAGAGGACTGACGTCATCCCGTCGACGGAAAATAAGAGTTGAGTCACTCTCGTATCCAGATTCTTTTAGTGCACTGAGAGTTAGATAACATAAAATAAATTAGTACTAATATTTATATATATATATTTTTTTTTAATTCAAGTGCCAGTTTTATTTAACGTAACACTTATTAATAACTTACTGACTCATGTAGGGTTTGGCCGTGTGCGGATTGTGTTGATCAAACGGCTGCAAAGAATAAACTTATTAGTCAAGGACTTAACCGCAAAATAAATATATAAATGAACAAATAATATATTTATAATAAATGATACTTATAATTAAATAATCATGCTTAGATAAAAAATAATAGTACGCGTGCACGGATATATAAACGAATTTATAATTTAAATACTGACAGTGCCACGATAGAACAATAAAGAGTTTAAAATCGCTTTGATGTTTTTATTTATGGGTGGTATGAATATGATGGCGTGTCGTTTATATTTATTTTCTAAGTGTAACCCTACGAGACCTGAACATGCGTTGTCACAATACAAGCTAGTGTTTAAGGCCGATGACGTGTCTTTAATAATAATAATGGCAATGATGATGATGATGATGATGATGATGATGATGTTGGGATAAGAGAGATATATACAATGATTGGGGATTGATCGCGTGGAGCTGCATAAATCGTTACAATGCTGATAGCCAGAGATGGATTGGACTATAAATTTGGATGATGGGTAGGCAATTTGAACCTGAGGTGCATCAAAGTGCATTGACGTAAAGGGGATATTGATTGGAGTACAAAGCTTCCTAGTGATATCATCTACTGGGGACGTGATAAAGAAGACGCTCAATAGAGATAAGACTACGAGATAAGTAATGGTCGTGCAGTAATCTAATAAAATAATGATAATAAAAACACATAAATGTCCGGGTGAAGGGGCAAGGCTGTCTAACCCGTGAAGGTGATGTCAGGGCCGTCTCCGCGACAGTATTGTTGGTGATTGGTGGCGGTGGTGGTGGTAGCATGGTTATATGAATAGTGCTGGAAGAAGAAGAAGAAGTAGAAGAAGATATGGATGGGTCGTGAAGCTGTCGCTGATTGTTGTTGTTGTTGATGATGTTGATGCCGTTGGTATGGTGATGATTGCGAAAGTTCCGAGGGCTCGTCGCTGGTACGAACAAGGACGACCGATCTGCCAGCTTATTAGAGCAAGATGACGATGAAGATGATCGATTGGTCAGAAGCGGAGACCGTCTGGTCGGGCTGCTGTTTATCGCGAGACTTTTTAATTTTTCCTCGATGCTGCTGCTCGAGTGTCGCTGCTGTTCGTCATCGGGTTTAACTGTTTCGTCGATAAACCCAATCACTATCGCGTCCTCGTCATTTGCCTCGTGATTGGCTCCGTGTTTGCTGTCGCGTGCGTGCCGTCTATTTCTCGTTGACGAGTTTCGGTCACCGCTACCGCTCTTGGATGACTTTAGAAGCGTGTAAGGCATCCGGTCGTTCGTGATGATTGACTTTGATCGACCGAGAAGCAGACTCACGCTTGGTGGCTCCGCTCGGTACGCCACCGATGGTTGACAGTCGTCACGCCCAATTGCTTCCGCTTGGGAATTCGATTCGTCGCTATCGCGAGCTGTGTGCTCGAGAATCGCTCTCGTTGTTCTTAACGAACTTTTCGGATGCAATGACTGGGTTGATGATGAAGATGACGTTATTGTCGTCGCAGTCCCCATGTGGTGGCCACTTCTCACCAGCAGCTGATGGGTCGGTATGAAGGTACGCAGCGCCATCGGATGCCGAAGTTGGGACTTCTTCTCCTCGGCCTTTGTTTTTCCAAGCATTAATATTTTTAAATTACCTCTGGGTTTATTTGCACGGGATGTGGTCATTCTTTTATCTAGTGGGTTAAGACAATTGCGCAAGTACATCGTCATTCATTTCATGGCTCATTCAAAATTCATTCAAATTCATTCATTGGTTACTTATTTTTGTGATGAGGTTTATTTAACTAATTTATTATTCTGGCGGAAGTGGTTAATTTAATCCATTTAGAAATTTATTTTTTAGCTGAGCTAATTAATTTGATTTAAATGACACAAGAATCATTTTATTGCTCAGAAAAGCTATGAAGTATTTTTATTTAAATGAACGATCAGAGTTTAAAAGCTTCCAGTAAAATGAAGTTTTTAGTTCTATATAAATAAATGAACTTTTTTGCACATTACATTATCAGAATGTTAAAAATATTCGAAAAATACTTCATTAGCTGAGGTGCAGATTGTGATTTTAGTTAATTAAATACCAAAATAGAAGTTCGGGCTACTGATGGGAATGCAAAAATGGTAACTGATAAATTACAGCGAGTCTTATAGGTAATTTGATTACTTAATAAAGGATTTAGTATAAAAAGTAGCGTACCCTATCAAATATGTCCATGACCTCGTCCCACCACTAAAAAAAATACAATTGCGTTAAACTATGCACTTAGAGTTGGTTCGGAAGTTAAAATATTAAGTTTCGGCAGTTTTAATTGCAACCAAATCAGCAGTTTTGCACTTACTCATCAAATAATCATGTATATAAATGTACATATATATATAATTCACTATGCTTCTTATTATATTATATATATATTTGATTATCATTAGAGTGTTGAGAGCAAAGCGTTCTACAAAGCTTGAGAAAATCAATATTTGAATTAGAGATGTCACGGGTTGTCTCTGACACTTAAATACCATCAGATAAAAATAATTATCGAGTAAATAAATTTTTAATGCAACCCTTAACGCTCGACATTACTTAAAATATCAACAGCAATTAAAAGTTAATGCCAATTTACTCGTTTATTATTTCACTTGTTAGAGTTCTAAAAAAACCCTGATAGCCACCATAACCCCAAGTTAATTTGAAGCTACGGCCGGAATCTGAAGTCAACTTAACAGCAAAAGTTGGAGAGCAAACAGTTGCGGTTAAGTTGACAGTAGATTGTCTGTACCTTGAATTAAATTTGACTTCAAATTTTACTGTCAGTTAATGACGTTAAGTTGATTGAAAGTTTCACTTCAAATTGATGGCAAGTTTTTCTGTCAAATTACATTTAGTTCATGGCCGCAGATTTGCATCAACTTCAGGCGAGTATTATCCAGCTAAGACTTGTCAGAAACTTGCTGAGCGAGGTGGCTATCAGGGAAAATTTTTTTGAAAACTTCAATTTTCTTGGATAAAGTAAAAATCTCTTCTGGCCAAGATAAGTTCTTTTACTTCAAGAAAATCTTTACTTGGATCCCGAAAACGTTTGTCTTTAAAAATATTTTCTTGAGACTTTTTTTCTGGGTTAAAATTTAAACTTTTTACTTAATTTTCATACGAAAATATTTTAGTCTCCTTTATCTGACTAGGGAATCTTAGATACTAAATTTTAAATTATTTGTGTCTGAGCAGAACTTAGTCCCCAAAAGAGTTAAAATTATCGAAATTTCATCAATTATTTATAGATCGTCTTATAAAAGTGAATAATGAATCGAAATTGATAATTATGTCTCATTGATTGGAAACCAATTTTCAAAATAATTTCCATTATGGAAGTCTTGCATATTTAAAATTATTGAAAGGTTTGTAAGGATCTATTTTTAAATAAAATGTTAAGGAACTTGAGAGGTATTTAATTTAAAAGTATTAAATGGTATAAAAAAGCTTTTTTTCCATAAATATTACTTAAAGTCGAGCGCTAAGAGGATGAAATATTTCTTCATCTGAATACACTTAAAATATTAATTAAATTATATAAATAATTAAGTACAGTATTAATGATTTTTTAGTGTAATAATAATAAAAGTAATTGGACTAAAAATAAAAATTACCTTTTTCTTTTTAGTCATAGTCAGCTGAAAGTAAATGTATTCAAAAAAGAGTCATGTGCGTTATTCAAATATTCGTCCGTCACCAATTTCATTTAATGACATGATATTTACAGTGATAAAAAAAAAAAAAAAAAAACGGAGAAAATCAATTATTTACCTCTTTAGTTTCTTTTTCACCGATAGTAGATTGACCTGGTTGATAATTCTCAATGCGTCCCGGTTGATTTCGATAAACTTCAGCCGTCGTTTTCACCAGCGCGCTTCTAAAAATAAACCCGCGATTAAATAATTTTAAGTTTAACTTTATCGACCTTTAAAACACTAAAATAACTTGAATTAATTTACAAAATTTAATTTTAAAATTAAATAATTAAATAATTTGTCAATTACTTTCTTGGCATCGTCGAGATTGTCGAGTCATTTTCTTTATTTCTTTGACGTCTTCGTATATCCAATGTCGCGGACTTGTCTGCATACGCACGTGGCTCGGGTTCGCTTAAATAACCACTGGCACTTCCATGCCCGTATCTAAATCCTGAAAATATAAATGGAAATTATTAGACTATTTATTTTTATTAATCAATACACTGTAAAGAATTTTCGAGTGAACGCGAATTAAATCTGGAGTGAATGACTGTTTATTTATTTGATTCCCTCGGAGTAAAATTACTCCAAAGGAGGGTTTATTTTAATATTAAAACTCCGATATCACTCCGCTGAAAAAACAAACTCCCTAATTACTGCGTATGCGGCGGGATTTAAAAAAAAACTCCGAAACTCTGAGTGTCGGAATTAATTCGGACTTAAATATAATCCGTAGTCACTCCCGATTATTTACAGTGTAATATTATAAATTATTTATTAAATTAATTATTTATCAGAATGCATCATTAATAATTAAATATATCTCTGTAAAGGCTTTAATTCATTATTATTTAATAGCTTACGCGGTTGACAGTAATTTATAATACACCTCGCATTACTCAAACACCATTCGGGTAAATGTTTTATTTTCACTACCTTATTCACTGTCTCAAGCGTTTTGCACCAGTTGTTTTAATAATAAAAGCTCCAGTGCCACGAAAAAAAATATATATATATATATGTAAATAAACACAAACAAACGTCAGTTAAAATATAATTACTTAATTATTAAAAGTTTAAATAAAATAAAATAAAAACCTCGTGCTTTAAATTTAGCATTTAAATTTTTACGCGGCACTGAAGTACGTGTTAGCAAACACTTGAAACATTAGTAAAGTTTAAACGAAAAATAAAAAGCAGTCGGAGAAAAAAAAAACTTTTATTTTATTATTTATTAATATAATTATAGTTATAAATGCTAGTACACACGTTTTATCAGTGTTATATATTTATGTTATATATATGTAGCGTTATTAATGATAAAATATGATACATATTATAAAGTATGTGTATTAAATAATAGATATATATATCTATATATATATATATATATATATATATATATATATATATATATATATATGAATTAAGGTATATATAGTCATATAATATATGCTCTTATATATGTAAAGTACCGAATATTTGATATGAACTATAAACTAATGAAAGCTAGATGCTAATTCAAGCTCAAGTTAAGCATCGTTAATATTAGTCGAGTAGCTATACACTGTACACCAATATATATATATAAATATATATGTATATATTGCGGTAATTATTAAAGCTCGCAGCTGAGAAGATATTCACCTCGCCGTGGCTTGTATCGGATAGTCACGTAGTCATCTGCAAATGCGAAACATTAATGTGTTGCTATTTTAAACCTATTAATATATTATGTATATAGATGTATGTATATGTATTCTGCCCACATACGTCACTCAATTTATTTATAAATAGTTACAGCAATGCATAAATGATTTTAAATAGGTTATTATTGAGTTACAAGTTTGTTATTATGTCCAATGGAAACTGACCGTCTTTGCCGGCACGGTGGAGCGAGTCGTACATTTGTTTGTACCACTTTGCCTGGTTATCGTCTTTTACCTCCTGGAAAATACATACGTCAGAACCTTATACTCAAAGCTTCGGTCCTATTCTATTATTATTTATTTTCTCTTTACCCTAAGTAAATAGTAAACGAAAGTAGTCTACGAGAATAGTCGATAGAATATAACTTACCGATCTGAGAGCAACGGGAATCCCGTCTTTAGTTGTCGGTCCGATGCCTTCTATTTTTCGCGGCGGCGGATTCTCCATTTTTTTAAGATCTTCTTCTTCTTCTTTGGGCTTTTTTTCGTATTCTTTCACCGTAAAAACTAATTTTATTGATTACATAAAATTAAAAATACTTTTAGGTATTTTTACACCCGTGGAATGAGTAACGCGCTGTCGATATTATTTTTAAAAATCTATACGAGATAATTAATGACAATAACTACTTACTTATGTCTTCAGTGGTGTCGTTATTTGTGGAGCTGGCGGTCTCAGAGAGGTAGGCAGCACCTTTGGGCAATTGACCCTCTGGGAAAAAATTTAGTAACAATGGTTATAAATAAGAGAGAACAAAGAATAAAAATATAACACATAAGTGGACCGTTGATCATGCAGTAAGAGTTGGCACGTGACAATTAAGTAAGATAAAGCGGTAAGATTTAATACAACTCACCTCTGGCCTTTTGCAGGAGAGTAATTGTCGGATTTTGCGCACGCGGTAGTCTCGGTGTGGTTGCGAGGGTGTTCAACCCCTGGGACGGCACCGAGTGAGAGTTTACGATCCGCGGGCTTATATTATAAGAAGTTGAGTTGGTGGCAGTGCCGTTACTGGACGTACTGTTTTTATTTTCCGTTTCCTGCTGGTGATGTTCGTTTTTCCAGGGCGACTGCGACAGTTGCTCCGCCTGGGAAACAATAAACCACCGACACAACACTCAATACTGGTTCGTATGATGGAAAAGAGTATTAAAGCGAGCGGTTGGATTCGAAATAGACTTTTCAATGCCAGTCACGTTTTACGTGCACCGTGACAGCTAATATGAATAATATCGGGAAAGAAATACCGATCTCACTTTTGAATGTTTCTGATGCTACGTTTCCGACGTATTTCTAACAGCGAATTTATATTTCAGTTATATTATAAATTTCACTCACCTGAGCTTTTTTTCTGCGACCTAGAATAGGACTTTCGAAGGTGACTGGACGAAACTCTTTGCGCTCGGCAACAGGACTCGCTCCTGCGCTGGAAGGAGTCCAAACTGGCGGTATACCAGCATCTCTTTCTGTATTCTTGCCTCGATCTGGACTGCTCGGTTGCTGCTTATGCGAAGGCGGCTCGCTGCTGCTGCCCGGTGACCAAACACCTGTCGACATAACAAATCGATCCAATAAATCAACTTTTTATTATAAAAAATACCCACTGGCGGATCCACGCTCCGTTTGAATTTAGTAGCGCAATATCCAGAAACAAATATCACACAGTTTCCCTTCCGGTTATACAAAATGCTCAGCTCTTGCTCTTTTTTTTTACTTATTATTTTTTTCCCATATTTATTAGACATTATATGGACTTTATATTGAGTAACATGCAGATTAAGAGGCGCAGACATTTAATGTCACACCACAGCTTGACACAATTATTTAAAAACAATTCAGCATGCTGTACAAATAATTCAATCGATTTTATGCGGTCTCTTTAATTCCTTAAGTAGATTAACTTGTCTAGTAAAAATAACTCTGTGACAGCTGATTGAATTAACTTTTCAGCGAATCGATGGAATTAAAACTCGAGTATTTTAAATCAAACTTAATTGCACTATTTTTGTAATCTTATTTTTTCTATAATTAATAACGCTTTTGACTTTTTTCACCATCAATAGGCAGCTTACTGCTATTTGTTACCCCGCTTAAAAATAAAAAAAGTTTTTTCATAAAATAAAATGCGGGCAGATTTGAAAAACGTCATACGGGTGACTGTCAAATAATAAATGCTGTCAGAAAGGCTCATGATGCGAGAAGTTTGATGCTTTGGACAACTCTTTATAGACTAGGGACCAGAGACTAGAGACCGGAGACTAGACTTAGCAAGCCAGCAAAGTTTTGGCTTGTAGATTCAAACTTTGGAGCTACAACGTATAAGTGTAGGTGTGGATGTGGCTGTGGGTAGACAGATACTAGATATAGTGCATTAAACATGTGCATATATATATTTATATAAGGAAGTGAGACGAAATGGAGCAAGATCAAAATGGTAAGACGACATTTGGGTGTTCGAGTTGTCGAGGACGAGTCAAAACGACGGTAATCTACCGAGTGGAGGAGACGTATTACATAAAAGGCCCATCTTTTCTGGCTCTTCCTACTCTCTGTTCGTACGTTTACGTTTCTAAATGGTTTCTGGTGTACTGACAGTTGGACTAGTATTAGTACGAGTAGAGATAGAGGCTTGAGGCAGAGGTGGGTTACGTCGGCCAGAAGACCAAGTGAATAAATTTGTCAGTAGACCGTCTAGTCGGGTGATGCTATAACCGACCAATGTATTTTCAACTAACTACCACGAGGTTTTATTATATACACTAGTGATTAAATTATTATTTTACTATTTTATAATTCAACAAGATCACAAATGAGAGATTATTTTAATAATTTTACCTCTATTTAAATAACCGTTTTGTTAACCCGCCTTTATTAATTATTATTATTATAATTATAATTATCATTATAATTATGAAAATGTTTTATCGTGACAGCCGGGTTTAAATACTGATTGAAATTTCGTCATAACAAGCTCGTTATTTGCATTAATTTATTTCCCGAGATGAACTCATTAAAAAATTATAAAGTTTTAAAAACATTAATATCTCTACTACTGAATGCATACGTACACTGCAGACTATTATGTTTATTTACCTAGCGTATTAAATGTAATGAAATAAATAAAAAATAATATGAAGAAGTGTTTCATTATATGTACATTGAAATGATGTAACGCGATCAGTGGGTTAATACAAAAACTTAATTAGCGAAAGCAACTGCGATATGGTATTACACGAAATTTCTGGAGCATAAACTCTGTTTCCATCCACCGGTAGTGCTGTGGCAGCAGTTATGCCAATTCCATTTCGACTATTCACCCAGTCAGTTAATTTAATAAACAATAAGCTTATTGTCTTCTTGAGATCTACTCGGCTCAAGGGAAAAATTACTGTCGCATGCTGGCAAAAAAATTTTTTACATAAAATATTTAAGTACAAGCTGACAAGGAAAAAATTATAAATTATGCACTGTAAAAAATCGGTAGTGAGTATGGAAGTATCCGTCATTCGGAGTTCCGGAATTTTGGAAAACGTCACTCCGCATACGGAGTACACTGTAAAAAATTCGGAGTGAATAAGGATTTTATTTAAGTCCGAATTCACTCCGTAACTCGGAGTTCCGGAGTTTAAAAAAAATTACTCTGCATAAGGAGTAAATACACTGAAAAAAATAATCGGTAGCAGCAATCGGTAGCTACTACCGATTATTTTTCGGTAGCCGCTACTGATTATTCGGTAACAGCAACCGATTATTTCGGTAGTCGTTACTGATTGGAATCAGTACCAGCTACCGAAAGAAAATCGGTGGCTGTTACCGAAAATCAGGTAACTGGTGCCGAAATAATCGGTAGCAGCTACCGAAAAATAATCGGTAGCAGCTACCGAAAAATAATCGGTAGCGGCTACCGAAAAATAATCAGTAGTGGCTACCGATTGCCAATAGGTAGCTGCTACCGATTATTTTTTTCACTTTAGGGAGTTTGGTTTTTCATCGGAGTGATCTGGATTTTATTTAAACCCACATTCACCCCGATTCAGAGTTTTAATATGAAAGTAAATTCTTTTTAGGAGTGAATTTCACTCCGGATCGGATGTTGAATATTAAATTAAACTCCTCTTTAGTGAATTTTACTCCGAGGAGATCAAATTAATGAACAGTCATCTGTTCTGCATTGACTCCGCTTTCACTCCGTTAATTTTTTACAGTATAAATAGGAAATTTTTTATTCCAGTGGAGTGAATTCGGAGTGATCTGGATTTTATTTAAATCCGCATTCCCTCCGATTCAGAATTTTAATACAAAAAAAAAAAACTCGTCTTCGGAGTGAAGTGAATTCTCACTTCGGATTTAATCCGTAATTTTTTTACAGTGTGTAATTATTGTTATTAAATATTAGTACCGGGTTTTATGAGCTTAGCAAGACAGTAATTATTACGTAAATATTTATAGCTTAAGCAGGCGCATACAAAGAATGAAATTAAATAAAATTAAATTAAAGGATTATAATGAGAGTGAAATGCATTGTCGACACACGCGATTTACCTGATTTTACAAAGGAGGCCTTAAACTTGGGCTTAAGCATTCTCTCTGTAATTAAAGACGTTACTGACTTAATGATCTTGAGACACGTTGTATTAAGTACTGATGTTGTTTGTTTGTCAGTGTCGTGAGTTTATAAATGACGACGATGGCTATGAGCAGCACACAGCAACAGTTATGACTATGACGAACGTACAAGTTTAATTGTTGTACAAGTAACACTAGAATTATTGCCGGTGTTGAGAAATGGGCGATGAAATATAAAGTGCGCATCTGTTCCATTTAATATACCGGCAACAGTACTAGACTAGACCATTCTACAGTACGGTTATTTCTAAGAGTCAGTACGTCGTTATATAGTTTGCATGAAAACTTTTCGAGAGACGCTCTGATGTTTGCCTATTGATAAACTTTTAGATTGCTTTCCAAGCGTTTACTGTATCCATAAACCTTACTGTTAACTTTCTTTCTCTTCCTCTATAAACTACCATACGGTACACACTATATATATATAGACTATAGCCTGCTATCACTACACGGCACCCACCAATCGATTGTTTGTTTAATACCAAAAACAATCAAACCTTTTAATTCGCGAAAAACTTTTTTACCTATGTACGTACGTTCACTATACATTTATACGTTAACTAAACTTTTAGATAGTGTCTAGTGTCTAGACTCTACACTCTACTGTATACTCTAGATTCCCGAGTCTGTATTCTAGATTCTACATTTCCATCAAGTATACCACTGCTTTTTTTTTATTTTTTCTAACGAAAACTTTGCGTCAGTGAGGCTCACAAAGCCATCGCCGAGAAGGTTCTGGTAGTAGAGGAAGTGGGAGGATGATGCAGATGGGTCGACCACAACTCACTGGACTAAAGCCTAGGCCCGAAGGAACCGCCACGAGTCATGAATATATAAACGTGCTTGATGAGCTTTCACAACGACGTCGACGTCGCTCGGCCTCGGTGTTCGGTCCAAGAAGATTAGACGCGCTTAGTTTCTTGCTGGGACTACGGGTGTAGACCCGTGTTACTCTACTGTTCTATACTCTGTAGACCGTCAGAAGCTAATGCTTTTTTTAAGCTTTCCGTAAAAGGATACCCCGGTGGATCGTCTGGAAAGGACAAATGGAACGAATCTCCAAGTTCAATTACAGCTAACAACGAAATTCCACAACAATACCCGTACTTTTTCTCTTTTTTTATCTCCAACTCCGTTCTCTTATTCCTTTATTTTAATATCCTATTAAAAAGTGAGGCGAACGGAATATTATAGACTATAGTAAACTTTTCTTTGCTGAAGCTGGAGTATGGGCAGGAGCAGAAGGAGCAAAATCGCGTTATCGTCAATTCACTTAACTTAAACTTGCACGAACCATTAACGTTCTCATTTGTAAATATGCCCTACTACACATCTACGAGCTCTTTTATTTTTCATTTTTTATTTTTCTTCTCATTCGGCCTCCCTCCCCAAGGCCATTTCCCTACTCCGCCATATAAATTTTAATATTATTCTTGGACTACTTCGTAATGTACTAACATAACTAACGCCACTACCACTAATATAAATCAGAGTTTCTATTTTAATAACGTCAAGTAATTGCCTCGACTGCAGACCGTTTAAAATTATTATTTTTCGATACAAACCAATCTAGTTGGCAAATTAAAATATATTAACTTTTTAATTAAATCTATTAATATAACTATTTTAACACCCAGTCAAGGCTCCTTTCCGGTACCCATTTACAATTATTTATTACATGTGCTTCTTTAATGCGTACGTTCCTCTATATATTCTCCGTAACGCGATATCTGCTTACGCAACAGCAAAATTAGGAAAGACACACTGCAAGCGGATTGCACAATTCCCAAAACAACTTCCGGCTGCAAGTGCACCGCTATTTAATTACCCGCCCAAATAATCCTCTATCTAATTTATCAAGTAATTAGACCAAGTCAAATAACGATAACACCGGCCATAGTAATGCGATAACAATAGTAATAGTAATAGAAATAAAAGTATTGTTGTGTTCAACTACTCAGTAGATGAAAGTTTGAGCCCGAGCTTCGGATAAAAGTGTAAGCTTGTGGCCGGAGTATGATGATCTGTGTCGCAAAGTTGCGGTCACTTCCACCAAGTTCCTTTACAGAGACAACCTGTTGGATTTCTCCTTATTCCTCTTCTACTCTGCAATCTCGGGTCTTATTTTTTTCCAGACCGAGAACCTCAACTATAGACGACATGCCGGTAATTTTTATGCGATTTATCAAGTAAACGGCATAAACTACTGAAGAAATGAGAGCAAACTAAAAGAATCAAGGAACCACTCACTTTTTTACAGCATCAAAAGAACAACAGTAAAGTCAAACACAATTAAATTCTACCAGCCAGTGTTTAAATAACACAGAACAGATAGACGGGGATAAAGAAAGAGCGAACGTCACGTGCTGCAGCAACTAAATCTCGTTCCCTTTTTCCGTCAGCACTTATTTTATTTATCAAGACCTAACTCACTCACTGGTAGGCTCGTCAACTGAGCGACAGCCAGAATTGCGTGCGCGACGATCGAAGTAACCCCGACACAACTAACGAGAGGTAGAGTAAGACTGAGGCGTCGCGACGCCCCAAGCTCTCTTGCAATCGCGCCAGCTACTCGCGACGACGACGATGACGACGACGCCGCTATATACATATATAGCTGTAGGTCTACGTCGACGTTAAACACCCGAGCAATAGCGGCATGCATGGAGGCTCACGCTTCTCTGCGTCCCTGAATAAGATCAAACAAATTGAACCGTTCGCTCGGTACTTTTCCTGGCCGCTTTAATTTCCCGCGCAAATAATAAGTAAATGAATTCTGCGCGAAAAAAAATTTTTATTTATAAATGTATTTTTTTAGTGTTTGTTTTAAAATTATTTTATTTTATTTATTTACTGTTGTACTTTAGGAACCGGCATTTAAAATTCGGAGCACAAAAATATTTTTTTTTTATTCACACTAAACACGTGTCTTATTGTGACCTCAATTGCGATTCTTCGCGTGCCGTCTAAGGTACATTGAGTACGAGAAAGTTCGATGGAACGACGTCAAATCGAATTTCTTGATGGAAGAGAGAAGAAATGTCTCAGGGATGAAATAAGCCGAGACAAAGATAGGGAAAGACAAAAAGAGGGAGAGGAAGATAAAAACAGTGGACGGGGTGGTAAAATATTTCTTCAAGTGTATAGCGAGTGCAGTTGGTGCAGCGAGCAGTCTAGGGTGTACACACCAAAAGTTACAATGGCATATAAGAGTATATATGGAGACAGAGATGGAATCGGAGACGTCGTAGAGGACGCCGCAGATTCGCCGAATTGAGTTTCTTATTGGATTTCCGTTTCAGAAGTCGAGTGTATTTTCCGGTGACGTTCTTCGCTCGGAAACCCGATGAAATTGCATCGTTCGCGATGCGGACGTCCTCGAGTATTGCGAATGTACGGACTATAGAGTAAAGAGTAAAGTATTATAAGAGTTGTATTGTTTTTTAGTGATAAATCGTCCAACTTTTTTTTAAATCTCTAGCCAGCAGACCCGTCCATGTCCGAGTTTGTTTTTAAAACTGGACTGCTGGGTAAATTAAAAAACTAATTACGGTCACTGCGAGGTATGTGTTGATGGCCGGAAAGTCCGAGCCGGCGGAATATTTCCCCGATGTTTAAATTATTGGTAACGAGGTGAGTAAACGAGGATCAGAAAGGCAGAAGTTAACGAGAAAACCGGAATGCGAAATGGTCACGTGTAAAATTTATTGCGGGGGTCTAGAATCTCCTGATTGATCGTCGCCAATAATCATTTCACAATCTAGTTTATTCTCTATGCGAATGTGTCCTCTATATATATATATTTATATATATTTATAGCTATACGTATGTATACATTTAAATGTGAATAATAATGCACTCGTTATAGCGAACAAGCGAGTAAATTTGTCAATTTAATCACCCCGACAAATGCTCATTTGTTTAGCAACTCATGTTTCTATATAATAATATTCCGCAACGCGAAATTAGTATAGCTTTTAATCAAAGTAATAATGTTATTTAAAAAAAAAAAAAAAACGCACCTTGCCGAAGGAGAAAACCTTTGGACTCGCCTAAAGCCGTGTCGATCTCCTGAAGCAAATCGGCGTCATTCGTTTTCTCTCCAGTCGCAATGCCATACCCTTCAACCAAAAAAGCATGCCCAAGTGCCAAAGACTAAAAGTAGCATTTTAAATAAAAAAAAAAAAAAAAAATACACTACATACAACTACTGGTACTACTAATACTTACATGCAACTGCTACAGCCATTTAAATCGCAGACGGATAAAAGCAAGTAAAGTTAAGTAGGTATTTAAAGTGTATAGAGCACTGAGTAAATATAAAGGCGGGGTTATTTTATTTTTAAAATAATAGGTTATAATAAAAAAAGTTTAGTGCAATGATTGTATGTATTTATGTATATAAAATATTTATATATATATATAAACTCAATGCTGCCGGTGTAGTGAATCATGAATAGCTAATGCAAGTAACTACACCAAAGTTTATTTATATTTATTTATTTAGAAAAGGTGGCGGTGAAACAAAGTTTTAATGTATTCTGCACCCGATAACATGACGATAGGCTGAAGATTACGTATGTCTTGTGTGCGACAGTAAACACTCTAGTTTCTCTACTCGGCACCATTGAGTTTTCACCAAAATATATATATATATATATTTCTTGGTCTTGCTCTACTGTATCTGGCTGTTCTCTACTCTTTGCTTGTTGTAAGTTGTGTGTGCATAAGTTGTTAAGGCTCAGAAATAGACTAAAAGTTTTAAGGTTCTATCGGTCGGCTTCGCCGCTTTTCTGTTAACTGGGATACCCATGCTACACTACTGATGTACACACTGTGTCGTACATATTGAGTTGAGTAGTCCAGAGGCAGAGCCAATGGCCTATTTATTCTTATGTGTGTTGCTAGATTGTGAATATATACATATATATAGCAGCATCGCGCGTTTAAATATAGTACACTGAGTTGGTTGATGAGTAGCGGATGCTTACTGCGGTTTGGTTGTAAAGAGAAATTCAGTACGAGTATGAATCAATGACACGACGATCAACCGCTTATACTTATCCATTTATCGCTACCGCGGTTCTGACAACGGATAGTTTGCGAAAAAAAAAAAATTAATATTTATTATAATTATAAGCTTTCGTTTGAATTCTAAACGTAATGTCGTGTGTGGTTGACTTATTAACTTGCTTGCCTTGTTAATTAGCAATTATTAATTTAAATTTAATTATGATCATTAAAATTGTCTGTCTCGCCGGACTTGCTGTCAAAATCTATCTTATAGAATTAAGAATGCTCGGAAATAGGAAATTTAAAAGTTAATGAAATTGTCTAATTTAAGTATATTTTGTAATTATAGTCGGACCTCATTATAGGACTACCAGTTATAAAACTCTTCTGCGCAGTTTTTTAAAACTCGTTTGGAACGCTTCCCCTACCACAAAATAAGCGAAAATTTTGTGCCGAAACCTCGCGATAAGACTAACGAACAGTACGACTAAAATCGAGATAAGATGTACATATATATAGATTGTAGTTTAAGTAATTCATTTTCATAAAGAATACTTAAAATTTCATTTCATGGTTTCATATAATTGTTTAAGAGAAAAGAACGACGAAATTCTGTTTATTTATAATTATACACAAAATAGATTCGCTGTATAATAGAGCAGAGTTGAACCGAATGCATAAATAAAACTAAAACGGCGATAGTCTTATAGCGAGACTCAATAGTGACACAATAGTGGGAGAACCTCAATTCTAAAAATTTTTCTCCCCATAGCCCCGAACTAGTCTTATAATGAGGTCCGACTGTGATGGTAAATTTTTTAGATTACTTTCAGAAAGTGAACTATGAGATATTTTATGGTTGACTAGAAGTTGAAGGATAATTAATTTTAAATTAAAAAAATGCAATTACTGTACGTCGGTACCAAAGTTTCTGCAGCCTAAAATTTTGAAGTTTACTGATGTAAACAATTTTATTCTAAAGGTTATCTATAAATAACCGCAATCGAGGCTAATTGTGTCAGTTATTTCAAAACATTTTATTAATTGTAAAAAATAATCCGCGCTGTCAATTTGTTCATATTAAGAACGTGATTTATTTGAGCTTAATAATTAATTTGTTTTTTTTTTAATAATAATGGATTTGTTTATTAGTGAGCTAATTATATTTAACGAGAGATTTATAGTCAAAAATAAATTTTAATTATTGATTTTTAAAAATAGACGTCCCGGTTTTTAATTAAAGGCATCATTTTTATGTAATGCATGCTCGGTCCTGTTAATGCCGGTAATTTATTCCTACAAATTGTTTAATTACTCCATTTTTTTTGCACATTTACTAAATGACCTCTAGGACAGTTTTAATATTTAGTCAACATAATTCTAGTGTCTAAAATAAACTGTCGGTCTGGCGATTAGTAATTAATTACATTTTATCGTGACAAAATCGCTGTCTAAGGTTAATATTTTATGAAATTTATATCGATTTCAATTGGTCTGCTATAGTATTAAATTAATGCTTCATAGAATTGAAACAAATTTTTATTTACGGAGCTTTGACTGACGTTTAAAATGTTAATGTATAAAAAATTAACTTCGTTTGTATTATTATAAATAGTATCGTTAAATTTTGCTAATAATTTATTCGGATGTCAGATATTTTCGTGTATGTCTGAACTCAAAGATCGATATCATCTCAGATTATCACATACTTCATAAATTAAATGTCTAGCATAACCATGAGGATTTCAGTTCTATTTATACTTCAATTGAATTATTTAGTGTAATAAATTTATGAGGAAAATCGTATTTCGACTGAATATTGAAAAATTTCGTGACCGTTTCAGCCCAACGTGATCGCGAATTTAAAATATTTATGAAACTTTATCAAGATAAAAACAGATAGAAAAAAAAAAACAATAATCGCAAGCTATAAAATAATAAATGAGATGAGAAGTACAGCAACGATAAAACTTTGAGTTTAGTAATAAAAGCAATAATCCATAAAAATAAAATAAAATAATAAACTCTCGAAGATGCTTGGGTTAGTGATTGTTAGGATAACTCTAGTACAAAATAATATATAAGTCGGCGTATAAAAACGAGATATAACACTCGAGCACTCTCGAATTTTGCAGTGGCAATCTTACACTAGACGAGCACAAAAATCAATCCAACTTTCCAACTATTTTTCCACGTACGACTCACCGTCCTGATGATCATGATGCCGCTGATGATTATGGTTATGATGATGATGATGATCCTCAGTATCAGCGAGCACAAGAAATTCCTGTAGATGCTTAGGTAGTTTCCCAACGTCTTTGATTTCTTTTCCATCGATAAGACACTTGGCTTTCTCATCGCCACGACACTCACATTTATTTTTCTCCTTGACCTCACTCGTTATTATTTGGCTTTGGCTCCTCGTCGTCTTTCTAGTAGCAGTAGCAGAAGTATAAGTACAAGTGGAAGAAGTCTCAGTATCCTGCTCTTGAACAATTTCGGTCTCACTGTCGTCCAAATTTATACCAAACTTATTCATTCTATTTTTGGCCTTCTGGATAAACTCCTTCTGAATGCTACTCATGTTATTGGCAAGATTATTTTTATCATTCGGACTCTCCGGCTTTACAAAGTCCACGTGAGAGCTAATTTTTATAACTTTCTGATGTTTTCTTTCCTCGCGCTCGAGCACTTTATCTCTGTACTCATCGTACATTTTTCCGCGTAGGGTTTCGTCAGTAGTTGGGAAAATTGAAATGGACTTGGGTCTCGCTTGGCGTTTTATCATTTTATTATCGTCAAACATTTTCCCTTCATACGTATCTTTCTGGATCTCTCTACTCTGACTCAATACACCTTCTTTTTCTTGGCGTTTCTCTTGAGCTTCATCTTCTCTATCAAAGAACCTTATACACTTAGTTCTCCCAATCTTTTGTCGGGCAACATTTTCATTTTTCAAAGTTCTCCAGCACTCTTCCTTATTTTCAAACATCCGTATCGACTTTTCAATACGCTCGCCGTCCTTCCCGACTTCAACACTCGTCGACTGTTCGAGATGACCCTCATTCTTCATAAACTCGGTACGACCTTTGTCATCAACTTTCGACTCGTTCTTCCACGATTCTTTACGATTATCACCCATTTCTGAACACCCGCTCGCCTTTAGCGCTCTATCGTGCGAACTTTTATCCTCATCGAGTGCCATTTCCGTTTTCACCTCGTCAAATTCTTTAAAGACTCTATTCACCTCTTTCTCCTCCATCTTTGTCTCCGTTTTCTCCGTCAGTATAACCTTTTTAAGTTTATCCTCAAGCCGTTCAACGTACTCCAACTGTCTGTCAAAGAGCTCTGGTGGTAGTGAGTACCGTCTGCGGCCATCAGCCAGGTCCTTTATGTCTTTAGCCGTTCTAAATCGCTTTAGATTCTCCTCGACTGTCTGCTGGTGCTTATTCTCTTTGTCATCCTCTCGCATTTTCCTTCCCACAATGCTAGTAGTGGCGCTGGTACTAGTGCTAATAGCTTGACGAGGCTTAAGTGCTTCAGTTTCCGGATCATATCTGCGAGGCTCTAAGTAGCTTCGCGGGGGCGTTTGATCAAAGATACTCGTTGTGTCAATGCAGGACCGGTCGACAACTGTATGTTGGATTCTACTTGGTCGTGGTGGTGTTTCCGGTTTGTTGTTATTAATCAACGCAGGATTCACCTGTCCTGGATCAATACCACGACACAACAGCGGTGTCCGTTTGCAATGCTCGACGGCACTTGAAGACTTGTCTATTATCGCACTCTTGTACGTAATTGGACTCCTGTTCAATGGCCCAGTATTAATTATTTCATTAGGAACGTCCGCTGACCGGATTATCAATGCACTGTTAACTCGGGGATGACAACCATCGTTATCAACGTCTTTATTATTATTATTTAGATTTTTATTATTCTGGTCTCTACGGTTCACTGGACTAAATGCACTTACTTGCTGATTATCTTGACAACTAACTCGTTCACCAGTAAAATGACAAGAGGAAATTTTTTGGTACTTGGAATAGTCAGTGGGGTCATTTCTTGCGAGAGCTAACCAGTCTGAAAGCCGTGTAGTTTTGGTACGATCTTGTCTAACATTTTTATGAGGATTTGAGGCGACTGAGTCCTTGGTCGGAGGAAGCGAATAGTCGTCGTGGTCGTGCTCGTGTTCGTAGCCGTTGTCGTGCTCGTTGTCGTTGTCGTTGTCGTCGAGCATAGCTATAGGATTTTCTTTTATGATCTTGAGAAGTCGGTTAGATGACGAGGTAGTAACTCGATTAGATTGGTTCCACTCGTTGCACTTGCTCTTAAGCTTATTTTCTTGAAAACCCACGTCTTTTTCCGGCACTTCGGCTGCTGCACAAGTTTTTGAGATCGAGTCTTTACTTGAGTTAACTTGCACCCGATAATACTTGGGTATCGTAAACGATTCACAGCGACGATGATCCCCGGTAGTCTCGTGATAGCTGCGGCGATTTAAAAACTTTTTGTGTAGATCGAGAAGCTTGTCCGCGTCGCTTGTGCGTAGTTGTAGACTACTGGTATTGAGTTTCTGCTGGGATGGTGAGAGGCAAACCAGCAGCTGCGGATTTTCACTCGTCGGAACACCCATCCAACTTTTCGGACGTCTCTTTATCATTTCCACAACTTTTCCTGCTGAATCCACTTCTTCCAGTTCACTACTTTTTATATCTCCGAAAGTTTTTTCGGAATCCGTGGAAATATTGAATTTTGGATGAGTTATCTCGTTGATTATTTTGATGCCGTAAGGCATAGACAGAATTTTTCTAATACAGAGATCCGTCAGCGAACTTGGACTATCGAGATATTTCTCTTGCTTACTCGAATAATCACACGTCTCATGAAGCGGAACATAGTAGAGATCTTTCACTGGCGAACACGAATTGGTACATTCTAGAGAATTAAAATAACAAGAGGAGGGAGAATAAGAATAAGCACAAGTAGACGAAGCTTTTGAAATATTTTTGTCGAGTAAAATATCAACCGACGGATTATTCGCGATTTCAGAGTTCACTAAAACGAAATCTGTGTCACAGGTGTCCGGGGGAACGTACTTGACGGTGTTTGGAGAGACTGTGCTGGAAGACTCGTGTCCTCCACCGTTGTCGTCGTCGATCTTTAAAAATTCCACGGTAGCAGTTGTTGTGTGCGTATCATCAGCGATGCCGCCAGCGGCCTCTCTTGACTCACCCGACGTACTCTGGTTATTCTCGACGTCCACTTGATATCTCAATAGCCTCACCACCGCATTGCTCCGCTGATAGCCAGCTCCTCTTTCTCCGTCATTCCCCCAGTCGTTTACAGCTTTATCACTCTCATTCGCGGTATTCACTCTAAATTCCTCCGTCTCGTTCCTTCTTTTCCCCGCACTCTCTCCAAGATTTTTGGGTTCACAGTCGTGCTCGTTATGATCTTCAATCGCACTCTTGACCTTGAAACTGATGCTATCAACAGAACAGGGTTTTTTTTCAAATGGTTTTTCACCTTTAAGTTTTAGCGTCTCAAGTAGATTCTTTTCATCCGCCACCACCACCACCGGTTCTTCCTCTTCCTCTTTTTCTTTTACTTCCTCTTCCTCTTCCTTGTCTACCTCAACCTCGACAAGGTTTTTATTCTTTTCACAAGACACTTGGTTACCGAAGGGTCGCGAACTTTCGACCCCTTCGTGTCTCTCTGGCTTACGTCGATATTCAACAAAAGCTCTTGTTGTATTAGTCTCAGAAGCAGCAGTAGTAGTAGTAGTAGTAGTAGTGGTTGTAACGACAGCACTAGTAAACCGTTGTTGTGGTGATAGCGATAGGACACGTTGTGATTCGCACGCACTTATTCCCAGCGACAACCGCCCGTCTGAAAGATCTGAGCTTGAGATTTTTCGATGCGACGCCGACATCGTGGCACTTAAGTCAGAGTTGCTGTGATCATAAGCTATTTCAGGGCACGACCAAGACGCCTCGATGTTGTTAGCGTCATTGCCAATTTCGACGCCGTCGTAAGCCTCATTACGCAATAATGCCGATGTGTTCTCTTTCGATGGCACTCCCCCCTGTCCTCCTTTTTCTTTCCCTCCCCTATTACCGTTTCTTTCCCTTTTTTGCTGTTCTACAGTCTGTGAAATCTCATAAATTGAAAAAGGTGAATTCCAATCCGATGAATTACTTTCGATGAACAGTGGGAGCGGTGGTCGCGCGGGTTTATCACAGGTGTCGTCTATGCCAGGGGAAAATTGATTAACTCGGGCTGATGACTCGGAAATAGCGAGAGGATAGTCCATCTGAAGAGGGGACGGTGGCGTGGGTGGTCGTACGGGTTCAATGTCTCTGCTAATGAAACTCGAAGACCTTTTAGGTGGCTCAGGCGGCACTGGCTGTCTTGCCGTACTTGTTAAATCCTCTACTTTATTTCCTTTATTATTATTACTATTATTATGATTATTATTATTATTATTATCGTCAGAGTGGTGCAAGTTCTCGGGTGAATAAGATTTCTCATTGTTTAAAATTAATTTATTTATTTCATCCGGTGAACTACAGCCGGATTTAAAACTTATTATTTTTTCAGCTGGTTTCTCATTAAGCGTTATATTAGTTTGTATATCAGGTGACACTTTTAAATCTTGAATTTCAACAGACAAGTATTTATCGTCTTCGCATTCCCAGTCGTTGTCATCGTCTTGTTCGTTTTCTTTAGTTTTTTCTTCTTTTTCTTCTTCTTCTTGTTCGCTGTCATGAGTGTATCGTCTTTCACGATGGAATTTTCCAATTTCTTCATTGATAAAATCACGAATGTGTTGCTCCTCATCTTCCGACAGCTTATCAGCTTCTTCTTGAATAATATCTAAGAAACGATCTGCATGACGTGCTTCAGCAAAATAAGATTCTAAAATTGAGCGTTTTTTCATTTTTTCACGTCTGCTACTATTATTATTATCATTGCATGTATTGTTAATAGTTTTAATCTGAATTGGAAGAGTAAACAGTTGACTGGATCTACGATTATCAAATAGACTTATTGAATTATCCAACAGGTTGTCGTCATCGTGAAAATACGGTAATTCAAGTCCTTCAATAAAGACACCAAGTTTATTCTGAAGCTCTTGTGTTAACGGTGTTAGCGTAGCCGTTCTCGCTTCATGAATTTCACTCGATTCTCTCAGTTTTAAATCATTGTTAAACCCATCCGACTCTTGACACTCGGTTCCCATTGAACATTTCATCCTGTCAGCAGACTCTTTACACTCGATTGTTTCCTTTGACTCAAATCTGCCACCACCATCATCTCCATCCGTCTCATCTCTTATTCGTCGTTGACCCAGAATCTTTTCACAATTATCTGGCTCCACCTGATCCATCGATTCTTCTCCAACAATTATTTTTTCTTCACCAACATTCTCCTCTCTGCAATCTACTTTTTCTACTTCATCTTCATTCCCAATTTCAACTTTAGCTTCAGCTCCTTTAAAGTAATTTTCACGAGTAATTTCTCCAGCTTCCGAGTCAGTCTCATCGAAAGAGGACTCTTCAACAATGACGTCCTTAATCCTCATTGCTGTAGGCTCTTTAGTCTCGACATCCGAGTCTGCTTCGACAATAACAACATTGCCGGGCCTGGATGAAAGCTCCTCCGTTATGTCACTAGTGATGTCATCGCAGTCTAGTTCACAAATCTCCAGGCCATCCCTGTTAGCATTTCTAGGAAAGACTGGCATAAGTGTCTGGGCAAACTCACGCTCGCCAAGGGTCTCGACCCTTCGAGTCATGTCGCTGGGCAACGGCTCGAGTGGCTCCAGAGGCTCACTAATTGTCACTATTGGATCTTGCTGTCTTACTGATGTCTTTTGATGACCGCAACTATCACTGTCGCCACTATCTATGAATCCACTCGCGGATTCTACGATTCCAACGCCAGCTATATGACCAATAGACGCTGCGAGAGGTCTACTTATACTAGTGATTTCATAAATTTTCATTGGGGTGTCGAGTGCTCGCCGTTCCAACCGGTGCCTGCGCCTGACTGGTACCCGCTGCTGTTGTTGTTGCTGTTGGCCTACTGGTGGTTTATTCGCTGATGCTATCGACCGGATTACGTTGGTGCTCGACGGCGACTCGACCTCACTCGTCACCTTGACCGCGTGCCCGTTAACCTTCGCCTCTTTCTCCTTTTCCGCCTCATCCTCTAAACTGCTTTCAATATCCTCTCTATGGATACTCGATTCCGTACCTTCAACTATCGATTCCTCTTCCCCAGTCTTTGAAGTAACATCTTGTACTTGAGAACTACCGGAACCCGCTAGTCCGTCAGACTTATCGTCTTCATCTTCGTCCTTGTCTGCATTATCCACGTCATTATTTACGTCATCTCGACGGTGTAAAGTCCGCTCCGACCTGGTGGCATCCTGGGGGCCGTGTTTTACCCTCTTGTTACGGTTACGTCGGGTTTTTCGTGCTCGCGATCCATGTGGCATTCTTGCCAGCAGCTGGTTGCTGATGATGCTGTCACCGGGATTTACGCTAAGCTGTAAACACTCTGTCGAGGTGACGGGATTGACGCTGGTTTTTTTGTCAGCTTGATTGGATCGTTACTGCTGTTAAAAGCTTCTACGGTTTTAATTATTCAGTTTCATTTTTTTTTTTTTTAAATCACACTCGGTACCGCAGAATTATTTATTTCGTAAGCAAGGATTCTACATTTATAATTTAATCAGACTATGATTGATCGTGTCATTTGTGCCGATAACATGACATTTGAATTTAAAAACAAAATTAATTAAGATTATCGACGTCACTCATCACGTCAATAATAAATTAGTTATAAAAATATCCAAACTCATGAAAATTTAAATGAATTAAAAAGTAAATTAATCAACTAATTACTAAGCTAATGTAACAAAGTTTTAAATTTAATTAAAGAAAAAATGCTTGTAAACTTATGATGAGTTTAAATCTGTTGAACTATGTAAGATAAGCTCTTGGAAATGACAGGCAGACACGAGCATCTCATGTAGATAATTAAATTATGATACGATTAAAAAATGAAAGCGACTAAAAACTCGTATATTTAAAAATATTCAATAATTACTGAGTGAAATGAATACTGATAAGACAAGCTCAATTAATCTCGTCAACGCCCACTCACGAATATATAAATATGTAAATATAAATGGACATGTACATCTGCATCCATAAGATTACAGCTGGACCGCAAATGAAAGTATGAAAGATAAATTAAAGGAGTAAGCGAACGCGCGTGATAATAAATCTACTGTAGAAACGGACCGTCCTTCTGCAATTAATTTCCCGTCGAGTACGATCGAGCGCTAATTGCCACGAGGTCCCGATACTTAATGAAAAATAAAATAGAATCTGTTGCGAGAGCATGCAACAAGCGTCTGCTTCTCCTACATTCTAATCACTCAGCATTTTTTCCCTCGATTTTTTTTTTAACCATAAAATATAAATATTATTTTATCTAGCTCTCGTATATCTAAATTTGAATTTCTATCTGTTCTATAAATATGATATTTAAAGTGATATACTCACTCTTGGAGGTGTCTTTACTTTTTTCGCAGTTTGTCAAGTCGTTGGTTTTTAGTGCGCCGTTTTGATTGCTGAAGTCTCGATCGTTTTTCGTGTCATCTGGAACAGTAAAGAATAAATTTGTCACGAGGTGGTTACCAGCTCTCAGTGTATATATTTCTTATCCACATATATGTATATACATATAAAGAGAGAAACGTTTGTCTGTAGCACACACTCGACGAGAAACAATTGCTTTCACTGAAGGCACACGGTATAGATCGTTCGTAGTATATAAATCATTTATCCATGGGCAACGTGGCGTGTAGTGAACGAGAGAGCTACACGTCGAGAAGTACAAAAGGGTATATGTATATAGTATATATATATATGAATATGGTGTAGAGAAATGTGAAGGAGTACACAGGGAGAAACGTAGATTTGTCGAGAAGAGAAATGAAAGAACATTTGAAAATAATTCTGTCGAAATAATGCGCGTTCTTAGTCACGGATGGCTTTCTCCTTGACTCGATGACGGATTTATTGTCACGTTATACCGTTTTAAACACCGAAGCTCTATATTTCCCGTGCTCAATAAAATAATCTTCATCCTCAGCAATTTAAAACCACTCGGTTAATATTATTTTGAATTTATACTCCGACGACTTAATTATTTAAATAAATTAAACTAAAATATTTTATAGTAATGATTTACTTGAAAACAAGCGATGATAAAATACCAGAGTGCCAGATAATTGCACAGATAAATACGAACGGGTGATTGACAAATCCAGACGGAGCTTCTGGATGTCTCATCCAGTAACTAGTATCGCGATTACACTGCGAGTGCGGTGATTTCCGCGCAGTATGTGTGTGATGGACATGCCCCCATATCTCCCTCCAGATTCTAAACACCCACTACGACTACAAGTTCAACAGCAGCAGCAACAACAACAACAACAACAACGACAACGAGAACAGGAACGACAGAATACGAGTCAGTTTTAACAATAAAAGTGACTAGCGGGTGTATGATATAGCTATATAACTGACATGAGTGACGAACACTCCCGCGTGCCTGGAATTAACATGAGGGCGCAGTTGAGCACACATAAACATTGAACGCGCCTTTACAGACAACGTTTCCAGTGTCTGCTGATGATGATGGAAAATGGGGATAAAGGATAGACTTTGGTGTGTTATTCAGACATAGTACTGCTTCTGTGTGTGTTTTATGCTCCTCAATGCCGTGTCCCACTACTCCCGATGCTCATACACTACTTGCGCCCGTACAAGTGAAATATATGTGCATGTATGTATAAATATAGGTATATATAATGCTTTGTATATGGCGTTATGTACGGCGCTGGCACTTCCGAGACCAACTTCCGTCCGCTCGCAGTAGTACACACAATGTTGAGCAGCTCCCACTTACACACCAACCACTTGATACATGTGTGAGTACACACTCTTTCAGCTCCCCTTTGATCCAGTGTTCGTGTTCTCCAGCTAGTCCTCCCGTACTTCACCGTTCGGCCTCTCCCCGAAGCCCCAGTGTATCTACATGCCGACAAATTTTTCCCCTGACGGCTAAAGCGGGCCAGTTGCCTGTGAAAAATACGCCCATCGACATCCGAGCCCTTTCATTACATCACACACGCTGACACGCGAACCTACTACCGGGTAATCGACACCGATTATCGTATCCGCGGCTCTGCGATTTTTCACTCCTCTCTTGGGTAAAAAACTATACTTTTTCTTTAAGATTTTTTTACTACCGTATTTTATTCCGTCAAACTGTCCATTAGACTACAACTGCAACTACAAATACAACTACAACTACAACTACAATTACAACTGCAACAACTTTGAGTTTGAACGTTTGACGGATTATGTTGACACAGTTTCTGGATTGAGTGGCTGGCCTCATCGCCGAGGGATGCCGAGAAGAGTTTAAACTTTTGATTGAATTACGAGTGGATGGTCTTCATTAGAAGCTGAGCGGAGCGGACGTCGCCGTCGGCATTGCCGTGTCTTCATTCCTTTCCCCATCCCCATCCCCATCAACCAGCCTTTTCTCTCATCGTCAAGTTCTTCCTTTCCCTCCCCCTCCCTTTCGCCGAAACCTCCCTCACACTTTATCTGGCAGTCGTACATAGTATAATATATATATAGTACAGAGACCAGCGCAGAGACTATTTAATTAGGTTTCGCCTCTCTCGAGACTGAGCTAAGGGCTGGATAATTTCCTCTGCGGCTGCATCTTCTTCACTTTACTGAAGCTATTCCGCAAACTCTGAAGAATAAGCGAAAGACCCGAGTGCTCACCCACTCAGCAATCGATAGCTTGTTATTCAACTGTAATACTTCTGCGGCAGCCCGTGGCTTGGCTCTTCAATATACATATAGATATACTTTAATTTAAAAGACAATTTGATGATTGAAAACGTCCAGAGTTTTCAGACAGAAAAGCATTTATTAGCATTCGTTGAATCTGCAATCGACAAGTTTATCGAGAAATCCAAATCACAACTATCGGATAAGTGAATGATAAAAAAGAAAGAAAAAAAAATACGAACCGATAGAATTTGATAAAAATAAACCGGAAGCGCGATTGTTTGTGCCCGTTGCGTAATTCGGTGGGAGCATGTGTAGATAAATGGATCGATCGTTTAAGGGCTGGGAGACGGTTGAATTCCGGAGGCCAGAGGGGACGAACATGCTGATGTACACACTGTATACAACAGCATTACATGGGCTAGGCTCCTTCGGGCCATGACGGAGACGCACCCATGTTTGGGCGGACACCGCTGGCTACAAACTCCTCTATATTATATACACTAGATATAATACAACTAACTACAGTTACAGATCATACCTACATTTGTGTAAACCCACTTGTACATACATCTATATCCATATCTATCTAAACATATACACATGTATATATGGATATTGATTAGTTTCACCCATTTACTGTGGCCCAAAATCGATTTATTTGAAGCATCAGCCGGCGGTAATTATGCATGACTTATTACAGAGATTCGATTGTACGCGTCATTGATGTTCGGATTGTGATTAACCGAGCATTACCGCACGTCATTTTATTTTTAATTGGTTCTCTGCATTATAAAAGCGCTTAATTACATGTGCCTTGTTGATATATGTTAATTCATTGGAAATAATATTTTGACGTACCATTTGGTTCCCTGACACTCGACGCAGTCGCTGTCGCTGTCGGTGTCGGTGTTGGAGTCGTTATAGCTGTCGGATAAATTTCATCTGGCGGAAATACCCGGGTTTGGTTTGACGATTTATCTATCGCGCTAACTCGGTTAAGATTGCTATTCAAACTCTGACCGAACCCATTATCCCCCGGTATTGAGGTAAGATCACGTACATTATCTGTTTCCTCAATTGGCCTACTAATCCTCTTCGGGAAACTCGTAACTCGATTTCCATCGATTCTAAGAACGTCAACTTTTAAATTGCCTGTGTCTTGAGTAGTTTCAGCACTCGGTGTTTCACCTTCTGATGTCGGATTTATAGTTTTCGCATTTGAAATGTTTGCTCCTGTCTCAACGTGAACGTTGGCACCCCCAGTAGCTGAACTAGTAGTGGAAATAGAAGCATGAAAACTGAGTCTTTTGAATGGCCCTCCAGTAATGCTCGCTGGTGTAAAAAGTTTAAAATTTTCATGCTCCACTTTACATGAAATATTTTCATTTAAACTTCCGTCAAGCAAATATACATTTTTCGAACGACTGTTTTCAATATTTTCATTTTTATTATTATTTTTATTCACATCGTCCTCTATTAAAAACCTCACGCTTTTCGGTTCACGTTTTCCCGAGCGAGAAAGATCTGTGCGACGATTCAGACAAGATTTCGTCGCATGAACACAAGAGTTTACTCTGCTGAGATTGCCACTCTGGGATTCACTCTGGAAAATACTCATCATCGTTTGCTCTGTTTTACGATTCTCTCTGGCGACGCGATCAACAGTATCGAGAAAATATTTCGCGTGCATCTCACGCTCCGTTAGGTCAAAGTTCTTCTTGTGGAATTTGTCCATGTTCCAGGTCGATTCATTCGACGGTATGGCGACGGTGTTCATTCGCCGAAAGTCCAAGCTGTTGAGTTTACTACTGTTACCACTACTGGCACTTGTGTTGCTCGTGGTTGGGGTGCTGGAAGATGAGGAGGAGGTGCTACTGCTATTGTAGAAATTCCACGAGCTGGTGTAAGACTGCGGTGAACTTAAAAGAAACTTCAACGCCTCAAGATGCTCGTAGTACTCACACTCCAGCCCGAAACAATTTTCAAATACATTGTCCCTTTTACACGTCAACATCTTCCCCTTGTCAAAGTCTTGGCATATATTTTTTTTACATCGTAAACTCGCTTCAGCTGTCGTTTTTTTACCTTTTAAAAATTCATCACTCCATGATCCCGCTGGTGTATTTGAAATTTTTAGCGTTCTCTTGTTAAAAAGCTTCCGCTTTTTGTGCTTTTTCCCGTATGAGCGAGTCTCCAGTCGGCTGGCTTGGGATTTCCCTTCTTCGTAACCACTACCGCTGCTATAACAATAATAACCAAACCTACCACCACCATCAGCATCAGTATCGGGAACAGTAACAGCAGCAGTAGCAGCAGGAGTCCTAGCAGTACGTCGACGTATAGATGCTGCATTTAATGCCACTCTCAGCATCTTTGGAAGCCGAGTAACGCGAGTAGTACGTCCCTCAGTACTACCTCGATGGCATTCCTCTGGGATTGATATCCTCCGATGGGAATTCCCGGTGGCGGGCGTCCTCCCATCTGGCCGCTTTGTGATCAGAAGCGGATCGCAGGAAGGCTTCGACATGACGTTGGATCGTGCCTCCTCAATGCCGTTGAGGCATTGGGAGCAACTTAGGAATTTCATTGTTACGTCAAACTTTATACATTCAAACTATTGTTAAACTACTTATCATCACACCCTACACTAACTTTTAAAATAACTCTCCGTTCTCCGAAATATTTAATTATTAACGCGGCTATTCTTCATTCTTGAAACAATATTAATTTTTAAATACTCAAAAGTGACACTCGAGTTGACGTTACGTAACAAACTTCTCGGGGTTTCATTAGCTATTAATCGCGTCCCACATCGCTCGATCGATCCCAATTGACCTCGTACCATCCAAGGAACTGCTTCTCCTTTAATCTCAATCCAAACTCGATCTTGTTCACTCGACTATTGTCTTCTCAGTTTTATTATTAAAGTCACGAGACACTTGGCGCGTACTGCGTGGCGATCACTTGAGAACTAAGAGGTCCCGAAAAGGCTAAAGACCCGTTGCTCCCCCATAGAAGACGCATCAGAGAGCTTAAGTGGACGAGGGTGCGGCTCCAGCTCGTCAGAGTCTTTGACTGCTATTACTTCCAAGTATATATCTTTATAAATAACGTCTTGCTGTCTTGCGTACGAAATAATCACTAGTGGGCGTGTACCTGTGCCCGCAAAACCTGTGCGTCCTGTAGTACCGCTTCACTGGATCCCTATGTGTCTTTAATCCTTTTGCTCGTATAATTTTCTTCTACGTGTTTGATTGTCTACTTTATTACTGGGTATCGATGCATAACAATAAGACAAGACCACTTTGATATCATATACATTAATATCATCATCGGCATAGTTATAGTTATTGTTGTTGTTGTTTATTAGTTGGTATAATTCCGGGAATCGAAACAACTGAATAGGATCAATTTATTTGCATAGAGCTTCTCAAGATTGCTAAACTTGTTGGCTGAGCGAAATGAAACAATGGCTTTGGAGGAGTAATTGATTACGTTGCGGTGACAGAAATTTGTATTAAGTAGTACATAACAACAGCCACAGTAGCACTAGGGGCCGAAGAGGGGAGCAGAGTAAGAAGGAACAGCCTTGAGATGAAACAGAAGCCAGAGCGGGGTTATTGGTTCACGTAAACTCCTCTTAAGAAAGTTCTCGAGGGTCGCTAGAGCAATATGGCTCGAGACGTTATGTTGTGTAGTGGGTATTGAGATAGAGAGGATGATGGGGGTTAGTAGATTGTCGAGAGAATGGTCAAGAGGATTGCGGGCATCTTCACCAAGTAATTTCATAATCTTCGACGTGATGGCAGTCGGCCCGAAGCTAACGACTCAGACGACTCGTTAAACCGGACCTCCGTTGATTAATCGAGTGGGCTGTAACCACTGCTCAAAGTATAGTAAAGAAAAAAAGCTAAGTGGCACAAAGGGAAAAAAATAAGCCAGAGAACTAATTCTTTGTGGACTTTTGGGTTTACAGATGTACGAGGGGTGGTTTCAGATAGACAGATAGATAGATATATAAGAGATTGCTCGGACGATTTTTCACGACGTCGTTGTGAATTTTACACAAACCACTTACCAGTTCCGTTTCGCTTTGTCTCGGACGTTACGATACGAGTTCCCGATGTTTTTGTTGTCGTAGTCGTTGTTTTTGTTGTTTCTGTAATGAAAAATAAAAGAAACAAGACTTTTACGAGTTTTGTTTTTAATTTAGGATTATCGGAATCCCTGTTTTTGCCTCACTTTTTACAGTCATACCTTTTTTATTTATCATACTTACTTTGTAATGTCTCGATCGATGTGTTTTCCTGTAGACTGCTTCTGTATATTCGTCTTTTTGGCGATTCCACTTGTTCCCTATTAAACAAAAATATATACATATATATTTACACCCTTTCAATAATAACCGATAATCATCCACTCATTACTACATTCAGATTTACGTATTTAGTTTAAATTTCAGTCTGTTTCCAAGCAAA
This sequence comes from Microplitis deprimator, assembly GCA_964016945.1. Taxonomy (NCBI): domain Eukaryota; kingdom Metazoa; phylum Arthropoda; class Insecta; order Hymenoptera; family Braconidae; genus Microplitis; species Microplitis deprimator. The sequence goes on along the minus strand of OZ024711.1, from coordinate 3,852,086 downwards.
ATCAAAGTTACTACAATAGTTGATCAGAATGCCCTTGTAAAATGGGGCCCAAACTGCTCTGGATTCCGATTGGCCAAAAAAATTAAGAATAGACAAGTGAACCAATCAGACTTACGCAACAGCGACATCTACGTAACGCGGCGATCGAGATTCAGTATCGTGGTAACCTCACTCTAAATCGGATGCAGACTGAAAAGAACGAATTAATCTCCGGCAATCAAGTAAGTAAATTCAATATTCAATATATTGTAAATATTTCTAATACGTGACGTAACAGAATATATTGATTTCGCTTGGACGAAAATAAAGTAACAAAGGATCCAATATTTGTTGTTAAATCGGCTCAACTCAGTTGAATTACGTCCGCTTTATTGTAACAAATATTTAAATCATGAATACTGTACTCTGTTATTACGAATGAAATTATTTTTTCGCGCTAATTAAACAACATTTCAATAAAATATTTAACTACAAAATTACATAACCTGATTACAAATATGTTTACGTTATTTATAACACAATTATAAATGTTTTCATAACATCCGTAACTCGATTACAAATATGTCCATATAATTCGTAACTTTATTATAAATTCAATTATGGTATTAAATGTTAGTTGAATATCCGGTCCACATTCAAATATGGTCAGAATAAATCTCGGTATTCAGATTAATCATAAAATATATATTTTAAAAATTGTTCAAATATTTTTTAATCGCCCGAAGTATTTATAAAAATTAATATTAACATTCCGAGAGATTACAGAGGATTTAATTCGCAGATTATTTATGTGAAAATTAAATTAAAAATTAATTCCGACGGAAATCTCTGGTAAAAATTATAAAAAATCTGTAAAAATGGAACTATGCTGAAACATCTTGAATAATAAATTAAATAACCGTGGAGGTTTTGCCCAATAAAATGAAGCTAATTAATGAAAAGTACTTCCGTTCACGAAAATACATAAGTAGCGTTAGAACAAAATGATAATTCCAGTGTAGTTGAGTACACGGTACATTAACGACTGGCTATTTGTCATGGATTCCTGGAGATCCGATACACGGTTACGTCTGGGTGCACACATTTTTATTTTTTATTTTAACCCCCATACTGCTACTATTTACTACATATCCATTTATATACATATCAGTGTACCCACGTATATTTAAAACCAAACAATTGATCTGAGTCGGTAGAAAACATATATAAATATACAAACGTCGGCGCTCCCTTGCCACATGACCCTTTACCTCCCGAACGCTTTGCCTCCATCCGTTGCCCGTAATTCCTGTCCCAATCAGCACACAAAACTAAATCAAATATTTTTATCTCATTCCATATATCTACCACAGTCAAACTCTTTTAATAAACGTCGCTTTTATTATTTATCATATTAAATTCTCAGATTAAACATCCGTCCAAAACATTCTTCTTAATTTCATTTCTGATCGTAATTAAAATAATCTAGCCTCAGCATACTTGCGAATATATTAATTATTAGATTACTCTTGTCCAAATTTATATTTATACGAATAACTAATAGTATTACGGTAGTTAATTTTGATTAAGAGAAATAGTCTGAAATTTTTAAATCAACTGAAAAATTTCAGGTTAAAAAAACCAACTAGATTTGTTTTAATTTTTAAAAAATTTTTTCAGTGTTTGGAAAAATTTTTTAATTTTGAGACATTTGAAAATACCAAAAATATAAAAAATTATAAAATTCTTGTTTGAAATGCTATGGTGTCATAGTAAGGCCGGGCCATGTTGCCCACCTAACAGAAATTGAAGTAAACACATGGAAAAATTACTATGACCATAGTAAAATTTTCAATGGTTACAATAATTTGTGATACAACCATTGGAAATTTTACTACGGTCATAGTAATTTCTGCATGTGTTTACTTCAATTTCCGTCAGGTGGCCAACAAACTGTCAAAAATTGTGAATGATTACAAATTTTATTTAAATTCAAATTCACTCCGTCATTCGGAGTTCCGTAGCTTAAAAAAAATCATTCAGCACAAGGAGTAAATAAGTTTCGTTTTTCAGCGGAGTGATTTCAGAGTTTTCTAAATTTTATTTAAATCCGCATTTACTCCAATTCAGAGTTAATATTAAAATAAATTTCCCTTCGGAGTAAATTTCACTCCGAGGGGAATAAATAAATAAACAGTCATCCGCTTTACATTTACTCCGGGTTTAATTCACGTTCACTTCGCAAATTTTTTCCAGTGCATGGGCTGGTTTTACTATGACACGATAGCATTTCAAGCGAAAATAATTTCTCCATGTACTATTAAAAAAAAAAAAAAATAATAATAATAATAATTATCATTATCAGTGATAATGATAATAATTTTTGAAAATCAATCTTCTAAATGATAGTGATAATTAGCAAACCGACGGTAAAAAAGTGTATCAGTGCACAAGTTTATCGATCGAAAGCAATCTCGCTAATGTTTCTGCCAATATCACTTAGCACACAAGTTGATGGCATCGGTGTATCATCTATTAACCAGAACTAGTGAATATAACGCACACGCGGATGCGCACCCGTCGTTATTCAACCAGATATAATCTTTATGACTGGTTCAGAGATATCATATGTTATATGCAGCGGATGCTTTTTTACTTCATCATTTTATTTACACTTTTTTAGTTTGTATTTTTCCTCGCACAGGTTTAATGTTTCAATGAGCATGCTCCTCACTATACATATATATCGACAGCTGCCAGCTGGGTACGCGAATAACGAACCTAATATCAGATATGAGGGAAAAATAAATACATAGTATAAACTCACTGGTTGAGTCCTAGATTCAGCTGGTCACCGACATTCCGCAAAAGCGTGTGAGCTTCCCCGTTAGTTAGCTCGGAGGTGTTTCTGCCGTTGATGCTGCTAATGAGGTCTCCTTCTCGGACTCCTTGTTGAGCAGCTTTCGAACCCGGATTTACCTGTAACACAAAACGACATATACATACATATATACTCTCTGAATTATTTCAAAGTAAACCTCAATTGTTACAGCAAACAATGGGAAAATTTCCAGTCTATTTCTATCAACTTCTCTTATCACTTTAAATTATTTATTTATTTCATACAAATGTAAACATTTCTTGAAATCACTCCATCAATGAATAAATAAATAAATAAATAAATTATTTTACGGGTCAGAAATTTTTTAAACTTCGAAGTCAACTAAACTGTAAAAATTTACGGAGTGAATGCGGAGCGGATGACTGCTTATTTATTTAATCCCCTCGGAGTGAAATTTACTCCGAAGGAGAATTTATTTTAACATTAAAACTCCGAACCGGAGTGAATGTGAATTTAAATAAAATCCGTAATCACTCCGAATTCACTCACGATTTTTTACAGCGTAGCATTATCGAATTGTCAATGAAACTTTTACTATTATCCGGCTGATAGCGCAAGCCGTGATTGGACAAACATAACAGCGATGAGCTGATACATATAAAATTGTGTTTGATGTTCTCACCATAGTGCTACGCCTTCGTTGACTCGGTGAACAAAATTTCAGCATGTTTTTAAAATAACTGTCAATATTTTTCTTAACTCAATTAAATTTATTTAAACTTCTTCACTGTCACCCGTCAACTTTATCGGTCTGGGCTAAAATAATTCGTAAATAAAATATAACTGCTGTAAAAATATAGCAAGACAGTGGGTAAATCAATGAAGAAAATGGAATGAGCGAACAGGTTGGCTACTAAATTATTAGTCCTCAGACTCAGACATTGTTTTGATTATTACACGACACTCGGGTTTCATATCGACAGAATCGATCCTAGTGACATGTATACATATATATATATGTCACAGAGTTGAGAGTCGAGAATACTCTGACTGGTTCACTCAATTAATTATACAGCCTTTAAGACGACCCAGATCGAGAGGTGGCGTGTCCAGGAGGGATTTATGCGGCGCTAAATCTTGTACGGGGGTTGTTACATTGAGCTGTGCGTTGTAAACTTAATGGAGATTGATTCAAACAATTTCACGTGCTCTGTACCCATTCTGTACTAACCTACTCTAACTGACCTGGCCGTCAAACCAAACTCTAAATTAACAATCGATGACAATGTGATCGTACAGGTGGAAAATTTTTATCGACCGGCTGTCAATAAACTATTAATTGCCCGGCAAATTCAATTATTTAACAGCTAATTAGTTTATTAATTCATTAATCGATAATTTAATACCGATATGGATTTGAATGAGCACATAAATAATAATCACTATTACAAATTAAACGAGGGAATAAATTATTTATGGGATCGAGGGGATTACGTGTGATGCTCGAGGTGATAAATAATTCAGTTAAATTATAACAATTAATGACAAAGGGTTTTTAAGCTCTACTAAAACATTATTACCAGAATATTTACTATTATTGCTGCTTTTACCTCAAATTAGTCAGATGACATTAAGAAACGAGAACCGCGAAGAATTAAAAAATAATATAAACACTGTAAGTCAGGATGTTTGTTGATAATAAATGCGCTCGCGAATCGGAACAATGGAAGCACTGAGGGTTTAATTTAAAAATTGTTTTTGTTGAGAATGCAAAGGAAGCAGTAGGGGAGTAAAAATAAGAAGAAAATTTTAAATAGAAGTAAAATCTAAAGGAAGTAAAATATAAATGAATGCAGAAATGAGATAGGAAGGTGCACGATGCTAGACAGTGTGTCGCTGAGGCTGGAGGGAGGAAACACCACACAGCTGGACTCGGTCTCTCGGATCGCACGAGACTGCGGTGGGGTGCATCTCCAGCACGGTTGCATCGGGACACTGGCGCCAGTGGGTGAGCAAGCGGGGGTGCTGTCCCGACACAACACGCAAGTCTTTTCTACTCGCGCGCAAACAGAGCTTCTATGTGTCTACCTTTTTTGGAGCTGGTTTCCTCTGTTTTTGTTTTTGTTTTTTTGTTTTTTTTTTTTATTATTTTCTCCAAGGAATTGTGACGACGGGAGACAAGCGACGCCAGTGGCTCGAAAAATCGCCACAACACTCTTTATTTACGGGTTATATTTTTTTGGGTCAGACGTGATATGTAAGAGTTTTAGCAAATAGGTCATGGATTTTATTTATTATTGTTTTTTTTTTGTGAAAGAAGATAAAGATGGAAAGAGCGAGAGAGAGAGAGAGAGAGAGAGAAAGAGATTTTCTCGTTTTAATATTATTCAAGGTGGGTACGACAATGGGCATTCAATTGACACCCGGATGTGGGATTGCGGGACTAAAAGATGGAATGAAAAAATAACTATAGGCAGGTGGGGTGGGATGGAGTGGGGGCGAGGATACAGAGATGCAGAAGAGATAAAATAGAATGGAATAGAGTGTAGAAGATTTTTCGGGTGATTTTCGGATGAAAATCACGTCGCGCGGAAGCGAACGGGCGAACGAATAGTGGTACGTGGTGTACAATGTACAGGTGGCACGTATGGGCTCGGGCTCTCTGGAATTGTAATAGCTCCGATGTCGTTCTGGGAGTTTAAAAAGGCTCCACTGGTTGCCAGCCTGTCGTGCGACCAAACGAGTCACTAGTTCACTATTTTCACGAAACTGTCGTTACTCTCATTGGTTACTACGTTGAGTAGTTGCTCCGAACAGTACGCACCGTTCTGTCGGTAGGAAAACCTCTAAAGAGTCTCTCGCCAGCTGGTGATCGTTCAGCGACGATAATTTTACTTCCGCTTGAAAACTCCCAAGAAGGCGGAATAAAAATTTGCATTTTCCATTTACCTTTTACCAATAAATTTTATTTATTTATATTTATATATATATATATTTTATTTCATATTCTTTCCCCTTGTGCTTTACCACTTTTTTACTTTACTTTTAAACATTTTCTTCTAACGTTTCTTTTAAGTTCATAAATGCCTTTTTTTATCTCGCTCTTCGCTTGATTCTTTTTTCGCGCTTCTCTCTCTCTGGTCTCCTACCCCGCGTGTCCTGTGTAAAAGGGATTTAAAATGAATGATTTAATACGGGTATATTTGCAGAGTGAATAAATTCGCACAAGACCTCAAGTAGTATAAGTGGTAGTAGTAGCAGTCTTGGGGTTTTCCTGAAATTATTTTCACACGGTGTGTAGTCAGCAAAAATAAATGAGGCAATCATGATGAACAACTACTTTTACTCTTTTTTTATTTTTATTAAATTTTTTTATCATCATTTTTGGCCCCATACCCAACTCCGTCAAACGTAAAACGGCTTAAGAATAAGTACATGTATATATAGATAATAAGCTGGTAACATAAAATTGCCAAAGTAAGATCAAGACCAAGACTAAGACCAAGACTGAAAGTAAAAATAAGTAATACATTGCTTGTATAGCAGATATAAAAAAGAAAAATCGTATATTTAGTGGGTGTATAATATATAATGCAGTAGCGTGAGAATTTAAAAGCAGCTCAGCGGATGACAGAAGATCGTAAACACTCGGCTTGGGCTGTCAGAGTTGTCATGTAAGAGTATAACGACAAGATAACAGGATAGTAAAAGGCACACCCATAGCGATTTGCCATCCCGAGATCTACTGGCGCTGCTTTATAGCATTGCCAGCTACTCTGAAGTTGAGAGAAAGGATGCTTGCAATGCATTATGCATCGCGCCTGAGGCATTCAAAGAGACTAGATCGAGCTCTTGTCGACGGGGGCCCAATTTTTCTGGTCCAGATCCGTGTTTTTGTGAGCATGAGAGTGCGAAACAGCCGTAGGAGAGTAGCATGTGGAGCCATTTTTCACCGGAATCCTGGCGCGCTGTATGACGGGTCTCCTCATGAGACCGGAACCTTTACAGCATCTTCTTTGGCTGGGAACGCGGAACGCTCTCACTTGGACAAAGTCGAGTAGCACATTCGTCATTCGCTACCTCCTCTGTGCTGGTAGGTACCAAGTTTTGAATTTCTTGGAGCGTAAAACACGTCGGAGCAACCCAGCACTACCTTCACTTCTTCTTCCTCTCACTTCCTCTTTTCGCGGCGGCGGCGGCACTCTGATGCTTCTATCCCCGCTTCTCGGCATCGTATTCAACACTCTCAACGATTACGTGACCGGAATGATTCTCAAGTACCGGGATTACGTTGGAGCGTAATACACACCTGGGAGCCACTGTGTCCGGAATCGGCGTGCGCTCGATCTTTATATTGACGCCTCTATATATAACTCGTTTTTTCGTTCCTTCGTTCGTTCATTCATTCATTCATTCAATCAATTTTATGTCTTCTTAAATATACCCCGGGTTTATTGCCCTATTAGTATTATTGAGACAAACGACCCTAATGCCTCAATTCATCCGAAGGAAGTCATAAAAAAAAATAACTAATTATTATTTTTTGTTACAGTTTGTGTTTTCGCTTGATGAAACTATTTTTTAATATAAACTTTTTTCACCCCAGTCTTCCTGAAGTATCGCAATTATAATTGAAAATAAAAAAAACCAACTTTTAATTTTAATTAGAAAATTTTTGAGTTATTAATTAGAAGGTAAGTAAATGAAGAATGTCTATAATAAAATAATAATAACAATAATTAATAATATCACAACAACAGCAACAACAACAAACACCATAAATAATTTTTCTATAGTTTATTTAGAATAATGAGGGTCTTTGTGTTATATTATAAATGTATGAGGAAAAGAGGAGAATAAAAGGGTTTTGTTTAGTAGAATCGCAAAGATGATCGAAAGGCTCATTTTTAATTCAGCAAAGACCACAAACACCTGGGAACAACGGGCGTGAATTCGCCTGTCGTAGTGTGGAGAAAACACGCCGTGGCCGTTGTTGTTGTAGGAAAGAAAATAATAGAAAATAAAATAAGAGAAGAGAATAGACGAGACGAGACGTGGAGGTAAATAAAGAAAGAAGTAGGAGGAAAGAAGGCGAACGAGATGCAAAGGGGCGATGGTGCGATTGTCGTGGAGACGGCCCGCGTCGTCGTAGTCCCGGAGAATGAGTAACGGAATAGTAGGCCGTGGGTGTTGCTGGCGGTTCCTGATGAGACTTGGAACTCTGGGGGTTGGTGAATGCCAGCTCGTGCCACGCGAAATGCATTATGCATTCGCGCAGTTCCTTTTACCTAGGACCTTCTATACTTCTACTACAACTACAACTACTACTACTACTACTACTACTACTACTACTACTACTACTACTATTACTACTACAACTAGAATTATATGCTATGTGCTCTAAGTCAGTTTTACTCTCTGGCACACCACTACCACCGCACCCATCAACTACTTCTACTTCTACTACAACTACCGGCGCACTACCACTCGGCCCTTTAATTAGACGCGAATGAAAAGAGAGAAGAAGCAATTACCCATGCCTTGTGTACGATCTCAAACTCTCTACTCCAATTCCCTACTACTAAGACAATTTGTATGAGTTATCCTCCACGGAGCTAATTCATATCTCAAACTAATTAATTGTCGTGATGTGCTGTCCCAAAGAATAACACGCGGTTTTATTAGTTACTCGTTTTTCTTTTCCACCCATTTTTTTCTTTTTTTTCTTCTGGAACTTTATTTTTTACCTCCTTAGTAATTCTTTTTTGGTTTGCTCTAACCACGAGATAAGAACCAGAGTGCGCGGGTCTTCGTCTATAGTCTATGGTCTTTTATTAATGGCTCTTTTCGCGGTGGTTTAGTTACCCCGCGGCTAAGCTGAAATGAGCATGTCTGAAGTAACTCGTGGATGGATTCATTCGTTTTCCTTTAGCTGAAGGAAATTGAGGATCTTCTAAGTGTGAGAAATAGTCCAATCGCGAAATGTCGATTCCGTTTGGCAAATGGTCAGTTATATGGCAAGCTATTGCTCTCGGGAAAAGAGCTCTATATATATATAAACAAAAGTATATATATTGCGCTGTCTATATGTATTTGGAAAAGTAAAAAGAGTAGAAACTTGCAGAGTGGTCAACCCGTAAGTCCTAATCCGTTAATGGTTTCCGGCCACACTTTGAATCGGTATAAAATACCGTACATCAGGATAAACCACTCCAGACATCATTTCAAAAAACTTTCGAAGGCTTTTACGTTAATTAAGTGCCACACCGCCGCAATTCCCGATAACGAATGGTTTTATTTCAATTGATTTCCATAGAAAAATTTACTTCTATGCTAAACCTAATAAAGGCACAAACCAAACAATCGAATGTTAACTAATGATACCGTCACAAATTAATAGGCAAATAACTATAATTGCTTCGAAAATAATAATTGTTTCACTGTTAATGAATTTATAACATAACAACACACTGTCAGCTGTTTCCGACTCTCTGGTGTCTACTGAAGAGACTCAATATCGTCACGATTCAATTCCAGCCGCCAAACCGAAACCAGTTGCCAGAAACCCAATACTCACGCCCACCTATTTATCATCCAAGCAACGACAAATAACAAAATAACTAAAAAAAAAAATAATCATAAAACACAAAACAAAGTTTAAATGTCAGTGATAAATAGCGTTTATTTGTTTGAATCGTATAATCTGTTTTATTTATTTTTTGTTTTTGTTTTTGTTAGCTTTTACCGCAGCTTTTTTATTTATAACTCAACTGATTCCCAACTCGTACCCCCACCAGCGCCACGATATCTCTCTGCATGCTTGAGGGAAGATATTGAATGCAGCCCTCGAGGGACATTATATTCTGTGCTGGGCAACTTTAACAGAAACACCAAAGTAACTCGTGCTTGCAGAGAAAGTTCCCCGAGAATTTCGGACGAAATGCTTGAGAGCCAGCCCCAGTCTCGGCGCCAACGGAGGAGGATAAAGATGAGAAGCTGGAGAAGCTGAGAGAGAGCTTAAGCTGGAAGAGGTGGAAATGAAAGAAAAAGATACTGAAAGGCCTCTAGTTGGCTCAAACTAAAGTTCACTTGCCTAGGCATTGAGAAAAGTATAAATTATTCCATTTTCACTGGCAGTCTGAGAGCTATTCGAATAATTTATCAAGTGCAAGCGAAAGAGATCGCGGAGGAAACAGAATCACGCGATAAGATTCGCAAGCGGATAAAAACACAACAAACCCAAGTACAAACACTTTAGTTTTTTTTTTTTATCTGACTCACGGGCGTTGTATTATTTTATTACACGAGCAGATACTGACAAAAGTAGATTACTTACTGAAAAATGTGTTTGCGCAGGATTTACTGGGCTTCAGAATTAATAAACAACACCGGGGACAATACAAGTGACAATAGCGGACCAGTATTTCAAATATTTTCATCACCAGTTCATATTGCATTTCTCGTTTATTTATTTTAGTTGCTGATGTCAAAGACTGCCCATAAATTCGCATAGGACACCACTGTTGAGATGTCGAAAGTACGGGCTAGATATCTTCCAACTTTTCAAAGTATTATGTAGTAAGTAGTAATAGTAGTAGTACCAGTACCAGTAGTAGTAGTAGCAGAGTATACTATTCTATAGACTGTACAACGCAATACATTTTCAGTGCTCTTGAATCCAAATAAATGTCCCCAGTAGGAAAAGCCGGCGTATCAATTTCTCTTGGTTTTCTGTTTTACTCCAGAGACTTGTCTTCTTTTCTATCCTGTGCGAGTGTTAGTGAAATAAAGTCCGTTGTTTCGTAACTAGAAAAAATATGTCACCATACCCGTGCGACTTAGATTTCAGATATATACGCTGGGTGCAATATCCACCGCGATGGGATTTCCGTATAAGATACTGCCGAGATATATAGATGTATATATTTATAGAAGAGAGATTTTCACCGTGCTCTAATAGATGAGCTTGAACTAGCAGCACCGAGCACAGAGATTTGACTTTGGAATGGTATAAAGTGTAGAGTTCGTAATAAATGTGTATATATAATATAGATACGAAGAGCTAAATCTAACACTGCGTTATTGCGGTAATGTTACTAAAATAAACGTCGCCCTCTCGCGGAAATTGCTCGCAGCCGAAGCGTGTCGGCATTTACTTACTCCAATACTCATCTCAAGACTCACTTGACGAAGATGATGATCAACACCGGGTACGAAATTAGGATCGACGTAGCGTATACGTATTTTATATATAAATAAACCTCTTAATTCGCGAGGCGAATTTTTTTTTTCACACAAGAGCGAAAACATTTCTTTTTTTTTGTCTTATCTCTAATAATAAAGTTTAAACTTTAGAGTTTGGACTTAATATCTCTCGTTTTTTGCCCACACGGCATTACTCGAATATTACTATCATTACTTATCTCGGTGGAACACAAGAAACCGTGGACTTTCCCTCCCGCTGGACATATTTTCTCATAGAAAATCATGAAAGTATTACAGAGAGAGAGAGAGAGAGAGAGACTCGAGTAGCGCACATTAATTCGTGTACGGTTGGGCGTAAAACTAAGTCCATAATTCCAAAGGCATTTCCACTCATGGCTCGTAAACATTTGCCGGCCGGGAATTACAAATGGTACATTCGCGTGGATCTATAACGCACTTGCACGTGCGGGATATCCACACACGACCATTACATTACACTAAAATTAAAGTGTGTATAAGTGTGGATGTATATTCAGATGTTAGTTAGCATTCGTGTGAATGAAAATGTTCTTGGGTGAACCCAAGACCCAACAAACTAATCACGCTTTTACTTCCCGAGGGCGAAATAACGTTACGACTGTTATTTCCACATTCAACACACCCCATACTCAACTAGCACATATATACTAGAATTCTGTACACCGACTGCACACTCTATCTTCTCCAGATATGCAATCGAGAAATCTATATCCACGTATTCATACGGTCAGTGTACCCAACTATGCCGGTTATTTCCGACAACTATTTTGACGCTTGAATTTTTACTCATACTCATACACTAGCATACACACACAATATGCTATCTTTTATTTAACAGTCTTGATTCTTTTTGCTTGGTTTTCCGGGCGGTCATTGCCAGCCAGACAATTCTCTACGTGCTATACTCACCGATGGAATTTCTCTTCGGGGGTGAATCCGTTGAGAGCGCTATTTCGATGAGTGATGTCGTACTCCCGCAGTCGAGTCGTCCCCCTGCCATCACCATCCCCATCAACAGCACCAGCGCCAGTCCACCCGTGAAAATTCCATCAAACTTTGTCGAGCTTTTTTTCATTCAACAGTCACCATACCAAACTCTCCAGAGACTCACGCGCCAGAAATAGTCGCGGGACAAACGTGTTTTATAATTTTTTATATTTTCACTTTTTCACAATTGGAAAAAAAATTACGTAGTTATATAGTTTACAACGAGAGAAAAATAAAATCGGTTGGAATATTCTAGCGACACGTACGTTGCAGAGCAAATTCAGAGCCAGTGGGAGATAGACTGGGAGCTCTAGCAGATTCTCGACTGCCACTGGCTATAATATACTTGAGACAATATTAGAATCCTCTGCCGGCCATCATCACCAACCAGTCACGTGTCTCCTGTGTATATAAACATCTGAGTGATGTATTCCGTCTTCTCTTATTGAAATTGTGCCGCTAGATGTCTATGTCTACATCTATGTTTATCTATATAAAGCGTAATATCTTTCCTTTTTTTATTTTATCATTATTATTATTTTGCGCGAGCTTTTTGTCCAAATGGAATTCTTCTTTAAGAGCTGGCGCGGTGACTGACAATTGGATTGCTAATGGTGTCGCTCGATAAGATCTTGAGATGGTGATGGAGCTTTTACTCAGTTCCATATACTCAGCTATTGAATTATATATATATATATATATATATATATATAGATATATATATTGAAAACTAAATAGCAATGGCGTGTTATGGGTCAAGAATCCATTACGTGACGCGGTAAGACTACTGCATCGCCTTCGGTGCTAACTACCAAAGCAAACCGATTCTCTGCACGTTCGCACCGTGATGGAATTTTGATCGTATCCTTAAGTCACGCGACTTGGCCTTGTCGAACAACCGGTCTAACGTGATGTACACACGTGACTGTAATTACTCATTATTTTTATTCTAATCTCTAATACACTTTTCCAACCATTTCCAATCGGTCCTTCATCCTGATCATCACCATCATCATCTTAATCCTTTCCTCAATTATAGAGCTCATTTAGCGACTCCCTAGTCAACTCATTAATTAATTAGTTAATTCACCGTAACTAATTGAAGATCAATAGCCGAATTAAAAACAGAATGAAATTTTATATAACAATGTAAAGTGTGTAGCAACGTGATAATAATTTATCAGTAGAAAATAAAAAGTTGATCGACATTGATAAATGAACGGCGCATGATTAAAATAAATGGTTTTCTGTATAAAATGCCTTTGAATAATAATAATAAAATGAGTGGTACGCAATTGAGCCGGCGGATTGTAAATCATAACGTCTGTCCCCTTTACCGCAAAATCGACATTGAAACAGAGCGCGAGCAACCGTTGCACGTGTCACGTATGTACCAAACAGTACGACAGATTATCGTGCAACGGTATTATTATTCGCCTTGACGTACGAGGCGAGAAATTGGGTGCAGCACGTACTGGACGCTGGGCGTGTCGCGATATACATTAGCCTTAATAATCTAATCTGACGAAAATAAGACTCGTGAGGTTGAATCTGATAAAATCATCTCATTATCCCGATAGCACGATATTATCCAATAACAATAAATAAACACACAGTATTAGTTATTGGTTATTAAATATTAAATGTATTTAATCTAGATTATGGATCTCGAAAATGTTAAACACGACTAGTTAAATAATGTCCGTTAAATATCGCAATAGCTTATTAAGTCGAACGTGTAATTCGTGAAAAGTAGTTTAAAAGCTAAATTGCCGGCGCACAGGAGCTGCATCATCACCAGCAGTAGCAGAACGCCGGATAAAATTATAGCATTTTCCTGAGTGGATTTTTCTCATTGCACACCAGCGCACTGCGGCCTCGGTTCTCCGGCTCCCGGTGTACGGAAAAATATGTATTTTTACGGTTCAGAATACTTATTAGCTCTGCAGTTTCATTACAGCTTCACCACCGCACCGATCGTCATTATCATCATCAGCAGAGCTACAGCAACTCAAACCATTCCTCGTTATTCGTTTAAAATTCTTACCGACAGCATATATACTACTGAGAGATATGACTGTGTGCTGTTGATTAGAATAGGAAACAAGCTCACGCCGGTAGCTATTTCTCTGCTGGTACTGCTACTGTTACTGCAACTACTGCTGGTGCCCGTTGTTATTGTTGTTATAATTGTAATCTCGCGGGCGTACGCACTCCGTGGGTTGTTCGTGCGGTAGTTCGCGACTGGAATTAATTAGCGATGATTGCGACCCGCCCGGGCAACGTTAATTCTAACGGCAGTGTCCCGATATGCTTCCTACGCGTTCTCGTGCTCTGACAATGTACAACACACTGCTCACCGATCCTACTACTAATGTGCTCCACAATCATGAATTCATAGCGTCGAGTGTCGAGCGAGACAATAAAACATCGTGACAACACATTCAACATTATACGGCACTTTAATATACGCTATTTATTAAGCAAACTTGCTCTTTTTGCTTATATATACTTAGCTATTTGCTAGCTGTCATACAAAATGCAGCTGATTGTTTGGGGCAAATTGAATGTAATTTCGGCGATGATTAAATTTTGAGGAGTAGCTCAAAGGACGGTAATAAACGCGGGCTGTCCATTAAATTTAAGAGATAATAGATAATGGATATTAAAGCGCCATTTCATGGACCCCGTTGAGTCGCCGGATGGATTATATTAGTGGCAGTCCCTCTGCTGTATGTTGATATTCGTGAATCGGACGGTCTGTTTTATAGTGAGCCACTTTATTTATCCATATGACTAGAGATAATGGACGAGTGTGACGCTCGTATACGCGACAAACATTTACCGTAGTAAATCAATGCTGGGGTCAGAGGGGGCGCGATTGTCACGAATACCCCGGGCGCATTTATGACCGAGTGCGCTGGACTGTGTGCTCTCTCTACTGGTGTTGGGCGTATGATTCGTGTTGTGTAGGCGATGGTAATTGAGGCGTCGCGTTCGCATGGATACCCTGGGCACAGATCTCATGACAGATTTCCCTGAATTCAAACCGTCAGATTGAGCGTTTCATGTCATGCGAAACCCGTGCGCCCATCAGATCACTGTAGTTTTTAAAATGAAATAAAACTAAAAATTATTAATGTCAATCACATGAAACATTTTTTTATTTTTTTGCTAAATCTATTGATGTATGTGAATGCAAACATCCTCCATGTGGATGCTAATTGACAAGTTTTGACTGCTGATTGATAAGTCTATTATCGATATTTCCCTCCTGTTATAGTCGGGGCAGGTATGGGTGTACATAGATGTGTTTGCATCTGGTCAGCTGTAAATAGATCAACAGCTTTAACGAGTAAAATTAATTAAACTGATGATATATCTGCATTAACTCATTGCCAGATAACTCTGCCCGCAGAATCCCCGCGAGACACTTTTATGGTTATACAATTATAAATTACGATTCCACGGTGTTTTGCGTAAACACTGCATCACACTGCACTGAGTTATAAACACATATATATTTATATATTTGTATATACATCTATTGCAACCGCGTACACTCAGGCCAAAAATCGAATTAATATAACAGCGTTATATACAGAATTTAATATTAAAATACCATAATGCGATATAATATTAATAATAATAATAATAATAATAATAATAATAATAATTGAGATAGAATACGGTATATTTGTATGGATGGATCAGTTTGAATACTGAGTATATATATAATAAAATTGACGTCTGATAAAACGTGAATCCAAGACCGGATATAACAAGCCGGAGGTTGCTAGAGAAAAAGAAGAAGCCGAGAGAGTAGAAATCGGCATATATATTTGCAGCAATCATGCAAGAATTCGCTTCTCTCCAGGATTATCGAGAATCTCTGCGTGATCGCAACTCGTTATGAGGAAATACGCTCTAGGTAATCAGCTCGGTGGGTGCGGATACGCTAAAAAAAATAAAGCGCTAAGTAAATAATATAAAAATTTATATATCTCTTTCACAGAGCGATGGATTGAAATGATAAGCTGGCAGTAAAAAACATTAACTGATTTACTTGCAGTACAAAGGTTCGTTCTGGGCAACGTATGTTTAACTATATAAATTACATTATAATAGACAAAGAGTTGAAAGGCCATTTGGACTATGATTCATGATAATGGTATTTGTATTCGGAGATCTTTCACCAGAGACGTGGACCGGTTGTGATGACGGTAGTATAATATGTAATAATATCTGTCTGTCTATCTATATATAAATGTTAAGATGGTGGTAAATCCCATGAGTGGAGTGCACGAGCAAGTATAATATAATATAGTTTGTTGGGAAATCCTCATGGCTACAAAAGCCCCTGGCGGGCAAAAGGATACTATTGGCCATAATCACAGTGGAATCGTGCAAGCCTCGGCAAAGTATCACGAGTGTGTGGATAACAAGTATTGAGTAGTGAGAATGTGTCTACTATACGTCTGTGGCATGCCTAAGGATTATCGAGTTCTCTCACGGTGAGAAAATCACCGAACCGTGTGGTGTCTATCGTCAGTGACTACGACTATCGCTGCACTACAACTATGACTGGGACTAAGACTAGATACGCTGGTTACTGGTTGCTGTTACAGTGTACATATACTGTAATATAGCGTTTCGTATATAGAACAAGATATCCAGAGAGGATGCAAATGTACTGAGGGACAGTATTGGCCACCTGGTGAGAGGGAAACGGAAGTATTGAACGATGACACTTTGTATGTATGTATGCACTAGGATGTGTGTTTGTGTGTGTGTATGGCTGAGTGCATGTGAGCGAAGGTTTATGTTATCGACGTACCTTCTTCCTGTAAGTACTGGGCAGACAGGCCCATTGCGCGTAACTCATGTGAACCATGTTTCACCAGCTAGTCTATGTGCCTCTACCGGTACTCCCAAATCCTCTTACGAGTTGTTGAATCTTTCATCCACATCCGTCGATATATTCTCCAGTGCTTTACTGCTGCTCGGCTTTATCGTTAAAATTTTCTATGTGGAAATTCACACGCGCTAATGCACTCATTAATTCATTCGATCCACTGTGCATGTACATTTACTTGTATAGGTATATATATACTATACAATGTGGAGTAATTAATGTTCGCTGAAGCACTTTCGTTTCGTTTAATTTTTTTTTTTTTTTATGAAAATCGATGCATTCACATTTTTTTATTATTTACAATAAATTGAAATATTTTAGAGCACAATAAATTTTATACGTTCTCGGAAAATATTTACGTAAAAATGTTGATTCGGAGGAAGATAAAACATGAATAAATTTATGTGGGTATTGTTGGAAAGAATGGACGGTTTGAATAGCCGATTTTTATTTGTTCGGTATTTATAAACTGTTTGTTACATAGCTCGTTATGAAGCCCGTTGAATGACAATATATATATATATATACTTTCACAAGAGATAACGAAATGAAATGGGATAGTTTGAATACCGAGCCGATACGACTGTCATTGACAACCGGAGTTATCTGACTGCAAGGAGTCGGAAAGTCTACGGCGAACGCTACCTCGGGTGTTGCCTATACTACTCTTACTCCTCAATGCGTGACGCACATTTACACTATGTGTACTTCCCACTTGCGACACCAAACACTTTTCACATTCTTCAAAGCATACACTCATCACCTGGCCAACTAAATTACCGTAATCTCTTGTTACGTATACTAAATTCATACTTTTATATTTTATTACCTCACATATAACATTTTTTACGAATTATTTTTTTACGATAGACTGCGCTCGAAATTTATTTAACTTGATTCCATTTCATCAGCAATTTAAAAAAACAATATTGAATTTTATTCAATACCTTTCTGTCAAAATTGATCTCTTTTTTTTTTTATTGAACAAAAAAAAACGTGAATTTACCGAATGAAAGTGATCCAGAGATCCGGAGTACACGTCCGAGCGATTGCTACCACTAACCTGAGAAACGGTGCCGAGTTCTATGCAGTCCAAGATCCGAGACCTGTATGGAAACTTCAGGGCCGTAACCAAAACAAAACCGCGATAAAACAAAAGTCAATAACTCCCTTCATCAAATACAAATTGAATTTTATATATATATATATAAAAAAAAAAAAAAATGAAATGAAGCAATGGATAAAAAAAACCGCGATCAAAAATACATTTGCGCCCAGCAATGGGAGTACTTTTGCGTAATGGTCTCCAATGGGCTTGATAGGAAAACGATATACATTTGATACTTCTGCGAGCCTTAAACGAACTTTCATGTTTCTCTGATAAGCTGATACTCTATACGCTATTAAACTCATTTTATTTCTCTTACTCCCTATCACTGCGGATAAGACCGATGAACCAATCCAACAGATTTTCCCATTAAGATAGTAGACAGACCTTCTCATAGTTCAGATATATCATCAATAACTCAGCAAACTATTCCACCGATTTATCATCGTAATCTTATTTCTTAATTTATTTTATACAATATATATAACATCAGCTAAAACTTAGTATTTAATCTTATTCTTGCTCTTTTCACAACTCAGCAAAACTTTCCTCCGTTTTAGCTGAATATTATACTAATTAAATACACTTTAACGTGTATTATTAATAACGCTTAATATCCGAGCCCCTTAGTTTCTTTCTCTCCGAGGATTTAATTGTTGAAACAAAATATTATGAATTGCAACAACAAAACTTTCAAGTACTGGGCTCTGGAGTGAATAGTTCCCGTGCTGTCGCGGCGGTTGTCTATGTCCTCCAGTGGGTTAAACATAAATGTTTTTCTCTTTCTTTCTCCTTCTGATCCTCGATCCCTTCTTGAAAGA
This sequence comes from Microplitis deprimator, assembly GCA_964016945.1. Taxonomy (NCBI): domain Eukaryota; kingdom Metazoa; phylum Arthropoda; class Insecta; order Hymenoptera; family Braconidae; genus Microplitis; species Microplitis deprimator. Next base: position 3,833,190 of record OZ024711.1, on the reverse strand, counting down.
GAGTTCATGTCTGTACCGTCCACTTACACATTGAACTAAACCATAACTACATATATCTGAGTATTAGTATCAGTATTAGTATTAGTTACGGGTGTTGTGAGATGATGCAGCAGCTTTATGCGGGCGTAAGTGATCTCGGGAGCAATAAAAGGGACACCAACACACAAGAGCTACAGAATTGATGGAAGTAAAGAGGCTAAGTTAAGACCGTAACACTTGGTGATATGATATAGAGAGCTCATATGCAGGAATAGCTTGACCAGCTAGCTCTTGTCCTCTTGTCGCATGACTCATCGAGTACCCGACTCGGCGTATGACCAGTCAGCCGAATGAGCCCGCAGTAACTCGTTATTCTCTGCGCTGCCTTTGACCCTCTACGCTGTACCTACACTACTAAGCGCTACACTATTCTGCAGATATAGAGTCCATATATACATATATATGTACATGATACTTGCAGAAACTCTGACTCGTACGGTAGGCGTCGGTAGCCGACACGGAATGCAGACTACACGATTAGATGAATAGAACGGGTAGAAACACGAGTGGATATGAGGACGAATATAGTATACGGTGTGGATGCTAAGGCTGAGCTGAGTGAGTTGAGGCTGAAGTAGTATAGAGGTAGAGGCTTAAACTCGCCGCCGATGAATCTATACGTCGGTGAGCGTCGCTTAATATCCTACGGTCCATCAATTACGTCAATAATCCTTTGACGACTTGCTCATAAATCCCAAGTAAACATTTGTTGGCCTCGAATTCTATTGCTTTCCCCCTGGATATTATTGTGTCCATGCTCACTCTAACCCGTTTATTGTTCCATATCCCATATTATCGTCGATTGTTTCGTGACCTTGTCTTTGTTGGGTATAGTTATATATTTGTATTATATTTGATACTATTCCACTCTCTGATCTCCAAGACCGGGTCTCCTTTCCCTCCTGCGCTGCTCACTACTCCCTTTCGCTCGTTCGCGATATAATACCTATATTGTGTCGGAGATTATAGTTTATGCATATCGTCTTGCATTGATACGTCACGACAATACAGTAATTTAACAAACTCAGGAGTTTACGTAAAATATCGTAATTTCGTGCTGATAATTATGAGTTTTTATTTTTTAACGATTTTTATGAAACTGAGAAGTAAAAACAGTAAATTATCAAATCGTGAAAAAAGCCTTAATTGCTGAAACTTTTATTTTCCCAGTGAAATAAAATGAAAACGTTAAAATAGTGAAAATGAAAAATATTACAGTCTTTGAAAAAATACTTCACTCGTATGTTTTCATGCAGTGATAGAGATTTAAGCTTAGGATAAAAAAAATTCCCGTTCATACTTTTCAATATTTTCACGAGTCCTCATTTTATAATTTTTTTTGGCTTGGCCGGTTTTTACGCTTCATCACCGAGAACTGAGAAGTTTTAAAAGAAACGCTATAACACTTTTACAATTTAAAATAGTATAATATTTATTTTGAATATTTAATTAAATATATTTTTTCTCAAAGTCCTGTAGCATTTTCATGGGGATCTTGTGGCTCGTCTAGCTCGTTACACGCGTCCACTTTGAAGTGCAGTAAAAAGAACCTTTATTAAATTCCGTCTGCGTTTGACCAGCTCTTTCATGGTCGCACCGCGTACGAGTTGGACCGCAGCCAGATATACACCTCTGCCAGCAATATTAGTTGCAAGCAGCGTCATGACGGTTGTGGAGTTTTGCAACCTATTCCAACTTGCACACATTTCGCCTTGTCCTCACTGTCGTATCAACTCAATCATTAGCATTTAATATCTTGCCCAAAATAGACTCAGTACCGTTATAGACATTTGCATACCCATGCCCTTGATACTTTACTTTCTATGTAAATAATGGTGATAATGCATCACCTCCCGTCTCAGCTCGACTCATCTTCCGTTCCTTTATTATCACTATCATTATTTTTATTTTTGTCCGTCACTCTATCCTAACTCTTTTACTTTGTGCATTTTTTTTCTTCTTGTGATGCCGAGATAAGTGCACTTTGGCCACGTAAACTGTATTTTGAAAGTCTAATTCTTCATCTCATGTCCATGGAAAAAATTTCAATATATTTGCATCGAGTGAAACGATTCTCTATTTAATTATGCACATTTTTTTTTTTACATTACAATACTAAATGTATTTAGATTTATATTTTTAGCAAAGCTATATGTTGTAAATAAATTTAACATTCGTAAATAATTGCATCTCAATGTAAAACAAACATTCGATAGTTGGATTTATATTTATTTACATATATTATTATCTAAATATTTTATTTATCTAGTATGTATTATTTTTTATTGAAAATGAATTTTCTGTAAAAGTAACTTGTGAGTAACCGCAGTTTTAATCGCGCACCGGGGACCTGCTGGCTATTGGAATTCCTCGGGGATTTATCTGCAAGCGACTCGGGAGCACATATGCGCGAATAGAGCGTGGCCGCCGGTTTACTCCACCGTCACACCGGCTCACGGGATTGATTCGTTCGGGGATCACGCGCATTCATTGTTCTCTCCCGTGTCCTGCGGAATATTGAGTACCCGGAGATAAAAAAAGGCATCAACAACCCCAAGATACCCGTCCGTATGTACCCGAGCCTCTATCTACACACACGATACAGTTATACATCCGCCGGAATTTTAATTCTGGCTTTTGGAATATAAAACCAACCAAAAATAAAATACGACAATTTGTGGGATTTTATCGCGATTGACTGGTCTGCCGTATGCACACTAATTGGCTTTACGTTTACGCTTCTTTCCATCCAAATTAATTATTTTTTATTCCTCCTGTGTGTCATATCCTATATCCTTTATCCTATATCCCATATCTGGCTTTCAATAATCCCCTTTCCCCTCATCCCCTCTTCTCCTCCCCATTCTGAACTCCACATAAATCAAATATACTCAAAACTAAACTAAAATTACCATACGCGATACAAATATTTACATTGCTCTAGAGTAACATGCTGGCAAGCACCCGTGAGTGCATGGGATTATTAAACCAAAGTGATCTTCATTATCCACACAATGTAATTGTCTATTCAGTGGCATTACGCATTTTCACGCACCATCGACTCTCGGGGATCCAGTGTAATCGTGGCACGCGAATTGAGGTGTCCCAGTTGTACATACCGGGGCTAGGAGCAGTTGACTGGTCGCATGGAATTTTCGGTAGCCTGCGCCCACGTCCTGCCGTTGAAATTTCAATATGGAATTAAATGCCAACACACTCACCCACACACACACTCTCCGGCATTAGATATACATTTAGTAACAGGAGCAAGAGATGAAGTATAACTCGGAGCAAGAATCTGAACGTGTATCACGGTACATCGCTCGGCAAGTGCTTTGGGGATGAGTGTCGCATAATTAACAGAGTTAACCCTCCCGTCAACGTTACGGGTTATACATGATGAGGATGAGGAGAGGTTATAAGAGGAGCTGCTGGTTATAGTCCTCGTTATAGCAGCAGTAGAACCCGGCATACCTATATGTGTGTACGAAGAGAGGAATAGCGTAGACGTCCCCGTGAAATTCTACCAGATATAATTTGATGCCACCCAGGAGGATGAAAGTTTGACTTGGCTCCAGTACAGGAAGAAATGATGATGGTGTTGCTCGTGGGGTGAGAGCATCCAAGTCGCTTGGGCACACAATTTTTAGCTCATCAGATGCCTGGCTTCTTACGTGGATGACAGAATGAGCGAATGAAAGATGGATTAAAGTACCTTATCGTTGGTTCCCATAGAAAGTTTTCTCACTTGTTCTTTTTATTTTTCTTCGTACACCCTTTTTAGTCAACTTGTTTGCCCTCTTTTTTTTATTTCATTTGACAAAGTAGTTTCGGTTTTGTTTTTATAAGAGATCCTGGCTGCTGGAGTGGAATGAAATAGAAACAAAGCCGTCCGATCAAGAAAGATCGGTATCTAAATCGGAAGTCATGAGACTGGCGGATAATGACACTTGACAACACTGAATTTCTGACCTCATCGAAGCCGCGATGAAAGAGAGCGAGAGAGAAAGAGAGAAAGAGGGATAGTCAGTGCACATTATCTCTATGCCCCATTGTCTCATGATCACGTTCTCCGGACGTAATCCCCAGGATATTCGAGAGCTTTACCCGTGAGCGAAATACTCTTGTGCTCGACTACTTGGCTACTCGGCCGCCAACGCCATCGCCGATCCTCGATGGGTATTCGACTGGAATTTACTGATATCGCGTGTGCGCTAACAGTTACGGAGTTTCGGTCTGGGACGTGAGATGGTAAGTTGCTAATTTTGATAACTAAATACTTAGATATCTTATTATTATCAACAATATTATTATGTTGCTGTATAACTTATATCTGGGGAAAGGTCAAAATAAATCAATTTTTTCTTTGACTTCATTATCGAACTTTCCCAGGTCAAAAAATTAATTCGGTTCTGATTTTTTTGACTTGCATTTGAATTAGTTATGAATTTTTTAATTTAAAAATTTAAGTCAACCGTCAAATCCAAGACAATGTGACGTTCATTTGACTTAGTTGACATCAATCGGTACCAAGTAAGACAACTAAGCCAACCAAAAATGTGTTTCCATATCTAAAAATATTTTTTTTATTTACTAAAAAAAAACTTAAACTTGACTTGATTTATTTTTAATTTTTAAAATGAAGTCAAAATCAATTTTTTTTTTACCTGGGTTATATTTATCTAATTATAAGCAATCGCTTAATGAGAAAAATTTTCGAAAATTTATTTTAAATGCTGTCTAGTTTAATAATCTCTTCTCACGCTAATTTAAAATTTATTGCAATGTGTATATATTTTATATATATTTTATCTAGTAAAAATAAAACTTATCCTTATCCTTATCAGTGAAAAAAGAGATGGCAAATATCAGGGTCACGTACACATGATGCGGATTGTATAAATAGATACTCGAATATAAAAAATTCTTAAGGGAAAAAATTTTAAAATTAAAAAAAATTTTAACCCCGTAGGCGAGCCCTGAAATTTTCCGAGGTATTCGAGCTTGAAAAGTTATTAAAAAATTCCTCTGTACAGGAAATTGTGCAAATATATTTTTGGAACAAATTTTTATTGGGAAATAATTGAATTAAATTTTTTTAAACTTTATAAATAGTAATTCTATTTTTTATTTTTACGTGAAGTGAAATCTAAATGTGATAAAATATAAATTTATTGAAATAAAAATAGTTTGTTGAGTTGTCAATTAAAGTAGTTTTTTTGTTATTAAAAGCCCCACGGGGCAGTGAAAATAACCGAGTATTAAATGAAACTACAAATATATACCTATATATGTATGTATACAAACTATTTTATTTTATTTTGATTGTTAGTGTGCGAGAACAAGAGACTGAGTGATGGGATCGCTTTTGTTACGCGCAGTTCAGATCGATGAAAAATGACAGCTGACATAAAAGCCTTGTAAATTATCAGTAAAAAATAACTAAAATATTTAATTATTTTAATTAATAAATTTCAGTGTATGAAAAAAAAAATTCTTTTAAATTTCGAGTAAAATATAAAATAATAATAAAAATATATAAAATGGGAATTAATAATCGCAGTGGAAGAAAAATATCACGGCCGGCTCGGAATGTTAATCTTGTGATGAATGCAATGAGAAATCTGAGGGACGAAAACGGCAGTACTGTTGCTAATATTATGGAATATATTTCGGATACCGTTGAATATCCAGCCACAAAACGCCAAGTAATTATTACACAAGATATAAAATAAATTTTAAACTATGATTTAAATATTAATAAAAAAAATTAAATTAGGTAGTGGCGGCTCTGAAACGTGGGGTAGAATTTGGTATAATGGATCGTAAACGCGGTCGGTATTTTCTACCGGGAGAAAAACCTCGTATAAATATATCACGCGCCAATCACGATCACACTGGCGATAGCGAGGGCGATAGCGACGGTGATGGTGACAGCAACCCTGGAGATGCCGGAACTACCAGAAAATCCCAAGTCTTCGAAGATCGTGGACATCGCTTTAAATCCCGAAATACCGATAAAACAAAGCGAGAAAACATCAGCAGCAAATCCAAGGATTCTTCTCGTCGTAAAAGAAAACCCAGTAGAAAATCCACCGGACGTAGATCCGTCAAGCGAACAAGATTTGCACGGTCATTAAAGTCTTACGATCTATCTGATTACTACAAAAATCCCTTCTACCGTGCATCTGGGGTGTCTTCTATTGATTCAATGGAGTATTGGGAAGGCGAAGACTACAGACGCAGTTACATCAATTAGTCATTTTTCCATTACCCATTAAATCCTCTCCCCATCGCCATTGCATACTACCACTGTTATTATTATTATTATTATCATTAGCATTATTATATTTGAACTATCTTCATTATCACCCAACTGTTAAATTAATTGTTCAATAAAATGTTATTACTGTCTCATAAAATCGTTAGTCCATTGTAATAAGCGAAAAGCAATTAACCAGCAATTTGTCAAGATATTTTCTACGGCAACAAATGCCGGCTAGTTAAACTAAACTCAATATAACTTAAAAGTCATCAGCTAATGTAATGTAAGTCACTATTTCTCAGTCTCAGTCTCAGTACCAGTATTAGTGTGAGTGCAAGTATGAGTGTGAGTGTGAGTGTTTATGTTAGTCTTATTGGTTGTTTAAACGAGTACTCAGTAGCAACGGGTAAAATAAACGGCGTTTACTGTTTAGCGATCGATAATAGTTAGTTGGAAAAGGCAATTTACCATTTATCATCCGGTGTGCAGTGTAGTGTACACCAGCAGCTCTCAAGAGACTCAAGAAACACACGAGAAAGTCGAGAGACAAGAATGCAATAGGAAATATCAAGGACCGTGAAGAACGAGTTCACGGGGACGTGACGACGACACCCGCACGCCTCATTGACACTCACATACATTCTGCAGCTCTATATTTGTACACCTACAACTACCGCTATCACTGTTATCATTATTATTATTGTTATTGTTACATGTAGGTCATACAGAGTATCAGCAGCAACAGAAGCGAAATCTCGACTCACACTTGGGCCTTTACGCGAGCTTATGATGACGTTACAAAGCCCGCATGTCCTCTCGGTTTAATGAGCCTCGGCATTGGAGAATAATCGCCAGAGTAATCGGACCACAGGCTTCCTTTAAATTTTCATGTTTATACCTCTGCCTCTACTTCCGCCTCTGCCTCTGCAGCTGCATCTGCATCTGGTTGAAGCTTTAGCTCTGGTTCTAGTTTGATTTAATACACACAATATATTACAGAGATAGAAGTAGTGAAGCGTAAAGTTAATTAAATAAATAATAAAAGTTAATTAATTCAGTAGTCAAAGGATAATGCCGGGAAAATAAAAAACAAAGCTGGCAAACAATTGAAAGGTAATCAAAGTCCAATTGTCTAGATGTAAAAGGGAACTAATAGCGCAGTGGAAGACTTTATTGAAGACTCAATGACATGGACATTCGCACGCGAGCTTTCAGTTTATACACACTACAATCGATCGATTCCTCCTGCATTCGAGTCTGGTACTGCTCCGAGCATTTACGACCTGGTCAATTGCTTCACTACACACCGAGTTCGCTATTAGCTGTTGCAGTATATGCATTCGTCGGCTAAAAAGTATCAAAAGACCACTCGTCGCAGATTCTTGGGCTAAAACATTTAAAAGTTTTAAGAAACAGCAAGTATGCAATCAGTTTGTGGACTCAGCAAATAAACCGGCTTGAGTTTGTTCAATTTTTATAAATTAACAGACCCGTTGCTTTAAACTTTTTGTTTGATAAAAATATTAATAATAAATTGCTGCTCCACAGATTCTGAGAAAAGTTTTTTAATTATAAAATTTCGCGGTCCGTCAATTTATTAATTTATTAATTAATTTAAGCCCATAATTATTTAGGTATTTATTTATTAATATTTAAGTAACAAGTCGGTGAGATGGATTTTGAAATAAACGTCACACTTGATTGTTATTTATAAGCATCAAAAGTTGGCCAACGTTTACATTTTAAATAAATTTTCGCTCTGTCACTTTGGTTGTTTCCGCTGTGTGAGGTTTATTTTCGTATGCATCATACGCATTACGTGATGCATCGTCATCAACTAATATAAGTATTAACGACAGTAAGCGGATTGTGTAACAGCGATTTCGAGTTCAACAACATGCGCTTAAAACGAAACAAAAAAAAAATAAAAAGTAAATGCACTAACAAAAAGATAAAACGGAAAACATGTTTAAATGTTTAAATTCCTGACTCGTTATCCGAAGGGTGGATTTTTTAAAACGTCATAAATAACGTTAAAAAATGAAATGGAAAATAAACATAAAAAACGTGAAGATATGAACAGAGGTTAGAGTGCATCGTACCGAGCGTACTTTTTCCAACTACACCCTTTTCCACTGATGTATGTCCCCGCAATCTACATAACAAAGAACGAAAAAAGGTAAACAAAGAAATGAAATAATAAGAATTTGTTGGTGAATTTTCTCCATCACGCAGTTTAGAACAGTCATGTATTAAACATTCTGTTAAAAAGTTAAGGCTTATCTCGAATTTCGTATCGATAGGACTGGGAACGGTAGCACGAGAAAATGTTTTGCTGTGTAGAGTGGAGTGTTGACTGTAGAAGCAGGAGCAGAAGCCGATGCAGAGCTTGAGGTAAAGGTAAAGGTAAGAATAAAAAACACGGACTTAAATTCAAATGCGACCTTTAGCTCGACAAACTGATCAAGTGATTAGCGACCTAGACCCACCATTACAATGGATTATGTAACCAACCGTATCACGCCTCGTTGAGATCGTAAAAATGAATCGTTAAGATTTGAAAGCCGATAGAGGAGTGGATTATTACTGGATCATTTAATTATACAGCTTCATTTAAACACTTGGCAGATTGTCAACAAAATTACGCTGTAATAATACTCTGATTAAACATAAATAATAATTATTTAATATATAATAATAATAATGACGGGGAAAGTAAATAAAATATTCCGTGAATAAATTAATTATATTTTTATTCCCGTGACATCGTAAATAAAAATCTCAAGGTGTCTAATCATCTATCGCGTAGCATAAATACGTGGCTTTATTACAATCTCACGCGATTATTAAAATATATTTTTTGTTAAGAAAAAATGTATTAGTGGTCATTTATAATGCTTGGTTCGCATGCAACTTTAACCACACGAGGAAATATGTTTTAACTCAACAGATTATGCGATAGGCCAGTTATCGACCTTTTTACTTTATATTCTTTTAACTTAATATTAGTACTAAATTCGTAAGTCTAAACAAGAATGTAATTATTTAAGTATTTATTGATACACTGTAATAAATTTGTGGAGTGAACGCGGATTAAATCCGGAGTTAATTAGGAGCGGATGACGGTTTATTTATTTAATACCCGGAGTCAAATTTACTCCGAAGAATTTATTTTAGCATTTAAATTCCGAATCAGAGTGAATGTGGATTTAAATAAAATCCGCAGTCACTTTGAATTCACTCACGATTTTTTAGTATAGCCCATACACTAAAAAATAACCGGGGTAAGTCCAAGCGGTGTAGGTGTTAAAGTTTTCGGTGTTAAATTTCAACACCCAAAGCGGTGTGAAAATAACACTGCCACCAATGTATTATAAGCTTTTCAAAGTTAATACTCTGAACGGATGCAGTTTACCCCGTTTTTACACTGGTATTACTTCGCTTTTACACCAATTTAACACCAGTATTTTAACACCGCCAATTTACGCCGCCTACACCAGTGTTATTCGATTTTAACACCACGTGGAGTTAAATTGAGTCCATATTTAACACCGCTCTCTTTACAGTGTATTCAAAATCGACTTCATTTTGTCCCCTATTTACTATAAACAATACGCGCATGCGACTAAAATATGTATGGAAACTGCAAAGATGTTGCCCATTTCGATCTCATCCTTTTAAGACCATTATTTCTGAATATTTTACTTTTTTATGATGTTATTTTTTCATACTCCCTTTTTATACCCGATCGATTCCGTCCCATTTTCATCCTCAGTTTCCAAGACTTATCATTTGAAGGAAAGTCTTAAACACGTACGTGACTCTGCGTGATTTGAAATATCCGCTACACCAGTGCAGATATACGCCGTGTTCCATCTATGTAAATCTAGTCAGGTCTTCTCCCTCTATTATATTGCTCTCCATACCGTGTTTACATATTTGTACTCCCAGCAAATAAGTTTTAGGAGTTTGCAGGGCAATAATACCACGTTAAATAGTTACCAGTTATTACTAGAACTACCAGCTACCAATAGCCAGTTACAATGTCAATAGAATTTTCATTTATTCATATATAGATATATACATTAAATTGAATACATGTATATTTATTGGAAACATATATTTATTGATGTTCTCATCCTCTTTATGGTTTCTCCAGCTACACACACATCTCGTCAACTCCAGTAAGCAGAATATGTATTTGCCGGATTCCGGTTGCGAGCGAGAGCACTGCCGGGCATTACCATTGCACGAAGTAAACACCAGTTGAGAATACATAGAGTTTGCACAACAATCTGTCTATATTTATATATTTATATTTATATTTGACTTGGCCGGTTTAAAATTTTATTAAATTTAAAAAGTAATATTTATATTCATATATGCACACATTTTTTAGCGATAGGATTTCATACGATTTTAACGGAGATAGAAAATGGACCACTCGTATTTCAATTAAATATTGAAAACGAGTCAAGGAAGTACGTGTCTGTTGTTGTATTTTTATTTTGTTTGCTCTTATAAAAAATAAAAAATAACAAAAGGGAAAAAATAAAATTTGGTGGCCATTAAATACAGAAGCTGGGCAGTCCAGTCGATTCGACTTGTGTAAAATAATAGCTTCAGGTACAGTATCGATTTCTCAGCATTTTTAAATGTGCACTTTTCATTTATTATTTTACGCAATATCAAATTCAATGGACTAAAAATTAATAAAAAAATTTTTATCAAATATAAAAAATGATTAAAATTGAATATGTGAATCAATGGACAAGAGCAATTTGAACGGAAAAAAATAAAAGCCTGGTTTACGATGCTAAACTGTTAAAAGAGTGATAAAATGTAAATTTTTTACACTACCCATGAATGGAAATAATTGAAAATTGATTTCCTGACATCCTCGGTTATAGATTTTGGTATTCAAAAATTAATATACTCCTAAAACTATTATTGAGTAATAATATTCTGGTATGGCATAACGGAATTATTTTCAGCATAAATCTAAACTGAGAATCACTTTCAGTTTACAACAAATTCAACTTGCTACAATTCATTTACCGTAGTCTGAATCCAAACTAGTTCCCCCTCTCTCTGCCTGAGCTATATAAATGTACCTTTAGTGCGATACCAGCACAGCCAAAGGGTAAGTGCATGTGCACTCACTAGGATTGTTGTCCATGCAATTGGAATTTTGCTACCATCGTTAACAAACTTCGGTGCTTTCAATTATTCCCAGTGAACTGAATAGAGCTGCACGCGTTCTGTTAGAGACTAAACCCCACACTCAATAATACTATACCATCCAATCACCGGTTTCATTATTTATTAATAACACCAACACAAATTAAGACATTGTCAAACTTGTCTCAAATAACTAATTCATTAACTCGGAAAATATTTACTGAATTATCGACTTTCCGACCAACTTGTTTATAAAACCACTAAATATTCACCAACTCACCGGTTCAATTAATTTTACAATTTCACAAAACTTTTAATTGACGCGTATTTATTGAAATATTAAACAGTCAAAGCCGTGGGTCGGAATGAAAATTTCCAAGGGAAAGTTCAACTTTTATTTTTTTAAATAACAATAGATTGTATTGGAACGAGATTTAGTACAAAATATAATCGACATGTCATTTAGCAGAGCAAGGGATCAAAGGATATTTGTGGATAAAGAAAAGTTTGAGGCTTTTCGGCTCGGTGATGTCACGGAAAATGAGACCGTCCGTCGGTCATTACTAACACCGAGAAAAGTATCTTTCCCTGGAGACTGGAGACGATACAGTGGCAGGCATTCACGTGATAAATCATGTGTGTGTTGCGTGAAAGCCCTCTTTGTACTCGGGTCTTTAGCTTGCGGCGATTGCGGAGTTGAGGATTCGCTTCGGAGTTCAGAGCTCTCTAAGTCATCTCTACATGTATATAAACTATGGCTCTATATATTTATAGACATGTGGATGTGTGGATTTAGTTGCATATGGGCGTGTGTACATGCGGGTGTAACGTGTAGGGTAAGGGATGAACAGAAGCTAGGAGGCTGCTCGGTGAACTCGTCGAAAAAGCTGTGAGCTCGTGGGCAATAAATGGCGACACAGGTACGTGCAAAAAGAGAGAATGGAAAAAATAATAAAAATAATAACCTCAACAAAATGTCACTGAAACTCATCTAACCGAGCTCAGCGGTCTTTCATGATAGCGTGCAGATGTGTGATATAACTGTTTGTGTATAGAGCCTTCTGGCGCTGATAAAATTTCATCGTAGGCAATCATTTTTTTTTACTTTTTTAAAACTTTTTTTTAGTGAATAAAATATTTCAACACTTTTCATTTCTATGCTCTTTTTACGCTTATTATTTTTAACTGATTTTATATCGAGTTTTTGTAGCTGGACTTCTGATGCCGCGAATACAAAGCTTTGGCGGGAGTTATGAAATACTTTTTCTCTTCACTTATTGTCTATTAATTTTTTCCTCTTACTTTTATATGTTTTAATTATTATATCATATACCTGTTTTTATATTTATTTTATTTTATTTTATTTATATTTATATTTATATTTATATTTGGTTTTCATGACGGAATAAAAGTTGGTTAAATTTAGCATGATAAAGAAAAATAATTAAAAATTTAATCTCACTTAATTAATTTTTCAGAGACTGGCATACAAATTAAACCATAGAAATAGAAATAGAGGACATAAATATCTTACGAAATATAAAATATAAAAATGAGGTTAATTGATGGTGATAAAATATTTATAAATTAATATCAAAAGCAACATATTTTGTTGCTATGAAAATACCTTAGATTAAAATATCAAATTTACCAGCACTTAATTTTTTTATGCATGAAAGTAAACCATAACTTTTTAAAAAAATATGTAACGCCTTATTTTAACATCGTTAATTTTTAAATTAATTCCTTTTTCATTTTTTTATTTTTTTACCAGAATTACTTTTATGTAATTACAGTTTTTAAGTCCGTGTAGATCTTGGCCATGTGTGTCACCGCACACTAACCACTTACACATATTAATCACGTGAAGAGGATCTGTGGTCGTCTTTTTAAAAATTTATCTACCGATAAGATAAAACTAAATAAATTTAAACTCAATAAAAAATTAAAATAATAATAATTATAATTATAAAAATAAAAGTCTGTATCAATGACACGAATCATTCAATCATTCACAGATAACATAATTAAATGTCATTAAGTCCCGGATGATGTCACTCATTACGTAACAAAAAATAAAATAATCCATGAATTAAAAAATTATTTTTAAAAAAATTCGCTACTTTTAATTTATTGTCTACTTGTTATCCTTCTTCACGCCGATTTCCGGTGGTGGGTGCGTGGCTATTATCACTATTAAGATCAATTTATCAGACAATTACTCTCAAGACAAAACAAGAAGCTGCTGGTTAATGAATGACATCAACTCAGAAAAAATCACCCAGCGAATTAAATAAAAATACTCAAACGACGTAATTAGCGAGTCGAGCAGTTACGCCATCCGACCTTGAATGAATTAAAAAAAAAAAACATAAACATAATACACAGTAGTCTTTATTGAAAGACGTGCCGGCGCAAAAGTTGAGTCGACTGTTTAACTCGATTTAAGTTTTAATCTTTTTAGTTTAGTCCGGGTTAGGTCTCATCGGTGTGCTGCAGCATCAGGCTATCTTCTTTAAACGGCTCGTTTGCATAACCGTTAGGTACCACACACTGGGTATATAGAAGCACAGGCGTGCGTAATCTCCGTTGGAAAACGTCATCGTAACGATCCGGCGTTAGCATATCGCACGAGCCATATTCCAACTTGCATTACTGGGACATACACACTAGTCTGGGGCTCTAGTCTGGTGCATGTAGAGGCAGCCGAACTGCCTCCATATCACCTCCATCACGTACTCCACCTCTAACCTCTTCCATTCAGAGTAACACTCATCGATCATCGCGGTGATGGATCGTTCCGTGTAATATCTATCCACGGGCAAAGTGTCGCCTCTGGAGGGGTTTCGCGTCCGCATGTTTCAATCATAATTAATCACCTATTCATTGATTATTGTCACGTATTAATTCGTCCTTATGAGTACATTTGTAACAAAACGTTCGCCTGCAATATGTGACCCATTGCCAGACAGCGAAAAAATATTTTAATTATAATTAATTAATTTAAAGCGAATTATAATTAAAAATGATATCTGAAAAAAAAGTTAAAATATGTTTACATGTAACATGAGTTTAAACTTACTCTGGATACCCGAAGAGGTTGATGCAGGTCACGGCCGCCGTGCATTCGAAAACCCCAGGGAGACCCGCCGACGAGGGTGACTTCTCTTGCGGTCATTTTTCTTGGCTCTTGTTCACTTACAGCCTTCACACACTTTTATTTATTACTATTATTTACTTACTATGATTTCATATATATGTATATTTTTTTTTAGTCGAACACGTTTTTTTTTTTTATTTTTTTTTATTTATTTTCTTTTCTCTCAGTCCTAGAGCTTCCTTATATCTAAACACTTGTGAGAACTGTAAATATTATTATCGCGCGCACGTTTTGCCGGCATCTATTGAAAGCAGTATCAGTATTAGTGGTAGTATTTGTAGTAAAAGTTTAACACGCGAGTGAGTGTATTTACTATGTAAAAAAACTAAACGTAGTGATGTGTAGAATCGTAGAGAAGAGCTCGAGGACCGCTCTCGGCCGCGGCTCGCGCAATACTAAACTCCGAATCCCCCGCCGCCCCCAGCCCCCCGGCGACGACGACGATCTTGTACGGCAACCACCGGCGACGCGAGCATCCACGTCGACGTCAACGCAATGTCCAAACAATTCTACAATTACAAGTACTTATGTCTCGTTATTTACCTCAAGACAATTATCCAATTGTGTTATTTCATACCCGTTTATATTTTATTTATTTATTCATTTATTAATTTATTAATTATTATTTATTGTTATTATATATGTCCATTGCAAGGACTTGCTTGTCATCACACTGCAGTCACTTTACGTTTTGCACTTATATTAATGTTACTTCACTGACACGTTAATACGTGTGTAATCAGCTGATCGATCACGTCCCCGTATTCCATCGCTCAGACATTAGACACACTGTCATTTATAAATTTCATTTTGCTGCTTCGTATCTCATCACTAAGCCGGTCTCATTTTACACTGAAACAAATTTAATAATGCAAATATTAAGTAATGTTATATAATATTTATTTTATTATTATTATTACTATTATCTTTGATGGTGAATTTACTTAGTGATCAGACTTTTTTATACTTGTGATTGAAGGAATTACGGCTTTACTGATCTGTTTAATTGACAAAATATTTTTTATAATCTATACTACTCTGTAAAAATGAATTAGTGAAATTCACTGCGAATTAGTGGATAGTCACTATTTCTACAGCTATACCACTAATTAAACCAGCGGTATACTTATAGCTGGTTCCTAGTGCATATTTACTAATTCGCAGTGAATTTCATTTATTCATTTTTAGAGAGTACGTATGAGTGATTACATATGGATTAACAATGCTAAAATGCATTATTTTATATGCGTACTGTAATACTATGTATATACATTAATTGAATATAATCTAATTCTCAAAGATGTTAATATTTGAAATACGGTTTCATCCCGAATATATTTGCTAGGCTCATCAGATTTAGCATCATTTATCCACATGTAATCACATATGTATAGTACACTCAGAAAATTAAATAATAAGAGTTACTATCTAGTTATGGTAAAAATTTGTACCATCAATCAGATAGTAGTAAATATTATCTAGATGATTGTATAAATCATCTAGATTGTAATATTCACCATATTTATGATAATTGTTATAATCCTGTATGGTAACTAGAGAATTATTATTATTATTCTAAATAGTTATATTTATAATCCAGATGGTAACAGTTACCATCAGAAATTGTAATTTTTACCATCCTGATAGTAACTGTCATCATCCTGACAGTAACTGTTATCATCTTGATGGTAATTGTTACGATCCTGATAGTAACTGTTATCATCCTGACAGTAACTGTTATCATCTTGATGGTAATTGTTACGATCCTGATAGTAACTGTTATCATCCTGACAGTAACTGTTATCATCTTGATGGTAATTGTTACGATCCTGATAGTAACTGTTATCATCCTGATAGTAAATATTACCATCCTGATAATAACTGTTACAAAATTTATTGCAGAAGTTATCATTCAATAATTATTAATCCTAATAAAAAAAATTATAACTCTAACTATTTTTGCATTAAAAAACTTTCTAATTATTCTAGATGATTGGAATTAAAAATTTAGCATGATAAACACAATTACTTAATTTTCTGAGTGTATAGATTATAAAAATTATTCTGTCAATTAAACAGATCAGTAAAGCCATACTTCCTTCAATCACAAATATTATTATTATTATTATTATTGCACTGTAAAATTTCGGGAGTGAATTTGGAGTGATGATGAATTTTATTTAAATCCGAATTCACTCTGCCTTTCGGAGTTTTGGAGATTTGGAAATAATTCCGAATACGGTGTAAATAAGGAGCTTATTTTTTCAGCGAAGTGATTTGAATTTTATTTTAATTCACATTCACTCCGATTCAGAGTTTTAATATTGAAATAAACTCTCCTTCAGAGTGAATTTTACACCGCATTTACTCCGAATTTAATCTGCGTTAACCGCAAATTTTTTACAGTGTATTGTTATTATTATTAATTACAATCCGTTATTCGTCATAAAAAAATGTAAACTAAAATTCCATTGAGATAAAAAAATTAAATTACAAAATATGTTGTTTCAAATGCTTGATATTATGAAATAAATGTTTTTGAACAAAAATATTGATTATTGTTTGCGTAAATAAATATTTTCTTTTTAGTTTATTATTAATATCCCCCAATCAATTGTATCAACAGAGGAATTATTATTGTGTCTCTAGTGTAAATCAATAAATTCAATCAGAGGCATCGACCCACGGCAAACGTCGTTATTATTATATATACCAACAAAAACACTGTAATATATAATATATATGACACAAATACGTACAAGAGAGAGGAGACTAGATCTGAATAAAAATTCAAGTAAGTGTTTCCTATCGATTTATCGCAAAAAGACCCTGAGTAAATAAAACCAATAATATTTTTTTGAGACAATATAATAAAAATAGGATATAAATATAAATGTATTACATCAAGACGTGTCCATATATATGTATGCATGTATGTGGCAAGTGAGTTTGTATATAATATCGTGATAGTGGTCAACGAAAAGTTGAGTCGAGCAAGAGCTTGAGGGAGCAGAAAATTTTATTGAAAATGCAAAGGAGCTTTGCGATGGCGGTAAAATAAATTAAAGCTTTGTCCCAGCAGCGATATAGCTGGGGGCTTACTGGTAGATTTTCCAGCAGTTGTCTGTACTGTATATTAGAGTATATTGTATAGAAGATAGCGTAAACGTTGCTCGTGTTACACTGATTGGTACTCCAACGACGTAATTACTCGTCCAACGCAGTACGAAGGGACATCAGCTACTCTACTCTGTATCTGACGCGATCCTCTACTCAGGCTGTTGTCGCTCTTCTGAGTTACTGAGTAGCATAGAATACTGGAGCTCAGCACAGTTGAGTGGAATGGCCGACATTCACCTCGATTAAACAACACAACGCTCGTTACATTTAACTCGATACCTAGAGACGGATGTCATGAATTTCAGAGCTTTCGGCTGTCAGCTGTTGGATGTTTTGCTTCACAATTCGTGATTTAAATTTTTAACTTCCCGCTAAAAAAATTTAAAATTTAAAAAAAAATGGTCCGATTTTCGGAAACTGAGTTTTCAACAGTTCTCTGTTTTGAGGTCCTAAGAAGCTTTTCTGATTATTTTCAAGATGTCGAGTGTATGTACGTGTGTACGTACTTATGTATGTAAATATTTTGTAACTTTTAAACGAATGAACCGATTTAGTTTTTTGAAGTGGCGTTTAAAGTGGCTTATATCAATACCAACAATTTGTGAGAAATTGAACATATTTGCTACAGTATATTTGGAGATATTCCAAAAATAAAATTTTTTCAAAAATTTTTTTTTTTGATAACTTGTAAAGTGACGATCAAAATCGGTTCATTTGTTCAAATAAAAAATCGTTGTCAAAAGAATTTCGAAGAAGTGTTTTTTTTTCTAATAAAATCCAAATTGTCGAGCTAATTTGAAAATTGAGTAAATTTGATGAAAGTTTTTTTTTGAACGTTAGAGCCCGAAAAACTGCGTCAAATGGCTTTTTGAACATAAAAATTGGTTCATTATTTCCAAAGATATTACTGATATAAAATAAAAAAAACAATTTACGTTATTATTTTTTTTTGTCATCATTTATTGTTTGAATTTTCGTAATGGAAAGTGCGACATTACTGTTTTCGAGCTTGAAGAGCTCAAAAATAGCGGGAAGTTTTAGGGCTGACCTACAGAATCAGGCGGTTCTCAGAATTTTTTTATTTTTCGATAGAGTAATTGTTGATAAAAAATTATTGCACGGTAGATTGGAGAAATGGAAGCGATGAAATAAAAAGTAAATAAAGAAAAATATCAAAAAGCTCTGCACGTAAAAGACACTTAAGATAATAAAAGTCTTTTAATATATAAGAGTCTGTGTCTGTGGGTCAGCGAGGCGTCTTTAACGGTAAGCCGATTGGTTTTGTCCAATAAAATATAGAGTAAACCTCGGCTATAAAAGATCTGCCGATATATAAACTCTTTTCTTCCTTTTTAAATTTTTGTTTCCTTTTTTGAGGCCAACGAGGTAAAGGAAGACACTACCGCACAGTTGCGGGTGTGGGTAAATTATTAACGGAAATTAAAACGCTCGGAGGCGAACTTCTGCCGTGATTTACGACTTGGATAATTCTGTCCTTACGATCTTGCCTTGTCGTTAATTTCGTTTCGATCGTCGGCGAAATAAAAGCATTATCGTTTGAAAATAAAAATAATTATCATGATAATAATAATAAGAATGAAAACTGCGATAATTGGATAAAGCATCTGGAAATTCTGTTTATAATTAGTGCTTCCACTTGTGGTTGCAATTGTTTTACCGATTCATAATCGTGGTAATGCGGTTTCATATATGATGCTTTTATATTTATAATTCAATGATAAATAGAGGAGACTGAGGCATAAAAAGATGCTCTATACATTTCAAAAAAAAATTTTTAAATTGCATCGTCGAAATTTTTCAAAATTCATTCCATGTATACTCGAAAATTTAGAACGATACGAAGTATCTGCGGCACTTCAGAAATTTTCTGGAAAACATGTTATCTATTTTGTAATTATTATGAATTTTAAAGTGATACTGAGTCCTCGGGGTAAAATGAGCCACTTGAAATATTTAAGAAAATGGAAAAATGATAGATTTATTTTAAACAAATTGTATTTGCTCAATAAAATACAAGGACTAATTACTTGCTTAGAAATTCTGTCTTACCCCGATCTCTTCTAATCTCCTTATCTGTCACCGTCTATTTTACGATGAATAAACCGGTTTTTTGTTTTCACATTTTCGTTCCTGCATGCGCTGCAAAAAATCAAACAGGAATACTTTGAATAAAAACGATTATTTTGTTCCTTTAAAAACCGCCTGTAGGCAAATGCGATAGAGTTGGAATAGAGGTAGAGAGAGAGAGAGAGAGAGAGAGAATGTGACACCGCTCTAATTGCATTTCAAGTACTCATAAGCACGTGAGTGTGCAGGGAAACAAGGACGTGGCGATTAGCCGCGAAACTTTAATAATCAATTTATAACTTGCTGATAACTTTATTCTCAGTGGTAATTTTATTTTAAATTAACGGCTTGTCTTTATTATTAACATGTATTTTATATTACTTTTTATTACATATGTCATTGGTTGTGTTCCGGTTTTAAAACAATGAATATTAAATGTCGTTTTTCTGATGTGTAGAGAATAATAAAAACATATTAGGTAAGCATATCATTGTTTACGAACATAAAATTTGCACGACCGAAAAGAGATACATGTCGTGTTATAATAATGGAAATAGCAATTCTTTAAAAATGAAACCATTTTGTTATGGACATATGCATCAGCTAAAATTTCATACGTCAGATAAGAGATTTTAAAAACAACATGTCGTAATAAATGACACAAGATAATTTAAATTTACAAATTTAGCGCAAATATTTCATTATAATTTAACTATTAATTATTATTATTATTATTGACATTTCATAATCACAAAAATAATGTTTTATTTATGATCAAATTTCCTGTTTTACTTTATTTATCAAGGCCACGAAGAGCAAATACCGTTAATGTTTTTTTTAACCGCCGGAGATGGTATCAACCTTCACTTTTATGTCTCAAGTCTCGAGTAATTATGTAATACCCGTTTTTTATTTAATGCAATAAATAATGTTTAAGCGTTTGAGGAGGAGCGTTAAATATAATAAAATAAAAAGCAGCGAAATCACATAAGCGCATTACACATTATATTAAATTTGTGGGCGAAGAGACGATCAGAAATACTCCGAAATGGTTATTCACGCTCGGGTATGACAAATTGGACGTCTTCTCGCGTATCGCGAAAATAGTGGGAGTGTGTTAGTAAGTAGTATAATGTAAGATATAAAGGAAACTAGATATCTTACCGGTTTCGCTGACACAGTGAACTTTAGTAGTGGGACGAGGACTGTTAGTCTTTCGTTCAGTCGACGGCTTTCCTACTTCTATACTTACTTCGGATCCTACAACTATAGTCAAACTTTGAAACATATATAGGTGGAGATATATACATATATATGTCTGTATGTATGTATGGATTTATCGTAGATGTTGTTATTTCTATTCGTTAAACTGATACGATAGACGGTGAAGGTCTAGGCGAGTGTAGGCCGTGAATGTTTACTTTGTTCAACGACACACTAAGATCTTTAACAACTAAAACTATTGTATATTATTTCCTCTTGTTAAGTTCTAGTTTTTTTTTTTTTTTTTTTTTTGTTATTTTAAGTACATACTTGTAGGCACTTAAAATTTTTTTCAAACACAAGGCTTCCATTCAAAAATATGTTAAATCATTTTTTTATGCTGAGCAACAAGAGTTCGAGTTATGAAAATCAACTGATTTAAATTAAGACGCCGAATTTTGAGTGGAATTTAAAGTTGACCCTTGAAAATTTATTTCTAGTCACTGGAAAATGTCATTAGTGCGATGGTAATTTTTTTCCGAGATCAAGGTTCTGATGATACTCCACCGTGAACTGCATTACGAATCCTGGACACTGCAGCTCATGGAAAGTAGAAACTTTATTTTTCAGTATCTGAAAATGATGATTTTTGAATGGACTATCATCTGTGGAAGGAAGTTTCTTTTTTATTAAAAGTTGGAAACATCGAGCTTACCAGCGGCTGAAAACGTCAGAGCGCAAGCTCCCGACATGGACGGGAATCGGTACAGCAGTTGTCAGAGGATAAACAGAAGACAAATTGATTTTTATAAATTTTTTTTATTTATTTATTTTTTAAATAAAATACACGCGGTGTTCACTCAATGTAAAATAGCTTGTCTATTCTAAAATCTTATCTATCGATAATCCTACGTCATAATTATAATTAATGATTAATTCACCGTGAAAAGTATGAAGACTTAACTAAAAAAGGCACTTGCGGTGAGCTGATTTTCTTAAGATTATTTTTTAAATTTAAACATAAGCATTCTGTCGATTACAATTTACATTTTTTTTCAGAGCTGGATGTACGAGGATCGATTTATCGGGTAATAACAAAGACAATAACAATAACAATAACAATAACAGTTTTCAATAATTAGCGATTCTCGTACATCCATTACAATTTTATACGCCGGAAAATTTTAATTACCAATTTTGTTATTTAATATTTTGTTTAATTAATACAGGCTGGTTTTTAGTGAAACGAAATAATAGTACATATTTTTTAGTGCCTGAGGTAACAAAGGTAACTGCAACAACAATTAACAGATATCTCAACAATAAACAGGGACTTCAATAACAAATTATCAACAAAACGGTTTCAAATATAATAACCATCAATTATATAAAATAATAATAATAGTAATAATAATAAAACAAACGATAGCCGAGATAACAATAACAACATGATAAAACAATATTGATTTCCATCGTCTATTTTGAACAACAAACATATTATGACATTGATTTAATTAAATTTTTGTCCAGTTTTCCAGTTTATTATTAACGTAATTATGTTTCTATTTACGTTATTATAAAGTTTTATTATTTTTGACGGACAAATTATTTCGTCGATCAATTATAAGTTTATAACTGCGTTTGAGTGTTAATTTATACCATGAATTCAGAGTGTACTGAAATTTGACAAATTTTAAACGGAATTTCATATGAATTTAATCAATTTCAGCCATTCAACAACAAATGTAATTAAAACTTAATAAAACAAATTAAATAGGGAAAATGGAAAAATATAACAGATAATGAAAACGATAACGATAACAGATAATTCAACTTTAGATTAACAGTTAACGGTTAACAATTTCAACTTAACAGTAACAATATAACAGAAACAGGTTTTTTTTTTTTTTTAACAAACAAATGGTAACGGAGACACGCTGGGACACAAGTCGTGATTGAAAAAAATACATGGAATAAAAACTTAAACTTCAAAAAAAAAATGCCATGGAATAGAAAATAATAGCAAACTTAAAAACTGACCGATCGAGTGACGGATAACGAAAATCAAAAACTTAATTATTAATATATTTTTTTTTTATTTATTGAAAACGTAACGAATTTAACCAACCGGCATTAATTTAAAATAAAACGGAATAACAGATCGTCCGCAATTGATGAAAAAAAAAAAATATAAAATAATATCAATGAAAAACGCGAGAAAATAATTGGAATGTAATCAAAACAGAAAAATGTCAACTTAATTGATTAAACGAACGAAGAAAATGTTAATCGAATAATAATTAAACAAGAAACTTAATAGAACGTAAAAGGAAAATAATGATAATGATTAAAAAAAAAAAATAACAATTAAAAATAACAAGCGAACTTCATTACTTTTCACGATCGAATTAAAAACTAAATATGAAATAGATTATATATAGGACACACGAATTTGAAGCGATTATATATATATTAAAAAAAACTGGCCTCTAGACCGTTATACCGTACTAATTACATAAGGCTGGAAAACAGTGGATTATTTTGAACGTATGTTCAAAAATAAAACGCGAAAAAATTAAATATAAATCGAAACAAAATAAAAACACACGAAAAAAACGCACGAACACTTGAGTATATTTAGTCGCGATAATTATTATTATACTAACGCAAATATTTATTCATTTAAACACACGAACACGAAAAACTAAAAGCCTAATTACACGCGTTTAATTAAACCGAGATTTATAAGACTAAATTTAAAACTTATCTAAGTTTGTTCACGTTGAAGTTTCGGTCCTCAAAAAATTTCAAGGTTTCGACTTCAAGTATCATAACTTTTTCACCGGGGTTTGTCCTCTTCGCGGCATCGCGTAAAATAATAATAATAATAATAATAATCAAATAAAATAAAAAAAAAATAAAAAGGATTTATGAAACGTGACGCGAAAGATACAGAGTTGCGTTTAACGGCAAATAACTCGTCCAAATTGAAATTTCGAGTTTTTAAATTTATTTACTAAAAAAATTTGTTTCGCTGTCAATATTTAGGGAACGGATTTAGCTGCCCGCAGCATTTAATTCTCGACTTTTTACTTTTTTATCGAGTCCGAAGTGATTAGAGAATTTTGTTTGAGAACTCTGTTTATCTTTCGACGTCTCGTTTATTGACGCGGAATAACGAAAAAATAAGACTAAGGAACAACACGCCATTTTACGAATGAACGGAGTAATTAACAACAAAAGTATGAAATAATAATAAAAAGAAAAAATAAAACATAACAACAAATTAAAAATAATTTAACGTGAATTATGGGAACGCACGAATTGTGAGATAGCACAAAATATCTCGTAAAAATGTGTTAAGTTTTTTTATCACATTTTCATAAGACGTGATGCGCATTCTGTAGATCTCGCAACTCGTGCGGGCATAAATCAATGATTTTCTGTTTACTAAACTAAATAACAATAACTTTATCTTTTTTTTTGTTGAAAAAAAAAAATAATAATAATAATAAAAAAAAAACTTAAAATCTAAATAAACATTAAAAATTTATCAACAACCGGCATAATGTTACGATACTTCTTATTTACATATTATTTCTCAAACTTCAGTGACTTGGAATAAAATTTCCGAGCCACTTGTATTTTAAGATTTTAAATTCTGATGTTATGCTCTTTCGCCTTTTTTGTTTCCTTACTTTTCTTTTTTTTTTTTTTGGATTTTTTATTTCGTATTTTTTTTTGGATAAAAAAATAAAATTAAAACTTAAAAAAAAGGAACTCAAAATTAATAATAAAACAAAAAATAATAATGAAAAAAATAAAATAATAATAAATAATAAAAAATAAAAACCGCTTTGATCACCGATGTCTAATTTCGTTTTAATGTAAGCCCGGAAATGATCAAACTTATTTCGTAAATTTAATATGGAGATAAAGTTTATCTAGATATTTATGTTACCAGATTATTGTAGAAAGAAGATGTTGATTCCAGATGAAGTAATAAAGTAGCAAGACGATGCAATAGTGTAGTTCTTGTTGTACTTGTCGTTCGAATCGCCGTAGAATGTTTACTTTGTAAAATAATGTTTTACTTGTTTAGAATTTACAAGTAAGGTGTCTTGATTAAAACAGTCTATTATAACTTGGCTGTTCATTTTCTTCGACCATATTTCCGGTGTGATCACAGCTGTCTTCCGTTTGCGAGAGTGTAACGTCTCGCAAGAATGCCCAAATCAGATAATTCTTGATGGATGTCCATTACTTTTTTTCTTCAGAATTAAAAATTCCCTGACGCAATATAACAGTGGCACAACTTTTGGAGATGCAAGCTGTTGTTTTTCGGTAGCGGTATTGAAAGACGTTGGTTGGCTGACCAAATCTTGAACCCACGGATTTTTTTATTTTCCAAGGAAGTTGCCACCAAATGGATTGAATTTATTTTTGGAACCATCAGTTAAAAACCAGAGACTTCCTTCTATTGTTATTCGTTGTCCTTTGAAAACTGCATTTTCTGGTTGGTATTTTTGTGTGCTCCCAAGAGAGGACGAAATTTCAGCAACCGTTAATTTGGATCGAACTGAAGGTGACGGTGGCCGGGATCAGCTTCGCCGAAGTTGTCGAGTACCTAGAAAGGTGTGAGCGTTAGCTACAAAGCACTAATAATGAACAATAGGCGGTAACAACTGTATATGCCAGCATAAAACACAAAATATACTTTTTTTACATAACAAGAAACAATTTATAATTTTCTTTTCTTTTACTTTTTTTTATATTTTTTTTTCTTTTTCTTTCTTTTTTTTTGGTGTTGATAAAATACAAAGGCTGAGTGATGATGAATGAGTAATAGAAATGTACGAATAATGTAAGCTGAAGACGACAAACGATTTGAGAAAAAGAGAGTCAATGAAAGCCGAGAAATACGAGTCGAGTAGAGGCGTACTATTATTGTGTGCCTGAATAAATAGCATTTGGTTTTCTTCCACGTACATTTATATGTATAATATACTTCTCAGATGCTTAAATTACTCGTGGGTCATTCGTATGTAATAACAGCGGATGCGTAATTGTGAACAAGAAGGGTGAGAGCACCGTGCATGAGCTGGAGTGCCGATAAAGCCGGGTCTTGTGTTCCTTTGGGCTTGAATTACCGTGGGGTCAACGAAAGTTACTTGAACGTCGTGTACCAACCGTTTTATAAACACCTATAGGTATGAATGTGTGTGTAAGTGAAGGAGAAAAAATATTTTTCCAAAGGGCCAGTGAAACGAAAGACTCCTGCGGTCCGATTCCAACGTCTTTTGTTGTGATTTCCAGTCCCCGAGGACTCGAGGGGCTAAAATAACCCTCGGGGGTTATTAACGCCGTTATTCGAGAGTCTGACTACTACTGTTATGAATTTCCGGTCTCTTTTTCTTGACGTATTTTTAATTTGGCTTATCCGTTTTCATTCTTTTGTGACGTCCAAGCAGGTTTTTTTTTTTTTTTATTTTAGCTAATGAACTGTTTTTTACGTTTTGTTTTAATCTTTCTATTTGGCTATTGAAATTTTATGCTCCCGTTTTTTTATCTAAGCTGGATTTAGTTTATTTTACTTCTTTTGTTAAAAATTTAATCGATTTTTTGCAGACCAAAATATCATGTCAGATAGTATTACAGAAAATTTATTGTTTGATTTTAGATATGAATAGACGATTCATTTTTATTAAGTGGTGGTATTATTAGTTTTCTTTTTATTCAGATTGGAAAATTTTCATCAATTTTTATCTGGTGGAAATGGAATATATAATTTTAGAACTGTCTAGATTTAAAATTTTACGAGTAATATAATTTTTGGGATAAAATATAATTTTGAAATTATCGAGATTTGGAATTTTTTGAAATGGAATTTTTGCTATTTTTTTTTGGGGGGGATTTTGAAATCAATTTTTTTTATTTGTGGGATGCGATGTAATTTAGTAATTGAGAATTATAATTTTAAGAAGAAAAATTTCGTTCTGTTTTTTTGGCATTCCGATAAAATTTTGATATTATTCGATTTTTAATTTTGATGGTTTAATTTTGTGACTGTATTTTGGGGCTGAATGAATAATTTTGTATATTTTGGATTTGAGAGTATGGTTCTGAATTTTATTATCAAAATTATGAAAAATTTAGATGTATCAAGATTCGTAATTTTGAGTTATAAAATTTTGGAAACTGCTTCGTTGAAGGGAATGAGATGTTATGTTAAATTTTTACAGGCTTATATTTCAAATAGACAAATTTTGAAAAATTGCGTTGTTTGTTGAGTTAAAATTCTTTCGATATTTTGCTTTGAAATTTCAGTAAATAAAATTTTGGAGCCTATCGTTTTTTGACATAGATTTAATTTTATATTTGTAAAATTCCTATTTGTTCCCGTTAATGAGTTAAATTTAGGACAGTTGAAAATAAAATTTAGAAATACCAGATTTGTAATTTTGCGATACATAATTTTTCAAACTGCTATTTTTTGAAACTGATCTGATTAAATTTATCTTCTTTTCAGATTCGAAATTCAAATATTTTTGAGGCTGTTATTCTTTGGGCTGAACGTGATATAATTTTATTCTTATTTAAAATTATAATTTCGAGTAATCAAATTTTTTAAACTGTTATTTTTTCATTCTGTATTGTCGTGATAATCTTTTGGTTTCAGTTTGTGATTTTCATGGTTTCTTTAAAATCAGTTATTTTCGATTTTCAATTCATTCAATGTGATTTTTTTTTTTTTTTTGCTGTCAAGACATGTAATTTTACAAATAAAATTTAAATTATGATTATCTTCTTGTAAAAAATAAATTGAATTTTCAAATTTTATGATTTGTAATTAAAGTTATTTATTAAATTTTGTAAATACCAGGTAGAGAATTTTTATTATAAAATACTCGGATGGATGGTTGAAAATAAAATAAAATTCAATGGTTTTCCAGCTTTGAAGTTTCGATAAATAAAATTTTTGAAGCTGCTATTTATATAATTTTTCGTGGTCTAACTTCACTGTATTTTAGGTTTTTAATTTTGATGCATAAACCTTCAATTTCAATTTTTGTGTAAAACGTTAACCAAAACCAGATAATTAAAAAAAAATTTATAATTTTGTTGAGCGAATTTGAATAACTGCTATTTCCATTTGAATTTTTTCCTTGATCAATTTTTTTTTATGTCGGAAGGAAAATTTGAAAATTATTTTTGGTTGTAAGAAAATGAAATTTTATTATTATCCAAATCAGAAATTTTAATAATTCAAAAAATAATTTTTCTGCTCATTGAAATAAAATTTTGTTATTAATCAGAACTTGATATTTTGGTAACAGAAAATTTAAACCTGTTATACGTATATTGTAAGTTAACAGCTGTCCATGTTTGTAATTTTCGAGATCAAAATTTTTTTTATTCAAACAAGAGTCCAGTAATATTCCGATTTGGAATTTCGATAAATGAAATTTTGAGACCTGTTATTTTTATATTTATACTGACTGTGATGGTACTGCTGTGAAAGTTTGAAAATTTTTCAAATAAAATTTCAAGCGAAATATTCTTTATTTATGTGAAATTTTAAAATTATTTCGATAGAAAATTTTGATCATTATAATTTTGAAACCCGTTATTTTGTTTATCATGTATGGAGTTTGTTTACTGCTGTCCCAGTTTGTGATTTTGATTTATAAAATTGGAATTCAATTATTTTAAATCAAAAAATAAATTTCTTGGTAATTTTTGAGAATCAAATAGTCAAAATAACTTTTTATTTGAATGATTTAAAACATAATTTTATTGCTATCCAGATTTGTAATTTTGATGCGTAGAATTTTGTAACTATTTTCTTTATTTGGAAACTGTTATTAATTTTATTATTATCCAGATTTGTAATTTTTATGGTTCTAGCGGTAAAAACTATTTAAAAAATTTCTTCTTTGTATTGAAATTTAATTTAATTTTTATCTAATTAGTGATTTTTATACGTAATTTTATTTCAGACAGCTATTTTTTAAAATAACAGCTTAATTTGAATCATATCCTGGTTCGTGATTATATAAAATACAATTTAGAAGCTGTTATTTCTTGAGGGAATAGAATTTTCATTGTTATTATTGCAAATAAATTTCCAGTCAGATTGAATAAACGAAAATTTTGAGAAGCAAGAAATATTCGAACTATGATATCAATTTATTATTCCATTAAATAAAAATATTATTTTAAAAAATCGTTTCAGTAAATGGATGAGTTGATTTTGAAAAAACAGTATTGCAGATTATTAATAATTTAGTTTGAAAAACTATTCCAGAAAATAAACAATTTAATTTTGAAAAATCGTTTTAGAATTTGAATAGTATTGTTTGCAAAACCTGTTTTAGAAAAGTATTAATTTGGTTTTGGAAAAACTATTTTAAAAAAGTACATGATTTAATTTTGATAAACTATTTCGGAATATGAATATTTTTTTTTGCAAAAACTGTTTTAGAAAAATAATTATTTGGTTTTGGAAAAACTATTTTAAAAAAGTACATGATTTAATTTTGAAAAACTATTTCGGAATATGAATACTTTTTTTTGCAAAAACTGTTTGAGAAAAATAAGAATTTTGTTTTTAAATAACTTTTTTAAAAAATAATTAATTTAATTTTGAAAAACTGTTTCGGAATGTAGATATTTTTGTTTGCTCAAACTGTTTTAGTAAAATAATAATTTTTTTTTGAAAAAACTGTTTTAATAAATAATAATTTGGTTTTGAAAAAACTGTTTTAATAAATAATAATTTGGTTTCAAAAAAAGCTGTTTTCATAAATTAATGATTTAAATTTGAAAAACTGTTTCGAAATATAGATATTTTTGTTTGCTCAAACTGTTTTAGAAATACAATAATTTGGCTTAGAAAAAACTGTTTTATTAAATAATAATTTGGTTTCAAAAAAAGCTGTTTTCATAAATTAATGATTTAATTTTGAAAAACTGTTTCGAAATATAGATATTTTTGTTTGCTCAAACTGTTTTAGAAAAACAATAATTTGGTTTTGAAAAAACTGTTTTATCAAATAATAATTTGGTTTCAAAAAAAGCTGTTTTCATAAATTAATGATTTAATTTTGAAAAACTGTTTCGAAATATAGATATTTTTGTTTGCTCAAACTGTTTTAGAAAAACAATAATTTGGTTTTGAAAAAACTGTTTTAATAAATAATAATTTGGTTTTAAAAAAAAACGTTTTCATAAATTAATGATTTAATTTTGAAAAACTGTTTCGAAATTTAGATATTTTTGTTTGCTCAAACTGTTTTAGAAAAATAATAATTTGGTTTTGAAAAAACTGTTTCAAAAAATTAAAATTTAATTTCGAAAAACTGTTTTAGAATTTCAATATTTCTGTTTGCAAAAACTGTTTCAGAAAGTAAATAGTTTGATTTCGTAAGACTGTTTCAGAAAATGAATAATTTGATTTTGAAAAACTGTTTCAGCAAGTAAACAATTTGATTTTGCGAAAACTGTTTCAAAAAGTGAATAATTTGACTCGAAAAAAATTTGATCATGTTCTATCATATTTTGTTTTTTTTTTTTATATTTAAGAAATTTAAAGTTATACTATTTTCGTTATGTCCGGGTGGATTTCTATAAATAAAAAAAATGTTACATCTGTAAATAAAATCTGGTTCACGGATTTTCAAATTTTTATCAATTTTTTATTCGTATTAGAAGTACTAAAAGATTGTCTGCTGTTAATTTTTAGCATGAATTTGTACTGGTAAGATCCGAAGAGTAGACAAAGTGTGTGATGGTATTATGTTCGGCTGAATTGATTTACAGGACACTGTATAAAGTATTGTTGGTCATGTGGCCGTATAACTGATGCGATTAGAACCAGATTCGGAACTTGTTGCTTTGTGTTTGTTTGGTCGACTGGTTTTATGTCAACGAAGGGTGCATATTATTGACACCGTGTTTTCATGGAAGTTGATATTTATATATAGGAGGGAAGCAGTTTCCGGTCTCGGGGTAGTCAGTAGGAACCAAACGAGGCACTTGTCAGACACCATTGAGAAACTATCATTACCAAACGGAAACGGTATAATGAGGGGAGTCAACTTTCAAATTAGTCCGGTTTTCAAATTTAAATATCTCTCTTAATAATTTGCCATTTCTATTTTTTTTATTTTTTTGCTATTTTTATGATTTGGTCGGTCCAAAAATCAACAAAAAATTAATAAACGACCATTTCTTAATTACGGATTACTTCTTTTTTTTTATTGTTCAATTTTGTGTATGCAAAATAAAAAAATGAATTTTTGAATAGCCAAATTGAAATCTTATGATTTATGTAAAAAGTTCGAGTAATCAGAATAAATATTCAAAAAAAATTTTTAACACAGACAGATCAAAATCTAATAAAACAAATTTCAAAACTTCAAAAACGTGCCTAGATTCTACGACTAAAAAAAACATTTAGTTAGAAAAGATCCCGTGGTATCTAAATGAATAAATAAAAATAAAATTTCCAGTTTTTATTTTTTATTTGAATTTGGATAATTAAAACCTTTATCGGATAATGCCCTTTTATTGTTAAATATTTGATGGTAAAAATTAAAAAAATTTAGTCAGGACCTTTTCTAATCCACACAGCTATTGTACGCATGCACACACAAATTGAGCGTATTTTTTAAAAACAAACTAAAACTATATAGTGTGACTACTGGTGCCTTATTTTGTAGCATTTGCTTCAGTGAATACAAACAATGAACATCAAAAAATAAAACATTTTTTTTAAACAGTCAGGTTCATGTTAGTATTGTTAATTTTTCAATTAATAAACGGCAACCATTATTTTAGTTATTTTCACAACAGAGTTTTTAACTTTTATTAAAAACAGAACAAATCACACTGATTTAATTGTTTTTTTTTTTGCTCAATACTATTGAATTTTTTTATTTCGTATTTGAAATTTAAATTTGATGGTTTTAAAAAAATTCAGTATATTTTTTTAGCAATAATAGTACGATTTAACAATCAATAAATATAGACGAGCAGAGAGCAAAAAATCAACTATTTACAAATAAAATAATTAAATTTTTGTTGTATATACAAATTTACAGATTTTCAATCAATAAACAATGAATTTGTTAGTGATACTATATGTAATAAAATTTTACAAGACATCTAACAAATTTAGTTTCCAAACAGCATGAAAAACAATTTTTAAAATTTCAAATTTATATACAGTATCAAAAAAATAATAACTTTCCAAACACTGCACACAAAATTCTATATAAAAAAGGGTTTTAGTGCCTGGATAGAGTGGACCGAATATTAAAAAAAAAAAATAATAGATTCAAAAAACAATTTTGACAAAAAGTGCAATAAATTGGAACGCGTTGAATGCCAGCGATTTATAGCCTTCAATTAGTTGTACAATTAGTATTTAATTTTTCCTTGATGAACAAAAAATTACAGCTGTTTGCATTAATAAAAACATGACCGTCGAAATGTCCCCGTGCGATTTCAAACTCGATTTAAATAGTATTGAGCCACGCGAAATTTGCTCGATACCGTGCTTTCAAGTCGAAACAAAATGGTAATTTATCATGTACATAGATATGTAGAAACATATAAAACGTAATACAGTATACCAGTGCATCGGAAATCAAAGTGGACTTTACATTTTTTTTGTTTTTTTTTCATCTATGGCTAGAATGGAAGCTGCATATCCGAATATGCCCAACAAAAATATTTTTTTGAACATTATGGCAAAACCGATAAAATACTTGTTCACTTGTTTGATATTTTTTTTTTATTTTTACTCATATTATAGTCGCGAATCCGATATATTGCTGCACACCGAAATATTTGAGTGATTTTTGTCAATTTAAATAGTCTATCGAAGCACCAAAACCGTTTAAATTTAGAAAAGCCAAAAATACTCACGTTCTTCATCAGTAGCTCGATGATTGTGGTGTTGCTCTCTGCGATAAGGACCTTGTCTGATCCAGATGTCATCATTGGTTGAAAAATCTCCATTTTGGTTGAAAGATGTCCAGTTTCGGATCTGCGGATGTCCATCATTGGCTGGTAGATGGCCATTGTTAATTGACTGATGTCATCAGTAGTTGGAAGATGTCCATTATTGATTGATTATTGTCCGTCGATGGTTCCAAGATGTAATCAGCAATTGAAAAATGGCAATCACTGGTTCCCAAATGTCTTGATGCCAAATAACTGATGCGTTCTTGATGACTGATGACGCGGTTGATAATCAATGGATCCAAAGAGTTGTAAATCGAATCCAATGTATAGATGTTAAAATAATTTTACCCACGTGATGATGATGATAAACAAACGACCTCACCGGACCTGCCGGTGAGGACGTACCACGAGCACGATGTTAACTCGATGGTTGTCTGTTTGCTTCTGTGCCTTGATCAACGATATGCGGGCCTTTTATACGAACTGGGACTTGATTTGCCTAGCCCCCACTTCTGCTCGAGCCACCAGTTTACAAGCAGGCCCTTACTTAGACCAAGGGGAGATCATGGGAAAATATCTCACACAAAGACGAGTGTATCGGAACTCGCCCCACAACTTTATTCAACCTTATACCTTTCGCCCTTCTTTTTCGTCAAAGACGGATAACGTATATGTGCAGCTAGCATAGCAGTGTGCCGTTAAAAAGAGGGTCCCAAAAGATATCTCATGGGGACAAGACAGTGCAATCATACGTTACCTGTTATGTATATGTGTCGCCGCCGTTGTGTAATGTTATTGTGCTTGGGATAAGCAGAAAGAACGTTACCATCCGATTCACTATTCAGGAGGGTTCTTACTTGTTTGTGTAAGCTTGAGAAATCCAGGTATACTGGTGCTCTGTGTATGGGAATCTCTACCAGGTGCAAGGCCAAAATCTCGCCCACTTCTTGCTTTGGTTAATAAATAATCAGTCTCAGCTCGACGCTGTTTACCATATGAATTTAGACCGATTTCTTTTATTTATTTAACAACCGACAATATTATTTTAGTATTAAAAAAAATTATAAATATTATTTATCATATAAAATTATTTACTGCCTTAAAATACTTTTATTGACTAGACTCTTAAAAGTAATTTTAAATGAAATTGGATAGTTTTTTTTTTTTTTTATAATAAAATTTATTTCTCTTTGGTGGTTAAATTTAATTTTTATTTTTCACTCGGAAAAAAATTTATGTATCATAAAAGTAAGGAAGAATGCTCGTTAAAAAAAATTTAAAAGCTAAAGGAATTCCCAAGCCGAGCAACAAAAAAGAGGCGGTGACGAAGAAAATATCCGACAAGCCTATCATTTCTTTTATCGGATTTGAGGTAACGGTTTTCCGAGTGGATTGTATGTCAGTGAGTACCCTCCGCCAAGATGATTTATCATCTTGAGAAAACCTGCGTCTTCTACACAGAATCTCATAAAAAAATTAACCTGCTGAGAAATAAAAAGTTTAAATAGTCAACGTAGTAAATAATCGTAATAAAACTTTGGAAAAACATTTTAAAAAAAGTTGTTTCTTCTTCATGTCAGGGGTTTTTCCAAACAAGTGTATTTCTGCCGCGACGTTATGATGTAGTTGTATTTGTTTCGAAATAAAATGTTATGTGGAAAAGTTTTCCGTATGTACATAGTCTGGAAATGGTTTAAAAGTGTAAAAATAGGGGTAATTGAGTCAGTATATAATGTGATATTATGTACTAGTTGGTCGAGTTTAAACGAAATCTCAACGGACTTTGGCTCGCCAGTTACTCCAGAGACCGTTATAAGAAAAGACAAGTTTTTTTCATAGTTATATGCATGCATATATCAACTGCAATATATTTTACGGATGAATCAGTATGCAGAATAGAAATTGCATATTTACCAGTAGAATACGAGATCCTTTTTCATTTTCCTACCAACCAACTTCTTACACCTGGCGAGCTAGAATTATCTACAAAGATTTAATATATAAGACTGTGTTATGACGATAAATTTTCCAGTTCGCTGGAAAAAAATTTAATTGAAATAAAAAAAAAAAAGCAGATAAGTTTATTTTTACAAAAGCTGAATTATTTTTACGAGCTCTGAAGTGACGATGGCGTCACGTGGCGGTTAATCGAAATTGATTTTTCGATAAGACGACAATTGCTATGAATCACTTTATTGTTTGAAGGGTTCATAAGTCTCATTTCAACATGCGGGTGCTAGGGGAGATAATTATTTGATGACAGTTGTTAATATGCTGGCTTTCTTGTTCATAAACTTAATTGCTAAATAACCGTACAAAATTAGCGAAAGTGAGAGTCATTAATCTGCACCATTAATTTTAATTAAACAAAATTAAAATTAAATAGCCCATAGTTTTTTATTAACGGCACAAAGAATAATGTTTAAAAAAATTGTAGGGTAAATTGTTGTAGAGAAAAATTTCTTTGTTCCATCAAGTTTTCATGGGTTGAGTCCAACTCTGGCTTCTTCAGTTACGCTAGGGTTCAACCTCCCCTAAAAAGTTTGAACTCGACCCTACCTACCGATCTTCCTACCTCCCTCCCTTCCTAACCTAACCAAGTACACTCGTTGTCCTTAACTTACCCCATGCTCATACACACGTATCCCCAAGCCAACCAAAAGTATTCTCGATGTACGCCTTGCGGTATTTTCGGCTCGGTCTCTACATCTGCCCGCGTTCTCACGCTCTTCGCCTTCAACTTGGCACCGGGCCTGAGTATAATCTTTACGTGGGTCCATCGGCATCCACATATTCACACACGTCAGTTTAAACCCGTACCCATACTCATACCTCTGCACACATTTAAAAACATGCATTACGAGAAATCAGAGCATTGTACTCACGAATATCCCCTTGCGCTCTGCTAGCAATTTCTACTCCGAAATCAAACCATGATTTATTTATCTTCTCAAAAAAAATTTTTAAAAACTCGCGCCAATTTAAATAAAAAATAACCAAAGAGACTAACGCCTAAGTAACGCGACAAGTGCCAAGTTTAAGTGTACAAAGTAAAGCGGTATATGATTATGCATGAACTTGCTAAATATTTCGTGTGATCAAAACAACTTTTCACTTCAGACAGTCAGGTTGTCTCAGAGAGTACACCAGCGAGTACGAGGGTACTCTCGCCATCAGACATCTAAACTTTGTCCAAGTTTAGTATCCACTTAGCCAATCCGATTACGTCCGAGCCTTTTAACATAATAATTTAAAATGGAAACACTAATTATCATTTCCACGATGAATTATTATCAAAGTACCAAATCAATTTCCTTTTAGATTAAATTTGTCCTCAAACAACTTTCCGAAACTGAAATTTAATCCCATTGAATTATGATAAATTAATTAATAGCTTTTTAATTAACAGATCCGCAGAGGTATTCATAATTAAAAGGCTATTTATTATGTATAGTAGACATGCGTGTAGAGAAAATGTACAGTGAGAACCTCTGAGCAGTCTTCAGTGTAGGAAATAGGTGTCCCATGTAACAAGTGCATCAACCCTCTTCACTTTATCCCTTCCCCTGTTCACCCCTCGTTCTATTCACCGGCTCGGGTACAACAGTCCTTGACATCCAGGGAACAGGTACCTACATAACGGAGTTGAGTCCTCGTCTTCACTTCCTCTTGCTTTTAGTCCTTTATCCTCTTCCTCTGTCTCCTTTTTAGTTCCACCACCCAACGCCTGCTCAAACGGTCAAACTGTTGTTAGCTAAGCACACTTTAAATATTCAATGGACATTTAAATTTTCTTATCATCCGTTCAAAGGATCGCTCCGGACACAAACACTGAGAGAAGCATCGAATTTTCTCTAGCAGCTTCGTCCGTCTTGAAAGACTTTAAAGTATTTATCACCGATTTTAACCTCCGATAACACGAGACTCGTTTCAACCATCGACTTTAAATGACATTAAAAAATATTATACTGATTATTATCACGGATTTAAATAAAATATTAAATTTCTCACATTTTTAAAAAGCCGCTTTATTTGATCCCAGTTAAATGACACGCTTCATGGTTCAATTTACTACATAAATTTTTTTATTGTCACGTTCACATCCTTCTACACTCACCCTCATATTATCCGCGTCGTTCCGCGTCGTTGTTTTCATTTCGTTACACAATCAACCCCCTATATCCTACGTAATTTCATAGTCCACATTCAACGGTGTTATTCTGACTCTATTATAATGTTTATCAATCTCTGAATAAATATATATGCATATATATATACATATGAATTTAGAAATCTCAGTCCTCATAATATCAAGCCACTCGTACTATTAAATAAACCCTCTAGCTCAACCTCTACCTTTACCTCTATCTCCACATTTATTATATATATATATATATATATATATATATATATATATATATATATATATATATATATATGTTCAAATATGATTTATAAAAAAAATTATATTCAAATTTTACCGCGGGAATATTAAAATTGTTAGTTTGCAGAGGGATATCCTCTCCTGCAGTCAATATTTATTTAAATTAATCCTTTATAACAAATAAACTCAATTAACAAGTTCATGAAAGTTAATTATTGCAAAGGGGATCCATGATGAAATTTTATTAAACTTTTAATGAGAATATCAAAGAGTAGAATGCGTTATTTATTTATACCTGGACATTAAATTTTTATGATTTATATTTTTAAGTTAAAATTATTTTTCTTTTATGGACTGATGAAACAGCTGATTAATTTTATGGGGGATGATGTGATGGTCGCGATAGGGGCATGAGAATCTAAAGCAAAGTCAGGGCCGTTTAAATGGACACACAAACTCTTGCTGACAACATATGCCGCATACATGTGGGCACATTAAACTTTAGTCTAGTGGTCGCGTGGCTGATACGACAATGTGCTGACAAGTATCATACAATTTAAAGTGACTATTGTATACGATCTCAAGACATAAAAGTGATACTCGATTGAGTACTTTATGAACGTGAGAATATATATGAGCATTTATTTACTTAATAAATCATCGAGTTTACCGGAGGTAAAGTTAGAATCCTGAGAAATACATTTTTTCAGAGAAAAAAATTTATTTCTGTTGAAAAATATTTTATTACAATGTATAGAAGGGTGTGGATAAGTCGGACACCTGGGACTAAATTGCCTGGCCCGATTTTTGAGTTGAAACAAAAATTTTTTCTCAAAATCAGAAATTTTTCTGTTATTTATTTTTTTTTTCCTAAATGAAGGGGAGCTTCATCAGGACAAAGTAAAATTGTAATTTAAAACCATCAAATAAGTATTGAACTTCAGATTTATTTGAGTAAAGCAGAAATTAATGAAAATATATGAATATAGTTTTATAATCATTTATTATAAATTATAAATTCACACCAAAGTCTTCGCGAATCACAAGAGCTCTTACATGTCTTGTAAATTTATTTCATAATTTTCATGGTTAGCTGTAACAAAAAAAAATTACTACTTAGTAGTATATATATTTACATATTTATTAATGCTGTGAATTTGCAGCAATTAATTAATCAAAATCGACGTTTACCTCATAAACATGAGAATAAATAATTTAGATCAGCAGAGATGAAATTACCGTGACGTGCCTGTGGCAGTTTTCGACATTCCCATGTCCCACAAATTTACATCTCCAGTTATCATCGTGATATCATAGCAGTTACCTCTACTTCCACACCGCGAATTCTCATTCACGTATATTAGTGTGTTTATTCAGCTCAAAAACCCCAGCTATTATACTGCGTTACTAAAATATACCTTTATAATGACCGTGCTCTGAATTTAAAAAAAATAGCAAGATTTTTTTTTTAATTAAATAAAACATGTAAAATAGTTATTTTTAAAACCACAGAATCGCGTATGAACAGGAGATATTCTGTAAGCGTACAGCTGGGAGCGAATTTATGTTCACATCTAATTAGCAACGAGAAAATCACATTAACCGTCTGATGTTGAACAGCATTTATCACTCCGCCAGCATATTTCATTTTAGATACTCGCTCATGTTCGTCCATCTCCTATTCACATGCAGCCATATACACAAATATATATTTTAAATAAATAATATTAAGGAATTAAAATAATTTCCTGTGAACCAAAAACAATAGCAGTCAATCCCGCAGTATCCGCGAGCATGAGGATTTGATGTATATATAGATATAGGCATAGATATAGATATAGATATAGATTTATAAGTATAGATATGATGGGAAAGCGACACGGGTGGATACAGAAACGCTCACACATATCCGGATATCAAACTCATGGCTCGCTGAATAATTCATTGAATCCGGAACGCGTCCAATGCTTATTTACATAGCCAAGCTCATGCAACTATTTGAATCGTCACGGGAGACTTGCGAGCTCACGGTCAATCCTCGTCGTACACCACCCTCTGGTTTATTATAATATACGCAACCGGAAACTTTATTCAAGTCTATATCGTAACCTCTTCCACTCCATTCGGTTATTGTCGGTAGTCGGTAAGCTTGCTACAATAATAATAATAATAATGCCAGTAATATTCAAATCCCTTACAATTGAACTCTCGTATTCTAATTTAAATACCTTTCAAAAAAGTTCTTTGTCAACTTACGCCCGAAATTTGTGCCTATTTCAAAGACGAGATAATACTTTATAAATATTCCGAAGCTGCTCTGTCGATTCTAGGCAGGAAATGCAGATATGAAAATTTAAGGGATGACCGAATAGATCGTACTTACAAATGATTTGTGGCAAATCGACTATTAATATTTTATGGAAATTCAGATCGAATGATTTTAATTATTCGTCAGTTTTTTAATAACGTGAATTTTAAATTTCATTTTTCAATAAAAATTTTAATTATTTATATATGACTGCACTGTAAAAAACGGAACAAATCCAGAGTGAATGTAGAGCAGATAACTGTCTATTTATTTAATCCCCTTGGAGTGAAATTCCCTCCTAAAAGTTTATTTTAATATTAAAACTCCGAATTGGAGTGAATGCGGATTGAAATAAAATCTGTAATCACTCCGAATTCACTCCCAATTTTTTACAGAGTAATAAAAAAATTTACAATTTATCAAAGTCAAATATTTCAAATAAAAAAGTGATATTCTCTTGAAATACTATTTTTCTACCCTTATAAATATTAACATGAATGAAAAATTAATTCCATGTACGTAGAAGCCAACGTCATTCGGAGAACGACATTGAGATAACAGTAATGAGTGTAATATAATTTAGTACATGTACGGTTTCCGCCGAGTGTCGTATAGTGAAAATTTGTGTCTATCAGTCAGAAACATGCTTCGAAATGCACACAAACAGACAATTTATCAAATCACTGAACAATAGTGTCAGTTTAAATTAAAAAAAAAAAAGCAAAGGTGTTAATTTATGTAAGTAATTATTTATCTGATTTATGATGATTTTGAGTCGAGGAACTGCGAAAATGTACACACTATTAGTATTAATGCTGTCGTGCATCATTTATCAAGTTTATCAGTTTGAAGTGAACCCGGAGGAATACTCAGTGTCTCGCAGCCTGAGGATTGACGCGAATCCTTCTGCATTATTTGGCTTTGTCACTCAAACCCACATGCTGGAAAAGGTTTTATAAATTTATTCTATTATTCACTTTTAATATAGATTGCTTTTAGACTGTAAAACATATTAATAACATCGATTCATGGTAAACTTCATTAGCATCACATTAAATTTTGATTGCATTATTATTACAATAGATTGATTACGTACCCGAAGCGTTAACTTATTGACTATCATATCTCCATAGAATGATTGACGTTCATAATACAAAAATATGCAAATAAACATCAGTTCAGTATGACGACGTACGCGCCGATCTAAATTTATTCCATTAAATATACATTGAATATTTTCGTCCATTGAACGTTTCCTCGATTTGAATAAGTGCAGTCGCGGTCGCGTGAATTTGTTCCATATAAATATACACATACATAAAGTATGTGTATATTTGTTTATATATTTAATCCCTTGTTTCTGATGGGAGATTAGAGTCGTTAAATGAGGCCACATTCTCGTCAAAAAAAAGTTTTAAATAAATGGCCATAGTTTTAAAGCTATTGAACCGCCTCTTTACATAAACATATATATACATATATATATTTGGTGGTATTGTATGCGCCTATCTAAACTTTATTGCAGCAACGATGCCAATGATAACATTATTGCGTTATTTTATCGCGGTTGCGACATTCAATGTCGGCAATTAGTTACACGAGCTTTTGGGATTTCCGTGCTCAAATATATATAGACTGACAAATTTACTCTATCATGCTACATCGATACACTGTTATTTGTGATACAAGTTTACTAACCAAAAAATGTACGTACGTTAAAAAAATAAAAAAAATTTATATTTATATAAATAAAAATAAATAAACAGGTAAACAGGGTAGTAAAGAAAAAAGCGAATTGCATAGCTTTTGATGACAGTCAAATTTCATTTCAAAATAAATAGACTCAAATTTTTATGTACTCTCCAAAAACGAATTAGTGGAAATCACTATATTGCAGTGAATATTTTCTTATTGCTAAAAATAAACACTAAAAAATTTTTGG
The DNA here is from genome assembly GCA_964016945.1 of Microplitis deprimator. Classification (NCBI taxonomy): domain Eukaryota; kingdom Metazoa; phylum Arthropoda; class Insecta; order Hymenoptera; family Braconidae; genus Microplitis; species Microplitis deprimator. The sequence continues at coordinate 3,791,527 of OZ024711.1, read as the reverse complement.
AGTGAGTGAGAATTAAATACGGAGTTAAATTTAATCCTAAGAGGAGATTAGTTTAATATAAAAACTTTGAATCGGAGTAAATGCAGATTTAAATACGATCTGGATCACTCCGAAATAATTCTGCTGAAAAACAAAACTCCTTATTTTGGTATGCGGAGTAATTTTTTTTAAAACTCCAGAACTTCGAGACGGAGTAAATTTGAGTGAAAATAAAACCCGTAATCACTCCGAATCTACTCCGAATTTTTTACAGTCTACCATTATTTGAATTAGTGACATATTTCTCAGTACACCGTAAAAAATCGGGAGCGATTACAGATTTTGCTTAAATCCGCATTTACTGCGATTCGGAGTTTCAATATTGAAATAAACTTCTCTGTGGAGTAAATTTAACCCCGAGGGGATTAAATAACTCCGTATTTACTCCGGACTTAATCCGCATACACTCCGTAAATTTTTGACAGCAGTAAATAGTGAATACCCTCTATTTTCACTATTTGAAATTAAAAAAAGTCCACGCAGTGAAGCAATTAATATAAAAATACTTGGAATTATTTATTATTCTCTCTGTCTCTCTTTGTTTCAACAGAAACAACTCGAATTTTATTATTATTTTTGAAATTTACGAAAATACAAATGCTGTAGGTTATTTCGCGCATGGGAAAAGCGAAACCTTTCATAAACTCGACTGCTCAACGATCAATCGTGTCAGTTGTATATGCATATATATGTACTTGTATAGATATATCTATATCTGTGGATAATGCGGGCTTGATTCACTCTTGGGTAAAATACGGGTAGATCATTATGGCTAGCGAGCCCTGTAGTCGGCGTGAAGCTTCGCATTTCCAATTATAGGTACGAGTGCTTCGCTTCAGATCACACCAGCATTGTTACTGGATCTCTCCTCATTTCGACTTGATCAATTCCCTATTTCTCTAATTGTCCAGCACGATTGTTCAAATATTAACGCTACTGCACCACTATTTAATATTCTATATCCTCATTGTATTACACGTTATAAAAATTTACTCGTTAAAATAAAAGTAGATATTTATTTTCAGCTGCTGCCCTGGCTAACGAGACTCGCGGACGCGGATGCCAGAAATATTGGCGTTGGAAAATTTTACCGAGCATTTTCAAAAGCTGTGCTTGGTAATACGGGGTATCAAATTTGTAAAAATATTTTTTTCTGATGATAATAAAAATAATACATAATAATAATATTTTTTTTAGGGGAAGGAAAAATTCATCTGATGATAACAGAATACAAAGTAGGAAAATATTTAGCTTTAGAGACTGAAGATCAATCTTATAGACAACGGATTGAAATACAAACGAAATTTTATCACGATCGAACAATTCTTTCGACTACGGTATACTCGCGTCGAACTTCACTACTCTTTCATGTAAGTTTTATTATTTGAGCTGTTCTTTAACTTTGCCTTTTGCTTAAAACTTTTTTTATACTCCATTTTCCTTTATCTTTTTCTCTATTTTTATTATATATTTCTTTTTGTTCGTCCTCTGGTGCGCTGAGGAAGAGAGAATCCCCGGGTGACGCAAGCGTAACAATGCTCCAGAGCCTGTTTGCCGAGCGTATGTAGACTAGGCTTTGCGCCCTACCTAAAGATTTGCTCGAGCGTACTAAAATTAAGGAACATTATATATGGCTTCAGACAGCAAGGACGCTCCTCTGCTCCTCACTCGAGAATCTTCCCGACCGTTATTCTTAAAAAAAAATAAGTAACGGATCATCCGAACAAGCAAACGGTCCTGTCCTATTCTCAGTGGCACGTGCCCTAAGTCGATCACCACAAAGGCGAATCTCAACCCTCGGTCATATATTTTTCTTGCTTGCTCAGTCCTGCCGGTTAACTAACTGTTACTTCACATAAAGAAAAGAGATCCATCTGCTTACTTTTTCGCGGGAATCTCAAATCTCCAGAGCCCATTTTATAAATAAGCTAATAACTACATACCCTGTAAAAAGTTTCGGTGAAAAATGAATTCCGTGTTACTCGTTATAGTTTTGATTAACGAGCAACAAATAATCATTGAATGTCTTTCACTACTAAATCAATAACTATATTAACATTATTCAAATATGAAGGAGTATTTTTAACATTTAAATAATTTTATGACTATTTTTTCTTAAGGCGATATTGTCATAAATTACACATTTACACGCTTGACGGTTTGAAAATTTTGAATTCACACCGCATAAATTTAACACGATATTTGGTGTAATTTTCACACCGAAATTTTGACACCGCGTTCAAGAAATTTTTTTACAGTGTAGTATGACATGGAACGATCATACTCATTTATCTTTATTTATTCTGATATGGGTAGGGTTTCGAAAAATAAATTTGTCTCAGGACTTTTTTGGGTTTCGCCTACTAGAGGACATCATAATGAAACAAAAACGTTAGTATTGTGATGGGTTATTCCCAACAGGAGCAAAGTTACAGGCCAATCTTCATAGGAAAACATGGACGGCCTCATCCTCACCCATGTTCACCCATCTTCACCCACCCTCATATGGGTCTGAACGAAAAAAATAAATTTTTCTCAGGACTTTTTTCGGTTTTCCCTACTAGAGGACATCATAATGAAAAAAAAACGTTAATATTGTGATGGGTTATTCCCAACAGGAGCAAAGTTACAGGCCAATCTTCATAGACTATAAAAATTTTGATGGAAAAATGGATCCGGAGAACTTTACACGGCCGTGTAGTGTGAAACAATGGTGTAAAATTCTCTCGGTATAAATTTTCCATCCATGTAATTTGAACACAGTGTAATCTATTTCTTTTACCATTTCGCCACCAAAATTTCCACTCGAGAAAAATTTTATTTTTTCAACGTAAAATACTTTTAAAAAATATATTTTTCGATAAGTAAATACAGATTTTTATGAAAATAAACAATTGAGTGAATATTGTGCGGTAATCCATGACCTGCGAACCGCACAAAGTATTTTTCTGTCAACAAAAATAGAATCGTTTTATAGCCAACAGCTGTTACCAGCACGATAACTGCTCGTGAAAGAAATCATTGTCGTTTGACACGTGTCACCACACCACTTTTAAACTTTTTCTTTCTCCTATCCCGTTACTGCGATTTTTTACCTAAAACTATTTCCAGAAACTAGAACTAAAAACTAAAAAAAATCTCACATGTTTTTTTTCTTTTTGTAACAGAGTACCATCGGACAAGTACTCCAAGGCAAAATGAAAAAGCATCTCGACAAATCGCTCCAGCACGTATCACAAATTTACAAGACCCTGCAAAATGAATTACAAATTCTTCCATCACTCTCTTGTACAAATAAACCAAACTAAAATAAAATGAAAATTTCCAAATCAAATGCGCACTAAATATTTGTCGATGACCGTAATTATACTTCAAATTAGTACCACATGCCCAGCATATAGACAAAACCTTATTGGCACAATTTACAGCGGAAACGCAAAGAGAGTACATACAGTATAGAGAGCATAGCTGGGGCACTTGCGTGTCTGCTGCTCATGACATTGATTGATGTTGCCATTTGGTTTAGTGCGAATGTTCGGCAATTATCCAGCATGTACGTGCACCTACACGCTTCCTGTTTCACCAAAACATGATATAAAAAAAAAGTTCTGCAACATTTTGATGTTTTTATGAAATTGATGATTCAATAAACCGTATCCGCTTATGTATACATATTTATATACTGGCTCGTTGATAATGTTCTCTATTGATTAAAACAAATACGAATGTTGTACTGAGAATTGGCTATCAACTGGGGAAATGACGTAGATGGAGTAAAACGATGGATAAATGAACAAAGCTTCACACAGAATACACGATTTGTGATTATGAATTATTAGTGATAATTGGAGCTGACTGCCGTTGATGTCCTAGTACTGGTACTGGTACTAGTACTGGTACTGGTACTAGTGCTGGTACTGGTACTGGTAGCAGTGCTCGTGCTTTCTCTGTACGAATTTTGATGACCGGCATAGTAATCGGCATTAACGATCGAGTTTGTCGAGTCTACGAATAGAGCAGAGAAGAGAAGAGTCGGCAAATAGCTCCAACTAATTTATGCGGGTAGTGTCCAGTGGAGACTACTATCACCACCAATGTTGTACTGCGGTGCATTCCGTGTCGACAATTCGGTCCTTGCTATTAGATGAGATAATTAAAATTACCCGGTCTACAATATATATGTAGTTACATCGGTTATTAATTTTATTACTAATGGTTTAATTATTTCCCTCTGACAATACGGTAAAGGTGTAAGTGTCGTTGACACTAATTCATTTATTTCTCTATGGCTAATTATATTGATTAGTATTTAAATTAACTGGTAATTTAAATGGTTTGCTTTGAAATTTCTTGACTTACACCCTGATAGCCAAGTTGGCGAGAAACTGACGAGAAACTTGCAGCCGCAACTGGACACTAAGTTGGCCGCCAACAGTTGGTCCCTCCAAAGTTGATAGACATTTTCTGAGAATGTTGGTGGCAAAAGTTGGCAATCATAAGTTGACGGTAAGTTTCCTTTCAATTTTCTCAGAAACTTGCATTCCAGTTGCAGCTCCATACTGGCGCCAACTTTCTGAGAAAGTTGGCGGTAACTTGTAGCCAAAAGTTGCAAAAGCTAAAGTTATCGACAAGTTGTCGTCAAGTTGGTTGGAAACTAATGAATGACCAACTCTTTTTCACGATCAACTCGTGCTATCAGGTCGTTCACGACTGAGATTGAGTGGAGAAGGTAAGAAGTTAACTATTGTATCGACAGCTGGAAGAATGTCTTATTATTTTTTAGGATGAAAAAATGTGGAGATTTAGAGGAGAGATTTAAAAAGAGAGTTGTCATAAATTTATAGGAATTATTTGTGAAGACAGAGTTGATCCAGTTCTGGGGATGTAATTTATTAGGGTAGTGTAGGTGAGACATATGGATGAGTCGTTATAAGCTCTGCGAATGGATGACTTTTGATCCATGAAAGTTATACTTTACTGCGGGCAACTGCACTCGCGAATAAGAAAATTTTAATAGTTTTCCTATTGCCACTTTAATTAAAGGGTTTAATGGAGTACGAAGTTAAGATAACGGAGGAATCGCTGGCTCACGTGGCTTATAACGTCTACGTTTGTATGTATGAAGATATAAAATGTATGAGTGTAGGTATATGTGGGATACGTAGACAGAAAGAGAGAGAAAGGAGATCCCACGTTTACTTCGCTCGTTTAATACACGAACGTCAGCACTCGTTTATTTTATAGCTAGTCAGCAGCTAAATTTCGTAGCTGCTGATCTGTCTCTCGTTAATATTCTCCAGCGCTTATTTTTTTTTTAAATATGAAAAATCTATTCTCTAAATTTCACGCTAAAATGTCTTAGGAAAATTTCCTTTTTTTTTTTTATAATAAATTTTTTATTTATTTTTTTATTTATTTATTAGGGGATGATTTTTAAATTCCGCGCAGAGGGGAGCGCGCATGCGCGTGGATTTGGTAAAGTAGGTCGAGGTTGTGATTCATATAGACAATAAGCACTCGAACTCTCAGCTGGGAGTGTGGCGGCTCCTGTAATCCGGCTACTCGGAGGCTAGTTGTTGTGGAGGATCTGAGGTCGGGGGTCACTGTGGGTGCGGGATCCACGTTGACTGGGCGTCCGCACTAAGCTCGCCATCAATATGGGCACCCTGGAGGAGTCCGGGGTGGCCAGGTTAGCTAAGGAGAGGCGAACCGGGCCAGAGGGGAAACCCAGCAGCCAAAAGTCTCCGTGGCGGGCAGTAGTGGGATCGCGCCCGGGAGTGGGACCGCATCCGCAGCCTGGTCGATATGATTCGACCAACAACTTTTTGCTTTTTTTTTTTATTTTCCCATAATCTGTGGATTTTTTTGTTAATTTTAATACAAAAGTCATAATTTTTAGTTAATATTTAAATTTCCTTAATTTTAGATTTTTTATTTTATTTCTCGCGTCCGCAGCGCCGCCATCGCGCTGGTAATGAACTTAAGAAATTTTAAAAACTTGAATGGATTATTTTTACTAATATAATTAAGTGATTAAACAAAAGTATATAAGTAAGAATTTTTTTTCTTATAAGTTTAAAAAAATTTTTTTTTTCTACGAACCGAGTAAAAGAAAATTTGTTTATTAGTTTTAAATTAAATTTTTACACTTATTATGACATGGACACGTTTTCAGGTAAATAATTAAAAAACATAATATTTTATTATTTAAAAAATAATTTTTCGCATAGTAAATTTAAATTTGACGTTTGTGTGACGCATAAAAAACGTGTAAAATTAAAAAAAAATAAAAATAAAAAGAGCATTAAAATAGAAATACCGACTGGAGTTGAATGCCGTCGATTAATAACAGAGCTGGCAGAAAGATGGCGGGGTGCGAATTGTCCATCGCGCATTGATGGTTCATAAATCCGCGGTTTTCTTTTATGACGCAGTGTGCAGAGTATGAATACACATGGAGGAATGCAATTTGCACTACACAAAAAAAAAGCAATTGGCCCATCCAATGTGAATGAAACCTTGTTTTATTAACGCGATAAACGCCAGAAAAAATAGACGAGTGAAAACTCAATTCTGCAAACAAAAAATTCGTCAAATTGGACAACTGAAAAATAAGAATGAAAAAAAAGTTCATGTTCCATAAAACATTTTCAATCACATACAAGCCATAGTATGAAACGAAAAAAGTAAATTGAAAACTCGTCAAAGCTCAAGATTTTCCGTGTCCCCATTGACAGCCACCGAAACAAGTCTCTCCCTATTTCTATTAAATCTACAAGTCTCGCAGCCTCAGCTTGCCTGTCACATGTCATCCGTACTCGTCTTATCTTCCAGAAATTACTTACTGCATTGCCAGAAAGAGCATGACCAGTCGCAAACTCAGTCACGGAAATTGCCCAAGTTATACTAAAGTAGAATCTGGTTCTGCTTCTGCCTCTACTCCAGCTTCCTCAGCGTCAACTTCTGGCTGTAAACTCGGACTTTGATTGCTATACCCCCCACCACGACGCCAACACTACTTCTTGACAACTTATGTCAAGTTTAAATTCAACCAAATACCCCACCGAATATGTTAAGTTCTATTCCTCTTCTCAAACGATCGAAACTATTTTACATATCTGCAAACTATTTCATTATTTACGACGATCTCATCACCATCAAAAACTTGGTTGTCCCTCGACCCTCGGACCGCGTAATTATTTTAATCAACTATAATTTAACTCGATAAATATATTATTATTTATTTTTAATTAATTTTCACATCGGTGTCAATAATTCTCAATTATTTGTCTTTTGACATCATAGCGATAATTAAAGTTGTTGTTTGAATTTAAATTACTCCCAGCAATCTACCGTCACTACGTGACTCGCGGAATATATAAATACTGGCTTCATTTAATAGCTTGTAAATCCACTCTTCTTTTTTTTTTTTTGAATAATTTATTTAATTTGTATTAATTATTTATAATTTACAGAACATTTACAAAAAAAAATAATTATAGCCTGATTTTATCAATGGCTCAAAATTAAATTTCATTAATAATTGTAAAGTGCATACTAATTACTCCTGCGTACTTTTAATTAGGTCTGGTTAAATTTAAATAAATTATTCCAGAAGAAAAATAAATTTTTTTTTATTCCTCATTAAATAACAATCGAAATTATAAAAAGCAAAAAAATCAAACCGAGAGCATGCCAAATAAACATCAGCGTTTATTATTTTATTTTTTTGCAAAATATTATATATGTTAATCTCATTTTACAATTCATACTTTTTATTCCCAAATATATATGTATATATGCATAATTTAATTATATTCGAACCGGACAGACGGCCATATGAACCTGTTGCCTTTCATACGCGACTGCCACCCCCAGCATCCAAACCAGAAGAAAGTAATTGAGTAATTACTAAAAACTTGCTGATGAAAATTTTCTCAATACAGTTTCGAAGTTGTAACGTGAGGTTTTAAGTTCGGCAGCTCGGAGCTTCATGGGCTCAGAGCCCAAGTTACTTCGCAACCTTGTAGCTTTAGCAAGTAGAGAATGTAGAGCCAGTAGATATCCATTGGAATATTAAGCTTAAAGTTGCTGTACAAGTAGTTGGTTTGAATTTATAGCAGCAACTCGACCGCACCCGTGTATAGCCAGGGTTTGCGGTCAAACTGTACGCAGGTGTCCGCTCGCGAGTTGCGCTCTATGGACCACCGGCTAACCAGCCGCAATGAATCATTAAAACGATCGTGCGGCTCGTGTTATGTACGTACCGCCCTAACACTACCCCATTCTATTCTGTCTTCTTCCTCCCTTCTTCTTCTCCCCATTCTCATTCTCCCCACTTCCACCCCCTGCTCTCGCGGGCGCTCACATTCACAGCGAGTGCATATAAGAATCTTCGATTATAAATTGCTCGGGTTAAAAATACTTATCTGTAAATTACTTTTCGATTGAAATTTAATTAAAAACAGTATTTATTGTCAAGTGATTAACGAGACGTTACTTTAATAATTATTGATAATTTTATTTCATGAGGGAAACAAATCAAGAGAACGACAGTCAGGACTTTTACACGTAAGTGAGGACGAGGGGGATGAGGAAGAGGAAGATGAAGATGAAGATGAAAATGAAGATGAAGATCAAGACAAGGAAGTACCCCGAGTATTCTCAGTGCGGTGATGTCACTTACGAGAAACACGAGATGTTGCCGTCGGCGGTGGCGGCGAGCGATGAATTTAACGATGCTGAGAATCCTACAATAAGAGCCTGATATTTGGGTGAGTGGCATGAGCCGCTCAAGATTATCGATAACATCGTTTTCTTGTTCGTGTTGAGAGACTGCGATGTTCCAGCAAGACTTAGACGAAGACAAAGACCCGGATGATGAGCACCCGCGATGAACGACGGCTTGTTAAATTCAACGGCGACGAGCGAGTGCTGATGGCACAAATAGATCGTCGATGTCTGACGCTACACACTACTTCCAGTATACTTTTTATCCTTGTCAAGAACAAATAACTCCGTCTTTATCATTGCAATCCTGTATGATCCGATATAAGAAGAAAATTCGATGGATAAAAATAACAATTGCTAGGAAACTGACATACTTTCAATGATCGGATCTTATAATAGTCTCTTTATCATTTCGAATCCTGCTTTCAATCGCAACTTTTTTCTCACGTGACCCACAAATTTATTCTCACAGCATCAATTTTGTTAGCTTATTTATAAATAAATATTATTTCATTATCAAGAGCGTAAACTCCAGGCAATTTCATTCCTCGAAGATGATCGTGACTCCCAGGAGCCAGAGGAGAGACGAGAACTCGTTTTGCTCCGTCGAAAACGTTTGCCATGTGCTTTGTGCCCCATGACTAGCCAGACATAATTCTTATAGCTCCCCGTGGAATCAACTCGGCTGCTCCTTTTGCTCCGAGTGGAGCCAACAGGAGTTGAGAATTTCATCATCCTGCTACAGATTCTCAGCCCGTTCTTGCGCCTCCATTATCTTGGATAACTTTTCGCCGTTTTTCATTTTAATTGTTCAACTGGCAGAGTTTATGTATTACTTCAACATTTAATTACCAGCAAGCTCAGAGATTCCACTGCGCATTTTTAATAATTAAATGAACACCATTCTTTTTCATCATTTTTTTTTTATTTGTACTTTTTTTTCCTCTCAAGTATAGTTATAAGGAGGGAAGTAAAATTTCAAATGTCCCAGAGGACACAGGCGGTCACGACTCGTGTGTCGTCATAAAGAAAAAATAGAGTAAGAGGAACTAAAATGGAAAAAAAGACGGCGAGTCAGAGGCGGAAGCAAAGGAGAGAATAAAACGAGTTTGAGCTTTTAGTGAGAAACCAAACGCAATATCTTCTACTCACCGTCAGTCTTATCTCGAAACCTCTCAAAAGTAGACGTTATTGCCTCTTAGGAAATAAAGTACGTCAGAAGAAGAGAACTCTTCTTTATCACCCATACGTTGTATTTTCGCTTTATTGTACGGCTTTCACTATACAATATAATTTTTATCAGCCAAAATAAATATACTGAAAATATTAATCAATAAATTCATATTCATAATTTATAATCTGGACAGGCGGGCAATATAGGATATTTTTTTTTTTGATCCTGAATCTTCATTTATTACTTTTAAAACTATTTTTAGGTATCTTCAGGGGACCATGTATTTCCTCGAGCTACTCTGAGCTTTGATTTGCTTTAAATAATTAGAGCGCCTAAAAGCTCGGAACGTAGAAAATTCATCAGGGATGAACAAGTGGATTTCACCATTTTCCTCGACGCAACCTGATCACCAGTCCAGGGAACTTCGACCAGAGTCTCTTTATGTCCTGAGATTGTAGCAGTGTTTGGCCTAAGAGAGGTATGGACTCGTGGTGGCTGTGATTAGATACCACGCGCAATGAGGATTTTTAATTATACTTCCGGTTAACGTCCACCTTAGTCGTCAATTAATTATATTTTTCGGCTAAGAGTGTCCTCTGGGTAGGGGCAGGGATGCCCCGCAATGCGTGTATGCCTATAAGGGCACGGAAGTGGTTTCCTGTAAAACGGAGATGAACTTCGGTTCCGTTACATTAATTAATAAATTACCTATTGCTCTAAAATTTTATTACGGTTCAATTTCCAGCTTGAATCTATGCAAAGATCATTTTACTGGTGGAATTTAAGTAAAAATTTTTTTCATGGCAGTTAAATTTTTTTTATTATTTTTTTTTTTTTAAATAAAAGAAAAAAAAAATTTTTTCCTCAGGGTCCTCATTTTGTTCACTTCTAAGTCAATTATACTCACAACAAAAAAAAAAAACTAAAATACAATAATACCCATTGAAATGCTCATCAATAGTGAGTGAAATAATTAAATTTACATCAGACCGTTAAATCCGTATTACTCAATAGTTTTATTCATTCTCATTCCTTTAAATTTTCCAACCTCGTTTACTTCATCTCCATTCTTACAACTCTCGTCCATTAACAATCTTCCTTATAATGTTACAATCCCATTCCTGCTCAATAGTCGAGGACACTAGACTGCAAGAAAATCCACAAAAAGAAATAACAAAACAATATAATACAAAAATAAACTAAAGATGACAACGAAAAGAGTTTAAAAAAAAAATTCTCATGAGAATCGACACAAGAGAGCGAAGCTTCATATTTTCCGTCCAAGTTGCCCGATACGAGCAAGTTTCATTCCCACTCGTGTTATATACGTCTATAGTAGTTCTCAGCAGCGTGCCCGGATGAGCGAGTTTCACAAGTGAAATACGAAAAGCGTGGGTGAGTTGGTGTGCTACAAAAGCAGCTACAGCTTCAACGAGGGGATGTAGGTGTAGGTGTAGTCCGGGATAAAGGATGAAGGAGGTGAAGCAGTCCCGTTCCCCCGAGGTCTCGGTTCTCGCCGCTACGCCGCAGGGCGACGATCTTATCGGCGACGAATGCGCCGACCATTCGTACAAAGAACAAACTATTCCCGCTCACGTTACTCCCACTGAAATTCTATTCGGCTTTCCGCAACTCTCTTGCTCGCTAAGTCTTATACGACTGCATCTCACAACTTATCTCTTTCCCACCCCCTCTATATATATATAGAAATATAATAATACACTCTAACGTACATTGTATCCGTCTCCACACAAGTGCTATGTCATGACTGCCTTGAGACTTGTGATGTACTTTATGAAATAACATGTCTCCTTTGTTGTGCTTTCTTACGAGCTTTTGATTGCTCTTTATACTTAAATACTTATTCAATATTACTCTTATATATTGAGCTTAACTGCCTCAGGCATTTGATATATTTATATCCGAGACGAAATTAATAAATGCGTTTAGTCAAAGTTATTTTATTCATAATGTTGCAGTAAAAAATCTCAATATCTATTGTTTACTACACTGTAAAAAAAACGGGGTAAGTCCAGGTGGTATAGGTGTTAAAATTTTCGGTGTTAAATTTCAATTCCGATAGTAGTGTTAAAATAACACCGCCGGTGTAAATATTTTATATTTTTTTATATGTAATACATTTTTTTTTTTCAAATTTCCATACGTGGAATTTTTTTTTACACGGATTTAACACCGTCTACACCGGTGTTATTTCATTTTAACACCGGTTTTCTTACAGTGTAACAATAAAGAAAACTAGTTAAGCTCGTAAATCTGTTGGTTTTAAGCTGTCATAAAATTGGGAAATAAAAAAAAATGTAAAATGTTCAGTGATGCAGATAATTTCGTAGGCAAAGTAAATCCTTAGCTTTGCCCTATGAACGCAATCAAGGCGGCATAGAGAGCACCAAGAAAGGATGCTACCAAGCAAAGGAGGAGTTGCAGAGAGCAAGGGGCTACGTAGCTTCTCAAGAATCGCGATTTAAATTGAGTTTCGGTTTGATTGAGCCGCTTTCTACGAAAATACCGTAAGCTTGTGCCTTGCAAGGCGTCTTCAACGCTTATTCTCTTCAACATTAGCATTTAGATCACCCAATTTCGGTTTACTACAAAGTTGTTTTACGATTGACTGTTGAGAACCCGAGAACTCAAGATGAATTTGCCTTACTGACGATTTTATTGTCTGTCCAAACTACTCTAGTACATTTACTTGACTCTTCGGCTTAGCTGATGGCTTAGTTTGTCTGGTGGTAACTTTTTTCATCCATTCGGTAAATGCTAATGCGACAATGATAATTATTATTACAGCTTGTTCGGAGGTATTTGTACAAATGAATGCATTAGTGCAGACTAAAATAATGTTTAGCTTTAGGAAAACAATTGGAGAAGTGATAAACGATGTTGGTAAATTCTCTGGCAAACGATACAATTCCTCGGAGATTAGATTGTAACTGGTATGTGCTGTGTATGCCCATGAATTTACTTCACTTCATTCAAATCCAGGCTTCTGAAATGTCAGGATGATTTAACATTATAGTTTATGCTGTGTATCACATGCAGGCTTATGTGTTATTGAAATGATAAACTTCTACTCACTGAATTTCGTATAAAAGTATTAGCACACAGACATCTATTGCTATCGATTAAAGCTGAATATAATAATTTTATATATGTCAGTAATACTCAGTTACACTGTAAAAAATTTGAGGAGTGAACGCGGATCAAATCCGGAGTGAATGCGGATTTAAATAAAATCTGTAGTCACTCCGGATTTATTTAAAATCAATATAAATAGGAGATGATTTGTGGTAAAGAAATGATCCAATTGCTACAAATAAATTTTAGTTGGACCACGTGCTTCAAATATATGTTAAGTATCGCAAAATTTTCCATTATTCGTCACAAATTTAATATCTTGACCACAAATAAATGATATATTTCAGTAAAATTATTTGAATCAACTGTCATATTTAGTTGTAGCATATATATTTATTTGTCATTAATAAATATTGATAAAAAAGTCACTAATAAATTAATTTATTTGGGACAAATATTTCTTTCTTTCAGTGAATGGAGCCTCGGAGTAAACTTTTTGGTGAATAGTGAGAAGTAAGGCTGTGATGGAGGTGAATATTGGAGTGGGAGTAAAAGAAGGAGTCGGAGATGAGGGAGGTAGAAGTTTTCTCGTACGGATAAAATGAGAGAAAGGTTCACGCTAATTTTCACGATCCCGTTTAAGAGGCTCGCTGAGGAAAGAAAGGGGCTGAGTTGAAGCTGAGGTATAAAAGCCCGGACAGAAAAGCGAGTGGAAACAAAACTTGGAGTTTAATATTAAAGTGGTAAGTAGCGAGTCCGTGTAAATTTGTCGAGCGAGTTTGTCGCTTTTTCCTTACCCGTCACCATTAATAATTAAGAGTTACTTACAAATTATATTTAATGCAATTGTGGAATTGTCAATTTTACCACTAATTTTATAATTACCATTATTTTGTTTTATTATTTAATTTTAATTAACTAAATACATTTTTTTTTAATTTATAAATTAAAATTACAGGTATAAAATATTATTATTTTTCGATGTCTGATTTATACACTGATGATTTTAGTCCTTAAAAATTTAGAGTTAATTATTTAATTAAGTGAAGATAATTAGGCTGGACTTGAATAATAAAAAAAATGATGACGAGATCGTTAGTGTATTAATAGATGATTATAAATTAAACATGACCTCTTAATCCTTGTAGACTTTATTATCTTGCGCCTGGGGCGAGCTGGTTGGCTTGTCACGTTCAGTCGAGTCGGGTTTGGTCGAAGATTCAGCTCGATCGTACAGATAGCTGGTCCCCCTCAACCCGCCTGGCGGCACGGTGCTGTCGTAAAAATAATCTCTCGGTCGATAAGACCTGCAACATAGGGCGCTCGGCTAGTTAAAGCATCCTTCCGCTTCGTTAAAGTGTCATTCACCTCGCACCCGAAATTGCCTCGTCATTTCTTAAAATAGCTCGCAAAATAAAAAGCTAAAATACACGACAGGGACAAAGACTGAGAAAAAAAACTAAAATAAATAAAACTAAACTAAACTGAACTGAACTAATAAAACCGCACTAAAGAGTATCTAAAATCTGGTATAACATTTAATCCTTGAAATAAATATCTCAGGCCATTGAAATTTACCGGAGCATATTTATACGCTTGAGAAGATTTAGATAGTAAGCAACGTTACTCAATATAATTGGATCTCAATGGGATTACACGTGATCTCTTGAAGCAAAATGAATTTGTTTATCGACAAATAAAAGTTGATTTTTGCAATTAAAACTCACCCAGAATCACGATCTCTGTTCAAGTCTTTCCAATTATCCCTGCAATAAATATAAATCAGTATTTATCACAATAATTTGAGTTGAATCAAAAAGACATTTACCCGGAGTCACGATCTCGTACGGTATTTCTCCAGCTGTCTCTATGGCCCATATAATTCCAAGCACTCGCGTATCCCCTATCATATCCAGGTCCCCAAGCGCTAGATGAGTAGTATCCTCGAGAGTCTGGACCACCTCGTCCTGAAGTTTTGTCGTACCAATCTTGTCGATCCTCGTATGGACGTCTCCGGTAGTTTTTTTCATAAGGATCCCAGGAATCATTTTCGTATCCACTTTGAGAATTCAAAAAATAAAATAATGAAATTATTATTCATAAATAACTACTCTGTACAAAATCGGAGTGAATGCCAAGTGGATGACTGCGTATTTGTTTAAACCCCTTGGAGTAAAATTTATTTTAATATACGAACTCCGAATCGGAGTGAATGTGAATTTGAATAAAATCTGTAATCACTCAGAATTTATTCCCAATTTTTTACATGATACTGAAGTTAGCCGACGTCTAATAATTTTTGGAATTTTTAAAAAATGATGAATTATAAAAAAAATAATATTTTTAAAAATTGCACTTGTAGTTTTTTAAATTTTCTAAATATGCATATTTTTAATTTTTTTTTTTCTAATTGATTTGTTGATAAAAAAAATCCGAAAATTTTTAATTGTCTGTTAACTTCAGCATCATTTTTTTTACAGTGTATGGATTTTATTTTAATCCGAATTTTCTTCGTCACTCAGAGTTTGGAGTTTCAAAAAAAAAAAATTACTCCATATACGAAGTAAATAAGGAGTTTATTTTTGCGGAATAATTTCGGATTTTATTTAAATCTGCATTCACTCCGAATCTAATCCACTTTTACTCCGAAATTTTGTTACAGTGTAAATATAAAATTAATCATATAACGACATACCGATTAGGATTAATGCGATTATAACGATCGTACCGAACATAAGGATCGTCAGTAGGTCGCCTGTCGTAAGGGTCGTGCCGATAGCCATGGCGTTGATCCAAGTTGTCGTAGCCATTGCCACGGTCGAAAAACCGATCGTAGTTGCGGTCGTATCTCATGTCGTGGAGCCGATCTCGTCCCATGAGCATATCGTATCTAGAGCACACCCAATTGCTTCATTACATGTTCTATCGAACTATTATTATTGAACACACCGGCAAACAAGCACGCTCGGTCGGATCCAGAACAAAGAGTCCGGTTATTATTATTTTTTAATTTTAAAACCAGCGATAATAATAAATCTGTAGAGACTCTTACCGGTCGTAATAGGGTATGGGTCGGGCGGGTTCATGTCTCACATAAGGTTCAGCTCGGTCGTAGTCATAAGGCGGCCCTCGAGCTCTATCATACTCATAACCAGGTCCTTTGCGCTCGTAATCGAATGCCTGAGCGGGCACTCGGGGTCTATCGTACTCATAACCGCGTTCACGATCGTAATACTCTTCATACCTATCCCTGTATCTCCGTGGGTCTGGATCATCATCATAGTAATCATGTCTCGTTCTAGATCTCCATCTGCAGATAAATTTATAAATAATTATCATATATTACATCTTTTATTTTTTATCATCAATTTATATGTCATAATTACCCTCGAGATGCGGGAACTGGTTTGTTAGGATCGCAAGTGATACAGCGTTGCTCGTAATAAGCGGCATCACGGTGTTCTGGTTCGCCTCTTACTCCAATGGCACCAGAAGAAACTGACGAACCATCAGAAGCATATCTGGCAGCGTGATAGTGCTCAGAGCGAGCTTGACGGTACAAATTACCGAGAGTTGTGGCCACCAGGGGACTTTGAGTCGACGATGAGGATGAGGATGAAGAGAAAGCTGACGAAGATGATTCCTCTGGCAGGGCGCATTTTATCGGAGCACTTATCAGCACCAGAGATAATAACTGTAAGCATTATCGCGAATGGTTGCTATTAAAAAGTTGTAGCTCGCAGTCATTCATAAAGCAGTAAAAATTAGTTGGTATGTAAAAAATAATAATGTATGACCATAGACATGGACCCTATAATAATAACGAGTATAGTATGGTAATTTTTCAGTTTATTTTTTTCTTATGGCTCAAGTTGATGCCAAAGGGTTATTGAACGTGTCGGCATGAACACGCAATCAACCCGCACGAGCAGTAGAATGGCTCAATGGCGATACCTCCAGCACACCAGCTAGCCTAGTATATATATATATAAAGCTTTGCGTGAGATGCACAAAAGCGCAATTACGCCGTTAACGTGGGAAAGTTCAAAGCTTCCGGGTGATACTGAAGTGGTTGGTATTAAAAAGGTGCTGGGGACCACGATGGACACTACACTCTGCAATCACCCTCGGCTCACTCTAATGGAATTTTAATACTCCACATTATTTTTTAACTTTAATACATACAATGTACGTGTAATTTTATTTTAAATTCTCAATTTATTTTATTATATTTTCATCTTCTACACTGAAAAAAAGATTTATTTGCGCCAAATAAAATTTATTTGAGCCAAAAATATCGTAAATTTGGATATGGCCAAATAAATATTTAATTGTGAGAAAGATATAATATATTTGAGTAGTTTAATTGCGTGAAATAAGTCATTTATTTGTGGTAAATAAATGATCCAATTGATACAAATAAATAAGGGCTTCAAATATATGATTAGTATCGCCAAATTTTCGGTTATTTGTCACAAATTTAATGTCTTTACCACAAATATATCAATTACTTACCACAAGCAAATCATATATTTCCGTCAAATTATTTGAATCAACTGTCATATTTAGTTTACCAAATATATTTGTTTGTCATTAAGAAATATTTACAAAAAAGCCACAAATAAATTGATTTACTTGGGACAAATATTTATTTTTTTCAGTGTACGAAGATTATTAATTAAATAAATTTACCAAAAATAAATTCGCAAGGTCTGGACAGTCGAAATTATTTTTACCCAATTTATTGTGCCGGAAATTACTTAAGAATTTTTTTTCTTCAAGGCTACTCCATTCTGCCCAAATAAAAAAAGAAATTTTTAAATGGCAGTGAAGAATAAAAAAATTTTGCCTGTTCTCCTCTTTACTAAATAAAAATTACGGTAATTAAACGTCAGTAGACATCCGTTTGCATGACTCCAAACAAAATAATAATATTACTACTGTTATTATTCACAAAGTTGACCTTTCAAGTCAACGTTGCCCCTTTCGGGTGTTAAACTTTGAAAATGATTTACGAGCTAGAGATCTAGTCATCTTGGCCCTCCTATCAGACTAGTCACCATATCATTAGCATTTTATAATTGAATACCTCTTACAGGCACCGGAAATTCGAGTCCCCAAAGGTGTTCACGTCTTATAAAAAAAATTCCTAAACAGTAAATATGAATAAAACCAAATAAATCTCTAAGTGTACGTTCTGACCCAGAAAATTAAATAGCTTCCACTCCATTGGTCTGCGAAAACGTTTACTAGCATCAACAAATAGCAATAAAAAACAATAAAATAATACCGAGCGACAACAAAAAAATAGTTTCAACATTTTTGTGCTGTTTGTATTTATAAATATACCACGTCACGTATAAAATAAATTCTACATATATATTCTAGAGACGGAGAGGTATATAAATATAGACAGATATAGGAACGTAATTATGACGGCGAGGATGTCGGGGTACAAACGATCTCTCTTTTCAACCTTTCTAGCTCCACTAACTTCTACCCGTCTACGTCTACGTCTATTTCTACCCCGTTTCTTTGGTAATTCAAGGGACGGCAAATTAATAAAACGTTTACGCTCCGTAGCCAACCAACAAAACTCAATTAACCTGACAAAAGTAACGGAAATTTGCATTTAAATCTTAAACATTCACATTATTAGTATGTGTTGCTTGCTGTTGTCTCGCTTTTTTTTTTTTTTTATGACTTTATAAAATTTCATGGTCTCTGTAAAAATAAACTAGTGTTATATTTAATTAACGCGTTGTGTTATTTAAATATTTATTTTAAAAAACGTGAATTAATTTTTTCAGGCGAGTGATTAATTTGAATGAGTTTAAGGCCCAACGCACATTCCGTTGTCCGGTTTCAGCTTTTACTTTCACACAAATGTGTGTTTTATATGAATCGAATCGAACATAATAACATTGAAAGTGTGTAATAGTGGGGCTTTTGTGATGCTAAATTCCGCGGTAGATTAATGGGAGGATGGTAAAAAGCCTCACTGTCATTACTTTGTATTTATCTCCGTAAATCGATACCTCGTTTACTGTATTTTGTATTTAAAACTTTACAACGCGAGTTTTAAAAATAAAATCACTGTTTTGTAAATGTTTGTCTATTAATGATTTGTGATTAAAAAAAAAATTGACTGTAGTTTTCGTTTATTCTCGTTTTTCAATCTCTTTATTCCTTATTTATAGAAAATCGATGACCTATATGCCGCCTGTCTGCAATACTGAGATTTTAATATAACTTTATGTCAATCTCCGGTAGCTTTGTAAAGATTACATTTTTTTTTATTTATTTTTTATCAATGTCGAAAAAATTTGACGATTTCAATTTTTCAGTAAAAAAAAAATTCGACCGTAGTTTGGCTGCTGAATAAAATTAAAACTTTTTCGATTAAATTGACCGGGTGATTAACAGTTAATGAGCAGCAATTGAAAGTTTATCAAAGAAAATTATTCATGCACAAAAACAATTAAGTCGTCAGCGAGAACCGAACAATGAGCAAAGTACACACAAGTTTTATTTTTTTAAATTTTTTTCGCAAGAAAATAAAATAAATCTAAAAATATTACAGGAAAAAAGTTGAATTCTAATAAATCCTGTGGAGCGAGAATTATTAAATGTAAAATAAAAGATATCAAATGTAAAAAATAACAAAAAGTAGATCCAGAAAAAAAAAGTTAACAAGAGCATAAAAATTTTTACTGCTCGTGAAGCTCGAATAGAGAAAATAAATCACTGTAGCAAATGAGTCTGTAGAATAAGAGAGGAAGTAGTCGTACCGTTTTTTTTTTTTACAAAGTTCATATGTATATACATGTACATATATATAATATATTTTTTTGGGTATAGTTATTATTATTTAGTTTTATTACAGAGCCGGGTTTTGGTCGACTCATGGCCGTAGTTCAAGGCACTCCATTAGCCGACAAAATCCCTGTATTTGCGCGGCAGGTGAAATAATAAGACCGGATGTGATGTCATGCGAGTGTGAGTAGTCAGAGAAAGAGGCAAAAGTACGCGTGCGTACAATGAAATAGTTAATATATTGTAGTGAACACGCTATCGCTATTGCTTTTGCTTTGGTCCTGTAACTGGTGATGGTGATGGTGCTGGTGCTGGTGCTGGTACTAGAGCTCGACATCTAGCTACTGTACATCAACCGATAGTTGACCTGACCATTATTCTCACCACAATGTACTTCCTTTTATCAAAATACCACTAACACATTACGACACATACACACCTTTACTATTATTATTATTATTATTTGTTACTAAAAACATTTCTAGCCTTTTTACGTACTTCATTTCCTAAATCCATTCTAACCAGGCTTCCTTTCCATTATTTTATTCTTTCATACGACACGATATTAAATAATATAAACAAATGTAGAGAAGGGAACTGCGCTAAATCTTTTACTTTTTACTTATATTCATAAAAATATATCACTCATTTTTAAATGTCACAATGGAAATGTTTTTTTTTTTTCAAATTTTATAACTATGGACATTTTTGTACAAATCTAATTTATGAAGATCATCTGTAGTCCGATTAATGAGATATTTCAGTAATTTTTTTTTTTAACCAACAGCAATATCGAGTTTATAAATAAAAATTTTTCTATACAGAAAAAAAAGTATTGAAAGTAAATATTCTTGATTAAAGAAATTTTTTTTAAAGCTTCCATTTTCTCGGATAAAGTAGAAATCGTCTCTGACTAAGAAAAATTCTCTTGGATAATTTTCAGAAAATCTTGACTTGGTTCCCGAAAACGTTTGTTTTTCAAAATATTTTTTTAACTCGATATCTTTTTTTTCTGTGTATAATTTCTAGTGTCTCAATTAATAAAATTTCTGTCAAATGTCGGTCACTTTTCAAAAATAGTAAAATCATCTTCAGCATTTTGATACCGAATTCATAAATTTCAACACCAAAAAAATTAAAATTGGACACTGCACAGAAAAGAAGGATTTCTTGATGAAAAATTTTAATTCGCCCCCAGAAAATTTTTACTTGTAAATAAATTTTTTACATTACGAATTGAAGACAAAATTTTTCTTGGGGCGAGAAGAAATTTTTTCCAGTCCTAAGAAAATTTTTGTTTTCATTTCGAAATGCAAACTATTTTTTTACTCTGTGCCTTAACTTACAACATTTTTTTCAGTGCACTAAAAAAATATCGTTTTCCACCAAAAATTTAGAAGATCCCATTTTGCCCACATCACCCAGCATTTTATTTAATGAATAAAATTTTATTTTATACTTTAATCCCATCATTTATTTTTAGCTAATACAGTGTCGGCTCTGCTGTTTTACTTTTATTTTTAACCCATTATACGTCGTTATGTGCTTGTTAGCGGAATAAAAAACTTTAAAAAGGTTCGTTAGTTTACTAAGTATTTTTTTTTTATTATTTTTTTGGTAAACACTATACTTATATCCGCTAATGACAATATGATATACATTAAATATTTAAAAAATAAAAAAAGATGGAGTAACTTTTAAAAAATACTTGAAACGAAATTTAAATGCAGCTTTAAATTAAAATGTTTGCGTTCCCTTCGCAGTGTGCACGTCAATAAAATATCATAAAGAGAACGTTTTAATTGCTGCATCACTATGGAAAACATTTGAGTACACGAGCGTAGTTATGATAATAAAAACAAAATAAAAAGATATATTTTGTATGAATATCCACCGGCGCGTGTACAAAGGACATAATATTTTTATATTTTTTCAGAATTCATTTGAACATAAAGAAGAATATATTCCATGCATCGCTGATCAGGTTCAACGAACAGTGTCAATAAACTTTTACATCCTTACGACTGAATTACCCGATTTAAAAGCTAAAATATCAACCGATGAAATTTTTCACATGAAAATGGAAAATTTAGATGTGAAAATTCTTGAAAATAAATAAAAGTCGAACGAGTGATTACCGATCGGAAAAACAGGTCAGATTGAAAGAGTCTGATTGCGTGATTGTTACAAACTGTAAATGGTATGAAATCGAAATAAAAAAAAAAAAAAAAAAAATACAAATTGTAAAAATGCGAATGAATAAAACCAGAGTAGTAAAATCTCGACGTGAGACTCGTTTTGCTTTTCTCATCCGGGTCGCGCCTCTTCTCTTCTCTCCTCTTTTATACTCTCATTCAACGATCGATTAGTTTGCATTGCAACGCGATACGGGCACTACTAAAACGGTAATGGCACCCGACTCACAACTGCTCCAGCCACCCCGACTCCTGTCCCAACTACTGAATCTTCCCGCCGACTACTTCTTGCTGTAAATATCCACTCTATTTTTTTTTTTTTACTTATCTCTATAACTTTGAGCAGCTAAACTGCCTCGATTAACTCGCCGGCAAGGTAAATCCGAGTTGCTAACAATTTATGCCAAATAAAAACTCGTAAACATAAATATTAAGAAAAAGAAAAAAAATTAAAATTAAATTAATGACTTTAAATAAACTAATGTAATTGCCAGTATTATCAATTAAATGTTATTGATTGGGAACAGTTAATCGACAGATAAGCACTACTCTGTAGCTACAAATGCTTTGTTCGGCAACTGCTATTGACTTTCTGCCCTCCATTAATCTTACATTGAAGAATTACAACCGGATAATGGAAAAGTTCTTTACACTCCACGTCTCAACTTGTTAACGATATTAATCCTCAAAGAAAAAAAGAAGAAAAAATTACCACTGCAAGTTTTACTAAAAAAATTTACTCAACGCATTTTGTTTTATTTAAACTTTTTTTTAACGGATGAATAAAAAATTGAGGAGGAAAAAAAATAAAATTGAAATTAATCCAAAGCTGCCGGGCTATGAACTAATCCGCGGATCAACGACGTAAGACAGCTTTACTTTTCTTTTCTCATACAGCTCATGTCATCCAGTGGTTTTTCTTTAGACCGAACTTTACTACCACACACATCTACACATATCCACATTTCTTACTTCTATTTCGTTATTTTTTACCATTTCTTTTCCCAGAGGTTTATAGAATTTATCGCGGACCCAATTAGACCGAGTGCCAGACACTGTCCGTTGGGTATTTGGTACCTCAGAGAAGTTATATATCTTGTTCGATTTAACTTTATCAATGTTATACCAATATTTTTTTTATATTTAATTAAAAGATATAATAAAAATAATATTTTTCAAGTAATAAAGCGCTGACTTACCAAGTAATAAAAAAATTTATTTTTTACAGCACTAAAGCCCATAATTGCACGTGTTCGCGTCCGCGACCTCCTACTGTTTGAGCGAGTTAAAACATACCGCAGGTTGTTTTATAGTCTCTGTTGACCTTGCTCGTGTGATCCCCTGCAAGAGCGACTCTGCCGCTGGTAACAATCCTTCCATTCGGACGCTACTGTTGTATACACAACAACAAGAACACGGTTTTTTTTTTTGTTTGTACAGAGATATCGGGATCGCACATCGCCCTTTTCACGCGCCAACCCACCCGTAAAAACTCGTTTCGGTACTCCGATCACGACGGAAGAGACCTCGCACGTCACTTCCATCCCCCAAGAGTCCGTCAAGACGTCTGTTTGTTTTGCACTTATGTTATTACCCTCTGGGTAAAATAATTCAAGGCGAGTCTCTATCGAGAAGAAAAAAAAAATTAATCAAATTTGCTGTCGATAATAAATTTGAATATATTAAATTTTTTTTTGACAGCAAATGTTTACACAATAATTTAGGAAGGGGTTCGATAGAAATAGCAAAATGACTTGTCGAGTGCATCAAAGTTTGAAAACGGAAATGCGCAGAGGGACACCAAGCTCTGGCTGGTGGTTTTGTTGCTCAGCTCTCGCTTTTGGGAGGCAAAGGCTAAGCAGGTTCTAAATTAGAATGGGATATTGGCAGGAAGTAGAGTAGAGCAGAGGTAACAACTCCTGGGGATCATGTTGGGAATTCAGAATCGTAGGAGGGTGTCACGGTTGCCGCCTCCACTGGATGCTCCAACAAACTTGCGGCCTTACATCGGGCTGTGAGCCGTGAGAGTCTTCCACGTGTAAAGTTATATATTTTTGGTTTCGATTCTATTGTCAATTCATGACCCAAATTCATGAATATTCAATTCGAACACAATAACTTGACTATAAAAAAAAAAAAAAAAATTATAATTATTTTTTCTTATTTATTTATGAATAAAACAGAGATTTGATTTTTTTAAACGATTGTTATTTTTTAAAATTATTGATAATAATCAAGGAAAGTCATTAGTGAGCAAGCGTGACGTTGCGCCATTTTCTCTCGTATTTTTTTTTCTTTTATTTGAACGCATTAGAGGTCAGAGGAAGTGAAGAAAAACTTACTTCCTCCGCCGACTTGTTTTTTTGTCGATATCGAATAACTATCGGCTCGAGATTACGACGATAGCTTAATATAAAATGAGAAATTATTTTTTTTTCTGTTTCTAAATTAAAAGATGGTAGAAAAAATAGTGGTTAAATTATTGATATTGTCTAGTATCGTACAGATAATGTAAGAAGTGATAACTCTGCTCAGCTCTCGTAGCCTTTTAAATTTATAACGCTCCTGAGAGCAAGAGACGATTGCCGTGAAATTTGTGCTGCTCGTACATATTCTATATACCTCCCAAAGGAACTTAAAGTTTTAACCTCTCAACGATGGTTTTTTATCCTCGTAATGTTATCGAATGGAAAATAATATTCAATAATATAATTGGGTTCAATTATTTTTCCGCATACGGAGCCCGGTCATGATCACGAATGCGAAGTTCGCTGATAAAAAATTTCCCAAAGTTGAGAGAAAAAAGTAAAATCAATGTTTTATAAATTAATTGGAGACTACAGGTTTTGAATAGATAACGAGGTAAGAGAAATTGAATAAGACGACAGGTGAGGACAATGTTGCATGCATGCCGTTAACGATATTCTGGCGCACACAGAATAGCCAATCAGCACTTGCTGTAGTTTAAGTTATACAGTACACGGTACAAAGCACTAGCATCAGTTCAGCCAATACTGATTCAAAGGTCGTGAGGCCCGATTCAATAGAATAAAACCCCTAGTTATATCTAACTACCCGATAGCTGATAAGAGAGTGAGAGAGAGATGAGGGTGATGTGGTCACCGAACAATCTAGCTCGGCAAAGTGATTGGCAAGCTACGAACTAGACTTCCAAATGATTCTACCTATTCTGAATACACAATAAACTACCTTACACATACATCTATGTATAGTATAGTATATGTAGTAATGTATGTCCATGTACATATATATTGTGAATAGATTCCATGGGAAGTTGGCTGCTCAGTTAGAAGGAAATTTAGATACTCGTAGAGTACACAACCTCATACTCAACACAACAACATGCTAGCATTGCACTTGGCGACGTTAATCAACCTAAACCGGCTTAATATATTACTGTGGTGGCCATTAATTTTACCAGCTCCAGTCAATCTAGTAACAACCGTTATTATCCCACCAATCATCGAGCAATTTGTGGATTTTATACAGTAACATCAATTACCTCAAGTCTTTTGATGATCGATTGTATTAATCACGTCATTTCACATGACTAATGTCAGTATTTGTCTGTCGTAAGCTTAAAAATGTAAAAAAATAACCAAAAACACGTAAGCCGTCAATCTGCCCTTGACCAAATGCAAAAAGCGTTAAATTTTTTCAATGGTCGCTCTTTTACAGACTTATCCTAAGTCGAAAATCATGAAAAAGTTTCACCAAAAAGTTTTGGTTTTTTAAATTTAAACCGCAGTGCAATTTTTTAGTAGTAGATAAAAAAAACAGCTGCTGCAACAGGAATAAACCTACGGCTGTAACAGGGCTGATCTTGTAGCTGTAACGAGGCGGGTAGTGTAGCTGCTACAGAACTTTCCTGTTGCAGCGATAGTTTTTTTCCGTGTACGCTTTTATAAATAACTTGTATTTATTTATTATTGTCGGCAATCAATAAAATTTAAAACGAGTAATAAATTATTTTTTCGTCAGACCCAATCACAATAATCCTTTCAGTACTTTGATGTGATTGAAATCATCGAAGAGAAATATGTGCCGAGTAATAGTATACTATAGTCGACAAAACGGTTCTATCTGTAAATTTTAACAAACGATTTAATCAGTGCGGAAGTGATTGGTTTGTTTATAAGCAATGAGGTTCGTATTATTATGGATACTCAGTAAACATATTCGTAATGCGATACAACAAATCGTCGCCAGTGAAATATCTCTATGCACAAATACGTACGCACATGCAACATAAATAAATACATACATATAGATTTATAAAAGCATTTGGTTAATTTTATGAAATATTGGAACTGCGATATGTAAAAGCTTTTCCACTCGGTGAACTATATTTACAATTGGATATTTTACGACCGCGTCCAACTCTTTCACTTGATATTCACTCTCGCATCCTGTCCTCTTTGCTCTTCCATTATCATCTCCTTTCTCTTTTCCAACTGCACTCTCTACATCCCTTGAACAAATGAGATTATCGTTGCATTAGAACCGCATATATGATTTTAATTGACCCAACGTACAAATCAAAACTTAATTTAATCTGCAAGTCTGCATCATCCATCTCCGAGCGAGATCTCGGTTAAATAATTAAAACCTAATTTCAAATTCTCTTTTAATTCAATTAAATTTTCAGCCTCAGTTTTATATAATTAATAAATACTGAATAATAGTTTTTATTTAACATTTGATATATGCATTGCGATTCCCAAGATAGTTTCACACAAGTAATTAGTGTTAACTATTCAAAACATGTGTTTTTCAATTGCTAATATTTCCTGGGTCGGAATATAATATGATAAACTATAAGACACGAAGAAAAAGTATTTCGACCTCATAACAAAAGACGGGATAACGCAAAATTTCTTTATAGTGACAGACATTATAAGCTTATAGCAATAAATAAAATTGTGACGGGATTAAGAGGTCGATTAGTTACGAAAACACATGATATGCATTATAACACTATTTTCTTACTTTCAAGCGGTCAACTAATTTCGGCGGTTTAGTCGTAAGAAAAAAATATTGGAAGCAGTATTATAGGGCGACAACTGCTCAGACGCGTTCCTGACGACCTGGTGCACAAGAAAAATGATGACAGCAATCAACAGAAGCCGTGGAGCCTTAGTAGGAGCGCTATTGGACTCGAAAATGGCCAAAAATAGGCGAAAATGCCGATTCTGACCCCATATTCTTTGAAAAAAATATAAAAATATGAAGTTATAGGGCGACAACTGCTCAGTTGAGTTCAATGCAACCTCCTGCACTAGAAAATTACAAGAACATCGTTATCATAACGAATTGTTCGTTCTACGTAAATTAAGACAAAAAATTTGCTACCGTAAATTCTCTCATCTTCTGATCACAAAAAGTTTTTATCCGCATAGAGAATTCAACTTGAAATCAATCATTTCTATTAGTAACAGCAAATGGAAATTTAATAACGATAATTTAATTTACGAGCAAATACGGGCTGAGTTATCAATTTATATTGACGAATTTGCATGAAGTAATATTTGAAATTTGTCTATTCATTTTTTATCTGAATTACGGTTCTCAATAAAATATTAATTCGGAATCAATTATTTTTAGCAAATTGTAAAATGAACTTTGTTTCAGTAGAGATTGAAAACAAATAAAAAATTACCACATAAAATAAATTTACCTGTTTCGCTTCAATAATTCGCTTGTATGACTTCATTTTAGCGCTATAAGCACCAGAAAAATCGGGATAGTCGCGCCTGTGTCAAAACTCAAATATTCCGTTCAAAATGAGTTAAAATAAGACAGGCTTATAACGGATAGTCGAGAACGAAACTAAACGCACGGTACTGAGAAGACTGAAATTCCCAGAAAAATTTTCCCTACGTCCCCTAGAAAAAAATGATAATTTAAGCCATTTATTTTTAATAGAAAATAGAAATTAAAAAATAAATTGCGTATTTCTGTGACCTGAATAACGTCGTGTGAGAAATTTTTGAAGACTTTAAAGTGGTTTCATAGAGAAGACGGCCAATGCCTTAAGGCTATGCTTCCCTCATATATATGTACAGCACACGGGGTTAAGAGGACGCGATCCGGAAATTGTGACCACAAAGGGAAAAAAGTAAGCTGACTCATGGAAGTTGAATTCTGTGAAACTTAAAAGAAAATCTTATTCTACGAGCTACACGACATTCTGCAGACTCTGCGTGACAGCTACTCGTTCTGGCACCTGACTCTAGAATTAAAAATACATATATAAACCTTCCTTTGCTACCGCGTCACATAAAACTCTGAAAGACATTAAAAAAACTTAATTATCTAATTTTAATTATAAACTTTTTTATAACCCTATTCATCTTTGATACTTATACTTGGAACTTCACTTTCGAGTGACATAATTGCTCATACTTGGACATTTCCAACATGATCTTCAACTTTTCTTTTGAATTTTTTTTCAACATTCGTTACAACTACATCTGAAAAAAAACTTTATATCCAAGATCTTTACTGTGATCTGTTGATTGAGTGTTTTTTTAATCTCGATAGAAAATTATCAACTGCTACATAAATTTTAAATTTTCATAAATGTTTCATTAAATTTAAAACGGGCTGCAAATTAAATAATTGTTATATTTTTATTTTCTCACTGGCTTATACTTACGAAAATTGAACGGGCCCATGGTCAATCCATAGAAATGATATAAAAATTATATAGAAAATTTATAGAAGACCGGGACTCACTGACTCATGCTGATTTTCCCATTTTTCATGTAAATTTTATAACTATCATGAAATTCCGTAATAATTTGTCAATTTTTTAAATGAACAAACCTTCAAAAATTATTCAGAGATTGACAAATGTCCAAAACTCCTGTAGCAGTAAATCAAATGATATTTTATTCTCTACATTTCATAAAAAAAAAAAAAATAATAATAATAATAACTGGAAATAAAAATAGCAGCTTTGCTGTCATAACTATTCAAGATAAAAAAAGCCGAGATGAAAGCTGCTGGTTTACGTCCTCAAGTAGAGTTAGGACACGACGTTAAAAGCAAAACTCAAACTCAAAAAAGTAAACTTGTGTGTTAGTATGTAAGTTTAAAACTTTATATTTTTCCCCGTCAACAAACTCCGTCTCCGCTGTCCTTTCAAGCGTCTTCAATGATTTATCTGCGAGTTGAAACGATCTCCGAGACTTTTCGTGCCCAACGAGGATACAAAAGTTGTAACCCATCAAATATCCGCTTTTCTCAGCTCTAATCTGACAGCTTTAATTACTTATGAAATCCTCAGCTAATTATGATTAATTCCCACAACATCTTGCGCTCGGTAAAATATGACAGGCGGTTATGAAAAATGTTATTTTTTATAGAGAAAAAAATTTTTTATTTCCAATTATTTTCAGCGTTCACATTTTCTGTTTTATTTTCATTTTTTTTCACACGTGAATTCTCACGTGCACATACACATAAAAATTCCATAAATTATATCACGAAATTAAAATTCTGCTTAATTACTCCTGTGATATTTGTGCAATCTAATTGACATTGAGTGGATGAACGTTTATTCGTCTGTACAAATTCTGATTTATTCATTTATTTATTTATTTATTTTATATATATATTTATATATTTATATTTATAATTATATTTATATAAATAACTTAATATTTAACAAATCACATTTTACAAATACATAACGACACTTATTTTATTTAAATAAATTGTAACAACAATAAATCTTAATTATGAATTTACAAAAAAAAAAAAAATTAATAAATAATTAGTAAGTCCAGTATTTAAAAAAAATAAATTATCCGTAACAAGTAATAAAATTTTCTTAATAAATAAATTCTCCCAATACAAATATCGGACGGGAGAGAATCACATTTTAAAAATTCATCATTAATTAATTTATAAATTAATAAATCTTATCACTAATTAATAATTAATAATAATCTTCCACACAGATTAAAAATTTTAATCTCAAGAATCGATCAGTACATTTCAATACTTTCATTAAATTTATACACGATATTTACAGGAATTAAGACACCAATTGATCATATCAGGTCTGATTACCCGGTTTATCTTGGCTGGGTAATTTTTCTTTCACTTGTTCGTCCTTGGGCCGGGACCCGAGCAGCCTGACTTTGTCTTTCTTGGGCAGCGGTTGCGCAGGAACGACTTTTTTCTTCTTTTTCTTGGTCTGAGTCGCCTTGAGATTCATCGCCTGGCTCGCGATGTCGTCGCGAAACGCCAGGAAGCCCAATTGTGCGTGAGAGGCCTCATTCAACGCCCGCGAGCGTATGCACGCGCGATATTGATCTGTCGATAATTTCTGTCCCGGTCCACCTGAGCACACCTGAAACGACACAATCAAATAACGACCATAAAAATCATATAATTAATTAATTAAATTTTAATTCATTTTATAGCGAACGGTTTTATAGAAACAATTAAATCTAATTATAATTAATTAGAGTTTAAAAAATTTTAATTAAACATTCATCACCGTAATGATGTTGAATAATAAGTGGGAATTGCCTCACATATGAAAATATAGAGCAGAGAATATTAAACGAGTATATAACAAAAGGAATGTATGTTGTAAGGGAAATTGAGATGGGGGAAGAAAGCTCGGTAGAATTCCCTGGCTGTGAAACTACAAGTTTAGTCCACTTGGATCCTTAATTGCCTGGGCTTAGAACGACACCGTGAGTGCTGTGATTTCGACCGTCGTTTGCGACAAGTGGAACCTTGACAGCCAACTCTGTTTAGTTGGCTCTGTAGGACTCATACCCATTTACATTTTCATATATATATGTATGTATATATATATATATATTTATCTGTATATATATGGAACCATTCTCTTCATTCCGAAGGCAGGCTCACGTACCCAAACACCAACATCGGCTCCCTTTATTCATACTGTAATATTTGTCTAGGTCTGATTGCCCAACCGGCATTCCCATGGTTAAATATTAAGTACTCTTTCTTATTATGAATCACTAAGTACAGAATATATTTAAAACGTCGCCGTTTCATATGTGGGATTTAAATATATAATTTAAAAGATTAATTTGAATGAATTTTTTAGTCGAATACGGTCGAGTTTTCATTAAGAGAATGGATTACCCGGTGATTAAAAAATAAATTAAGAGCTTAATTTGAAAGTTAATTGAAAATATTTATTTTAATAAACTGGAACAATAAAAAAACATGAAGATTTAAATTATCATGCGAGTAAAAAAGCTTTTGAGGTAAAATATTCAATAAAAGTGTCAGTTTAATATTTTTTGAGACAGATAAAGGAGGAGTTGGTTGATGAAAGGGAGGACAGGGTGGCGGGGACTAAGGTACCGGTGCAACGATTGTGGTACTCAGTGCGAGGTCATTCATACAAGCCATCGAAATAATCGCGGCTCGCTCTATTGACTCGATGGAATTTCATATAAGCAAGTGGTATGCCGAGGGAAACTAGTGCATGGACGAACGGACGAACGGAACTATTCGGGCAGCTCGAAAATAGCTCGAGCAACCGGGTTTCAAACGCGAGCATGTCCATGTGGAACTCGGACCCCTTTGTCGCCGCAATGTACACTCGTACACACACTCACCAGGTCCACTTGCGCACCTACACGTGCATCTACTAACAAAGCTAATCCAGTAGTCGTAGAACCGAGCTGAGTGCTCTGTCTGATCCATTAACCAACACCAGTGTCTACCAATCTGAAATCCAGCTATTCCGAAGCTCTGCCCTCAATATACACATCCCATTTTATCCTCCCAGTCCTAGACAAGTTTTAAGTCAATTATTTATTTTTACAACTTTACTTTTATCTTTTATTTAACTTTGTTTTCGTGTGTTTGTATGTGAGACTATTGTAGATTTTTTTTTTACTAAAATAAAATGCAGCCTCGACGATAAGTTTAATTATACGTAAATGACTTTGGAAGTTCTCGACCTCAGTTTCTCGCCTCACGCCTTTAAGCAACGAGCCGGGTCTAACGACCCCGTCGACACACCAGACGACGCCAGGTCTCTTATACATTCTATCCTCTCTCCTATATCCGATCCCCCGGCCTTTAATTCCGATCGATGCCTGGCTTATTAGCAACCAACTTTCGATAATCTCATTATCCGGGACCCAGAGCACACCAGGTTATCTCCCGATGACTTAAGTAAACGAGATCCCCGGACACCTACTACGATGAGTAGCTAACCGACTAAATTGTTATCACCAGATTTTGGTCATATTACTTACTCACCTTAATTTACTTCCTGTATTAAATTTTACATTTTTTAACTCGGCAAATAATTCACGATAAGTTTAAATTACAGAGGCAAAGAAATAAAATTAGACTTAAATTACTAGAGACGCGATACGGCAGATTATCTATTCGAGTAATTTGTTCTTTTTTTTTTTTTGCTCTTTTCAATTAATGTACATACTTTCATTTCACTAATATTGAATCAATTCATAATGAGTTATATTTACTTTTGATAAAAAAAAAATTTTCGAGACAAAATAAATTTAATTTAAAAAAATTAAAAATATGCACATGTAGAAAATTAAAAAAACTATAAGTGTAATTTTCTGAAATATTTTTTTTTTTAATTTATCGTTTTTAAAAAATTTCAAAAATTATTGGACGTTAGCTAATTTTAGTATCATGCATTTTTTTTTAATTTTATTAAATTTCTTTGATGTCCCATTTTACCCTGAGTATATGGTGTGATTTCAAAATCTATAGCAAAAATCAAAATAAAGTTTATTTCAAAATACGGATAATAAACTTACAATAAGGATTGTAATTATTAATTACGAGCGATTGTTTATTAAGAACAGTAATTTTGAACGGAAAATTTCATCTTTCTACCGCCTGCTGTGATTATTATCCATTTTTCAGCCCCTATTTTTTCCATACATAGAAAAGTCTTTTCATTGAAATTGTTTTCAGTACCGATAATTGTGATATTTATTCATGAATAGCTTCGTTAATCCATTGCGAAATATTTATAATATTTTTTGTAGCATATTATCCGTGAGCATAAATATCCATTCAGTGATGATAAAATACAACTATAGCCCTCTGGTGCAAAAAATAAAAATCCATTCAAATATTAAGGCAGTAATTTAAAATAATAAAAACTAGAAAATGGCAGTAAAAACTAAAAAAGTGTCCAACAATAACGGCAGGAAGGAGATATTTAAAACCAATAAAAACTGATGGTTCATTCAAACATATTATTGTGGATGTGAAACTGTAAGTTTAAACCTAGGAAAGAATTCAACGAGCAAACTGTTTCAGTTGCAAAGCTCGGCTGACTTTACGAGAATTACTCTACTTTTTCCTCGGTTACGACTCGCTTGGGCTTTTACGGCAGAACGGGGATCCCATATTCTTTGGGAAACGGCGTCGAGACTGCGGAAATGTACTCACAACAATACAACCCACAAAACGATATATACCATTACTCGTTATTTCCTGCATATTGTCAACCGTATCAACTTGCTTAATGCCCACAGCCTCTGGTTACATTTTCCTATTTATTATTTTTATTTCTCTACTATGCTATCTAGTAACAGTAACAATTAGTACTGATGAGTAAATATTATCCCGAGTCAAAAAACAAATTCCAGATTTCAGTTCGAGCCTCAAAATACTACGTGAGGTAATTGAGGGGCAAGTTGGACTTTGGAGATTGAGAAATGTGGGAAAGTAATTCCAGTTTAGGCCTCAATGGTGTAGTTACGGGCAATTTTACATAATTGAGAACTAAACTGGCATAGAAAAATTTTGAGTGGGCCTCAAAATCCTCATTATATATTATAAGAAAATTTACTGATGGCTTAGGCCTCATTTTCTCAAATGACGTAACCTATGTAAGTTCCCTCGCTTTCTCATAAAAAAATGAGTACGTGAGATCGAGAATGTCAAAAAAATTGACTCAAAAATAAATAATTATTTGAAAATTTGCGGCAAAATTACCGGAATCTCTATAAAGTATAACAAATTAAAATGAATATTTTTTTTTACTTACATCCATTCAAAAAAATTTATTGAAAACAAAATTTTTGATTTTTTTAAAAACCTATTAAAAGTTTGTCCAGGAATATTTAAAAACGAATAATAATGATAATAAATTAATGATTTTTTTTATTTAACATGAATTTTTGTAAGTACTCAGATTTTTTTTTTCAACCCGAAAATTTTCCAAGTCCAGAAAAGATAATTAATTTTTTGAGGGTTTTGAGAGCTTCGTTAGAATTTAAACTCAATGAAGAGTTTGCACTTAGGCCTTATAATTCTCACTAAGGATATAGAGCGGCAACATCCTGTCATTTTTGACTCGTAAAAAAATTTATAAAAATACCTTTGGATGCCATATGTGGAAAATTCCAGGATCTGTTGCTCTGACAACTTTAATATTACTCCTGACGTATTTGCGATAGAGAGTTACGTCTTCGCCGCCCCATCCCACGATGTCTTCGTCAAATCCCCGAACTCGGAGAAAATCTGACCTGAACAAACAAACAAACAGCACTTTGATAAAATTTTACGCAGTACAATGACTTAAATAAATAAATAAATAAATGTACGTTGATATATAGAGAAAATAAAGTTAGTTTGAATAAATATACCTGTACTGACAGGTCATGCCGTATCCAAAGTCTCGCCAGAAACCCGTGTCCCTGGATATCACGAGCTGATCTCTCTCGGGTGGTACCTCGCGGCCCTGGAGCGTGTAGACAACGTGAGGATTGTACAAACTGAAGACAATGGGATAATAGACCTTGCGCCCGGGGGCTGTATTCCACCGACACCTGCGACACACAGAGTTCACCCAATTTCACTCACTACACTTCTTGTACCGACTACCTCGACCAACAAACGTAAATATATGTGCCCTTAACTTAATTTTCTTGCTAACAAATATTCCCGTTCGCTATGCTAATCTATTGTTTTGATAAGCTTCTTCATTACTCTAGAGAATTCGTTATCACACAAGCGAGTCTTAATTATCATTCAAATTAAAAACTAATAGAAGTTTAATAAATGAATTAATGAAATAGCTACTGGTAACGACTAATTAAAATAATTAATTTTCTGACAGTTGTAGTGAGATTTTAATTTATTTGCGATCAAAAGCTTGGCCATTACAAGACTGAAATTATAACGAAAACTACCTGGCATTAATGACTTGCTTTGGAATTGGTTAGTTAGAGTTAAGGGAAAATGATGAGGCAATTACAAGAGAGTTAATATTAGTACGGAGACTTTCTGGGTACTTATGCTATCAAAGCTTCAGTCGGGTATTAATTTTACGGTAGAATGGTTACGAGTCGAGAGAAGTAATAAAAAAATATTAATTCAATTCCAATTTATAAATAATAATAAATTACTGGGCAAATGAAAAAGGAAATCTTACCTATCAAGAAATCTTGCACTAAAAACAACATCGACATCACACATAAACAGTAGGACATCATTATCACCAGTCCAAGCTCTTTCGGCCCCAACTCTGAGTCCTTTGCCCCTCGAGAAAGTTTCATTCAAGGCAAGCAGCCGTAAATTCTGATTGGTGCCACCAGTGCCACGTGTCATCAGCACCCTCGACATAATGGACCTCGCCTCGGAGAGCCCCTCGGTGCCGAAATAGACGACCGTAAGGTGGACTCTGCGATCGTTTTTCAAGCCAATTTTCACAAACTTATCCATAAAGCTCTGAAAAGTACCAGTTCGCCCAGACAATGGAAGTATTATATGAATAAGCTCTTTCTCTCGGGCATTCTGTTGCCTCTGGAGAGACACAAAGTGAATCGGAGCATAAGGTCTCATCATAACGATCTTCGTATACCCGGAATTTGTATTTGTTTGGGTCGAAACTTGAGAGCTTTTGTTGAGGGTTTTAGATCTAAAGTACATTTCATACTGGGTACCGGTCGTCGGTTCAACCCGATACAGACCCTCAAGAAAATCCTCTTGGGTATACTTGCTCGCAATGGAAGACACATTTTTATTGAGCGTATCTACCGCCTTGGCTAGCGCCTCTAGCAAGTCTTTTCTCTTGAACCCGATCGGCTTCTCTACGACGCGTTTCCCCAGTCCGAGATCCACGGGGTATAGACGTGAGTACGTGAAGTGGCTGAAGGCTATCAGCTCGTACTCGTTATTCAGCGGTAGGCCTTGAGTTATTTCCGCGAATTCGACCTGACGCCTCGCTGCCAAACAGTCGCCGATTTCGGTCGAATTCAATCCCGCGAGAGTTTCCCCGTGTCCAACTGGTCCCCCTGAAACCAGATAAATATCGCAGATATAGTATGAACTTTATTAAACACTCTAGCTGTCAAATTTTATTATTTTATTGCCCAAGTTGACAACATACTCAATGTAATGTAACATAACTACTTTATAGGGTCTTAAATCAAGGTTTGAAACCCGAAACAGTGTATAAAAGTTTGCAATGGAGTACTGTAAAAAAATAGTGAGTTGAGTGGTCGGATAATAGCGACTGCCGTTACGGAAGTTACCCAAGAGTTGGGAAACTCCGGATTGACTGACAAGCTATAGCCACTAAAACAACTGTATTATCGAAGAAGATAAAAAGTCCCGGCTTTCAGAACCTTTTCACTTGGGGATAGAATAAAGTTGAATAAAACCAGAATCCAAAGACTTCTGAGTCTTCCTAAACCATCGCATTCTATAAATTGCTTCCGGATTATAGTTTTTGTAACCACTATTGTACTTGTACGTTAAAATCTCAAAGCTCGTAAAAAGCATGACGATTTTAACTACAAAACTAGTCACGTTTCCCGTAAATTTACAGCTTTTCTATACTGAAAAGTACTTGCTACTCAATATAAACTGCATCTGCAGTAAAAAAGCATTCTTACATCCCAGTTCCGTAACATATTATTATTATTATTATCGTTATTACAACAATACTTGGTCTTGCTCACAATCGCATGCTTAAAACCACTTGGACGAGAATCATCCGACTACAGTCGTAACAAAATCCCCGTCATTTAATTGCACAAGAGTAAAACGGCATTTATTCCTTGCTCTGTACATATAAAAAAGGATCGTCTTTAATTTTTTATTTCCTTGCTTGCATTGTAATTGAATATTTTTTTTCCTTTATGAAATCCTGAAATTAAAACTACCGTCTAACTTTATTTAATTCGAGCACTTTGAGTTATCGTCATTACCGTAACAATAACTATTGATAAATTACCTGACTAATTAAATAAAATACTGTCGAGGAAATTGCGTACTTGAAATTGCTCAATAGGAAAATGTAATAAATTTATTACTAATAACTGAGAAATAGTATAATAAAGCTTTTCATGTGCGCAGTAGAAGACATGCCGGATGATGAAAGGTGCTTTATGGTTTTGAGAGCTATTGTTTTACTACCTGGAATATATATTAATGGATCATATATATCTATATAAATCTAAAGCAGTAATAATAATACTACCATAAAATTCAAATCCTTTGATTCAATTTTAATCTCATCAACTAATTAACTTTAGTAATTGTACGCCATATAATAATAATAATAATAATAATAATAATAATAATATTAATAATTCACTGTAAAAAAAAAACCGGGGTAAGTCCAAGTGGTGTAGGTGTTTCCGGGGTAAGTAAAGTTGGTGTAGGTCTTAAACTTTAAAATAAAACCGCTGCCGGTATAAATATTCTTTACCAGTGTTAAAAAAATTTCCCTGTATTGAAATATTTTTCGGTGTTGAAAATATTTAAATTAATAATTAAACAGTGTTTGTATTAATTAATTAAATTATTGGTGATTGAAATGGTGGGCGTAAAATTGTGTAATTTTTACATAAATTACGTATACACTCAAAAAATTAAGTAATTGTGTTTATTATGCTAAATTTTTAATTCCAATCATCTAGAATGATTAGAACGTTTTTCAATTCAAAAATAGTTAGTGTTATCATTTTTTTTATTAGGATTAATAATTATTGGATGATAACTTCTGCAATAAATTTCGTAACAGTTACTATCAGGATGGTAATATTTACTATCAGGATGATAACAGTTACTATCAAGATCGTAACAGTTACCATCAGGATGATAATATTTACTATCAGGATGATAACAGTTACTATCAAGATCGTAACAGTTACCATCAGGATGATAATATTTACTATCAGGATGATAACAGTTACTATCAAGATCGTAACAGTTACCATCAGGATGATAATATTTACTATCAGGATGATAACAGTTACTATCAAGATCGTAACAGTTACCATCAGGATGATAATATTTACTATCAGGATGATAACAGTTACTATCAAGATCGTAACAGTTACCATCAGGATGATAATATTTACTTCTGCAATAAATTTCGAAACAGTTACTATCAGGATGGTACAAATTTTTACCATAACTAGATAGTAACTTCTATTATTTAATTTTCTGAGTGCACCATAAATAAGTACATAGCAAAATTTGAATTTCCTTCAAATAATATTCATTTAATTTTTATATTTTTTTGTACATAATACATTTTTTTTTCTAATTTCTATACATGGAATTTTTTTTTACACCGATTTAACACCGTCTACACCATTGTTATTTCATTTTAACACCAGGTAGTCCTTTTTTAACACCACTTTTTTTACAAGGTAATAATAATAATAATGAACCAAAAACGTCAGTAAAATTCTCAAGTCTAGGTCGCGGAGATTATAATTTTTCATAAAAAGTTTCAGATGCAAATCAGGAAGCAAATATTATGATTCAATTTGCACATATTTTAAATTGATTAAATGGGTTCATATATCCATGCTGTAAAATGTGAATTGATAATTGCATGAGGATGACCAGAGTTGGCAGTCTTATCTACTAGCACCTGCTATTGAAATCTGTCCAGGTTTATCTATGTCTGTGTACATATACAATGAAGGAGCTGGTGATGTACTCAGTCTCGTCGACACTGAGCTTTATAGCTAAGCCAATTCAGATCAGCTTTAAACGTGTATTCAGTTACTAAAGCTCAGAGGACTGATGCTTCACTAATAGAACATGAGAACCAGACGTGTACTGTTTAACTATAAGATACTTAGACTTGTATTTTCAGTGACCTATCTCATATCCTTTGGCTTAAAAGTATTTGTTTAATAATTTTTAATGATAAAAAAAAAATACGAAACCTGTTAGCTGAAGTATCTGCAATTTGAGGCTGCGAATTTCAGCTGTGAGTCTCTCGATTTCGAGTCTCGTTTCTTCTTCACGTTGGTTTGCCTCAAGTAAACTCGCGGGAGTTATTGGATCTGGAACATAGATAAAGAAAGTATGAGAGAAATGACATATGGATATTGACTTTGTCGAACAAAAGTATTAAGTATAGATCCGAGCGTATTTTTCAATACAACAATGAATAAATATCGCTCGCGGGTCAAAAATAAAGTATTGGAAAAAATAGTTGAATATGTAAGTGAATATGCGGTTGAGTATATATGAAAAGATAAGCGATGCAAAGGAACGTGTGGTAAAGTAAATTTGAGTTGAGGATCGTGCAGTTGGATAGAACGCCGCTCTCGGGTCTGACACTCAAGTGCCTGCGGCATTTTCTGAGCTCCAGCCTACTGCAAGTGTGTAGAAGCTGAGGCTTTAGATGAGAGAAAAACTTTTTCCGCGAATTCATCTCGGGAGTTACCGGTAGCCTATTTATGAATTCAACTACACCCGTATCCCCGACAGTTATATTGACTCGGTTTATTTTTCTGTACTCGGATGGATTTTAGGTTTTAAATTCAAACGCTCCAACAATTTACGGCCACGAAACTTGAACTCTTGGCTATTTTATGGCTTCGAGAATCCTAATTTTGCATACAAGAATCCGAGGAGTTTGCAGACGATAAAAAAAATACCAGACTTGCAACAAAAAATGTAAACGGTTAAAAAAAAATAACCGACTCGAGTTTCATCAGCCCGACAACAACTGACTTATTTCTTCTTAAGTACTCCAAGTTACATCCCTCCGGAGTCTAGAGTATCCGTGTCTATAGTTTAAGCTGAGAAAAAAAAGTTAAAATAAGGAAAAGGAAAAGGAAAATAAAAAAAGGTGGGGCCGGGTTTACGACCTGTAAAGGATCGAGCACAGAAAGTACGATAAATCGAGCCGGTTTTTTCTCTACCTACACTTCTCTTCACCGAGTGTAAGTGAAATAAATGTCTTTGTTCCAAGTTTAATGGGCCACCGGCTAGAGTTACTTATTGCCGATATTCCTGTTCTTTTATTGTTAATTCTCTTACTTATACTCCATTATTATTTTATTTTTTCATCGTAAGTTTAAGTTACCTGATACATAAATTCGTTTCCTTCATAACCCCGGGAAAATTCACTGTCCAAATTTTTATAACTTAAATCCTCGGGTGGATTTTAAATTTAATTTCCCTCCAGTTCATTTAATTACTGAACAACTAAATATAAACAAAAGTTTTTGTTTATATTTAAACAAGTAATTTTTAACAAATAGAGAATATAAAGTAGATAAGTATAAATATTAATGAACCCAGTTTTGTTATTCACGTGAAACAAGATGGAGCACCTGCTGTAAAAAAAGTATATAAGAAAATATTTTTTTTGCTACAAGTAGCTTTGTATTCAACGACCAGAAGTTGTTGGCCAGTAATTCAGACTTCTTCGAATACGAGCAGAGGCGCAGGTTATATATCTCGATCTCATGGATTCCTGCCAGACATGCGCTTCTGTAAATTATTATCTTCCTTGTTTTATTAAACTATTTTTTATTTTAATTTTTTTATCATATCAAATTTTTAATTAATTTTTTTTACTTTGATTCTATTAAAATTTTTCTATCACGATTATATTTTAAATCGGTGATCTGATCGCTTAGAGAATTTTATTAACAGCCACTTGTATACTCGATAGTAATCGATCCTTTGGCCCGCAGTGTAATTGGAAAACGCTTTGTAAGCGAGTGTAAATAAAACGGTGTGTAGGTGAAAATAGTAGCTTACAAATACAAATAAAGTTCTTCGATCTCCGTTACTCCCCGGGCAACATACAGAAACGTGTATATAATGGAATTGCGTAAATATCTGGGTAAAGTAAAGCCAGCATAGAGTGGATCGGACAGAGCCACGTGAATTGAGGGCATGTATGCACAACCCCGGGTGCTTCTCTGCTTCTCTCTCTGACCGACGCCAGTTACTTGGCTTCAATATGTACAAGCGTACGAATCGAGTTCGAATACTAGTTTCTCTGAACCGGGGGTAGAAAGGGTGCAAACGCAAGTATGAGTGAGCGATAGCTGTGCGGCACGTAGAATCACACGTGAGATAGCCAGCGAGAGGGATCGAGAGTTGCATAGAGATGAGAGTACATCCATACTGTGCATAGACAGATGGAGATACTCGGGCTATTTCTGCTCCTGCTGCCGATGCTGACGCTGATGTTGGTGCTGATGCTGCTTCTGTTGAGATATGGGTAAAAACTCGAGAAAATCTATTGATCGTGTTTATATTGTGTGCTGGGTGGGTGAAAATCTCAATTTCATTTCAATATTTATAGAGGTAATATCCAGCTATGATAATATCTTGCTTTTCATTTATACTTTTCATTGAGTATTGTATTAAATTGATATTTGTTTCCGTTGATTCATAAATTTTCATGAATGATTGCTAATTTTTTCTATTGGGTTTAATTGTAAATATTTATCCTTGGGAAATTATTTTATGTACAGATGCTGTCAACTTATTAATATCTCGGAAGGAAAAAGCTATTTTACTGTAACGAAATTTCCTGATTGATTTATTTGTTTCCCATCAGGATAATAGATCCTGATCCATTGAGCGTTATAACTCCGTGGGCTCGCCGCGGGCCAATTCTGGGTTTTATTCTTCCGTTTCCTTGATCCGTGAGAAAGACAAATAAAGTTACTGCGATAAAAATAGCAAAAGACTGGACAAAAACGCGAAAATAATTGGAAAGTTTGTTGTAACAAAGAAAAAAAAACTATCTATATGATCAGATTAAACGAATCGAATCGAATGGTTCTTTAGTCCGACACCAGTTTCCGCAGAGAAATAGCCTTGGTAAGTTTTTCGTCTACTCCGACTACAGCCAGCTCACTATTTCAACGAAAACTACAACCTATAGTAAGTAAAAGCAGGATAAAAATACAAGGGATGAAAATAGAAGAGTGGAATAAAGGATGGTATCAATAGATACGACGCAGCGACTGGAAAGCGATAACGTCTTTTAACGAAACTCGAAAAAGCATTGGATTCGATACGGTTTATCTTAGCTTGGAAGCCATGGAATTCCAATGGCGATTTCGTTGGACCCAAAAACTTCTTACATTCATTCTTATTCAACTTATTTTTATCCCCAGCGCTTTCTTCGTATACTTTGTGCCCGATATCTCACAATCTTTCTTTACGAGCCCTTTCTCTTCCTCATTCTCATTTGCGTAATCCAATATACAGTCTAACTCTCGCACGAGAGATAAGAACGTAAGCTAGGTCAGAGACTTTCCTCTTACCGAACTTACACAGACATAAATTCTAAAAAGAAATACAACCTATTTTTTTAGTCATTTCTTTTTTGGTTTCTTCCGTATATTCTGTGCTTGATTTTACTTTTTTTCGAATAGCTCCCACTTGTGACAAAAGGAGTAGCATTTTTTTCAGCAGACCGATAAAATCTCAGAGCCATGGGAAAACTCACTTCACGGTCCGCATCATTCTCAGAGTAATTTTCGTGGGTTCGCGTCACTGGGACCAGAATCCGATGCTTTCAACCACGAAAATTCGTGTACTTGCTCAATGAGAGCAATCTCTAGAGACCTTATACTCCAGTGTAGTATGTAGTTTACCCATCTAATACTTGGTTCTACAGAGCCAGTGGTTTTTGCTTATTCTGTTTCTTCAAATTGTCCTCACTACTATGGGAAATTCTGGTTGCTCATGCTCTGAACATCAAATTAAAATCTCGTAGTTAAACTTGTCTATTTTATTTTTAAATAACTAGGAGATACTGTCGTACACAAATAGATGTCAAGCCAATTTTTAAAAAATTGCAGAATAATTTTAACCCTTTCCCGGTTGACCTTGAATCCCTACTCTTAATTTGGATCGTATGTCTTCGTTTTTAAGTGAGAGAGCGCTAGCCTATTTAGTAGAGAAGGGGCAG
Organism: Microplitis deprimator; assembly: GCA_964016945.1. Lineage (NCBI taxonomy): Eukaryota > Metazoa > Arthropoda > Insecta > Hymenoptera > Braconidae > Microplitis > Microplitis deprimator. The sequence goes on along the minus strand of OZ024711.1, from coordinate 3,748,248 downwards.
AAAAAATAGTAGAAGGGGGCGCATGCATGCACTAATACGATTGAACCGACACTCACACAGCCTTACTAAAAACTGTGATTGGTTTTATCCCCACACAGTTCACACCGAGACTCCTCGAGACTCTAAACCGGAAAAGAGTTAAATCAAAATTTACAATTTTTTTCATGCAATTTGAGGCGCTTGGGAATAAAATCCGTAATTTTTTTTTTTTTATACTGCTCTCTGAATAGCGAATCATTTTGGATCTATTCTGGTTAAATTTAATGGAAAGTATGTAAAAATTATTTTTAACATCCCGCTGAGAAAATTGACAATTAAAAAAAAAAATCAAATTATTGTGTAATTTTTTCGCTCGAAAATGAAATTTTTTTTAAAAATTAATAAGCGCAGTTTATTTAACGTGAGCCCGGTACATTTAATAATACACCTGAAGAAAGTAAAGACGTGAAACCTAATTGCCGACGAGTGTATAGATTGAAACTCTGTGAACAATGTAAGTCACTGATTAAACTTTGATTGCGTCTTATGTAAGGTTCAATTGAGATCGTAATAACTCTTACTTGTTGCGCTTAATTGCAAACTCTATCAATTAATAATTTAATCTACTTTCGTGTCAATCTGTCGCCGACCAACGATAAAAAACTTTTTAATTACGGAAAAAAAGTTTGTTGATAAGATAAAAAGTAAATTTTCATGTATACGGTTGATAAAATTCAAGTGATCGTAAGAAGCAGCATAAAAGTGTGAAGTACATCTTTAAAAGTTCTTTTCACACGTTTCATTTCAGCAGTTAAATTTACAACGCGACATTCTGCTTTTCGTCTTATAATATTCACCCGCCATCTTTTCTGTTTGCTTATTTTTTATCAACATTATACTATACCCAAAATAAATAAAAATATACACTGCGATTCCATGAATGTGAATTTTCCATTTGCGTTCAACAAAATAAAAAAATATAAAATAATATCCGTGACTTGAATAATACATTCGCTTGATAGAAATATCATGTCTAATAATTTATTCCTCTTGAAAATATATTTTTTATATTTTGTTTTTTTACATCAAACGTGACGTGGTTCGCGTAATTATGTAACGAGGTTTCAAATATCGAAAAAGTTTTTCGAAAAAAAAAAATAAATAAGCATGAAAAGAAAACAAATAAGTAGTAATGTGCGATATTGAGTAACAGAACTCGAAGACGTAAGATGCGCGAAAGTTTTTCTAATTTCAAAGTTGGACAAGTTGAACGAAACAGATGCTTGGTCCGCAGCCACTTGGAATTCTTTCTTTCTATCACAATATAACGACAGTGGAGCGGCTGAAAAAAAAAGTGAAAACGAAAGGAGCAAAAGTCGGTACTCTCGCCCCTACCCTGGACCTCAACAGAAGCAAAAAGCCCCGGGAATTTACAAGTTTAAACTTTTGTTGGCCTGATAAAATACTAAATGACGGAATGAAAACTAGAAAAAAGCAGAATATTGTGAATCAAAGTTGAAAGTAAATTAAAAAATTTTTAACTTTGATTTTTTTTTTTTTTTTTGTAAAAATATATTGAAGTTCATTTTAAAAATAGAGTGGTCGGTATGGCTGGGTATAGTGATTGAATTAAATGTAATAGTATTTAGTGTGCGTACAAACGGATGTAGATACGGTGATTGAATTCAAGTTCGAGTACACTTTAAAACATGTATTTTCGGGTAGACAAGACCTTGATAGTTGCACCGACAGCGACAGTAATTTCGAGTGTGTTGGCAAAGCAAGGGGTACAGTAATAGGTGCTCTCTGTGTTCATCAAGGACCAGCACACATCGTAGTTTCCTGTCACTCGATCAAACATTTCAACGTCGCTACACTGTACCAGAGCTACGGGTGGCCTTCATTTCTAACTCTCTGTGCATTACATTGAGTGCTTTAGCTCGATGTTAACTCTCGGTACATATTTGCATCCGAGTTTAACTTTTATGGAGTACATAATATCAATTTCCAATCAGCCAGGAAACTACAAAGAGCCAGGAGCTATTTATAAAATCACCAATGTCTCGTCTATGCCCTATATCGGGCCATCATCAGGCTGATCAAGTTAGTTAATGCTTAGTAATTTGTTAATTTACTTTTAGTTTAACGCGCAGAAGCCTAATTTGTGTGGGAGTATTTGTAAAATAGCAGCGGAATTCGATAAAGGGAAATGTCGTTAGGTCTGGACAGAAATGAATATTCAGATGGCGAATGGCGAATAGCAACTTATATTATTCAGTAGTACAAATGTACGCTCGGTTTTCAAGATAGATATATTGGCGCAGTGGATGTATGTACGGCTCGAAAGCTTGGGCGTCTACGGTTACGGTCTTGAAACTAGGGTGAGCGAACACACCACAATGTAATTATGTCATCGGTTCTCTCTACCCTATTCAACTCTTGATGCGAACTATATATATGTGTATTTGCTTCATATCGATATTCCCGCTCTTCGCTAAAACAATAATTAATTATATTTGCTTCGCAATTTATTATTTCATCAATAAAACTTCAACTAATTTTTTTAAAACCCCATAAAATTGTTTTTTTGTAAAAATTTAATTATTAAAACAGGTATCCTCTGTAAAAAAAAAAAAAAAACTTGGGGCCTATTTAAAAATCCGAACTTTTTAAAATGGAAATTTTAAAAATTTTTTCTGTGATTGAGCGTCAATGTAAATTCAGCTGTACTTTGATCTAGTGAATAACTTGAACTTTTATTTTTCGACTCAGGTTTATATTCAAATATTTTTCGTAAATTAATTTGATAAATGTCAACATAAAGGAATTTACGTAAAATTGAATTTAATTTCTTTTTCAGAGGAAAAATATTTTGAATATTTTCAAAAAAATTTTTTTTCAAACTTTCAATACTAAAATGTTTGATAAATTATTTTTTAAATGAATTTGAAATTGATATAAAATTTAATTAATGGTTGCATACTTTTTATAAAAGCTCAATACTTTTTTATTTAAATATATCGATATGATCAAAGCGATTATTTTTTATTCCTGTAGAGTTATCAGAGGTCACCTGACTGGAACTCTCCTGCCATATGTAGCCTCGAAATCGGAGTGTGTGATTTTTAAAATTAAAACTCGCAATTAAATATTCAAGCTTTCAAAAAAATAAAACCTGTGCGATTTGAATGAAATCAATATTCTAAAATTAATTTTTTACAAACTGGAATCGTTATAATTTAATTATCAAAATATAAAACGTCAATTTAAAACGATTTAAATAAAAAAAAAAAAAAGTGTACCCTGCATTCTTTCGTAAGAAAAATAACGTAATAATTGTGAGCATATTTATCTAAGTTGATTATGACCGCAAACGGTTTATTATTCTCCTAAATTACTTAGTATAAGTCATTAGGGGAACATTGAGAAAATTTATTCACGCGTTTAATTACTTTCTCGGTTTTTCCATCGGCCAAGTCGCCATTTAAATGAATTAATTAATTTTATTTTATTCCCAGTTTGCGAGAGCTTATACAACTGAACAAAAAAGTGTTAATTAAAGTTAAGAGAATCTAAACAAAAAACCCTATCTCTATACATTTATATTTTTATTATTTTCTTTTAAACTTTTTTATATTTTTTTACCGACGATAAACTTTTAATGATAAGCCGGGACTGAGTAAAACAATAAGCCAACTCAAGTACTGAAATTCCACACGATTATTAATTATTATAATTATCATTATATAAAGAGAATGGTACTCTATTTATGTTGATGTTAAAGTAAAGGCTTCAAAGGTAAATCAGTAAATCTCGGCCTCATTTCCACCTCGGAAGCTCTCGACCTTTTTTCACAAATAAAATTAAACCTTTTTTCGTTCCTTCTATTTTTATACCCAATCATCTTTCTCATCCCACTTCATAATAATTCTCTTTAAGCCTCATTGTCATAAATAAATCTCTCATCCGAGATAATCCAAATAAAGCAATTTCAATTATTTTAACTATTTATATTACAGACTGAAAAAAAATAATAATAATAATAATAATAAATCAATATTCTATCTGAAATTATCGTATGGTTGGAATATTATAACGTAGATTCCCTGGGGGTAAATTTAATTAATGGTAAACAGAATTTTTTACCACCGATGGATCAAAAGCAAACAAAATTGATAACGTTCATTATATTTGATCGTTATTATTTAATAATAACATTATATATGTTGTGTATTAATTATTTAAATTGAAAGTGGGGAGATTGATAGAGGGAAAAATTACCCCGGCGAACAATTATAACAAAAGTCTTATAATCTTGTTTTGGAGCTACTTAATGTCAGTGTTTGTATCCGGGTGTGTCGTCTTCGTGTCGTCGGGCACGCAATTTACGAGTTAACTCGGTTAAAGTAAAAGCCTTTTGCACATCACTACCGGGAACCCCAAAACATTTGTCCCACAACTTTGTGCACAAACAACTAAGTGCAAACATTATTTATTAAGTGAAAATTTATATAACATTATTTATTCGAGTGTATGAATATATACATATAAATATATTAAGGGAATTAAGGAAATTATGTGACAGCCTTTTTCGTCAATAAATTAATTTAAATTATTTAAATTTCGTAGACTGTAAAATATTTGCGGAGTGAACGCAAATTAAATCGGGAGTGGATGATTTTTTGTTCATTTTACCCCTTGGTAAAATTAAAAAAAAAATTATCTATTTACTTTGTATACGGAGTGATTTTGTTTTTAACTCCGGAACTCCGTACACGCAGAGAAATTTTTAGTAAAAATTACCCGAAAAATATGACATGTGAAAAATATGTAAATTTTTCCCATACACAGTTAGAAATTTTGTGTTAAATTCAACACAAATCGTGTGTTGCAAACGGTCTACACAAATTTTTGTGTTAATTCAACACGTTGCGTTTGTGTTGATCTTTAAGACAAATTTTATGTTAAATAAAATTGAACACATAAAATCTGTTCTTTTGACAGAACATTTATATAAATTTAACACATTTTTTTTGTTAAAATCAACTAATAAACATAAGCACAATCTAACCAACTCAAGTATACTGATCTACCCTTAGTAGAACTTATGTCAATTTAGCGAACAATTGAACCGGTTCAAAAAGATATGAAAGTTATCTAAATTTAATTGTAAATAAATTATAATCTAAATTTCCCTGTAGACAATGATGCTACAATGTTTTGCTTGGTTATAGTAATGAAGAATTGCGCGGGAACGTTTAGTCAAACAACACAAATTTTGTGTAAATTTTCGAATAACACAAGAAATGTGTTACATTCTAGATTTTCTAATCATTTAACATAAAAAATCTGTTAAAGTAAAATAACACAAACGGTTTGTGTTGAATTAACAGATTTCTGTGTTAAAAATCAACACAAAAAATTTAACCAAATAATTTTTTAACACAAATACACAAAATTTCTAACAGTGTACAAATTGTAAAATATACTACTCGATAGCATGTAAATGAAGTGTATTTTTTACTAACAACATGGTAAAAATTTAGTTACTGCCTAGATGTCCTTACAATACCAAACTTTATGGGTAATTTTTACTCAAAAATTCTCTGCATTATTTAAAAAATTTTTATCTAAATTTATTTATTTTCATGAATGATTAAAAGAATAATTAAAAAACAGCGAATGGAATAATGAAATAGATTAAATTGTTGTAGGTAGGCAGTCACTTTTCAACCGCAGGTAGCTAGTAAATATATAATTTAATGTAATTAATGATAATGGACTCACCAGCAGTGTCAATGAGGTCAGTGTCCAAGTTATTGAAGCCACATCGATTGAGGAACAGCAGTGACAGTAGAGATAGCGAGCATACGAGGACGAGAAGCCTCGACAACAGTCGAACTCCCAAAACGCGTAACATCGTGTCTCTGCGTCGCCTGTAATCACACGCGTTCCACTGTAACACGATTCAATTTGCCTCGTTGGCAAACTATATCATGCATTACTGTGACTACCACTATGCACACATTCACACACATTAATACACTACATACATACGTACATACATACATACATACATACAGACATGCGAACGAGCCCGTCCAATTCACTACTCTGTACCAAACTCATCCGCGGTAGAACCTATTACTTTCTCGTACTACTGTGTACACACGAAATTTACTTTACTCCATGTAATTTACCAGTAGATTATTGCTTCACCACCTATTACCTTGTTAAATAGAAAAAAAAAAAATTCCATATAAAATACTGAATAAAAACGAAAAAAAATTACTGCGAATAGATAACGTTTTATGTCTCAAGGACATTTACATTTACACGACGAAATTAAAGTTGAAACATTAAATAATGAGAATAAATCCGAGGTCTGACAGGGAATAAAATAAAGAGGTCCAGGGAGTCTCGGTTCAAAGTTATGCCTCGGTGGTGCGGCAATGAAATATCGTTTCTTGCTATTCGCTTTCACCCTTTCTTTCTCTTTCTCATTCTCTACTTTCTTTCTCGCTTCGTCAGTTGAGAAAACCCTTTCTGCTATTTTTTGCTTGGGTACAGTTGCGTTGCGCGGGCAAGGAGGATCCATTCTACAGAGCTAACAGAATCAGGAGCCGAAGTAAAGGCGCAAGTGGAAGTAGGAAGTGGAGGAGAAAGAGGGAACAGAATAGAAGCAAGAGTTTGGCCCACTGCCAGAAGTTAGCTGTCTAAATCAATCATTGCATTTCCCCTCGTCTTACTCCGGGATCACGTTTCTACCATCCAGTTTCTCTTGATCCTCTCGTACGGAGATCCCCCTTGATGAGCTTAACTCACAACTCCGAATCGACTAACGAATCCGTACCACACGGCGAATCCAATAGACTTCAACCGACTGCTACTCACTGTCGACGAGCCCCATGCACTCGAGTAGATAAGAATATTTTTGGTCAGACACGTAAATTCCATTTGTTTCTACGTTTGTATTTGTTTTTTTTTTTTTTTTTTTTTTCTGAATGTTACGCGAGTTTTACCGTAGTTTAATTTCAATTGCCGTGGGTTTTATTTTCTGTTTCGCGTTTCGAGTCGTGATGAAAAAAATTTTATAGCTATCCGGCTAAAAAGTTTATCCTGTTTAAAAAGTTTTTCATAATAATGAAAAGCTCTTTCTTGTCGGAAAACTTTGGCTGCGGCTAAATTAAATGCATCTACTTAGTTGTCATTATTAAATATTTTTATTTTATTCAGACAAACAATTTTTATAAAAAATAGACAACACAATTCCATTGACTTTTTTTTTTCTTTATTTTACGTGACGGAATTAAAATTATTTAAAACAAGATAAATAAAATGTTTATTAGACATTTTTGTTCTCAAGAGAATTTACAAGCCATTCCATCTTAATGCAACTTTATATCTGTATAGATAAAGTACGTGTCACGTCTGAGCCGAAGAAAAATTCGTCCGCATCGTTACTTTATATCCGGTGCACGTAGAAAACGCCGTGACACATTTTTAAAGCCACTGGTAAAGGTTCCCGGCAGTTGAGTACAGCGACGCCTTTTCATCTTCGTCTGTCCGTAGATTCGTATACTCGCACATACTCGTAAGTTTGCGCTCATGCGTACTCTCCTTGATCTGAAGGCTCACCACGTAGCATACGTTATTACGATAAAACTCCCACCAACATCCAGCCCTTAAATTTTTTTATTATTTCATTTCCTCGGTCCACATCGAGACAAAATTTCCAATAACTCCATAAAAAATGTTATTACATTAGTACGAATTTTTATCTGAGTTATTTGAATCGACATAAAATTTACGGTGGTTTTAATGGACGAATAAGGATGAAGGAGTCCTGATGGGAACAGAGAAAGGGAATGCGATAATCACAGACGGTAATGTCGTTGGAAGGAAGCCCATTCTGTGGGCTTTTGCCATTCGTCACGTCTACTTCTCCAGAGAATATAATAGAAGAGAAAGAGAGAGATAAAGATAAAGAGAAGATCCTTTTTAAAGAATGCGCAAACTCGTTCTTCATTAAGAAGACGTTACACTAATACAAAGAGCATGAAACCGAGCTCACGGAAACTCACACTCTTCTGAAGGGTCAGAAGTACCCAAAGTATATAGCCATCAAACTGAGAGCACGTAAAGTCGGTCTCATAAATTTCAGAAACAGCTATTTAATACATCCAAACACGCACAACTTAAACTACTCTGTCAAGCGATGCAAGATAGTCACGGACAAATAAATCTTTGGCATGAAATCTTTGTTAAGAAATTCAAATATTACTACTAAAATTCAAACGACTTTCCACAGAAAAAAAAGACTTCTTGGCGCAAAAAATTTTTACTTGACCTAAGAAATTTTTTGTATTATAAAGTGAAAACAAAAATTTTCTTGGAGTGAGAAAAAATTTTCTTGGAACAAAAAAAAATTTTTTTAGGCGAGAAAAAAATTCTTGAGCCAAGAAAAATTTTTATCTTCAATTCATAATACAAAATATTTCTTGCGCCAAGAAATTCTTTTTTTCTGTGTATTATTATTTATTTATTTATTAATTATCTTTGCAACTAATATACTAAAGTTATGATTATGAGTTATGGAAATTTTAATCATAAACTTTAACTCGTAAATAATTAAATTAAGTTATATGGATATTTGTTTATTTTCGGTATAAATATTATTTAGAACGCGAGGGCAGAGTTGACGCAATAAATGTTGGAGTGATTTTAATTAAATTTAAAACAACTCTTCGGGAGGTCATTTAACAGAGGCCGGTTTATTAAATTATGTTGTCGTTGTGTTTACAGAGCGTGAAGAACTTCCGGGACAAAATCACCTGGGCGATATAAATATAGATACTGAGATATAACTATATATATGTATATATATGTGAGTTATGGAGGTCGCATATGAAATTGCGGTCAACAAGAAACTTAGAGATGAGTGAAATGAGAGGGAGAAATATAAAGAGCCTCCTTTGTCGTGGTTTGTCCCGTGGGCTTTTCATACCAAGTAAATTCCAGCCAGAAATTTTATAAAATATACGAATGAACCAAGTAAATTATTAATGTGAGTTTTAATTTACATGTTAGTATTAATATTATATAATATCAGACCCCAGAAACTTAATACGACTTAAAATTCACGTCTATATTTATCTTGGCTTGATCAAATGGCTTCAAAGCCGAGCTTTGGACTTTATCACACCAGCGGCTCTTATATATCACGTATGTTTAATTATGGAATATAAAATATAAAATCTATGAGTACTTACTTCAAAGGCGATGAAGAGATCTGAATTCTGGTCATATGAATATTTTAAATCTGCAACAAATATAATAAATATCATTTTTAAAAAAGTCTTACATATAAAATAAAGGATTTGTTGGCGCGAAAAAATTTTCCTTTTCAATTCATAATTCAAATAATTTATCAGGGCAAGTAAACATTTTCTTGGTACGATTATTTTTATAGAAGTGGACAAAAGAGAGCTTTGACGATTAACATATTGCATTGTTGTACATAATCTGTGCACATAAAGCTAATCTAGACCCAGCAAGATTCATAATATTTGAGAAACTCGTGTTATCTCGTCACCATAAACTGACTATACATACCGGTCGAGTTTCTCCAGATTTACTGAGGTCATAAACCATCATATTAGCAGACTAGAACAGCACACGATCCACGTGTACGTGCCAGCCCAGACGGTGCAACTAATTAGCTCTTACCCCGTGTAATAATTCAAAATAGAAGAGGGTTACGTCAACGCGTGACGAACCGAGAGCCCTCAAAACTCAGCAGTAATAAAAAAATAATTTCTCCAGTTACTCTTAGTGCAGTGTCTGGGGGAGACGGGCAGTAGAATTATAACTTGAATGCTGAATGATAGGGCATGTAAAGTCAATTGACTTAATCACGTGGATCCTCTCGAAGCAAACGGCACACAAGTGTCCTCGTCTGCTGATCATCCTCGCATTATACATCTACATGTACACGATGAAATACTAGAATGGATGATGAGGACGATGGGAAGCATACTGCGAATAAGCATCATGTCAAGTCAATTCTCAATATACACCACCAGTTGCCCCCATCCTGGTTATCATCACTCCCGACCCTCATCTTGTCGGTCTACACCGGCTGGATTCCATCCATCCCAACTGATTGGTACCGGTTGGCTGGTGTTTCCTCGTTGCTGGAGGTTAGGTACACGCAATCAGCTTTCTGTTTGCTCAGGCTACAGCTTGTTATCCCATTTGTATGCGCGCAGGTGGACGAGAGCTTCGAGCATCGGACATCGGACATACGTCCCTCGTCCCATACAATAGAGCCTGTCTCATTAATTTGGATTTAACTGGTAATCAAAGTAATATTGCACTCGAATTCATCAGTCTTCATCAGGGTTACGTAGTATCTATACCTATAAATTACACATTACCTTCAAACCATCTGTTTTCAAACAGCTGTATATGTTTGCATTTATTTAACGGTTCCCGTGGGCTATAAAGCCACGATCGTTGATGGAAAATTTACGTACATATACTTTATATATGGGTGGAAAGGTGAGAAAAAGAAATCCCGGGATGATATTATTTTAGTGACGTCAGTGAAATTTTTATGACACCGCAGTACGAGGTAATATCGGTCGGAAATTGGAAGTGGTAGATTGAAAAGAAAGTAGAGAAGCCGTAACATGTAATCAAGTTTGAATAAAGTACATATTCCATCGGAGATGGATATAAGAAAAAGCCAAAGAGAAAAGAATAAGAGGGATTGCCGGGCTGAGGGCTGAGGGCTGAGAGCGGAGAGTTGAGACAGGAAAAAGGAAAAATCACCCAGGAAATTGGCTCCTAATATAAATCAAGATGGGCATCCTCTTCCTTTACTGAGTCCTTATCACATCCCATGTGTCCCGCCCACTCTCCCTTGCGTTCTTCTTACACTTACTCATTCCCTCGCTCACCCTGCACGTAGTGGTTCCGTGGTTGTTCGAGCTGAGGGTCCAGGGAACTCCCTACACTTACTCGACCTTCGCCATTACTCCCTCGTTCCTCGTCTCCATCAAATCTCAGGCTCATAGCCCAAGGACTTACCTCCTTCATCAACTACAGTAACTCATTTTCTGGTATTACCCAGCATTATTGTAATACTCTTCCCAATCCCTTTCTAATTAATTATTATTTAGGTCATTTTTTAAATGCCATGCCTTTATATGTTCAATTTATTTAATTAATTAAATAAAAATACTCCAGCATTTCATGGTTCCGCAGAATTGTGCTCGATAGCTTTTAGCTTTGATGTCAATATTTTATATCAATTCCCGACTTACGGTCTACTAAATTCGTCATTTTCCGTTATAAAAATATGCCCGTGAATATTTTATTTGGTTAAAAATAATTTAATACAAATAGTCGTATCATATATGCAGTATCTGAAATTTCTCGCATACTAAACTGGTTCACTCAATTCTTTATTCTTTCCAATATAAATTTTAGTTAAATTTTTTATTGTCAATAACAATGGGGTAAATATTGCATCGATATTTGTAATTAAAAAAAAAAAAGGTCGTACAATATTCATTTCAACTCTGTCATCAATTTCATTTGATTAAAAATATTGATCGTCAAGTTACGTATCATCTGATCTGGTTTTTAATTTAACAGAGACGAAACATGTTAACAAAATAAACTATTTTCTAAACAAGCGAGTGAAATATTTAAAAGAAGCCTTGTCATCGGATGACTGTAACATTGCGTGAAGCTTCGATTTTATTTATAAAAAAACCTCGTATTCAACGTCACAGAGCATTTTTAATCAACGCTACCGCGGAAAACGGTTTCGAGGACATTGACGTGCAGACTGTCGACGCAACTGATATTACAGTCGTAAAAGTTTCATGAATCAAGCCCCGCGGGAACAGCTCCAACGAGGTCGTATTTCCCGCACTCTTCGTTCTGCAAAACACTGTTGTGACATTTTATCCTGGTTTTTTTCACAAATTGGAAATTGAAAATTCAAAGGACTAAATTTTCATTCCTTTTCTCCCATTTAAACTCTCGCCTATTCAAATACTCGCATACATTTTTCGTCATTTATGTCACTACTTTCGCTGGCCTTTATTGTAAAACAAAAGCATTTACCTTTTTTTTTTTTTTTTTCTGGCGAATAAATTTAACAGTCGACTGAGCGAATCAATACTTCTGATTGACAATAAATTCAAACGAAAATAGGATTAAATGAATAAAAGTTGTATAAAGCGGACAAAATAAAAAGTAGGCAATATGTCAAAATGGCTAAAACCGTCGTCAAGTTACATTTTTAGTGACTAAATAAATTGGATTGACGGTTACGGCAATACTAAAAGCTTCGCATGCTTTATTCACTTCTCCGTACATCTATACGCCTATATATATTTAGTATAATATAATATAATATAATAGTACACCACACTATATATAAAAGTAAAGTGGGGTGGACTAAATGTAATATAGTGGTAAGAATACGCAGAAAACTTAGTAAATTGAAAAGCTTGAAAGCTGAGACGAGCAGAAAGCTTTCTCCGCGTATTCACTCCACTTGCTATTTTATTAATATTTTTTCCGTAATGCAGCCTCACTTTAATATAAATGGAGAAAAACACTTGTATTTAGATTTTTTACACATGAAAAATTATAAATTATTTAAAAATATGAGGTTCATTTCTTCGGCACACGTTTATCCATGTGGATCATAAATTTTTTCTATACCGAGATACTATTTGTGTCGTTGATGTTATTGGATATCTGAAAAAAGACCCGACGTCTCTATTTGAAATGAAATATGTATTTGCATTCTCGGAATAGCTAAAGCCCCTTTTCCTTGTACGAGATGAAACTTTATGTTGACCTCATTTTACAGTCAACTTACGTCGCTACTTAAGTTTCAGCCAGTATGGTACCTTGTCGTATCTTACTACAATGAAGACTTTATTTAAATCTGCTATACATAACTTACTTACTAAAACTAAATTAACTATTTATCGAGTAACGTGAAGACTAGCTTCGCGATCGATAGCTATCCGGCCGACACCCCATTGGTCGATCAATCGGCCGACAAACCTGCTGAACATTGTTCGGGGTATCTTAAATATTTATATGGGATAGAAAAAAAGGGGTAGGCGGAGGAAGGGTATCGTTACTTGAGTTTCCGAGCACTTAACTCGCCGACGAGGGATATCGGGTAAAAATAGCTCTGCAGAAACGCAACACATTCGTCACTCCGCATAAAAGGATACTCACGGGCTTCCTTGCAGTCCACTGCTATATTTCATTGGATTCAATATCTATGTATCTCTATATATATATATATATACGAGTTTTTACCACAATTCTATTCTCACAAGTTACTCGTTTATTCACTCAGCTTCACCGTCTGTTTAAGTGTCTCCGTTTCTCAAACTAAAGCGGCTTTGTGAGCAGTGACGTAAGGACCCACATAGGATCTTATTCTTTCTCCCTTTGCCATCGGAGAACGTCTTAAGTAGGAAACGTGTCATTTTTATAAAAAATGAAGCTATAAAATATCCTTGGTCAGTGGAATTTCAGAATATGAGAAAATATATTTTTTTTTTTCTTACAGTACTGTCGGTTATAAAATTACTACTCAGATATGATAAGATTATGTTCGAATTAAATTTTTGAAGAGCTGCAGAGAACCAATAAATTCGATTAAATCTGTGATTCATTATGAGGTTCAAATTTTAAATGCATGAAATTCCAAATTTTCTGCACTGTGAAAAATTTTTCGTGTGAAAATGGCCCCGAAGACTTTACGTGGTCTACTGGAGTAAATGGACGGTGTGAAATTTTCTTCCTAAAATTATTTTAAGAGAATTTATATGCATTGTATATTTATTATTAAAAAATATTTTTTCTTATCTAAATTCTGGTGAATATTGCTACTGCAGATACACCGTGTCATTTTCTCACCATTTCATATATATTTTCCAAACATACATTTATAGGTAGAGATGGAAAGAGTGTCTGTATCTGTGTCTATGTCTGTGTGGGTGCACTTGGTGACATGGAGGAAAAATTGTAAAAGAAAAATGGCAAGTGGAAAAAGTGGTAAAAAGAAACGGCTGCGAATACTAGAAGTAGAGGAAGTAGGAGACGAAAGAAGAGGCAAACATCTCGCGGGTACTCGTTGAGTGTTTGTATTTACACGTGACCTAACGTATGTGTACATATATACATACTTGGGGCGGGTTTAAAAAAAAGAAGGAAAAGGAGAGTCGCATAAGAGGCGAACGGATATAGAAAGCTAACATCAGAAACGGGTTGTACCTTATGAACTTTGGGTTTTCTCTTTTAGCTGGTTTTCCCTCTGGAGCTGCTGTAATTTTTGGCCGAGTTCCAGCCGGCTGTATTGCTTTTACCTCAAAACGACAGAGACAAAGGACGACATCCAAACTAATAGACTGGGTAACTAAGTATTAAAAAAATTTTAATGTTGCGCTTTTGTTGCAAACACTTTTTATTTTTAAATCTCTTAATTTCAATCTCCCATAAAAGCTTAAATATTTTTGCTGTCCAAGTTCTTAGTGAGTTAAATGCATGTTTAACGTCAAGTAAGCAAATGAAGGCAGTAATGCTGCCAAATATTTTTAATTGTTTCGTTTCCAGTAATAACGCAGCTGAGGCTCAAGAGTTTGGCAAAAAAAAGTTAACCTGGCATCCATAATCCGTGAATCAGGATTAACCCTCTTGAGATGGAATCTCATTAGGTCAACTCAACTGTTATATAACAAAAGATAAGAGTCCAAGAGAACTGTTGGGATTACATAAAATCCTCGAGTAATCCAAGAGGACTGACATTCCGCAGCAAAAGATACAGCCACTCTTTGTTATTTTGTATTTCTCTTGGACATCTAACCTTAATTTCGTATCTTGTTGTGTAACGAAACGTAAATTCAGCGACGAATTTCACAAACGACAGAGTAAACAAAAAATCCAGGCATTCTAATAATGGCAACATTTTAAAATATTTGTTCTCTTATTACATAAATATAGAACAGAGGGAAATGTACGAGTGATAAACGGGAAATTTTTTGCCTCTATACCTGGACGTAATAAAGCATGACACCGGGAGTTGAGAGCGATGTAGCCGAGCAAGCTTTGGGTTATGAATGCCGGTGAGAAATGAAGGTAACTTTGGATCGTTTTTCAAGATTTTCCAAGCTCACATTTCTTTCTATTCTGATGATCGAGACGGTCGCATGTCAGTAGTACCCCCTGACGCCTCTAGCTACCAAATGAAACTCTCTTCATCTTTCTTTGTTCCTTTCTTATATTATTACTCTTCTTACTCCCATTTTTCTTTCAATAGATATATGTATAAACTACTTTGCTCAGTACGGCAAAGCTTTCGCTTTTCAAACGAGCACTGATCGCTTCCGGAGGGTAGGGCCGGGTCGCGCCACGGGAACTCGCAATCGATTTTCCTGAAAAATGACTCGGAATATTACGAGAGCAATGGGAGAGAGCCAGCCGTGACGAGGCAAGCGTGAAAACTTGCTAAAGAAAAAGAATAATAATAAAGTAGCAAAAAGTAAAATATATTTCAAATATATATGTATAAAGAAGCAGGAGAGCCAACATAAAATCTTGAGGTTTTACTCGCTTCAATTCATCAAATGTTAAACCCAAAGCTCTTTTGCTTGCTCACTTTTAAAACTCGGACTTTGCCTCTCAAAGCTTCAAAATTTCGATTATTATTATCCATCTTATTTTTTATTCCGATTCACATCAAAGAGTCCACCGAAAATATTAAATTTATTCAAATATTCAAAATGATTTTCTTCTGCTCCAAGTGATTTTTTATTTAAATAATGAGTGCACATGCTTTTATAAATTTACTATGACAATTTTCGTAGTCTCTTCTGGAAGATTTCACCACCACTTTGAGCCAACGTGCCGTCATGTAAATGAGCTACGAATTTATATATGTATATATGTATTCGTTGTGAATGCTGTAGATAGACAAAGACCAAGACAATGACAATGATGACACACACATGTTTTTATGTATAAACATATATCCGGACATATAGCGTGACTCGTTATAAAGCCACATTTAAACGTACAACTTCCTGAAGCATTCAATGCAACATACCTTCCTTCCACCACCAACTAACTGCATTAATTCTATTTCCAATTACAAGTCACTTGTCTTCTGTCTCTCCCCCATCTTGTTTTACTTCAAACGTTAATTGACACAGTCTAATTGAAAATTGCTCCGGCCCCATCCCCGAAAAACAAATACACAAATTACTTATTCGACGTCAAGTCGGCCCTATTTAGTGGCAGTCCTGAATTAAAAGCATTGTAAAAAAATTTAAAAGCCAGCACTGCGAAGAAAACGCTATCGATTTTATTCAGTATTTTATCGCATTAAAGTACAGGCGATCGGTTATTTTATGTTTTGCTTTTTATTTTTCACTCCCAGTGTATCGTGTCGTTTTCCCTGCCCACGATCGCAGTAGATTGATTTTCTCTTACGGCCAATAGTCTCCGATAAAAGAAAATGAAAAAATAATAAAACAAAATCATCTCTCTTTTCTTAGGGAAAATAAATAGAGAGAATTATTTATATTTTAGATACATATATATCACGAGATTCATCTGCTTTCAATTCCATTACTTTTCATTTATTTATTTATTATTTTTATATTTTTCCAGCAATGGGAATAAAATATTAATAATTCATGACATACACTACACATCTCTTTCTGCTAGTATAATTCACGGCTTTTTAGATAAATACATACACGAGAAATATCTTTCCAGAAGATATTCTGCTCGCATTTATGTACTCTAGTGTACCTTAATACTTATCTACATATCGTCGTGTTTTATAGCAAAGTCTACACTTTACACTCTTCTCTTCAGTTTTCTCTATGCTCTAGACTAGCTTGTTTCATTTTCAATGGGCACAAAAAAAAGAAATTCAAACAAAAGAAATATGCCGTCAAAGTGAAGCCAATAGCTCACAAAAACACGCATGCTTTTGTATTCCGAGCTCCTGCTTCGTTATTTTTTAAATTCTTATTCTTTTTCCTCAGTAAGTAAGAAAAAAAAAATTCCCATATTTATATATGTATTTTCTAGCTCTTTTTTGTAGTGCAGGTACAACGGGCCAATGATATTGTGACACGAGTATTATACAGTTTTGATATCACGAGTGCTTTTACAGCGACTCAAGTGATTGCACGGGAATAAGCATTTTCATTTTCATGGCTCAACAAACTTTAAATCCTTTGACGTTATGCAACTACTGCTTTCAATGTATTACGTGTCAACGCAAATTCCATTGACTTTTCTATTTTCACCTCTTATTTACTATTTCCCAAGTACTTTTAACTTTTCGCTCTCAAAACGTTCAATTTTTTATTCAACACAAATTTCATTTAAAATAAATTAATACTGTAAAACTCTTTAATTAAAATTTTTCATTAAGCTCTCAAAAAAATAACTGAATAATGTCTCTCAATTTTTTTTAATTAAAACTTTATTGAAAATTTCCCGCGCTCATTGAAATCGGATTTAGTTCACTACTCGATGAAAGTGAAAAATATTTTAAGTAAATGAATTATTTCATTTTACGGCCATTAAGTTGGGCTAAAAATCCATTAATTAACGGTGAATTAAATTAACTTTGTTATAATATAATAGTATAGGGCCCTTATGTGGTTTATTTTAACTATGACGTAACAGCATTTAGACTAAAGCTTTCATCCAATTTTCCACCAGCTCCAAAGTTTTCGTCAAGACCTCACTTGCTTACCGCGGAATATAACAAGATTAAGATCCTTCGGAGTGTTTTAAGTTTCAATGCTTAAAGGAATAATAATTTAATGCAGTCAAATGTTGCATTATTCAAAAATAATAATAATAATAATAATAATAATTTAATGCAGGTTTACTTTGATCATAGGACATGTGTCCTCTAATGACCATAAAAGGATGTGTACAGTAATTTATATCGATTCCAATAATAAGATAAAACGAGAAGAAAAATTTAAATAATAATAATGGAACCCCGTAAAGAAATTGCAACTAAACGAACTACGTCATTGGCATATTATTTTCAATCTGTTCCTGATGTAATAAATAATTGTAACATAATATTTTAAAGTTTGCAAGAGTCGGAGCCGTGGTGGTCGATGGAGGTAACGAGTTCCAAAACATTGTACCCAGAATCAAAAATGGCTTCTGATAAATTTTTGTTCAAGCAATTGGCGCTATAAGTGTATCAGTTCTGTTGTTATTGCGATGTCTAGCAATGTTGATATTTAATTTAATGTTTTGTTAATAATAATGATAATAAATTTGTTGCTACAATAAGAATAAAAATAATAATATAAAATTACCTCTATCGTAGTTGTCGCGGATCTCGAGATTTCATTGTCATCCTTTTGAATCGCATTTCTGAAATCACACAAATAAACTCAAATTAAAATTATTATAATTATTATTTACAGAAATTGTAATAGAATTATTATTATCATTATTGTATTGTTGGCAATGAATTCGTAATAGAGATAATTGTGAAGATTGAGTGAGATTTGAACAAAGAGACATATCCCATTGAAATCTTGATATCATTGCGCTTAAATCGGGATTATTAGCACACCAGGCGTTACCGGGACGTCTACTGGTTCTAGTACTGCTGGTGCAAACAAGAGCGGTTATACTCATGGCTCTTTACTGCATATTGCCGCAGTTTCATATTTCAACGCCTGCCGCCGGAGGTGCTCCGGACTCTGCAGGGAAATCATTTCAGTTGGTTAAACGAGCAAGACTGCTGGCTGGTTACCTCCAATGTCTCCTCTATTTCTCTGATTTTACTCAAATTAAAGCCTTCTAGCAGTGGAAAAAAAAGATAAACTCGATCCTAATAGACCGTTTTAGTCAAATTATTTTACAACCCAACACTTTGGCGCTAAATATTAAACTGGCGAAATTTAAATAATTTACGTGAAATTATTTACAACAGCTTTTAACATTTAAAATTAGTGGAAATTGTTGCTGGAAGAAAATTGTTCACGAGACTGTAAAATACGAGGGACAAATAGCGAATAAGGCGAAGCATAAAAATAACTGATATTGAAAAAGACGAAGAAGATAGACGTCATAATAAATTCAAATGAAATTTTATTTTTATTTTATTTTTATTATTGTGGATTCATTTTTCTATCCGCTTTGAGATAATGGAGAAAAATAGAGGGTAAAAAGGTTTATAAGCCAATAGACTTTTCATTTTCACGTAGGCATAATCATAATAATATAATTCAATCGGAGCGGCAAAGCCGAAAAACTTATTTGCCTCAACAAAACCTGAGTGTAACGGCGTAAAAAAAATTCAATTGGAGTTTAGCAATCTCATCATTGAGATAAACATAAAGAAAATCTGGTGAATACCTCGAAAATAGTGTAATGAAAAAAAATTTTCTCCTTATATTCAAATGGAAAATAAGTAAATACTCAATTCCTAGCGAAATAAATATAAAATTTTGATGGAGTTTATTGGGAATGATAAAGTGAAAATTAAACTCAATCGGAATAGTAAAAATAAATCGCGAAAAAACGTCAACACGATTTCACCAAATAGACACTGAATCGATCAACGTCGTCTGGGGTTTACAAATAACGAGTGTTCATTCCGTGAGGGACGTCTTTGCTGATAGATTTAAAACGAATCCACCGCATTATTCTTTCGTACTAGTAGCCAAAACCTTTACGAGCCATTTTCATCCCGTCATCCATAGTCTCTTCGCTATTCACTAGCTCCACTATCCTGTCCTATCCTATCGATATCTACGAGGATGTCGCTTGACAGAGACTCGTCTGCTGCGACACATATACATAGATATAGACACATCGTAAAACATGACGTTTTATTTTCCGTCTATTCATTCCAGCCACTACATCCAACATTTCGTTCGTTTTTCCTTACTCAGCAGATTGAATATATATATACATATATATATATATATATTTATACATACGATGATACCTGTACCTATCCCTCAAAACTCTCTGATCAAACTTGTCGGCCGAATGTAGATCCTAGATTCGTATTTACATTCGTCCAATGCGGTATTGAACTTTGCGATCGTCCCGAATCCGAGTTCTACATCCTGCGGTTCCTATATATTTATACTTCTTTACAACTTTCACCTGATTTCCACCGAAAACTTTTCTACACCCACTGAACCACATTTACCTCGTTCAGCGAAATTGCTCTCAATCTTTGAATTGAATTTTAAAACCCGCCCAATAAAATCAAAGTCGACGACTGAAAAAATACCAACGTGAAATTTTTATGGAAAATAAAAAAATACAATTTACACATTCAATGTTGTAGACTATTTGTGAAAAAAAATATCCCAATAATCTCTCGTATTTTTCTTTAAAATTTTCTGTGATAGTGAGTAAAAGTTGACATTGCATGTATATTTTTCATCAGCATACGTTCTGCACATCGATTGTCAACGTGAACTTTTCTAGTACTGTCAACAAATATCAAAATACAAATTTAATATTCAGAGTAATGTTTGCCGAGCCGAAAAATAAATACTCGATGGGTAAAAAATTTTGATTATTTTTATGTTATACAGTTTTATTTGTTTCTCTTCATCATACACAGATGTATTTTTTTCTGTTTTGTTTTATTTTATTTTCGGACTATTTTTGTTTATATACAAGATTGCTTTTATTTTCATAAGTGACGTATGGACAACATCCGTTTGAGAAAGGATCGCCGTTTCCATCTCGTATTCACAATAGTTGCAGCTGCATTTGTACGTCGAACTATTACCGCAGAGACTTGTGAAATGCATATTCATTTTATTTCCCAGCCCCACCTCCAGCTACTTTCTTCCTCTTATGTATTAAACCCTCCTTTTTTCTCTCTCCCACAGACACCTTTCACATCCCAGTCGCCAAAGACAAACACACCGGAGCTTTCACGAGTAGCTACATTCGCATTGGTTCCTCTCTTATAAACTCTCTTCCTTTCCTTCCCCTTCTTCTTTTTTTTTTATTTCCATTTTCTTTCTTGTTCCAGTCACTTTTTTTTCGCTTTTTCAGTTCTACTCTGAACAGCTTCCTTGTTCTTGTTCGCGAACAAGTTTTCACGTTGAGTAGCGCCCAAGAGTTCTACGGAAGCTCAAACTTTTCTCGACGGACCACTGTGGCGATCTGATGCTAGATGACTTTAGATTGTTCAACATTCTTCAGAGTTACATTCCGTCGGATATTACAAAATATTAAACTCCATCATCAATTAACTTTTTTAACTTAACATTTTTCTCTCTAGCTCGGTGTATTATATATTCTTTCATAATGAATATTTAATATCACTAAATTAAACTTATACAAGCTCCGTCTTAATCCCTCCTTTTTTTCAATAATTTATAATTAAACTTAAATGAAAAATTCCAGAGCTGTCGGTTCAAAGGCTTTAATCTTTCCCACAATATATTTTTATTAAAATTTTTTTCCTCATACGATTTAATAAAAAGTAAATTGCTCATCATCAAACTCAAAAGCCATTGATTAACAATCAAGCCAAGCAAGAGCCCATCATTTGTGCCAAAAGAGCCACTCTGTGGTCTTTGATCGTGGCCAAGTAAATACAAAACTCACATAACATATCGCAGCTTTGTAATCATTTGCTGACGCATCGATGATTCGCTCGATAAAAGTATTAAAGACAATCTCGATTAGCCTGCATGCACATGCGCGGGCACATAACTCGTTTAGAAAAAATTCAAAGGAAAATAATTTTTTATCGGCTCAGCCTCCCAAGACTTTTGACGGAAACATAAATAAAATCGCATATGTCAATCATTAAAAATTACCATGACGCTCATATATCGTTATATACATAAAACATACAGGAAAACAAATTTTCATTGTCTTTGATGTGGCGTACGTATGAGTTTTGCACAATAAATGCTTGGGGCTACCAGCGGGAAATAACTCTAACAAAATATAAATTTATCCATGCAGTTATAACTTTGAAATGTTGTAGAGGATTAAAAACTATACGGGTGGATGTTCAGCTACTGAAACTACTATATAATATACGAGTTGAAAAGCATATATATATATAAATATATATGTAGGAACCAGGTTGCTCTCTCATAATTGTGACTAACTTGGATAATACACGATGCGCTTGTATTCAGTATATACTTGGAGGCGGCAAACGTGCCTTGTTATATACCCGCAAACGTACCAAGTATTATTATGTCGACGAGGCTCATAGACTCATACGCAAATATATGTACCACTTTCACACACACACATACTTATTCTGTATCCCAGCTCTTGCGTCATAAACCATGAAATTCTATGAAACCTATTGAGATTTAATACACCTTCAATCCACTATAAATTTATGGCGTATTCACCGCACGCTTACCATCCATCCGATACAATGAAAAACTCTATTATGTATTCTCATTCGAAGCCATGAAAAATAATCCACTTGTGTTGGATATATTGTTATGGTAACAATCTGAAATTTTATTTATATATCGACATTATTTTATTAACGTATGCATGAATAATATATGCGCTCTATAACCGGCATTTTAGCATCGATCAATTTATTGAATTAATTCGGAGACGAATCTCGAACCTTTGCGGCAAAATATGCTTTACGTGGCGGGTTTTTCGTAACTCCTCTAGTTCTCTGTATGAATAACCATAAAATTTTATCCAGCCGTTATGGAATACTCTAATATTTTTTATCGTAAATTTAATGTCAAAACAAACACGTTGATATAAAATCCGTTACGAAATATTAACTTTTCATTATCTTTATAGCCGAGAAGAGTGAATTAGTTATTTTTTGCAAATAAGTATCATCGCGAAATTTTTGAAAAAATGCAACTGATAAAATAAATCGGTTATTGAATAAATTTGTAAATATTGTAAAGGCTTTGCTAGTGCAAATAATTTAGTCCTTACTTTCTAAACCTGAAATAGTGTATATACACTCTTTTTCAGTGGTTTTCACTGTTTCAGTTTTAGAGAGTAAGAATATTATCTACGAGAGTAAAAGATTAAAAAGATATTAAAATTTTAAAAGTCTTAAATAAACCAAAATTATAACTGTCAGTACAAAGAGGATTATAATTACTTATTAATCAATAAAAGTTGTGGCAGAAAGATTACCAATCACAAGACAGCTAATTCAATATTTATATACATTTGAAGTTTCTGAATTATTGAAACCCTCATCTCAATGCGAACCGGATTGAGGTCGACTTTAATCTCCCAGTCTGGTAAGAGACAAAATTAATAATTATAATTCGAAAATTTCAAATTTTAGATAAATGAATTTTACACAGAAAAAAGAATGTTCTTGAGGTAAAAAGTTTGTACTGCTCCCAAGAAATTATTTGCATTATAAATTTAAAAAAAAAATTCTCTTGGAGCAAGAAATTATTTTTTTCTGTGTAGAGGTTGATGTAAAAAAAAAAAAGTGGTTTCGATAAATGTCAATTATTATATCAATTAATTATTGTAAGAAAGTTTTCAGTGATGCGATACTAAGTAAAGCCTCTTAGGTCGCTTATTAGCTCACCCTCGAGACTTTGTCATCTTAGACATTCAGCCGCGTCCATTAACGCGATTGGCTGAAAGCCGGTGATGCCGAAATGTGGTAAAGACGTCAGAGCAGCGTCTCTTTCACCGACCAGAAGACAAGACTTGAGGGAGATTGTTGTTACTTCCGTGGCTTATCCTCGAGATCGATCGCCCGACACCTATATTCACTTTACCGCTGTGAACCTGAATGAGGATTTACTATCCTATAAACCAAACACCGACGCATCCCCGAGAACGACTAGACAATGTACCGGATAAAAAATACCTCGAGGTAATAAATTTAATAATTTTATTTTATTGGAAAAATTCTATCTAAGGATTATTTTATAACTTTTAAATTAATTTAAAGACTACAGACTATTTGATATGGGAAAAAAAAAGTAATTTATGGATGGAAATATAAATTTGTGGAGAACGACGTCAAATAAATGGCAGAGTTATAGGTGCAGGTATTAATGAAAAAAAAAATGATAATAATAATGATAAAAAACGCATTGATAGTGAAAGAACCGGTAACGATACGGTCGTAGTGCCTTGATATTAATGGCAGTCATATAGCGGTTTTACCGGAAACTATTTCGGCCTCGCTTTTCTACTCTACTGTCCATCTCTACTTACCTATACATATATATGGATGTGTGTATATATGTATTTTTAAAGTACATAAACTCTTGATGGCTGAAAAGTATATTTTCTATATATAATAGCAACGCTGCAGGAAAGGCTCGAAAGTGCAGGCTGCTCTTTCTCACGTTACAAGTTCGCCGCACTGCGGATTTAATTTTCAATAATTTATTAACGGAATCTCAAAATTTTCTCCAGACCCGTATTATGCAGGAACTCTCAAGTGTACATGAATTTATAATCACTGCGGATGCCGTGTTCTGAAGTACGAAAAAAAATCTGATCTGTAATTAATAATGTATAAATTAATGCAAAGTTATGCAGTTTATAGTTTTTTGGGGTTGAAACTGCTGACGCGCGGCGGGGATGAAACAGACGTATGATGAAAGTTATGTAGATAGTTGTGCAATAAAAGTAACAATATTCGAGTCACGATTAGCAGTAAAACTCGGACTCGAATGAAAAGTACAAGTTTAACGCATCGATCAAAACTATGTCTGGCGTATGCTGGAGAGTTTACTACTGATGGTGTGCATAGTTGTGCACACCGTGGTAACGGAGATGCATCCAGCTTTTATATATTCGTATAAATATGTACTTTTGCGCGCCGGGTGGCGGTGAGAGAGACAGAAATACTGAAGAGGAAGCCCATTATTCCTGGAGCGAAATTCCACGGCGAGAAATATTTCACTTGCGCCGCCGACAAAGGTCGTTTCGCTGAAAACGGCCATAGTAATTTCGACGCGAGCGTGCCATTCCCTAATATTTCTAGCTCTTTTTTTTCATTTTACTCTCTCTTTACCAGTATTATTCTTTATTTTATTTTTTTTAAAATCACCATACATTTATCTGCGGACTCTTTCTGCAAAGAGTGAGAAAAATTTATTTAACGGGAAAAAAAACCCAACAAAGTTTTATCGCAAAAGTGAACAGTAAATAGAAAAAAATAGTTTCTGCTCCCAAGTGTTTTTATTTCAACTGTGCGTACCACATTGTTACTCGTGTCAGAAAATGTTTGTCGAGTTGCCAAATAAAATTCCAGCATTCAGGTATTTGTCGCATTCCTCAAATAAAACTCTTTGAAAAGAATTTATAAAAAAAATTTAGCAAAATTTACGTAGATATGAATTCACTGTCATCGAATACCACAACATTTTTAGGGAAAAAACGTTTATCCATCACACTATTCCTGGCAGAGTATCGCTGATTCAAACGCTGTACCAATTTCGGTCTGGTTTCGAGTTTTGAGCGTCGTACCAAGAAAAAAAGACCCAAGAGCTGAAGAGACCGGAACTCAGATAATTGCAATAAAACCACATGCTGTTTCCAAAACCTTGCAAACGGCAAAATGTCACGGCAGCTCACTAACTACTGCTTTGAAAAATTTTTTCTATTAAAAAAATTTTTTACGTTATTTTCAGCTGAAAGCCCCACGAGATTTATAAAGCTTTCTTTGGCAAAACATTTTTATTTCCACACAATTTATCGCACAATGTGGATTGTGTGAATTCCTCTAAACGACTCGGTGTCAAGCTAAATCCATAATCCACCTGAAATTATCGTTCCCATTCCCATTTATTTTATAACTGGAATGAAATTAAAATAAAAAATAAAAAATCGTTTAAAAAACATCAGACTCGATAATTTAAGAATCGTAACAGCAAGTTAACGTACAGAACTTAAGGACCCGGGCTTATGGAGACTGAGAACTGTAAGCTTACCACGAGCTTAAGGGATTACAACCCTAAAAAACTCTTAAGTACTTTTGATCAATTCGACAATTTAACTATTTATACTTCAATAAAACAACTCTAATTGGGCTCATTATTTTCATTCAATGAAGCTACTCGCTGAAAAAGTCTTGTCAGCAAAAACTACTCGAGGTATTTGTACACAAATATGGACGTTTATATCACTCGTACGGTTAGGATTTGCGAAATGTTGAATTTTAGCCCTTTGAGCACAGCAAGCAACCGCTTACAGCTACGCGGAGAATATCTAATCGGAAGCTCGTGAATCACGTAGTCGTGGTTACATTACGAAGCAGGCTTGCATCGTTTCGGTTCATTTAATCGGAGTTTCTGGATTAACCCTGCCGTTGGATAGGAGTGATGCGGATGGTTTGAGGGACGCTGTGGTTCGTCTCTGCCGTTACAATGTTCCCGTACCGACAGACCCTACTATACCATGCCGTCGTTGTCGTACACTATCTCGACGTCGTTCAAACAACATGAAAATGTACAAACTTTATGCTCGTTAGATACGTAAACAGACTGGGAGCTTGTGTCCCAGTCATCCCTTTTTTTTATTATTCTCAGCATACTGCCGGTGAAAACGGCGGTTGCTTTGCTTTTAAATCTCCAGCTTTATTTATTTTAATGACTTTGAATAAATCTTCCTGAGCACATAATATCTACTTATGATAAGCTTTCGTTTATAATATTTTTGTTTGGAATTCTCCACCGTTGGCTTTTTATAAATATATTAACATGGTCTTTAGCAAGACAAAGAAAATAATAATAATAATAATATTGACAAGAGATGCAATCGATTGGTGTTAATGGAAACGTGAGTCTCTTTTACGTCACGTCATTATCGTCAATGAAATCACTATACATATTCCTGCTGATCGTGATGATGCTGAATAATCAATCATACATCATTCTATTCACGCGGGTTAGAGTTGATTGTTTCCGTGACAAATCACTCGTTATATCTGCGATCCGACTGCGTTAATACCAGCTCCCAGTTCCACTAATGATCGGGCATTTCATCACGTAGCTTGTATATGATATATATCATCAGATCATCATCCACACGAATATTTTCATGTACTAAAATTCAGCATTTTACGTGACGATATCATAATTTTTAAATTAAATAATAAATAGAGAGAACTGGAGGGGGGTAAACTGTCAAAAATTAGCGGAGCGGTTGACTGTTTTTTTATTTACTCCCCTGGGAGTGAAATTCACTCCTAAAAAGGATCGTAATCAGTGCATTAGTTTTGGTTCGATTTCCGAACTCGAGATTTAAACAGATTTGGTTTCTGAGTATTTTTGAATAGACATAAATAAACTATTGATCTGCTCGATCTGTTTGACATCAGAATTCAATTAAAATTAAAAATAATTATTTAAACAAAAAAAAAAAACTTTTCATTATTCGATAAGAGATAACGATCAGAAATATATTTTACGAAAGCAATATTCCAATAGCAGTTTGTCAAATCTAAAACAATTAAATGGCGATAATAAATTTTGAGGGTAGGAATAGATCGGGAATCTTCAATTAAATTCGGTGGACGAATAGCTCCAATATCTTGATTCAAACGATTCACAAAAACTTTTTTTCTTTATCTCTCTCAGTTATCGCTCTTTCACTCTTTCACTGTTGTCTGGTCTACTGATGTACAATATAAGTGGAATTCCGATGTGAATCGTGGTTACGGTGCAATACTATACAGAGAGTAGTCGACCTTATTTTGTAGCACTTAATTTCCGGTTGTCGCACGACGTTCACCCAGCCCGTGCCCACGCTAGCTCTACTTCTACCCATTACACTTCTATTGGAAAACCTATAAAATCTCCAGGCTTTCATTATACTTTCATTTTTAAATTTGTTGTTAGCACAAAAAAAAATTAAATAAAACAAAATGAAACTTTGTTTCAACAACTTTAATTTATTTATGTATTGTTCCGTTTAATTCTCTTAATGGACAGACCTCTTAAGCTTTATTGTCAACATTTTAAGACGCCAAAATAAACTGCTTCATCTAAAATAAATATTTTTTTAAATTATATAATTTATTTCTTAAACGATTTTATACACGAAGTGAAATTTATGGTAACAATTACAATATATTGTGGGAATGGTTCCCATACATATTATGGTAATAATTACTATAAATATGAGCATAATTCCTATAAAATATCGAAATAGTTCCTATAGAATGATGGTAATCGTTACCATGTCACTATGGTATTTGTCTTCGTAATCATTACCATACATTATGGTAATAATTCCCATAATGTATGGAAATTATTGCCATAATACATGGTAATGGTCACCATAATATTATAGTAATAGTTATCATAATGTTATGGTAATGGTTACTATGCATGATGAAAAAAAAATGCTAACTGTCACTATCGTGTAATAGGGAATGATTACTATCCGTATGTGATAATCATTATCATGCTTTTATATCAAATATTCGTTTCTCGTATAGTAATAATTACATTTACCGATAGTAATAGTTACCATCTGTATAGTAATATTTCTTATGTCTGAAAAATTTGAAATTTTTCCTTCTAAGATAGTAATGATTACCATCATGGATAAGAATGGCAACCATCTTCGATAATAATATTTACCATCTACATAAGAATGCTTACCATCTCCGAGAAAAATTAACATAAAACAATGAGAATCATTAAAATGTAAAGATGGGAATATTTACTGCGTTAAGATGGCAAGTATTACCACTTTTTTTCAGCGTGTACTATTATGGTAATAGTTACCATAATATTATGGGAATGGTTACTATATGCACTTAGGAACCGTCACAATATGATTATAGAATTTACTTCTATTTGCTTATGGGAACTATTCCTATGAGTATGGTAATCATTACAATAATTCGATTACCATGCGATATAGGGGCTGTTATTAATGATGGGAATTGTTCTCATAGTTATGGAAACTTTTCCAGAAAATACGGGTCTATCCCATAATTCCGAATACATGGAAAAAACTGTAGTTACTACAATAGCAGCTTCAGTTGAGGTTACTACAAGTTGGAGTAAAGAAACGTCAACCCCAGCTTGGCATAACCTCAACCACATGTGTAGTAATGTCAGTACTATGTATATAGTATCCTTTACTACATACATAGTACTCGCTACTATAATATTGTGCACCATGGTTTGAAGAAACACAATATTTTTTCCGTGTAATTATTACCATAACGGCATGGAATGATATTTCAAAAACGTACCGGGAACGGTCACTATAAATTTCTCTCCGTATAATGAGAAAAAATATAAATAATCTTATTCAAGAGTATGATTATAAGAAGCAATTTTAGGTGAATAAATTTAAACTTTAGTCTTACTGTAGTCTATTCAAAGTAATACAGTAGTTGAACGACTTCAACAACTCACGCAGACAATTCAAATACTTCTTACTCTACATCTGCCATTTCTCGCTCGCTTATCGCTTTCCGTTTGCAAATATCAATAGCTAACGCTCACAATGCCTGTCATTGACAAAAGAACATGCACAAACACACTATATACTCTATTTAAATAAAAAAAAAGTTAACAATAAATAATAAATAAACAAAATGAAAAAAGCAAGCTGTGAAAATAATTAAAACACTTTATTTATGGTCATTATTTTTGTAACTCAATAAATATCGTGAGTAAAGTCGTCTCTACATTTTTTATATTACAGTATCCATTAACGCGATCAGGAAAAATTAAATCTACGAGCCAATACACGGCCGGCGGATGAATCGATTAAAATTTTTACTGGATAGAGTTGAAAGTCAATAAAGATATAATTTGTATGCATAAAAAAATTTAATTTAATTTTTTTTATAGTTCTGGGCAAAAAAAATTTTGCTTTAAAAAACATAACCGATACTTGGTCGTATGGAATATAAAATTCTGGTATAGATTTTTTTGCAGAAGCATGTGGTGGCTTCAAGACAAAAAGCGAATGCTTACCGGCATCTTTTTTAGCCGACAGTTAAAGAAAATTCAAAGGTAAGATACAAAGTAAAAAGACCTAGATAAAAAGATTACATTTTGAAATGTTGTGTTTTAAGAGAAACTACAACTCTCTGTACATACATTAGTCTATCCAAGACATGTTTCACTTTTATAAATTATATTTACTATGGATTTCTCATTTCGCGACCACTCCTCTGTGTAGGTACACAACAGCAAGTCTAATGTCCTCTCATTACCGAGGTGCGGCCCACCATTTCAATCTCTTTTGCTGGGATCTTGACCTCATCCCCTTTCTTCCTCTTTTATTTTGCCTCTTTTATCTCCATCTCTGTCTTAGTCTCTTGCTCTCTGATGCTTCAGTCCTCTACTCTTAAGTTTTAACTCAACTGCTTGCATGAAGCGCACTGTGTAATATTAAAATTGATGGGAAGGCTCTGCGTGAGATCGCTAAGGGTGCTTCTCCACTGGGTAGCACACACCCTTGTAGCTTCTGTTGGCCTCTACTTTCTACTCCATCTTTTGCCTTCACTCGCGAAAAGAGAACACGAAAGAGTAAAAATACAAGTCCAAGTGGAAGTAGAAGCTACCGGCAGAAAAGAGCTCACGGCACTTCCGCTTTCTACTTACCACGCGATTTTTCCATTCCTACAAATGCCCTCACGCTATGGTATATACATATATAGATTAAGTAGTTGTGTAGAGTGAAATAACCAGTGTACATTCACAGCAACATTTTCAGTTATATCTTCACGCTCGAAGAGACAAAACGAATCTCGCCGGCGGTTTCTGTTGTACACAACGCCTCCAGATGTTAGTGCTTGTATTGTTCGGTCTTTCACATATGATACAAAAACAAAGCAAATAAAAATTATGTAACAAAGTAAAAACAAAGAATAAATAAAAAAAAAAACTTAACGGTATTAAACAATTGTATTTTCTATTTTAACAAAGAAATAAATTTTTATTGGTAATTTTTCTCAAATTTACACTGTAAAAAATTTACAGAGTGAACGCGGATTATATCCGCAGTGAATGCGGAGTAAAATTCACTCCAAGGGGAGTTTATTTTAATATTAAAACTCCGAATCGTAATGAATGTGGATTGAAATAAAATTCAGATCACTCCGAAATCACTCTGCTGAAATGACATTCCCTATTTACTCCCCATATATATATAGACTCCGTATACAGAGTGATTTTTTTAAAAATTCTGAGTGACAGTGAATTCAAATTTAAATAAAATCTGTAATCACTCTGAATTAACTCCCGATTTTTTACATCGTATTAACTTTTTAATCCATAAGTTTGTTTTTTACACGAGGAAATAAGTTGTTAATCTTGATCAGATTTAGATAAACGATGCTCCTTTAAAATACTTTGCGAAATTATTAAGATTTATGGTGAATTTTTTTTTCAGAGTATATTAAAAATAATAAAAGCTCGGAAAGTTTTTCAATATTGAATGATAAATTTCAATCAATATAAAGGTAAAATATAAAATAAAATGTGACTGATGATAATAATAATAATATTAATTGGGTTGTTAACTAAACTAATCAAGTAAAGTAAGTGAGTGTTATTTAATCGAGTACCTGTCGGTCCTCGTTACTATTTTATAAAAAAAAAAAAAAAAAAAGTTTGTTAAAATAATAAAAAGGAAGCGCAACTGTATCTGGCATTCGCGAACACAATTCACTCGTGATTTATTGCTCTTTTTCACTCTGTCCTGATTAAAGAAGTTGTCCAACTTTTCTTATACTTTTCCAGGCAATCGTCTGCCGCCTGCGGCGCTTTTACCTCAACTCGAACCCACCCAGTAGTTACAAGATCCGATTTTCGATCTTCTCAACGGCAACCAAGTCAATGGACTTAGCTTAAGCTTGAAGCTTAAATTTTCAAAGATTTCGCAGCCTCAACACGCCGTAAATACAAACTTTATTGTCATTATCTCATTTTAATTCACCTTCATTATAAAATATATTGCGGCAACTCTTACTCTAATATCCTTAGATAAACAAAAAGCGCCAGTTAATTTACATCCTCATAAATCTCGATAGCAAATCTCTGTAAAATTTTATCTCGACGTATCCCATTGTTGGAATAATTTGAATAACTTTTAAGAAAAAGTAATAAGTAAAATGAAAACATTGAGCAAAGTTACATAAACATTAACAGCAGGTCATATATGTATATATATATAATCAAAATGATTAATTATAATTATAATAAGTTACCTTGATAGACTGGTTATTACATAGATTGCGATCCATCTAAGCACGCACACATGCCCGGAATTTTCCTTGCGTTTTTCTCCCGCCTTATAATCCAACCGATGGCACGTTATCTTAAGGCCGTATCTCGCTCACTCGACGTGGTATCTTGGTGTGTTAATTTATCCAGCTATCGTATGTACAGAGCAGAATTGAGTAGACAAGAGTGTAATAGGCTAGACTAGACCCGACTAGACTGGGCTATAGGCTGCGGGCTGAAGTATAAGAGAGGAAACCAGAGTATGGTAGAGTAGAGTAGAGTAGACACTTTGACTTGTAACGCACACATGCATCCACGCAAACATAAACCGAGGTTGTGGTAGACGTTATACGTAGACGAGTAACCTAATAGCGGGAGTAATAAATTAGTGGCACAGTCCTTGGCCACGACACATGACACCGCATCCGCGGTACTGCTTTGCATCCTCTCATCCTCCCATCGCGATATCAGAACTCAAGACGCTTGTCTACGGATATCACTGACTGCCAGCACAACCACACGGTCAACTTACTGTCACGTGCTAAAAATACACTGTATATATCTATATTTCAATATATATATAATAAAAAAAAGAGTAAGGTATTGAGTGCGGGTGATTGTTCGATTATTATCGCTCCAATAAACAATTTCACTCTCGATTCAATGCGTTCATTTTCACGTCAACGATATCAGCTTATCTGTTTTTAAATTCTCCCATACTCACATTATATTTATCGAATATACGATTTTTTAAAATCTATTTTAATTAAACTCATGAATTATGTATTTTATTTTTTTTATATATTTTTTTCTAAAAATCACCTTCACACGCGTTCCAGATAAATTATACGTTTACGCAATTAATTATTATTACTGTTATTAATAATGAGTGAATTGAACATGTAATGATGGTAATGAGGATGATAATTAAGTAGACGAGTGAAACACATGGTGCAGGACAGAATGAGAATCGAGATGAGGTCCGGAGATGCTGACGGTCGCGCGTCCCGTGATAACCTGTCGAGCGGAGGTTGCAACGTACCCGCAAAACCCCGTGATCGCGTTTATACTCGTATATATAGATATAGATCCGAAGAACGTCGACGACGGCGCCCAACGTACTTTGAGTGTGCGCATTATTTTAACTTTATCCTTATCCTGTGCTCCTACTGGCCTATGCTTCTTTCTCAATTTCTTATACTACTTAATAAATACTGACGAGCCATCGGCGATCGTAAATTACGTCTTTTTATTAACGTGTTAAGTTACATTTTATTTTTTTATTAAGCCTGATAGTATTGATAAATGGGCCGTAACAAATTTAATAATTATTTATGCTTATTTGCGTATTATTAATCGGCGAAATTAAGTGAAATAATTATAATAATATAACCTGAGAACGCACATGAGTGAGTTCACGCATCAGAAACTTAATTGCTCGAACAACGAGGAAGAGTAGAGTGGAATAGAGTAAAGTAGAGTAGAGTACAAGAGAATATAAGAGCGTATTCTGGGGGAGGACGTGCGCAATTTAGTAACGACAGCGATTGCGTTGCTGTTATCTGTTACGTCGTATAGATATCGTCCAGGGCGTCCGCCGTAATTGCTGTTGCCGTTACTGTGTACTGCAGCTGAGAGTCGGCTTTCCCCTCATCACGTACCTTTTTATTCCCCATGACCCTGCTAACAATGAGAGCTACATTTTACAATGCTTGAGATTGCCAGCCGAGCATACTAAATTGGATTAAAATAATTTAACGACGCACGCCTATGTCATTCCAACAATTCTCTGTTTCTCTACTTAACTTTTAATGCCCGATATTATGGCGAATTTTTAACCCACTTCCATTCACTTATTTTTAAATAAAAATTTTAATAACCAGCTCTGATTACTTTTACATGTACAAATAACTTGGGGAATTTAAAAACGAATTTAATCCGCGAGTCCATTAGCTACAGATTTGCCAAAACTATTCAACAAAATTTTCCACATATTTGCTCATTTTATTCTACACCACTACTGTGGTTTCATTTAACACAAATGTATGCTACAATAATAATAACTAATATTCCAAATGCTTTTAACATGTACAAATCTACTTTGGGAAAAATTTGTACGCAGCCATGCCAATAATATTTTATTGGAGTAAATAAAAAAAAAAAAAAAATAAAGCTCTGAATATAATTCATTGTGATATTTAATATTGTAGATATTTTCGTAAAAGCTAATTGCGAAATGTAATTTGAAAGTAATCAAAGGACAGTCTGGATTAAATTGCGCGGTGGAAGGGAGAGTGACAAGCTTTCAGAAGGGTGAGAGTAAAAACACGCGCGCAATACAATCGTATGGTTAGAATGTCAGTATCGGCTGGTACACTCAATTTGTTATGCAACAGCTTGAAAGCAACAATTATTTTCCACTATATGTTATATAATTTCTCGTATACATCATCAGCTTATTCAATTTTCCGAGTGCTTTTAATGTCCAAATTTCGTTTTGTTGTCACCCGATATATCAATTAGCTAAATTACATCATATTTAATTACGAATAGAACTAACTAATGATCTACTCCGAAACTACTTTTATTAATTAGTGCCCATTAATTAAGCGTAGTCGTTGTTAACAATTGGAATCAGAATCAATAGATTTTTTTTTAAGCTCAGTCTTTTGTGTTCGGTTTTATAAATACAATCTATAGCCAAAGACGATTAGGACAATGGAATGGAGAGAATTTAAAGACTCTGGCGAACAAAAGAACGACGAGATCAAGGAAAGATTGTAGTGGTGATAAAGTACAAGATGAAAGATGAAACCAACACAAGATAAAAAAAAATATATATAGAATTGTTTAAGCAACATTCGATGATTGTGTAGAAGATTTTCAATTGTCTCAGTTATTACTGAGCATTTCTTATATTTGTACTTGAACAAATAACTGAAGATTGTTGAAAAAAAAAAATGAAACGCAAATGATAAGACATAGAAGTATTTTATGTCTTATCATTTCCTTCTGCATCTTAAACTCTGAAACTTATTCAGCTCGTGCTTATCAGATTGACAATAATTCTGATAAGTACGAGGAGTCAAAAATTAAATTTAGCAATTCGATAATTAAATTTAAACGCTCACATCGAGAATGTAATTAAATTCTGCGGAGAAAATTGATAATATATATTATTGAGTAACACATAAAATGAATTAAATTACAGGAAATCCTAAATTAATTTTGTAGCAGCAGCTTAACATAAATATACGAGTCATTGAAACAGAGTAAAATGAATTTAAAAAAAAAAAAAAAAAAAAAAAAAAAAATGGAGTGTATTGTATTGTGTAACAGCTTTAGTGCTTACTCTAAAAGCTAGCCACGGTGACAGGCTAAATGTTTAAAGTTTTCCTTGAGCCGCAATCGCACACAGAAACAAGCATCCAAGTTTCTAACAACGGCGTTCCTCCGGCTCGGTGGATTCTCCATTTCACTCCTTCCTTTTCGCGTCTCCTTCATTCCTTACCCATCGCTGGCTACCCAGCTTCTTAGCTGCACTACTTGCGATTCCATAGCAGGCAACTGGGACACAGAACTTACAAAAACCAGAGCTGAGTGTCTAATGTGAATTGTTACCAAACAACTTTTACTTAAATTAAACGTCAAAACACCACGTAAACTACTGGTTATGCAATTAAATTACTCGAAACACTGCTTCTTTAATACATTTTACAACAGTTGGTTATTAAAAAAATTAATTACATATTTTTTAAATTAATTACTTCCTGCACTGTAAAAAATTTACGGAGTGAACGCGGGTTAAATTCGGAGTAAATGTGGAGCGGATGACTGTTTACTTTTTTAATTCCCTCGGAGTGAAATTTACTCCGAAGCGGATTGAAATAAAATCTGTAATCACTCCGAACTCACTCCCGATTTTTGACACTGCATAATCTGTATGATTACTGGTATTACGAAAGCTCATTTATTAACCATCTGTTGGTATAACTTTTTAAAAAAAATTTAGTAAAAGCTTTTCCCTCGTACAGCTGTCATACAATCAACGAGCTCAGTCCAAGTGGATCGAACATAACACCGGGATTTTTCCGCGAGCGACAGTTCTCGTATATATGTGTAAAATATGCATATATAGGTAGAGACATGTCATTCCACGGAGGTTAATGAATCACCGTACTCAGGCTTGCTAATCAATTCTCCCTATCCCGGCTGACGAGATTTCATATACATCCTACTGTTTGATTACTCGTTTTCTCCTTTTACTGCTGATTGATAACTTCCCTATACTCTTCTCTTCCTGTCCGGTGATCCCTTGATGCACGGAAAGTTAAATAAAAAAAAAAAGTTAAATAAAACCAGCAGCAATTGATTGTAAAATAAAAACCTATGGAATACTTTTAACGTCATCAAGCTGATGAATGTTTTACTTTTCGTGTGGTAACTCTGAGAGATTGATTAATGTAACGAGGAAATTTGATAGCTATCGGGCTGTGTTAATTAAATGAATACTATCAATTCCATGAGTGAGTGGGGGAGTAGGTGAGCTTGAATTACTGTGCAAGGTAAGCTAAAACCACAGCAGAAGTTCAGCAAACACGGCGTTAGCTAGAAATCCTTTGATTTTGAGCTGGATTTAGTGTAATCATGTTTGAGATTTACTATCAGCTGGTTTCTATTTGTGGATATCCAGATCGCTACTGTGTGGGTGAACTGAACTTTTCAAAGAATTCAATCGTCCGGTCCCACAGAATCCAATATTAAATACCTGCCGTGGCATTCTTTTATACATGCCCTCACTTTCATATACATAAACTATAAATAGTCGATGTGTGCAATCTTTGAGAATCAGGAATTTTCAATCTCGTGGCTACAGTGCAGGCACAACCATTTGTTATATTGGTTCGTCTCTTTGACACTTTTGTAACGGAAAAATGAAACCTGTGATTTACATTAAATTTTTTTCCCAAAAGTCTTTGAGCTTTGAGGATGCTAATGTGAAGAAAATAAAAAATTAATAAATATTAAATTTACAAACGGAAAATAATTTAAAATCGTAATTAACTTGATGGAAAATTAATTACTGAATTCCGTCGGGTTTCTTCCAGCCTCAATAATTAGTTTTCATGCTTGACGGAGCTTTGTTACTTCAGCCCAAAACTCGCGTTTCCAAATCACTTGACTAGAAACCCAATAACGTTGTAAGAAACATTCCTAAACCCATATCCAGTAGTTTTTATTCGCAAACATCAATTAATAATTACTATTAATTATTTATATTCACAAGTCTAATTAATGTTATTGACAATTTATTGTTACTGAAAATTATACGGATGAAATTAATTCATTATTTTCTAGCAGATTAATAAAAATTTTGATATCAAAATTGATAACTAGTTTTTTTATTTTTATGAATTTCAAATAAGTTATTAGATTTTGATAATTATTTCATTTATTTTGAAATGAATTTTAATATTTATTGATAGATATAGGAAAGGTGTACCATTTTTGGCCACTGTTCTATTTTTGGACATTTAATACTTTATTTTAATTAATGAAAAAGTATAAAATAAAATTTTCATTGTAACAATGTGATCAAAGTATCCGAAAACATTTTAAAAATTAATCATGTCATTGCATCCCTTACAAAGTATTTTATTTAAACTTTTGAACTGCCCAAAACCGGACTTCGTTGCCAAAAACAGTACCGCTACCCACTAGTAACCAATAGAGGTCTAAAATTTAATCTATGTTGGTATTCGATCTAAATTGCCCTTTTCCAAGAGTGTATCCACTTTCTAAAAACAAATTAGTGAAAATCACGTGACAATCACTATTTGGCAGGGAATATACACTGAGAGAACAATTTATTTGAGCCAAATAAATAGATTTATTTGACTACACAAAATCATTTATTTCATTCGAATATATATTTGTTTATAGTTAACAAATCTTGGTTGCAAAAAATTCCAAATAAAGATTTGTTAACTATAAACAAATCATTATTTCATTCAAATGAAACATATCTTTGTTTCAAATAAATACTAATTGGGTCCATTCAAATATGGGGTTTATTTGCCTGAAACAAATCTTATTTGGCTCAAATAAATTGTTCTCTCAGTGTAGTAGCTTATTGCTTGTGAGAAGTATACCACTATTTGAAATAGTGACATACTTTTCGCTAAGAAACAGTGAATAGTCACTATTTTCACTATTTCAAATTTTAGAGAGCACAAAAAACAAATTTTAAAACAGGATTATAAAATTTTAAATCAAAGACGACAAAATCCTGAAACTACACCAAGTACAGTTAGCATATAATTTTCTTGTAGTTTGAAAACACATAAAATACAAGCTGGTCTACACTTTCTACCATCTAATTTTAAGTAACTCACTGAAAAGCCAGAATAGTTGGCATTAGTGTAAAACTCCTAATCTGAAAGTTAAATACAACTATTTCGAGTTTAAAATATAAAGTTTGATAAAATAGCAATCGAATATATTCCGAATAAAAAATAAACATTTCCCGTTTAAAAAAAAGTTTCTGATTTAATAGGATTAAAATAATGACTAATGCATTAGTCACCCGTACAAATGTACAAAATATATTTTTCCAGTAATTTAGTCTCATTTATGAGTGTCTATATTTATGCCGTAGTGTATCTGCACACAATACGATGGCAATTGGCAAAGTCATTATTTTGGATTTAACGTCACGATGGATGTCCCGATGTGCGACACTCGATTCTCGTAAAGATTAAACTTCCAACATATAACTACCCATCGCGATGCCTTATCAACGCGATAGTGCCCCTCATATATACGGACGATAACGAATCCACTGGATTTTTATTGCGCATATGTATTTTTGTTTATTTTTATTTTCATTTTTTTTTTTCATTTATCATACATTATTTCCGAGGTACTTTCAGCAAATAGTCATATTAATGTCTTCCATTAAATCATTTCATATTAATGTTCCATAAAGCTCCCATGCATTATCGCATGGAAATTCCAATTAAATAATTTGTTAATAAATTAATTAATAAATGTATTAATTAATTAGAGTACACACTTATCTGCAAAATAATTACTGTACTGTAAATGCGCAACATTACAGACTATAATGAGATAATTAAACATAATTAATTAGACTGAGGTTTGTGGGCATTAAATTAGCAAATTAACTCCACCACCACTGAAAAACATTATTTTATAATGAAAACTGATTTTTTCTGTATATATATTATATATTGTTGTTTAATCATCGCGGGCTTCTGTTCTATGAACAAAAACTACAATTTAATTTGTCATGTTCTAGCGCCGTCGTCAGCGGCTGAAAATAATTCCAAGGGGTAAAAACACTGGATGGAAAACAATTAACCCAATTCTGTATTCAGCAATAGAAAATAAAACTTTTTCAATTGGAAAATATATAGACTTTTTATTATTATTTTTA
This sequence comes from Microplitis deprimator, assembly GCA_964016945.1. Lineage (NCBI taxonomy): Eukaryota > Metazoa > Arthropoda > Insecta > Hymenoptera > Braconidae > Microplitis > Microplitis deprimator. The sequence continues at coordinate 3,708,534 of OZ024711.1, read as the reverse complement.
TTCAATTACTGTTTAATTAGAGTGAGTTTTAATTTTGGCTTTGGTGAATTTAATTTTGAAAATAAAAATGTTAAACAAATAACACTCAACAGTTTAATTAGTAAGAGAAAGTTTTGTTGCATTTAATGACAGCCTCTGTCGTTCTGAATCCAGAGTATATGTCGCAGTTGTCTTTTGATCAACGAGCCACATAATAAATTCAAGTTTCATATAAATACTGTCTTTGTACATAATTAATTGGAATATTTCATTTGAAAGCTTAATTAAGTAGTTAAATAATAAAATTGTCTATTACTTTCTTAACCTCTTTTTTTATCAACGATCGTCTACACAGTAAAAAATATTTTTGAAAATTAACACAAAACTGTGTGTTAAAACAACATTTTACACAAATTTTTTTGTCGTTTTAACATTTCTCATTTGTGTAAAAAAAAACAACCGAAAAATGTTAATATTCTCATTTGTATTATTTTTGTACTTATAAAAATTTATGTATATATTAGTACACATATCGTGTGTAAAACGAACGGCTTACACTTATTTATATGTTATTTTAACATGTCGTGAATTTTTAAAAAATTACACACGTGTTTTAAAAGTATCAAACTTTTCAAGAATTTTTTTGTGATGGTCAAGATTATTTTTAACATATTTTGTGTGTTAAAAAATGCAATCGATTGCGACAGTTCAAACAAGATAAATACTGTGTTAAATTGACACACAAAAGTGTTAAAAATTCAACACTTCAAATTTTAACACACGTTTTTTTCACACTTCGATTCGTTTCTTACTGTGTATAAGCTTAAGTGACTATGGTAAATTTAACACATTCTTTGTGTTAATTTAACGAATAAACACGAACTATATGTTAAAGTTACATTTCAAAAGTGTTAACACTATTTTGAACAATAACACTCAGAAAATGTTACTTTAGTATCGATTAACATTTTTTTGTGTTAATAATGAACTGATCAATTAAAAAAAAAGAAGTATGTTAAATTAACACACAAAAATGTTAAATATTTAACATAATATTTTAAACACAGAATTTTTTCCTTACATGAATACGAAAAAATTTTTACTGCGTAGTCACCAACGAAAATTCCAAAAAATAAAAAAGTCATGCAAGGGGTTGAGAAAAAAAATAAAATCACCCCCAGAATCAGATTTTTCGCCAATATTTCATGAACAAATAAGTTTGTCAACGTTGTTTGAGTTGTGAAAACTCGTTTTACGTAAATAATGTTACATAAATGTGTACTTAAAGCGTAGATGTTTTATATAAAATGGCTGATCCCAACGGGCCGTGTTATTGCACGCAATCATCCGAATAATATGCAAAGGTCCTTGGACTCTAGTATCCATCGTCTTCCATTCGAGATCTATTGGTGTATGGATCAAAGCTGACTGGTATTCCTTGGGCAGTACAGTAGTAGCATTGCTACTACCACCAGCAATAGAACCAGTCACCGTTGGCTTAAACGAGCCAACGATCAATCGCGATAAATCACGCATCGATAGTTACGATAATGAACCACGCAGACTACTGCCGCTCTGAGCAAATATTAACATTTGGGCAATTACGAAATTTAATCGGACGTATAACTGTATAGACTCCATTATATTTATCGTTATAAATTACATTACTCAATACACCGTTTTATTTATTATAGATTTTAATATTTTATTTTTTTATTCCATGTAATTAAATTTATATATTTTGATTATTTGGATGAACGCGAACAAGTATTTAATTTTTAAATTCCCGGGAAATACATAAATTCGGTTTAATTTAATAAACGTCGGTCTTTTTTGTTCTCTTTAATTTTATTGATCTCAATACCTCTAATAAAATTTATATAGATTTTTTTTTATCCATATTATATTTGCTGACACAATTTAATAAAAGAAAAATTTTAATATTTATTTTAAAATATAATAAAATTTCTTAAAAAAAAAAAAAAAACATGAACATTAATAAAACATATAGTATTTATATATGTATGTAAGTTGTCATGTGGATTTGAAATAAATTTGTACCATACATAAGCATGTTGAATACAATGCCACAATATGTCAAGTACAAGATTAAACTTGCCACAGTTTTCCAATATACGTCAAAGACAAGAAGTCTCACAGACGTTTGTTGTCCTGAATTGTCATCATATGTAATTGGATATAAAACATAACATCACTCGACACGATAATTTCCAATGGGTCAATAATTCTTTTCATTAATTTTTTGCAGGCAATTCCTGTGTCCGAAAAGTCCTTAGAAAATTTTATTTTTGACTTATGAGCTTATGACCCATGTCAGGATGGATAAGGCTGACTGCCTATATATTGATATGGAAAGTAGTCCGTAGTTTTACTTCTATTGGTAATACCTCCACAAAATGGAGGCATTTTTTTCTCGTTATGACACTTTCCTGTAAAGAAAACCCAAATAAGCCCAAAGAAAATTTTTTCTTGACTCATGAATCATATGAGGATGAATGACGGTGACTGTCAACGTATTTTTACGGAAAGCGACCTGTAACTTTTTTTCTGTTGAGAATAACTTTACATAATACCGACGTTTTTTCTTCTCTAAGATGTCCTGTAGTCGAAAAAATCCCAAGAAGCCCCGAAAAAAATTTATACTTGACCCATGACGCAGGATCAAGCTACGAAGGATAGAGGCAGGATGCTGTCTAAATATTTTTATGAAGACCCGTAACTTTTAATCTCTTGGGGGTAACTCCATACAATATTAAAATTTTTTGTTTTTTATGATGGCATAGTGGAAAAAATCCAAAAAAGGCTCAAAAAATTTAAATTTTGACTTATGATCATGGGTCGACCCATATAGAGACAGGTGGGGACGTGTAGATAAATAAGGATGACTTATACTTTGATTTTTATGAAGAGTAGCCCATAATCTTGATCCTATACTGAGTATACCTTCACACAATACAGACGTTTTTCGTTTTTTATAGTGTCGTCTATCTGGAAAAAAATAATCACTATCTGCAACTAATTACTCCAATAGCTCCCATAGATTATTCAGAAATTTTATACTAATAAAAACCAACAGCATGTGTGGTAATTTAACGAAACAAATATTCCATGTAGTTTAAATTGTTACTCATCAAATATATCGACTGAGCAAACGATAAAACCCCTGGAGAGTCATATATTTGCGGTAATTTTAACGATGTACGGGCAATTCCCGTGGACATTGATATGAAAACGGTCAAATATATTGATCCTTTTCCACCTCCACTTTTATTAACTGCGACATTTCAAATTAAAAAAAAATTATGTTGATTGTTAAATGGTGCCAATGGTTTATTTTAGGTTCGGTGGAAGGGAAATCCGGTTGTGAAATATTTATCGATGCAATTAAAGACTGAAGTAGATCGAAAAGTAGCTACGGCTATTCTCATACTTGGACGTTTGAGATAATTGAACGTTCATTACATTACCTTTAACTCTGAATACCATAGCCGTCGGATTTAAATACGAGAGAATAAGTCGAGTGTAGTTTGAAAATTACTGCAACTGACCGATTCTACTTTTATACTTTAAATGTTAATTAAACTCTAGCGACTGAAATTTCATTGAAATTATATTTCGCGCATTGGCAACTATAACTTTACCATCTCAATTCCAGTTAATAATTAATTCCACTCAGTAATAATTGATTTCATTTATTATATTTTGCGATTTTTTTCATAACTACTTAATTAAAAGTCGGCTGCTTAAGTTCAAGTTATTTAACTTTTCTGATACGGGAAACCTTTCAAATATTTACTCCACTCCTACACTCGCTAATTTAATTAATCATTAATTTTTTCAATATTTCAGTCAATTTATCACCATCAGTTTTAAGAAAACAAAAAAAAAGTTTTGAGTTCTGAAATTAATAATTAAATTGTAGTAAAAAATTCTTTTAAACAACCGAAAAAAAAAGTGTAGACCAAGACCAAGAGCCAACGATCTTTCTCAAGTTTTTGCCGTAGGAAGGAAGTACAGCAACATCTCAGTAACGTCGCGTTTTCATCCTTGATTACAGTGTTTGCCACTCTCGCGGCTTGCCCATCTGTTCCGGTACAAGAACAACCCACCGTACTTACAACATTATGCGCTTTTCTCATTGTCCTGCCAAACTTTCCCTTACTTTTACTTGCTCTAATGTTTCGCTCAAACTACTCATTTGCCAAAGTTAACTCAGATGTTTTGTGCCCGCGAAAAAATCTCAAACAAAGCTCGTATTGATCTTGGTAATTTTTTTCAATGCTCTCAGTTTATTTTTATTATTATACTCCTTTATTTTCATAAATTTTTTCCTCAGCACTGAAGCGAAAAATTTACAAAAGCCAAAGTTGTATAAACTTGAGTAATACCCAAAATCCCTTAAGAACATTGGGAGCTACGAAATTTTTTATTTTACGCCTCGAGTTATCTTCCCCAGCAACTGTACCAGGATCCAGAGGACTTTATTGTTATAAATGTAATCTGAGTTTTACGTCTTACGTCTCGCATCCTTGGTATTTTACTGAACAGAAAGTTGCATTTGTATTATACAGCTCGCGCGATATGAGAGAAGCAACCACCTGCAGTGGCATGAAGATAAATAAGTGTAAGAGGATAGACGAGCAGAAGAGTAAGAAAAGTGTCTGATGTCTTGTATCTGAAGGAGGAATGATGAGTTGTCTTAATAATTTAACTTTTCGAAGGCTTACAACACTCAGCCCTTCCATTCTTACTTCCTTCCTTGATTTAGTTAACGTTTTATACATTGAGATTAACCTTTTACAGACTGCGCTCATGACAGCAGTTTCTCCCGGTCTCTTATTAATTTCCACTTCTCTTTCCCACTGACTTTAAATTTAATTTCTTATTCAACGCAACTCTACTGTCACGTCCTCACTTGCCCAGATTTCATCAAGTACAAGGAAATCTTATGAAATTCAACATCAGCTTCAACAGTTGACTTACTCGCTTGCTTGCTTCTTATCTGTTTAATAAAAGATTTCATTTTAACAATATTTTATTCTGTTTTTAAATATTCAAATTTACTTAACTAAATAATTTAACTTTTTATTAAGCAACAAGCCCAGAAATAACCGAATTGCGGTAGAATTTATTTATATAAAAATATCAAAGCTTCAATATTGAATATTTAATACTCAATATTTATTTACGTACACCAATCGGCTTTATACAACTGGTTACAAAATATAATTACAAATATAAGGAAAACTATGATTTGAAAATAGAAAAATATTCAATTATAATTAAAACTTTGACGTTTTCGACTGAGGAAAGAAAAAACTTGATTAATTATTTAGAAGATTTTAAATATTTTAGTGAAAAACCAGAAGATCCACCAAAAAAAATCGATGTCCGAATTGAACTCGTTGACTTGGTTAGCTATTCTATTGTACATTCCATTAATAACGTAGTTTTTATTAGATCTTAGCGTGCTAATTATTCGATTGCTCCTGAGACACGGTTTATTATAGACTATCCCTGATTAAACAACTGAATTCGATCGAATTAAATTTTTAATTCTATTTAATTCAGATAAATTCTGTTAATTCGGTACCTAACTTAAAAATGAATTCTGTCTAATTCGGCAGGAAAACCAGAATTTCTCCAAATTAAAACAAATTGAAATAATTCTATTCGGTTTAATTCTGATTAATTCGAAAATAATTTTCCAATTTCTGGTTCTGAATCCGAATTGAACTGAATTAAAACGAACTTGAAATTTTGAAATCGGTTTTATTCTGTTTAATTCAAATTCTAATTTTCAATTCAGTTGAATTCTGTTTTGCAGAATTCGACAGAATATAACAGAATTAAAATTTTTAATTCAGTCGAATTCAGTTATTTAATCCGGGATACCAAAGCCTCCTAGTATATCAGGCGAATTAATCAATCAATTGACGATTTTATAGAAGAAGGTTAGATCAGTTATTTGTCTATATTAAGTGAATTATTTTTACTACAGACTACAATTACGTCGTTATTTATTTATTTACAAATATATTTACACTATTTTAACTTTAGAAAATTAATATATAAATTATAATAATTAATTACTAAAATAATTAATTAACAATAATGATGAGAAGTTGCATCAAAGATGAATAGTCTGAAAATAATTGATGACTGAGTCACCTAGTTCGCTCGAATAGCCACGGATTTAGTTGGCTGTGATATCGAGGGATCGATATCTACCGCCGAGATGACTGCCTCCAATATCGCGGTCGTCGGTTCAATTACCTCGATAAATAAACAAAAAATATTAACCCTCCGTCGGCTTTACAAAATGAGATTATGACTAACATAAAATACATACTTGATCAGTATCAACTTCAACCTCTTGCAAGATGTAGTCGAGCGTCTGTACAAAATGATCGGCGTTTTCAATTGAGAAAACCATCGGCGGTTTTAATTTCAGAATATTATTATCAGGTCCGTCGCTGCTTACAAGAATTTTTTCGTCCTTCATTCTAGACACGACGTGCTTGGCCTCCGCCGTGGCTGGAGTTCTCAGCTCACGATCACGTACCAACTCAATTCCAATAAATAATCCGACACCACGTACATCTCCAATAATCGTACGTCTTCGGGATAATTTAATTAATTCATTCAACAAGTAACTGCCAACTCTTGCTGCGTGCTTTTGAAGACCTTCCTTTTCAATTACTTCCATTACTGCATTTGCTATCGCACATGATACCGGATTACCCCCGTACTAAATATATAAATAGTTATTATTTATTTATTCCTTTAAAGCGATAAATTGTTGGAAGGTATGGAGTAAAAGCCGGGTAGCAGTTTATGGATTGACAATAAAATAAAATAGTTGTCACACTCAAGTGTCACAAAAACGGGGATAAAATAAAGTTTGTAAATAAATGTAAGTGTAAATAAATTGTTTACCGTATTAAAGTACTCGAGCCCGGTACTTTTAAAACTGGCGGCAATCTCCTGAGTTGTTATAACTGCGGCTACAGGATGCCCATTTCCCATTGGTTTACCGATCGTTACAATGTCCGGTATTACGTCCTCGCCGTAAAGTTGGAATGCCCACATGTGTGATCCCACCCTACCGAACCCGACTTGAACTTCATCTGCGATACACAAACCCCCGGCTTGACGTACGTGGCTGCAATTATATAAACATTTATGTCTAATGTTCAGTAATAGTTGTAATTTAAAGCAGAAATCCTTGTCAATGGCAAGGAAAAATAAACTCACCGGTAGACATTTTTGAAATAATTTATCGGGGGAATTATTTGCCCGCCAACGGATACAAGACTTTCGGCGATGAATGCACGAATACCCCGTCCTTGAGACTTAACGTTATCGCAAATCCTCTTTACATCGTTCGCATACTTTTCTCCGAGATCCTCATCTGGATAGTCCACGTCTCGATATTTTCCGCGATAGACATCCGGACAAGGAGCCTTAGAATAGCGAAAAAAAAAGAAAAAAAATAACGTGAAAAAAAGAAGAATTTGAAAAACTGGGATTTGAGTGCGTGCAGGGGATTAACAATCAGCACTTAGTAGGTCTCTATTACATCCATTGCAATTGGAGAACTCGAGAAACTGTGAAGGAGCTGCTCAGGAAGAGGTTGAAAAAGAAGGATGAGGATAAAAAGCTAAAAGACGCCCGATTAAATTGTATAAGGGAGTAAAGCGACGTTTGCATTCTTACCACGTGCACCCACTCCTTTTTCCCGTTCTCCAGTTGATTGAACTTGTAGGGTGAGATATCGATCAGCGAGGTCAAGTGTCCGTGATAAGCACTAAAATCAGACGAATCAGACGTTACCTCAACATTTCTTACATCGTTATGATTAAAGCGTTTTTTTTTATCGATCGTCTCCAGGGCCTGGGCTAAATACTCGTTTTCGAAATATCGCAAACTGAAAAATTTCCAATATTTAATTTAAAGTTCATTTTATTTTATTTATCGTTGTTATTATTTTCAATTTTTATCATGACTATAAGACTTATGCATACATCCCACGTACGTAATCTTGTGTCACCTAAAATGACAAGAGGATTATGTGGATGATAGACTTCCGCCAATGCGGAAAAAGTAATACTCCGAGTTCTCTCTCATACTTGGCAGACGTACGTTTTTAGTAACAAAACTTGTAGCCTCAATCCTCTGAAATTCGTGCCTAGACTGCTAACTCAAAACTGTAAACAACAAAAAAAAAATAACGATAGCATTAGTATTGTTTAGCTCTGTATCACGAGATCTCGGGGACAGGTCCAAATAAATAATATCCAGGCCCAGGACACCTTGCAATCCATAGCAATCCCCGGATTAATTTTCTATATTTTTTATTTCTTTTCGCTAACGTGTCCATCAAATTACAGTTCCAATTAACAAGTTGCGATTACTTACTGATCTAGAGCAATAACGTCTTTATTTCCAGTGTGTGCCTCGGACAATCTGAGTGCCAGATCATTTGCCTCACTTCCAGAATTAACGAGAAAACAAACAGACAGTGGCTCCGGTAGCAGCGAAGTCAATCGACGGGCACAGACTACTAAATTGTCATGCAGAAAACGATTATTGGTACTCAGTAATGACATTTGCTGTTGACCGGCTTTTACAACCTCTGGATGACAATGTCCAACTGAAAAATTTTATTTATTTAATTTTCTATCTGTAAAAATTATTTACAAAGAGCGTTAATTTTTTACCATGCGCCACATTGTTGATACAATCGAGGTAACGTTCCCCCCTTTCATTGTACATGTACTGCCCAGTTGCTTTGACAATCTTCAAAGGATTTGATCGATAAAAGAGCTTACACGATTGCCTGTAATCAATTTTTTATCACCTTTAAAAATAAAAAATGAAAAACAACTTAATTATGATTAAAAACTTAGCAGATAAATTTTTATCGCGACGTGTTTTTATCAGGGATAAAATTTTTCCATGCGATGGTAGTATCAGGTATCGATTACCTTGAAAATCTATTTTATAATAAATATAATGTGTTGAGATAAACATGGACTTGATCTAATCACGTAAATTGAATCGATTACTTAAAAGTTTGTTGATGGAATATTTCCTTAGTGGTTTAAAGGTTTCTCACGTAGTGACGATAATGATTTCCCATGTGATATCGAGGAGACGAAAGGTGAGTACGTGTGCGGTTAAAATAGCCAAAGTACTGATGCATCAGTTTAACGGGTTAACTTTATATTAAATGAGGGATTTATAAATCCCAGATACACTTAAGTATTTCGAGGAGTTCTGTACCGGGATGAGGAGATAAATCAATGGAGGGTAAGTAGCGAATTGAAAGTGAGAAGGGCAGGGTTTGGAGCGAATTGCAGCTTTAGCTTCACATCAGTTAACTAGTGTGTGAAATAATATATGAATTATATTATAGACGAGACTGAACGGGCATGAGTTGGAATGTAGAATCTCATTGTCGGCATTTGGACCTATGAATTATCATATGCTCGTGACATTTTATCACATACGACCCAATTCTCACTTATCCCAGTGATAATATGCTAATTTGCGGCGCCTCTATATACTGATGATCGATTCAACCGGCGTCATCCGCAACGTTATCAACCCGACCATAATAATGCCTCCGATAAATTCACCAAATCCCTGATAATATTTTAACTGTTTTTTTTTATTTAAAATCAATGATAAGCGACTCTGTTTTTTTTTTTTTTTAATTTTTTTTTATTTTTTTCGAATTGTCTAAGCTATTAAATAAAATCATAACTTACCCAATATGCCTTTCTCGTAATTTGAGAGTGTCATTTTTAGGCATTTGTTCAAGTGATTCCGAAGAACTTGATGCAGTTGTCGGAGTCATTTTTAAAAAAAAGTCTACATAAAAACAATTTTAATTGTCAATTATAAAAAAAACATTGGAATGATTTGGTAAAAAAATTAAAGAGTGAATAAAAAATAAATAATAAAAAAAATCAAACCTTAAGAATAGCCAGTAAAAGATGATGATTCCTCAGCTTCCGAAAGCAATTGTCTGCTTCTGCTGAAAGCGTCCCGACCTATAATGGTGACGTCATATATAGGATCCGTAAGTTGGCGGGAAAAAAGCGGGGATCTGCGCGCGCATTCGCGTGAAATCCTCCCGCTTAGCTGCTATTCAAACTACGCTACGCTAGATCCCCACAAAACATTTCTATATACGTTATCAATATATATACGTATATATGAAAGTCTAGTATATCCATAATGTATGACTATACCGAGCAAAGTTTGTTTAAGCCGTATCTACTTACACTTCTCACACTACACGTTTCATTTAGCGTCTTCCGTCCCCCAGCGTTCGATAACATGAGCTTACCACTTAAACATGTCCTGCCCCTCTGCCACCAACTCTCCAAGTCCAAGGAAATACTAATACTAATACTAATACTTAATAATAACTACAAATACCAACTGATATAACAGGTCGTTTATACAATTTATTCAATCATTAAATCATCACGAATTAAAGTGATTTTATCGGTGACCCTTGAATTGGAATGGGTCACCTTCAACAACAGTCTGAAAACATTTTTTAAGTATTTTTTATTGACTAGATGAATGGATAATAAATTGTTTAATTAATTTGTTTGACAGTCGTTTTAATAATTTAGCGCGTAGCGAAGTTGCGATATTGTGATGAAAGAAAATTGGTGATAACAATTATAATCTAAGACGCAAATAGTTATGTTATCAAATCAACGACCGAGGGTCATTGTGGGAGATTGTTGTCACGTGAAGGAGGCTCGTTCTAATTGTGATCAAACGTTTATACTTATAAATATATTTTTATCCCAGTCGATCCAATTAGACTTTTAAATAAATGGATTAAAAATATTGTTGATAATACGGCAAAAAAATGTATATATATATTTATTATATACAATGTAGAAGTGCAAACTCTGTTATCTCAGTAAATAAATCACTCTTATTAATGTTTCCTAATTCCGATATAGATTTATTTATATGGATTAATGTAGATCAGATAAAACTGGATTAGAGCGGAGGCTGATTGGCTTATGCTTCAACTACTCAGACTTTATTTTATTTCATGGACGTCATAGGAACTTTTAAAATATCACTTGACCTTTTGTTCACGTCAATGAATTTTTTGCCGATAACTATATGCTTATTTTCGGGTAATCAATTGAAGATAGAAATCTAAACAAATCGACTCCGTCGCGCAAAAGTACGAAACTACTTAATCAGCTTAAATGATAACAGTTTCAGAAGCATCAGTTATAGTGAGATTTAAATTGATTTTCGCTGACGGCAATTTGTTAACTCCCTTTGCACACTATTCGGTACTGCACTTTTCGATAGATCTACACACTCCCGCTCTCGTTCGTTTTATTCGACGAGCAGCACAAATATGTACATTCCGCATCGCTTCGGTTCTCACATCACTAAATTAGTATCGCTCTACCGCGTTCAATCGATTTATCACTTTAATTTTTTTATTAGACTATACAAATAATAATTACAATTTATTGAAAAAAAATATTTAAATTTTTAAATTTCCATACTTAAGTCTATTTGATTTAAATTTCGCAATTGCGAAATTACTGCTAATGAAGAAATTTCCATTACGATAACGCGATTTCGTAATTTCATTAAATAAAAAACGTTAATGTATATGTACATATGTGTATTGATAACTTTTTGTTTCAAGAGTAAAATTAAATATTGTCTTAGTAGACTTTATCGACGTTCTCTTTTCGCCGTCAATGCACCTGCATAAATATCGTCATATCTACGTTTGTTCTATTGTATCGTAATAACTAGGGACACGTGTGGCCTCTCGATCAGCACGTGAATCGTTTTTTTCCTACTGACCTCTTATCAATATTTATGCTATTTACTTTTCCTTTATTTATTTTTCTTGTCCATCTCATATGTATTTCTCTTTATTTTCCTTCAACATTCATAAATATGTTATACTGATTATTTCTACTACACAGTCAGATGGGGGCTGGAGGCATAACCGGGTATCAGGGAAAGTAAAAAAAAAAGTAGATAATTTTATCGACGTTAAGAAACGTCGAAAAATGATGTATTTATGGTTTTAGTTAAATCGAATCATAGCTAAACATGAAAACTCATAATATTGAAAATTTTTATGTGCAAAAAAAATAGAATAAACTGTATTTATATACTAATTTCTATTTCTTTCTGTATATACTTTCTCACGCTTCTTTGTAGATTTACAAATTTTAAATATTTTTTTTTTTTTAATGAGAATTCATTGAGATAAAAATTCTAAATTTATAGATTTTTATGATTTTTAAGAGAGTGAAATAGGTGATGTTCAAATGAGTCTTTTTCATAGACAAAGGTCCTAATCATTAAATAAAATTCTTCATTCGATGCGTAAAGTTATTATTTATTAGATGAAATGCTTCTCGTTCAAAAATTTCAGTTTATATCTGAGAACAGATGATTTTAAATTTCCATTTTCTAATGTAAGTGCAACAAGGACCGTTTCGTTTGATCATATGTGTGTGAGAAAAAGAATAGATTGCATATTATCTTGAAAGAATTTCATTGTATCCAAGTCTTTAGAAATAATAAATTAGTCTAAAAAATCAATTGCGCATGAGGTATGCAATTATTAAGTAACCATAATGACATTGATCACAAAAAAAATACGTGAATAGCTTGAGATGTTGAATGATTTTTCTAGAAGAAAATTTTTTTCTAAAAACAAAAAAAGTTTGTAATAGAGATCAATAATAAATACAGCTCAGTACACGTGGTAACGCAACGTGATTGTTACGATCATGATAAATATATATGATACCCACGTGATTTAACGTTATCAAACAATAAAATAAACTCTTCAATAACCGAACGCTTGTATGAAGTGTAAATTATAATAATTGATAAATTTACATATGTATATATACTGCATTTAATTTTATTAATAAGTTTAAATTGATTAATCATTTATATTTGTTGAGTGTAGATTACAATACACACCCACGTTAAAAATTATCGGTCAGAAAAATTTCCACAGATTACGTCAATAACGTCATTCGTAAACTGATGGCCATTATCTCTCCAGATTTATATTTGTTTGTGTAAAGATACAGATGATTAATTTTTGAGCGAGTGTACAAGCACTTGATAAGCCCATATGTTTTTTTTTAATTCAACAGCGACTATTGTTGATAATAGTTACGATACTATTCAAGTGTTTCAAATGATGTACTAATTTGATTGAACAAATATGAGTGATTAATAATTAGTGTCAGATATAAACGGCTCGAGAGTTTAAATGTTAAATATGCAATTACACCGATATCTTAGCTAAGTGACAAGGGTATTTGGTTAATTACCTGTAGATAATTGCCATGATAATTTATACAATGTCACGATGAGAAATGTATTATGATAAAACAAGTTAATGTCTCTCATTATCATATCTGTTGCATTAATTATTAACAATTGTTTTTATTAAAGTTCTTTGTATTACTGTGTGTCTATTACTTGTCATGTCATTTAGCAACCGAATAATAAAAATTATTGTTGTTTAAATTTGAATAAGAAATGATAATAAGACATTTCTAATAATAAAATAAGATATTTTTGAATAATTTCGGATTGTATAAAAAAATTTCAAAAAAATCCGCAGTCGGTAGGACTCGAACCTACGCTCCCAGAGGGAATCTGATTTCTAGTCAGACGCCTTAACCACTCGGCCACGACTGCTGCCCTCTGCAATTGCGTTTCTTAAACTCCCTACATGGGCACCAATCAATCGAAGTATTAAACTGCCTATTTTACAAAAAAATTATATAAAATAGACTTAGTAGCCATGTTAGTCAAGATCTTGAAATCACAGTATATATAGATATAATATTTCGCTGTATTCTCCTTAACTTGCTCAAGATTTGCTCCAGAATTGATCAATATTGCCAGTAGGGAGTTCAATAAATTACATGTAATAAATACATTAGCAAAAAAAAAATATTTCATCTGTAAAAAAGTGCGCCAAGTATGCATCTATCGTAGTAAAAATTTTTGAAATAAAAATATATGAACAATACAGATAAACATGAGTCAGTACTCTATTTATTTATGACTTATTTAAGTTGATCCTTTTGTTGTCAATCATCACTGTAATTAATTACTTTCAATTTTCTTCTTGTACTTTGTATGATAAATTCGTATTCATTCCATTGTTTCAATTATTTATTAATGATTTTTGACAGCCAATGTTTAATAATTGCGGTAATTAATTTGTGATTTCCAATTGTTTATGCGGTTTGGAATAATATAAATTTAATTTTTACTGGTTAATTTGAAAATTTAATTGTATACTCATGTCACATGTGTACATTAATTTTATTTATTGTCTTTCTAATACTTGACAAAGTCGGAATACCGACGAATTCTATGAAAATTTTAAACAAACGTTAATAATAAGAATTCTATACAGAAAATCGTGAATAATTAAATTACATCATGGAAATAAGACAGCCTCAATTTATATTTTTTATTTTTGTATTATAAAAGTGGTTGCCATTAGAGGGCTCAGACCTCAGGGTTAAATAAACTTTTAAATAAACAAATAAATTACTTTAGAAAGTTAAACAAAAACTTTAACGTGAAATTTATTATTAAAAGCATTGACTACAGACTACGTCGGTTTACACTCGACCGCCAATTAAGAACAAGGACAAATAATATTTTTAATCGATTTGAACGCCATCTGTAAGCTAAAACACAAAATATAATTATTGGCTTACATGTAATCAAGAATCGGATTGGTTCAAAATAAGAATAAGCCGCTTTTACTTTTGGCGCGGTTTTTGAATTTGAAAAAAACTCAACTACATAAATGTCATCCTAGGGCTGGGTCGTACTCAAGTAGGACACTTGGCTTTATGACATCTATAAGTTGGCCAAAAAAAAAAACGCTGTAATGATAATGAGTGTAAATGTAGCAGACATTAGACGAATTTAAATTTAGTAATAAATATACTAAATAATTAGCAAAATAAAATTTTTAAAAAATGCGCATTTAAAAAATTTAAAAATTAATAAGTGCAATTTTTTCAAATATTTTTTTATTTATAACTTATCGTTTTGAAAAAAAATCAAAAAATTATTAGAAGTCGGCTAACTTAAGTATGATAACCAATTAATGAATTAATAAAAATCTAAAATTCGCAAATTTGTCAGGACGGCGCAGCCTCATTTAAAGGAACAAATAAATAAAGAAACAAGAGGATCAAATAAACAACAAAAAAATGTATGACGAGTATCATATTTATTATGACATCGATTTATAATATTTAATACAATATAATTTGTTATATGCATGTATATAATTATCTTTATCATAATATATATGTATATATATATTTATTTATTTATTCATTTATTTATTTTAATCTTATATGTGAAAACCACACATATCTTAATAATTAAAAATGAAAGTAAAAAGTTAAACAAACGGCTAATTAATTAAGTTTCGCTTCTGTAAATAATCATCGTTTTAAATGTAAATAATTGAAGTAAACGGGCGTACATTTGATTTAAAATTTAATAAAATAAATTGTGAGCGCTGCCGACAGCCGAGATTATGTAAATAAATACTAATTAATTACTGACTTTATTTTTACTATTATTAATAAATTCATCGCAAAAATAAGCGATAATTTTTTATTTAAAATTTGATAAGCTAAATTCACTTACTTAAATATTTCATACTCGACTATTTATTCATTTTTTTTTTTTGCCAGCGTAATTTATTTTTCCGTCGAAATAAATTACACCGGCATAAATTTCATACGTAATATGTTTTACTTTATTATCTTTTTATATATATGTATATATTATTTAAATATAATTTTTATAATTTCTATACGTACTTAATAGTAGAAAAGTTGTCTTAGTAAATATATATATAATATGTTATGTATGTATATATATATCACTGTATAAAATAAATATGACGTTTTTACTCACAATATAATTTTTATCAAGGAATAGTTATTTTCTTTTATTTATTACTCTCTTTTTTTTTATTTTAAAATCTGCGCCTTTATTTTTTAAAACGAAAATTTTTTTTCTTTTACCAGAATTATTTTTAAAAAATCATTTATTTAAATCTATTGTTAAATAATAATTAAAAAAGTGATAAAATTATTGGAGCTCGCGTTTCTACTCCTATAAATAACTTTTTTACTTATAATTTAAAATTGATTATTATTAAATCTAGATAAAGCTCTAAATCATTTACTATAAACTTTGCTGCTGCAAAGAATTAATCAGTTTATTTATCATTATTTTATTTTTATTAATTAATAACTTTTTTTTATTAATTCTTGACCAAGTGTAAAAATAGATTTATCAATCTCCATTAAATCTCTTTCATAGATTTTTCGTCTTTATTTTATTTTTTTTTAAATTTTACTTTTATTTTTTCTTCCTCACGTTACTGACTAACTCGGGCAGGATTTAGTTTCTTCAGATCGCAAAAAGATACACGGAATTAGTAATTAGTTATTAGTAATGTAATGAGCTTTTGCTGGACAATTTAATTATTCGTAGAAACGCGAGTGCATATTTTTTTTTTTTTCCATAAATCGATAAGTAAGACAGAAAAATAAAAATATATAGATTTATAAGTAGACAGAGTACTAATTAATGAACTTCTCACTAAAAAGACAGCTTTGAAACTCGTTGAAAAGCTAGCACTTACTACAATGTTTTTAATCCAACTTATTAATTATAAATTGATTAATTTTTTTTTTTTATTTATGTTTTTTTTTGTTTTTTTTACTTTTTTATTTTTCAGATCCTACGCGTCAACTACTAATTAGGCTAACACCTATCTATCCTGCTAAAGACAATTTCATAAATTATCATGCTGATACATGAAATATTTATATTAATTATCATTAATTAATTAATTAATTGTTAACTAAATTTTTCTTCTGATAACTAAATCTACTCTAGTCGAGGTACTCTAAAAATTTAAATCTAATCCGTGGATGCAAACAAATGGCAGGCGGCAATCACGCCATCACATTAACTATTTATTTTATTTATTAATTACCTTTTCAATTAGCAATTGTTTACTTTTTTTTTGTTTTTATGTTTATTTTTGAACAATAGATTATTATTATTATTAATTACCAGAAATGAACGAAGGTAGCTTCTGAACATTGAGCAATTTTATAAATGAATTTAATAAATATTGAAGCGATCGCGGATCCAGCCAGCCTTATTTGTCGCATATTCAAGGACATTTTCAGACAATACCCCCCCACTTTTTGAAAATTTGTAATGACTTCCAACTGTCATAAGCGTATAAAAATTTTATCAATTAATTAAAAAAAAAATTAAAGCATTAATAGAAAAAAGGACGATTTTGATGAGACGTTGATTTAAAAAAATTACTTGCAGTTGACATCAATTGGGAGTTGAACGAAATTTGGAAAATAAATTCCAATAGAATCATGTCAATTTTGGAATTAGAATTTTCAAATTTTGTAAGCAAAAATTTATACAAAAAATTTTGTTTAACTTCTAATTGATACGCGAAGAAAAATTTCAAGTAAATATTTCGATGTGACTTAAGAAGTATAGTTGACATTATGAGTCTAGTAATGATTACATTACATTGCAATGTAACTATTACTGTGTACTATACAGCGATGTATGTATTTATTTTGTTATCATTACTAGGCCTGTAAAGTAATGTCTTCTATAATTTTAAATCACAGTAATATTTACTCGAAATTTTTCTTCAAGTATTAAGTAGGAATTAAACAAAATGTTTTGAGTAAATTTTAGCCTACAAACCCAAGTAGCACAGAGACAACTTTCAGATGTCATAAAGATGTCTCTTCAAAGGACAAGTCAAATTTTTATTTTGTCAAAGTCGTTTTTTTTATATAAATAAGACGTACAGATGTTGGTCTTCGGAACCATAGAAAATTTGTCTTCTTTTTCTTATCTTAAAGAAGACATTTCATTTTAAAAATCGTTCAGATGATGACATTTCACAATTATTTGGAATTTACTTTTTGTCGTCACTTATGTCTTTAAAATAAAATGTTTTCGATGACATAAATTTCTCAACATTTTCGTTGACATCATTTTGTCAACATTTTAGCGCCTTATCGATTTTTTTAAAAATTGACATCCTATAGATATCTCAAAGTCTAGCGGTTACTTGAAAAATTTTAAAATTAGAATTATAAAATAGACAAGAAGATTTTACTGAAATTTACTTTCAAAATTTCGTTCAACTTTCAATTGATATCAAATGCAAGTAATTTTTTTTAAAATCATCTCTTCAAAATCGTCCTTTTTTTCAATTAATGCTTAAATTTTTTTTAATTAATTAATAAAATTTTCATATGCTTAAGAGTTGAGTAATTAAAAATTAAAAAAAAGTGGCGGCACTGTCTGAGAATGCCCTCAAATGTAAAAAATATATTTAAATTACTTATGTGACATATCACCAAGTCAGACAAATACAATATTTGTCTGTAAAAAAACCATCCTTGCAAATTCTTTAAAAACGTACGAATATTGTAGAGCTTACAATAAAATCGCCTTTTAAATAATTTAATTATTGTTTTTTTTTTTTTTTAAATCTTACTAATTATCAATTATAATTATTGAATATTAATTATCAATTATCAATTATTAATAATATTAATTATTCCCCGTCGACGAATCCGTTCGCACTGGATTTTTGAATGAATCATTTATTGATCCATTAAAAATATACAATTACGTGCACCACCCGATTTATTTATAGTAATAGTGTAATGATAATAATAGTAATGATAATAATTAATTAATTATTTAATTATAGTAATAATAATAAATAACTATATTAACAATGGAATTATTTAACACTGGAGAATATACGATTACAAGACGAGCAATGTTTATATCTATTAATAATTAATCTTAAGATATTAATCATACGATATCAACATCGCTGTTATTAACTTGCAGACTGAGATTTTTCACATTGATTTTGACGAGGCACTGTTCAGTGTTACTAGAAAAACAATAACAATTAATATTATTTATTACTTATTTCATTTCTTTTAATTAATATTAATTATTAATTATTAATTAGCGGCTTATCGTTACTAAATAAATCGCGTTTTAGCATTACATCAAAGGAACGGGAATTCATTCATTTTTTATTTTAACAGCTAAAAAATGTCTCAGAATTAAATATCTCATTAAATTAATTTTTATATAATCTAATTATTTATTTTTAATTTTAAAATAGTGAATTTACACTTTTTTTTTTTTGATAATTAAATTGTGAAAATTAAAAATTAATTGAAATATTTTTGAAACATTTTAATTGCTGAATTCTAAATAAATTTAAACTCTCGGAGTACAGGATTCAATTTTAGGAAATTCAGTACTCGAAAAATATATGAGAGAGTTGGTTTTAAATAAAAAATCGCGAACGCAGTGACAAGGGAATTGATAAGCCACCAGCCAATCAATTGTTAATTATTTTAGCTCTTACTTAGTAATTATAATTTTTTTCGCACGTTATCACAAACAGTAATTTGATTCATGTAATGGAATTTTATGAATATGATAAATTAATATAATGATAATTGTAATAATAATAATAATAATAATAATAATAATAATAAGAATATGTTTCGATGAATTTTAGATTAATTACGTAGGCTTGTACATATTTTTTTGAATACCATATCTTAAAGATTGATATTATTTGAATTTTTGATGGAATCAAATTGATAAGATTTAAATATATATAAATTTATACAACAATAATAATCAATTTTAAATAGACATGTGTAATTTGTGGGACAGAATAAGTCTTCGTAATTACAATTCACAAAATTATGTAATCATTAAATTATTTTTCAAAATTACAGAGCTGACGATTGAGTTTAATATGAAATGTAAATAAATATTGTGCTATTGTAGCTTATAAATTAAACTTTACTCGCAGTTGTTTGAGAGGTAGTTTGCGATGAGCAAAACTTACAGAGCCGCACTTGAGAGTCTTGTAAAATTACTGAGATTAAATTACATTGTAATTTATATATTCATATATTTTTAACTGACAATAGTAAAATATTTACTAAGCAATTTGTGGTTGAGTTATTCCACTGCGATAATTTATTCTGCTCTCAGTAATAAATTCAAAAATTTTTTTTTTTTAATCAAATAATTAAGTCCAAAAAAATCCGTTCTAAGCCCCCCCCCCCCCCCCCCCCCCATAATAGAAAATTTAAAAGTAATTTTGTAAAAAATGTTGACGTTTTCACTTGACGTCGATATATTTAATTTAGCATGATTATTATTATTATATAAATTCATATACTTTGAAATTTTATCAATTTGTTCTGTAAAATTTTAATGATACTAAAGTTAACTGACATTTGATAATTGTTTCGTTTTTTTGAAAACGACAAATTAAAAAAAAATATTTAAAAAATTGCACCTATAGATCTTTTAATTTTCTACATGTGCATATTTTTTTTTAATTGATTCGTGGTAAAAAAAAACCCAAAATTGTTAATTGTCTGCTAGCTTCAGGATCATAAAAAATGAGTGTGAATGGAGCAGACAGACAAATTTAAAAGAATTAATAAATAGAGTAAATTATTAATAAAATAAAATTTAAAAAAAATGCGCATTTAAAAAATTTAAAAATTAATAAGTGCATTTTTTATAAATATCATTTTTTTTATTATTTACTCTATTTATTTATATTTTTAAATTTGTCTGATGTCTGCTACATTCCCGCTCATTTATAAAAATTTAAATAACCAATCAATTTATTTATAAAATCCTGTAGGATATTGCGTACAAACCAACATACTGATAAAAATAATGATAGTAGTAATAACAATATTTAATGAATTAATAAATATAAGAGTGAATAATTATTTAGAGGCAGGTGTCGCATAATTTTTGAGGTGATATGTCAACGTTTAATGTTACCTTTATTTATAATTCAAATAATTATAATTAATTGTAAAATTACAGAGATCATTTAATTGTTTACGGATTGTCAATACTGACAAACATTAAAACACAACGTTAATGCATTATCAAATATATAAAGTATGCATTGTTTAATTACGTTAATGGTTAAAAAAAATTTATTTAAATGATTTGATCGATAGACAAATAATATAAAGACATTTTTTAAAAATATACTAGTGAATTAATATTAAAATAAAACGTGTAATTAATAAAAACAAAATGATTTAGATGTTAAGTAAATAATTTCCATACTGTCTCGTTTAAATAAATAGTATGGGTGTGTATAAATATTTTATTTACCGTATCGTCACTATAAATATATTTTTAAATATTTATCATTTCAGTTAATTGTCATCGTCTATGACGACTTAATTAAATCATTTTAAAATGAATTAGATAATGAAAAAATTCAATCTATCTAGTGAAAAATTATAATTTACTACCTAATTGACGCTAATGACATAGTCATAAGTTTAAATAATTGAATTTATTAATTAATCAATTAATAATTCATCTAAATGACGATCGGTTGCCTGGCTTTTGATTTATTTATTTATTTTATTTTAGTGATTAAGAGTTATCACTTATCTAATTTTATTTTTAATTTTAGATAAGAGGTGTCTTTTATTTAAAAAAAAAAAAAAAAAAAAAAACACTTAATCATTGCTTGCAACCGGCAATTTTTTCATTGCCATCAAGTGCTGGAGTACTGATTAATAATAACGATACTGAAGTAAGCAGACAATTTGAATTTTTTTATCATTAATTAAAAAAAAAAAATGCACATGTAGAAAATTAAAAAAACTACAGGTGCAATTTTTGTAAATATTTTTTTTTTTATATTTATCATTTTTAAAAAAAATTCAAAAAATTATCAGACATCGTCTTATTTCAGTATCGTCAATAACAAAATAAAAACAAATTTATTTATATTTGTTTTTAAAAAAAATACCACGCACTTAATTATGATAAAATTAATGATAATGATGATTAAAATGACGGGTATGCAAGTCGACGAATTTTCATTTTTAAAAAGCGGGCCGTGCAAAGACGATTATCTTTCGATCGTTTTCAATATTATATTTTTATATATATATAAATATATATATTTTTAGCAATTGAATTAATTTTTTAAAAAATAATTTATTAGATTAATTTCCACGCAAAAAAAAACGCGAAGAGAACTAAGTGAGTTAGAACTAAATTTCTACTAAATAAAAAATAAATGAACGGGTCTAGTCTACCTATTTGATTTAATTTTAAAAATATAAGCCCGCGCGAAATGAGAGCTACGAGATTTATAATTTATGATAATCAACTACGTTGTCCTAGTCTAGCGTCAGTATTGCGAGGCCTCGCTATCGATTCTCGATGAATTAGAGAGAGTACTGGCGGGCCAGTTGCATAATTAATTGTTCGCTGCTGCTGTTGATGCTGATGCTGATGCTGGTGGTGATGTGGAGGCCTGTCGAATACGCAAGGAATGGCGATTTTATCCCAGGCGAGCTCGTTGATAGTGGCTAGTCCTCGAACGTATGCCACGTTCTCGGGAGGAGGATGACGATGATGTTGATGTTGATGCTGAAGTACAAGAGTAGTCCTGGCTGGTTGCTGCTGCTGCTGTTGCTGATGATGTTGTTGCTGGGCTGGTGATGTAGGAGGAGCATGAAGATGGGATGTGAGCCACGTCACGCCTGGCTCCGCTCTGTGTCATTTATTATTACTTTGCAACGCGGCGTTTATCTGCGCCCATAATTCTTTATTGCATGCGGGAGATCTAAAATAACGAGACAACAAAGATATTGATTAAGCGATTATAATAATTATTATAATAATGTCTGTAAGAAATAACGATCCTGACCTTTTCATAGACTGAAGCCACTCCTTGAACTGCGTGTGACCTTCCGGTGTGATATGGAAAGCTGCCCGTGCTGCGCAAACTATACTCGCAAATTCTTCATACTCTCCGGACATTAAATGATACAATTTATGGTGCATACATTGAATGTACCTGGAATTTACATTATTATTATTATTAATTAAAAAATATATATGATTATAATTAGTAATAATTTCTTACATTTGCTGACACTTATGAACGATGGGTGCCAATAGCGCAGACCTCAAATGCTGCAAAAACATGGCAGGATTACTGCGGGAGTGAAAAGTGGCTGCTTCGAGAGCGACATCGTGAAGTACAAATGGACTGACAATACTGTTGACAGTGCACATGCACAGCTGATTGAAGCACTGGGTGCCGAGACGTTTTGAAATTCTCAACAACCATTTAACATCCTCGCCATAGGGCGGATTCCTCGCGTACTTGGCTTGCGGTCTGTCGTCATGGACCCTGCGGGCGAGAGTTTCAAGTGCGAGCATACCAACTCGATAGGCAGCAACAAGTGGACGCAACTGCTGAGGACTGAAGGGCTGGCTCTGTCGATGCACTTGTGGCTGAGGTCTTACAGTTGAAATAATTGGCTGAGCTTGGACCATCGCTGGCCCCTGCATGCCATTGTGTCCGGGCATGGACCCGGCAACTTCTTGAGGTACATTAACCGGCATCGGCTGCTGCATTCCAAACATGTGATGACCTCCTGGCAGTGGATGTACGTTCACTGTTGTCACAGTTGGCTGCGGGTAGTACTGCTGTACAGGCGGCGGCTGAGTCACCGGTGGAGGGTGACGTTGATGCTGCGGGTGCACTTGGTGAGGCGGCATTGCTGCGTGATACATCTGCATGTGTGGCGGCGCAGGGGGCAACGCAACGCGATGTGGAGGCATCTGTCCGCCGAATGCGGGGATTGGATGGTGCGGATGAACGAAACTGTAAGGGCCGACGGTGTAAGGGAGACCTACGCCTGGCACTAGAGTCGTCATAGTAGGATGCGGTGGATAAGGTTGCGGTGGAGGCTGAGTACTGGTGACTACGACCGTCTGTGTCGGTCCTGGCATCATCTGGCCGATGTTTAAGTCCAGCTGACCTTGTCCGGGCTCTACTATAAGAGCACCGTTCGGGTCCAGCTGGAGATGATCGTGAGGAATGTCATCTTGCTGCTCACCACCGGGTGTGTGACGCAGATACAACTCGTACCAGTACTTCGCAACTTGGAAAAGTACTTCTGGATATACGCCACCACCTTTGGCTGTATTTTCCACCATAATGCAGGCTTTCTCCAGCATGAGATCGCTTTGTTCTTTACACTGCAATAAAAATATTAATATTTAATTATTATTATTACTTAGTTTATTATAATTATTGAGTTTAAAAAGATATACAATACCTGTAGAATGGCTCGCTGAATCTCATTGGGATTGAGCGCATGAGCGTGAGGTAAGCAAGACAATGCCAATTCAGCGGCAGCGCGAACCATGTTTGGATCACTACCACGCGATGATTTGTCTGCGATGCTGACGGCCTCGGGAGGCGTGAGGTGGCCTTCCCAGCTGTCGATGAGGAACCAGATAGCCGGCGCTCCGATTTCCATGGCCTGACCAGTGATCCAAGATACGTGACTCGAGTATGTACGACTGAGCCAATTGGGACTGACGCAGTTGTGAAGTCCAAGTGCATAGAGTCCAATTTGAAAGGCACACATGTGTAGCGCACGATGAGGACCATGGTGGTTTTGATTTGTTGAAGCTTGTGTGAACAATGATGTCGAGCTGGAGCCACCGGCTTTTAGCAGAACTGTTTTTGCTAATTCGCACATAAAGTGGGCTCCGGCTTCGGAAGGCTGGTTGGGGATCGACGGGTACACCTTCTTGCACTTATACCTGGAAAAAAAAATGATAAATCAAAAAAATAAGACAAAATGTTGTAAAAATATATAAGAAAATGAAAAATAATTTCATTCTTCTCTTGCCTGCCTAACCTCGTTTCCTTGGTCCTCGTGGATACCGGGGGCTGGGATGTCTGTGGCTGTACAGTGAGCGCACTCATACCAGCCTCCAATTCAGCGCTTGTGCTACTGTGTGGCCGGCTGCTGGTACCAGCAATGCCGTCGCCACTACCACTGACGTCCGTTCCCGTGAGCGGTGACGAGCACACTTTGGCACGACGGAAACTAGCCAGTTGGCTCTTTGTCGGGGGATTAGAGCTGTAGTAACTACTGACAATCGGCGTCTTAATCAGCTGATGAATCTCTCGATCCAGCAGTTTGTCCATTATCTTAGCGACCTTTGTAGGCTCGTCTTTGTAGTGGAGCAACAGCGTTATCGCAAGATCGCCCCTCTGTCGACGTGTGCCCTCACACAAGAGTGGATGGTCGGCTTCGCTGACGTTGGCTTTGAGACCGAGCGCAGCAACGGCCGCGTCGAATCCGAGATTCTCGTCATCTTCATTCGTCAGCGTCGACCACTCGCCTTTCATTCGCAGTGTATTCAATGCATCGAATATCAAACTCGCCAGCATTATCGGCAACAATGCGTGCCCTCGTGACCGCAAAATACCGTCACGAAGTTGCTCCGCACGCTGACGCAGCATTGCCAGTTCAGCTGGACCCAATGGAATCCTCTTTAGCAGTCCCACAAGTTCACTCTCTTGATGTGCTAATTTAACTTCCAGCGGTTTAGTGCTCGCCGGTGGCCGTGCCATTTCTAAACCAAATAGACCTACTCTGAATGCCAGATTGTGGTGCTCGAAATTTTCCATCAGGACTGTGCAGAGGAACGCACACTTTGCCAGGGTTGCCGAGGCTAAACAAGTCAGCTGATGGGACGCCGGATTTACCGGCTGTTTTTTTCGTTTGCCTTTGATGAGCACCGGCGGCACTTCTATCATCAAATCCGGCGGATGCGACAGCAATTCTTCGGCCAATTTAACACTGAGAATACACGCCTCGCGTGTGTGTCCATGAGCATACAGACCTTCCGCTCGTGCGAACAAAATATCCCAGGGATCTTCGGTTTTCTTGAGGTTTCCTAAGACGGCGCTTGCACTGGCGCCGCCTGGGCCATCGTTCTTGGCATCTTTGATTTCTGTCGCGCTCATATTCGCCATGGCCTTTGAATCGTAATAGTAAAAATTATACTCATCTCCAGAGGGGCTGTCGCTGCTGGATGACGAGCTTTCATCCTTGGACGGTCGTCGCAATGGGTCTTTAGCTAGACTACACTCGGCAGTGTCTCGTTTATTATTATTAACAGGTGGTATTTTACTAGGAGCTGCTGATGATGTTGAAGTACTGGCTTGCTGAGGATCACGATACTCTACCATAGTTGCGGCGCGGCACAATGTGCTGCACTTGGGATCATTGGCGACTTTATTGTTACAACTATCACTACTATCACTGTGGGTTTCGGACGAAGCATTTGAGCGGTGCTTGTCCGAGCCTTGAGCGTTCTTCAAACTGACGTTGCTGTTAGACGATGATTCGCTGCCGCCACCCTCTTGTGAGTCTGTGTCACCGCAATTATTCAACTCTCCGTATTCACGGCGAACCAAATCAACCTGAGATGACAACGGGAACGACGGGATATTAGATATGTCTGCGTCATTCTCACAGAAACCCTCCGAGCTGACGCTACTCCTATTACCATCATTACCGGCGTTATTACCGGCATTGTTACGTGAACAGAAACCAGGAAAATCACGTGAATTTAGTCGTTTACGATCCATATAACTGAAATCAACAAGACCCACACAATGAGAACGCCTACTGTGATGATGAGAATTTGGTGGTTGGCAATTTAATACCGCGGCGCTTGAATTAACTTGATTAACTTCAGTTCTGGAATCGCCAGCATGACGAAAACAAGTAAACGGACAGTGGTACATTGGATTACTGCCAGCTGTATAAGTTATACCCGGTAGAGTGTACTCATCCCAGTCGAGATAACAAGCTTCGAGTGCGGGTTTAAATCCCGTGAAAACCTCGATGTCAGTTTTGAGTGAGTCCTTCTGGGTGCCGCCGTGATTGCGGTTCTGGGTATTGTGAGACACCGAGCCACGGCTCTTGGTCACTTTGTCAATTACTTTCATGTGCCAAGCTGTGAACTGCCCGTGCAGCATCTCGCGTTCAGAGGGCGACAGACCTGGATTCAGTGCCGCTAATCGCCAGAGTACGACTATCTCATCGCAGAGAGACGAACACGCGTGTTGAGATGCATGGGCGTTGCTGTTCATGCTGCCGTGCTTGCCGCCTCCATGTCCAGTCCCGTTCAGCAACGCGATCTTGGTGTTGAACCACCAGACGAGGAACTGCTCGCATGCCATGCACTCCTCGGTGATGATCTCCAGCAGCGGGATCGCGTTGCGATCTGTGCGCTTGAACATCTCGCGAACTATCGAGAGCAGATTCCACATGCCCTCGGGCTCGCGACCTCTTAGCGGACGCAGCAGAGAAGTCCATTCTGTTGCCGCGGGTGGAGCAGTCGTGCTCAAGTAGTTGACATCGCTGAAGACTATAGGCGCGGGGACGCAAAATTTAATAAGAATTTTCTTAATATTCCCATGCAGTGTCTTCTCATCCAAGTACCAAGTCGTCTGATCGTGTGCGGAAGCTCCAGCGGTTGGATCTGGGGCGCCGCAATAAATGTTTATCGCGCTCGGTTGGGTCGAGAGCAACTCGTCTAGCAGACGCTGGGCTGTGGGCAATATCTGCTGCGGCAACTCGCTTATCAGATATTGAGCGAACTTCTGAAGTTGGTCGCGGTGTAACCGTGACAGTGACTCGCTTACCGGCGCACGGAGACATACTTGAGGGGATAAGTGGATTCTGTAGAGACATACTGCAACTACGTGAGAACACCAGTAAGCGGCGGAAGTACAAGTACAGTTGCAGGATGTTATCCTTCGGCGGTCGAATGTTACAGATACTTTGAAGGGTTCTTTGCTGGCTACTGTTCCTGAACATATTTGAGTATTGATAGTCGCACTCAGATGAAACCCTGCGAACAAATTAAATCATCATCAATATCCACGATTTAACATAAAATATTTATCGATTGCTTTACTATACACAGAAAAAAAAAGTTATAGACTGAAAGTGAATATTTTAAATCAAGAAAATATTTTTTAAAACCTCAATTTTCGCGGATTAGAAATTTTCTCTGACCAAAATAAATTTCTTGGCTACAGAAAATCTTGACGGATACCGAAAACGTTTGTCTTGAAAAATATTTTCTTGACTCAAGATAACGTTTTTTTTCTGTGTATCGTTGATTTACTCACCTATCTGTAAGATATCTTTGACACTTCTCGTACGGAATAAATGCTCGCCTCGTTGAAATTCATCAGCGCTGCCATTAGCTAAGCAAGAGTAGAGTCTGATGTCCTCCTCATTGTCCGGAAAACTCCAGAAAGCTATTCGAAGCTGAAGTTGCTCTGGAACTGGCGGATAGACATGCTCGACCAGCTCGAAGGGTATATGAGACGCGACACATCTCGCCGAGAGTTCGCATAAAGTCGGTACTTGTTGTTTATCTGTAAAGTAAATATATTTAAAAAATTAATTTATTATTATTATTAAATACTGAATATTCTACTTTTTACCAACAATTCAAAATAAAAATACTCTCAGTATCATATCATTACTTTAAAAAAACATACTGTTGGTTTTTAAATATATGTGTAATAGCAAGTATGTATAAATAATTGTACTGCAGAAACCTTAAATTAACTTATCAAGTAAATTATTTAATGGAAAATGTTATTTTTTATATTTTATTTTTTTTCACCTGATAAAGGGAAATTGGTCAAGGCAACTCTGTTTATATATTTGTCGAGAAGGTAATTTGTTATGGCGATAACAGTAACACACTACTGCAATTACTAGTACGTCGGTAGAGTAACCACATTTCGTGACAAACTTATCACTCTCTCTTTCTCTCGGGTTGTCGTGTTAAATGAAATTTAGTCCCGTAGGAATTAAAATTATTTTATTTAACGTACCAATAAATCGATAAGCTATCACTCGTTTACAGTAAATTTTTATGCTAATTTGTTGCTCCTATCGTAAAATAAAAAAAGGTAAGTACAGCCTCAGTAAATTACTTAAAAGTTTTTTATTTAGCTAAAAGTAAGATAAATTGCAAGTTTGAATTTTTTTAGGAAAGGCGAAAGAGCGCAGGAAATATTCGGTAGGACGAAAACGAATTGCCGTGGTGTCAAAGCTCATACCTCACTCGGAAAATAATGGCCGTGGGTTTTTCGCCCGGGAAAACTAAACGCGGTGGCAAAGCAGTAACGCAGAATAGAATCCCACCGAGTAGAGAAAACTGTACCAGCATCAGTCGAGCAACACCAACCAAGTAAAGAGTCTCTGGAATGGGTTGGGTTCGTGGATAGGAAGTTCTGTGCACTCTATGCAGGCGATACAGCACACGGTTAAAGGAAAAGGGTATAAAATACAATATAACTACTGGCACTAGCACTAAAACTACTTCTACTAGTGATACTGGTTAAGTAGAATTGCCAGCGCCGAGACTATTTCGACATGGAAACTCTCACCCACCGACAAAACATTGATTACCGTCGAGTTATTTTAGAGAATTGTCAAAGCGTCGAGAGCTGTTTGTGCCATTACTGCTGTTGCTGACCGAGCTTTGAAGCTTTAAATTATATAATCAATAAATACTTGGCTTTTTTTTTTTTTTAAATCA
This sequence comes from Microplitis deprimator, assembly GCA_964016945.1. Taxonomy (NCBI): domain Eukaryota; kingdom Metazoa; phylum Arthropoda; class Insecta; order Hymenoptera; family Braconidae; genus Microplitis; species Microplitis deprimator. The sequence continues at coordinate 3,678,864 of OZ024711.1, read as the reverse complement.
ATGCGTGGCAACAAAAATGATTGCGAAGCTGTAAAACATTGATAAGTTTCCTGTATCATGCAGGGACATTAAATTTATGCGAATGTCGTTAAAACCTACGGTAGATTATTATTCAACTTTTCCATCGGCATAAACATTTAATGCTTATTATTTATTTATATTTATTGTTACTACTGTACTTTAAGTATATATGGGATTGGTAAAAGTAACTTGTGTAGATGTGAGGAATTTTATTTTTATATTTATTGCGACAGATGAAATACTTATGGCTGTTAGTTGCTATTTAAATAATAGTATATGCTGGGATTTAAATATTGATGACAATAAATATCCTCGGTCTTGATATTATTATATATTATGAGTTAACTGAAGAGTGTGGGAAGAAAACGAGCCCTCGAAGTCATAATTCAATTATTGCTCCCTTTTTCGCGAGCCATAAAATAAAGCGCGATGTGCTCTGCACTAATAATCTCATCAATTTTAAGAACGACCGTATAATTTGTGTAACAAATACTCTTGGAGGCTGAATAAATTGCGTTTCTAGTCAGTGGAATGATTTATTTAAAAATATATATGAGTTTTTCGTGTGAAATTTAAACATCAAAGCCGCGTTATAAATTTATGATACGAAGCGATTTGATTTTTAAAACCGGTGACGAAGAATTTGCATTTAAACGGGTGGTGATTTTTTTAAACGCTCAAAAATAAACATTAAATTAAGTCTTAGTATTAGAGCCTTCATATATAGGGAGAGTTGATTCGGGTAAATAAATATTATTCAGTGGCTTTTTATAGAATTCTCCCGCATGCATTTAACACTCATTGGCTTCAATAAATTTAATCAGCAGCACTTTCACTGTTACAATATACGCCAGAGTTATGATGAAGAGAATAAGAAAATTCAGAGATCAATGTACTGGAAATGCGTATAATTCACTCAGTTGCTCGGTCTCGTGTTATGGGGGTGTAGGGTAAAGCGTGGGAAGAAATAGTAAGAGTAAGTGAGGAGATTTCGAGAAGTAGAGAAAGATATTTTGTTGGAAATTATTTTTCTTTTGAAATACTATTACTGCAAGTGCATCTGGTATTTCAGGCGATGCAGGTGCTGGTGATACTGGAAGAACTGTGGAATAACATCGAGTTACAGTAGTGGAAATAAATTTACGGCGTATTAGCATTTATATGAAGAAAAGAGTTTTATACAGAGAGCAGTCCATCGAGCCGTGGAAAATAAATACAATAAAAGTAAATTGAATGAAACAATTTAGTAAATGATTATCGGAAAATGCTAATGTCTTTATGTTAAAATTCTAAATAAAATAACAGAATATTCATTATTGTTATTTTAAATAAATGAAATTATTTATTTTTGGAAAATTGAATTTATAATTTATTTAAAAATTTACTTGAAAGACTCATTTAATGACTGGATAATCATGTGGATTATCCATTATTCAGAGTAATCAACAACGTCAGATTTTATCTCGCTTATCTTCTCTATTTTAGTTGGGTAGTTTTTTAAAAAAATTCTCCATCATCTCACCAGCGAGATTACATCGCGAAAGTCCATTAAAAACCGAACACCCGGTGAAAAAATAAGCTCTCATCGAGGCTAAAAAAATTTATTATTTTTTATTCGATTTTGCTTGCGCTGTTCACTTTAACTCGGCGGATGATTGTTGCCACGGAAAACGGGGCCAACGGCAGCAAGAGAAACCCAGGATGCGATCCTGAAAGCTATGAGGTGAAATATAGATTAAAGCGGAAATAAGTGAAGGAGAGATAGATGGAAAAAAAGGGGGAGAGGATGTAAAAATGAGTATGAGAGAAAAGAGGAAAAAGAGAACTACAGGATAGGATGAGGTCGAAAAGAGGGAATGTCAGATTAGAACATGCCAACCCGGTAATTGAGACAAGGGAAGTCTTAATGACCTACTTGGCGCTTTTCATTCTCTTTGAATTCTGAATTTTCATTTGCTTCCATTCCAAACTATTTACTTTTTAAATATAAACACAAACATAAATACTAATTTGAATATAAATAATTTAATTTATTAATTATAAATGTATTTTTTTTTTAAATAAAATGAAATTAATTAGTAAAATTAAATATTTAGATGCGATGGTTATATATTTTGCATAACTGAGTAAACAACAAAAGACGCGAAAGCAATTTTTGAAAAGTATTCAGCGTAAAACGGGGAATCCTACTCGCTTGCTCACTCACTCGCTTACTTTATCTTGAATAGTAGTATTCAGATGTGATGGCGAGAAATTTTAATGCCCGGGCGAGTCCGGAAAAACAAGAGGCATTACGCAAATGAGGAGGAGAATCTCCCTGTCCCATACTATACCATCCAATCTCTTCTTTTTAACGGTTTTAGACTCAAGGATACGATGTACTGACTATATACTCATCTACGATTGCAGAGACCGAACAATAGGTACAATGCATCATACTCCAATGGGTAAAAATAATAATAACAACAACGAGCACTCGATCATTATGAAAAATTTCGTAAAATACAATACAATTCAATCAGCTGCTAAATTAATTTAGCATCACATTAATTGTGATAATAATTATTGAGTAAATTGCACGCTGCTAAAAAATTTAATAAATGAAATTTAAATCGAAATAAAATTTATCGAAAAAAAAAATAATTAGTGATCTTGTGATAAAAATTTAATAAGTAAAAAATATTTTTTATCAGCGAATATATATATTAAATTCTATCATATCTAATTCACGGTGAATAAAATTATGTTAAGTTCATTTGTACATTTATGTGCATTTTTTTTTTTTCCTCGGCACTGAAAAGAAAAAAAGCGTGTGCGAGTATGAAAGGGTTTGAAAAATAAATTACATATATTCTAAAAGATATTGTGCTCTATTCAACGTGGCTCGTGCCGAAATACTTGACAGACTAAAAAAAAAAGCCATCAGTAACAAGAGGTAAAAAAAATTTCTTGTTGCCGTGTTTTTTTTTACATTTTATTTTTTGGTTACCACAATAAATATGCAAAGCTGAATGGTGCGAGGATGAATACCGGTCTTTGAAGCAGCTTCAATGATTTTCACACAGGAACCCTGTAATTTGTTACACATGCTTGATGGACAACGACCCGGTACCGATCAAGGTTATTCAAAGTCACTATTAATTTATAAATTATAAATTAAAGACCAAATTCCAGATAAAAAATAAATAAATAAGTGAATAGAACCGTAATTACGATGCCTAGACTTTAAATAAAAATATATGAACACATCAGATACGTTCTTGCTAAATTGTTATTTATTTTAGACGGCTGAAGATAACTGATTCGTTAACAAGCAAATGATAATTAATTTACGAACATACTACTGCACAACTAACAAACATACAGCAGCAGGCAGAGTACAGTTCGGTGTCGAATAATGTACAGTATTAAATTAATAAATATAACAGACATTAGCATCGAGTTTCTTCGAAGCTCGCTAATTAACGAAGCTCGTCGTGAGACCCGTGCCAAACATCACTTTTCATTGACGATGACGACCGATAAATAAAAACCAAGAGCTCAAACCAAACCTCGGTCAGTGAACCAAACTCGGCTTAACTGGTGCTGATGCCGATTGGTGATGGTTCACGTTGTGAGTCACGAGCAAGACGTAGAGTAACTTCTCTTCTCGTGATTTTAAAACTTGTATAATAGTCCTCGGTCGTAAAAAATACTTGAACTGAAACTCCAATGGAACCGGCATTCCTCAACAAAAATCAACATTTGTATAATTTATGAACGTTATGGTTAGCAAATATACGAAAATACTTGGCAAAGCTTTTGTAATAAAGTTTGCTTTTAAAATATAATAGAAAGTTAGAAAATTTGCCTTGAGTCAACTGATCCGAGGTCCTTGGACTCTGACGAGGTTAAATGTTTGTATGTATCCAGCAACGCAACTATCTGCGGCTGGCATAGCACTAACAACCTCTACTTCAGAGACTGAGACCGAGACATTTACGCGAGTTGTTAGCATCAGCAGGTGTGCATCCATGTACCAGGATTAATGATCCCAACATCGGTTAATCATTACTCAAAATTTACCAATAACAATAATGATAAATAACCACTCGAACGAATGATAAAAAATTAATGTGCTCGGTAATATGCAGCTTATTTATATAAACGTCACTCGTTCGCTCGCTCGTATATATCTTTCTATATATATGAATGTATGTATGTATTCTCATGTAATTTAAAAACAGTTTACGGTGGATCATCATTACATCCTACTCGGTGCACTACACTCAGCACAATAACAACAACCGGTACGATACCAGATACGTAGGAGGGATAATTATTTTCCCAGAAATTGTAACGGCGTCAAGTTGCGATAAAAAATTATATATATATATAACTGATAAATAATTATATTTAATCCTTTTATGTAAGAGCAGGGACGGACTAAAAAGGCGAATGAAAATTAAATATTTTAATGAACCGTATGAATAAAAAATATTTTAAATTACAATTTAATTTTATTTTAATGAGCAAATAAATTTTTTAAGAGGAGGGAAAGTTGGCGGGCGAGAGGAGAAGAAGGAGGTAAAGGAAGAAGATGATAATTTCCATGAATTTCGAACGACTGGTGAGTATTCCCGAGAGCAATGAGGATCGACGTTATACTCAATTCAGGATTTTGATTGTTGAGGAGGATGCACATGGATGTGACTGAGTCTCTGTATCAATTTGGAGTGTGTGAGTATGTATGTATACGATGAAGCAGCAGTGCAACGTACGTAACTTCGATACACCTCGATAAATTGAATTTCTCCCTCGACACGAGGCCATCGAGAGGAGTGGATTACTCAACCCATGCAATTTCTTTTTCTTTCAGTTGCCGGACAAATCGAGAGAACAAAACTGAACGTAAACTCGCGGTTACTGCTCTGGCTTTGTTTTGTCTACAATCACAAGAACATATATATGTACATTTATAAAAGTTTATATACAATGATGATGCACCTGGGCCAGAGAAAGAAAACGACCTTGTCACGACAACGATTGATTTCAACGCTGCACCTGTCGCTCTTTTTATTTAATTTCATACCAACTTTATTACTTTCTCTCTCTGTCCTTTTCGATCCGTCATCAACAATACGTGCTCGAAAGAGAAAAGAAAAATATATATAAATATATAAATGTACGGGCGTAAAATCTATATATAGATGTTCGGTATTATTCGGTGGCGTAAAAAACTCGGCACTTTTATAAGTGCAGTAAAAGTGTTCTTAATAATTTAAAAAAAGTTTCCTACGTCAAGTTCTTTCAATGAAGACAATAAAAAAAGAATAAGGAAAAAGGAGCTTTCGTCAGCAAAAATTTGGTCGTCGAACGTCGCAACTGCTTGATAGCTGGAAAGTATATACTTGGTGTAGGTTGGGAAAGGCAACCAAAGAGGGAGACATCAGTAACTACAAGTTTATATAAAATATATGTATGCATATGTATATATATATATATATATATATATATACATATATACATATATTTTAATAAAGTAGAAAAGAAAGTAATTTAGAATTTAAACAGGATATTTCGCTGGGGAGTAAAAAGAGCGAATGTTCAGAGCTGATGATGCTGTCTCTGTTAATCTTAAATTCTCTCTCCCGAAACTCTCATAGCAGCAGCAGCTTCTTGATCAGTCCACAACTCCAAGCAGCACACGAGCATTAATGGCCCTAGATAGAATCCACAGTGGATCGTTTTATATATCCATCCCATAGCAGCAACGGAGGATCGATACCGTTGCCCATAGCAACGCTGGGCTGCTTCTACGCGGAGGGATTGTACGAGTAGGATACATCTCAATGCGACTCCTACCCTTCGCTGCTTCCATTCCATATTTTCTAGCTCCCTCTATATACACTAACTCCTACACTCGGTCTCTACATACTCCTTTATTGCCCCCGTCTTTATCCTCTATTTTCTTTTATGTCCTTTTCTTTTTCTCTCCTCGCGAGTCCGTCAAAAATAAATACTTTTTCCCTCCTCCGTTCTTATTATCTCAACTCCCTCGCTTTCCTCTTTCTTCTTCGTCTTCTTCTTCATCTTCTCCTCGTACTTATTCTTTATCTTATTCTTTGATGGAATAATAATCTCCATTGCCTTTCTCAACAACTAGCCTTTCCAGGTTGTCTGTGTCTGTGTATCGCCGTGTTGATTCACTCGCTCACTCACTCACTCATATTATCAACAACAGTAACTCCCTCACGGCCTCGATTTCTTCGATATAATCGGCTGGCCTTTGTTCTATACAGCATCACGATACAAAGGGTGAATCAGCCCTTTGAGGTACTTCATATATATATACATATACATCTTATCTACAGGAAAATAATTACACTTTTAATTTTACACTCCGTTAAACCGCTTTTTTCATCTGCAATTATCTAATGCAAAAAATGACCATTTAAACATTTTACTTTAACGAAATTGTTTTCATAATCGAAAACCGATAAACTCTAAAGTGCATTTGCAACCCGACGTGACCTTGGACCTCAATGAGACTTGAGTTGGCTGGAAAGACAAACGACAAAGTGCAAAAGTGTGGGGTTCGAGACACGTAGGATAGAAGGAACAAAAAAAGTAAGGAAATTAAATAAGAACCTTCTGAAACCGCCCTCGAGAAGTCTTATCTTCATTTGGTTATCTCTTGGACTCACCCGAGAACTCACTCTTCCACTTTTTATCTTTTCTTCTTACTCCTCATTGCCACTCTATCGATCACGTATTTTCCTTTTCCAATCAAACACTATATCCGACATCTACGAGCGCATTTTAAAGTTAAGTGATGTTTAAAAATATATATACACACACATTTTCGTCTTTATTTTTTGGTAGACGATCAAAGACACGTCTCCGTCAATTTATTCCGGTCGATTAATTCGAGAATTTTTTTATTCCTCCTGTACTTTTTTTCATTCTTTTTCGTCTACAAGCGCACCAAAGGAACCTGGACATTGATAAAGACGAGGTAATCATGCGGAAGATGACAAACGTAACGTCAATTTTTCAAGTGTGTGTTTTATATACACACACTGACACACGTGATCGTGTGTCGGTGTAGTGTGTAGTTCGTGAAAATGAGAAAACCGAAACTGCTGACTTAATGCTGATGCATTTGATTTAACTTTCTATGGGTAATCAGTGAGATTGCTCGGAAGACTAATCTATTTAATCCTGTTCTATAAGATGATAAATCAAGTTGAAAAAAAAATAGCTAAATAGCTAAATAAAATGATAAATGGCTTGCGATAAGAGCTTTAAATAAGTATATTTATATTTAAATTTTTTATTTATCTCCAAGTTCAGACGATGATTTACAATTAAGAAAGTAAATGCAGCAGGCTCACATGTACATGAAGTATATATGTCATGTATGTTAAACAATAAATAAAATGATGAAGGAATTAGCAGTAAGGCGTTGAACGATTCGTCTGGAATACAGGCATTGCCATGGTAATGGCCGCCAGGCACGCAAGTTAAGGGGCGCGATTCAAAGTAAAGTATACGAGGAGTAGAGGAACAGGAGGTGCAAGGGCGAGTAGACGGTGAACGGGGATGAAGAAAAACGAAGACGAAAAGTCTATAGAACTGGCCTGGATTTCCTAGGGCAAAGCTTTTACAAACATTAATCGATTAAAAATTTTTTCCTAACTCTGTCTCTCTTTTTCACCCTCACTTCAGCACCAGCAGCAGCGGGAACGACAGCTTAAGCCGGTGAAGGCGGGTTAAATTGAAAAATAATATTGTGCAGAAAAATAAAATTCCTTGCTCTCAATTTGTACTTTTTTTCTTGCCCGTCATTCTTAGTCGTATCGACGGGCTGTATGAGGTGGCGGCGAAATGCTACACGCAAAACTTTTATTTATCGATGCTAAACATATGTAAGTACTTTGGAGAACTATACACTTGAGCCAATACAACGACAGCTACAGCTAAGTATTGTACACAGAGTAGGGTCTACGTGAGATCCTTTGCACCTGCGACTGCTATCGTTGCTTGTGGACGTTTCGCATCGTATTATTTATTCATGTCGCGTCGTTGTAACGGTCGTACGTCTTGCCAACTACCGTCCTACGTACACGTACTACTATTATACACAAATATACTAAATAATAATAATAGCAATGCAGACATAGTACTTTTTATTCGGTGAATGTATGTAATATTGCGGGAAATTATTTTCTGTTTTAGATATTAAGGTTACGGCAGCAGTGAATATTGAAGTTGGTCTAGGTAATTAAAGTTTAAACAAAGAACTAGGCGTAAAACTATACGTAAGTATGAATTTTTTATAACCTGATAAATTGTTTCCAACAGACATGCAATAAAGAGAACAAAGGCTGGAAGAACTTTGACGATCCTCGTGTTTCGATTTCCAGCAATAAAACACGGGTAAAAATTGTATAAAACTTTAAGAGGAAGGAGTGTGTTCAATATACCTACAGAATACAGAGTAAAGAGTACAGAGTACGGAGATAGAGTAAAAGGAGTTTAAGACTTATCCGTCTTTAGGACACAGAGGAGAGCTAAAAGTTTAGCGGCACAAAAGAGGCAAATCGTGAATCTCAGAACAAAGAATGAATGTTGGTCGACGGCAGGGTCCTTGACTGTTGTTTGTAAACAACCAATCCGAGAATTCAAGCTCGCTGTTCCTTTTGCCAAGATTGAATCTCCCTGATATATACCAGCGCCGGCATCCTTCGTTCCTCGAAACTCATTTCTGTTTCTGTTTCTCTATACTTTTTATTTTTTCCTTAACTTTTTACCTCTCTCCATTCATCCTGTCCCTACTCTGACTACTCGCAATCTCTTCTAGACACCAAAAGTTATTTTATTTCGGTTGCTGACCATCCAAGGTGCTGTGTAGACTTTACTTGAGTAGAGTAGCAAGAAATCGGCACTGACCTCCGACATTCTCCTTGGCTTTAAAACCGTCTGCTGATACTTACACCCCCTTGTCCCTCCTTCTTCTTAGTTCTCTTCTTTTGCTTTATACTTCTTCACATCTATACTAGCGTACAGCACCAGTTAGGCTATAGAACGGCGCCAAAAGATCCTTTCAATGCAGGAACCCACGTCGGAGGAGGTATAAAATGGAATCATGAAATAAAACCAACATACACACACACACACACACACACACACACACGCCAGAGTACTACACCAAAGCAGCAAGTAGGGGACGAGGAATAGCAGACTCACCCTGGCTGCTGGTGCTTCTGGCAGGGACGGGATTATAGTGCTCGGGAATAAAAATAAAAAAGGCATAAAAAAGGAAAAGCAGCTAAGTGACGGTAGACGGGACGTGTATACCAGGTGCATTGACTCAGGCTAAACCGGATGTCTACTACCTGCGGGTTGTCTGTGTATTCGTGGCTCTTATTCACACCGTTAACGCTGCCAGATATATACACATATATCCATTAGCATCAGGTATATTTATATTTATACCAGAGTCGATGGACAGCAGGGTTAATTTGGCTGATAACCATAGTAGCGCAAATTGCATGCCTTTAAATGTCAATCAATGTACGGCCTTGTTTGTCTTTAAATATCTATTTATTTTTCTTGGCTATTATTTTACACTGGTGTTGTTGTTATTGTCGTTGCTGTTACTGTTGCTGAAGAAAAAGAGAAGGTTGACTTCTGTCCAGCAATATAACTCACTGTCTTCGTGTATTGTTGATGGGAGTATCCATAACGGTTAACTGGAGCGTCAATGACATTTGCAAATGGCGTCTGGAAACTCGAGAAGTTACACACGTCATACTATACACCAAGTGCTGGAGTTGTGTATGGAGGTAAATATGTATTATATGTACCCACGGCATTGGTAAGCACACATGATATGAGTGTACACTCATACTTATACATATGTACATTTATACGTGCTTCCAGTAAAGTCATTGAAGTAATTGAAGAGCACGTAAATAACAGGTAACATTTGCGATCATTTTATGCATCTGTTACAGCTCGATGTAATATCCATTATGTTTAACTGGAAAACCCGTCTCTTATATATTTGTGTATAATTGACCGGATCAATAATTGAGAGGGATAAAGTATACAATAAATTAATATTATATGCACATATTACTGCATACACGTACACTGGATAAATGTCGTGCGTGAATTGTTGGTTCGCTGGTTCGCGAACCGAAGGTTTTACCGATATTAAAAATAACAGTACTCTCGTATATTTTCTTTAGTCAATTTTTCATCAATACAACGCGCTGTAAAAACAGATTAATCAGAGATAACAAAAATAATACCGTTCTTTTTTTTTATTTTCAAGTACCTCAAGTTTTTTTGGTCAATAAATAAAGCGATGAATAAAATAAATTCGCTGAAACATTTTAAAAAAAATATATATATTTTAAAAACAATAATAATCTGTTTTACGCATGGAAAAATTCCATTTGATGATTTGATTTTGGTAAGTACACCGTAAAGAGACTTGTACAGCACTGATGTTTTCAAATGTATATAGAGATGTATAGATGTATTACTCTATGTTTCTGCACTTAGCTAATACTCCAACGATAGAGAGAATAAGTAACGAGATTAAATTTTCGCGAAATGTAGAATTAGTGGGTATGAATGTTTGAAAGGTGCATCCAACACTCTGCTGATGATGAGTATTGGGAGGCTGAGCTGAGCTTTAATTAATTGCAACCGGAAACAAGTGGTGTCAGGGGTAAAAAAAAAGCTTGAACGTTAATGAGAAGTCGGATGATATTCCAATGTAATGGTAAAAGCTTAAACGCAACGAGAAATTATATGAAGGTAACGCTATACTCTGTGTGAAGAATAAAGTGGTGTGTTGATCCGCCGGAAATTCAGAGTACAAACATACATACACAGCAAAGTACACAGAGCAGCAATAGCAGCCGCGATAAAATATGTATATATAAATGTATACCCGTATGAATAAACGTGGAAAAGCGAAGGAAAGTAACAGTGAGCAAACTTGTCCGGTTATTACGTGTATAGAGGGCGCAATTCCATTGTTCTGAGCTTATAACAACTCGTGGCCAGGTGTGCAATTCGCCTTGAGAATGACAAAGAAGGATACGGTTTCAACATTGAGAATACGTAACTTACAATGTACGCAATTATCTCAATTAACAATGCGACTATTTCATTATTTTATTATATTATTTTATTATTATTTTTTCTTCCTTTGACAAAAAGAAAGTTTGAGAGGAAAATTTAAGTTGATCCTTAGCTGTATTGGCTTATCGAACGGCACATAGTAAAAGGGCAAACTATGGAATATATGTGTGTACACTTATATACGGTGTACTCAACCACAAAGGATCGTATTGGATTTTTCGTTTAACGCTTTCACGATGACCGATCGAGCGAATAAAATCCAAAGGCTGCCGAAACGCAATTTATCCATAAAATTCCTCTACTCCACTCTACTTGCTGACGTAAGCAATAAATTTGCAAATTCAACAGGCAATTTTACCTCAAAGTGCAAATACAACCATCATCTGTTTATTTTTCTTCGTATATTTCTATGAAACAAAATATTACATATATTAAAAAAAAAACATGTTATTGCACAAATAAATAAAAGTTTTATACAGAAAGGTATTTTTGATTCACACCGAAATATAGGCACGCGATGATATCGGGGCCGAGGATTAAGGTCGACGTGCAAGGTCGTAGCCTAGCCTGCACATATTTATCCGGCTCCGAGGACATAGACGGAGCAAAACGAGCCAGGAGTATTACAGCTAATTTAGTCCCTTGCAGTACACGAGCTTGAGTATGCATATGCATACATGCAGATGAATATGTTGCTATGAATGTATTTAACAATGTATCAGAAGCTGGCTCAAAATCTACGAGTGCGTGAACACGCCTCCCACGACACTACAGGGGCGTTTAATTGAATTTATGGCTCATTATCAAAATGTAAACGATTGCGATCGATGATAATGTGGAGGACATAAATCCGTCGGGCGGCACGACCGCTCGTTAACCAGCCGATCCTTTAGTATAAACTCAACTCCGGCACTATGCTATTATACAACACACACTGCATGTCACGTATGTAAGTGTGTGTACTGTATAGTAGTTAAGTGTAGTGCAGCTGAGGAAACGTGATGGGTATGTATAGAATGGCCCACGGACCAACTGCCGTTCTACTCTGCAACCGCTGCTACGTGTGGTCGACCAAACTCATCCCAACGTCTTCGACCGCAACATCAGTCTCAATCCTGCTCCACTCTGTCTCTTTTACCCATCAACCCAAATTTACTCTCTACTCTGATGTTATAAAACATTTATATAATATTCTCATTACTCTTTGTCTCATCTTTATTTCATTTTAATTATTATTATATATATATAAAATAAGTTTACTCCCATCTAATATTAATTACATTATAATACAAAGATGAGGATGACATCAGCGGGAAAATAATTACTGTATATAAATGTGAAAAATATTCAGGAAAATAAAATGAGTAATAGCGTTGGGTAACTTTTCCGCGGATGACAAATACAGGACATTACGTACGGGTAGAATAGCAGTTTGTAGGGATATATGGAATGGAAAAGCCTGGTCGGCAGGTCGGCTTCGCGAAATGAAAGCGACACGGCAACGGCACAAGGTTTAAAGCATCTATATATACCTATATATGTATGAATGTATATAGTTTTAGTTGTAGTAGTTGTAGGTTTGGTTGTGCGCGGGTGCAAGCACGATAAAACTACTCACACAGCGTTTGGGTATATGCGTGCACAAATGGCGGTCGAGCGCATGCACGTGTACAACCTAACCGTATACACACAGTACACAGTACCGGTAACATCGACCCGGGAGTCTTGCTAGGCCCACCACCTCCACCATCACCAACCAAAGCAAGCCGGCGCTGTCGACTCTTTGTCACCCTCCGCGGCCCGTACCAAAGCCTTGTCAGCCCCCGCGAACCACCCACGGTGTACTATCTCTTTCTCTCTTTCTTTCTCTCTCTCTCTCTGTATACTATTCGCTGGTATGGTAGCTCGTAGTCAACGTCGACGTCGACGTCGTCGTTTTCCAACCCCTCGAGCCCCATACCCTCATTACCGGTCTCATCGCTCGCGTGCAACAACTCTACTATCGTCATTTTTTCTCTTATCTCACCCAGCTCTGCGAGAACACTCGCGTGACACTTTCTTTGATGAGCTGGGTATAAGTATAAGCAGCCGGCTCAGAATATAAGGTGTCTCTCCGCGAGCATACATGAAATAACCGAAGAAAAAAAGAATCATATATAGTCATATATCTATCGATGAATCAATAGAACCGACGTGTCGGGTGATTCAGATGTAAATCAACGGTATCTCCCGGTTACGGCGATGGCTGAGGAAAAATTATTTGCACGAGCACAAAGAGTAAGAGTAACACGTCCTGATTCTCTAAGGATATACAAGTTTCTTTGTTTATTTTTTTTATTTCCTTTCAAGTTATTCCTCGGCCTCGAACCCTTCGTCCCAGATCAAGGACTCACTTGGACTTCTCTTATGTCCCCGTCTCGCTCTCTTATTTTCCTCTCCTTATTCAGCCAATCCTCAGCAACCAACAGTATCGTTTCCGATCGCTTCAATCCCGATTGGAAAGTCGTATTCAGTCTCACGAGTCCCGATACTTTTATTTACTGAACAAGACAAAGGAGACTCTAGTGTGTACGTGGATATAAAAAACCAAATAAAAAAGTATACACTAAATGAATGATACGCTAGTCCCGCTGATTCATCACTCCGATCACGTTTTGAGGATGCAAAAAAATTTTATCAGCAGAATTCATTTTGGAGCTTTTTTTATTTCAATATAATTTCTTTCTTTATTTAGTTTTTTTTTTTTCGTGTGTAGCCTCAGGCAGATTATATCTTCTTCATGTAGATAAAAACGTACATGTATGAGTATATATATGATTTGAGTTTTATTCCCAAGAGCCAGCAGGCTTTCGCGGCTCCTTCGCCAGACTGCCATCAGCGGTAGCAGTAGGAGCAGAAACAGCAGAGTTCCTTTGTTCTATACCTCCAACGCAATCTTCCAGTTCTGTTTCTCCTGAGGTCTGTTTATCTATGTACTTTTACCCGTCTTTCCGTCTCTCACATTTTATCTTTTTCAAAATTCCCTTACTCTTACATTACTTACTGTCTCATTTCCTTTACGTATACGTGCACCTATACCATGTTTTTCCGTATCCATTGCAATCTCCTGGTTTGATTCCCGCCTAAATCTACCCTCCCAACTCGCCTGCTGAGTCAAGAAGTACGTCGACGTCGACGTCGACCTACCCTTATATTCAGCTTACCCAAGATGTATATACCTATACCTATAGCTCTATTATTTTTTCCTTTTTCTTCAACTTTCCCATCGCCTCCATCGCTCCACAAACTCCCGCCGTTGCTAACGTCATTCACGTTACCGTAGAGGGCTTTAACCCCGTTATTATTTCATCCCCATTTATTTTACTCTTATTTTCATTATCTTAAGCTATATTTATTTTTATTTATTCTTTATCTTTTGTTACTGAATTTAAAACCAGATTTAAATTAATGGGGAATGATTAAATGATAATGAGGATAAAGTATAAATTAAAAGACTTGCTAATTATAATTATAAAGTACTCGGGATAATTTTTAATTATTGTCAAATTTACTTTTTTGAACTCTTGTTGGTATTTTTATTGCTATGGCAATTGTCATTTTTTAATTTATATTTAATTTATAACGGGTTAAATTATTAGAAGAACGAACTGTTATGACGACAATGACGATGATGATGATGACGAATAGACTTATGAGTCAAGCTTTAAATGTACGAATACTGACATCGCTATATAGAGAAGAGGATGACGCTGGTGCTCGTTAAAAAGAGCGACACGCCGTGATGGTAATGCTCTCAGTCGTCTCAAACGGGAGACACGCGACCAACGTGTTTACGCGACGGAGTTCCGCGAGGATGCACATGTACAGATATATAAATTTTTATGTGTGTATTTATATGAACACATACATGTGTGCTCGTATGAACGTGTGCGAGTACAGGGAAGAATGAATAAGAGTTTAACTGAGAATGAGTTCAAGAAGGAGAGAAAATCAAGGCGGGACAAGTCTCGTCATGCCCTCGAGACGATCGTTAATGTTCCTAGGGTGGACAATAGCTTCACGTGGCAGTGACAAAGAGTCCCTGGCTCTCTGTGAGGCAATTTTACATCTACGAGATATTTTCTTATTTACTTCTCTCATACTACTTAAATTATTCTTTGTCTCTTTCGCTGTGGGCTTCATCTACTTAGTTACAGTTCTCCCCTTTAATTCTTAAAAACGATCTCATCTGCTCGCTCTCTGTGTCAGAAAAATTTTAACTCACTGACTCAGAGAGTGCACAGCAATATTAAATTGAGAGAAAAATGATAAAAAAAAAAAAAGAAGGGCTTTTTATTCGTATTCAGAGACCCGTAAAATGTAACCATCGATCACTCAATGATAATAAATGTTTCTTTTTTTTTAATTCAATAAAAAACGGTGACCGTAGCTACACAGTATTGTACTGCAGAGGATCGATTAAAAAAAAAATGTTAACATGACAAAAGAATTTTTTGTTGACAAAAAAAAATATTTTTTCTTCATATTTTAATTTTTTTTAAATTCATCTGACGATATTCTTTTATTCTTTATCATTATAAGCTAAAAAAAATATATTTCTTAACAATTACGGTTCTAAGTGGCCGGAGAAAAAATTGTAAGGGAATTTTTTGTAAACTAAAATTTATAGCAGGGCAGCCATAGAACGCAGGGACAAAAAATGGATAATTACATAGACCGGTAATAAAAAAAAATAAAAGATGAAAAAGTAAAACTGACCTTCGGATTTCTTGGAGATGCCAAAGCCTGCGGGCAGTCGCCTCCATCCGCGCCAATGATTGATGAGAGACTCGGCTTCGCTGCTCCAGCTGCAGAGCGAGTCCTCTTCGAAGCGATCTGAGTCGTCGAAGGAGTAGCCATCTGCCTCAGCCAGTGCCTCCTCCCAATCATGGATCGCCCGTGCCTGTGGACCATCTACTCCAGTAGTAGTGCCTCCTCCAGCTCCACTGCTGTGATTGTTGCTGCTGTTGTTGTTATTATTGTTATTGCTGGTGTGGTTACCGGATCCAGAACCCGCTCCGGGTCCAGGTCGTTCTCCTCCAGGTCCACTTCCACCCACCACCACGGGGGATCTCGCCAGGTTGCCCGCCAGTTTAATTGTCGTACGAAATATCGCGCGACACCACGGGCACTTCTGGATCACACGCGTTTAATTCACGGGACGATCCGGCCCCCCTCGATTCCCCTGATGACGCCACTTTAGCGACCTTCCGCAACCTCCTGCTTAAACAATCACAATATATTTATACATTATTTTCCATTTACATATTCAAATAATTCTAAACTTATACTCTACACTTCAAATAAATAAATTTAATATTATTTAAATATATAGATATATATTCACACGGCAATTCCCTTTTGTTAAACGATTATCCTTAAAAGTATATTCATGTTTTTGACTACGTCAGGTCACGGCAAATGGAGACAATGTAATCCCGACGGTGAAGCGAATAATTGATTATAGGATTCGACCATTCATTATATTTGTACAACAATGCCTATTAATTTTGCTGTTACTGACAACCATTTTGAGTTACGACTAATACGATACATATTATTGACGACTCTAATTACGGATTATTAATTCATATAGATTATATATATTAATATGACTAATGTCAGTTGAACAAAAATAAATATATATAACAATGTTTACGACAATAAACTTTTAAACCAACTATTATTCCAGTTGTTTTTATTACTATGCAAATGTTTTTAAATAAAACGTAATATTTCTTTTCCCAGGAAGTAAAGTGAAAAATCTAAAGCAGGTCAACGTCGTAGAACCTTGAAAATATAATTATCCTGGTGGTATTTATATCTACAAACCGATCAACGGCCTTTCACTTTAATCGCCCAGTAATTCGCATCCTTATTTTCATTGTTTAATGTTTTTAGTACACATGTACTTTCACTATGAGCTAAGAGTTAAAGTAAATCCCGTGGATCGATTTAATCTCTAGTGATCTGTAGCAAAACAACCACAGCTCATATCAAACTCGAAGGCCAAAATCCGAAACAAGTGACTCGAATATCTGAAAAAGTTTAAATACTCGACGTTATCAATGACGAATTAGAAAACGATAATCTGTGTCGATACTTATCGATAAACTCTACTCCAAAACTCGGTGCTTGATATGATTTATTTATGAATATTTATTACATTTATGTGAGCGTATAAATTAAAATAGATAGAGTGTAAATGGGTAATGGTTGTCTAGAGACTCGAGAGAGAGTGTATGTTATATAGTATGAATATGAAGGCTAAATTTTATTTGTTGCATTCGGAGGAGTAGAGTATATGCAATAGCAAGTGACAGAGTTTTGACAAGCATGAAGCCCTGCCAGAAACATATGGGACGCCATGGAAGAATAGTGTTTGTCAGGGAGCACCTTGACGGGTCGACAGACTCTCGTATCGCGGGAGGAACTCGTACGACGACCCCGAGTAATTCCAGGGGAGCCACCCCTCTTAAATCTCGTGGTGTCGTGGTCACACACACGTTCTTATTCCTATTCCTGATATCCTACCCCAATACAATCGCAAACTCTTTCCGTCTCTTTCTATCTTTGGCCTTCTTCTCTCGGTCTCCGTTACTCTCATCTTCATTTAAACAACATCCAATCCCTGGCTCTCTCGCTCCCTTTCCTCTTTCTCTGGTTAAATTCACTGGGTTTTTGTTATCTCCCACATCATCCTCACTAAATCCATCCGTTGGCTCACATTCACAACTGTCTAATATTTTAAATAAACATTTAAACCATAAGAAAAAAAAATAATCTTACCTTTGCTGTGCAATTTAACTCCGATTTTAAAATTTAAATTTAAACTTCAATTAAAATTTCACTAGATTTCACACAATTTTTTATAAAATTCAAATTTTACTTTTATTTATTTTTTTAACGCAACAGTATCACAATGACGGGTCTGGAAAAAAGTAAAAATTATAAAAAATAACTCGTGAAAAAAAAAACACAAAGCCAAGAACACGACCCGAGCCAGCTGAGCCTTAGCACACAAACCGCCAGTATTTTTTTTTGTCCGTCTTGCCAGATATCCGAGTGTATGCACAACTGTGATTACGATGTACGAGGATCCATGATCGTCGTTATCCACGATGAATAATCAGCTCACTCATCACTCGTTCGCGAATCAATTCCTTTGTGTCGGGAAGATCACACACTGCCTCACTTCAGTCCAGTTTTCTCTTGCTGCTCTAGCCTACCCCATCGACGACAACAACAAATATGGCGAGCACTACGAGCTCCTGCACCGAGCCTGCTGATCTCCGGGCCAACGACAGGGAGAGTCTCCAGCAGACCCAGGTGGCACCACCAGCTCTTTCCCCCACTTTCAGCTGCGTTATAAATAAAAAAAATAATGAAAAAAAAAAGTTATGCTCCATCATGCTTTCTATAGTCCATTGTTCTCATCAAACACTAAATAATACTAACAATAATAATAATAATAATAATAATAATAATAATAATAATAATAATAATAATAATAATAATAATAATAATAATAATAATAATAATAATAATAATAATAATAATAATAATAATAATAATAATAATAATAATAATAATAATAATAATAATAATAATAATAATAATAATAATAATAATAATAATAATAATAAATTACATTTTATTACAGTTGCTATTTTAAAATATCCTTCGAGTAATTACTTTTACTTTTTTTATGACTCACCAAAAATTATAAATAAATTATTTTAATGGGCGACAATCGATGTCATTTTAAAAAATTAATTTGTGACATTGAAGTTAGCAGCCAATTAATAAATTTTTGATTTTTTTTTTTTTCAACGAATCGATTCAAAAAATAAATAAACTAAAAATATACACAAATAAAAAATTTAAAAAACTATAAATGCAATTTTTTTAAATACTTTTTTTTATAATTTATCGTTTTTAGAAAAATCCAAAAGTTATTAAACGTCAGCTAACTTCAGTATCATAATTAATTTTTATAGAAAAAAAAACACTGCACTAATTATTTCAACTGATGAAATTAACACATCAATTACTTGTTTTTTATTAATTATCAAGTTTTTAATCAACAGTTGAATTACTATTTATTATTAAATAATTATTTATGATTAAATAAAAAATTCAAATGAGTGTTAATGTAGCAGACATCAGGGAAATTCTAAATTATTAATGAATGGAGTAAATAATTAATAAAATTGAATTTTAAAAAAATACGCAATTTAAAATTTTTATTCAACTTACATTTTATTTATTTATTCAAAAATTTAAAAAATTGTCACTTGTCAGTGACATTCACACTCATGAGAATTATCAGTAGAAGTGAAATCGATCTTTTTAAATTTGGCGCGCTTTGATTGAAATTCAAAACTCAAACTGACAGATGTTTAAAAAAAAAAATGTTAATACATTAGTGTGCTAATTACAATAGAGAAAGTTTACAAATTTGAAATTAATAAAGATTGAGCTCTGGATGTAAAGAATAATTAGATATTTTTGAATGGAGGAAGTGTCAGTAGTTTGAATTCTAGAAATTGGCGCTGCTCTGCCAGAATCAGAGGGCCCTCGAGTGGAAAAAGACGTGAACCTTCTTTTGTATATGGACAACACCAAGGCTGTAGTTCAAGAATAAAGTAAGAATATTTTTAATTATTAACAATTAATATATTTATCCAGATTATTAAATATTTATTTTATTTATTTCTTGACATTTCTAATATTTATATATAATTTTAATTGGCGCTAAAAAATATACCGAGACATGGATGTGAATGGATAAAAAGTTTACACCGAGTGTTCATGTGTTTTATACCAGTGCTACCTAACCAATAAAATTTTTCTCCTAAAAAATAAATAGTGTCAGTGAACTTATTTATAATTAACAAGTTTATTGTAATTGCAGTTTAAAATGGCACCCAAAAGAGGTAAAGCGCCCAAAGAAGAGGCTCAGGTGTCCCTTGGACCTCAAGTGAGAGAAGGAGAGATTGTTTTTGGCGTTGCCCATATCTTCGCCAGTTTCAACGACACGTTCGTCCATGTGACGGATTTGTCTGGCCGGTAAGTCTTCAAATCAAAACTCCTGCTATTTATTTTTCCATCAATAAATCGAATAGATAAACAACGTCCTTATGCTTATAATTTACAGGGAAACCATCGCCCGTGTCACTGGAGGAATGAAGGTGAAGGCTGATCGTGATGAAGCTTCACCCTACGCTGCTATGTTGGCAGCCCAAGTACGTAGAAAAATTAAACTGTCAATTATTCTACCAAATATTTGAATGCTGATTCATTAATTAATGATTTATTTTCATCAGGACGTTGCTGAAAAATGCAAGACTTTGGGTATCACTGCCCTCCACATCAAACTTCGTGCTACCGGAGGTAATAAAACCAAGACACCAGGACCTGGTGCGCAATCTGCCCTGCGTGCTCTCGCACGTTCAAACATGAAAATCGGCAGAATCGAAGATGTCACGCCTATTCCATCTGATTCAACACGAAGGAAGGGTGGTCGTCGTGGAAGACGTTTATAAATCATTTATTTTCTACCAATTCTTTGCGACGTCGAATAAAACGTTTGTTGAAAAATACTACAAGTTTTGTGTTATTGTTTATTCCGTTTATATCGTGATTAATTACAGAAACAAATAATTAGTACGTAATATTTAATAACTATATAAATAATATTTTTATTGCGGATGTTTAAGTTTAGGATTTACAGAGTTTATCAAGCGTAAGAAATAATTTAACTTTCAAATCAACTTTTTGCGGCGTCTTGTGCTCCAGAGTTGCTATTGTATTTATGTATCCGTACTGCATAACTAATCCGACGACAATTGCTTCATTTTCTTTGCCTTCCTCAGGAACATAAGGTGTTACTTGTAATTTAAGTACAGCTTTATTGCCTTTTCGCCAAACTACCAATCTGTTGATGAATAATTCATGTTATTCATGATTGTAAATTTCTCAAGTATTAAAATTACTCATACTTATATTATTCAAATAAATATTTACTTGGGATCGTCTGGAAATGTTTGCGTATCTCCTGCGTCGTCGTACTCAGCAGCATCGTCACGGGGTGCGAGAATCACTGGACCAGTTGGTAATTCAATGGATGCTCCAGTGATTATTTTCACAGGCTTCGGATCTTCTAGCACTGACGCTTGTCTGACTACTGATGGTAATAAATTTGGAGATTCACAGCCCTGATGATTAAATTTTTTAAAAATCAATTAAATATATTTACTACTAATAATAATTATTATTAATCTTTAATATCACGCCCAAAACTTGAGAATAAATAAATAAATAAATAAATAAATAGATCACAGGAAGTCAAGACAAGTAAAAAATCAGAACATCAGCTTGTATTTAGTTGTACATTTCGTCCCTTTATTGGGACTTCCTCAGAAACTACAAAGGGACGAAACGTACAACTAGACCAAAGCTGATGTTCTGATTTTTCACCTTGGCCTGATTTCCTGTGATCTATTTATTTATTTATTATTATTATTGTTAGTAATTTAAAATATAATTTACCAATTGCATATTTTCTCGTTTGAGTTCCTCCATTTCTCCAGTCGCTGATGTCGTAGTTGCTGTTGTTGGAGTATCTTCAGGCAATAATAATATTTGTGTTTGATGTTGAGTTGGATTACAAAATTTCAATAGCAATTCACTTGGCTTTCCTACTTCCAGAGGTTGGAAAGTAACAATTCGTACCTCTGGTACATGATAACTAAAATATATATTTATTAAATCAAAGTTAAGGTCAAAGACCTAGTACCTGATCACTACTCATGTGTTTGTACTTCGATATTTAATAAATTACTAGTACTAGTTCCCTGATCAGGAACTGGGTTTCTTATCTTATATGAGAAGTAAGGAACTGAAATAAATGTAAATTCTTACAAAGCTGCCAGCTGAATTTTAAATTTAATAGACTGAGGAGAAAACTCAGGTTTGCTGACATTGTGCTCGCAGGCTCGACATCTCTGTGACCGTTTGACGGGAAATTTCTTGTGCTGCGGTCTTAGTTCGTAAATTTTCTCAGCTTGTACTTCTGGATGCTGGAGTCGTTGGTCTAGTCTTGTTACTAAAATAAAATATAATCATTTAATTGATATTTATGTCACATTTCATAATAAATAAATAGCGTACTCTTGGTTATGTCAACCGGAGCAGAAAAAATAGAATCCGGTAGTTCGTCAACATTTTCCGAAGCAACTGAAGGCTGGGGAAAATTGGCTTGTTGCCACTTAGCTTCCGAGACAATAGGAAGTCCAGCTCGTTTACGGGCCATCGCAGATGTCAATCCGAACTTTTCCTACAAAGACAATTATCATTAGTACTAAAAATTAATCATAATTATTTAAATATTTAAATAATGACAGTACAAATTGTAAGGATGTTCTTTTCGGATCAAACTTTTTACGTTCCTGGTTCTGACGTTCACGTGAAGCCAAAATTTTGTGAAAATCAATCAGTGAACTTATTCTAGCAGCATGAGGATTTTCCTGCTCCGGCCATCCTCCAGTTGCTGAAATTAAAAATAAATTTAAATAAATATTCAAATAATTAGATAATTAAATTGAAACCGTACCGACAAACTGGTCAGGAATTCCTGCATCTCGTGAACTCCATCGACACAACGAGCAGCACAAGTAGTAAACTTTTTTTGGTGTTGCTTTGGCATCTTCACCAGTAACTGCTGGTCTTACTGGTGGATGACCAGCTCGTATAGTCAGCGTTTGAAAGCAGCAGGGACAGTCAAAACAATTTGAACACCTGAAATAAACAATTAAATAATAAATGTCAAATATTGACATCTGTCATAAATAAAACACTCACTTGTTTTTCTTCAGTCGCACTTCAGACGACGGCAAATTTTCTAAACAATTCGGACAATAATGAGAGTCAACCTAATTTGTAAAATAATTTACTGTTACAATTATTGATTGATTTTTTATTTGATAAGTAATTTATTTAATAAAATAAAGGTTACCTCATGAGAAACACAATAACCACACCTAATTTTTAAACAATGTCGACAGAAATAAATACGAGAGATTGGTTTCAGTGACCCGCAATTACAAACATATCGTACGCAATCCGGTCCAAGTAAATAGGCCATTATTGTAATTAATAAAACAGTAGCTATTGTTGAGTATTAATTTTTAAAATCTGACAATCTCAATTTGACATTCTTGGCAATTCACTCACTCACTCACTCCAAGTATTTTAAATAGTACAGTTTGATACCACAAGGGTTAATAGTGGCGCGAATTTCAAAATTTCCTTGAAAAAAAATATTACTCTAAAGTTAGCTGACGTCTAATAATTTTTGTTGTTTTTTAAAAACGATGAATTTAAAAAAAAAATATTTTAAAAAATTGCACCTATAGTTTTTTAAATTTTTGACATGTGCATATTTTTAGTTTTTTTTTTTAATTAAATTGTTGAAAAAAAAATTCGAAAATTGTTAACTTTAGGGTGAGTGTGAAATGTAGCAGACATGAGACAATTTATAAATTTGAATTAAATAAATAAATTAATTAAAATAATAAAATTTAAAAAATGCGCAGACGGATTTTGCATTTATCTATATATGCATTTTTTAATTTTTACCCTACTTACATTTTATTCATTTATCCTAAAATTTAAAAAATGGACAATTGTCTGCTACAATCACACTCATAC
Source organism: Microplitis deprimator (assembly GCA_964016945.1). Lineage (NCBI taxonomy): Eukaryota > Metazoa > Arthropoda > Insecta > Hymenoptera > Braconidae > Microplitis > Microplitis deprimator. The sequence goes on along the minus strand of OZ024711.1, from coordinate 3,654,945 downwards.
CTTAGGATGATTAAAGTTAGTAGACGATTAACAATTGTCAGATTTTTTGTTTAGAATTTATCATTTAAAAAAAAAATCAAAAATTATCAGACGTCGGCTAACTTTAGATGAGTAAAAAAAATTAATTAATAAGATTAGAGTACTCTGAAAAAAAAATAAACTTTGATACAATTTATTATTACTAATTAAGTAAAAAATACACTTTTATTTAGCATAATTGATTAAGTAACACATCAGATCTTAATAAAGTAGTTGATAAAAGGACAGAGCGCAATTAAATAAATAAATAAATTCAATTATTCAACAGTTAATTGATTAATAATTGGACTATTAATTCGTCATTGTCTTCCATTTCTCTCAGTAGAACTGTCTTTGAGTGTGTAAGCAGGTAGATAACGAGCAGGATTATCAGGGTCGCGTAGCAGAGGATTTGGAGATGTAGTCGTCCTGTGACCGAGACTGGTGTACCCTTGGTCATAGAGCGAGCAATAAGGAACCTTGTGTTTCAAAATAAACTCCCAAATCTGGCTGTAAGACCAGTCCAGAATAGGACTGACCCTCATGATCTTCGGCCAGCCTTCATCAGTGTTTTTAAACGGCTCCAAAGACTCTGACCCTGGGTCGTCTTTCCTGATGCCCATCAACGTGGCCTTCAACTTCTTGTTTTCTTCCAAAAGACATTCAACAGCTGATTTTATTGGTTTTTTTTTCCTTATCAGTTTTATATCATAGTAGTGAGTCGCTTTGTCAACAAACTCATCCATCTGAAATAAAATAAAATTTATTAACAAACGGACTTTTATCATTTTTATGTAACAGAGTTAAATAACCTCAGGAAATGGATCATCAGTGACGTAAAGACACAGCAGCGGTGATAACCCACGTAATTTAAATAAGGCAGCAGTCAAATGAAGCATCACCGTACAATCTTTACCTCCATTGAAGCTCAGGAATATTTCATCAACTTGATATCTGAAAACAACCGGTCATTAATAAATAATTAATTAATTTTATTCACAACATGATGAAACTTGCTGATAATTCACCGTGACCTAATTTATAAAAACACTCACGTGTCAAGACATTGCTCCAATATTAACAATGAGTAATTAATGTGTGATTGGTTCTTGCCACTCTCGATAACAGCTTTTGCATCCTCAATACTGAACTTATCATCATTTTTAACCATCTTCTTCACTTTTTATTTATCAGGATACTAATTACGGTAAAAATTGTGTTGCAATTAGTGACGTTTACCATCCGTGTCATGCTTCATCAACAAACTAAAATTTATTTTCGCTTCATTTTATAACCTAACGATTTTGCAAAGCATTACTCAATCACGTCATTTGATAAGTTTATTTAAAAAGTATTCTTGAATATTATCAGTTATTAATTATCACTGATTACTTTAATTACTTGCCATTTTTAATTGGTAATAAATGTCGACCAATAGATTTCTATTATTTATCATCAGGAAGTAGAAATTTAATTTTGTCTTATGTCATTTTACTGATAACCAAATACCTGATAATAATTAAAATTTTTTATAAATATACATATATATAGTTCATTTATTTATAATTCTCGTTATTATTTTATTTAAATTAGTCATGTTTAAAATGATGACTTTTTATGATCCTGAAGTTAGCAGACAATTAAAAATTTTTAAATATTTTTTTGAACAAATCAATTTCAAAAAAAAAAAAATTTGAAAATATGCACATGTAGAAAACTAAAGAAACTCTAAGTGCAATTTTTTTAAATGTTTTTTTTTTATAATTTATTGTTTGTAAATCAAAAAATTGATAGACGTCAGCTAACTTCAGTGTCATAATTTTAAAAAAATTGTCAGATTTATCGACTGAGTAAAATGAATGAATTTAATTTTTTTAAGCTGCAATAGACAACGTGTAGGTGGCAAAAGTGATATTGTTTTGTAATGATGGTGTCTAGAGTCTAAACTGTAGGGCTGCTATAGATTTATTAGCAAGTTCACGTGTAAAATAATCAATTGTCGAGAAAATAAACTGCCTGTTTACTTAAAATTTTTGTTTACTTTTAACAAAAGACTGTAACCCGTGGGTACAATCGCAAGTTTATTGATTTTATTTATTCAAAAAAAAATGTCCAAGCAGAATTTTAACACGGACTGGGATGTCGAGAAACACAAATTGGAGTATGAGTGCGATGAGCATTGGGAGTTGAGGAAAAACTTCCTCGAAGCTCACAAAAATGATTACCCTGAGGACCAGTTGGTCTGTTTGGCCCAAGTTTTTACTAATATTGAGCTTCTGGGATGCAAGTGAGTTTTAAATTTAATTTACTGACACAAGTTTTAAATTTTCTGATTGTTAATTTATTTTAATTTATGCAAGGTATCCTAAAGAAACGATGGACTTGGTGGCAGAGCTGTCGCAAGATGTAGCGAGAGATTTTAGAGAGAAGCAAAAGTCAAAATTGCAGAGGACATTTGTCAAAGCTTCCGACGCGGCTAGCTCCAAGGTGAAAGGTACAAAAAATTGTGAGTTATCTTGAAAAAATGTATAGCCTGGAAGAAATCAGTATACTTTTATTATTATTATTATTTTTAATACTAATGATATTTTTGTAATTTATATTTGTGCTAAACAACGGATATGTATTTTGTTTAGGACATAATACTTCTCACACCGACGCAGCGTCAACATCCACGAGTAAAAGATGTAACGATACCGAAGATAATCCCAGCAAAAGAATGAAAATAACGAGCCAGCCATTTGGTAATTTAGTTTTATTAGATTACCCAAATAGTTCTCCTCAAATGACTCTGGATTCTTCGGTGAAAATGAGTGGCCAGCGAATCGAGTGGAAGTTTCATATGGCACAAATTCTTCAATGGTAATTATTAACACTAAATATAAAACTTTCTTTTCTTTTATTGTTTTAGAAAATTTCAATATTTATATATATATATATAGATACATATCTTTTTGATCGGTTTTAATTATTGTTGGTTTTAAATAACTGACAGACTTCCGATCTCTTTCAATTATTTTATTGTTTTGGTGATATTTCGTGAGCCCAATACTCACATCCTCAGGTCATAATTACAAATTATCTATAAATTTTATATTTTAAACTTAACGTTAACAAATTTTTATTTTATAATTTTGTTAATTTTTTTACTTACTTTTGATAAAGAGAAAAGTCGTTCTTAAGTTTTATTTCTGTCATTCTTGTCATTATAATTAAAAAATTTTAACAGTTTAAGTATAATATAAAAGTTTTATTGCAGTGGTAATAAATATTAATGGATAAATTTAATTACAGTCGGTGTGAGTTTTTTATAAATGGTAAGAAAGTGTCTGAAGGAGCTGGCAGTACAAAGAAAGCATCTAAAGCTGATGCTGCCAAGAAAGGTCTAGCTGTTCTTCAAAAATATTATTATACTATTGAGGTATTTATGAGCTAATAAATAATTGTTTATTATTCGTAACCGGAAGAAGACAATTAATTACTCGTTTTGCTGATTGTTACTTTAGATAAAAGACGATTGGAAAGTTAACTTGAGTGGCAAACAATCGGAATTAAAGGCAGATGACCCTAATGATAATTCCCTTCAATCAGATGGTGTTGGAGCTAAACTGATGAAGTTGATGGGCTGGGCTGGCGGTGGTCTAGGGAAGTCGGAGCAGGGTATCACTGAACCCGTTACGTAAGTAGAACTTTTTTTTCTTGTTTGTAAATTGAGAATTCAGTCATTTAAAATTACATTTTATTGTAGACTTAAGCGACAAATATCGCGATCAGGGTTCGGATTGAAGTTGACCTCGGATAACATGGGCCTGTTCAAGAGAAAATGCCAGCAGACGTTGTATCAATACATACGAGAAAGCGATACACATAATTACCTAGTATTTGCTGATTTCACAAACGATGAACGCGCAATTATGCACGAGTACGTATTTTATTATTTATACTTATATATTAGACTGTGCCAAAAACATCAATGTTTTTTTTCGGTCCCATTTGAAAATTACATTGAATGTAACATAAAAAAATTGGGTACCAGTTTGTCCCTTCAACTCAATTAGAAAACGCGCGCTTGCCTAAATAAAATTTCTTATTTAAATAACATGGGAAATATTTTTTTTTTTTTAATTAGGAATTTTATAACTCATCAACTGATCAATGAATTAATAAAACTAATACATAGTGTAGAAAATTGAACGCTCTACAAAAAAGGTCTCTTATAATTTTTTGATAAATCTAACCGTTTAAAAGTTATTGAAGATTAAATTCAAATTTATTAAAAATTTCACGTTTTTTTTACTTTTCCAGTAAAACTATCAATTTAATAACAAAATGTCAGGACTGTTCTGGTAGATTATTTTTTTTTTAAACCAAAATCTGTTATTTAATGATTTTTTAATCTCAATTCAAAAAGTACAGGTTTTACAAATTAACTGTTTGAGAAAAAACTGAAATTTTTGTAAAAAAGTAACTTTTTTAGAGCGTTTGATTCTCTACATATGTTGTGGTCGTTTCAATTTTTTGGGACAGTCTAATATGCATATACATATAAAAAATATACATATTTAACTCTTGGAGATGTTTAATTAAATGTGTTAATGTTATAGTTGTGCAAGAAGAATGGGATTAAAATCACAAAGTCATGGGACTAAGGATCAGAGAACGTTATTGATAACGCGTAAGCTAGAGCCGAGTGATCTTGTTAAGGAATTATTAAAAATTGGTGGGATCACTGATAAATATATATTAAAAGCTCCTACTGATGATTAAATAAGCTGATAAATTATATATAATTTTAAAATATAAATAATTTAACTAAATAAAGTTTTTTTTTTAAATCAACTAGAAATTTTTATTTTAGCTCTCAAAGAACCGGAAGTTAAATTATTTTAATAGATTTATAAATTATCTTATCCCCTTGTTTAATCATGAGTACAATAAAATTCTTTATAATATAATTTGTCGTTTTTATTTTTGCACTGGTCATTAAAAAAAAATACAGAAAAAAAACAAAATATTTATACTAAGTACAATATATATAATATATCTTTCTAATGTAAAACAATACAACGTAATATTATACATATAAATTGATTAGCACTTTCGTCTACACTTGTAAATTTATCTCATCGATATTCAAATATCACCAATTAATTATTCTATAAAATTATAAAATCTACATCAGAATAATTATAAATTCATTTTTACAACAATATTTATCATTCGAATACTTTTGGCCCCTGTATGATCTCAGGAATGTCCTTTAAATTTTCTCCTGCGTAAGACAGCAATGGCGAGATCTCAACGTCACCTTGTACAGACTTAACACCCGCATTCAAAAGCCATTTTTTGTGAAGCGCGAGTGAATCGTCACGTGCCGTCGAAGGGCAATCCTGACCAGCAGAATCTGAATTTTTTAGCGGACTAAATTCACTCTCTCTCGGAACTTCCCAAGCGACGAAATTTTTCGAAAATTTCAATACATCGAAAATAAATTTCTCAATCTTAATTCCATTAGGAGTCGTCGGTTTTTGTCTCACCCCACTGTTGTCCACATAAGGAATTTTTTTCTTCGCAACATGAAGTGGCAACTCTTCTTCATGATAATCCGAGATATTACGGAAGAAGCCGAGAGTGAAGTAGTGATTGCAAATATTACCAGCATTAAAAACAAGTTTTCCATCAGGGCGTCGCAACTCCGAAGTCTTCTTGGATATTTCGCTGTACTCAACGACTTGGTACTTGCCATCAACCTGATTTAATAATTTAATTTACAGTTTACAAGTTTTAAATTACCGATAAATGTTTAAAAAATTGATAACAAACCTGACAAACGACACCAACAGCTTCGCTAGGATCAGCTTTGTCAACAACTTTAACTCCGCAGTCGGCTCCTTTATCAATGCAATAGCCAATGAAAACAGGATCAGCAACTTTAATCAAAATATTATCTACAGAATGAGCGTGCACGCTATTAATACCGCGTTCAGTCATATCTTGCAGTATCCCTTGGACTTTTAGTGCGCGATAAAGCCCGCCATTACCATCAGGGGCTTTTGATAACGAGTGCATTTCATCAAGCAATATTTTACCATCAAATCCAAAACAAGGGATCATACCCTGTTTGAAGGCCTTGACATTATTTTTATTCAACCCAAAGTAATCGTTCTGCTCAAGAAAATCAAGCGTTGACTCGTGAGTGGCTTCGCTCGTCATCAAGTACCTGCAAAAAACAAGGACATTTATCACTAAATAAATAAATAAAAAAAAATATAACATATGGCGATAACTCACCAAGTGATCCCTTGACATTTCCCACACTTTTCTTTAGCCATAACTTCTAATCGTCTTATCTTTTCAGCTTGCAACTGAAACAAGCTCTTGTGTGAGGGCAACCCGACATCGTACATTCCCTTAGGACAAGTGACACCAAGTCTGGTACCTTGACCACCGGCTAGAACAAGAACAGCAACCCGTCCAGCGGCTATTTCACGCAGTCCCGTGTCTTGATATTTCTTCAGCAGAGCACTGTCACAGCCGGTCACCGACTTGATAGCATCGTCTTCAATCGGCTGGATCCGGTCGTCCAATAATTTGTTATTATTCTCCGAAGACTCGTTAGCTCTTTTAAAATACGAAGTAACCTCCGACAAACTGAACTCCAAAATATCTTCTGTCAAACTCGCGCGCTGGTCTTCCGTCAGTTCCTTCCAAAACTGCAGCACGTGTCCTTGATTATATTTATTGAGCTGTGCACGGAGAGTATCTTCATCCATGTTGAGTTATTGTCAATCACACGAGTAATTTTAAATTATTCAACTAGACCTGGTAAGTTTGTCAGCTGTGGTACACAGTTTTAAATAATTGCAACGAGTTTATACCTGGAAAGGTATAATACAACTGAGTTAAAAGTTGCCAGGCCAGTCAAACAAGAAAATAGTCTCTCAACTTGCGTTGGATATATTAAAATGGTGGGAGTATCGGAATCGAGTAATGGTATCGGCGTATAATATTGTTATTAACAGAACGAAACTCTCTCGCTAGGCCAAAGAGAATAAGGAACTTGACATTTAAAAAATATTTCATTATCGAACTAGGTTGTTGCTGGTGGTGGTGCTGCTGCTGGTGGTTCTCGTCAGTTCTACTGCTCTTGCAACACCGATCTTTCACATCAGATCGTTGACCCATCCGTTCACTTTCACAATTGCTCGAAAAATCTCTCGACGATTTCTCTGATCCACTCGCATTTCCGTAGTTAATTTTATCTTTATTATTATTATTTATTTCTTGCCAGTCTCTTGTTTCAATAATCTGCCAGCAAAGCAACATTTTATTTACTCATTTACCCACAGCTAGAATATTATGCGTGGCATTTAATTATCTTTCGGTTTATCAGATCTCGGTAGTCCTCTTTGCCTAATTTACTGTACTACCTATGAATCATCGGTGCCTGGAACGGCACTTTCATGCTAAATGAATAATAATTACTATTACTAATACCATAATTATAATGAAAGATAATAATAAACTAATTAATATTTATACGCTACTGACATTTTCATGCTTAAAAAAAATATTAGTGTGAATGTAGCAGACATTAAATTTAAAATTATTACTAAATAGAGTAAATAGTTAATAAAATAAAATTTTGAAAAAATACACATTTAAAATATTTAAAAATTAATAAGTGCATTTTTTCAAATATTATTTTTTAAATTATTTACTCTATTTATTTATTGTTTTAAATTTTTCTGATGTCTGCTACATTCACACTCGTAAAAAATACTATCAATTTTGATAAATAGATTTAAAAAAAAAATAATAATAATAATAATAACAACACCTTCATACAGCTTTCATTATCTCTTATTATTTACGATAATACTCCAATCGATGATAACAGCTGGTTATCGTGAGGACATTAAAAGAAATTAAATAATTTTATACAAGGGCTAAATTGTCTGTTATATCATAATAAAAATTCTTATCATTTTTTATAGTTATTATTTTTTACGCCGGCGCAATGATTACATACTTACTTACTTAATTAATAAACGTGTACATATGTAGAGCACATGAGGAATACACGTCATCAATGAAATATTTTTGCGATTGCGCGGCTCCGGAACACTTTCAAAAATCTAATTCTATTTATTTATAAATTATTATTACATACATATTTATCACCAATCAATTAAAAATATATATATAATTAAACAGTAATTAGGCTAAATAATTATTAACTAATAATTGAAATTGATAATTTTATTTAATTCAAATGTTGCCGCCAAATTACGTTGGTACTCGTGTTTTACGTCACAAAATTTTTAATTATTATTTCTAAATTATTATTTATTATTTTAATGACATATGTTATCAAAAATATATGAAAATATATTTAAATATATCAGTAGAACAAAACGTAATTATTATTATTTAAAATTAAATAAATAAATTCAAATTAAATGGAGCGCCAGCCGACACTAGTGACACCGCGCGAGAATTTAAAATTCAAATTCGTAAAGTTGGTACTAAAGTGACGTTTAAAAAAAATAAATCATTTAAAATCTACAACAATTAAAAAAATATCAACAATATATATATATATTTATATATATCAAATATCTGTAAATAAATAGTGATTAAATTTGAGAAGAAAAAGTGTAAATAAATAGATAAGAAAATAGCGGCAGATATTTATTTATAGGTATATATATATGTATATATATATATATATATATATATATATATATATATATATATATAAATAATAATACGCAAGTATCTACTGATGTCTGCGTACGTGGCACCAGCAACTGCCAATAACGATACCGTAATTCTGATAGGCGTGGTTAAAACTACACATTCAAATAAAGTTATTACATATATATAGAGTACCGTTGTTTTTTACTGTAGTGGTGTCCAGCTCGGTTGTATTTTCTCCGGCAGCCATAACTTCTCGCGACGACATACCTTAGCTTGTGAATTACTGTCGTGATTCCCCCTAAGGGACAGAGTTCATCATCATCCACATCCACGATCAAGACGACGAGCATCGACGGCCACGACAACGACAACCAACACCTTTCAAATATAACAAGGTTTTTATACATAATTTAATAAACATCTTACACTAAAAGTATATATAATATTTATGTATTTAAACTCATAAGTTTTTATCTACTCCGTCCTGCTTCACACATTTCGGTAAACTTTTGCCGGCTGTGATTTTTTTTAACACGATACTCCATTCTATTCGTATACTGTATCTGTGCAGTGTAATTGTAAATCTGTTACACATACCGGTGACTTATTAGTCATATTTTTTATTATATTTATTTATTTATATATTTTTAATTACAGGATTTAAATCACAGTATTATTATTTACTTATTTTTTTATTTATTTATTTTTTTTCGACAGATAAATACCATAAGATGGATTTCCAAACGACACTGATTTATGGTGGTGTGGTGGTTGTTTCCGCGGCTGTTATTTTTTTGGTATCAGTTCTGGGTATTAAAGAAAAATCTTATGAAGAAGCTATCGCTGAACAACGGAAACTTCCTGATGATTTGCTATTAGGTAAATAATTATTCATTATTATTATAGACCTTGTATACCTTTTTACCAACTACGTATAAATATATATATATATATATGTATATGTATATAGATACAGAGCATAGATGTATATGTCATAATTTATTAAGAAGCAGAGAGACCTAGAGCAATGAATAAAAAATAATTCTATAACCCGGTTTTTTTTCACTATTATATTATTAATTGCTATTATTTTCTGTACTTAAACCTTACAGGCAAGAAAGACAAGGGTAAAGATAAAAAACATAAAAGTAAGACGGGTAAAAAAGTTAAGGAGAAGAAAGATGATAAAGATGATAAGGATGATAAGCAGGAGCATGTACAATTTGAGGACACTCCTCAAATTTTACCGGACATAAATGTTCAGGTATGTACTGACGTCTTGTATTAATATTAATTATTGTTTTATTTAATTGTTCATGCAGTTACACTGTAAAAAAATTTCGGAGTGAATGCGGAGCGGATGACTGTTTGTTTATTTAATACCCTCGGAGTGAAATTTACTCCGAAGGGAGTTTATTTTAATATTGAGTCTAAATTGGAGTGAATGGAAATTTAAATTAAAGTCCAGATCACTTCGAAATCACTCCGCTGAACAAAAAAACTCCCTATTTACTCCATGTTGGGTAGAGGTACCATTTGTGGCCATAGCTCCATTTTTGGACATTTAATTCTTTATTTTCATTAATGAAAGAGTGAAAAATAAAATTTTCATTTTAATAGTAGAATAGAAACGTATTTAAAAAATTATGTTATCGGGTCTTTTACAAATTATTTTATTTTAATTTTTCAAGTGTCCAAAACCGGGCCAAAAGTGGCCAAAAACGGAACCCTACCCTAGAGTGATTTTTTTTAAACTCCGAAATGACACTGAAGTTGGCTGACGTTTAATAACTTTGATTTTTTTTAAAACGATAAATTATAAAAAAAAAATATTTGAAAAAATTTCACCTATAGCTTTTTTTATTTTCTACATGTGCATATTTTTATTTATTTATTTTTTTTTTTTTTTTCGTAATCAATTTGTTGAAAAAAAAAAACCGAAAACTGTTTGAATGTTAACTTCTGGACCATAACTTTGAATCGGAGTAAATGCGCATTTAAATAAAATCCAGACAACTCCGTTCAAAAAATAAATTCTCTATTTACTCCTTATGCGTGGTGATTTTTTGTATATACTCCGAAACTCCGAGGGAATTCGGAGTTAAATAAAATCCGTAATCACTCCGGATTAACTCCCGATTTTTTACAGTCTACTAATTAATATATGGGAGGTACACTTCTCTATCATTTAACCCGGTGGCTATTTATATAATTAATTACTTACTTAATTACTTAGCACAATATTAAATATCTTGCGTTCTTCGAGTATTTCACGGCTGAAATACGGTACACTCGTTTGCATATCAAATGTAACACATGTAGGACATTTAATATGACAAATACCTGGCTGAAAAAAATTATTTTATATATTATACATACATGTGCACATATCTTGTAACGTTACCCGATAATCATTTGCTTCATCACCAAAAAATAAAATAAAACTATTACTCTCTAACAACTACTACAGTAATATCGAAAGATAAATATAATAAAAAGTACATAAATATAATAAACTGTTGAAATTTAATTGCCAATCACGACAGGCGATTTATCAGCTCATTCTTACAGTCAATTAAAAACTAAAAAAAAAAATTCAATGTATATTTTATTTATAACTAATAAATTTTTTTAATTTAAATTAATGTAGTGTCACGTTCTGACGTTGAATTATTTAATTGATCCAAATATATTCTATATTTTAAAATGCCACCGATCCTCCGAAAGATAATAAAATTTTTTGAGGCATTTTTTAAAAATTGAATTTTTTTTACTTTACATAAGACAGCTGGCATTATCTCGACAAACTTTTACTCGTTAGTTTCTGTCTTTCTCTAGTCGATAAACTTTGTCGAAAAACAAGAGATTACGCAGCTTAAATATAAGTCATTGATAAGAGAAAAAAAGTATCAAGTATTAATCCAACATGCATACATACTAACATAACTATTAATTGGTTTTTATTGAACACTTGGGCTTTTATATTTGGGATATATTGTGTTGTAATGCAGGATGTTGGCAAGGGGAATAAGAAGAAGAGTAAGCCTGAAAAGGTGAAACCAATCCTTGTAAATAAGGATGAGTCACCAGTTGTGACTGAGTCAATAGCTTCCCAGCCTCCGCTGGTAAATGTCAATCATTTTGATGTCATTCACCCAAAGGACGACCTTGAATTAATTCGGAGTCAAAGTGTAAGTTATGCAGTCGGAAACGCTTGCTTGCTACACAATATATTTTCATAAACTCAATAGATATATTTTTTTTTTACGGCTTGATATCACATTCATTACTAATTGTCAGCTTTTAAATACTTAAATTACCCATTGGCTTGTCATTTAATATGCTAATTTATTTATAAATTTTATTTTATTTAATTTAATTAGAAGGAAAATCTCCAGCAGGCGACTCAGTCAGAGCCGGTGACAGGAAAGTCATCGCCAAGAGAAACTCCAACGAAATCAAAAAAGAATGTTGTTAAAGAACCCGTTAAGAAAAAGGAAGAATCTAAAGATGATAAAAAAGAATCTAACGTAAATGTTAATGCAGCCGTCCAACAGACAGTAGTAAAAGCTTCAGCGTCACTTGCTGAGCAAGCTCCTACTGCCAAGGAATCTAAAGAACCGCAACAAAAAGATGTACAACAACAAAAAGATACCGCGATTTCAGTGCAACCAACAAACAAAGAAGTTAACAAAAAAAATAAAAAGAAAAATGACATTCTCGCTCAAATAGGTAAGCATTCGATTAAAAAAAAAAACAAGTTGTTTATGCATCTATATGTTGAGTAAAAAATTAATAATTGCTTTAGGTGGTGACAAGGATGGAATAAATGTGTCTCTATTGATGCCGCTGGTGCAAAAAGCCGAGTTGAGTCGGTCAGAAATTCAGATTCTCATTGACTTGTTGTTGAACAAACAATTGGACAACCCACAGGAGGTCACCGAGTGGACTGAAGGCCGCGCGGATCCGGTAATAAAGCTAAAGAAACAACTCAGCGAGAAGGAAAAAGCTCTGTCTGAAGAGCACGAAGCCAGCTTGACTTACCAGAACAAATTAAAAGAACTCAGAGCTGAATTAAATTCTGAGAGGTCTAGGTTAACCGGTAGCTTGAAGCAACTCGAGGAGGCGCTCAATGCCAAAATAACTGAAGCACAAACTCTGCACACGCGTATGCAACACATACTTGAAAGTCATGCCGCCGAAAAACAAGGATTCGCCCGTCAAATCGAACAGCTGCAAGCTAAGGTCAATGAGGATGCCGCGATTATTCATAAGATGCAGGAAGATCAAGGTCAGACGCAAGGACATCTTCAGCAAGAATTGATAGCTCAGCGCAAGCAGCTTGACATTCAGTTTGCTCAGATGCGGGAAAATGAAAACTCATTGAAGGCGCAATTGGCACAAAAGCAAATGGAATTTGATCAACTCCAGGGTGTTCACATAACTGTCACATCTGACCTAACGGCTACGGTAGATTCCAGCTCAAATGAGATTGACATGCTGAGACAGCAGCTCGGCATGATGCAGGAACAGTTCATGCACTCGGAAGGACAATTGCAGAATTTACGCGATTCCGAAGTACGTCTTCAGGAAATGGCACGACAACTCGAAGAATCGCATCACGCAAACGCTGATCTTGATCATCGTCTTAAAAATCTTCATCGCCATGAACAGGAATTGCAGAAACAGGTTCACTCATTGCAGAATGAATTGAAGGTTGTCAAGGCTGAGGCTGGTGACGCGACTGCTTTGAATGGGGAATTAAATAAAGTCCAAACGGAATTGAATAAACTAAAGTCTGATTTGTCTGTGTCACAAAATGAAGCCAAAACAGAAGCTATAGAAATAACAAATTTGAAAAATTTACTTGCTGATAAAGAAGAAGAAGTTAAAAAACTTCAGCAAGATTTACTTAAAGCTCAACAGGAAGTTCAGAAAAATGACGCTGTCATTAAAAATTTGGAGTCGGCGTTGAACGAGGCCCGCAATGAATTGACCAAAGCGCGCGCTGAGTTGACTAAAGCTGTGGAAGATTTGAAACAGGAGAAGAATAGAGTGAAGAACCTAATGGATGAACTTAAGAATCTTAAGGCAGTGGAGAACAATCAAGAAACCGGTGACGTTAAATTATTGAAAGCCGAAATAGAACAATTGCAGAATGGCGACAAAAAATCAAGTGCCATTCATCTGGAAATAATAAAACTCCAGGAAGAGAACGAGCGACTTAAAGACATGCAGCGAACGCAAGAAGATCATGGCCAGATTGACGCCTTGAAGAGCGAGCTGATGAAGAAACAGGCTGAGTTTAATCAGCTCAAAGCTCAAGTCGAATCTCTGCAACGCGACGCTAATAACCACTCGAGTTTAACTAAACGACTGCAGGATGACTTGGAGGCTCAGCGATTAAAGAACAACGTAAGTCTTTTCTTTAGTAGACATGCTCATTATTTTTGTTTTTTTATCATTTGCAGTTTACACTTTCATGTCTTCCATCACTTTTCGAACATTACATTAAAAAAAATCATACAATCAATTCGTTTATTCAAATATACGATATCAATAATTTAATTTTGTCTTTTATTTTCTTTAAATTTATTGCTTTGAATATTTTTTTTAAATTTATTCGTATTTTATCTCTACATTCTGCTTTATTGTTGTTATTATTGTTATTGTTATTTCGTGATTGGTCGCAGGAATTACGTACTAAGAACTGGAAAGTGATGGAAGCTCTTTCAGCCGCCGAGTCGCGTGTTAAATCCAATCCCAGGAAATCTATTGACGTAAGTCTTGGCCGTCGTTTATACAAATAATAAAAATTTAAATTAGTGACCATCCGTTAATCTTTTTAAATAAAAAAAAATATTTTCTTTACGATCACTCGCTACTCGTTATTAGTCATCGTCTTATCATGGAATGTAAACTATTAATAGCCGTCATAATAACTATTCATATAAATGTATATGTATTTTTTTTTTTTTATTTACAGGAAAGCATTGAGTCGGTAAAAAATAAAGAACAGGAGACAACAAAATCTTTATTACAGAGGATATTCCCCGAGATCTCTGTCACTGAAAAATCATTCGACAAGTGGCTGACGACTTTTGAGGAACGGGTCCAAGATGTTTTGCAAAATAAAAATTACCATGACTCACAAGATGTTAATTCAGAATTAGAAAAACAAAATAAAAATTTACAAGGCTTGGTCGCTCACTATAAGCAAATTATTATTGATACCGTACGTTTTGTATTTTGAAAAAATTTTTTTTTTTATCACAAAAATAATTACTCTGTAAAAAAAATTTCCGGAGCGAATGATTATTTAGTTAATGCCTTCGGAGTTAAATTTACTCCGAAGTAGTTTATTTTAATATTGAGTCTAAATTGGAGTGAATGGAAATTTGAATAAAATCCAGATCACTCCGAAATTACTCCGCTGAACAAAAAAAAACTCCCGATTTACTCCACATACAGAGTAATTTTTTTTAAAACTCCGGAACTCTGAGTGACGGACAGAGTGAATTCGGATTTAAATAAAATTCGTATTCACTCCGAATTAACTCCTGATTTTTTTCCATGTATTTAAATATTTAAATAATTTTTTCAGGAGGGAATGCTTAATAATCTTCAGAATAATGTAGAATCCGAAGAGTCAAGATGGAAAGCAGGTTTGCGGCAAAAAGAAAACGAAGTTATTAGTCTTAGATTAGAATTACAAGAAATAAAAAATAAAACAACAATAAACGATAAGGTAAATGAGTAATTTAATTATTAATAGCATCTTTTATCCATAAATGTGTTGCATGACTTTTTGTTTAAAAACAAATATTTACAACTAACAATTTTAATGATCATGCTTAATTAATCAAATGGAGTTAAAATATAAACTTTTAATAATTGTTTAATAAATCCGTGCATGTATGGTTGTTGTAATTGGTGTACTCAGATTCACGAACAAAAGGACACGTGTTGTGACAGTGATGGAGTTGAATTTGCATTTAGTTGCATTGAAAAGTCTCTACCGACTATAACTAAAGAGGTATGAAGTATTTTAATGGATTTATTAACAAAATATACAAGTTTTATTATCGGCTCATGATTGCTAAATATTTAATAATCTTTCTCTTGATCAAACTCGTAACCATTTCCATCAAATAAGGGTAACAATTAACAATGCATGGCTTTTTTATTTTAAATAAGTAAAGTACACTGATTATTTATTACTAACATTAAGGGCATTCTCAGACAATACCCCCCATTTTTTCTAAATATTCAACTCGAACTGTCACAAGCATATCAAAATTTTATCAATTAATTAAAAAAAAATTAAAGCATTAATTGAAAAAAGGAAATTTCGAAGTTAAACGAAATTTGGAAAATAAATTTCAGTAAAATTTTCATGTCAATTTTATAATTAAAATTTTTTAATTTTGTATCAACTAATTGATAACAGCTGCTAGTAATTTTTTAAAAATCTATATCTCGAAATTGTCTTTTTGTCAATTAATGCTTTAACTTTTTTTTTTTAATTAATCAATAAAATTTTAATATTGAAAAAAAGTGGGAGGCACTGCCTGAGAATTCCCTTAACTATAATAATTATAAATAAATTAAATTGTGTATTTTATTTGAAATTATTTAAAAATTTTAGCTTCAAGAAAAAATATCACAATTAGAGTCGAGATTGAAGGAAGAGGAAGCGCTGAAAGATAAAGCAAATTTAGTGACAGTAAAAACAACTTACACTTCGCCAATAAAAACTGTTAATTTTGCCAACGTTGAACAGTTGCAAGAGGTTATTATTTTTTCTTATTTTTATAATTACAATTTATTTAATAATCATAATTATTATTATTATTTAATTGGATATTGTTTGAAGGAAAAACAGAGATTGTCACAAGATTTGGAGACTGAACGTACGAAAAATAAAGTGCTGGACAATGAGTTGGGTAAACTACGTTCGCTGGTTGAAAACAGTGAAGCTACTTTAAATCAAGAGAAAACATTAGTCTCGAAACTTCAGCAAGAAGTCTCTCGACTGAAGGTATTTAAATATTTTAATTAAAAAAAAATTAATTAATTGATAGGAGAATTTGCTAAAAGAAGTTTTTTTAACAGAATGAAGCTACCGGAGCTTGCAGTAGTCTCGATCAGTCTGTGAACGGACCTTCATCGGAATGCATGAAGCCAGAGGTTAGTGTAGATCATAAATTTTGACCTTTTTTTTTTTTTCATGTAATTACTAACACATGAAAACGGCAATTTATTTGGGATAAATAAATTTTGATCGTTGATAAAGACTCAGTAGTTACGAAAATAAATTGCCGTTATCGTAAACCGATTAGTCAGACTTGCCCGATCTCTAATCAGCTAATCACCTATCTGAATAACACGCAGCAGATGAGAGCGACCCAGTCTCTGTTAGCTGCAATAGAAAAAACCCTTATCAAGAACCCGGAACCCGAAAACTGTTCCATAACCAGCACCAAATTGGTTGTCGAGTCACAACAAGATTACAACCGTGACTCATTTACCTCCGAATTAAATTCCGATAATTGTCATACGGCAGCCTATGACGTACAATCTATTAACGGTCAACAACATAAAAAACACAAGAAAAAGAGGAAGGTAAAGCAATAAAAAAAACAAATACGGCCAACCTTTTTATTGGTCCAAGTGTTGCGGGAAAGTATTACTGGCTCGATTAAATTTTAAAATGACAGTTGGTGCATCTTTACTTTTGGTAAATGGATTGAGGATTATTTTATTTTTCTTTTCCTTTTCCTTTATTTTTTCATATCATTTTTGTCTTACAATTAGTGCCTCTGTATTTATTTTCATACCAGTTTTTATTCTTGGATCAGTGTGTAATTATGTTAGTAGCTGATTTTAGCTGCATTTAAAACTTTCGCCAGATATATTATATATATATGACTGTTGTTCAATTTTCCTCCTTGGTTTTTCACACTTCATTTCTTTTTTTTTCACGATGTTGAAAGTCTAATTGTTCATTAGAAAAGTGTTTCAACATCACCATGACAATATTTTATTTCTGGTAATTTAAACTAGACGCTTATAAAAAAAAAAAAAGAAATCTCTTGTTATTTATTACTGACACTTGAAATAATTATTTACTGATGGTTTTAATCTACACTCCTGTAGCTCTTATCTGTTTTTATTATTATTTTTTTTCTTTACTTCCTGCTGTGTAAGAGGATTAAAAAAAAATTCCTACAATAATGATGCCAGTAGCAACAAAAAAAAATCAACGCATGTAAGAAGAAAAAAAAATTAATTTAACGTCGAGTTGCCTTTGTCCCAGTGTTTAAATCTGCACCAATATTAAGTACCAACTAGGGATTATCGGGCAAATAAATAAATTAAAATTAAATAATAGTCGCGTATTTAAATTAACGTGATAGCTAAATAACAATTTAATTTTAATTGTTCTGACAGTCCACAAAGAAAGCCACTTCAAAGCGGCGCAGATTCGCAGGTATGCTAAATTACAAAAAAAAAGCGCGATATATATTTGAAATCAATAAATACGTTTTGCGGGAGCATAGTTATCAAAATAGGGTCGTACGGTTTTAAATTGCTTTTTTTATTTTATTTTTATTTATTTAATTATTATTTTTTTTTAAATTTCATTTCATCATCATCGTCACTTGTCATTATAATCAACTAGTTTATCATTTGAGGCACTTAATATCCATCACGATAGTTTCGCTTAAATTCAAGCCACTCTCGATTTAAAATTAATATCATTTATTTGCTGAAATTTGAATTAAAGTCAAAGTAAAGAATAAATTTATATATTGTAGTTAAATAAGCGTAATTACACTTGTATAAATATTTATTTTAATTAGCTTATAAATTACTATTAAATGTATGCTTTTACTCACTTTTTATTTGCTATTTTTGTTACCCTATTTAATTTAATCCTTATATATATTTTTTTTTTGTTTTTTCTTATAATTGAATTCATAATTAATAACCAAGTGTGCTGCATTTTGTTTACTGACAAATAATTAATTCAATACTCGGACCCTGACCTGAATTTAAAATATTTTGTTTATTAATAATTAATAATTATCGATCGTATAAAGAGAGTGGCTTTGACTGCTTGGTAATTTTAGCGCCGTAGAATTTAAATTTATTAAACTTAATATTCAAATTCAATAAATAAATATGTAATATTATTCATTTAAATCAATAAAACCATTTTATTAAATAATATGTAAGTGCTAACAATAAAATTTATGATTATTAACTGGATCTGGTGCCTGGCGTTTAAAAAAAAATTAAAATATATTAACCTTATTAATTAATAACCCACGCGGACAATATATATATGCATTTAAATATGTATGTATATATATATTTAAAAAAAATTGTTAATAGCCAGGCGTTAAATGTATATATATAAATAAATATGAATGGTTATTAAATAATAATTGGGATTAATTTTGAGTGCAAACACTGGGGTAAAGGGTAGTTTTTATCTACTGGACTTAGATCGGGCTAATCATATATTTATCATGTACAAATAAAATCATATTTTATTTTACTCATTTATTTCAGATTTTATTTTATTACACAGATATTTTTTTAGTTATTTTTATTTATCAGTGTGATTGTATTTCAAAATGTAGAGGTGTAAATGTTTGCTTTTAGTTAGCACAATCACTGATAATTTATTATTTTTTTTTGTTCTTTGAAGTTAAACAAATAAATATACTTTTATTATTTCAATTTTATTACCCAAGTTTTTTTTGTTAACGCACGGCAAGTTATTAAAATTAAATATTTAAAAAGCTTGCACTTCATTTATGTTATTTGTTTAAAATAAATTATATATATTTTTCATATCACCTGCATTGATAACACGAGTTTTTATCACTGGGAGTCAGTCGAAAATTGAATTTTGACCAATAAGATTTAGCGGGAAATTATTTATTTTTTTCCTTGGATAGAAAAATCTCATTTCTGATCAATTAATTTTGAATATTATATTGGTCCTATAGAAATCGCACTCGTATATTTAAAAATTTTTAATCATTATCTCATATTCTAATCAACTAGTTCGCGTAAAAACCAAAATTAATTACATATAAAAAAACTTCTTAAAGAATTTATTACGTAGAACTTTTAAATTCAAAGCAGTCGAAATATTTTCGTGTCGCGACTAACAAACTTATATATTTTGAATATTCTAAGTGTAATAAATATATATAAAAAATACGACAATATTTTTTTAAATTTATTTTGTTGTAAAGTCCAAATTTTGACTTATAGGAATAAATATTTTCAAGATTTTTTTTTAACTTTTATTCATTTCCAAAAATTTTAATATTTATTACTTTTGACTTATCACCAAATTTTGATATTTAAGTAAACAATTAAAATTTACCGCGAAAATTAATTTAAAAAAAAAAATCAAACGAAGTTCCACTAAAAAATCAAAATCTGTTTATCTAAAAGTCAAAATACGTTGACACTAAATTCTAAATAAATTATTTTCATTTTATAATTTTTCAAAATTCTACTCAAAATTTTCTGTCTCAAATTTACGAGTTCTAGAGAACTAATCTCTTTTAAAAAAATTTCCAAACGTTTCCAACTTAAATCTGTATACGCTATGGTCAAATTACCTCGTTTCCTGGCTCCAAATATTTGAACTCAAATTGAAACTTTCAATTCAGGTAATCATGAAAAATATCATCTGTGGCACGGGATTAAACACGATTTCAAATTTTAGATGGTAGCCTTCGCCTTTGGCTCCCGAAACCTGTTTCATCTCTTGCCACACAATGAACTATTTTATTAACTTAATGTCTTGTCAAAGTGATTCTTGCATTGTGAACATTTATGGGTTCTCGTTCTCACATTTAAAAAAAAATTAATCAATGAATATATTTATAAATAATTAAAAATAAACTGTAAATTTTTCAGGGTGGTTCAGGAAAAAAGTAACGTCAAGAGCAAAGCTGCGCTAGCGAAAAACAATAAAGGAGTTGCTTAGAATGCAAACTAAACAATAAATAATAAATAATTATAATAATGAAGTAAATAAATGAATAGAGTTATTAGCACATAAAGTCAAGCTGTGGACGTGACTAAACAGCGACTTTGCTACTGAGAAGACTAAAATAATAATAATAATAATAATAATAATAATAATAATAATAATAATAATAATAATAATAATAATAATAATAATAATAATAATTAATTATGGATAATGTTTATTATAAAAAATATATCATATTTTATTATATGAAGAATTGATAAAAAAAAAATATTGATAATAATAACAGTAAATAATAAAAAAAATATAAATCAAGGCGTAGGTAGTGAGGCAGGAAAATCATGAGAGATTTAGTAGACGGTAACAAATTAAATACTTAAAAAATAAACACTTTTTTTTTTAATTTTAAACCAACGATTCACTCCATTTGAGATTTAGTAATCCAGATATTAAAAGACAACACGAAACTTTAGTACATATTTAAAATTGTATTTAAAAAACAAAAAAAAAAAAGTTTACAATAAAAATCTAAAAGAAATGATTCCACTCAATTTGAATAAATTAATCTATCAATTGGGCTAATTAGAAGTTAATTAAAAAAAATAAGAATAAAAAAAAAAATATATATATATAAATATATTAATTACATAAACGATTAAAACATAATATTGCAGTCGATGCATTTTAATAAAATATAAAATGATAAAATATATAAACAGTCGCACGTGCAATAAAGTGTTCGATAATTAAAAAACGAGCATTGATATTCTAGTGAGCTTTGTGCAACAAAATCATGGTTTAAGCCCAGTGAGAACAAGTTAATATGTCTACCAGTCGACAATTATTGAAGAAACAAAAATAAAATAAATGAATAAAAAAAAACATGCTTGGAGATTGTTAATTAATGTTTTAAAAGTAGTTATATATATTATATTCTCATCTCATACACAGGGAATCATATCGAAAGCCAATAACAGAAAACAGACATGCGATTATTTTAAATTTGTAAATTTATTTTTTAAATTAATTAATTATTATCAAGAAAATGAATTGAAATTATGATTATTTATTTATTTCATTGAGCTGAGAACAAACGGATTGATGATAATTGATAATAATTATTAATTATTAAACCAATTGTTTATTTATTTACAAGACTTGGTGAACGTAATTGATGATTAATTTGTTAATAAAAAATTTAAATGCTTAGAATCTAGTTAATTAATAATTTTGATTGAAGGCTTTCTCTATTTGATGTTCACCAAAATGATTGATGCAGCCTAAAATAAATTGCTGATCATTTATTAAATAAAGTATATATGTAAACATTTTTTAATTGGATACCGTACTTATTTTATATACATTTTATAATACAAACTACTGAATTAAGGGGTAAATTACGATGCACATTAACTCGATTGGACGATTAATGGTTTGGAATAAAACAAAAACAAACTTATAACTAATAACTACTAGTAGTAGTATATTTGTATTTAATGCCAATTATTTAAATCGCTGAAACCAAAATGAAATTAACCCATCGTCCAATCGACACTATATATGTTATTTTTTTTTTTTAACATCTTTACAAATCGGCTCAACGCAAAATGTAACGCGATTATTATAATTAATTAATTAATTATATTAATTAAAATAGTTAACAATAATCAGGCATTTGAAACCAATGCATTTTTACAAAAGGCTATTAATTAATTGATAGATAAATAAATCAGTGTTCTCACAAATTATTTGTGATTTGAATCTCTGTAGAAAAAAAGTTAATTACGAAAGATAATAAAATACTCGTGAATGTTGATGTAATATCCAAACCATTGGTCAGCCTTAACAATCCTGGTAGTATCTTATAACAGTTGCAATATAGCATTAAATATACTAATAATAAAAAATATATGTACCCTGCAATCGTTATTTTCAATTATTGTTATTATTAACTATTACGTATTATTATGTATTTAATTTACCCAACCAATTATTTGTAATAAACTTTAACTGTTACGTATGGAACTCAAAGTATAAAACTGTCGGTTTTGGAATTACTGTTGAAAATTTAAGAGCAGTTTGCACTTTTTTGTCTTTCGCACTGGAGTGGAGGGGCGGAATTCTTTGATGTACTTGTACAGTAAATGGAGGCAACTGAGTGGAAAATTTGAATAAATTTGACTGAGGATCGCTAGATTATAGAGCAGTGTATTGAGTCTTGGTATGATTTCGTGATAAGAATTTCCGGGAGAAAAACTTGGAGAAAGTTATCTGCAAATTTTTTTAATAAAATTTAATATATTAGTAGTGATAAAAAAAAAAATCCAATTGAATTTTTCAAGAGCTACGGAGGACAAAGAAGTTTTGGTTTTTCTTATATTTAAAATTGAGCCTCGTAATAAATCACAGGTTTCATTGAATTTATTGGCTCTCTGTAGCTCTTGGAAAATTAAATTCTATTATTTTCTTATCATTGTTTACTAGTATTCTGAATTTTGATTCCATTTCAACTCCATTTATGCGAAAAAAAAGTAATTAAAAATTTTTTTTTTATCTAATAATCAATTCCATATCCAGTTTATGTATAATATTTTTGTCTAGATTACTCAAATAATATTTTTTCTGACTACTAGTATCTAAAAGTTGCACAGAATCACCTACTGAACGTCGATTTTATTAAATTCTGACAGTAATTCGAAAACCAAAAGTATTATCTTAACAAAATGTCTAGAAGGTTCGCGGTTCAGTCGAATTCCATTAACTCGGACAGAATCTACAAAGCGGAAATTTCCTGGAAATTTCGACTTATCGAATGCCACTTCCTTTAAAAAGTAAATTACTCGCATGCGCCTTAACACCACATGAGTGCTGCATATGTAAATATATACAGACACATAGAAATGTTTAACATCGGGTGAGAGACAGCGAAGCTCGTAGTGGAGGTCAAGATTAAGAAAAAGTTCCGAGTTAATGGAATTCGACTATAAAAATTAAACTCTGTAACCATATCACAGTTTGCTTTACTTTTACTAAAATTATATTTATGATATTAATATAAAAATAACGATAGATTATTATAGACTTAAATTAATTCAACATGGTTTGGAGGAATCCAAGGATGTAGCTGCCCAAATCTTCGTCTTCATTCGTCCAAGAAACGTATACATTCTTTTGATCATCTTCGCTTCCCTCAATTTTAACTAAAACAGACTCAACAGAAATGGTACCATCAGTTAGCTGAACATTCCACCCAGTCAACCGTTCCTTCAACGGTTGAAACAACTTCATCGTCGTTGATTGAACTGGCCCGGGATCTTGGATCTGTACTGTCGAGGTAAATCTTACGACGTGCCTCGGTATTCCTGCTGCTTTCCCCACCTAAAATTTATTTAATAATTCATTGCCTGTAATTCAAATGATTATTTATTATTATCAACTCACCTCTTCGGCGTCCACGAGACTCACGCTGTCTTCTCTTAGCATCAAAACGCTGTGCAAAAGTCTTCTTCTCTTGGGATCTGGCGGCAGAGCTGAATAACGTTTGGCCTCGGCTTTCAAAAGCTCCAAGGAAGCATCAACAGGTACTTTGGACATGGTAGTGATGACACAAGTCTCTCCGTTTGCTGGATTATAACAATTGATACCAAACTCTTGTTTTATTTTCTCTTTCAAGTATTCCATCTTTGCAAATTCTCCGTGCACGAGCATAACATTCTTTGGCTCGCAGTACTGAATCAGTTGCATTATTCCTTTGGCATCTGCGTGTGCTGAAAACGACATGTACTCAACGGCCATTTTAACTTCGACAATTTGCCGGTTTTCAAATTCTATTTTCTTCGCGCCGGCAAGTACTTTGTGCCCTACTGTTCCCTGCACGCAGAAACCAGGCATGATTACCATGTTCTGTTCATTTGGCGCCCATTTTTTGAAAATCTGCAGTGATAATCCAGCGTGTAACATTCCGGGTGTTGCAAAAACTACCATAGCTCCAGGATTATCAATGAAAGCTTTGTCAAATGGCTTTATGTGTTTAAAATCAAACATATTTCTCTGGACAAAAGTCTTTTTTATCTTTTGATTTGTCCAGGTAATAAACATTTTGTAATAATTATTCGCTTTTTCTGTGAGACCGAGGGCAAAATAAACAGGTACTTTGAGATTCATACGTTCCCAGTAAGTTTCTAAGAGTATACAGAGTTCTTGAGCACGACCGAGAGCAAATACTGGTATCAATACTTTACCTCCATGATCTATACATTCATGAACCTGTCGATAAAAAACAAAAAAATTTATAAAAAATAATTTATATTTAAATAAATAAATAAACATAAAATACCTTTTTTAAAAAATCACGTTCTCGACATCTTTTGGAGTCGCGAATAGTTGTAGCGTAAGTAGACTCAGATATTAGCAAATCAGGCCGACATTTGTCAATCCAAGCAGCACCTAGATGACGATCTGGAGTCATGTTGTAGTCGCCGGTGTAAACAATCGACTGGGAACCGACTCTTACATGGAACATGGCAGCTCCAAGCACGTGCCCGGCATAGTAGGCTTTTATCTCTAACTCTGGATCGACCATCACTGACTGATGGAGTGTCACGGCAACAACTTTCTTCATACAATCCTTAATCATTTGAGAGGTAAAAAAATTACTCTCGCCTTTACGCTCTACTGCTACTTTTCTCATGTCTTCTAGCAGGATTGGAGCTATCGCTTTTGTAGGGTGGGTCATATAAATTGGTCCCGTGTATCCCACCATTTCGGTGAAATAAGGAAGCGCTCCACAGTGGTCTAGATGAAAGTGCGATATGATTACACAGTCAATGTAATTCGTCACCGGTCCTTCAGGTACAATATAAGAGAAGTCTGGAAATCTTCTCTCATCATTAAAACCCATATGCATCCCACAATCAAGCATTATATTTTTTCCACCCATAGATACAAGGATGCAACTCCTTCCAACATCTTGTCCAGCTCCCAGTGGCGTTACTTTAATATCTGGCATTTTGTTTTTTAATCTTACCTCCAATTATTTTTTTTTTTTTAATTAACTTTGCAGTCAAGCGATTACTGAAAAATAACAAAACTTAAATAAACCAGAATAAAAAATAAAATTGAACAGCAAATAAATTTTTAATTTGTCTAACAAATTTAAAATTTAAAGAAAAAATATTTTTTTAATGCACAAGAGTTTCAGATTTTTGTATAGATGTTTAATATTTTTTTTGAATGTCTAATTCGTTTAAAAAAAATTATCAGATGCTGGCTACTTTCGGTATCAGTATAAAAATAATTTCTAACCTTAAATTATTGTGTAAATACAAAAATACTCGACGTAATATTTGAAATAAAAATTTATGACATAAATTTTTATTGTAGAAAAAAATTGCAGCAACTTGTGCTCATATTAATTACCGATGTCTTTATGTATGTCATACAGTAATTGGCATAGTAATTACAAGTTTGATACAACACAACAAATTACTCTATGTCGACCCTGTTCTATGTTTTTTTTTTTCTTTACTTTGCGCGGTTGAAAAATTTCCACGAACGATTCCGACAGCTTTCGGAAGTACGCGAACTTTAAAATAATTTCTGAAGGGCGGATGTCTAGGACACAATTACATTGGATGTCAATTACATCCAGCAGCGTAGTAGCAGCACGATTTTTGTGCGAAAAACTTGCATGATTTTTTTTTTTTAATTTTTTAAATATTTTTCTATCACATTCTGCCGCCATTTTATTTTGACGTACGATTTTTAGTTTCTCTCCAATTTCTAATAATTTATTTTTCAAATATTTAAATTTACCGCACAGATAATGAGAATAATTAATAAATTATTAATGACAATACAAAATTTCGAGTATACTTTTGTCTAATTAATATAATTATTGATACTTACATATAAATTTTGATGGAATTATTAAATTGCAATTTTTAAATTTCGCGCTGTTGGCGCTACTGCGCGTCACTGTAGTCGACGTTCAAATTTTCGCTAGAGTGGGGGCAATCGAATGATTGCAAACTCGATTGCTTTGTATCAACTGGCGGTCCAATAGCGGCAGTCAGTATCATCAACAACTTCAGTAGTAGTCCAGATCCTTCTTTGTTCTTTACGTTTGAATTGAAACACAGTATTGCAGTGGCGTCGTGTAATTATCCATAAAATTTATTGCTTATAGTTATTGTTTAATAAAAATGTGCAGTGTTCGTCAAATTTAAATTGTAGAAAGTATTAGTGGTGTAGTTAAGTGTAATTCAGTGTTAGTGTAAAGTGTGCAGTGTTCAGTGCTAGTGTAAGTTTTGCTGATGGCTGACGCTGATAACTTCCTAGTTCCTGAGCAAAATCATCTGGCATCGTCTGGTGGGAAATAGCAGTTAAGTGACGTTTTTTAGCTGCAATACACTTGGAGCAATTTAATTCAAATCTCCAAGTGTATTAGGACACCCTTCTGCATATTATTTCCCCGCCAAGGTTTGTTCAAACACTTGCGTGTTTTTTTTTTAAATTTTTAAATATTTTTATATCATATTCTGCCGCCATTTTATTTTAACGTACGATTTTTAGTTTTCTCCAATTTTTAATAATTTTTTTTTCAAATATTTAAATTTACCGCGCAAGTAATAAGAATAATAAATGTGGGTTCATCCTGCAGCTGCTCGCAGTGCATTTCGGAATGCATCCTATATAAAACTGATGTTAGCCGACGTCTAATAATTTTTTGATTTTTTCAAAAACGACAAATTTAAAAAAAAAATTTCAAAAAATTGCACTTAGTTATTTTAGTTTTCTACATGTGCATATTTTTAGTTTTTTTTTTTTTTAATTGATTTGTTTCAAAAAAAAATTCAAAATTTTTCAATTGTCTGCTAACTTCAGGGTCATAATTTTATAGTACACCCGAAATTCTTATTACCGATACTTGTTAAGTGAGATAGTGATAAAAAATATTTATCTTGCAAGTTTACACAAAATATTTAAAGAATTCACATGTGGAATCTCATTGTTTTCATCTAAAAAAGTTTGACTAAAAATATTATGAATCAACAACGAGCAGTTATAAGTAAATAATTAAGTATTCCAACAACGAATAATGATATCTATTAAATAGAAATACAATTTTAAAGTAAAAAGTCTTTGTAAAAATGGAAACATGGAGTCTTAAGTTATATTCATGGTTAAGTGACATAAATTCAACATTTTCATTATTTAAAATCCACAAGAAAATTTTAAATAATTATTCAGTGCGAACAAATAATTTCCCCATCACCGCAATATTATTATGGATTATTTTGTATACAATTTACACCAAGTGCCTTCACGTAAGTATTCAAAAATATTTAAGAGCTTAAATTTCTCTTTGAAATTTTTAATGACGTAATTTGTTTATTTATAAATTTATTATTCAACAGTAAATATATACGATAGATATTATTTATGTTATTGATTACAGCTCCTGCTTAGACGAATGCATTATCCACTGGTAGCACGCAAAAGAATAATTGATGGAATTTGGGCAATTGGTTTTGCCTTCAGCAGTCTATTTTACCTTAAATTATTAGTACCTGAATCATTCGATCCAATTTGTCTTTTAAAAAGACCTAGATATCTTGAGCTAGGATTTCTTTTACACAAAAGTTATTATTTACATCGTGGATTTGTAGAAATTTTAACTCACAACTCCTGGTTACAAGGAATTATTAATTTATTATTTTGTGCTATCATTCATAGTTCCTCTGAACAAAAGTAATTGTTTATTTTATTACTTCAGTTACTAATCTTCATTTATTTCCGAGAATTATAGGTATTTTAGTGATGAAAGTTATTTAGTTATCAGAGTTATATACATCATCTTGATGTCATTTGCGCTGTTTGTCCATTTAAAATTTTTTTTTTTCATTTTATCTTGTGATTATCATCCGACTTCATTTCTGAGGCTCTTTCAAAGTAAAATAATAGAAAATACTGGAGGAAAAAAATTTGTAGAGTCCTAGAACAATCCCAGACCCATGTGTCTGGAAGATGTTTGGACATCTCGTCGCCTTTCTGGGTAAACCTCGTAACTACATTTTTTTCATAATTAAAATTATGAGTGAAAAACATTCTCTAGTACTGCTATTGCGTAAAAAAGCTTCAAATTTTAATAATTATAACAGAATGTTCGAGAGATTTTTGAATTTTAATATTTCCATTAACGCACGGGTAAAAGAATAGATGTTTTGACCGATTTCTGAAAAAATTATAATTTTGCAGTTACGAGATTAAACCAGAAAGAGGACGATCTGCTCTGTGTCCATCGGATATTTTCTTTTTACCTTCTGATTATCATCCGACTTTATTTCTGAGCTCGAAAATGGCGGGAAATTTTAGGAGACTCACAGAATCAGCCGTTTTTCAGATTTTTTTTTATTGATCCGCCAGTAGAACTAAATAAAAAAAAAATTTGGATTTAAATTAAAAAATTTTTTATTTGCAACAACACTCAGTCTTGCAACACACTTCTATATAAATTATCAGTCCATGTACTTGATAAATAATATTTTATTACATTTTTCTTTAGATCATTTGATATTGTAATTAAATTACTGGTCTGTAAATCAACTTTGACAGTAATTATTAACATCTGTCGTATTATATCAAGTGTTAAAAATATTAAACGCCGTCTACTAATAGTTAAATCTTTGCTTGTAATTCATTTTTTCAATTGGTACGTAATTATTTATATTAATAATAATAAAAACAAAAATCAACAGTTTAATCGATTTATTTTTAATTACAGGATATATGTAAGTTATATTATTATACCAGAATCAAAATTATGGAACTCCAAAGGTTTAAAAAACGACTGGTTTACATTAGTTTGCTTATGGGTCTGGTTATTTTTAGAATTATTTAACGAAGTAAGGATATTTTTATTTAAAATAAATTATTAACTCATCAACAATCGGGGACTTGAAACCATATTTAAAATTTTATTTATTTATTAACTTATAAATTTCTTAGTAATTATATAATATATACAATACTGCTGTTATATTTTTTATTAATTAATTAATTTTATAGATGGATAATATCAGATTGGCCTCTAATAATTCTAGTCATAAAATAGAAGCTTATTTATTTCCTCCACCGACACCTGAAATGATTGAAATTAAAAATATATGTAACAAATTACGCGAGCGGTCATCGAATCAAGATTATGATCTCATTAATGATAAAAAGAAAGCAGAACTTTGGCAAACACTCTGCTGTAAGTACATCAACAAAGCAAATAGGTAAAATTTTATTTTTATTTTTTTTTTCGGCGCGAAAAAGATTCACACAGAAAAAAATAAATTTTATAAATTCGGGTTGGAAATTATAACCCGGAACCTCGGTGTCAATTTAGAAAATTTTAAGGTCATTTTGAGACGATGCTTCTCACTTTTTACAAATTTTCAGTGGCAACTGTCATAACGGTATTCAAATTTTTTCAATTAATTAAAAAAAAAATTACTTATAGTTGACATCAATTAGGAGTTGAACGAAATTTGGAAAATAAATTTCAGTAAAATATTTATGTCAATTTTATAATTAGAATTTTTAAATTTCGTAGGCTAAAATTTACTCAACAAATTTCGTTTGACTCATAATTGATGTCAACTGCAAGTAATTTTTTTTCAAATCTATCTCAGTGAAGTTGTCTATTTTTCAATTAATGCTTCAGTTATTTTTTAATTAATTGATCAGATTTCGATATACTTATAACTTTTGAAAGTCATTGAAAATTTGTAAAAAGTGGAGAATACTGTCTGAGAATGCCCTTAACACTCAAAACAATAAATTTTGTCATACAGGTCATAAATTTTTAATGTTTAATTTACGCTTTTGAAAGTTTGAATATTAATTTTTTCTGCATAGACAATAAATTTAATATTTATCTTATAATTATTTACGTTTTAATTATAAATTGAATTACTATTTTGAATAATAGGATTTTCTGATGACTTTATCATTCTGTTACTTGTTTCTCAATTTATATAATTTATTTTTTTCCGTGGAAAATCTAAATACAAAGACAATAAACCAGCAACAATAAAAATTTTATTTTCAAACAGGTGCGATGACTCTAAAAAAAAAAGCTAAAAGAATGCGAGAAGCAAAAACCAAAGCTTTGAATTTAGACACATAATTACTAATAAGTGTTTTAAATTTAAAATTATATTATAAAACCCAAAAAATTAAAGTACTTTTATATAAAATAATAAATGATTATTTTATTTATTAATAAAATTTTAAAACATAATTACAAAAATTAAGTTTATTCATCAATTTATCGATATACACGTGTTATGTAGAAAGTTTTTCATTAATCTTTACACGATTTATTTTATTTTTTTTTTTTTTATTTCATTCAATGAGGCATCGCGCCAATTGCTTTTTAATTTAAGATTCTCATTTATTTTTTTTAATTTTTTTACTACAACCTACAAGACAATCGAATTGCAGTCGGCTGGATGCCCCAGAAATGTATTATTATTTTAAATTATACCATCCGGCATATTTATTTATTATAATAATATATATTTTTAAATAATTATGGGGCAGGTTTTTTAGAAACACTATTTTACAACGGTACTTAATGAACCTCATTTTAAATTGTAACATATTATTTTATTTTTTATTATGGTCACTATTGAATATGAAACTCTTCGTTGGATTATTTATTGATTTATTTAAATATTATTCAATATTTAATATTTATTATTATATTATTTCTTACAAACCGTATCGTTGCATAGAATCGAAATCCGTTTTTTTTTAAATCCCACTTGTCCTTAAATGAGAGACCAAATTGATAAACAATTTTCGGCAATATATATATATATATATATATATATATATATATATATATATATATATATATATAATAGCTTCTCTCTAATCAATCATTAATCGAACGTTAAACTGCGACGATACAAATACAACAAATCTAATTTCAAACCCATTTGTCCAAGATACATTTACATTCAGCTATGGCAGTTAATAAAGAACATATTATTAATATGAGCGAGTGATTACTTTTTTATTTTTTTTTTTAAATCCGCATAAGTTTTGAGCAAACATAACTATCGCGGTAAACTAGCTAGCAAGCAGCTGTAAGCGATGAATTTCAATTTTTAATAATATTTATAATTTATTATACACTTGATTATTTTATTAAATTAATGTGATAAATAATATTTATGAGGCCAATATTATAGATTCGATGATATTTTACTTTTTAATATTTATATTTATATTTATATATTTTTTTTATTTTCGTTCTTTGGGAGTTTCGGCGTGAACACGTTTTGTAACTTTATTTGTTATTTTGATGTTAATTCACTTAGATATGTTGTTACACGCACATAAAAAAAAAAAAAAAAAACTAAATTTTATAATAATTTTGAATAATAAATTATTCGCATCCGATTGAATATTTAATATTTTATTTGAATTTTAAATCAAATTATTTTAAATTTATAATTCGAACAAATAGTGAATAATAAAATATATACTTATATATTTTTATAGAAAATATATTTAAATTATACAAACAAAATTTATTTATCAGTAAATTAATTAAATTTTTTTTTTTATTAATCAGCCGATTTTTTTTCTTAATTAATAAATAATAAATTAAATATCAATTTAATTATTTTGTTTTAAATTATTGATAAAAAAAAAATTAAAATATTAATTACCTGAATAAAAAAAAATAATTAAATAAAAAAAAAACTAATCCCGCATTTAATAAGTCGATAATATTTTTTTTCTACTCAATGAAAATGATGTTTTATTATTTTAAATGGAAATCTTATCGCTTCTAATAAATATTTCTTGTACAATAGGAGGTTTTATTACAATTAAAATAATTAACAATTAATTTATAATTATTATTATTATTTTTTTAGTTAATGGAAGTGTAAAAATTTTACGAAAAAGAAATTTAAAAATGGACCGGATTAAATATCTTCATCAGTATATTTTATTTAAAATTAATACTTAATTACTTTTATTAATTAGACGCGATCTCATTTAATACAATCGCTGTTTATAATTAATAATTAACTAATTAATAATGTCGCATTGCTAATGGAAGGGAATAATGCTTGATTACTCATTAATTATTATTTATTAATATTAATATTAGTATTTATATTTATGTTATATCAATTTCATTTTAATAACTATCACTGTGCTTATTTATGTTAAACATTTAATTGCTTTCTTAATTTAATTTCTTACATATACATATTAATATAATTATCTATATAAATTTATATATTTTTTCATACATTCACACATTTAATATCAATTATTTACCCTCTTTATAACCAAATAAACATTTAAATATTTAATTATTCACAAAATTTAATAATAAATACAACAAATACATTCACATAATGCCGGATTAATTTTTTTTCTCGATACCTGCATCGAAACTTCAAGTTTCAGTGTCTCCACAGCCATTCGAAAATCGAAAGTTTAAATTCCTGCCCTGTTTACAGGGAGGAAAGTCGTTCTTTTCTTCTATGAGATTACGAATTATAAAAATCTGCACATGCGCATTCTCTGTACAATCAGAGTCAAAAATTTAAACTTTCAGGTGCAGATTTGGTGAAAAACCGCCTTCGGCTCGGATAGGCGATTATACACGTGGGTCGGAATGTCCTATTTTCTTCCCTAGGTGTGTAATACCCTTGGTCTTAAATTAACTTGTTTCTGACTGGCGTTGACACTGAAACTTTAAGTTCCAATGCAGGTAATCATGAAAAATATTGTGTGTATAGTTAAATTAGCGAGACTTTGCTTATCAGATATTTTCGGTCTTTTATCCCCACCATCTAAATTTGATACCTAAGGCATGCGCCTTGATGGTGGGGGTAAAAACCGAAAATATCTGACAAGCAAAGTCTTGCTAATCCAACTATAACTCAGAATGAAAGACGATTTCAGACTACGGGTGTTAGCCGTCCTAGGGCAGCCAACTTCACCCTGTTCTGAAATCGTTTTGTTTCATCCCTCGTCACACAATATACTATTTATTCACCTGACAACTCTAACGCGTTAATATTTAATACAATCTCTATTATTTTTTATTATCAATCAATTTAATAAAATAAATATGTATAAAATTCACATTTAAATAGATATTTTTTCATAAACGGAGATTTTAATCCATAAATAACTGCTATATATCAATATATATATGTATATTTTTTTTATTACAATTTCCGATAAATAAATTACAATAACGTAATATACGATCCATTTATCACAAACACACTTTTCTCCATTAAAATCTATTATTTTATATTTTATTTTTTTTATGTATATAATATATATTCATATTTATATTTATTTATATTTATGTAATAATAACCACATTATTATTTAGTGGCAATGAAACAAATTAATTTGCAAATGTTTTCATTTTTTTTTACTCTTATTACAAACATATATGAGCAATAAAATTTGGGTCGTTTTTTTATTTAAATATTTAAAGCCCGGACCCGTTTGTTTAGATTTTTTTTTTATTTTTTTTTTTTCCCACATCTCTATATAAATACAGACGTAGAAATTTAGAATTTCTTGTGTAGAATCTTAATCAGATACACAACACGCTGTATCTTTTTATTAATTCACGTTTTTTTTTTGTTATTCTTCATTTAAAATTTTTTTTTCTTAATCAAAATATTGTATGGCCCCTTCAAATGACAGGCTCGATGTAACGTTTGTGAAACGATTTTATCTTAGTATTTCTTCCTGAGTCTGCAACATGCGAAATAACTCCACCACCCCTTCTTCTACTATCATCATCATCATCATTATCATTATCATGATCATGATCGGTCTATTAATTTCGGAAAACTGTCGTTTAATTAATTCTATCATTATGCTTACGAGTCACGTTTTTCGTTTAATACCATCGACTTATCTAAAGACAAACGCCGGCTAATCCTGGCGTAGCTGTTGGGAACACGTTAAAGATTTAATGGAAACTATTATACTTAAGGGTGATATTTTAAAATAAATGAATTTATTAATTACCCAACTTGATGTTTGTAATCCTCCACTCGTTACGTTGTTTTATGTTTTTATTTTTATTTTGTTTTTTATATTTTTTTAAAAATAAACTTGTGATCGACACAAGACGCAGCCGATTAATGAGTCTTGTCGCTTTGCTCATTCGATTGTAACCGGTAAGACTAACAGATGGAATTTCATCGCCAGTCTTGGTACATTAATTAGCGAACCAATTTAAAACTAAATAATTTTTTTTTGTTTTGTTTTCTTCTAATTAATAACTTGAGTCTTACAAAACACCAAACGTTACTCAGAGGGTTGTAACGATGTGCGGTTTGGCAGTGGTTGATGCTATTTCTGATAGTCTAACATCGATGGGTATGCGATCGTCGTATAAAGTTGGTGCTTGTAAAATAATACCAGCAGTGCCTACAACAACCGCTAGTGTAAATATCCATAAGAATAATCTGTCTAAAACCATTGCTACGTATTTCCAATCCTCTTTTACCTGTTTAAAAATAAATAAATTCATTTTATAAATAGTATATTGTGTGACAAGGGATGAAACAAAACGATTTCAGACCAGGGTGAAGTCGACTGACATCACCCGCAGTCTGAACTCGTGTTTCATTTTGAGTTACACACTAGATTTTTCATGATTATCGGCATTGGAACTCAAAGTTTTAGTGTCTGCAGTCAGTCAGAAAAAAGTTAATTTAAGACCAATGGTGTCAACTATTAAATTGTCATTTGCAATTTATAATTAAGCAGAAACTATAAATACTATGGATTATTCACACTAATTTTTATAAAACTTAATCACAGTCAGAACTGTCATTTACTTAAATAAAATTAATGGTCTGAAATTATTATTAAAAAAATTACAAATATCAGAGTTTAAATTGCAAAAGCATTCAGTCAGTGGGCGGTAATATTATTTTGTTTCTTCCCAAGAGACGAAACCAGTTTGTTTCTGTCCGCTGACTGAAGACATTCACAATTTACGAGTTTGCTGATATTAATTCGCGACATTGGACTGAAATGAGCTCGTTTCGACTGACTGTAGAGACACTGAAACTTTAAGTTCCAATGATGGTATCATGAAATAGTTTATTACACACCTAGGAAGGAAATTTCTACCTTCCTCCGTGGTGTGAATACGATTTTTCACCAGATCTACACCTGAAAGTTTAAATTTTTGCCTCTGTTCGTGTGAATACTAACGTATGCGCTAGTTTTTATGATTTATTTCCTCATAAAAGAAAAGAACGACACTTCCCTCCAAACAGGGCGGAAATTTAAATTTTCAGCGCAGATATGGTGAAAAAATAATGAAATAAATTATACGCACTCGAGTCGAATCCTCTTCTCTTTTAGTATGATCGGCAATAAATCTTATTGCTTCGATAGCTTTATAAAGCTCTGGGCAGTGATGCCAATTATTCAGAGTCTTGCATAAAGCATCAACGCTATCTTCAGTAGGAAGTTGCGGCGGTGGTGGTATGCTTGCTGGTGAACCGTGTATTTGACATCCGCTGCCCAGATTAACAGCCTCCAGTTCTCTGTATATTTAAATTAAAATTCATGAGTATGAGTAGTGGTCTAATAAATGTCATTTTAAAAGTACTTGTTCTTTAATAATTCACGTACCGCGGATTTAATTCATCTCGCGAGTCGACACTTGGAAACAGCATAGGTGGCTCTACGAATTCCGCTCCTGGATCCTCCGCAAATAGCGTCGGGTCACGTACTTCTAGACCATTGCACGTTCTTACCATCACACGTTGACGATCGTAACTTCGCCGATCTATTTGGTATTGCGGTCTTAAATCATACCTTGGAACATATGGATTCAACAAGTTTTTTTTGTATTTCTTATTTTAATTATTTAAAAAATTATCTAAATATATTATCGTCATTATTGTAATTAATTGCAAATATTTTACCTGCGCATTACCAGTAATCGAGGCAATACATGAATAAAAACTCGTCTGACCCACGGCGCCATGACGTGAGTTTGCGGTGATCGGAAATGAACATTTAATACTACGACCGTTACACATATACTAGAATAAATAAATTTAATTAATTAACTAATTAATTATTTGATTATTTATTTTATTTTATTAATTATTTGCGTTACCTAAAAGTATCGAGGATCATCGTAAATAATACGAATTTACCGAGTAGTGGAACGACCAGCGAAGTAGGCGGAATAATTTCGGCTAGCAGGAGGAAAAACACAGTCAGTGACAGGAGAATAGATATAGAAAGACTGACCTGGAATAATTAAAATTTAAATATTTAAAAAACTTTTTTTATTTATTATTATTATCAGTAATTTTTTAAATAATTTGCTGGTAAGGAAAAAAAAACATTTTCAATAGTCGCGATATTGTTGTCTCTTGAAAAAATATTTCTTTAGGTGATTTAACCCGTCAGCACCCGTTATGTGCATTTTGCTCACAGGACATTAAAAATTATAGAATATCACTGTAGTGCAAGGAAGACTAAAAAACACGGGTGTGCTGAAGGGTTAACATTTTAGCAGACCAAATTCCCCCTTTTTTTTACTACCAAAGTCTGACTTTAGCTGAATATTCGATCACTTTGGAATAACGCCATTGTTCTGGATACTATGAATATTAAATAAATATATAGTACAAAGTGAAGCTGTGTAAATAATAATGGTCAGGCTTTTACGAGTTAACAAGACTTAAAGTGTGGCGGTGCCGTTGAACTCAGGACCGAGAACAAGGCGGATTGAACGATGACAATGAGAAAGGATAATATTGGAGTTAAACAACCTCCCGAGTGGAAATTGAATGAATAATTTTGTGAATTTTATAATAGGACGGATGGTAGATGGGAGTTCATATATATATATACTATATGTATATATATACTAACCTTTTCTCCGCTGTCGCTCGGTAGATAGAAGACCAATACTGTTAAAAAGGATATTCCCATGCACGGTATTATTAAATTAACTGTATAGAACAATGTTTTTCTTCTCATTGTTATGTTGAAGGTGATGTCGAGGTAAGGCTCGTCGCAACACGTGTAGTACTTTTCATTCCTGCAGCAACCAACAAAAAATTATTTTAAATGACGTTTAATTACCTTGAGATTTAAAAAAAAAAATATTTAATTACCTCACAGCGGGAACTTCAAGAATGTCCCACTCGACTGAAGTATAAAATTCGGAAAGATCAACTCCAATATCAACCACATTGTTACCGTGGACTTCGTCGATGTGTCTCAAGTCAACCTGCAGTGTCACGGCAATAAAAAAGTTTAATTAATTTTAAAACTCTTTAATTACTGTACTAGTCCTGGGGATTAATTAATCTTACGACTAATTTAAAATTGTTTTAATTTATTTTACCGATCTCCCGGTTGATTGGAAAGTATTCGGACGCTCCATTAATAAATTAATGGTAATTGTTTAATTATTGCGGGTGAAAAATAAACTGCGGTTGATGTTAAACGCAAGGAGTAAAGTTACGTACGAATCTGTTGATCGTGATACCGAAGCATGTATGATCTAGGAGCATTTAAATATTTCTCAAGTGAATTCCGACCTTGACATAGCTTTGGAATTGGAATATTTTCATTATTACGTAAGAGAAGGACATTGATAAGGATGAAGATAAGGATGAGGATGGAGAGTATTGGCAAGAAGCATCAGCTTCTATCTCGTTCTGACCGATCTTGTCCAGGAATTTCTATTTCTATTGAGAGAACAACGTGTACTCGTGTACATATTCATCGACTCTTGCAATAACGATTTTAATAAATTCTCTTAACAGATAGTAAAATTGCTTGGGTATTTTTGAATAAATACTCTATTAATTTAATGAAGGATCTGTCATTTGTGAGATTAAAAATTCAATGCATAGCATTAAAGCTGGTGGAAATTTATTCACGGATGGGATTGTGTTTAAAGCCGATGCATAAAATTATTTACAACTTAGACTAACAAATAAGTTATGTATAGTAATGGATGTAGAGAGATTTAAACCTGAAAGCCATCGTAAGTCCAGGAGCCAAATTTCATGACACAGGTTTGCTCATCGAAAGGGAAATACTCTACGTCGATTTCGCAGGAAGACTTGTAGATAGCAGGTGGTTTCCAATCCACTCTGCCTGTGTAATTCAACGTTGCCTTTGTGGCAAGGGTCACCTCAAAGTTACCATCGGCACTGAAATTTCATTATCACTTTAATCTAATATCACTAATTAATTTATTTAACATTCAATTTGTTAACCAGCGTTATTATAATTATCATTATTCAATTCACGTTGAGTATTAGGTATTTAATTAACGATTAATTAATAAACATACGCAAAAAGCCCAAGTGCTGTTTAGTGTCAAGTTTTTGGTGTTTAATTCAACCGAATGCGGCGATAGAATAATATCACTGACGGTGATAAAACTTTTCTGGTGTTAAATGGCGTTGAAAAAAATTCAATTTATTTTTATGTTATATTTCATTGATAAAAGAAATTTATTTTAGAGAAAGTTAACTTTCCTGATTAAACAAAATTTTAATTAAAATTTTAAATTGTCTAAAACAATTTTTTGTACGAAAAAAAAAATAATTATCGTAGCGGGAAAGAGGATACTTGGCGGAAAAAATTTTTTCTTGCCCTGAGAAATTTTTCGTGTTATGAATTGAAAACGAAAATTTTATTGAGCCAAAAAATCCTTTTTTGCTGTGTATATACACTTTAAAAAACCGGAAGTGATTACGAATTTTATTTAAATCCAAATCCACTCCATCACTCGGAGTTTTTACAAAAAATCATTCCGCTTACGGAGTAAATAGGGAGTTTATCTTTTCATCGGAGTGATTTCGGAGTAATCTGGATATTATTCAAGTCCGCATTTACTTTGATTCGGAGTTTTAAAATAAAATAAACTCCCCTTTGGAGTAAATTTAACTCCGAGGGGATTAAAAAAATAAACAGTCATCCGCTTCGCATTTACTCCGGATTAAACCCGCATTTACTCCGAAAATTTTTTACAGTGTGTAAAAAAAAAATTACTATAATATCATAACACCGCGAAATAACACCAGTCAGATGGTGTAAGTTCATTTTAGTGGACTCCGCGGTGTTAAAACTGAGTATTTTAACCTTTTTATTTTACCATATATGTCATCAGTTTACACTATTAGGGTCAACTTACATCAGAAGTGTAAACTTACAAGAGTAGTAAAAAGTATTCTTTCACCGTCAGATTACACTAGTAATGGAAACTGATGACATACAATGGCAAAATCATACTTTACCCAGTAGTGTAAATTTCCATAAATAAATAAATGAAGATAAAATATGATAACTCACTTGTTATACAAAACTATATCAGGTCGCCATATGTGATCGGACGGTACGTGAAGCATTTCAACCCCTCCGTACTCTTTAGGATCCCACTGTAGCTTGTAGTCATACCACGACTGCAATAAAAAGTAAAAAAATAAAAATATATAACTGTATACTGTACGCGCATTGTGATATGTCGAGGCACGTATAAAAGTGACAAAGTAAGAAATATTACGGGAGTATATCGCGCATATTCTGCCGATCTGTGTATATATATCTCATTCCGACGTACTCTCGTTTAATTTTCGGCGCAGAAGTGGGTTTTTGATAAAAAAAATCTAATAAGAGTAAGACTGTAAAATAAGTAAAAAAAAATCGAACGAATAAAATAAAATAAAAAAAGTTGATACTACGGATATATTCTTGCATTTCCATAAGCACGTACAAGACGTATGGTAACACGAGCTTTTATAAAACCTCCGAAGCTTTGGCCTGAAACCAAAGTACTCACGGATTTGCTTGCATTCTTCAGGAATTTA
The DNA here is from genome assembly GCA_964016945.1 of Microplitis deprimator. Taxonomy (NCBI): domain Eukaryota; kingdom Metazoa; phylum Arthropoda; class Insecta; order Hymenoptera; family Braconidae; genus Microplitis; species Microplitis deprimator. The sequence goes on along the minus strand of OZ024711.1, from coordinate 3,614,271 downwards.
TTTTGTTATTCCGAAGAACAGTGACATAAAGATAAAGATAAAATATACATATATATATTACATATTGTATATTGCATAAATAAAAAATTCATGTGTTAATGAAATATTAAATAAAAATATATGGAGGCAAGTGAAAAACTAACTTAATTAAATTAGAGTGTGCGGAGATGGATTGCGAGTTAAATGTACAATTTATCTTGGCGTTCGTTGAATAAATAATGTTAATACAACAGTAGTGTATAGTTGTATTTATTGACACGAATAGCTTTTAACCATACAGATTAAATATTTGATATTTGTACTACACGTTTTGGTGGATGACTTTTGCTATCTCGCGTTGAATAAACAGACGAATTAACGTCGGTTTATTTTCATCGACGTCATTAGTAAATTAATACATTAATTTAAATAACGGTACTAATAAGTAGTAAGTAACAAGTAATAGTAATAAATATGTATGTATATTTATACACATTAGGGCTCCCATTTAAAAATGTTGTTGTAAACATTGAAAACAAAAAATTCCCTGCAATTCAGCTCTTTAATTTTAAGAATTTGAAAGTCTTGGGGGTATCAGGTGTCTTCTGGAAAAACCCCAACTCATAAAAGTAAAGGAAAAAAATTTCTTCTTTTCGAGCTCAAAAAACTCAGTCGCATTTCAAGTTATCGGGTCGCCGTTTGCGGCATTTTGTACTACGAAAACTTTTAAAGAGCAACAAATTGCCAACAAAATGCCGCAAACGGCGACCAGATTTGAAATTCAGCTGGACTAGAGAATTAAAAAAAAAAATCCGAATTTTCTTATATATTTTAAATGGGAAAACTTCAAATTCAAATGTCAAGTATTCAAAATTAAAATTAAGGGTTGAAACTTATAAGGATTTTTTTTTCAATGTTTGCGATGACATGTGAAAGTGGGAGTGAAAAAAAAAGTCGTTCTGAATGAACCACACTAATATATATGTAAATAAAAGAGTAAAAATATCTAGTTTTATTATTTTTATCTACACATGTCATGTCATGTTTCGCATAATCTGGTGGAAAAGAACTAGGTTGCACGGTTCGGTGGATCCATTTTGTGGCTTTCGGTCGTCTACACACGTCTTGCCTGGTTTTCCCTATACTCAAACCATCAGACCATTACGTTATAGTTATGTACTAAAATAACATCTGAACGGCAGTTCGTACTGCACATTTCCCAGCACTGAGCTTTTACTTACGCTGTGAGCCAGAATATAGAGGAAATAATCTCATGGGTTACTTCCACGTTAACCTGCATGTTATATTACTAGTATATCGTAAACTACATTACTTCATCTTTACATCTCCGTATGGAAGTACATATATAAATAAATATATGTAAGATGTATAATTTATTTAGTGAGTTACATGGTAAAATTTAACCTTAAGACAAGTTAAAGTGCTGAGAGGCAGGGTGAGCAAGAAGATCAAGTCAGGAAGTCTTTGGTAATTTATCGTTGGGTCAGAAACGTTTGGAGGCAGCTCACTGGTAGTCGTAATCGTTGGTTGCACTCGTATAGTAAGTTAAAGAAGAAGAGGAAGTAGAAGTAGAAAAAAGTGGAGGAAACGATAAAATAAGTTCCACTGGGAGTTAAACGTAAATCGTATGAGGTACGAAAAGAAAATTTTAACCTTAAATTACAGTAAGGAATTCACTAGATAATAGATATATATACTTTATATATAATTTAAAACGGGGTTTAATTTACCGCGGAATTAAATTCTCGATTGGAGGGAAATTTAGATTTTTTTAGTTCCATGACAGAGAGTTTCAAGTAAAGCCTCGATTATTTAGATAATTATGTTGCAAGATATATATACAGTTGAATAAAGCGAAAAGAGGCGCGTATTAAAAAGACATTTTCATATAAAGTATAAATATATATGTTTGTATTATAAATGCATGCATAATATATTTAAACGAAACAAAAGTGTTTGATATACCAAAGAGGTGTTAAAAGACAGCCTTTATCTCTTTTATTTATATTTGTCGTTTTTCTAGTATTACTGGTGTTAAAACTGTTATCTGTCTTTGTTCAACTCATTTAATATTATCTTTGTCTAGTCCTCTTTAGAAGAGCGGCTTTGAAGCGACGAAGAAAATTTCTCGTTCAAAAACTACTCGAGTATCTCACGCGCCCATTTAACAAAATTAAAGTCCACATATATAAAGCAAACGAGGGAAAATATCCTTTTCGCGTTTCACTCGTTTATGTGCCGCGCGGTTCAAATGACGTAAATTTTTTACTTTGACTGATGTTATCATCCCAACATATTTTTACTACAGCTTGCTAATTACCTGTTCCACCCAGAGATTTGTCGTCATTATTTGGTTTTTCAAATTCTGTAATTAAAAAAATTTTTTATATTAATTATTAATGATAATTAAAATCTCCAGCAATTAATTAAATCATTAAGATTTTAAATAAATAAAATAATTAATTAAATTTGTTTATTTTATTTAAAAATTTAATTGCCATTGATATTAATAATTAATAAATTTATTGATTATTATCGGTAATTACCACGTCTATGAGTTGCGAAAGCTTGAGCTTAATTTTAACAGTAAGTGCATCTGTGACGTTGACTACAGGACGCACGAGTTTGTTGTAATTTGATAGAAGATCATCGTAGAGTCGTTTTGCGTCCGGATTTCCGGAGCATCCTGTTTTAAATAAAATATTATTTTTTAGTTTTTAATTATGCCTGAGATCGGATTGAGCAATTAAGCGCCGGAAAGTGGATGAAAAATAATTAATTCATTTTTCAGGGCGGGATCATCATTAAGAAAGAAGTGGGAATTTAAGTTGAGATATTCTATATCGAGATAAAACGAATCGTAAATCGCTCGAGTGTTGATTCCTGTGGGAATACATCCTCGTTAATCCGTAGGATATATCAGAGGGGAATTATTGACGGACAATTTTGTCACGAACGCTTGCACTGGGAGATATAATTCTAATTGGATTATATTGGACATTTGTACACGCGACGTTTTCTCATTCACGCTTCTGTGTCCAAAAAGTTACAATGAATAAAACAGAAGCGTAAAGGAGTGGAAATTATTTTTTAACAGAATAAAAACTGACCATTTTATTGTACAATTTGATTTATTTAAAATTTACTGTCAATTTGGTAGATATGGGGGGGGGGGGGTATGTCTGTCGGATATTTATCAGATCTGAGTAGAGAACTTGACTGAAACGGATATAAACCAATTAATTCCATGCACGATTCGAATCTAGCAAATTTATCCCGATAATTGAATGTACACCATCTGCTGGCCACCAACTATTTCGATCTGTTGGTTATCGGATTTCCTCATAAATTTCAATGACAAAATATGATCACGGCATCACTGTTTTATTATTTTTCCATTAATTTACCTCACTCTTTTTTTTAAATTTAATTTTATTTAAAACTTTTTGTTCAAACAGCTGAGATTAAAAACAGCTTGGAAAATGTTGAAGCCATCAATTAACCGAGTGGCTTTAATTGTTTTTATTTGGTCAAGCGAATTTAATTGGGGTAAAAAAAGTGACGAAGTGTAACTATTAGGTAATGTACTGATGACAAATATTTGCTGATAAGATTTATCACAAGTACCTGATATGAGAACCAAGACTATCCACATGATTCCCACCAGGCTCTTCATCATGTCATTGTGACGTCACGTCCGCCTCATTTCTTCTTGGCTCCTCCACAGTCTCCTCTTCCCACAGCTGCTCTGAAAGAAAAAACGTTATCATAAACAACAACAATAACGATAAAATATAAATAAATAATTTATATTATTTTGTCTGAATCTAAATTTCATGATCACCCAATAAAGTCTATTAATAAAAAGCAATACAAAGTATAAAATAAAAGAATTGTAAAAAAGGGACGGTAGCAGTGTAAAAGAAAAATGCGTTCAATAATACGAAAAAGTTATATAGACTTGGTAATTTTATTGCTATCGTTTAATATCATCCCCGGGTTGTAAAGCTGGACAAGAGAAGTCCCAATCCAGCTTTAGCAGATATGGCCGGGAATAGAGAGAGGTAATAAAAGAGAGAAGAGCGTAAAAATTGAGCGAGACCCTGAACAAGTGCCAATATCCATAACGAATATGGCCATTCCTGTTTTTAGCCAGTTTCTCCAATACTCTTTTCTCATCTCTATGATCTTCAAGCACATCACTCGACCTTCGATTTACCGTCAAACCCAAATTCATTCTTTATTTTTTCCTTTTATCATTTTTTTTTCTTCTTTTTACCTTTGCTTCACACTTGCAGATAAAAAGAAGCACATACATTTCTATTTCATCCCTTACATAAAAAAATATATATATGAGGACATGTACATGCACATACATATAACATATATACTGAAGAAATGTATTATCTATTTTTTCTTTTATCTAAAAGTTCGATGCGCTGCAAACACGAGGTAGATAAAATTGGATGGTTATTCAGGATCATTATCTATAAGTAAAGTTGAGTTAAGAAAAAGTCACGAGGTCAGAGTTATTTTAAAAGGATCTTCGCAATAAAAATTACATATCTATAAATTTAACTAACCGCTTCCATTATTGTTCCACTTCCGACTACTTAAATGGCACAGTTGAAACCCGAGTAAATCCGAAAAAATAATAGAGATGTAAAAATTGAATACTCGTTGTCAATCGGAAAAAAAACCAATGAAACCACTTACTCGTTTCATTGTCCCAACCACTCCGCAGTCCATTTATTACACATTGTCCGCTCTTTCAATACCGTTTTAATTTATAATTTACTTTTTTTCTGGGTTTAATTTCATGGTTTTTTACTTTTCAATCGCATATATATATCGAGCCCGTATGGATAACGCGGCAGTTGTCAATGTCATAATTTAAAGAAATTCAATTTATCAAACTTTCACATCCGACGGACATTAATTTGATAGCCGGTCATATAATAGAAAAGCTCAACGTTCTTTGGCTCTTTATCTTATAAATTTTATCGACAGACTTTTTTTATTCCCGTTTCAGGATACAATAAAAAATGATAATAATAAAACTAAGGAAAAGGATAAAAAAATAAAATAAAATAAAAACCCCGAGAAACATAAAAGAGATAAAATAAAATGAAGGGGATGCTTTCATTATGTTCGCAATAATAAAAGTAATAATAATAATAATAATATTTTTAGGCTCATGATTGTGATAAATTAATATCATTATATTCCTGATAATTTGTATGAGATTTCTGGCGGCTAATTTTTATAACAGACTAACATACATAAACGTGAACAATCTCTCGTGCTGTTACACAATATAATAGCGATCAAATGGAAGTACACATATGTTGTTTGTCACGCGAACAGATTGAATCACGCGTTCTCAACAGCCATCAAGTGTATAGTTGTACAATGCACTGATATATAGATTATATAGACATTCATATATATATATAAAAGTAGTGAAACAGCTGATTGTGTAGGTCGACAGCATTTTCTAGTATCTGTTCTCGCTCACGTCAATGTTCTTTTTTAAATTGAATTTCTCAGCTTGACGTCAATAACATGGGACATTTATTCGATAGACTAGTCTCCTCAATAGCCGGTATTTTACCCGTAAAATACGATAAAGATATTTTTCTTAAGTCATTTTAAATATTTTTCTTTGAAATATTTTTTATTTCCCGCATAAAAAAAAAATGTTTACTGGCTTAATTTGTATATTAATTTGTTTAATGGAGATTATCAAAGGCAGTTTATATCACAGTGTAAGTTGTAGATTGCAGCTGAGTAAAAGTGATGGAAAAGCGTGAGATTATTCATGATTTTAATTGTGCCTGTTATGTTGGCTGAGCCATTATTAAATTCATAAATCCAGTGAGTACACGCATATATACCTCTCTTTATATAATACTGTTTTATATATGCAGATGTAGATGTTACATTGTGACTGTACACAAACTTTTGCGTAGTATTCAAAACTAATGTTACTCAGTACAGCGTTTCATTAGAATTTTACATTACAACTCTGGGAATATTGCTAATATATACGGTTTTGTCAGTATTCCAGTTAGCGTTAATGTTGATATTATAACTATCCTATCAATTTATCATTCGTCAAAAGTTGCTTTCACTAAACTACAAACTTTTAGTTATTATTAATTGGATACGGTTACATTTAATTTAACGACCGCAAAAGTTATAATTATTTTACAATTTTCAATTTGACATTTCAAATTATTACGGTATCGGGTATCGGGTCAGTATTGAGTGCCCATGGAGTACTGATACGAGTGGGTTGGTATTATATATAATAGAGATTGATTTTATTCAAAGTTTCCACGGATGGATGAATGATGAAAAAAAAAAAAAAAATTCTGAGTTTTAAAATTCATTTAATTTGGCAGCAGGTTCAAAGTTTGATCGATAATTAAAGAATGCAATCAAGTGGTACAATAAATTGATAATTTTGAAATAAAAATAAATAGCAAGCAAATAGCCTGGAGTTTTTTGAGCAAAAGGTCAAAATATTCAGGTCTATTAATAATAAATGCCGACGCTTAGATACAAACCGGTGAATCCCAGGTGGGTTTTACCGAAAAATGTACTCAGTTTAGCATCAGGAAATTCAAGAGCCAGGTTTTCGTAATAACGCAAAACTGTTTACACTCATTTTATTTATCTCAATATATTTTTTTCTCTCCAATCAAATTTATTTATTTTTTTTTTCGCCTATCCTGTGGCTTTCACGTGGAAATGAATCCGTGACGTAAATAAATTATAAAATGGCTACTCTGGCACTAAGAGAGAGGAAGGCAATAGTGCACACGACAGCTAATAAGTGAAACGTTTTAAGTTGAAGCTTCAAATAACTCGAGTTACAGAGCTTTTGTTAAAATTGGATAGTTTAACTGACATTTAACTTATTACTTCTTTTTAAAAGCTTTGATTCAAATAATTTCAATGGATTTTATACTCGTATATACTTCTACTATCACCACTACCGTCACTCTTTTTTTACAATTGTAAAGGATTTCAAATTTAAATTTAAACATGCTCAACATTCAACTTTTTTTTCCTTCATAAAAGTGCCCCGAGCACTTTCAGAAATATGATTAAATAACGATTGAAAATACACTCAACGTTTAATTGTATTTTAAATAATAATAATTATCATCACAGCGATAATTGAAGTTATATATAAATATATATATTAATTTAATTAAATATTTTTAATAACGATAATGGCCAGCGGTTAATTTGAACGCAAAAATATTTAAAAAAAAAATAAATAAATAAAAGTTATCATGTTTATTCGTACGTTATGAATCAATCAATTTATTAATTAGACACACTCCGATGATAAAAGATTCAGTGCACGTGAAATTTAAATTTATTAAAAAAAAAATTTTTTCATGCATCACTTGCGATAATTAGACACATCGCCATTAATACCCATCAGCATCACCGTATTTTAATAATTACTTTTATTTATTTTTTATAAGCTTTTACTTTTTTACGAGCTTTTTAAAGTAAAAATAAACAAAAAAGTGAACTATTAAAATTTGTGGCTTTTTTATGCTCCAAAGCTTTTATGTCAATTAAGAGTAAGCATTAAAGAGGAGAAAAAAAAATAAACAGCATCTGAAAGATCTAAAAGGTGAATAAACTGACAATAATCAAAGAAGACGCTTATGAGACTAATAAGTGAGTAATTTTTAAAAGGAGCTATTAAGAATTTATTTTTATTATTTTTTTTTTTTATCGTCAGTGAGAAAAGTGCACTGACCCAAGTGTACGGAATAGTTTTAAACGGATTGTTTGACCCGTATTTTCTTCAAATATAAAATTATCGATAAACTATATAGCGATTCGAGATGTCGAATGTCGGATGCTGGTCTTTTGAGACTCGCATAAGAAACGCAATAAACAACTGATGTGCCCTGATACCCGCAGCAGTAAATTTATTTATTTCTGATCTCACGAAGCTCATGAACAGAAATTAGATTTATATAAAGTGTAATTCATATTATAGTTAGCGTCGTCACATCGCTCCTTTCAGTAGACTGTTGCAATTATAAATTATTCATGGAGCTCCTCATCTCTGCTTTCAGCTGAGATCGATATCTATATAGCATATATGTATATGATATAGATATAACAAGATGGACGTATATATTTAACGAGTTAGAGTAACGTTAAAATATCATCTATAAACTTTATGCTGTCTTTTATGTCTATATACCAGCTACGAAGTATATTCTTTAAGAACATCGACTGCAATTTATTACTATATTTTATCTCTTATCAAATGTCTGATAAAATACACTTTTGTAGGTGTAGATATGTTGTGCTGATATATATCTATATCTATATAGACATAATTTTTATGTAGAAAAGAGCATGGAAATGGAAATGCTAAGGAAATAATCTACTTTTTAAATTTTAACCCTCTGGATCTTATTTTTCACTTATATTTAGAGAAAATGAGACAATTTTCCATTTCTCGGAAAATTTTTTTTTTTTCATATGAAAGTAATTTTTTCATAATCGACAATGTAAAAAAAATTGATAAAAATCAGGAATTCAAACTAATTTCAAGGCATTTTTAATTGATGACAGTAATAAATTACGATTTGAATAAAAAATTACAAAAATATTTAAATTTAGTTAGTAGGGCATACAAGGATACAATAGACCTCTGGGACTCTTCGTGTCAGAATAAAATTTTTTTTCTTAATTATGGCAAAATTGTAATTTTTTCGAGGTCAAAAAAAATTTTACCCGATGCTCAAAAGCCGCAAAAAATAATTAGAAGCTAAGGGTGCCGTTGTGCCCCGGTCTCATTAGCGGGAAAATTTTTCTCGACTTTCCCCGGTACGTAAATTTTAATATTTTTCGAATGGATAAAAATTTTATGAAATTTCATGTCATACAAATTTATTTCTATGCATTTTTATAGTATCTAAAATTTAAATCCACAGTTTTCATTTAATAAGAACAGAAATATCAGTCTTTTAAATTTTTTTTTCTGTGAATCAAATTTCTGCTCAGCTTTCATAGCTACGATAAAAGTATTCCGTACAATTTAATAGGAAATGAAGTTACCTGCAAATTGATTTCTATCAATTTTTATCGTATTTCAAATAATTCACCTAGAATTTTAAAACCCGAGTACTCAATAAATCAGAAAAGAAATATTAGTTTTAAAAAATCATTTTCTTTAATACACATAAATCTACATGTATCTGTACCCACGAATTAATAAATTTTTTTCGACAATAATTACTTCCGACTTTAAATCGAGCATGTATGAATGAGCTTTACATAGTAACGTATCTTACTTTTCTCTTTAAACTCAGCTCACATACAGTAACAGTATACTGTACGTTTGAATTATGCGACATACTCTCAATGCCCTCAAGTATCTCGTACTTTTTCGACTTGAATACACAACAAATCTTCCTTGTGGATATAAAATATAATGGAAAACTATCCAGTTGATATATATTTTTCTTTCTACATTATATATAGACATATTTGTGTACTACGAAGCTAGTAAGCTCCGAGCGATGTTTTAATTACCTGCCAAATCTACATTATTCAAATCTCATCCCTTTGTTTTCACTCTCCATTTTTTTTTCTTCTATCGAGTTTACTTAAATATTTTATGTATAAAAACTTTATGCTCGTAAAGTTTGAAAAAAAAAATTTTTATTTTACTGATTTAAAACGGATGAGTCTATTAAATGTCGAATAAATGTCTCACTCAGCAATTAAAATTTATAAATGAATGTCGAAATAATTTGTACAGTTTTATCAAACCCATAAATTAATTATACACATGACATTTGAAATATTTTGTTCGATATCACGAACTCGATAAAGTAATGAACTAAATTAATGTGTTATTAATCCCCTATCAAAAAAATATGGAATTCCAGCCTAGACTCCTATATGGTTTTCCACATGGCGTTTTTTGGATAAATTTTCGTATGGTTTCCTATAGAAGTCCAGAATAGATTTATGTACTTGTATCAGTAGACGATAGATATAGAAATCTAGATACCCCGTATTTTATAGAAATTACTTATATGGAAACCCAATTTCCTACAAAGAAATCCATAGACAAAAAAACGGGGTAAGTCCAGGCAGTTTCCCATATGGGAATCCAAATACCCATAGTTTTTTACGTGGGTTCTTATAGAAATCCATACACTCCTATTTAAATTCTAATGGAGTTTTATATAAATCCATACATTCCTATATGGATTCCTATGGGCTCCCATGCAATCCCACATGGATTTTTTTGATAGGGCAGCAAAGAAATAAAAAAAATCTTACTATTTTTATTTGGTTTATTCGTAACCTGAGATACCGCAGAGTAAAAGTATTGATATCTGTAAGCTATTATTCTTAACTTTATTTATTTTTTGTATCTACTACTGTAGCACACGAGTCGGGCGTACGCAAATGCTTTTATCCTTTCGCGGCGACTGAGTAATCGGGAATCACGTAAAAAAGCTTTTTACGATGTCAGACCAAGTGCTAGGAGAATGAAGCTGGGGGTAATGAAACGGTTAAAGATAAAAAAAGATACTTTAAAACAGTAAAATAAAAACAAAAAATATAAAGGACGACGCTTGACGTGTCTATGTGCTTTTCCAGTTTCACGCCGTCGGCAATACCAATCGATACCAACTCGTTCGTTTAATTGGTCGTATCTATTGCCGGGATAAATAACTAACAAGTATCTGCTCTTAAAATTTTTTTTTCTCTGTACTCTAATTTATAATTTTTTACAAAAATTATTATTTAAAATTGGCGCGTAAAATTTGAATCTAAATGCTCGTAAATTAATATATTACTTATGTACTTATTTTTGAGCAATTGCAGATATTTTGAATTTGTTTTTTAAAATTTTTTTTTTTTTGAAACCTCATTTTTTTTTTTTAATAAAAAATAATTTTTTTTTTCCTGGCATTTGAAAATTTTTAAAAATATAAATGAATGATAGAATTTTAATGTGATTTTTTTTCACAGCGTCCCCATTCTGTCACTCTTTCCCCGAATCAACAAATTTTATTATTTTTAAAACGGCAGACATTTATCTGGGAATAATTACTGTAATATATGATCTTAATTAGCAGTAAAGACATCTTTAACCTTTCGGCAAGCAATGGGCTAGCGTGTACAATAAAACCGCGATTGTTTGACTATTATTCAGAAGTTGGTGTAATTTTAGAGCGTATAGACATTTGGAAACGGTTTGCTCTACTTCTCGGGTGAGAATCAAAGGATGAAGCGACAAAAATGGGGGTACAAAGAGCGCTGGTGACGGTGCTACTGTACAAGGCGACGGAGGCAGAGAGGGGAGAGAGAAAGAGTAAAGCTGTGAGAGATGGCAAAACTGCCAGCAGGGATGATTAAGTAGGTCACTTGTCGGGCGTGCAGTTCGATATCTCTGAGTCCCTCCTCCCTCTCCAACCTCACATCCTTCCCGACCTTTCATACCGGGTCAAAGTTCCAAATTCATTGAATTTCAATACTCCATTTTCCATTCGATTTACAATGACATGAGGCGAGCTGGGAATCACCGGGTTATCTCCTCCTTCTTAAACTCAAACTGCTGCTCCTTATATTTCACAAGAAGCTTCTTCATACCGTTTCCTCTTCTTCCTTATTCTCCTCACTCTATTGTCAAAACGAGCACGTGGGTGCGTAGAGAAATGGTAAATGGCGAACCCGAGAATAAAACCTATCGCAATATCCTGGTGCCAATCGCATGTGAAATATCGATGATCCAAAGAAAAGAAAATATATAAATAAAGCTCTGGTGAAAATGTATCAATGAAACATCTACTTCTATATTTTATATGTCAGTCCTTATTTTTGATACCTGGGTTGTGTATTTTTTGAAAATTTTCATAACAATCCTTTCTATTTATTTTTGAGTAAATATGTAAACGCATATATTTTATCTTGTGCACATAAAATAAAATATAAAATGTATTCTTGAGAGACTTCCTATTTCTTAATAATCGAAAATGCCTTCTGGTAGACAGGCATCATTTTTTATTTATCCAGAAAGCTTTTGAAACTCGAGTTCACGTTTCTCTGCACTGCTGACTGTGTCTTTTCATGTTGTTGAAACAAACAGTGCTTTTATTTATTTTTTTGCTCGGTTTGTTTTTCTGTTACTGCTGCCCACGGCATCGTTAACCTCCCGGGAGTCTCTTATTTCCGAAACTGCGTCATCCGCATTTTTGGTCCAGTGTAAGGAAAACCCGAAAATAAATATTTATTTTGCCACCTTCTCGTCCAGCGATCCCACGAGCTTACCAACTGCGGATTCACGTTTTAGATGTTCCGTTTAAAAATAAGGCTAACAAGTGCTGGAATTAAGTTTTCAACAAGAAAAACTAGAGCCAAATAAAATTATCCAAAACAAAAAGTATTTTTCTTTTTTTTTTAGCAAATCAAGCCTGAAACTTTTCCGAGTCATTCGATAACTTTTGGCTCGCTATTAATTGAATAAATATATTGACTTAAAAATAATGCTTTGGTTGCTTTATTTCTACAAACTTTCAGATTTACTATTATATGAAGTTCAAACTCGCGCAATTGAAACAAGTTTCGTCCGATAATAAATAGAACTAGAAAATTTTTGAATAATACTTTTAAAATGAAAATTCGCTTTGAAAAATGAATAGAAAAAAATATAAAATAAAACTTAAATAAAAAAGGAAACCGGAAAGCCGTGAGAAATTAACTTTTTCACCGGCTCAAGGACGAATTCACGGTTACTGAACATCCGGAATACGCTAACCAAGCTTTTCTTTTCCTCTTGTCCTCAAGATCTGCCTTCAATCTTTAAAAACTCTTGAGAATTGTCTAAAAATATATACACTTTAAAAAATAAATTAATATTTTTAAAAACCTTAGCTTTTTTATCATAATGCATCATCATTATTATTATTAATTATTTTTATATTTATCATTCATTAAGCTCGAGACAATCTAATCAGTTTTTCCAAGATCTCAAGAGAACACCGTCGGGCTCTTGGGTTTGAAACAGCGGTCTCGTATATTTTTCACAGCAGTTCTGAGAATAAGGACTTAGTGTTTCACTTGAACTCGATAATATATAGCATCAGGATCTGGTGAGTCAGCGGTTAAAAAATTCTTTATTTTGTCACATTCATGATTCAACAACCGCAGGCAAGCTCCTTGGATAGAACCTCCTGGCTTGCAGCTTTCTAAAAGTTGTTCAAGTGCAATGAGGCTGACGGTGCACATATAATTTAACTAAATTTAATTTACTTCAAAATTTTCATCATCTTCACACCCTCGACAAAATAATGAATCACGAAAAATATGAAGGAAAATCTGTCGATTACTTTTTTATGCATGAAAAAAATTTTCCTCAATTTATGGAGAGGGATTCGAAACAAAAACTTGCAACTCTTGGGATTTGAGAATAAAACTACGTCATGGTTGTGTAAAAAACTTGACCCCATACTCTATACTCCTCAGTATACAAAGAAGAAGAACAAGAAGAAGAAGAAGAAGCAAAAGATACCACCCGTGTTATCATTTTGATCCTAGTTCTACTACGTGTGTGCGATGTTTGAATCCCTCGAGAAGATTCGTCTCTTTCGCTTGCAATATTATACTAGATGTATAACGTCAAGCGACGTTTCCGAACCGCGACGAAACTTTCCCGATACCCTTGGCAACTTGTTTATCCAATCAAATGGCCCCTTGATCCCCGGGTTACCGTGCGGGCTTCGGAACTCAACATTTGGAGAATCGAGGCCGCAGTATTTCGTATATAATAAATAACAAAAAGTACGATAAAGTGAAAATCCCTTACAGACCGCCATTAGTGAACGGGGTATTAGTTAATTAGTGCTTGCGGGTTATTTATCACCGTACATATTGAGCGTGAAAAAAAACGGCACAAAGAGAGAATGATGGAGTAAGGGAGGGAGAGAATAGCACTTTAGTTAAATTGTGATCTACGAGGAAGAACTTAATTCACAAGGCGTGCCATCCTCGTTACTCCTATTTGTCACTAATTACAAAATATTTCTGCATAATCTACGTATACATCTCTCTGCAACACTAATACTCGAGGGACTCAGTGTCCTTGCCATCGTGTAACCTAAAGCTCAACTCATCTCACTCGACGATTTAGTTGTCCCCGTCGGTACTTGAGGGTCATTTACACAGCAAACATCCAATTAAAACAGTAACATCCATATTGTTGTTGTTATTGTCGTCCTTTCCCTTTTCAATTTTATTTTTATTTCATATATTTTGTCATCAAATATGTATTTACATTTTACAGAGACGTTTTAATTATGCAGATTTCATGAGTTTAATATTTTACGAGATGAAAAATTATAAATTCAAATAAAATTATAATAGAGTTGATAATTCATTTATCATAATTCTGGTACTGTGATAAAAATATTTTGCATTAATAAAGTGCGGGGAATTTTAATCCTAAATAATTTTTTGAAGTCTCAGGTGAATTTAAAAAATTTTTTAAACAAAATCCTTCGGATTCTGATAAGAAATTTAGCTGCATAAAATTGTCATGTTTCTTAGAACACGTACTCTTTAATTAACACGTTCTATTCAATGGCTAAACTATCGGGAACAAAGGGCCAATCACTAGGGAGAAGGATCTCGTCGGGATCTAAAGAGGTTATGAACTTTTGTAACAGAAGTTTCAAAGCAGCCGTAGTTGTGAGGTCACAGAAGACTAAAGGATCGTGTTTTATTATATTAGAAAATTTAATTTACGAATTTAATGATTGTAATTTGTAATTACATGATGTGCAAGCATTGTAAATAATTTTGTTATTTTTTTTTGTACATTAATTTCGCTATTAAGACTTAACTTTTCATTTATTAAACTTTAATTTTCGATCTTTAGTATGTAATTTAAATTTAACTTTAATCTTAACAATTTCCTTTAGTCATCAAATTAAAATTTTTTTTCTTCTAAAATACGGATCTGAGTAAAAAGGGACGTTAAGACGTCAGTGCGTTGAAAAGATAAGACTAATTTTTGTTTGTCATTAAACAAAAAAATTTTTCAGGCAGGAAAAGGATTTCTGAAAATAAATATTTGTTTTTCGGTGGTTTCAATTAAATTTATAAAAAATTTCGTGAGTTGCGTATAAATTTATATATAAAATATTATTTCAGATAATAAACTGACCGTCAGAATTTGAATAAAATGATAAATTTTTATTTATTTTTAATGAGTATTGAATAAAATTATAAAATTAATCCTGTATGAAAATATTTAAAAATAAGATTAAATTTAAATAAATATTATTTTATATAAAAGTAAATATAAACCAAAATCCATTAAGTTTATTACGCGCTAGAAGGTTTTATAAATATGACATTAAATATTAGTAAATATGAGCTTAAATTTATGAAAACATCCATTTGGCGGTATGGAAAGCAATATAATGTTATTATCAAACCGTAAACGTGTAGAGCAACAGGTGATTGGATGCATCAGCAGAGTCAGAATAGACAAATATCAATATAATAATCAAGTGAAGAGCATACTAATCAAATGAAAATAACCGCTAAATTGAATGTAATTTGAATTTACCAGTGGTAAGAAATAAAAGAAATTTCATCTGGTTCCCATCCTCGGCTGTGTGTTAAGTGACCGGAGATGAGAGTTCCGAGGTTCCGGAATAATAATTGAGCTCATTCACAGGCACCACCGGGTATCCATAATCACCGGTGGATTCATCTTATGCCACGCGAATACGTGGTCTGGTTATTCATGAAAATATATATATAATATATAATATAACTCCCTATTCGGAAGTCCTAGTAATCTATACTTCTACTGGGTTATGAACACATCCATAATATATTACAGAGACTGAACTTGGGCAACATGACCGAAGAAAAAGACCGAGCGAGATGTTAATTACATCAGTCTTGAAATTTCGCATCATCATTATAACGTCTATTAGTCAAATTAGTTTAACCACATCTATATTATGCATAATTAATGTACTTACGGTCATTACATTAACTAATTGTCGATTAATAATAATTAATAACTGATCTGATGATTAATGACCGGGGATTGACGATTGAGGATAAAATTTGTTGGGTTTAACGGAGGGTGAAATGAAATCTATATTTATTATTAGTTTTGTTGTCTTGTGGGATTCATGTAGTGGCGGTACAGGTAAAAGGGATGAAATATGAGCATCGATGAAGGCTGAGGAAAAATATCAAGAAACTTTTACACTTGGGCTCGAGAGTGTCGAGGGCCAGTGGAGATGCTGGTCGCACATTTTTTGTGGTTACCCGAGACTCGCGGGAATACTTCCAGTTGTTATCTCTCGTGTGGCTCGGACAAAAAAAAAAATACTCAAAACTTTTATCCCTCGATATAAGTACAGTTACTGTATATTTTATTCTCACTCACGTATAATTGCGCCGCGATAATTAGACTGTGAGATATAATGTACATCCGGGGCTTAAAAAAAAAGGACTCGGGGGTAAAAAAACAAAAGATTAAATTAAGTATTTATTATGCTCACGCAAGCTCATAAATTTTTTTTTGTAAGACAAACTAACGTAATTTTTTTTAAATTTTACTATCCCTCATGTAATAAATTTAAACGTTTTCCCGAGTTCTTTACCAGGCTCGTAAACTAAAATACCTAAAGATAAATAGTAAGAAATAAAATTAAGGAGCAATTTGTTATCAAAAATAAACAACGAAAATATGTCATTTTTTAACTGAATCGCCAGTTAATTTTAAGAAGACTATTGTGGAACTTTTTCATACAATAGACTCAAGAAAAAACCACAAGCTCACAAGAAGTGCTGGAATACATCGCAAGTCTTCATTTAAACGTTTGAATCTTTTTTCATCTGAATGCTTCGGCGATTGCACACGACAATTGCGTAATCTCAGAAATCCCTTGTACTAGAAATCTGTCGTCATAAGTATTTATAATATATATATTGTACAGTAGCTGACGGTTGCTGCGGTTTGTATGCTCGTGTCAGCTCGGACGAGAAGCTTATAGTCCTAAAGGCTTTTGCTCTTTGGTAGCAAAATAATGAAACACGTAATCGTCATATGACAGCAGCTATAGTCCAAAGTTGACACTTGGAGCGTTAAGTTTAACGGCTATAAGACATGACGGGTCGAGTGGGTGTCGTGGAAATTCACCCGTGCCACCAAGAAACACTAACTGAGACTACTAAGTTCTTGGTAACGCTTGAGGTTCGACGTTTAGTTGCCTCCTAGTTATACTTCTTCGTACTCTTCCTCTTGGTTGCTTTCGGGGAGCTAAAGTACGAGATACGAAAGTTTGAGAAGTAGAGGCTCTGGTTCGTGTTATACTATTATAGTACAATACATTATATATATATTTATATACTTGTGTAGTTATATATTAGCCAATATAGATATAGATATAGATATGGACCCTGTGTCTAACTGTCAAAAAAGTTATCCTCGAGCTTTCAAACTCGAGGGAGTGTTTTATAATGCCCGGTGGGTATAATGATCTTTGTCAATAGATCACACTGGCATCTATCCTTCTCTCTCTATCTCTACTATCTGTACAAACATTCGTGTATAAATAAAATATACGGCGTTGCAATAAATCGAGTTATTTTTCATTGAGGCCATAGATTCGGAACCAGGGAAAAAATGAAATAAACCGAAAAAATCCAACACCAACGGACTTGGCAACGTATTTGAGTAATGCCGGCTTGTAAATTCACTCTATCGGAATACTAGTATTTAAATGAATGATAAAAAAATAGTTAAATCTACAGAAGTAGTCGAGGGCTGGTAAAATTGAATATAATGGGTGTTGTAACTAATCGTTATTAATAAACGGATTGCGGTGGTTGTGTAGTCGGGATGGCAATTTATCGTTGCTATTTGAGTGGATAAATTATTGTGGGATTTCAAGTGAATATATATTGGCAGAACCATGAAAATTTCTACTGTTTTTCAAGTATAATAATAGATCGCTATTCAATGAATCATCGCAGGATTTACTAATTGACATTTAACAATTATCATGTTATATTATGATATATGTAAACTGTAATTAAAATTTTTTAATAATATTGGGGCTTATTCAGAGATAGTACTTAATATAGAGGAAGGTTAACTAGATTTCATTACGCCACTACAATTTAAACTCAGGAAACATAATTCATTCTGCACTTTACTGTGCAATAATTTTTAAGAGAATTTCGGAACTGATGAAAATTAAATTATTTTAAAATATGATACAGGTATTGCTCCCATAAAACTGAAGCTACGAAATACATGAGTTTTTTTTTTCCATTGCTATAAATTCAGTAAAGTTTCGAAAACCATTTCCAGCAAAAATTTCAATTTTTCAAGACATTTTTCGATATAATTTTAATTTATTTAAATATATCACTTTAAATTCTGTTGAAAGTAAATTTATTTCACAAAAATTTTGGTTACTCCATTATATTTCACTTTCCTCTACACATATAATTTATCACATGTGCATAGTGTCCTGGTTATATCTTATTTTTATTTCATTCTCGAGGTCACGTTAAATTTTCTGCGGTCCGAGGTTATACGCATTTTCCATCGCCCTGGTTATTCTATTATACTGCCCGAGGTTATTTCACTGTCTTTTTAAAAAACGATAATAGACATGCCGCCGTCTGTTGTTTTATCTTCTACAAAATTATTCCATACACGTCCAAGTATCACATCACTATTTTTTTAATTGCTCATCACAAAAACATCAAGTTTCACGTTTTTTATCATCCCCATGTATATTTTTCGCGCCTTTCAACGTTACGACCATCATTTTTATTTCATATCAATTGAATTGGGTTGTGGGAAAAATTATCGATGCAGAAAATTGTCGTACATCGTACCTACCACCCAAGTAATAGAGTAAAAATCACCTGTATGATCCACTCGATCATGAGAATTTATCTGCCAGGTGTTAGCAAGTCGTGTGTTCTGCCCCATAAGTGCCCACTAGATTTCCGTCAACCCTACACTATTTGTTGGTTTTTCCCCATACCTCAATCCTTTAAAATAAAATTTCCCATTGACATGAAAATAATGATATCCGTTGATTAAAAGTAAACATAAAAATTTAATATCAATAAAAAATATCCTTTCATTCTTTTATAAAAAATTTTTCTACTCTAAGGTACTTGTGAAGATGAATATAATATTTTATTTATATTTCGATCGTTAACTCGTAAAGTGGATGAGAAAGTATACATAATATTTACGATGTTTCAGGGAAAAATCGTTTGAAACTTGATATTAGAGTACGTCATAAATAATTTTGTCAACAAAAAATGTTATTGATGTATTAAAAATAAAAAAATACTTGAGGTAAAGTGGATTCTATAGATTATATATCTATATGTACATATTTTATCATTAAGAGGTTGGAGAGGTTGTTAGTTATGTTTATAGCAAACTAATTAAATTTAATCAGGATTTTTCGATCAACAGATTGACCGCATTGTTTGAAATTTAATTGAGAAGTACTTTAAATCAGTATTGTTTTGGAGAGGACTGTGCTGGTATTATATATATGTATATATATAATGTTTCATAATCAAGATGCTGACGTTAACGAGAATACCCGAGCATTAGCGAGTTCGTAAGCAACATAATTACCGACGTATAACGAGGTCAGGGTAGATCTAATCAATTTGTGTTATTTTGGCTTTACACTGAGTTAGAGAGAGTTAATGAACTAAAAAATTCTCATCTCATATTATAAAGTTTACTGTACCCCAGTTCGTCAAGAAAATTTTTTCGCGTCAGCTTAAACTTGAACACAGCTTATGCTATTATCGAAACACTGAATTTTAGTTAGTTAATTAAATAACTTTAATTGAATAAACTACTGCCCCTAGATTGCTCAGCACTGAGTGAGGGACAAAGGGGATTTTTAATGAGAATAAAATCCAGATAGCTTACAATGGTATCATAACGTCGTAATCTTGGATACAAAGCTAATACTCCTGTATTATAGAGGCATTGTTAGACATGGATACTAAGAGAGTGTACAAACATAGTACAGCAGATTCTGTTTCATCGGGGATCATAGATTTCCATTATCAAGTCCGTTTGATTGGTAACACGAGAGGGATTCACCTAGAATAAAAATCCGAGTAAATTCAACTCAATTTTCCATCTCTGATGACCGCTGTTTTTATTTTTTCGTTTTGCGTACCAGATCTCCTGACACTCGTACATTTTTAAACCCGTATTTTAACTAAACGTGTAATACACGCTCTTCTAAAATTTATTTCACTTCTTCTTTTTTTGTTTCATCCCTTTATATTTTATTTTTTCCATTTCCTGTCGGTTGACCAGAGGGAAATGTTTCAAATCAATTGAATGGATCGTTAAATTTGAAAGTGAAATTCCGGGATGATCGTACCTGTGTTTTAGCTTGTCAGTATATGCCTACCGGGAATAAAATATTGAACTTTTAAACCCCATTAAATTTTTTTGGACCACCTGTATAATTTAGATTTATTTATTAGCATCCGCTATTCATGTTTTTTTTATGTATTTCAAATTTATGATTTACTATTTAGATGTTTTATTTTGTTTGAGTTATAAATAATAACTATACGCATTGTTTAAGTATTCAAAGCATAGACTAATTAAAATACTTACGATTAATGTGTATAGCTTTTGTATAATATGCTGTAATGAGCATAGCAGACAATACGAGATAAAGAGGAATGTGGGATATGAATGTTGCAGTGGTCGGCGATGGTTTTACTGTACGTGGTTAGAACAGAAGTGCTCACCGATTGACCAGTACGTCATTACACACACACCCACACACGTTCACACCCACACCCGACACATACACATGCACAAAAGGGCAAGTAATCTCCATGATTCAAGTAGGTTCCGTTAATTGCAACCAAATAACGCTTCATAGGAGCGAGATTTATATATAAGCGTGTGTACAATTTTGTGGTTTACGATAAAGTGTCGCACCTTATCGGCAATTTGTTCTCACTACCGCAGTTTACAAGCCATAATTAGTTTTATTTCTAAAAGCTCGACAATTAAATGTGTAGGTGTATATAGAAACAAGCAATTAAATGTTTTTTTGTATAGCATAAGATTACTATGTATATATATGGTCTATATATATATATGCGATCAATGTTTAATTTGCCTGATGGGCATGAAAAAATAAAATAAAAGTAAATGTCATTTTTTTTTTGCATGAAAAAAGTTTTAAACCCACGGAACATGCATCAAAGTTTTAAATATCAACTTTATCTCTGTCTCGTTTTGTTTATTTTTTCTATTTCATCTGAATGCCCGTCTCACTTTACTCGCCGCGCGAAAGTTTGCTGACAGATAAAATGGATTCGATTGTTTCGTGAATATACATGTACTGTTACATGAACAATAAAATAAAGTGAAAGTGATATATATTTAATACTTATTCAACGTCATTTGCATTAGGTTCGATCGTATTTCATACCGACGTTAAACCTTTATTTTTTTTTGTATTTTCGAGATTTTTTTTTATGAGTATACTGTAGTTACTGATGGTAATAAATTATGTATGATATATTTTTTCGTTTTACCATAATTTTTTGTTAGAAAAAGTATTACCAAGTTTATGTACGTACTGGTTGAGAAAAAAAAATATCTGCCTCTGTGGCGCAATGGCTAGCGCGTTCGGCTGTTAACCGAAAGGTTGGTGGTTCGAGCCCACCCAGGGGCGATCTTTTTTTTTTTTTTTGACATTTTTTTAAATATAAAAAAAAAAAGTTGTAATAAAATTAAAATTATTTCATTATTTAACTTTTTTTTTTTTTTCAAAATTTTAGTTTTTTATTTATTTGTATTTATATTTTACGAAAATGATACTGTGAAAATACTTGGAATACTATCAACTTTTTTTTTTAATATTGTTGAGTGAGAAAATGCTTGCAGGCATGAAAAGTATTTCCCAACTCTGAATAATCGATGAATAATTATTCAGAGCTGAAACTTTGAAGTTCGGTAGCTGGCCGCTAGATGTCTTGAACGACAAAGCTATTTCGTGTACAGAAAATCGTTTCAAACTTTCATAAGCCATCAATTGGAAAGAAAAATTTGTCAATCAGTAGGGTCATTACTGATCCACTTAGCATGTGATGATCGCTGGAGCTGATCTTTGTGATTACACTCCGCTCCTGGCATCCGAACTATCGCCGGTTTGCCATGGAATACCTGATGCTATTCTGATTGACAAAATACTTTTGAAACATCAAGTTTACCTGACGAAAATAAAATTCTCTACATTTTTAAATTTTTCTAATTTGAATATTCGCAAGATTTCATGAAATTCCATGAGCTGATCATTGCTGACGAAAATTTTTCTCCGGTGAATTTTAGTCGTGAAAATTATCATCAGAACATATTTAATATTTCACTTAAGAAATTTCAATTATAATTATTTTTCATATTGTAAAAAACAAAGAAAAAAAATATCTCATTCACATTAAAAAAAAAAAAAATTACAATAATTGTAAAATAATGACAGACGTAAATTGCATTCTCATTAAGATATATATAGAAAGAAAAAAGTCAACATTACAACATCAGTATCACTAAGCGTATCATTATATTACTTCATATTAAAACCGTCTAGCCTGAATACATAATTTTTTTTTTCAATTAAATTTATTTCATATTTGTTAATTTTTCTTATATAATTTTACCTTTTTTTTTTAAATTTCAAATGAAAATAAATGAGTTGAGTTGAATAAAGTATCAACAACACTAGATAGATACTCTGACACTGTAAAAGGTATGAATCCTAATAGTAATAGTTGATCGTATTTAATATTTACTTGTCATTTAAACTCCGTATTTGTACATCTATACGTGATTATAGATTTGATGATCAGAGGGTCTACTATGCATCGACAACTGTACAAACATTAATCAGTTAAGTCATATTCTTTATTTAATTTATCATTTAAGACTAGCTACGATTAATAATTTAATCAGTTCATTCAAAAATACTTATCGCTGTTATAACACTCGGAATAAATTTTTAAAATACGAAATTGTCAAATGATAAACTTCTTCATTAATTCAGTAAATGTGTTTTTTAACGAATAAAAAATTATCACTCGAATTACTATAATTATCAAAGTATTTATTTATTTATTGTTTTTTTGGCCATGGAGTTTAGGATCCTAGCGGCCATCACGAATACAAATACTTAATACAAAAAGTATATAGCATAACTATATAATCATACATAAAGATAAATATAAAAATATAAATAGACGAAGTAATTATACACTATCATTATCACAACAATATCATTCAAAGTAATCACAAATAGATAAATTATTCATTTACGTCAGTAAATTTATCATAATTCTATAGTTTTTTCAATAGCAATAGATGTCAACATTTGTCTATTGATTATTTGTGAGTTACGTACAGGTGAAAAATAGAAATTATTTTCAGTACAACCTATGTATAAAATTTGAATTAATTTTTTTTCGAGTAAAATGAAAACAATTGCATTTTCTTTGTTGTTAACAATTTTCGTTACGAATATTTTAATTGTGTCGATATACGGTAAAAGGGCCATTGTTGTGAGAACAAATAAAGGACGTGTAGCTGGTCGAGTTTTAGCGACTATTCAGTCAAATAAAGAATACACTGCATTCAAAGGTATACCGTATGCTAAACCACCTACTGGCTACCGTAGATTTAAGGTAAAAAAAATTTTTTTTCTGCTAATCGATAGAATTATAAAAATTTTTAAAAATACATTATAATACGTAGCCACCAATCGAGGCTGATAGTTGGAAACCGAAGCTTTTACGTGCATATGATGATCCAAACCCATGTCCACAATTCGATATTGACACGCTTAAAATAATCGGCCATGAAAGTTGTCTTTTTTTAAATGTTTATACGCCAAGGGTAACAAGTATTTACTTTTATTGATTTACTAATTACTGGCCGAAAATTTTAAAAATAAATAAATATTTAGGTTTATTCAAATGATGTTAAGTTACGTGCAGTGATGGTTTGGATTCACTATGGAGCCTTTATGTCCGGTTCGTTAGATAGCAAATTTTACGGACCAGACTTTTTGATTGAGAAAGATGTTGTGGTGGTCGTGATGAATTATCGTTTGGGTGCACTAGGATTTTTGTCATTAAATCATGTAAATAGTACGGGGAATGCCGGTTTGAAGGATCAAGTATTGGCATTGAAATGGGTGCAGCGGAATATAAAAAGTTTTGGAGGAGATCCGAGAAAAGTAACTATTTTTGGTGAAAGTGCTGGCGCAGTTGCTGTTCAACTTCATAAATTATCAGAGCTTTCGAAAGGACTATTTAGAGCGTCAATTGCTATGAGCGGCTCGCCACTTAATTCATGGGGATTTTCTTCGTCAAAGGAGGCTGAAAATAGTGCTTTTAGTCTAGGACGTAAACTAGAAATTAACACTGATAACAAAGAGGTTTTACTTCAGCAACTTTATTCTAAAAGTTCTTACGATATCGTGAGTGCTACTAATTGGCTTATTCCTGACCTGGTAGTTATATATTTTCTAATATTATAGTATGTCTTTTTTTATATATATTATAGATTATATATTTATGTTATTAATTATTCAAAGATGATTTTAAACGGAAGTTTACCGATACCATTTAAGCCATCATTGGAGACTCCCATAAGCCCAAGCGAAGATTATTTTATAACCGAATGCCCAGTGCTGAAGTATAAAATGAAAAAGTTTAATCAAGGTCCACAAATTATGGGATTTACAAAAAATGAGGCGTTATCATTTGCCAGACGTAAGATACCGCTTTTATCTTTATGAATAATTTTTATCTCACAAGTTCTTTCTTACAGCTGTTGGACTTCTTTTTCAAGTCATGGGTAAACAAATGACGGACAATATTATCGATCCAGCGTCAGATTTAAATTTTATTGCAGGAATAGATCTCACACAAAAATATTTAACATTTTTTGGTAAATCACCAGTTTTTTATTACCGCAATTCATTTGATTATGATCAGTCACTACACAAAGTCGAAGGTCACAACAATTTACCTGGCACTGGGCATGCTGATGATGTCGCACATATTTTCTATATTAATAATAAAAATCAACCAACTGATCCTTGGAGCGATATTGGAAGGCATCGCGAGAAAATGGTCACAATGTGGACAAATTTCGCTAAACATTTGTGAGTATAATTTTTATTTGTGAATAATAAATAAAAATAAATAAGTAAAAATTTTTTCAACAGAAATCCGACGCCGAAAGGGAAATCTGATCCGCTTTTAAAAATAAAATGGTGGCCGTCAGGAAAAAAAGGTCTAAGTCTTGAAATAGGAAATGAATTCAAATTGCAAAAGCGGCCTATTAATGAAAGAATCCGTGAAAAAGAACGTGAGATAAATCATTGTAATTAAGTATTTGTTAAATTTAATGATGTGTAATGTATATAAAATATGGAAAAGAAGATAGCAACGGCTGCCTATGGTATCATCTGATGTTATCAATTGATAATATATGTATGATGTTTACAGTTAATTTTAGAAAATAACAAACTCGATTTAAAATTAATTAATAATTTTTTATAGCAACTAATTGAATGTGGAAATATCAAATTTAAAAATTTAATTATCAATTATGATTTTACCTAGAGCGATATTTTTTAAAATAATGTTTCTTTTATAATAAATATTTTATAATAAAAATCAATAGTTTTTAATTAATATTTATTTCATGTACAATATATTTAATTTCCGTTAATTTTTATATCGAGTGGATAAAATTTACTTTTAAAAATCACTGGGGATATAAAATATTTTTGAAAATTAATAATCAATAATTTATCAATTAAATGATGCTTGGAGTAATAAAAAAAATGCAACCCTTCAGTTATATATTTTGACTTCAATTATAATTAGAAAAAAAAAGTTATTTTCAAAAATAAAGTTTCTAAAGATTTTTAATAAAATTACAATCCAATAAATACTCTGATGTCAATTCTATTTTTTAAGTAAAATAATTTTGGCAAGAGCTGCAATGTAAAAAATTAACGGAGTGAAAGCGAAGTAAATTCAGAGTGAAATTTACTCCGAAGAGTTTATTTTAATTTCAAAACTCCGAGTGACTTTGGATTTAAATAAAATCCGTAATCACTCCTAATTTTTGACAGTATAATAAATCATTTTTTTCTATACTATCAAAATTGCCGTTTGATAGCCGATTAATAATTAAAGCTCTGAAAATTTTTCAAAATTTACTTCTCAGGACTGAATACTTGAAATATAAATTTAAAAAATATTTTTTTAAATTTCATCCCCCGAAATTTTAATAATAATTTAAATTTGTAAAAATACTTGAATGGATTTGTATGTGATATATATATAAGATAATATTCTCAACGCAAACAAATTCATTCTACAGAGTATTCCACTCCTGTGAGTGTCTCTTCCAGTTACTCAACTCGAGGACTAATTAAAACCCTAGTGAGTTTTCTGTATAGTAAGTAAAATGTTTTATATTTTTATTCCTATCTCCGACAGTTTTCGCCACAGGAAAAAAAAATTTGCCATTAACATCGCTCACAAGAAATTCAAAGTCGTTTCTCCGTTTTTATCATCTTTTTACAGTAAATAAGACGACCAAATTAAAACAAAGCCAAACAAAAGTATTTACTCTTAAAAAAAAAATAATAATTTTCATTAAGAAGAAATTTGAATTATAAATAAAATATTTGACTTAAGATATTTAATAACAAATAATAAAAAGTTAATATAACTTAATTTTAAATTTCATTCTCTCGAGTAATTTAGTTATAAAAGTATGTCAGCTACTTTTCATAATCCTCGAAATTATCAGTCGAAAATTTTCCAAAGAAAGAGGAAAAGATGTACAAAAGATCAGTTGGAAGAGAAAGCGATAGGGCGAGTTCACTGAGGGAGGTCGAGTACGAGTCATTACTGGGACAAAGGGAGCGGCCAATCGTGAAGAGAAAACCCGTCAGGACGCTTCTTCGGTTTCTCTAGTCTCTAGAATATAGACTGCTCAGCCATTCGACGAGACACGGAAAACTGGAGAGTGTTCTGACACGCGAAGCATCACTACAGCAGTAGACAAAAAGAAAGAAAAGGTAAAAGAAAAAAAAATGAAGAAAAGAATAAACGTAAAAAATATAAAGAAAAAATATTTGACGGGAATTAAAGACAAGACAAGCTGTTACAAACAGAAGCATAATCTTTTATATTTTTGCAAAAGGCTCTTTACCGGGTGTTAATCTTTATGTCTGAGTGACGAATGCCCGGTATTGTCAACCACAACACCGCTGATAATTTTCTTTTTATCCCGGATTACAATGCGGCCCAAGTTTTTTCACCAGCCGCAATACTGGAATTATTCGGCGGTCTGTGAAAGGAATTAAGTGACACGCTCCATGGAATTTGAATAAATATTATTGTAATACTTTGAATGGCGTCAGTGTATCGTCGAGTGTCGATCGAATCGCAAAATAGCGTGGGCAAAATTTTCGTAACTTTCCAGAACAACGGAACTTAAACTCGACATTATGGTAGTTGTTGTATCACGCGAGGGTTAGCTTATTCCTTCATTCTATAGCTTCAGTCTACTACGTGTACTAAGCTCGTATTTTGCAAACACTGCATATATAGTTAACGGTGGCACAATCGTGTGCATCGGGCGTGCTGTTGCTTGCACGCGCCAATAAAGTCTATCGACCCCATGCTCTAGGCTTCGCTAATTTAATCTTTATATATCTTTGGGTGTATCTTTAAACAATTATGTCACACAGTGTTTAATTTTGTCGAAAGAACCCGCCAGTGATTGTGACTCGGCCTTCGAGCCGACAGAAATTTAATAAAGTAACGGTTACTATTTTCAGATAAATCCAGTCAACAAGATTGAGCTGAAAAGGACAATTGCTATTCTATGTAGGGATGATTTATTGTCTATTGAAACGACGGGGAGGGTCATGAGAGGGAAAGACGGTCATTTTTAACACTATCAATTTTTTTTACCGGGATTGAGTTTTTTCTTTATAAACGTGTATATGTAGACTTGAGCCCTTGCGGAAGACACATACATGACAAATGTTAGTCGGGATAACGTGTGTACAAAGAAAAGTCTCAGGATCAGATTAATCTTGTGTTAAATTCAAGTGACTGGAACATGAAAAAGCACCTGAGGTGGTTTCGCGCAGAGATAGTGAGAAAGGTACACGCAAGGACTAAAAAGGAATCAGATACTGAGCAGAGGGTGAAAATTTTATACTTTTTTTCTTTTTTTTTTTTTTACGTATTATCGACCTAACGCGTTTTAACCGAGCAAGGATATCTCAGCGTCAATATTTCGTAGTTTCAAAACGCATGCGTCACCATTTGACGTTCGACAAAAATTTAGATTGAAAAAAACAAAAAGCACCGCTTCAAGATTTTACTTATTAACTCTGCATAGAGCCGATAACTTTTGTATTGTACTGCTGATACTCTGCAGAAATATTGCAACATAATATAATATTGGAAAAAATGTATTTAATACCTGTAGAGCTGTTTATAATTCTTGATTTTTCACGATAGTTTCATTCCGATAAACCTCGGGGCTATTGTTCAGTGAAACGCGTGTGTCTATTCTCGTCATCGTAACGTGTTTTGCTCCAGTGAGCTGCAAGCAGCTCTTCGATCTTTTGCCGTCATGAGAAAGGTAAAAACTGATACTGAGACAAGACGAGACGAGACGTGGAGAATATAAGTGCAGTTGAATATAAGGGGAGTATCCAAGATTGGCTTCTACTAGATATCGTAAAACTACGCCTGACTTAATTCACGATATATTTCTCGCACTCAATTCTCCGCTATTTTAAGATTCTCAAAGACCCAGCACAAAGCAAAAAAGATAAAACAAGATGAGTATTAACTGATTTCCTTTACTTTCCTTTCCTTTACTCTGTTATTAAAAGATCTTCATCATTTCGCTTCCTTAAATAATGGATGTTAAGTCCCTCAAATTAATTCTTCCCCTTGATCTCTCGCACTCACCACAACCTGTTTGCATAATGAAAAAGATTAGGGTCTGCGATTGATAGGAGAAAATAGTCTCAGCTATAAAACGACTATTTGGTAAATAAAATAAAAAACAACGTCAATGATTAAGCTTTTATTTCCAGAATTGATTTTACTTTCTCTTGATGATTAATCAGTGACAAAAAAAAGTATTGCTGTGCCGGCTGTTGAAAAATAACCAAAAGCAAGCAAAGTCATGGTACTGAAGATTAATCATCAGCAATCAAGACTAAACAAAGTATATAACGTACATCTAGAGCCCTAACGCGTGAGAAGTTTGAGTGTACCACGCGAGGGTAATAAGTCACAAGAGATACAACAATAACAATGCATATTGTTTTATCAACGTAAAAATCAATGGTGAAATGGGTTTAACTTGTGTGCATACAACTTTTAGTTAAATAAAATAAAATAAAGTAACGAAATTTGTTGGTAATTTATATTGTTTACGAGAGTCAAGAATAGAATAACCACAAATACCAAAACCGCCGAATATTTGTACTCTATTTACCACACTTAGTTTCTCGTATTTCGTTTGTTACACAGTAACACCATCTAATTTCATAAATTACAAATACGGCTGTATTACACGCGTTCCTTCTGACAAACTTTAGATTAAACAATAAACTAATTACTTAAAATTATCCAGTACATATTAGTTTTTCATCCATAACAATAACATGGATTATGCACAAGATATATATGACACATAAACATATACTGAAATACAAACGCAAATAAATGCGGAAATTGTATATGTGTGTTCGGGTGAGTTGTTAATTGAATTGAGAGAAGAGAATATATACATAACATATAAACGCTATCGAAAATTTGCCACAATCAATGAACTGCTGATGTGATGTATCTTCGATATATTTCTCCGCAAATTTGCGGTGGAGTATAGATATAATATATATATATATAGGGAGGATTGAGCATCAGCTAGATAAACTTCCGTAGCCGTGACACTCTCCAGTAGAACATCGTCATCATATTCCTCGGGCTGATGACACACTTGTGCTAAGTTTGTTCTCTCGATTGGCTACACGCTCGTTAAGGAGAACCGACTGATCTGTTCTATACATCTTTTAGTGGGTATATGTATATATATAATCCAGAAATCCGCACCTCTCACTTGCAATCGCCAACGAGGGTTGAGGAAGACGACGGCGAGGCTGAAGACGAAAATGGTGACGACGTTATCGCAGTAACCGCGTTACCGGGTATGACTTCCTTTCGACGATAACAACCGGAAGGTTTAGATCCCTGGAAATGTTACTTTTTATTCCGATACATCAATATTCAATAATAATCTGTTTACGCTGATGCAGCTTTTGAAATCTATGAGAAAAAAAAATACGATAAGTCGAAAAAAAGAGCAACTGGTAAGTCTGGATTTTCCATCATTTTTACGGAGAAAATGAAAGAAAAATTGAACAAAAATGTGTGTTATGATTGAAAGATGTGAGCGGGAAATCGTCTTGGGCAGAGCAAGGGCTTTTTATAATAGAATTTTTTTACTTTATTTCAAGTCTTTGTCCGCCTTTTTCTTGGGCCAGAAAATTAATCACGCGACTTCGAGCTCGTCATGCGCATACACCATGATTGCCTTCTTTCCACTGCTCTGGGAGATAATGGATGTTAGTGTACTTTGCTTAAAGTATTACTTTCTGGGAAAAAATGAGGCCTCGTTAGGGACTATTTTAGTCTTCAGGAAAAACTACAGAGATGATAAAATACTAGAGTCTAAGTATATGCATTTATTTATATCTAAAGTTAAAAAAAATTTTTAATGCTAAAAAGGGTAAAAAGGTAAATATACTACACAATCAGAACTCGATCTGATGTTTTTTTTTATTGCTCATACTTATTTTTCTTGTATCTTCGCGTTCTATCAAAAAATAACGAGCTTTCAGTTCGTAAATATAAGATATTGCTGGATAACGAGAGATGGAGTGAAAAAATATACAGACAAAGAAGGAAAAACAAATTATTTCAACAGATTTTTTTTTAAGGTTTTTAGTTACTTTATTTTTCTATTTAGCTTTGTTTACTTTTTTGTTTTCCACCGTAACAGCAATGTCGATTTTTTCTGATAGAACAATCATATATATCTATAGTATAAAGTATAAAAATGAAAAAGATAAAAAATATTAATAACACACATGAGGTTTTTAGATGGAATAAAATTTGTTTTAGTTTTCTTTTCGAAAGCTAAAAATAAATTGACATTTCGTTTAAAACATTTGTTTTTTTTTTATTTTTCCGTGGCTGGAAAGTTTACGATACAAGTTATACAAATTATTAAAAAAAAATATTTAAAAAAATTGCACATACAGTTTTTTTAATTCTCTACATGTGCATATTTTTAGTTTTCTTTTTTTTTTGTAATTGACTTGTTGAAAAAAAAAATTCAAAAATTGCTAATTGTATGCTAACTTCAGGATCATGAAATTTCCATAATCGGTTAAAAAAAATATCAATTAAATAATGAGCAATAAAGAAACAGTATCTGTTGAAAAATTTGTACTCATGAAAAAAAAGTTTTGTGTTTGGCAAACACGGGTTGACTTTACGCATATTTTGCCCTAACAGTTTTATATTTTTTCTATAGTTCTTACAAAGTAATTTTTCCTTTTTCATTTTTTATTTAAAACCCGCGAAGAAAAAGAATTTACATGGAATTTTCATAAAACCATCGAGTTTACGAACAATGTCATCCAAATATAAAGAAACTTTTTCAGTCTCGTCAGAAAGCAGAGCAACTTGGGCGAGTTTGTATGCTCTAGCATCATATTGAAAAGTAACATTGTTTTATGTACATATTACATGAAATTATAGTCGGAACAAAATTTTAAATCTAGTATTTTGTCTAACATGTTTTATGAGAACAGCCAGCTTATAGTATACGTGTACTTTGCCGCGAAGTGAGAAATATAAACTACCAAGGATAAATAAATCTAGCCATCTATTTTAAATTAGCTTTGGTTTCATTTTGAAAATACATCTGCGGGAAAGAGAAAGACAACTTAATAATTCTTTTAGAAAGTAAATTTACCGTAGCAACTGGAAAAAATGAGTGTACAAAGAAAAGCTCAAATTACGCTGGAATTAATGGGTTCTGTGTAAAAATTTTCATACCCTGAATCCCAGTAGGCATCAAACTAATTTGCGTTTTATTATGCGATAAATGAATGAAGAAAAGAGAAATAAGGAAAAGCATAAATTTTTCTTTGAAAAACCTCTGGTGCCCAGAATTAAACGAAATATTTTATACGCGGGATGAATTTTAATTTCTAGTTTCTTTTTTATTCAGTCAAATTAAAAATTTAAATACGCGGGAAAAATCAAATGATCATAAAAATTTTTGATTTACAAAAAATCTGAGCCGATTGAGATTTTAAGTGTCATAAATTTCAATATAGTTTTTGTTTGAGAATAAGTAAAAAAGAATTTGATATTTTCTCGTTCAAACAAACGTCCTTTCAACACTAAAGTATTTTGTCATATGTGATATAGAAAAGTATAAGTCTTTGGCGCGATCGATTGTTACGATTTTGGTTCTCACATTTCACTGGTTCGTGTTATATTTATCTGTTCTCCTTTCTTTTATCAGTGAGAATTCCATTTTGGATAAAGTGTACTTGGAGAAGAAAGTAAGTATATAGTTGAGTATAAGAGATCCTCTAGACTCTAGACCATAGGATGTACGATGTTTGCACGTCAACGTTTTACCCAAGAGATTTTTCTTCTCCAACTTCTTCCTCCATACATTTATACATTATATATACCAATGTACCTCTATACTTATACATATATATAAACGTAGCGATATATATTATCTAACTCTCATTACAAAGTCACCGCAGTGACATCGGTCGACATTCCGCTTATATATTTTTCATAACTCCGATGTGTTAATCCACTCGGCAATTTTTTTTCCATGGAACAAGAAACAACTTTTCAGTCTCATCGCTCTCCCGAGCAGATCTCAGGTGGTTTGCTGCCAGAATGACAGTCCGTTTGCGGAGACGTAAAAATACTAAAAGTTAGACATCACTGATGTAAGAAAGGGATGGCAAAAAAGAACTTAAGCAGATTGACTAGTCTAGTTTTTTCCATTGGACTGTTCCCCAGTCTAGTTACCAGTAAAAAGCGCCCGTAAGCCAGTGAGCAAACCAACCAATACGTTCACGAAAAAAGCAGGATTGCGCTGGACTAATGACCTCTGGACTCTTTGACGATAATCTTCCTTAGTGTTCTCGTGCACATGCCCAACATCTACATTTTAGTGCAGTTACTTTAATCTCTTCTCTTCAGTAAAATAAAAACAAACTGAAAGAAAACAGAAAAAAAAAACTATACCCCTTTTATCTTTCTCTACCGCAATTCTCTTTCGTAGTTCTGTTTCGATAGATCATACACACGATTGAACTCAATTGCAATTATCTAACCACTTGGATTGCTTTTGGAAGTTCTCTCTGTTTTCTCTATTGCCCACTTTATTGTTAATACATATATATATGTATATATATCAAACATATAATAGTATTTTCAAGTCCAAATGAACTATCTGTATACATTATCTCGACGAAATAGAATTTACTAAATGGAGATTGATTGAGTTGTTGTATTTGTGTCATGTCATGTGTCTATATTTCCTAAAATCAAATAATATATACATATATGTACATGTCTATATATAAAGTACGACATGGAATGGAGTAAATCGAACGATTACTCGCAATTGCTTTTACATGTTGGTGGTTTTGTCATAGTGAACATGAGTTATTGATAAGTGAACGATGCTAGAGATACCGAAAACAAACCCGAAAATTGATTTTAAAAAAGGGTATAAAATGTATTATATATTTTGGGACGCTATTGAGTGCCGATGGCAAATGAATATAAACAAAATAAAGGTATTACGTATGTATCAAACGTTTATTGGAATGACAGTTTCCAGGACATGAACTTACTCCCCGAGGACCAACATACACTCGATTCTGGATTGAATACAGATGGCATTCGGTGGGAGGACTCGCGTCCGGGGATTGCGACAGTACCGAGGATTCGAGTAGAAGCAATTTGCCGCAGAGCCTGCCTCGGTGATGCACATTCTTTTATTTTTACTCCCACTCACTCACTCTGACTCTATTTTATCGCGTTCTCGTTCTTGCTCTAGAGTACTCTCTGGTCACCTTGGAATCCCAAGACGTCGCTTACGAGCCACGACCTTACACTACTATTCTACACTACTTTAATGTTATGTATATCTAGAAGCTCTCTAGCTGATACTGCTGCTACTACTCCACACTCTATACTCTATACTGTATCCACTTTAACCTACAGATCTATAAGTCTAGTACTCTGGTTCAGTACACAGAAAGGCTTCGTTAGATTCTACTGTTTTGCTATAAGACGATATTGCCGTCAGCACGAAAACTACCTTCGGTGAAACTATTTCCCAGGCTCTTGTCTCGTTCCATCAACATCCCAAGCAATAAATATTGAATGAAATAAATTAAAAAAAAAATATATAAATAAAATATACAGAAAACAAAACAAATTTTGCTTTTATTTAAGGGAGGGCTTGGGTCGATAGCTAGTGGAAATCCGTGTATAGGTTACAATCTCACATTATTTTACTTACAACAATGAATACAATGAAAAATGTGAAGGCTATTGAGTTTAATTACGACTATAAATTAAATATATTATTGTGTTAGTATAGTTCGCAAATCCTTTGTCATGTCTATATGTGTGTACATGATATAAACTCAATTAAAATCAACCAGTCGTTTAATGATCTCGAGCGGATTATATTTTTGTAAAATAATTTATTGTTTATAAACTTATATTTATTATTGACAGTATTAAGATTTAATATTTTATAAAAATATTAATCTGGATGTATGCAAATAGAAGATGATAAATTTTAATGATTAAATGTCTCGTTAAAATGGAATGTTTTAAAAATTAAGGTGAAAATCGGCGCGAGACGAAGTGACCCGAATTTACTTTTTTTTCTTGCACGGGAGAACAGAGAACGCTGGTAAAGTGGATAAAGATGACAGTAGAAAATTATCGGTCAAACGAAATTGGAAACGGGGCGTTGGCTATCGTCTATTTTATCGTTCAGTATTTTTTATCGCCAATCTTTTAGTTTTTTCTACATATTATTTAATTAAAATAATGTTAATTATTTGTAAAACACTTTACTTTAATAGATTTTGCGGAGTACAGTGGCCTTTATGGATCGATATAAACCAAGCAACGATACTGAGTTTTCCAACTCAAACTTGACAGCAAGAGCAAGTTTGACAATTTCACCGACATTAGTCTGTTTTTGACTTTATCACGAAAACTTAGCAGTAAATTTCATACAAAGACTCGTATTATGTCATGATGTATGCCAGCGTGTCTATAACAGCCATATAAAATAAAATGTATACATATATTATATATATCAACGTCAGTCTTTGTATCAAATCTGCATACAGTTGAAGTTTATAACTTTATGATTCATTTTTTTATTGCCCATGTCTGTGAATGAATTTTATTAGCTAGTAAATTTCAGTGAATAGAGAGAAAGGGGAAAATGGATCCCTAAAACTTTTCATACAGTAAAACTTGAGAGGTAAAATGGGTCACTTGAAATTTTTCTTTAAAATTTTACGACAGAACGAAATTGACAGAGTGACTTCTCAGTCTTCTTTTTATTTACCCGTGAAAATTTACAGAAATTTTTTTTTTTTTTTTCATACAGCCTATTTTACCCCACATAAAAAATTCATTTTAAATAACTAGATATATTAAATCTTGTATTTACCTGTCCTGGCCCTTGCGCTGGCAAACCGGCAATTAGAACCTGGAACAAAAAATAATTAAATTTTTTTTTTTACCGGAAAGTTGACTGAAAAATTTTTTGCTTACAATACATGTACAAATAACGTGTATTGTTTTTTATTTGAAGTAATATACAAGTTAAATAGACGCTTATAATTTCTAGAAACGTAATATGCAAACATATGTGTCAGTGCCACGAATTTCACTGACTTGGTATATTGCAGATGTTGCCGGTGTACAACGATGCTTACGTAGATCTGAATCTACATCCACACTTACCCCTACCTTTACACCAACACCCACATCACCATCAACATCAACATCTAGATTTCCAGATGCAATTAAATTCAAATACCGAGTTGGATTAACGTGTCAGTAAAATAAGGAGCAACTGCAGATTGATAATGCAAAAAGTTTATTGTTTAAACGGAAAATAATATTTAACGATGATAGACACTTGTAATTTGTATTTTATATTTTCTATATATATAGATAACTTTCATTATAAATTCAGTCCAACTCATTTAATTTAAAATGCAGATTTTAACGTCCGCCATTGCAATAAAAAAAATCAAACCTTTTTAATTACAAGTTATATTTGTTACAGTTTATAAAATTCATATTTTAAATTCAAAATTGCATTTATTCAAAGTACTCTGTACATATTATTATTATTTGGATATGCTAATTTTCAATGATATTAAATTTTGTGTTTAAATATTTTATCAAACATTAATTATGAAAGTAAGTAAAAACAGTAATTATTTTTTAATCAGTGTACGGTATTATCAATTTACCGATTGTTTAATCTCCAATGTCAATTGCCAATAGCAATCAGCATATATATGAACAATATGAAGATATAGGTTGTCACTGTGAACAGGAGAATGACACGGTGGTGCATTCGCTGACAAAGCGTGTAACACGTTGTCACATTGGGTGTTTCCACAACTGCCCCAGTACAATACCAACGTAACGCATTAACTGGGATCGTGAACCTGCCGCGAGTGAACGGGCGTCTAAAGCAAAGGGCGAGTCGAGCTATTGGCAAAGTTGGGGTGTCGGGAGGGTTGAGGATATTATATATGCCCTTGTGCCCCCAATTCAATGCTCAGTCTCTACACTGCTCTCCACACTAGAGTCGAGTATCCACATACGCGTGATAGAGGTATACGAAGGGGTAATCGAGCCGTATCCTAATTACATTTCTCGTTAATTGCCAAACAATTATTACAATGAGATTGGCATTGAGGCTACCGAATAGCCAGTATATGAGTACGCTATTGCTCCCTGTACTCCAATAGACATTCTTGTATCAACAGTATTGAACATTAATTAACTCGACGAAATCTGTATGAGGTAAAACTGCTATAGACAAATTAGTTTGTGTTAAGAAAATATTAAATATGGAAAATATTAAATGACTTATTGTCAGAGCATGGAGGAAATGAATTTTCTCGAGTTTTTTTTTTTGTTAACTTCATTTTTTATCTTTTGTTGCTTAAAAACCACTTCCTCATCCTGGAACATGAAACGAAGACTGAAACCTCGAGAAGGTAAATGTTGTTTTCGTCGTTCATGTTCTGAAGACTTGAGAGAAAAAGACCGAAAAAGAGAAGCCAAGACTGTAAGCTCCGCTGAGAGTTTACTCAAGACTCTTGGTATACATAAATAAATATACACCTTAACGATTTCAAAGCTCTGCATGAATAAAATAACTCATTTTTATTTTATGCTATTTCATTTTATTTTAAATCATTTTTTTTTTTTATTGTTATTCCCTTTGTTAATGACGCCAACAAGAAAATTTTGATAACCCCGTGGGAATTTTAAACAGTTTGTATATTTATAAGGTGATTTAATTGACTTTATAGTTTTTTTTTTTTTTTTTTTTTTTTTACACAAGGAATTTATTAGGTCGTTTTATTTTCTAGTTTGTTCAATTTACACTCTATAAAAATTTTTAGTAGTGTGGTAGTTTTTTTTTAACCTCAGGGATTTGGCTGTAACACCTGTGATGTAATTTACCTACATTGCGGACGACACAATTTAAATATTCATGAAAGATAAAAGCAGTTGAGAAATCTTTTTTATAGTCACGTTATACAGCTAAATATCATACTTACATATATATTTGTGTTTTTATAATATTTTATAATTAGTAACATTAATTAAATTATATTTTGTTCTATCTCGTTAACAAAAATACACTTTTATTATTTTTTTATACTAATTTTATTAATTCATTCAAATTTAATCTTTTTCACTTCCACTTGGGATAAGACAAGATAAAACGGGTCCCTTTAAATATTTTTTTTCATCACACGAGGGAGCATAATGGGGCAAAATGGATCACCTAAAATTTTTACCTTTTTTATTATTTTTTCATTACTGACTTTTTTTTTTTATTGAAAATTTTCTTTCTTGAGCTTTACTTTGTAATTTATTTTGAATTGAATGTGAGGACCTGTTTTGCTCCATTCTTTTACTAAAAATAAATTTAAAAATTTTTCTCATAAAGAAAAAAAATGGTTTGATAACTGATGCACGTGTTCGCAAATAATGAAATAAATAAAAAACAAAAAAGTTGACACTTACTACAATAGTAAAATTACCATAATTCATTGAGTTTAACAGCACAGTGTAGTAGGAACAAGTAGACTAATGTACGTAAAAAATAATAGGTAGTATGAGAATGTGAATCCGGGGACTTCCCTTGGCCGAGCGACCCATTTGCTAAGTTTTCGCAAGCTCTTTACTCTTGTGTTCTTTCTTTCTCTATTTAACCTCTTCCTCTTCTTCCTCTCTTTTACCTCTCTCACGTCCATAACTTGCCCAAGTGACCCACCGTAACTTCTCACTCTCTCCGTTTACTATCTGACCCTCTATATTACCAGATGCTGTCACCAAATTGGTGTCACTGGAACTCTTTTACTCATTCTTTCATTCTCTCTCTTTCTCTCGCTCTCGCTCTCACTCTTTCGCCCCTCGCTCAACAAAATTTTTGTTGACTACACTCTTTCCAGTAATAAAATACACACAATAAATTAAAATATAAAAAAAAATACTGGCATACTTAATAAATCATTTTATTTTACTTTCTTTTATTTTTCATTTTGGCTCAAACTCAGAGAAAAGAATTTTATAGAAACATGAGTAGAGATAAATTTTTAATATTTTAAGAATGATAGAACGGACAAGTTTTATGAAATATAAAAGTTGTCCCTCACACTAGTCGGAAGACGGAGAGGAAAAAGA
This sequence comes from Microplitis deprimator, assembly GCA_964016945.1. Classification (NCBI taxonomy): domain Eukaryota; kingdom Metazoa; phylum Arthropoda; class Insecta; order Hymenoptera; family Braconidae; genus Microplitis; species Microplitis deprimator. The sequence goes on along the minus strand of OZ024711.1, from coordinate 3,574,989 downwards.
AAAAGTGGATAGAAAAGAGATAGATAAAAGTAAAAAGATAAAAGAGTCGAGGGGATCGGTGTGCCGGATACATTGAGCCCGCGTCCATTTCTCAGCACGCGGGACTCGCCGTTATTTTATCGACGTGCAAACTTCACCTGGAAGTTGGCCCGTCTTATCCCACTAGTCGGATAAATAGGATATACTGCTGGAAAATAAAAGGGAAAGAGAAGGAAGTTTAAAGATACCCATAAAATATGATACTGTGGTCATTTCGTCTTATACAAGTCTTTTAATAAATTTTTTAACACGAATATTAATTTTAATCAACTAAAAAAAATACCAACAATTATTTTATAGATTAAAAAAATTTTTTCCAGCCCTAACTTAAAAAAAATTTAATACAGTACCTAAAAAAAAAATTTCCAAAGCTTAATTAGTAAGAAAAAATATTTTTATCAAAAGCTGCAGTTTAAAAATTAATTACACAGCTTTGAAAAAAAAATGATCCTAATAAAACTAATCAGACAGTTGTCAGTTGGTTAAAAATTTATAACGTTGTCAGAAACCAAACACAGAATGGAATTCAAGTAGAGTAAGCAGGGTAATGGTCAGACACGAGGATAAGCCACGTCAGAAACAGGAAAACACTTGTATGACATTTATCTCACGAAATCCTCACATATCTCAGTTGATATTTGATACCAACTCGGAGCACATCCATACATACATACATACATACATACATACATACATAAATTCCCAATGTACTAAGCGATAGCCTTACGAATTTCTATTCTACGACAAACGTTAGACCCAAAGTGTACCTTTTACCCTCTTTATCTCATCGCCTACCCTGCCCACACTCGCATCCCCCATTATATATATACATATATATAGACTGATACTAGAACACTAAAGAGAAAGAGAGAGAGCGCGTTATGTATGAAAGCACAGCACACTTATCCAACTGGGACGCTCTTGGAATGGATGAGTAGATCGTTAGATTGACGGCCTCAAGATACGTGTACTGTAGTGAGAATATCCAGCTAAGCCGCATCAAAACAATTAGCATCAGCCCCAACCGACTACGGCGAGTTCTAACTTATACCTCCTACCCACTGCTGTATATATTATATATATGTTGTATTATTGTATATTGTTTTGTTTGTTATTGTGAGATGAGGATAATGTTTTACGTGTACTTGTTATCCTTTCATCAACTGCTGCAAGCATAATTTCATTTTACTCCCTTGTATTTTGGTGGTAATTCTTTAGTTTAATTACACGTCATAATCACTCGTGGTAATGGAGGTTAAATTTTTTCGATCCCGCTGGAATAATTTTAAAAAAAATCTGTTATGTAAAAATGTTGGGGTAAAAAATAACGGATGTTCATTTTCAGCTGTACATTTGTTCCCTGTCTGACAAGTGTTGATTTAATTTATCAAGTGTTTAATTATAAATTATGGGGACGAAAAATTCTAGAGCAAATAGATATGTACATGCGAAGTGGGTAAAAAAAGGGAGGATGAAAGGAAAGAATAATAAAAGTATGGTAAAATATTTAATAAAATTCACGGTGGTTAACCTAGTGAGATTTGATTATAGAACAACCGCGTACCCACGTAAATTGATAAAGTTCAAGCAGTGCTCTTTCAAATACATTTAAAGTTGCTGAACAAGCGGCGGTTCGTACCGTTTGTCAATATATATATGTATATACATAGGTATGCATGTACTTTTTACAGAAATATAAAGAAAAAATAAATGGAACGAACGCCGAAAGAAAAATTGAGCAAAAAAGCTAATCGAGCTGAGCGTATACACGTTTTTAGTTTTTGTCTAAACGAATATTTACTTAAGTAAAATATTGCGCAAGTTTGTGGATTATTTTTCTTGTGATCATTTTTTTTCTGTAATGTATTTAAGTGACGTGAGTAAGAGAGCAGTTGTACAAATATTAAAATGAAATTATTCTTGTCTCGGTGGTTGAAAAATATAAATTTAATGGAAAACAATTTTTCATTTCGCTTCGGATTACGCTTGGGAAATAGTCATAATACTTATAACAATAATGATAAAAGAAAATTAAATGTTAATAGTATACTGTTATGTACCTCAAAAGCAAGTTAACGTGACTCCGAGGTTAAACTTCGTACGTGACTGTGTCACAATCCTCAGCCGCGTCTGATTTATTTTTGGTATCATCTAGAACGCGACTGAGATTTATAATTTTCTCTTTTAATTTTTCCATACAATTTTTTTTTCCAACAAAAAAAAAAAACTAAAGTTATAAATTAAATTTCATTGATTACGTTTGTATTTAATTAAATCTCAAAATAAAATATTTAATTAACAAATTATTTAAATCGGATTAAAAAATAACATAATCATGTTTGTAAACAAAAATTTTTCCACCGACATATTGGTATAAAAAATAAATAAAAATACATACCGTTTTGTACTTGTGGTAGTGATGTATGGAAGTAAATAAATTGAGTATGTAGACCGCCAGTGCGTGGGTGTAGGTGGCGGTTAACCTTAAATCCCAACAGAAAGGCGATGACAGTTGTCCCAAAGGCGTGGCGACATTAGGATTTAAAATATAAAATATTTAAAGCCAATAAGTTATTATTATAATAACAATAATCGTCACACGCGACAAGACGTTGAGTCTAATGAGGAACGACTGACATTATCCGGGACTGACATTACATTAATGTTCATTCGAACAAACTGACAAACTACCAGGGCTTCTCATGAATGAAAACCCCTAAGCAATCACGTAAATTTCCATAAATACAGCCCATAATAAAAGTATAAATAAAATCACGCATGGGCGATTTTACTTTTTTTTTTTACTACTATTTTTTATTATGGTACGAAAGCCAAGTAGGCCAGTAGTTAACGTGACCCGGTAACCCCGTGAGCACAAATTTTCTGTAACACACGAATAAACAAAATTCAGTCAACTGACGGCGTCAATGACAACGTCAACGTCAATGACAGTGATAATGACAATGACAAGGGCTGTCAAGACGAGAGTCCGACCAACGTCGAACAATCACCAGCACCAAGTGAAACCCAAACTAAACTCGAGCGTATACTCAACTCGACGCAACTCGACTCGAATCAACTGCTAGACTCCGTTAATAACAGGAGGGTAGGCAGCTTTTGCGCCACCGCCGACGCCCTCGCGTTATACTCCTGTAAAAAGGCTGGTCGCTGATAACGCGCCGCCGCTGGAGTCACGTGTCGAGCACGCAAACTCTGTATGCACTTGGTCCATTACCATTAATATATCTATACTACATACTCATACTTCATATACATATATATTAACAAACTTTATATGCGCGGTTCCTTTTAATGCTACACTACTACAATTCAGTGGATGTGTCTTTTATATTACACTGCTCACTCGTTGCTTGCTTGTAAACAATATTTTTTTTTTTTATTAATTACTTATCGCTCTAATTAAACTCCGACTTTAATAACTTAATTTTTTAAGAGGGAAAATTTTTTTACGAGCAAAAACTCGATTTTTGCTGGCGCCCACGCTTTCGAAAACAAATTGATTGGTTTTAATTAATGAATTCATGTTTTATTAACCAGTGGAATTTAAATCGTGGAGCCAAAATTACTTAAACAAACCGTAGACTCGGATTTTTTTGAATTTCAGTCATGCATTTTTACGAAAACACATTTTTTTTAACGTGGGCGCCATGACCAGAAAAATTTTTTGCATCAGTAGCTAGAACTTTTTATATTTTTTTAAAAATTGATGTAGAATTGTACAAAATATTATTTAAATATCAGTCAAGTGTCAGAAATAATTAAGCCATTGAATTATTTTTTTTATACAAAAAAAAAAAAAAAATTAAATACCAAGATTTGGGGCGCGTAATAAAAATAACTGAAAAGTGGAATACAATGAATATTAATAAATATTAGAATTCAGTGACAATAAAAAAGTAAATATCAATAGTTAATTTAAATAATAATAAATAAAATATGAAGCTCCTGTAGATTATATATCAATTTTCTGAAGATTACTTGCTACGTAACATTGAACACATTGAATAAGATTTATTATGTATATTAATATATATGAGAAAATGCACTATGTAATATATATATATATATATAATTCAGTGTGAATTCTATTTCCACAAGAAAGCCATCGTCGTACATTAAACATCAATGCAATCTGAGGGTCTGTTCTCTCTGTGCTCTAAGTCTTAGACCTTCAATATAAGCTACTCAGGATGTTTTATTTTCCCACACTCTCTCAGAGCGTATTACAGCAGGCTTTCATCATGAGATCCGCGGAAATTGCAAATCACCAGTACGGAAGAAAAAAAAAATAACACTTTGCTGCATGCAAGTCAGCGTCCAATGAATATTTTAATAAAACTAAAGATTTGAATTTCAGTATAGATGAGAGTGGTATCGACAACAAAAACGTAATCGACTACTCAGATGATGTCTGTAGAACATAAATCAATAATTAACAGCAGAGCAAGATTTATTTGGCCAGTATGAACATTCGCACACACTCGTGTCTTTTATTGGTAACAGTCCGGAGGATCGTTGCTCGGTTTTAGTTGCCGTTAAATTTACCGGTTACTAATGTCAAAGAATCGCGCTCGTAATTTATCCCAGCGACATGCCCGGTAAACGATCGTCCGTACATGACCAGAATTCATGATAAAATTACACACTACTGGTAGTTTCACACGTAGGTTTATTATGAACTCATCTAACTCTTTATGGACCGGGAGAAAAGAAAATAAAAAGACCCGAAGAAAAGTCGAGTTCAAGTTTTTGACCCTCTGAGGATTACTAAAGACCAAATTGCCCGTCTGTGTAACCGATCCGAAGCTTTCGGCTCATATGTTACATATGTATATGTACAAAAAAGTGTTCTAAGCCACCCCAGCTCGGGTTTTCACTAATTTTAGTAAACTCCGTTCGTTAGATACGTCACAGTAATATTTAGGTAAAAATAAATCGTAGATTGACCTCGTTTAGTTATTTAATTTCAATAAATCCGGCTGTATAATTATTATTGAACTAGTGAGCGGCGTAGAGGAGAAACAAGTGGTAAAAAATGAGACGTATAGACGCTAAAAAATTATTATAGTTATGGATATGTATGAGAGAATGTTAAGATAAAGAGTTAAATATTTAATGTATGACCCTGGATACCTGAATTCCTGAGATATGTCAAAGGTGATATTAATCCATCGATGCAGTTTCGCGTATACCGACAATCTAAATTTTTTTTTAATTTTATTCCACTAAATGCTTTTCACTTAACTTCAGCCTCTGAAAAAACTTTTTCAATTACACCTGCTAAAATGTACTTTTATCTTTTTATTACATTTTATTTTATTTTTTTTTTATAGTCTGAATTCTAATGGAATAACTTTGCAGATGAATGACCGTCTTTACCATCGACACCAGATACCATTTAATTGTTATAAAGTTACCATTTTAAATACATCTCTATAAAAATAATCTTGGCTCAAATTATATTTATTTAACTTTTTTTTTTTTTTTTTTTTTAAAACTACATAAAGTTTGGTAAATTTCATTTGGCAAACTTACAAGTCGATGTACTTTTTTTATATTTAATTTTATTTAAACTTTATTTTTAACCAGCCCTTTCAAGAGCTGCGGCCATACTTATACTTGACGGTTCAAGTTAAGGGTCCAAAGTTTCCGTGACTCAATAAACGAGTGCGACTAGGATATGGATGAGCCGAGGATAAGATGAGGGTGTTGTGAAAAATATATGTCAGGGATCAGGTGAAACGAGAGCTGCTTCCTCGTCTTAATTTTCATCCTCCTCATCATCATCATCATCATTATCATAATCATATATAAACGGAAAAATGAATTAAGATAAGAGCTCAGTAGATAGGAAAGTTTATAAAAATATTTAAATAACCATCGATAGAATAAATGAATATCATTAATCGAGATAACTTAAGTTGTGATAGAAAACTGTCAGAAATGATAAAAAAATATTTAGATATTAAAAGATCTACTGCATTGATCGGAAATGAACCAGACTTCTGTAGAGAAGTATAGTAAAAAAAAAAAAAAAAATTACAACAAACTGTTCTCATTATTGAGATTGTAAATCGAATGATGCTTGATGAGATAACTCGTCGAAGCGAATAACAACGAGATGGAAAATAGCTTCTTCATCTACAAATATAATTGTGTATTACTTGTGTAAAGTTTATCTGTTATTTTAAAATTGATATTAATTTAAAATTTAATTATTGAGAAAGGGTAAAAAATAATTTAAACGTTGCCAAGGTTACCGCGCCAACGATCAAACAAATTTCCACTGGCTCATTCTTCGCCCACCATCGCAACTAAAGTTCTTATACTAATATAAAACTTTTTTTTCTCGGAGGAAAAAGAATTAAAAGAGTTTTTAAATGGAGTCAGGTAACTACCGATTATATCCTCCGGAGAGTAAACTTTTTTTGCAGGCTCTTGAGTCTTGCATCGATGCTCTAGCTATTTATCAGAACACTTTGGTTAATTTTAATGTTCATGTTTTAAATGATAACAACAATGACAGCAGAAATACCAGGTAAATTAATGATTGCTAAATTAAGTAGTCTGTGTAATTATTATTATTTTAATTGCAGCAAGCAATTGGATCGATTGGAAATTCTGAGCGAATTACAGGAGGACAGGTAAATTTTAAATAAATATTTGGATTGAGGATCAACTTATTTATGTATTTTTTTATTTTTCTACACAGAAAAGAAAGATTTCTCTGAGCAAAAAATTCATATTCGCAGATAATTTTTACTTGGCCCAAAAAATTTTTTTAACTATAAATTGAAGTCAAAAATGTTCTTAAGGCGAGAAAAATTTTTTTGAGACGAAAAAAAAAAATTCTTGCACTAAGAAATTTTTTTTAGTCATAAGAAAATTTATTATACTGAAGTTACCCGACATCTTATAATTTTTTGATTATTTTCAAAACAATAAATTATAAAAAAAAATGCATCTATAGTTTTTTTAATTTTCTACATGTGCATATTTTTAGTTTTTTTTGTAATTGATTAAAAAAAGAAAATCCGAAAATTGTTAATTGTCTACTGACTTCAGGACCATGAAAGTTTTTGTCTTCAATTTATAATTCAAAATATTTCTTGCGCCAAAAATTCTTTTTTTCTTTGTACAAGAGGGTAAAGTTTATTTATATATATCTATTTTTTTTTGTTAAGTTTGTACGTGAGAGAATTGTTGGAGGAACTGAAGGAAGAAGTAGAAGTGTCAGGGTCTTTTAGTACTCTGATTAAACTGATCGAAAATAATACCTCGAGGGAAAATAATGAAAGGGATATTCTCGTTGATTACGAAAAGGTGCAAGAGGCTGTCAAGAGCTTCCGAAAAACTCTTAAAGAGTTTACGATCGCGCGGAACCGTGAAATGGAAGCCTTGAAAGCCGAACTTATTACTTTGAGGGTATCCACGTTTATGTATCGCCGAGAAATGAAAACCCAAAACAAAATATAATTTAAAAAAAAAATAAATTTTCATTTTGCGTAAACTATTACAGCAGTTAATATTTTCAAAACTTACTTTTAATTCTCTTACAAAACGCAGATGGAGAAGCAGAAACTTGAGTTGAAAAAGGAAATGGAGACGCAGTACGCGAGTGGTTGGGAAAAAGCGCAGTGTGAGCAAAGCTCTCTACGATGTAGTATCATTCTCAAGGGTCTTAACACTTCTCTACAGGATTGGTTAATCCGGGGAAAAAACGAGCGTCGAGTTGCAAGGGAGATCGAGGCTTTTCTCAAACAAAACATTCTTGTAAGCTTTTACAACACTTATTATGCAGTTAACATAAAAAACCAGCTTATTATTATGCCTTTTTTTAATTTTACCCTTTAAAAATAAATTATTTTTAAACACTAAGTACTTTTATTACGTAGTAATTAAATAATTTAATGAATTTTCTTTTTTTTTTCTTTTAGTTTAATGAAAATGCTACGGAACACTGGCAGGAAAAATACAACGAAGAGATAAAAATTTACGAAACTAAAAATAATAATTTGCGCAACGACATAGAAGTGAAACTAAATACATTGGAGATTCTTGAAGATAAGGTACGAATGTTTTTGACAGACGACTGAGATTACGAGCCCACTAGAACACTAGTACAGGAAGGATATGACCGGTACCTCCCGCAGCTCAAGCTCGTACGAACGTATGTAGGTTCAGATTTCGATTCCTCTTGAACGTTGGCTGGCTGGCTGGCTTTGGATCAGCCACTGCTACTTCTGGCTGTCCTGCACATCCGGAAATCACACGTAGAAATCGATTAAATGCCCACTTCGGGGGATAAGCCAGAGCTTGGGTATTCTAATCGGTAGCTGGCTCATGCAAAATTCATGAAATCAAAATAATAATAAAAAAAAAGGAATGAAAATGCTGCTGGAATATTGCATGTCATTAATTCCTTTCACTCAGTCCGTACGAGCTTGTGCAAAGTACTGTTTTTTAAAATTACGCTTTTCAAATTGTCGGAAGAGAAAATTAATACTGTTATTATTATTATTAGTTTTTTTTTTTTTTAGGGAAATGAGATAATTATTAGCTAAGAGTTGAAAAGACTAATAAGTTTAGGAGAGACTAATTTACTTAGATACTGTTTTTTTTTTAAACTTTTTAGTTTAAAAGTAGACAAGAGTTTATCGATGCATATCTCGCTGAAAAAGAAGCTGCGCGAGTGCAAAAAGAACATGAAGATTACAGGATAAATTGTTCGATTAAGATCCAATCCTGGTGGCGCGGAGTTATGGTACGACGAAAGTTGGGACCGTATCGGTTGGATGAAAAGAAAAAAAAACGACCTACTAAAAGTAAAAAATGAATTTAAGTAGGTACTGAAAGCACCGTAAGTTTAGTGGAAATTATAATAAGTTGTTTTTAAAATATATTAAATAAACATACCAAGGGTTGATTGTTTATGGCTGATGTTTGAGTTATTAGAAATAGTTGGATAGCTGTAAAAATAATCGATTAATGTTTGTTTAAGTTTAATGGTTTTTTATTTGAGTTGGTTTTTTTTATCGATAGCTGAGTAACGGAGAGCCGAGCCCTTCAGCCAGCTCGAATCTGGCGATTCTGGGTCAAATGAAGAGGGAAAAACACACACGATAGTATTATGTAGTACAGTAGTGGGTGTAAATCACCACCAGGGTGATTCTGGTTTGAACAAGAGTAGTAGAAATACTAACACCGGGATATAAGGGAGAGGCATTGCAATTTCCTGTATGCAACAAACTACTGCAGACTGAATCGAACTATCTGGATCTCCACTCTCTATATCAATGGATATATACATACATTTGTATTGTATATATCTATAGATTAAACGTTTCACATTATCTGTAAATGAAAATATTTTCTACTACGTACAATTTAAATTTTATTTTTACTTCTTCATTCATAAAATTTTTTTATAATAAAAAAAAAATATTCATTGCAATGAATAAAATTAATTTTTTTTATTTATTAAAAATTTAAATAAAGTCCCTGGATATTTTAATAATAAATAACTAATTAAAAAATTAAACATTAAGAGCCAATTTTTCAAACGGGATTTGAATTATTATGAGTGTAAATGTAACTGAAAATTAACAATTTTTTAAATTTTTGAATAAATAAATAAAATATGTGAGGAGGAAAAATATAAATAAATTCATTTTTAGATAATTGAAAAATCAACGCGCGCATTTTTTTCAATGCCACTATTTTAACTAATTTATTTATTTATTTAAATTTATAAATTATCTCATATCTGCTGCATTCATACTCATAAATTATTATTGCTGGTATATATTATTGATGTATAGATATACTAGCAATATTTATTTAAACCCGGTTTAAAAAACTGGCCCTAAAATCCTAATAAAAATTTACTTTTTACATTTAATTCGCAATTAAAATTTTTACAAACATTTATTTTAAAAAATTAGAATTTCTTAAATTTTTCCCGCCGTATTTCTAGTGGAAAAAAACTTAAAATTGAACAGTGAAAATTATAATATTTAAAAGTTAAAAAAAAAAAAAGTATCACAATAATTAATAATTTATCAATACTAGATATATTTATCAAACCGACCGGTACATAAATTTAAAATTACCTCAACCTATTAAATTAGTACCGCGTAAACTCACTCGCGTCGCCCTGGTCGTATTTTCTACAGCACATCCAGTACAGATACGACAAAATAATAATTAAAAAAAAAAAAATCAACATTAATAAAAAAAACTAAACAATAAGCAGAAAAAAAAATAATAATAAAAAAAAAATTCCAGTATAAAAAGTAAATTTCAAATAAATCGGAAACTTAGCGTCTGTTGGCGCGAACGCGCCGCCATTTTATCGAATACTTGATCACGAACATAAAATCATTGCAGGTTGTCACCACCAAGTAAATTCATCTAACCAACATCTCATCATTCACTAAAAAAAAATAATCACCAGTTATTATTTATAAATAATGATAATAATGTAAGTACTATCCATTAATAACGTACGTTAATAAAATATTGTGTCGTGTGTTGACAAAAATGTCCGAGCCTATGGCAAGGGACTTCCGTTTATAATCGAACAGGAACAGGAAGTTCATCTCTCGTCAGTATTCTCAGAGATGGCTAAATAAAAACATCCTGTACAAATGATATTTTCGAATAAATAACAAATAATTATTGTTAATATTTCAACTATTTTTTATAACAATTTATATCTATAATAATTATTAATTAACAAATAAATATCACAAGTATTCAAATGATGACAGTCGATCATAAATTATCAGAAGCTCTGTTCTATTTTTGTTTTACAATGACACCTGACAAATATTTTATTAAGTTCTTTCATAAATTTAAATCGAAAAAAAAGTAAATAAATAAATAAAACAAGTGGTTTTTTTTTATAGTTTGTTATTTTGAATTAATTTATGAAGAATCATGCAAGAGGCTATTTGTGCTGATGATATTGAACCTTTTGATGGTGGGACATTTATTCCAGTAAGTATTTTATTATTATTTAATTATTGTATGGACTTGGAATAATTAATTTATTAATTTTTGACTTGAAATAAAACAGGTGGAGTTTCTTTACTGTGACAATTCGCAGAAATTGGTAGCAAGACAAACTCAATCTCAAGATGCATCTTCCATAGTACAATTAGGACAACTTTTACTAAGCCATGCTGCTGCTGGTAATACTGAGACGATACGATGTCTTATGCGACGTGGTGCTCCATTTACAACAGACACTGTAAATATTATTTGTTTTTTTTTATTAATAATGAGATAAAAGGCCTAGTACCTGATCACTGCAGGGTACGGAAGTTTGTGCTCAACAATAAGAATAAAATAAAAAAATTCGCTGAAATTTTCCTGTATCTAAATGACGATTGCGAGGAAATTCATGTGAATTAAATTAAAAGATATATTCAAATATCGAATGTCGAAACTGAGGCTATGAAAAAAATATGTCAATAAGACAATCAGCAAGACAATTATCTTACTGATGGTCTTGGTAATTTTCTTGCTGATTGTATTGCTGTCAAATTATTTTCTTTTATTCTTATAGTCAATCAGGGACCTAGTATCCGATCACTCATGTACTTGTATGTCTATATTAAGTCAAATTTAGTAAATCGAGACATACAAATTCATGGAATCATCAAATACTAGTTCCCTGATGGGGTACTAGGTCTTTTACCTTAAAGACATCTAGGAATATATAATTAATTTATTTATTTTTATGAAAATTTTAGCTGGGAACAAGTGCACTGCATTTAGCTGCCCAGAGTAATCGTTTAGAAACGGCTGAAGTTTTATTGAAAGCTGGAATTTCTCGAGATGCCAGAACTAAAGTTGACAGGACACCTTTACACATGGCTGCATATGAGGGTCATCATGAAATGGTTCAATTACTCATCAATTATGGTGCTGATGTCAATTGCAGAGATATGGTAATTCTTGGCGCTGAATTATTTATTACTTACAGCAAATTGAATTAACGGGCTTGGGTACTTTGATACTGAAGCTTTGGTGGTCGGAGTTCTTTTATTCAGTAAAGCCAACATCAGCTTTGTGATTATGTAGATAGTTAATTAATTATTGGATAATTTGTACTTAAACCAGGCAACATAAAGACATTTTATGCTTCGGTAATAAAGGATCTGTCTTGGTATCAAAGTATTCAAGTCTTCGTCTTGGTTATAAAATAAATAGTTAATTTTGATTGGATTGTTAATTATAAATAAGTAAATAATTAATTTTATAATTTAATCAGTTAAAAATGACACCACTGCACTGGGCGGTAGAACAAGGACACCAGGATGTAATCCAATTACTTTTAGAAAATGGAGCAGATCCAAATGCTCTGAGTAAATTTCAAAAAACTCCAGTTAGTCTTGCATACGAACGCGGTAGAATCGATTTTGTAAGTTTGCTTCAACAAAAACGTGACTTTATCAACGTACAGCCTCATCCGAGTCCTGTTAATCCGGATACTGAGCAAACTGCTCACAGTCTCGTAAAAATGGAAGGCAAAGAGCAAGAAGATAATGAACAGCATCAGCAGTACGACATTCATCAACAATTTAATTCACAATCACGTAAAATTCCTTCAGGCAATTAAATTATTTACTGAATTTATAAATTATGATAAACTATAATTATTAATTTTTAAATAACAACTTACAGTTCAGTCACCCAAGAAACAAAAAATGGTCTTCCAACAAATCCACGTTACTCCCACGAGTGATGAAGAGGAAGACAGAGAAGCTGAAATAGAAGAGCGGATAAATAGTATTGAGAATAGTACTTTTAAAAAGCACAAAGATTTAAATGCATTTGGCAACATTGAGCAGCCATTGCAGTGGCTTCAAACTCATGGCATAACGATGATACCCGTTGACAACGACTCGAGTATTGTGGAAAATGCTATGGAGAGTGGCCGGACCGTTGTACTGACAGGTAAATAATGATTTTTAATCATTATTGGTAAATTTAATCACAGTTACAAGGATATAAATGGTTATTATTGTTTAGACTGAAAAATTCGGAGTGATGACGGATTTTATTTGAATTTGAATTCACTTGGAGTTCTGGAGTTTAAAAAAAATCAATTTGCATGCGGAGTAAATAGGGAGTTTGTTTTTTCAGCTGTGATTTCGGAGTGACCTGGATTTTATTTCAATCGATTCGGAGTTTTAACATTAAAATAAACTCCCCTTCGAAGTCAATCCCACTCCGGATTTACTCCACTATCACTGCACTCATTTTTTACAGTAATTTTATTCCAATTATTATAAAACATTTCGTTGATTTTCCAACTATTCCAAGTACTGAAAGATGAGAAAATTGTAAAATTAAAATTTACCATCTTGTAGAAATTTTTTCTTAACTTAATTTTATAGTTTTCTTGTCTTTTAGTATTTGAAAAAGCTGGGGAACCAACGAAACATTTTATAATAATCGGAATAAATATTTTACTCTTGTAACTGTAATTAAATTTCACCAATTATTATTGTAATGGATATGAATCAACGTAATTTTAATTATTATTTTACATAAAATTAATAAATTAATTTTTTAAATTTACAGAAGCCGGTAAATTAGCTTTGAATTTAACAAGAACGCAATCTCTGGGTCTCAAGAGGATACACGTTAATTCAAAAAAAAATACTCCACGTAAAATGATAGCGATAAGAGCTGATCAATTGACATCTTCATTGACATCCAGAGGGCCGAATATTTTAAAAAGAAGTAGTGAAAATAAACCTGGTAAAATTTATCTCACGCCTGTTACTAATAATCTATCAGTAAAAACTGATAGAAATTCAATATCTAAAATGTATAATAAGGTAATTAAAATATCATATTTATTAGATAACTTAATTTATAACTATACATTTTACTGATCATTTATTTTTAATTATTTTAAAGGAAAATCCAATGCCAGTGGGCAAAATAAAAGAAGTAGAAGAGCCAGTAAATCCAGTTGTCCTTCAGCTAGATGATGATATCGAGGAAATAACAGAAGCTGTTAATCCTAATGATAATGGCATAGAATTATTGACAGACGTTGCGACGTTAAACAAAAAATTAATAGAAACTCAGAGACAAGCCGCCGAATATCAAAAGCAATTTGAACTTAAAGCTGAGGAGGCGAAAATTCTCCAGCAACAACTGCAGGAAATTATGGCCGCCAATTCAGCAAAGTGATTTTATTATTAAGTGTTAATTATTATCGATTATAATAATTACTATCAATTAGTACATAGGGTAAAAAAATATATTTTAATATGACAATGAAAGTTTTTTTGAAAACTGCCGAATTGAGAGTGAGAGCTGAGGAAATTATTAAATTTTGTTGTCTCGATATTTGTTTAATCTATTGATGTAAATATAATAATTAGGATAATTAAGTGATCGATGATTACAAATCATCATAAGGTGCGTGAAAATTAATTTTAAATAAATTTATAAATTTTATGTTTAAATAATGCGCCTGCTACTGAATTAATTGTAATCACAGCTTCGCATGTACAGAGTGCCAACAATTATTTTTTACTTAAAAAATAATAATAATTACAATTATAATTACAATCATAAATATCCGTCTGTCATTAAAAAAATTTTTATACAGCTTAAATATTTTTATTTTAATTAAAATAATAATAATTAAATGCTTCAATTAAATATCTAAATATGAACATTTTAATTTTGTAAAAACCAATATTTAAAAAACAGCTTTGATTGATAATATTAATTATAATTAATTACTAATACTAATTATAAGTATTGTTAATAATTAAAAAAATTGCATTTATAAAATATTTTTCTACATCTTTAAGATAAAAAAAAATTTTACGAGGTTCTTGTAAAAAAATAAAAACAAAAAAAAAGAAAACTGCAGAAATAAAAAGTTAATAATTAACAACAAAAGGTTCTCATTTGTAAAATAAATATCAATTAAAATCCCGCGCAAATTACAATATGTATTTATGTGTAGATTAATTTTATTATTGAGCATGAGTTTAATAGCACGAGGTTGAGAACCATGATCGCAGTTTCCTCGCTCGATAACTTACGGAAGCAGTTACGAAAGTCCATAAACCCGTCGCAGTCTCTCCTCAGTAATTACAGATCCTCTTTACTCCGTCATTGAAACCGGAGGAGTTGTATAGTTTAGTGGTTCACTAAAGTGAGAGCGGAGCGTGACTGTACATGTGTGAGCAAGTACTCTACAGTTTATGTACCTAGAGAACACAAAATACAACGTAAGTAAGGGGAGAGAGATAATCTCTTGGCGTCGCGTCGTCTCTACATTTTCTGTCCTTGTCAACTCCACGGTTTTAGTTTCGGTGTCGTGTAGCGTCTGCTGGTAGATGGCCCAGAGCAGGACGGAATTACAGAGTAGTCAGTGTGCTGGTTAAATGGAGTTTGTGTTGAGTATCACCAGGAGTATGAGGAGTATTCCATCAGCTATTGGAAATTGGAGTACGTAAGACTAAGACCTAAGACATAACAGTCTCCAAGTGGACATGAACCTGCTAGGAGACTAGAGGAACTGCCATGTTAATGCAAGGATAAGAGGTAAAGAGAATAGACTCGTTGATGATGATGTCGATATATATATATGGAGTTGAGAACCCTCATTTCTGAATGTTTAGTCGCAGCAGCACCACAACGACGACATCAGGCAACATTACGGACTGAAACTGAAGGCGACGGTGATCATAGCGAGCGGCAATGTCCAGTGCGCGCTGCAAGGGGGACCGCGGTCGTGGATTTTGCGCCTCTACATCATTCATATTTAGAATAGAATAGATAATAACCGCGGCGAAATTGAAATAACTGTTGCTCTTGCGCGGTTTTACATTTATAATAATAACAGTAATTATTATTACAAGCAACTAACTAAATATTAAAGTAAAACGTGGTGTGTATTGAAGGCTGTCTCTCTCCCGCCTGGAATCTCTCCGTCACCCAGTGTAAGATTTAACGCGACTTGTAGAAACAAAAAAATTTATATACATATATATGAGACAAGTCGTGGTGTGGTTTTGCTGAAGCGAACTAGACGACGCAGAAAGCGCCAAGAAGTGTGATGTGTGATAGTTTTTGAGTTGTGTGCTAACTCAACTCCGTGCCGTGGTGCTCAAGAACCGCGGGAGTTGGAAAGAGTAAACTAAACACATAACAACCGAGGAGAGGAGAGGGAGAGAGTGAAAAGTGAGTGGTAGAGTAGTTTTGTAGACGTATGTGCGCAAATGTATGTGTTTATACATCTATATATATGTATAATATATATGTGTTTTAGGTGTCAGAGAGTGAGCGAGAGGTTGATAGCCAAGTGACAGAGACGAGGACGTACGTGCTCGTGGGGGTTGCAAAGGGGTGTGGAGGTGGAGATAAATAATCGTATATATTTATTGTTAATCCACAGTTTGTTGTTTATGTAAAAAGTACATATGTAAAAAATATCGAGGCGTCCAGTGAGCTCGCCGGTGACGGCGTCTAGTGTTTAGTCGAGTTAGCGTCTCCTCCCGCGTGTGATGTTTTATTCTACACTCAACCTACCTCGTATGTCTATTTATCTCTCAGTACTGTTACTGTACATACGATCCTCATATAGGAGTGCAGTACAATCAAGAAGTTAAGTGAATAAAAGTATATATATATATAACAATAATAATAATAATAATAATAATAATAAGAATAATAGTGTAGTGTAGTGTTGATAATAATAGCATGTAAATGTAATATTGGTGTTGGTATTGGAGTTAAAGTTGCTATTGCTGGTGAGTGCTGGGTGCTAGAGCCAGAGCCAGAGCCACCATGAGTTGTCAGGCCGTCTAGCGTAGTAGTAACACGAAGAGCGAGAGAGACAGCTCTGAGGGAAGTGCGACAGTCGAGGGAGAGACGGAGCGAGGCTCTAAAGCAGCAGCAGCAGCAGCTCAAAGGCGGTATAAAAATGGCGTCCGATAACGAAGCCTCCTGCGTGAGTGACCCAAATTTTGCTGTGATCTGTTCATTTCTTGATTGTTTTGGTAAATCATGTGGTATAGAGTACCCGGATATTGCGACACTGCAAAAAATGCTCGAGGACACCCATGAAGGTGAGTTTTTATTTACACCTTTATTTATATTTTTGTTTTCATTTTACTTTTTAGCTTTTTTATTTTTCAACCTACTGCTAAGTCAATCACGTCAGTGTAGACGCATCTACCTTTACTAGTGTACTGTACATTATCATTTACTGACTGTACGTTCTCTGGCAAATACTTATTTCATATTATTTTGCCGCCCAAAGTGCAGTATGCAAACGCCGCTGCACTCTGGTGGTCACTATTATTTATTTATTATTATTTAATTATTTTTATTATTATTATTTTTAATTATTCACTTAATTATTTTATTTATTTATTTGTTTTGGTTTGTCGGTTTCATTGTGACCGCAGACTTTTTGGAGTCGCATTCAAAACTTGACTGATGACATTTTTTTTAAAATTATTTATTGCTAAATTATTTTTGTTTATTTATTTAAAAATTAATTAGTAATTAATTTTGGAGCTTTATAATTTAACTAAGAAGCGGTAAATTTTTCTTATATTTTTATTTTTCGTATTTACTTGAGCGCCCCCGCCCATTTTAGCTCGTGTATTTATTTATAATATTAATATTTATTTGAATTTTTAATTGTTTTGTTTTAGTGCCGCAACAATTAGTGGATCTGCATATAAAGTTGTTACGAAAAACTAGAAAAAGTGTTACGACTGAAAAGTGGGAACGAGCATTAGTTAAATTTTGTCATACATACTCCAATCAGGATGGCTGGGAACTCGAGAGATTTGGATACAAAAAAGCTCGAGTCAGTGTTAAATTACGCTTACTCAAGGTAATTATTTTATCAATTAATCCATAAGTTCATTAATTCATTAATTATCTTTAATATCATTTATGGCGGCAATTTTATTACGCAAATTCAAATTTTTTTTATTTAAATAATTAATTTATAAAGTTTGTTATTATGATTTTAAAACAATTAAATATAAATATTATTTATATTATTTAATATTTAAATTCACTCAATTAAATATATATATATATATTTTTATTTCTCATATTTGTTCAGTTGCAAAACATTTTTAACTAATATTTATTTTACTCTGTACCGTAAATCTTTTTATTATTAAATTTATAAGTATCTATAAATAGATAAATTTAAAAATTATTTGTCGTCTATTAAAATTTAAATATTTTTCTAATTTAAAAAATTTGACTCCGATTAAATATTAATTAAAAAATATTTATTTAATTTCAGGTGCTTTTAGAAACTCAATTTGACTTGAATCAAAAATTTAAAAATGAAGTTAATAAACAAATGGCAAGTGAACTTCGACTTGAACCATTGGGACGCGATAAAACGGGTCTAGCTTATTGGTTCCAGTTGGACGAAGACTGTAATATAAGAGTTTATCGTGAAGATCTTGATGAAGAGAGTTGGGAATTAGTTGCAAAGTACGTATTAAAAATATATGAAATTTATAAAAAAAGAAATTACATTAAATAATGAAATTAATTATGTCGATGTTTAATTTACAGTGACCGTGAAGGTGTAGTGAAGCTAATCAATACCTTATCAGACGGTGACGTTGGATCATTAGCAATAAATGATGACAGCAATAGTCTAGAGATCTCTGAAAAGCCGATAATTGACACAGGTCAAGTAGCAACGTCTTCACCGAGCGTTGATGAAGAGCCGGTATTGCAAGAGAATGGTAGTGGGAAGGATTCAAAGAGCCAAGACGCTGCTGTCAAAAATCACAGCAGCCAAGAGACTAAAATTAATAAACCGGTCCCGGTAGTCGAGACATCAGTAAAGAAATCCAATGACCCAGTTGTCAATAATGGTGTTGATGGTGACAATGATGAAAGTGAGGGCGATGAAGATGATGATGAGGACGAAGAAGACGAGGAGGGTGACGAAGAAGAAGGAGAGGACGAAGAGGAAGATGAAGAGGTTGAGGATGAGGAGGAGGAACTGAGTAATGATGAATCAACACAAAATACTGAAGAAGAAGGATCTCAAGATGTCGTTCCTCCGGTAAATTCAAAGCCCGCGTCAAATCAATTAAAGTTAACGATCAACGATAATAATGTTAATGCCAAACGCAAAACAAATCAAACCGTTGCTCCGACTGTTTATGAAAAAGAAATACCTAAACTGTCGGTTATAAAAACCAACGCTATTGAAATAATGCCGCTTAAGTCGATAGAGACCCCAGTAATTACGTCACCATTGAAATTAGTAAATACACAAGAGCCTAAACATTTTACAACTGATTTAACGGCTTCTGTTACGATATCAGCCATCAAACCGGCTCATTTAGACGACTCAAAGGCCAGCTCTGCTGCAAATCCTATTAAAGTACATGAAAAGATACCAACTAAAAGTTCTCTTCCTTATCACAGTGGTCTAGAAGTAACTTTGAATCATGGAAATGTTGGTAAATTTCCTTTGAAACCGATAGACCAATTGGCTGCTAATTTGGTGAGAATGCAGTCGGAAAAATTGGAGAAACCAAGTGCGTCAAAGTTGTTGGAAAAAATTGCTGAAAATTTAGCACGGTCCAGTAGCTCACAAGCGACAACGGTGATGTCTAACAATGACGATGATAAAAATAAATTTCCATCAGATTTTAGTTCGCGATTAAATCGAGCTGAAGTCGACAAGCTTAATATTGTCGGTTCATCATTGAGATCCTCACGTGCTGGTATAGATTTATCAACATCGCGTGATTGGGATAATTCAATAGATCATCAACAGAGTAGACCAATGGATTTTTCAGGCATTGATTTGTCTAGTCGTAAACAATCTAAGCCAATTGTTGATCCTCTACCATCACCTGGTTATCGTGCTCCCCAAGATTTTCATCAGTATCGTGAAATGGATTTAAGTACACGTAAAGTTATGAAACCAGAATTACCAAATCTGCCTTATGACTCACGAACAGCGATGCTGAGAAATCATTCAATGATAACTGATTTAAGTAAACGGCAAATGCCATTTGTTAATTATGATTTGCCACCAAGTGTTGCTTATCACAGTGTAGCTGCTGTTGCAGCTGCGTCTAGTAGATTGGCTAGCAAGGATGAGCACAGATTACCCAGTTATACTATTCTACCAGATCCAAGTAAACTCGCGTCAATGCGCAGTGGTGCTGTAAAACGTGCATTAGAAATTGATGAAACTCAACAGGACATGTTGAAGAGATTACGTGCTGACTTGTCAATTGGAGCAATGCGCGGTGTTTCTATTGAAAAAAAATTACCCCCGTCATTGAGTATGGGGTTACGTCGGGAGGATATTGTCGGGCCAGCTATTGAAGAGCCTTTGATGATGGTCCAGGGTGAGGGTTCGGGTAGTGACTGTGACACTGGTAATCCTGAGATCGGTGACGCCATTGAAGAACCGGTTGTATTTTTTTACGGTGAAGGTTCTGGGCGTGATTGTGAGACTGGGAATCCTGGGGATGAAACTTCAACGAACAATAACAATAAAGACAACGGCAATGAATCAAAAAGTGGTGAGGGATGTAGTGAAGTGTCTGCTAGTATTTCACAATCAAAAATTCAGCAACAAAGTGAATTAAATTGTCCAGAAACTAGCAGTAGTGCTAGTGGTAGTTGTAGTAAATCTGTACAATTAAATAATGACTGTGAAACAGAATCTGATATAACGAGTAATTGTCAGTCTATTGACGCTGCTGAGACTTCGGAGTCAAATAAATCTAAATTTAAGCCTACATTAGGGGTTCAGGTGATCGTTAAATCTCCTGGATGCTCGTCGAAACGGGCCAGCAGGTGGGATGTCGGTAGACCTGACGACAAACTTGAATGTGACAGTAGCATATCCAACGAAGAAAACATATCAATGGAGGAGTCTTGTCCTGTTAATGATGCTGGTTGTCAAAGTACTAATGACATTACGCTGTCTTGCGAAATGTCAACGACGGAATCTAAACTAGACAATGAAGTCATCAGCAGTACTACCAATCAAAGTAACTCTGAAAGTATAACTTGCATTTCAACGATTGACTCGTCGGTATCTTTGGGTAACTCATCGAGTCTAATTGATGATACGCAGGAGATTAAAGTTGATGAGTCGAAATGTGAGTCTGCGCAAGTCGTTGAATCAACAGAGGAAAAAAATAAACCCGATCCAATGGACATTGATACGTCCAAGTGTCTATTAGAAGATGAACCACCGAGATTTTTTTTTGGTCCAAATTGTGTCTCTTATACGGCTTCAAATTCAAATAAACGTGACCAAGATGCCACGTCGTCGTCTGTTTCTGTTTGTACGGTTAAAATTGACCAGAAAAGAACTGATGACAACAATGATGATGATAATACATGTGTAGTGGACAATAATAACATCAAAAGTATTGATTTACCTCAAGTTGTCACCGCAGAACCAACAATCCAACCGGATGTCAGCAGCAGCGGAGATATGATAGCTTCGGAAAAAGTTTCAGAAGCTAAAAGTCCAAAGTCAATTGATAATAATGCTGATGATGACTCGCCATTGGCGGAATTCAGTGACAATGATATTGAAGACACATTAAAATCTATAAATGATTATCTTGATGAAGATAGTCAGGATGATAAGCAACCGGATGATAATTTGTGTAATGAGATCTCCCAAGTGATGCCTGAATCCTCAAGTACTTCGGTTAATTTTCCTGAAGACGAACGAGGTACCAAAGAAATAACCGATGACATGACACCTGACTCTGAGGATAAAGATGATGATGATAATCAAGGTCAGAATATTTCAACTGCTGCAGAAGAGGAAATGGAAACTCAGACAATAAATAAACCGGAATCATCAACGGATTTAGCTGAAGTTTGTTCTACATCAGCTGAAGATAAAGATAAACAACGGGATGATGAAGGAAAAGATAAAGAGGTAGAGGTAGAAGAGAAAGAGAAAGAGAATGAAGAAGAGGGAAAACAAGAGGAAGTAGACTCAAGTGTTACTGGCATTGAGACTAAAATAGAGTCGATGGATGTGAGTATGGAAGAAAACTCAAGATCTGAAGTGATAGATGATATTGCTGAAGAAAAAGACAGTAATGTTGATTCAAATACTGATGAACAAATGACTGCTGATGCTGATGATAAAGTAGAGTCGAGTACTGATGAAAAAATGGATTTCAATGTTGAGGTAAAAGTCGACGCTGCGGAATTTGATGACGATAAAGTTGAATCCTCAGTGAATAATCTCTGTCTGCCGGTTGAAGAACCAGCTGAAGAAAATGAAGACAAAGAGGATTCAAGTACTGAAAGAAGTAATGATGCTTTAGCATTTGAAGTTGAAAAATTAGAAGCTCAAGCATCTTGTAGTAATGCTGAAGCATTAGAATTAAATAAATCAGAGACCAAAGAAATTACTTCTGATAAATTAGCATCTGATGTTGAGTCCACGATTCCTGAATCATTAGAAAAAGTGTCTATTCAAGATGAATTTCCATCGGCAGCAGTATCTGCAACGGCTGAGTCAAGTATTCCTGAATCATCTAAAAGTATGTCAGTAGAAAATGAAGAACCAGCAGCAGTACAAGCAATAGCGGAAGTTGTTGAGTCAACAATTCCAGAGTCATCTGGTGTATCAGCTGGAAATGAAGAACCAGCAGTCGAATCATCTATTCCAGAGTCTGAGTCATCTATTCCAGAGTCTTCAGGTTTGTCAACTCAATATGAAGAACAATCAGCTGTTGGATCAACGATTTCAAGTGACAAAGACTTGGAAAATATTAGAGACATTGAAAAGACAAATGACTCTAATGATCCATTTAATTATAATTTATCAGAAGATCAAAGTATGTCAGTAGATCAAGACTCAAATGAGTCAATGATTATCGATGACAGAACATCTGAATCAGTAGACTCAATTAAAAACAATGAAACAGAATCAGCAGATAAAATAAAAGATCCAGAAGCTGTTGTAGATTCTAGTGAAATAACTCAAGCAGCTGAACCTTCTACATCAGAGTCTCCAGTAGTTGATGCTGTTGACTTTGTTTCTGAAAAGTCTGTAGCTGCTGAAGCGCTGGAACCAGCAGCCGAATTATCTAAAGCTCAAGACGAAGATGTCCCGAAGGAATTTAAAGATGAAGGCAAAGATTGCGAAGCCGTTGATTCTACGACTGGTAAAGATGCCAGTGAATTTAGTGAACTTAATCTTGCTGCTGAGGAAGACTCGTCCAAGTCTGTTTTAGTGAGCCAGACATCGTTGGTTGCTAATTATGGGAGTGATGACTCCAATGATGTCGGCAGTGATGATGTTTTCAATGAAAGTAAAGTAGAGACAACTGATGGCCAAGATAAAGAAGCTGAATCAGTAGAAAGTGAAGCTGAACCTGAACCTGAAGAATTAGAATCAAAAGCATCAGTAGAGGAATCAGAATTAGAATCAAAAATATTGGTACCTGTTGATGATGAACCTGGAGATGTTTTACCTGAAACGACAGTTGACATGGAGACTGATAGGCCTAAAAGTTCTGAAGAAACTAAAGTTGAAGATGAACATATTGAAGACCAGGTGGAGAAAGTGGAAAGAGAAGATGAAAGTGTTCAAGAGACTGATTCTGCTAAAGCTATGAAAGAATCTGCAGCTACAGAAGTCATTGGATCTGTAGATGATCCAGTAGTTATAGATAATCAAGTAGTTGAAGCTGTAAAAAATTTAGCAGTTACTGATGATAAACCAATGGAAGCTGAAGAAGATCCAGCAGTTATGGAAATTAAATCTGTAGAACTTGTTGAAGATTCGGCAAGACCAGAAGTCGAGCCAGTGGAATCTGTTGGTGAAAGTTTAGACCAAAATAAATCATCTGAATCTGTAGAAGATTCAATGGCGCAAGAAATTGAACCGATTGAATGTTTAGATAAAGAAGTTGGTCCACTTCAGTCAACATATTCAACAATTTTTGAAATTAAACCAATGGAATCTGTTGAAGATTCAAAAGCCCAGCCAGTGGAATCAGTAGAAGACTTGGGTGTACAAGATGTCAAAGTTGAATCTGTAGAAGAATCAACAGATGCAGAAATTAAACCTCTGGAAGAAAATTTATCAGTTCAAGAAGCTGAGTTGGTTGAATCTACTAAAGAGACAGAAGTTTCAGAAATTAAATCTATCGAAACTGTGGAAAATTTAACTGCTGAGATCAAATCAATTGAACCTGTAAAAGATTCAGTACCAGAAAGTGTATCAATTGAACCAGTAGAAGATGCAGTACCAGAAATTAAATTAATTGAACCAGTAGAAGATTCGGTATCAGAAATTAAATCAACTGAACCAATAGAAAATTCAGAAGCTGCAGAAATTAAATCAATTGAAGCAATAGAAGATTTAGCAGCTTCAGAAATTAAATCAACTGAACCAGTAGAAGATTCAGCAACTTCTGAAATTAAATCAATTGAACCAATAGAAGATTCAGCAGCTTCTGAATTAAAATCAATTGAACCTCTAGATTTAGCAGCACCAGAAATTAAATCAATTGAACCAGTAGAAGATTCAGCAGCACCAGAAATAAAATCAATTGAACCAGTAGAAGATTCAGCAGCACCAGAAATAAAATCAATTGAACCAGGAGAAGATTCAGCAGCACCAGAAATTAAATCAATTGAACCAGTAGAAGATTCAGCAGCTTCTGAAATAAAACCAATTGAACCAGTAGAGGATTTAGCAGCTTCAGAAATTAAACCAATTGAATCAATGGAAGAAGATTTGACTATTGAACAAGTAAAATTAAATGAAGCTGTAGAAGAAAATTTTACAGTACAAGAGATTAAACAAAATGAAGCCACTGAACAAAATTTAATAGTTCAAGAGCCTAAAGTACTTGAAGCTGAAAATTCTACCGCAGTTCAAGAATCAGAATCAATTGAGCCTAAAAAATATAATTTAATACAAGAAATCACACCCATTGAAGTCGAAAAAAATTTATCAGCCACAGAAATAAAGTCAATAGATACAGAAAAAGATTCATCTTCAGAAATAAAATCTTTTGATGTTTATCAAGACTCAAGTTTCGTAAAAAATAAATCATTTGATTCTGAAAGTTTAGTGTCTAAAGAAATCAATGCCCTTGAAATTATTGAAAAAGATTCAACCGTTACCGAAATTAAACCAATTGACGTAGAACAGGGTCCAATAGTTACCGAATCAATAGTTGAAGGAGTTGAAAATGATCTCGAAACTAAGGAGAGTACCAGCAAAGAAATTACACCAGACGTGAAAGTTAAAGCGATCGATTCGCCAGCCTTCCTTTTAACGTCAAAAGAAAAGTCATTAGAGGTCGAGCCCGAGCTGTCTATGCTCGAGATAAATGAGTTTAAAGATCAAAACAAACACAATACAGATATACCAGTTGAGATTCCTGACAATAAAGTTAATGAAGAATACAAAACAATTGAAATAAATGAAACTAAAATTACTCAAGACGTTTATAAAATTTCTAAAGAACAGCCAGTTTGCAGTAACGATCTCTCAAGATTTAATTCCAAGAAAGATTACCATTTAGAAGATCAGAAAATGAGTAGAGAACTGGACCAAGATGAAGATGAAGATGAAGATGAAGACGATAATGAAAATGAAGATGATGAAGATGAGGATGAAGAAGACGAGGATGAAAATGAAGATGATCAAGAGCCAATTGTCCAAGTTTGTAAGAGACCTAGAACAGAACAAATTGAAGAATTTAAAGAGGCTGCTTTATCAAAGTTATCAACTCCAGCAGCAACAACAACTGAAAATTTAATTTATGAAAATAAAATATCGAGTGATGTTCAGCATAACAGTGAATATATCCAGCCGTTAATTGTAGCAGCGCCAGTGGCAGCTGTAGCAAATGCTGACAATAACTACAATACAACATTGCAAGCTGACAAAAAATCTGTCACCATCCTAGACAATGCGTCTTCTGATTCATACGCAAAAGACACCAACACTCTGGATAAAAATTTACCTAGTGTTGATCTTAATCAAAAGCAGGATCCACCAGAGTGTAAATCAAATTTAATAGTCAGTAATGTCAATGCGGAATTAACCCCAGATCTTATTACCGAGTCAGAGTTTAAATCTGATGTTAAAAAAGAAGCGAGCAAAAGAATCCACATTCCCATGGACCTCGAAGATCTTCCTCCGGTCAAATTGAAACCCGGCACGGATTTTATGAAAGAAGAACCTCGGGCGTTTGCTAACGACATCAAAGCTATCGCTGATGAAAAGACAGAGATTTGCAATACGTCGATATCAACAGACAATACCTTGGCTCCGGTGCTTGAGCCCGAGAGTAAGGAAGTGGAAGTAATTAAGTATGAAGATATTAAACAGGGTCGTAATAATATCATTGAAAAGCCGGGTAATGAAGAGGAAGTGACGGTAACGAGCATTGAAAATGTCAAATTGATGGACTTTTCTGCGAGTGATGTCAAATTAGATTATGATGACTCGGACGATTCCATGGGAATTGATAATGAGTGTGCATTTGAACCAACAGAAGAAGACCCGCTGGCTACCACCGAAGACGACGTGGCCAAACAAATAGAACTGGACAACGATTTGAAATTAAATGTACGGGTTGAGTCTGTCAATGAAGTCAAGTATGAGGGATGGAAACTTGATTCTACTGAGACATTTACGACGATGACGCCGCTGACTAAAGTGTCGAGAAAAAGACGTAATAGTGCGCATGAATCAAATTCTGATGACGGTACTGGTCGCCAGGACAATGAAGACGAAGAGGGGATGGGTGGGAAACGTATCAAGTTGAGAGGGAAGCGGACACCTGATGTTGCGCTGAGAAAATCTGTTGAAAACAGTAGGATAGAAGCGGCCAGTTCTGAAGATGAAGACGAAGCTGAAGATGACGTGAAAGCTGAACCAGCTGCGGAAGTTGAGAAAGCTGATGTTAAAGCTGCCGTAGGTGGTGATGCTGCTAAACCGCGCGTCAAAGCTAAAGCTCGTAAGCGACGGGGATTTAGATCGAAACGTCGGGCCTCGAGGCACAAAAAACCGGAACTTGCTCCGACAACTACAGAAACCCCGGCGGCTGGTGAAGACAAAACGCCGATGGAAGATAACACAGAATCGACTCCAAGTGCTCGGAAAAAACGCAAGAAAAGAAAAATGGTACTTGGGCTTGAGATTGGTATTGATATTAAACCAGAGATTCAGGCAAATGATGCTGGTGAAACACCGGTTAGACAATCTCGTAGAATTGCCCAGCTGAAGATCAAAGAGGAAGCTGATAGGCGTAGAATTGAGGAAGAGGCGCTGGGTGAATTGAAAGAGAAAAAAGATGCGTCTGATAAGAAAAAACGTAAAAAACAAAAACCAGAGAGTGAAGATGAAGTGGTGGTCAAGGAGGTTGAGAAGGAAACGAAGAAAAAGAAAAAGAGAAAGAAGAAAAAGAAGGAAGCTAAATTTAATGAAGCGAAACCTTGGCAAAGTTCTTCGGGGTCAAGTACCGAAGATGAAAATAATCATGATGAAGATGAGGATGATATTGAAGATGATATTGAGAGTGAAGGATCTCTGCTCTTTAAAAGTGACCATGAATTTTCACCCGAGAGTGATTTGGAGAAAGACCAGGAGCCTGAACCAATGCGACGAGCAAGAACTGCAAGAAAACCTGAAAGTAATGTCGAGGAAGCGGATGATGAGTATGCGTGTCAGAAATGCGGGAAAGCTGATCATCCTGAGTGGATTTTATTGTGCGATACCTGCGACAAAGGATGGCATTGCTCGTGTTTAAGACCCGCGTTGATGCTGATACCCGAAGGTGACTGGTTCTGTCCTCCCTGTCAGCACAAATTGCTTGTCAATAAATTACGCGACAGTTTGAAAAATTACGACCAGTTGGCAAAACGCCACGAGAATGAACTGCTGAGAAAAAAGAGACTGGCGTACGTGGGCATCAGTTTGGACAACGTGCTGCAAAAAGACGGCCACCGTAGTCAGAAATTGCGGCATTCACGTGACGACGACGACGACGATGACTCTGATGATGAGGATGATGACAACGACAATGACAGAGATCATCGTCGCGGTTCTTCATCCTCGTCTTCATCTTCTTCCGGATCTGGTAGCTCTGGTAGCTCAGACTCCAGTAGCGAAGAAAGCGAACCTGTCTATCAGTTACGTGAACGTCGCTGTGCTAATACTAGTTATAAATTTAATGAATACGACGACATGATCAACGCTGCTATCCAAGATGAAGTTGAAGCAGTCCAGGGTGCTGGTAATCAAGGCCGTGGCAAAGATATTTCGACGATCGTCAATGCCGAGAAGGAGGACGTGAGTGAAGAAGCATTCAACAAGAAAAATGATGACGACGATGATGATGATGACGATGATAAACAATCTGATAAAGACAGCGACAAAGATTACACTGTTGACAAGGATGAAGACATCGACGAAGATGCTGAAGAACGACGTAAAGTTGCTGCCAGAAAAATGCTCGCCAAGAAGAAACACCGGAAGCTAAATAGTCTGGATATCAGTAGCGAAGATGACCCAGAGAGTGACGAAGACTTCAAGGGCAGTGACAGTGATGAAGAAGAAGACTATGAAGACCAAATGGATTCTTCTGATGACAGCTCATTCACTGCCTCACGTAGACGCGGTGGTAAGAAAAATCATCGCCCGGTACGAAGATCCACCAGGGCAGCGCGTAAAACTCGCTATGACGAAGATTTTATTAATGACGACAGTGATGACTCCGGTCGTCCGAAACGTAAAAAATCCAAGTCCACGTGGGATGACGAGTCTGAGAGTGAGGAGAGTGACAATTCGTGGCGTAGTAGAAAGAAGAAGAGCAAATCTTCGTCGTTTGCTAAATTAAAAACTTTGTCAAGAAGTAAAGCGAAGAAAAAGAAGAAGAGGAAACGTATTATTGAGCCGGAAAATAAGAGCGATGATGATAATGACAATGACAATGAAAATGATAACGATAATGATAATGACAATGACAATGACAATGGTAATGAAAATGAGACCAATAATGATAACAATGAAAATGAAACTGAAATGGTTGTCGCTAATGAAGCAGTCAGTGAAAATGCAGTTGAAAATAAACCTGACCAACCGGTTGAAGAAGAGGAAGAAGAAGAAGATGAGGAAGAGGATGAGGAAGAAGAAGAAGAAGAAGAAGAGGAGGAAGAAGAAGAGAAAGAACAAGCAGATGAAGAAATGGAACAAGACGAGCCTGTTCAACCTGCCCCTATTGTTGAACCTATTGTTGAACAAACTCTGCCGGTACAACCTCCCGCTGCTATTCCTGTTGCTACTGAAGTGACACCTGTTCCTATCGCTCCTGTAACTGCGGCTCCTGTTTACGATGACAGCAAGGAGATGGTTGTTGATGAACTCAAAGAAGAAAATCATCATGTCCCGCAGCACCAGGTACCTGAAGTAGCAAAGCCTGAATTTACCGCCGAATATCCGGTTCAAGTACAACAGCAACAACAACAAATTCAAATACAACAACAACAGCCAGCACTAACTGACCAAGAAATGGACAAGAAAGAGAAGAAGAGACAGAAGAAAAGTGGAATTAGAAGGAAAATTATTTATGGCGGTTTACCTGACGATAGACCTCAGCAGGAGGAAGAGGAACCGCTTGGCAGACGCACTCGAGGACGGAAAATTAACTATCAAGTTGACATCATTATGTCTGACAGCGAAGAGGTAATTTTTGTTAAATTCAAAATTTGAGTTGATAAATTCAAAAAATTTTTGATAACATCATTTTTTTTTTTTTTTTTTTGTTTTAGGAGTTGAAAAAAGCGCTGAGGAAAACTGAAGAGAGTGAAGACGAATTTCTAGTACACGACAATGACGATTTGCGTGACAATGACGACAAAGATTCGGATTCAGGTATAATTTATTTTAAAATTAATTTTTTTGATAAATTATCAATGGATACTTTACGGAGGATCGTTTATTATTTTTACAGGTGACATTTATTCGCCAAAGAAAGATGGGCCTAAAGGAAAGAATAAATCTCCCAAGAATCGTAGATCTAAAAAGAGTCCAGCTTCAAGAAAGGGACTGATTGATAATGGAGAGCCTAAACAGAGGAAAAAACCAGGACCTAAACCAGGCAGTAAAAATAAACCTCGACCGTCATTGCCTGGAATGATGTCTACTTTAGAAGGTAATTATTTTTTTATTTCTCAGATAATTTTTAGCTGACATTTACATTTTTTTTCTTTTCAAATATTTCCCTTTTTCTTCGGTTTACAAATAAAACATCTATTAAATTTATCAATTAAATATAAAATTAAGGGCAAGTTTTTCAAACCGGGATTATTTTTATCCAGGTTTAAATTAATATTTTTAGTATATCTATATAATAATAATATATATATTTACATACCAGCAATAATTTAAACCCGGATTAAAAGTAAACCCGGTTTGAAATAAATATTACACAGTATATTTACTTTGCACACCTAAACCATCAAGCCTCAGGTGTGCTCTGACGACTTCAACTTCTAAGGTTGATAAATTAGGAATTTTAAAAACATAATTATTGACTGAGGCACCACGTGCATCAATCGCTACATTTTTTTTAACAAACTTGAATAAATAATAAAACTTTCAGTCTCTTTATTTTTTTAAAAACAAGTTTAAAAATCTACGCGCATAATTTTACTTTTACATGACTGAAGTTTGATACCAATTATTTTTAATTGATTGTAAAATTGCGCGTATCCTGGATGCCTTTGTTTTGGGTGTAATCCGGTAGCTTTCGGTTGTTTTGTATATTTTTAAAACAAATAAAGATTTTAAAGCAGTCATTTATCTCTGAACTTTGGTGGAATTTTATGATCAGTGATTTGTTTATAAAAAAAAATAATTAATTATTAATTATTTAAATTTATTTATTGAGTACACGTGTGTTAGTTTAATTTATTTGGTTAAATATAGTTTAGTTTATTGTTTTTATTTTTATACAAATATGTGATCTTTTATGTTGATTTTGTCAATAAGTTGTCTTGTTTTCTTTTGTTTTTGTCATTTACGCAAAATAAGTGATCGTGATTTTAATTTCCGGACAATTGATTTTAATTTATGGATATAGGTTATTTTTTTTTATTTATAATGAGTTTATTTTATTTTATTATTATTAATTATTATATTTATTTTGTTAATTAGGTGGCGTGATGGGAGACGTTCCTGAAGGTTCGTTGACCGGGTTGGGATCTGCCGACCTGGCGGATCTCGACGAGGAGCAGCTCGAGCAGATGATGATGGAGGACGAGGAGTACGGAAGACGTCAGCTTGAGCTCGCGGCGATTGAGATTGCAAAGAACAAGAAAAAAGAAGAGCGGGAAGCTAAAAAACTTGAGAAAGCGCGACTGAAAGCACTGGAGATTCTTGCTGCTGAACAACAGCGAGATCCCAATACACTGGAGGGTCCTGATGGCGAAGCTCCGAAGAAAAAGAAACGAGGGCGCCGTAGTAAAGCTGAGATACTTGCTGAGCAGATGCGACGTGACAGCATGGGAGCTGCTGGTGGTTTACCACCAATGGATCCAAATATACCGATGACTGTTAATCCAGCACTGGGACAAGCTTTGCCTCCAGATGTGATGATGCCCGAGATGGAGCGACCAGTCGAGAGTCATTTACCGCTCATAACTGGACCTGATGGACAGCTGTTCAATCCTGATGGATCACTGGTGAAGCCTAAGAGACGTGGTCGGGGTAAAGGTAAAAAGACCCTAGCGATGGAGGCCGCGCGAGCTGCTGAGGCTGCCGCAAAGGCTGCCGAAGCTGCTGGGCTTAGTTTGAGCGGTGATTCTGAATTAAAAGATGATATTCCTAATGTTCTTCCTACACCAGGCAGCAGCACATCTGGCTCAGCGCCCTCAACACCACCAGCAAGTGCTGTTTCATCTCAAGGTCTACCAGTAACACAATCAAATCCATCATCAGTCTATTCCCAATTGCCACCAAGTCAACAGTCTTCCGTGATCACGCGAATGCTTCAATCCCAGCCAGTATCTAATTCACCACAATCCTTCACTGCAGCTGCTGCTGCTATGGGACAAAAGTACTTTGGAGTACCAAATACAACTGGTCCAATGATGCCTAATCCACGTTCCAGTTATGACATGTCACCACGTGGTAGGATACCTTCGCCTTACAGTACTAGGCAACCAGGACAACCGGTAATGCCACCGCATTTCGCAGCTGTGAGATCGGGAAACCCGCCACCGATCATGAGAATGCGAGTACCTGGACCGGCTCAACTTTACCACACACCCCATCATCCAATGGATCCGTCACCATCCGGAGGCGGGCCTATTTCAATCAGCAGCCGTGATCGCGCATCACCATTGGGACCTGGTCCAGCAATGATTTCAGCTTCCGGTAGTCCACTTGGTAAAGGCGGTCCTACACCTCCACCTTATGTACGAAGTGGCCCACCACTGTCCCGATTCTCTGACACGCCTCAGCTCGGTCCGAGACATCAGTTACCACCATTTACAAGTGCCTCGGCAGCGAATCACAGTCTGCAACAGCCATCACCGCCACCGAATCGACCACCAGGTAATTTTTCACCGTATCATCCTCAGCCACCGCCCAACTATCACTACGGAGCTTATCCACCGCCAGCTCCTATGACCACTGCCGATGACGCAGCAGCTTATCAAGGATCTCCCTACTCAGCCGAGCATTTTTCAACATCTACTGAAAATCCACCGCCACCACCGCCGACTATTCAAGCGCCACCTGCGCCTCAGTCTTCACAACCACCAGCACCACCGCCACCTCATTCTACGGAGCCGGCTCACGCCCACGCGCATCCTGTGCCCCATGGACCGGCTCACGGTGGACCTGGTCCAGGTCCTGGACACCCCACTGGTCATCCTCCGGGTCATCCCGGGCACCCGCCCGGCCATCCTGGACACCCTCCAGGTCATCCCGGACATGGAAAATACGACGAAGAAGGTACTGGTGAATTTGGCGGCCTAGTTTCTTATTTCAGTAGCCAACGGGAGGACGATCTCGACTCGTAGCATGAGTGAGTTCTTGGCCAACCTTAAATCTTTTTCTTATCCAAAAGATTTAATTATTATTAGCGAACTCATCATTACTTTTATTACAACTCAACTAAATACTGTCCTCTGACTTGATATCGTATTTGAATTATATTTTATCACACCAACGAATTCATTTTAATGCGTGAAAATTTATACTGATTAATTTTTATTATAAATTACTAAGTGCCATTGGATTTATTAGTAATTAAAAAATTAATCAATCAATCAATTTACTATC
This sequence comes from Microplitis deprimator, assembly GCA_964016945.1. Taxonomy (NCBI): domain Eukaryota; kingdom Metazoa; phylum Arthropoda; class Insecta; order Hymenoptera; family Braconidae; genus Microplitis; species Microplitis deprimator. Next base: position 3,541,562 of record OZ024711.1, on the reverse strand, counting down.
GAGACAGTCGAGGATGAGTTCAAGGTTGGCCAAGTCGACTTATTAAGTTCGAAAAAAATTTTTTTTTTTTTTTAATTAATCAACAAATTAATTTTTATACATCAGATTATTGTCTCTAAATTTATTTAATTATTTTTCTTTTTTACAAACAAAAATTGTGGGCACTCGCAATATCTATTGACCGAAATGATAATTTTTTAAATTTGGTTGTGCTATCGGTCAGTTAAATTTATAAATTAAAATATAACTAAAGAGTTTTAAATTTAACTGCTTAAAATCCTGATAATTTTCTAAGCCGGTGTTTTTTTTTTATGTACATATTGTAAATATAAATATAAAAGAAGAAACAAATAATAACAATTAGATTCTATATTACATGTATTATATATTAAACAGTCACGTAAAAACAAAAAAATAAATAAATAATAATAATAATAATAATAATAATTATCTAAGTTAGTGCAAAGGGCACAAATGTAATATTTAAAAATATAATAAATTTTTAAAAAATATAATTAATTAAATAAAATAAAATACGGCATCTGAATCTTGATATATATTAAGACTAATACCATTTTATTTATAATTATAAAGAAAAATAAATAAATAATGAATTTATATATTAGAATTATCTATTGTATTTTACAAATTTTACTTCGTAATTAATCTATATAAAGATAAATTAATAAATAAAATATAGTTATATATTATTATTATTATTATTTGGTTGTTAATTAAAAATGAGTCATACAAAGAGAATCATTTGAAAGTTCAAAGCATTTTTATATTCCGTAAAAAAAAATATAATTATATAAAAAAAAAAAAATAATAAATTTAATTGTGAATCGTGTGTACAGCGATGAGAAAATTAAAAGTAAATGATCTCCTAATTAAGTAAAGAAGATAAATAAAAATAAATTAGATAAAATTATAATTTAAGGAATTGAATGATTTGTTCTTTCAATAATCCTTTGATTTAAGGATAATGATGTGCCCTAAAGAGACTCATTTTGTTGACGAACCAGCAAACCGATGATTGGTATGCACGGAAATAAATATTATCTATTTAGTTATTACTCGTATACTATATATATATATATATATATAAATAAATGATTAATGAAATAATAAAAGTTGAAAAAAAAAAAAAAAATAAACGAAAGATATTAATAAAGTAAATAATAATAATAATAATAATAATTAAAAATTAGGATTAGCAGCTTGGGATAGTTTACTTTTATTAATTTACAATGAAATCACGATTTAATATAAATATTAAAATAAATAAATAAATTTATTGTCTAAAACACGATGTAATCATGATTTAAAATTTATTATTTTATTACTTTTTACACCTGTAAGATTGTACTCTTAATAAAGAAAAAATAATAAATAATTAAAAAAAAAAAAATAGATTAAATGTGTCTTCGGGTTCAAATTTCGCGCTTTGGGAGTCGTAATTATTTGAATTTTTTCTTAATATTTTCAAACTATGACTCGCTCTTGTTTATAATTATAATTATAATTACAATTGTTTTATATTTAAATATGATTATATATTTATATTTTTGCGATTGATTGAGGCAGTCTTTTTATACCGGAAATAACTAATGCCTTCCTGCTTAATGTTCCTGAAGCGCATTGATCTGTGAGTAGTTTATTAAAAAAAGTAAATAAATAATTAAATATGAAATTTAATTATTAATTAATATATTTAAGTAAAGTTTTAAATAAAACCAGTGGTTCTGTTTTATTTTTTTGACGATCAATTTGGGATAAATAATTTAAATCGATATTGCTATTATAATATATAAATATATTACATGTTGTAGGCTAATTATAAATGTTTTATAATAAAAAATTAATACTGAATTATTTATATTTATTTTTATTTACTTATACTTTGATTATTATTTTAGTTATTTTATTTATTTTTAATTAATGTGTCTTTCAAAATAAACACTCATGTATTAAATAATTTCAAGTGTAAAATTTCAATGGTAAATTTTGCTGAGGATTCATAACATAGCTTGAGTAAGTATATTTAAATATATATGAGTCCTGGAGAGGGGATGAGTTGGCCAATAGGAAGCGCAGAGTGAATTTTATCCGTGCAGTTGAAACTTGAAAATTTAACGGCAGTGTCTAGTGAGTAAATATATATGATATTTTATATTTTATTTACGTTTCTTTAGTGAATTATAATTAATTAATTAATTTAATAAAGCATTAAATTGTTAAAACGAAGTGAGTAATTGAGGTTAGAAGTGAGGAAAAAGTTTAAGGCGATTCTCAGACAGTGCCTCCATTTTAAAAATTTTTAATGACAACTTATGAGCATATCAAAATTTTATCATTTGATTAAAAAAATATTAAAGTATTAATTGATAAAAGGACAGTTTCGCTGATAGAATTTTAAAAAATTATTTGAAGTTGATATTAATTGGGAGAGAAACGAAATTTGGGAAATTAATTTAAATAAAATCATGTCAATTTCAAAATTCGAATTTTAAAGTTTTGTAGGCTAAAATTTATTTAATAAATTTTGTTTGACTCCTAATTGATGACAACTGTGAGTAATTTTTTTTAAATTTTATATTTTGGCAAAATTGCAACATCGTTGTCCTTTTTTTAATTAAGATGCAATTTTTTTTTTTACTTAATGAAATTTTAATACGGTTGACAGTTGGAAGTCATTTAATATTTTTAAAAAGTGGGGGTCATTGATTGAGAATGCCCTTAATGATAAAGGAAAATTTGAAAATGAGCTTAATAAGTGTAATTAAAAAATGGCGTTTGTTAAATAAAATCAAAGGTAAAAATTAAGTGAAAAGTTTGTAAAGTATAATTAGATAAATTAATACTGATGATTCTTAATGATAATAAAGATTATAGATAATATTTTTATGATACTGAAGTTAGCCGACATCTAATTATTTTTGAATTTTTTTTAAAGCTAAATTATTAAAAGAAAAAAAAAATATTTGAAAAAATTGCTTTGTAGGTTTTAAAATTTTCTACATGTGCAATTTTTTATCTTTTATTTTTTTGTAATCAGTTTGTTGCAAAAAAAATCAAAAAATTGTTAATTTTCTGTTAACTTCAGTGTCGTATATTTTTGAACATATAGAAATTTCTTGGGACTTTTTGAACAGAGCTTTAATTAATACTTAAGCGATTTCAATAAAATTTTTAACAAAGTTACATAATATGTCAATAATTTTTATTAAATTATGGATACTTTCTATTTCCAACAAATTAGAAATCAAATTTATATAAAAATTCTAACAAATATCGATAAAATATAATTAGTAACTCATTTTTATTTAAAAAATAACGATTTGGCTTTAAGGCTACTCCGAACTAATCGAATTTATGAATTTTTCTTTTCTTTTAATTTATCATTAAATTTTATTGCAGCTTCCGAGAAAATATGCACAAGACGAACTTTTTCGCAAGATCTTAATCATCTGAGTCACATAATTATTAAAGTCGTAATTAGAAAAGCAAAATTCGGTGAGTACTGCCCAGTCTTCATGAAATTTGAATTTTCATTCAGTTCAAATTTCCTATTCATCGGTAATACGTTCTAGCAAATAATCAATGCCCAAGTTATCAATAGACCATAAAAAATAAATTATCCATTCTATCCAACAACGGAATCTCTTCTCAACCGATTATTTTTTACCGTCGGTATTAAAGTACTCCCCCATACTTTCTCCTCTTCCAATCCTGGGGTTCACCAGAAATTATCAACCAAAAACTGAACAGCTAAATTATCTAAGTGCATTTCTTTACTTAAAAACAAAACCAAAAAAATATATACTGATTGAGTTATAAATATTTATAATTACTCAGAGAATTAAAATTAATAATCATGAAAATGAATTTCTATAAGTTTAAAACTTTAACTAAGCCCACGATTTCCAACGAAACGCGCATTATTATCACCGTCTTTTTCACCGGAATCGACAACGAGTTTGGTTTTATCGCTGGAATGTTAAAAGGCCACCTCTTGGTCAACATTAAATTTATTCGAATTAAAACGCTGCAGTGCGGCAAGTTGACTCTCTTAAGATAAGCCGAGCCTCAGTCGTGGTTGCAAAGCGGTCTGTCCGCTGATCAGGCCCCGGCAATCATCCCGACTTGTGTATGTGTGTAACTCGTAGCAATATATATCCAAACAAGGTTTCAGCTTTTTGTCTTCCAGCTCTTCTACAGCCAAGTAAACTTGGCCCCTTGTTGCTCCTCCTTTAACTCTTTCTGCCGTTGCTTCAGTTGTAGTTGTAGATGTATATTGGCTATAGAGTTGGTTTATGCAGACACTTTATGCCCCCGATTGCGGACAACACCAGAACGCTCTCAGGTCTCAACCCAGTCCACAAATACTTTGTCAGCAGACTTAACTCAGCAGCAACACCGTTCTTAGCTCAACTCACAATGCCCTTAGCTCCGCATGCACCGAAACAACTTTTAAAAATCTTGTTTAATTTAAATTCAGATCAGTCCCGCGCATATTTTACTTTTATCAAACCATAAACCGCCACCGCCTGTACCATCTCCGTCATTTAAAATACATTTATAATTAAAAAATACACTGATTGAAGCAAAAATAACAAACCGCAACAATAAATAATAGTAAATAACTTTGTCATTCGGTATTTTATTTTGCTTTTAGCGTTTATTTAAATTATATCCCTCTGAAATGGAGCTTTAATAGGGGATAAACGTTTTATAGATAATTTTGTAAACGCAGTTAAACGAATAAATTATACGTTTTGTACAGAACCGACATTTGTAAGTATATATCTTATATATATATTGGGTAGATACAAAGCAACGATAGTTTTTTTGCATGCATCCAAGTCTTGGTTGTATTCAAACAAACGCACGCGTGTATGTACATACCCGTGAATGTATCTGATAAATGTGGTTTTGTGTCTCAAGTATAGAAATAGAATCGGACAATGTATTTACGATTTGATTGCAGTGACTGAGGTCAAGAGTCACGACAAATTATTATATCGATGGCTATGAGAACACAACTGAGTGGTGATTGCGGATAATAACTAATAATAGGCCTCTCGATCTTCCACAGTTTATCCATACATACATACATACATACATACATATATATGTGTGTATATATATGTATATACTCAAGCTTAATATACTAAGGAAGAGGACGGAACAGCTTGCCGTAAAATAACCAAAGGGCGCCGAGTCAATTTCTCGATTCAAATCATTATTTATCCGTTTTTGTTATTACATATCCCTCAATCCGCGGTAATAAAATCATCCGGCTCTTCGAGTATCAATACAAATAAATACGCAGCCTTATATCCTACTTTATTTATACATGTATATATTTGCATAAAAGTTTATGCAGATACATATTAAATTCAAAGGAAATACTCGGGGAAAAATATTTCAGGTAATAACTAATGACGCCGGGGTTCATATCTTGTATATGTGCACGAGTTTAAATTATCATTTAAATGTTGCATTACATCTATTACATTTAACTAATGATGTATATTTATATATATAAGAGAGAATACTCATCTTATTTCTGTCTCAATCTTATATTCCAAGATGGCCGGCTGCACGCGGAGGCTGGCTCAAAAAAACGATGAGCGTAATAACGTAGTATCGCTAATGGTTGAGCAATTTTCAGCGGATACTAATGCGCTCTTTCAGCTCTATACGTTTCGTCCCTTTTTCGTTTTCTTTGCTCCCTTTTGTTTTTTCTCTTCTCATCCTCCCTTTGCTCCTTTGCGTCTCGGTCTCTCTCAACACCTATTTCTTCCATCACATGCATCATATTATACGTTGGCTAAACCGTCTCATCCTCATCCCCAGCACCCGTTACCGCGCCATCAAAACGCAAACCCTTTCCACTTAAATGAAAAATTAAAACCTTTTTTCTCAGTAACCCCAAGCGAGATGGACACCATCGATATTATTATATTTTAATGGCCTTTAAATTTTGTATCGCACAGTATTACATTATTGCGCCGTATTGCTTCTTATAATAATCCTTAGTCTTCGTCTCTCCTCTCCTCTCGACTCAATCGCAATCATATACTTGATGCAAATAATAATATATTACTCACTTATACACTGGCACACTCATATCCATCGTAACTCACATGTGCATTTTACAAATTATAAAAGATTGTCAATTATTCAGCTGGATAATTCAATCAAATTATTATTGCGTTTTTTTATCCTCTACCCATTTATTTACGTCTGTAATCGGGTGTTTTATTTAGTTTTTATTAATATTTTAATAATTTATCCCAATCCTCTCGTCAATTTAATTTGAAATTTTATGTCAAACATATTTTTATACATTTCTCAATTCTTTACTAAAAACCACCCAAAAATATTTCATACCACACAGAAAAAAAATTTACTGCCGCAAGAAATATTTTGCATCAGGAATTGAAAGCAAAAAATTTCTTAGGAATAGAAAAAATTTGCCCTCAATTCAAAATAAGAAAAATTTCTGGGGACAAGTAAAAATTTTCTTAGTGCGCGAAAAATTTTTTGAATCAAGAAATCATTTTTTTCTGTTAGTAATTTTTGTCCCAAAATAGACATTACTTTTATTACTGCTGTTTTTTTATGACTCATAAAAATTAATGTATTTATTTTTTAAAACAAACGCGCTCGGAAATTTCCTATTCCCGACTAAAATTACTAAAGAACTATCAAATTTATTATAATAACCCTAAAAAAAATTTTTTTCATTATTTCCCTATCTGACAGCCGTCTAAATAGTGACTTTTATCGACGTGGAATTCTTAATCTTCGGTCTTACAATCTTGTTGATTATTAAACTCTCCCTTGTTTCAGGTCCTGGTTATTGCACCTGGTCATTGTGGTTATCGTCGGCATGAATAGCCGGTACAAATGAGTTTAAAATTACGCGGAAGTTGGTAACTCTAGATACATATCTCGATATATCATTTCGGTAAGTTTTTTTTTTTTTATTATTATTATTATTAATACTGATATTATATATATATACATATGTAGACTGATAATGATACCCGTTATTTTCCAAAACATAATTCAAACCGGTGACTTTATTTATTCAAATAATTTTTTCTGTCGCTGGTTATTTTATCGTTGATAAAAAATTTATAAAAATTTAAACCTCTGCTTACACAAGTTGGTATTATCACTGTTACTGTGTACTTATATTTTAAATAACTATTTATGAAAAAATTAAACCACATACTGCATATATTCGTATCGAGCCTCGCCCCGTTCCGTAACTTGATTTGGATTTACAACAATTACCCTCCCTATTATACCTCGCAATTTAAATAATAATTCTCCCGCCAACGATCATTATTTTATACACTCGTTCCAGAATATAATAGGATAATTATTATTTTATTATTCGTCGGGGAGTTGCCGAATAATCGCAAATCAAAGATATTCTGCGCCCTATTTTTCATCATCTAAATATTTAAATATCATTTCCTAAATATTTTAAAATCCCGAAACCGCTCGTGGAAATTTAATCAACCTGCTGAAAATAGCAGACATTTTTTTAATTTATTTATAATTTGAAGCCATTAATCGATTTTTAATTTAGTATCGATAACTTCATTTTCTTTATCGCTATAAATAATCCTGACAATTATGTCATTTGAATATAATTAAGCTTGAAACATAATTATTATTATTGTCATTTTATACGCTCGCTGTTGGAAGTTAATCAAAGTCAATAAATTTGATGCTTTCAATCCGTTAAATTTTTTAAAATAATCTGGTTATTTAATCAACATCCAACGGTGCTATAAATCGTCACAATAATTATTTACTGTAAATAATTGGGTTTACATAATCATCCAAAAATGAACTGTAATAATCAAAGCTTAACAAGTAACTAATGAAAAAATAATTGATCAAAAATTTACGATTTTAAATTGAAATTTTGCTATCATTATTTTCAGACATTTATAATCGATAGTCAAATGATAAAATTTATACTCTATACATTTAAATATGTCATTTAAATTAAGATAAGAGATTTGATTATCGACACTTTATTTTATTTTATTATCTTCTCAACTTCCTTTAGTATTTTTGAAAGTTATACACTATAAAAAATAATGGAGTGAACGCGGAGTAAATCCGGAATGGAAGCAGAGTAACTCCGGAGTAAATGCGAAGCGGATAACTATTTATTTAATTTATTCAATCCTCGGAGTGAAATTTACTCCGAAGGGGAGTTTAATTAAATATTAAAACTCCGGTTCGAAGTAAAATTTACTCCTAAAAGAGTTGTATTTATATGAAAACTCCAAATCAGAGTTTAATAAACATCCAGTTCACTCCAAAATCATTCAGCTAAAAAAAGCAAACTCCCTATTTACTCTGTATGCGGAGTGATTTTTTTTCTCAAGCTCCGGAACTCCGAGTGAAGGAGTGAATTGGAACTAAAATAAAATAAAAAGTTATGTTAAATTTTACTAAAAATCTATTTATTTAAATTTCTTCACTTCTTGATAAATTTTTTTCAATAAGTATAAGAATGAAAATGAATATTATTTTTAATTATTCAAATCTTCGCTAATTAAATTAAAATATTTTGGTGCACAGAAAAAAAAGAGTTCTTGGCTCAAGAAAATTTTTTCTCGCTCTGAGAAAATTTTCGTTTTCAATTCATGATGCAAAAAATTTCTTAGGGCAAGTAAAAATTTTCTCAGGACGAGAAAAAAATTTCTGGAGCCAAGAAATTATTTTTTTCTGTGTGGCATGTAAAGAAAAAAAAAATTTGAGAGTAAATTTTAAAGGAGGTTGAAGATGGGAATGGGCATTTTACCCTAAATTAGTAATTAATAATTAAAAAAGTGTAATGAAAATAATAAAATAATAATTTAACGAATATAAACTTTTGTCTAAATTGCTAGACTACAGTCGAGTAATATAAGAAACGAGGATCCATTCCAGAGCTTCGTTTACTTATCTACCTTGATCCGGAATTGCGCACTAACAAAATCACTCCCGAGGTACTCTTTAAGTGGCGCGACTCGAGCGCAAGCGCTTCTTGTTCATTTTACTACTCACTACTTACTTTAATACAATAATAACAATAACAACAGCAACAATATTTTATCCTTGCATTTATACCCGAGTTCATGAGTACCAGCGCGTGAAAAATCAGCTCAGCATCAGGCTACGAAAAAATAAATGAGCTCGTTCCCATGCATACGAATCACTCATTTGGATAACCAGCCTATAATTTTCATTTTAAATAAATATTTAAATGTTGAGATTTACTTTTTTCAGTTTCAATTGAGTTCGCTAGTCCAAATGGGTTTAGAAAGCTGACCAATCAATTGTAGCATCGACAAAAAACAAAATCGGATATTTTTGGTATCCGAGCGCTTCGTTAATTTAAAATTAAAGATCATCGTTGATGTTGATGCTGATGCTGATGCTGAGTTTAAATCGGATAATATTATTACCAAAAATACCAAGGGTCTCTATAGTAAACCGCGATACTGAGATTAAACCATGGAGGTGCAATTTTGATCCAAGAGAACCTGATTGGTCAGTAGGGTCTCGAACGGCAGAGGCGGAGCGACCGTAATGAGTTTCTAGCTGGAACCCCTCGTCCCGTTCAACGTCGCTGCTCACCTCACTCTATCAGAGTAAGAGTGCACGGTACTCTTATATCTTTATATTTTTATATACAGATCTACATGCACACTTGCTGGTTAGTCGGTTTGAAACGTCAGCCTACATTCAACTCTTGAACTTTTTCTTTTCTCAAGACCAAATTTAATGAGGTACTTTATTTGATGGTTATAGACCGTGGAAAAATTTATTGTGATGAGATGAAAAGTTTAACATCATCTCGTATTATTCCAGCCTGGTACCCGTAATATTGTTTATTTAATTTGTTTTTTTAATTTAAATTCAAGTCCTCAGTTAATCTAGTAGTTTCGTCACTTGTTGACGCTCACCGAGGCCTTGAATTATTTAATGAGAGAATGTCTGGCTGTACACCCTTATATACATCTTAGCTAGCCTAATACCAATGACTTGTCGTGTCGTCACTGTATTTTGTCTCCACTCATCTTAAATACTTTATAAAGACACACATGTCTTGAGCTACTCATCTTGTCTTTTCACGTTTAACCACTTACTTATGTGGTCATATTTAAAATACTGTGGTTATACATGTGGTTTTTATTCATACACTAGTCACGAAAAAATATTTTTCATTTATTTATTACATCAATATCATTGCGCTTTATTTAATTATTTACCACAGTAATTAGTTTGTTTTTTTACTTTCGTTTGGTGACCAAGCAGAGGAATAAGAAATAAAAATGTTTTTTTTTTTTTTTTATATTAAAAAATACTCCGAGAGGAATCGAACCGCTGACCCCTGGGTTACTGGAAATTTTCTCTGCTGTCGTAGTCTAGACATTTAATAAATTAATTGAGTACTTTGATAGAGTAATTATTTAATTAATGGAGAATAAAAATAATATTGAGTAGATCGAGGGTTAAAAATAAAATTAGATGTAATTTGTTTAAATTTTAATGGGTAAAGTGTGTAATGTAATAGACGAAGAGTAATTGTGCGAATATATATTATCAGTAATACAAAAGAGAGTGTGAGTAGTAGATTGCGGGAATATAAGAGGGGGTTGGAGTGAGTTTGAAGGGGGTTGACCCTAATCGCGTTAGTTTCCGCGCGTAGACTCGTGTGTTGGTTCTAATCCCATCTCTTTTGGAGCCGACTCCTGGCAATTGAGGTGTCTTTGTCCCTTTTTCATTGTTTTCATTCCTTTTGGGGTCTTCTTCTAACAACATCTTGCTCTCTGGTCACGTATATCCGTAAAACAAAGGAAACATTGAGGTATATGCGCCTCAATATTTAATCTCTCATTATTGGCAGGGGCTTTGTGGTCAAGCTTTTCAGACAATTGGCAGTTTTAGTGCCCACTCTACAGACTTTACAGCCAACACATTTTGCGGTTTAAATAACTCAGATGGATTTCATATTATAAATATAATATATGCTAATTATTTCATGCTTCACTACATCATTTAGGATACTATAAAAAATAATAATAACTGATTAACAAAATAAATATACTGTGAAAAAATCGGGAGTGAATTCGAAGTGATTACCGATTTTATTTCAATCTGAATTCACTGTCTCTCAGAGTTTTTTAAAAATCACTTCGCATACGGAGTAAATAGGGAGTTTTTTTTAGCAGAGTGATTTCGGAGTGACTTGAATTTTATTTCACTCGATTCGGAGTTTGAATATTAAAATAAACTCCCCTTCGGAATGAATTTCACTCCGCGAAATTAAATAATTAATCATCCGCTCCGCATTTATTTTGAATTAACTCCGGATTCAATCCGCAAATTTTTACGAGTGTGAAAGTAACAGACATCAGACAAATTTTAAATTGTAAATAAATAGAGTAAAAAATTAAAAAAATAATATTTATAAAAAATGCACTTATTAATTTAAAAATTTTTTAAATGTGTATTTTTTTTAAATTTTATTTTATTAATTATTTACTCTATTTATTATTAATTTTAAATTTGTCTGATGTCTGCTGCATTCGAACTCGTAAATTTTTAGTCTTACTAACACTCGGGACAAAATAAACTCGACAAAGTTAAAAAACAAATACAGTAAATTTTCTTTGAAAAAATCACTGCCGGCTAAAAGTTTGACTTTGACAAATTCCGTCATCAGTAACGAGACCTTTTCATGCTGTACGTAATGAAAAAAATGGCTGGCATATATCCCTTGAGGTCATAAAAAAATTATTAAACTATTTAGTTACATTTTATAAATAATTCATTAAGTGTTTTATTAAAGTTATAATTATAATTAAAATAAAAATAAAAATATAATTACACTGTTTCTTACAAATAATGATGTAGGCTTCATTTAATATAATTTATGCGCGGATGTGTAGTAATTAAAGAAAAAAAAATTTTAATTAGACTAAAATAATTGTAGACTGGATGTAGATGCAGATGTAAATAGTGTAAGATAGAGTATGAATTAAATAGAATTTAATAATAGTCTGAGCATGTGTCGGCACAACTACTAGTCGGTAGGTAAAGAGCCGGAGCACGAATCTGGTTAATGTCGAAGCGTAACCACTTAGAGTATTGGTGTTTGATTTATATTTCTGTTGTCCAAGGGTCGCCTAGGGAGTATCAAACTAGTACAACCCCATGCCATTTTTGGTGCTCTATTGTATTTCTATTAACTTGAGAATACGCCACTTGTTATATTATTTAGTTATTGTTGGGGCTATATCGTATTTTTATATTTTCCCCTGACTATTGATTTAGTTTTCAGGCGTGAGATAAATTTAAATAAATAAATAAATATACACGGAGAAATTTTTCTTGATTGAAATTTTATGGTGTCATAGTAAATTCGGACTATTCTGCCCACCTGCAGAAATTGAAATAAACACATGCAAAAATTACTATGGCATAGTAAAATTTTCAATGCTTACAGTAATTTGTGATGTTATCATTGAAAATTTAACTACACTTAGAAAATTAAGTGATTGTGTTTATTATGCTAAATTTTTAATTCCAATCATCTAGAATAATTGGAACGTTTATCAATGCAAAAATAGTTAGTGTTGTAATTTTTTTTAATAGAATTAATAATTATTGGATGATAACTTCTGCAATAAATTTCGTAACATTTACTGTCAGGATAGTAACAGTTACCATCAGGATAATAACAGTTACTATCAGGATGGTAATATTTACTATCAGGATGGTAACAATTATAATTTCTGATGGTAACTGTTACCATCTGGATTGTAAATATAACTATTTAGAATAATTATAATAATTAACTCTAGTTAACATACGGGATTGTAATAATTATCATAAATCTGGTGAATATTACAATCTAGATGATTTATACAATCATCTAGATAATATTTACTACTATCTGATTGATGGTAGAAATTTTTACCATAAATAGATAGTAACTCCTATTATTTAATTTTCTGAGTGTATGGCCACAGTAATTTTTGCATGTGTTTATTTAAATTTCCATCAAGTGGCCAACATGGTCTGGTTTACTATGACATCATAGAATTTCCAGCAAAAAAAAATTTTCCATGTATATATCAAATAGTTATTTAATTTTCGTTGAAAACGAATTGTTAAATAAAGTTTTTTATTTCTTGTCTTGGTTAATTTAACACCCAGAATTCTAAATCCTTGTGATAGTCGGCCATAAATTTAAACAACAGATTAATTTAGAGCTTACAAATATTATTTATGCCTTTCGGGGTAACCACTGTACTATTAGCATTATCAGCGGAAAGTTTATTTCAAGTTTATTGCGAATATAAAATAATAAGTCAACAGTCAACAGTCGAGACACGGTTGGAAGTAACGTTCATTTGAATGTATTGAAAAAAAAAAGTCAAAAAAGTAAATAATTAAGTTCGAATGAGATTCGCGTTAAAAAAAATATATATTATGTATTATAAAAGGTTTCTGTTAAAGAGGGACAGAGAGGGGAGTAAAAATAAAAATTTCAATAAAGTTGAAACTGTTATATCCAGCAGAAGCAAAAGAGATGAACAACTGCCGGGGATAATGGTTACGAAGTAGTTGGGGTATAACTTAGTTCTCCCTTCTGCCCTTCAGATCCTCGGGATGAGAAACAAGACCTGCTGCTGCCTAAGAGAATTAAATATTCTTTTATCTTCTTGAAGTCGTTTTACGACGTTATATTCTGTGCTGAGAATTTGTGTGCGTTAATCAATCAAAAAATCATGAACCGACAAATTAAAAAATATTCTTCGTTAAATTTAACTACTTTGCTGGAAAAATTATTACTTATCTTACAGTATTTAATCCTGTAATTGTTTACACTTCAAGTACAAGTAAACATTATAATTTTTATTACTGATATTAAATTAATTTTTTTTTTTTATTTACAAGCAGAAAATTTTTTAAAAGTTTGGTAGCATAAGAACATAAATATGTACTGTATGTATATAAAGTTCCATTTTTAATGAGCGGTCATCAGTAAAAATTTAGATTTTGGTTAAATTTCCAAGGCAATTATTGATTTTTAATTAAAATTTCACGCCTAAAAATTTGGAATTTAATTTTTACTAAAAAATTTGTATTTTAAATTCAAATGATTTTTTTAAAATTTAAATTTGAAATTTTTGAAATCGATTTAATAATTGACTTTTCAATAATTTATGGAAAGTTATTAATTTTTATAATTGAAATTTTTTACCATTAGAAATTTCTAATTATTTTTACAAGAGGGAAAAAATTTGAACCGCAAACTGTAAACGAAAAAATGAGTCACGTAGATCTGTTTAAAAAAAAAAAAAAAAAATAAACGGGTGATTTTTGACAACCAGAGGAATATTAAAAAAATTATCTGCCTTAAAAAAATATAAGAAAGTGTCAATAATGGGTCAACTGTAAATAATTAAACCACTTACTTAAAAAAAAAAGAAAATGTCGGCCATATAACCGAATTATATATATCCGGATATAAAAACAATCCTTTTATTTTCTTTAATACTAAGCCCCGTTCTAAAATCCCAGGATAGTAAATAAATGTTTTACCCATGGGTAGCACCGCAGCTTTGGTTCCACGCGTTCGTATGCAGCAAGTGCACCAACAAGCCCATCTTTTTATTTTTTTACTCTGCTTGTATATATCCGAGTACATTGTAAGATACAAATGTATATACGTGGATCGGTTTTTCTCGGCTTAAACTTTGGTGGCACTAAATTTTGCAGAGGCAGGTTGACCGCCAGCCTGCCCCGACTTAACTTTAAAGTTTCTGCTTTCACGGACGAGATTCCGAACCCGCGGGAATTAAACTTGTCTTTGTCTCCACAGTGACGCCTCTTGGTCAGTAATTGACGAGTTTATCCTCGAGCGAAATAAAATATTAAGTCCTTACAAATCTTTAGACTTTGCGCAATAAATAATAAATATATGAAATTATTTTATTGATTAAAAAAATAAATAAACACCGAGAAAATTAAGTATTAAATTATAGATTAAAGCGAATAGACATATGAAGAATTTTTTAATTTCCCCAAGTGCCTTTTCAGCTGACGTACCAACATATTAGAGAGAATAACATTAAATATATACATATATATGCACTGAATCCAACCAAGGTTAAAATGCACGGCTTGTAATGAGCACTTTGAAAGCAATATTTCTATCTGCAGACCGAGCGAAAGGCTCCGCCATTTAGTCTCGTATTTTTAAAAAAAAATTTATCTACTCAACTTAATTTTTATGTCGGTCTCTAATCTTACATATATTTTGTTGTCATATTACAGACATTAAAAAAAAAAAAATTTGAATATCATTAATTTGTAATCTGTAGATTGGTACACAAGAGTAATTGAGATAATATATCGCATACAGTATAATCATGATATACCGAATGATAGCTACCCGAGTACAATATTCTATTTAATCGGTACGACAATCACCTGTAACTGAGACTCGTGGCATCCATCACCTACCCTCTGCCTCGTCCCCTTGAGTTTATGTCCGTGCCCATCAACGGCTGAAAAATGCCAATTGATCTGCGACCCCTCGATTAAATTTCACAACAACCCAATCGCCTAGTTACTGTATATACAATACAATATAATACTAAAATATATATATATACACTCGAGTTCTGTATGACGGTTTGGGAAACAACAAAGCGGAAAGTGCGTGTGCTGCAGGGGAGCTTTGATGCACTGCGCTCTGCTCACACGGTCTATCAATTCTCCAGGGTCTATAATTGCTCCAGGGAATTATCTGCTCGCTATATATAGTTGAGTGGTGTAAATACATACATGTAAAAATATATAGATATATATATATACGTACATCTAATACATTAAACTTACGTTAAAGCAATGAGGTGTCGTGCAGTCAACTTGTATTCATGAGAAATTAAAGTCTGTTTTATTTCTGAATGATTAAACCCAGCTTGACAATATCCACTTGACATACATAGGCTTCAATTCATTTAATTACTAATCACAATACTAAATTATTTTTTATTTTAGTATGATCAAATTATTTAAACAGAATTTAATATGATTCTGAAGCCAGCCGACATCTCATAATATTTGGATTTTCGTCAAACCGATAAATTATTAAAAAAAAATATTTTAAAAAATTGCACTTATAGATTTTTTTATTTTCTATATGTGCATTTTTTTTTTTTTTTTTTTCGTAGTTGATTTGTTGAACAAAAATCCGAAAATTTTAAATTGTCAGCTATAGCTTCAGGATCATAATTTAAGATCATACTCAAGTTAGCTGACATCTAATAATTTTTAGATTTTTGAAAAACGATAAATTATTTTTAAAAAAATATTTCAAAAAATTGCATCTATAGTTTTTCAAATTTTCTACATGTGCATATTTTTAGTTTTTTTTTTTTTAATTAAAATGTCGAAAAAAAAAAATCCAAAAATTTTAAATTGTCTGCTAGCTTCGGGATCATAATTTAATTGATGTCCGTCATGGATTTTTTTGACTCCTTGGTCATCAATTAAAGTCAACTGATGTCAGTCACACTGAGGGTACATTTCTTCACTTTTTTTATACTCCTGTGGATCCGTAATTCTCTACTCTGGTCTGTGTTTGTAGAAATGTGTGTGTATATAAGTATATGTATATTTGTCTGTATGGGCGCGAACGCTACGAGAAGGAGCTTGAAGAGTAACAGAGTAGCAAAGGGAGGATAACTCTTTCCCTAGGTCGACTTTGGGTACGGCAAAGGGGTGGGTCGTGAATAATTCCGTGACTGGTGAAAACGCCTAAGTGACGCGGGGATTCCTGACACCTAAATTGATCCTCGATCGGGGTCGTATAGTGAATTCAACCAGTCGGGGACAATTTCCTTGCATTATTCCGAAGACTTGAAGAGTAAAGACCCGAATCGGGTTATTGCCTCGTTTAAAATTCTTACTTCGCACTGGTATTGTATTTGCGTGTCATCCGACAATGTCTTCTTACGGGTGCTCACACCCTTTTCCACTCACACCCTATTACTCAGCTCCGTCCTTTCAATCTCTTTCATGCATTATCCTCCCTCATGAATCTAAACTTTTGTTTTATTATTTCCGATATAAATTGGCTCCAATGTTTTCATGCTCAGCGTCCATTTTGTTGTGCGTCAGTTGGAGTATTTAAGGTGTGCATGTGTGAGGATTAAGATATATTGTGGTTTTAAATGAAAAAATTGATGCATGTTGCTGGTAATTTTATCCTTAAATAAAAATAAATAACATGAGAGTGAATTTAAATATTCTTCGAAACACTTAACCTGGTGTGATACATAAAAAGGTAATTATTTTAAAGTGAAAGGTGGAAATAAAAATAATTGAGTGTATGCCAAAGTACAGAGAGAACAAGGGCTTGGAATAAAGAGTAAGTAAGAAATAATAAATAATGAAATAAAATAAAATACTAAGTAAGTAAGTAACTCTCTGTATATGTTTACCACAGACACGAAATAAATTTTCACTCACGCTCGTGTAATTAAGTAACACAAACTTGTCCATCGTCTCAACTTAGCTCCAGGCGGGTGATGTACAAGCGACAATAAGACGCAGATAATTCGGTTGAGGAGACGAAGGGCCAAAAAGAGTGGGCAAAAAATTCAGCTACAGCTTCAGAGCCAGAGCCAGAGCCAGAGCCAGAGACAGAGGATAAGCGAGAGGAAACTAGATGAAAAATAAAGTCAAAAAAAAGCCAGAGGAATAACAGAGCCAATAAATAATAAAAGGAAAACAGGCGATCGCCTGCAACATTCTGCTCAAATGTTAAATAGGTATCAATTTGATTTGAGCCAATGAGCGCTCGACAGGGCGTGCCGGGATATTTTACGATTGGTTTGGAAAACCGCGGGGGCGTGACATGTGAGTCGCGGGCCACTCGATTACGTGTAATGGTGAGCCGCCAGAGGGGATAACCACCTGGTATCACGAGTTGTTTCCAAAGCTGTCAGACTGTCGAGGGATCTTCACTCCACCACGACTTACCGAGCATACCGGTTCACCTTTTTCATTGAAAGATTCCTCTGTCCGTGATTTTTATTACTTTTTTTTCCTTATAAATAAAATTTATTGTACTGTGAGCAACAAGTTCGCTCCGTTAACGCAATTAGTGCTGCCGGGTGATTAATTACTAAACAATATTTTAAATAAATCAGTGTCAAGTTACCCAAGTGATTAATAATTAAAATAATAATTATTACCCATAATCAACTGGGCTTATTTAATTAGACAGAGGTATTAATCACGGACTGCAGTGACGTTGAGTAAAGTGAGACAGGTGTTGAATGCAATTTAAACTTCTGTGGGTGCCGTTAACGCATATGGAAATAAACAGCCGTAATTTGTTTGTGAAATTATCCATCATCACGCAGAATATTAGTATCGAGAGCTTTTATGATAAATAATTGCATAATTATTTATTTAAAACGAATGTTGCGTGTTAATATTTAATAAATAATCAGTGTGCAAGGCCTTTCTCTCTTTGGTTAGTGGTTGTGATCCTCGCTCACTGGACTCCAGCTATTGAGCAAAGTGCAATTCGGAGCAAAACAATTACAGAAAATACTCGCCGATCATCCGAATGATAGGGTAGCGTCTGAGGTAGTGTGTGTATATTTATTATAAATTGTATATTGTATATTAGTGCAGAGGGCATGTAGTAAAGGTCCATTTATAGCACGGAAGAGCAATGGGTGTGTATATTCCTTGAAAAAAGCTCCGTGAAAGTTTATGACCCATAAAATGACCGAGCGAAAACCAAAACAACCATTTGCTGTTAACGAATGCAAAAGAATAAGGATTGGCTCAGCAGATGCTAATGCTGCTCTCGTATGTGCTCCGTAATTTTAAAAAAATTACGCGAGCGATTATTAGGGATTTTGAGTGATAAAATAATAAATAGCCGCTGGGTTAAATTATTTCGAAAAGGTCGACTGGTTATCCACGAACACTTTGACGGGCAGTTACGTATGTGTGTAAAAATATGTGTATGAACAGTACGAGGTATTTACGTAAATGAATGATTAAGGTTTAGTCTTATTGTTGATAATTTTGTTGAACAAAATGTCGGAGCACGGGGACACGGATATCGACCCCTCGGAGGAGATAAATGTGGACGAGCTGGACTCGAGGAGCTGTAGTCCGAGAAACTACGAGAATATAAGTGATGAACGTCACATTAACGATGCACCGTCGGAATGCTCGACGTCGCCCCCATCGCCGCCAGCGAGTCACACCAAGACCCTGGTGGGCGAGTCCTCGTCGCGGAACCATCCCTTCAGCATAAGCCGTCTGCTGGGAGAGAGCAACGGGATCAGGAACCCCAAGAGCCCCAGCTCGGATGACCCCGAGAGCGATAAGGAGAGACGATGGGTCTGGGACGACAGCAGCAGTAATCGCAATAACAATAGCAATATTGAGGATGACAAGAGACTGTGGGGTGGAGAGTTGGAGGAGAAAATGTCGGAAAAGGACGACGACGACACTGGAAGCACGGCGGAAATGCATCCTGGGTCCTCCGTGTATCCGGCAGATCTGCTGACACCCCTGAGACTGTTCCCCGGTGGCTCTGGACTTATTTACACCGGGGGCAGTGTGATAAGGGTGCCTGCTCACAGGCCGCCTGGCCCAAATGGCCCACATTCTTCTGTTCTTCCGTCCCAATCGCTTATTCCGCCCTGGAGTCTTCAGGCTCTTCAGCACAGCCAGCAACAGGCCGCGGTTGCGGGGATGCACAGGGCTAATATTCTAGCGAATCTCGCTGCCCATCCTCTACAAGCTCACTCACATCTCAAAGACCGACTTGCAGGTAAAGTAATCACTCCTTATTATTGTTACTTACCATTATAATTATTATTATTATTCTTATTATGAGTTTCACGCAATTTCATTTAGTATGAAAGTGCATTTAGTCAAAAATACTTTTGCTAAAATTTAAAAATTAAAGTTTGTTTGCTGGGTAATCCAAGATTTGAACATGTATATATGTATATATACACATATATGTATACAAACAGGTCAGATAACAAATATACTAAGAAAAATAAGAGTAAAAGTTTATACATATGTAGATATTTGTGTGGCAACGGCTGATGCCTCCGGCCGGGGATAACCGGGTACCGGGAAGCTAAGAAAAAAAAAGGCATCGCGTGACCAAAACCTGAAACATAAGAATCCATACTGCAACTGGCTCTCTACATAATACCAAGATGAAATGCCTGATGGATGCCGACTCCACACTAAATACAAACCTTATTCTTATTATTTTCATCTGTATTCGTATTCTCATTCGTAAATACTCGTGTTAAATTTAATTGTATATGTGTCTTTTCAGTTATTCCCTTTGTATTTTAGCCATGTACTCAGACGCATTTAAACAGAAAACAGAATTCACATATTAGTAATTTTTATTCTCAATTTAAGGAGTTGTTTTAATGCATGTTCTTTTCTGGTGGGGAATAAATAGTAGATTTGTGCGTGCAATTTAACTATTATTTTTATCATCAGGATAATTATTATTATTGTTGTTATCCATATGAAGAAAAATAATTTAGTGGAAAAGTAACCGTGTGAAATTTATCTTCATGCACTGCATAAATGTAAATATAAATGGAATGAGTCTTTAAATAAGACGCTTTTATTATGCCGACTGCGAGACGATGTTGAAAGTATCCAGTTTGTGTGCGTGTGTGTGTATTACAGTAGTCGTATAGTCAAGAACTTTAATTATATAGTAGCTACTACAAACTAATCATTTATCTTGTGTATATTCCGTTGGATTTTATCGATCAAATCTCAGGCTTTTTTACCTCTGCTCTTTTTTGCTCGTTTTTTTTTTTTGTATCGCTTAATTAACCGATAGAGAAAGAATTTAGCTTTGAATGCGTGTGTAATAATGTCGGTAGTAATAACCATTAAGTATTCAGAGTGTCGGGTGTATAATATATTGGTTATTGAACGCGTTATTGCGATGGTTAATCGGGTTATTTTGTCGTCAGCAGAATTTCGTAAACTATATTTATATATAGAAATATATTTGGTCGGCTGGTTAATGGCGCAGCAGTGGGCTGGGGTGTAATCAATTTTAGTGAGATTATAATGCTGGGCAACAATGAGGCGGGTGTTGACTGATGACATTAACGTCCTGGGTTTTTGATTTTCGGTACCACCAAGTTGGCAACAGTGAAAACTGTGCGCGCGCATCTATCATCACTTTGCCACCACTACTCAGTTTACGCAAATTATAGTTATGTAGTATATAAATCTATATATATATGTATATAATAATAATGTATGTGATGGAGTGAGAATAAATTCGAACCTGCTCAAACCATGCAGAGAACACAAGTACATTATTAATCGTGAGTTGAGTTTAATTTTGATGCAGTTCATCAGCCGAGTAAGAGTTCGTTGGCAGAATTATCCATCCAGCGGTGTCATACATTCGTTTGGATAAAATTACCCATCTTTTAAATATGTATTACTCGATATCGGTTGATTTAAACCGAAAATGCAAATAAAAATAAATAAACTTGCCAGAGATACAGTTATCGGTTAAATAAAACCAGGAATATACATGCAGATAGTATTGGAGTTTTTTTAGCTGTAAAAATACGAGAAATCACTTGACGCACAAAACGTCCCCAGAGACGTAACCAATGACCCCGTAAAAGTATTGCCGGTAATTTTTTTCAACCGGCAGTTGAATCAATTGAAATAAAACCAATACGGTCTATACTTACTCGAACGCGGTGGGTCTGGTACATCGCGAGCCTCTGTCTACATATTATTTGCGATTTTTCCGAAATCCCTTGAGAAATCGCGGGATTTGCAATGGGATCTGTGGGAAAACGTCACTGCAAATTTAACTCAAGTCTTTTTGCCAACTGTGCCGTTTTTTACGCCTCTTCTAAAGCCTATCAGATCAATATTTTATGAATAGTAGAGAACATAAGTCTATTATTACATAAAATTTTTAAAACAGAGAACATTCCAAGCATTTTCTGAGTAGTAAATCATAAACTTTTCCAGTTAAAACAAATTAACTACACTTGTATTATCTTGTAATTTTTATAAACTGGTCGTATCTTGACATTATCGTTTTTCCGCAAAAACCCCGTAGAGTCAAGTGCCCGTAAAATACGATAACATCCTGTTTAGTGATTAATACACGAGGTTCCCATCAGTATTATGATTTCCAATGGTGTCATTATTTGTTTCAAGTGCTATGCTCTACAACATAACATTCACCTGAGGTATTATGTACACAACGACATAATATACCTACGGCATATCTGTAATCTGTTATAAGTTATAAGTAACGCTGTATTCCCTATGGTTTGCTATTCACATTCAGCGAAGCGTGCGCATTGACTCACCTTTTTCTTCGTAGCAAACTATGCGCTTAACAAGTAAAACACAAATGCAATTTAACCAAATAGACTGCACTGCACTCGTGCAGTCTGCATACAACTTTACGTTACAAAGTAAATTAGACGTTTTTTTTAATAATTTTTTTTCGCAGAATCTATAAAGACAAGCAAACATAATAATTGTAGTACATGCATATCTTACGATGCAGATGGAATAAAAATTCAATTATAATTTTATGGCAACGGCCTTTAGAAACGTAAATAATTTATATATTTATATATTTATTATAAATATGAGTTGGCACAAATAGTAAATAGAAGCGAGAGAACAGGCGAAGGCGAAAAAATGAGAAATAAAGTGGCAATATGTTATCATGATTGGATTGGCGCAAACAGAAAGATAATTTATATGCCAGTGGTACAAAAGCTAGTCCAAGATACTGCTGGATCCTCAGAAAGAAAACAATTTACTTTGAAGGCCACAATCTCCATTACCGTGAGCTGAACGTGAGCAGCGAAATAATGACTTTCGCTAAGACCCTGTCGCAGTAGCAGTCTACAGATTAACAGGCCCATTGCGTAATTCAAATCTTACCGACCTGACTCACTTTGTTCGCTCGCAGAATTGCGCGGATTCAGCCCACTGTTCACCACCGACAAAGGTTATGTCTCAAGCTCACTGGGTCACTGAAAATTGTTTACCCGCTCGAGATATTACACTAGAATCTAGATCGTGGTTTTGTTCTGAAAAGTATATTGTGATATGTGCCATATGCATTCAGTCCTTTTCATATTTATCATCCATATATGTCTCGCAATAATAATTATAATTATTATAATAATAATAATAAACAACGAAAAATAAATGGAGTATTTTATTTTTCTATTACTAAGTCATTTCGTTCAAGGATTTTAAATTTAATATTATAAACATGTAGACCTAAATAGAAAGAAAGAGTATTTTGTAATATAAATGTTAAGCGCAAGAAACATAAACATACTCGATATTAATGCCGTCGGTGATTCTCTTCGCCCTCTATGTTTTTCATACCGGCCATTTTGTAGCGCATGACCATTTTGTTTCTTCAAAGATCCCGTGACAAAGTTAAAGACATAAATAATAATTTTTTTTATACTGACTATGTAAATATTTAGATTGCGTTTTATTTAAAATTCAATTTTGCCGACAGAATTGCTACATTTATCTGCCCGTATAATCTAATATTATAGACTCGGTTATATTTTCCTCGGGAAATGTCTTGAGATAAATCTTAAATAAGTCTATGACAAGTTTAACAGAATATTCTGGCGCAATAGCAATAACTCGTATAATTTTAAATTTACTCCAGGTAAACAATATTTATGTAGAATCGAAGGGAATCTCGTTGATGCAATCGGATGTTACAGTGACATATTTTTAGAAATCTTCGATTTTCACTTACTCATGTAGTCTGTCTATATGTATTATGGAATATAGTTATGAATTATTTATGTTAGGCGGCACGTGAAAAAAATGGTTAGTACTGAATTGTGTAAAGATCAACAATAATAGATAAGAAAAGTAAAGTATCGTGGATTGCATGACGTGGAAATAATAATGCACATAATGGTTCCTGTTTTATGCGCACATGAAACCATAATATCACGAATTTTGATTATTAAAGTGTCGTTGGTCATGCTATAATCTCATAACATACTGCGATTAATCATAAAAATTCTATATAGCTTCAGTTAACGCATATGTTTAAATAATTCTCGAAATAAGTCCTTAAATATTTACAAAACGGGATAATTATTCATCGTAAATTTTTTATCAAGCCAGTATCGACTCGTAATTGTACATAGCAACGAATTTTATTTATTTATTATTATTTTATGACGTTACACAATATAAAAGTAAATGTGATAATACAATAATGAAAGCAATGGGCAAGTACGCGATTATCGTTCTATAATAATAAAGAATGATGGAGTGAAAAGTGACGCTCGGGTTTTTTGCACAGGCGGCTTAACCACGAGAGAAAAAGTTTAACTCTTTACTTCCAGAGAAGTAACAACTTTGTACGGTAAAAGAAGAAGGGTTAAGATGATAGTTAGATGGCGATGGCTATGGGTTGGGTTGAGAACATTGATACACACCACGGCAAATTGTGATTTTACCCGCAAATGAAAATGGGAGTTGAAAGAGCTACTAAATAGAAACATAAAGACACGTTGCAATAAATCTTCGAGGTTAAATAATAATACGTAAAACTCGTCAAACATCTTGCAGCAATTTATACACTTGTCATTATGTATATATATATATGAGTATAACTACATCTTCTTTAAAAATAATTATATGATAATTTTGCACACCATTAAAAAATCCACACCGTTTAAAAATCCGTACCATTCAAAAATGCACGCACAGAAAAAAAAAACGATTTCTTGGTGTAAAAAATTTTTACTCGCCCCAAGAAAATTTTTGCATTATGAATAAAAAATGAAAGTTTTCTTGGGGTGGGAAAAAATTTTCTTGCAAGAAATTTTTTCTAATCCTAAGAAAGTTTTGTTTTCTATTTTATAATGCAAAATTTTTCTTACGTCATAAATTTTGTTTTTTGCGCACTATCAGCGCACGTTAATAATAATTTTAAATTTTAGTAATTGCAGATTTAGAAATTCAAAAAGTAATAAAGTATTAGTCTTGCACATTCTCAAAATGTACATTTTCTGTACATAATCTGCAGAAGTAAATTAATTTTTTTTTATCTTGTACGAGAAATAAATATTTCGCTAGATTAGTAACTGAATATTTTGATGAATACGGCAAAAAATGAAAATTATAAATAAATGTGTTCAATAATTTTATGATTTAAATATAAGTTTCTTGGTTCCGAGTCATTATAACAACATTTAAATAAATAAACATATTTAAAAATAATTATATTATATTATCACAGAGCGTGTGACTGTTTCTTTATTTACATAAACGGTTATTATTATTATTACAATGTAACAGTAGATTGTAAATTGAATATTTAAAGATATTGTTATTTATACTGTGTACGTTTCTCATCAAGCAAATGGAAATAACTTAATATTTATATTTACAGTGGCAGGAACTTTCCCAAGAAGAATTGGGCATCCTTATCAAAATCGAACGCCGCCGAAAAGAAAGAAACCGAGGACAAGTTTTACAAGGCTACAGATTGCTGAATTGGAGAAACGTTTTCACAAACAAAAGTATTTAGCTTCTGCGGAACGAGCGGCCCTCGCAAAGTCACTTAAAATGACGGACGCTCAGGTTAAGACGTGGTTTCAAAATAGAAGAACCAAGTGGAGGTAAGTCGTTAATTTTTAATTACTTTTCTCGCTAACAAATTACTTTTTATACTGATTTTTATATATATACAGCCAGGTAAACTTACAATTTCCCCAGTTAAATTTAGTTTTATTTTTACACCGAGAACTTATTCTTGTTTGAAATGTTATGGTGTCATAGTAAAGTCGGGCCATGTTGGCCACCTCATGGAAATTTAAATAAAAACTTGCAAAAATTACTATGACCATAGTAAAATTTCCAATGGTTACAGTAATTTGTGACATAGGATAGAGGTGCTAATTTTGGCCAACTGATGGCCAGTTTTAAACAGTTGGAAAATTTGAATATAAAAATTTGTAAAATACGCAATGACATGAATTTTTAAAACGTGTTCAAAAGTACTGTCATCACACTAATACAGTGAAAATTAAAAAAATTTTTTGTCTATTAAAATAAAGTATTAAATGTCCAAAAATGGAACAGTGCGGCTGCCCAATTTCAAAACAGTAACTGACAAAAATAAAATTTTTTAAATATGAATTGAATCATAATCACAAGACTCCACTGGAATTAAAAATATTACAAAATCAATTTTGAAAAATTTGTTCCTTACTGTGTTTTGAAATTGGGCAGCCGACTGGCCCAAATGGTACTTCTGCCCTAATCTTTATAAATCTTACTATGGCCACAATAACTTTTGTGTATATTTATTTAAATTTCTGCAGGTGGCCAACGTACCCTGGCTTTACTATAACACCATAGAATTTCAAACAAGAATAATTTCTCCGTGTATTTAAACAGATGAATTAATTTGGATATTGACGATTTTGAAAATGTGACTTTTGTAAGGTACTCGGTAGAAAAAACCAGTTTTAAATATACATATATATGTATATATAAACTTGATGTTACTGTGTTGGTTTATCGGTCGTAGTTATTTTGATATGGTAGTAGTTGAGTATATACACGAGCTTCTCTTAAAGATAAGACAGGACAAAAACACGTAATTTAGATAAAAAATAAAGTTTCTTATATGTATAATAGTATACTCGGCATATCAAGGGCGTGTCCACCTGATGAGACGGCCAAATTTAGCTTCCGATATTCTTCCTCTAAAGATATATTAGTGTACACTTATAAATACTAAATTTAAAAGCGTTTTCAACAGACCACCAACAATCAACCTCTTTTTAGCCCATACTTCTTATCTAATACTAACACTATCTTATGGTGGCGTCGACTTCTTAGTAACATATGTCTAGCCGTAATAAATACAAGTAAATAATTGTTAATTTAATTTTATATTTACTAATTGCTAATTTTTTAAAAACTATTTATGGAAACGGAAGATAAGAGGACCGCTAAAAAATTATTTGAATTAATGGATTTAAATTTAGTTGATTGCCGTGTTTTTAATCAAATTTTGAAGTATTGCTGATTGCTGTGAAGAAAAATTATTTTTTTACGCAATAACGGAAAGATATTTTATACAAACACTCAATAATTTTTGTTTACATATTTGGGATCCGGTACTTTTTATCAGGAATATATTTCATTGACGTTTTGAGGAATTATTATAAATGCCGATTATTAAAAATTACTTTTGGTTACTTATGATAATTTTTTTTATCGAAAACCCGTCAGGTCAATTAATGATTAATTTTAATTGAAGTGTAATTAAATAACTTGTAAAAAGATGTCAAATTTCTCACCGATTTTTTTAGTAGAATTATATAAAATATTACTTTTGGAAAATTCAATTTGTCAAAAAATTACTAGTTAATGATTCTCAAGATTATATCACTCCTTTGGTGTAAAATAAAAAAATAATTACTTTCAAATTTAATTTCCTACAAAATAGGTCATGTGTAAAAATTTGATAAAACTAATAGTCTTTGATCTACAGACCGTAAAAGTCAAAATTTCTCTAAAATTTTTTTTTATTCAAACTAGAAATTTCTAAAATTAATGACAACAGTATTTTGAAACTAAACACAAAAATTTCTATAACTTGTACTGTCAAAAAATTTTACTTTATAAAAAAACATTGAATTTTATTTTTCAGACTGCAAAAATTTTTTAACTCAATACTTTGAACAAAATTATTTTTGACGTATTTTTACTACTCAGAATTTTTCAGTCTCAGTAATTAAATGAATTACCTGAATTATAATTGAAAAACAAAATTTAATTCTATTCCTTAACCGAAAATTCGGGTTTGTCCAACTTCACCTAGACATTATCAGTTACCGTCTCACATTTCAGGAAGTGTATTAATAAATATTATATTAAAAGACGGTGTAGTGATATAAAGTGTATGTACGTATTCATAATAATCGATAAAGAGTAGGAAAGTTTGTTTAGTGCCGTAGGAGCGACGGCAGCTGCATGAAGCCACGGAGCAGCGTCGTGTAAAATAACGAGATGACCGTAGGCACGGACGAGATAACTTGGTCTCAATAATTCAGATACCTAACAGCTTGGCCCTGTCCCGTACATTATGTAGTCTCTGGTGTTTCCCCGATCCCCTGGCCCCTGTCGTTGCTCCACTCCCTCGGGCTCACCCTTCGCATCTCCCTCTCTTATATTCACTTGACTCTGCGGGTAAACCTGCTATGCTACTCCCGGTGTAGTGCTACATACACTACACCAGCTCTTCTTAGCTTTTAAACTGTCAAACATTCGGCATTCCAACATTTGAATCACCGATTTCTCATCTCTAACATATATTTTACCCATATGTTATACTCTAAACACAAACTTTTGTTTCCATCTCTGCTCTATGATTCTTCTTTTATATTCTTCAATAATTTTTATTTATAATATAAGTAACAACTTTGCTTAAACATTTGACGAATCAATAATAGGGTATAAGTACCAATTGTGGCCACTGCTCCATTTTTCGACATTTAATACTTTATTTTAATTACATAAAAAAAATACATGAAAAAAAGAGAAGTATATAAATTGAGAAACGACAAGAAATATAATGATAAAGTGATCAATAAATACATTAACATTCTAAATAATAATTTATTGTCTATGCATCAGAAAAAACTAATATTTGAACTTTAAAATCGCAACTTAAACATTACAAATTTATGAGAAGTATTATAAAATGTATTGTTTGGTTTTAAAATTGCCTATATTGACACCCAGGTTCTGGGTTATAATTTAAAACCCTAATTTTTAAAATTTCTTTTTTTCCCTGTAAAATAAAATTTACTCTGTACCAGTGTGATAAAAAAAATTTTGTATATTTTTGAAAAAAATTTGGTGACAGTAGAGCTCTACTTCTCCGCTTCGCGTTCGAGGTATGCAATTAATTACGACTCTGAGCACAGAGTTCTTCGATTAACGAAATGATTTTGAATGAAGTCATCGAATTTTCGCACCAAAAATATATTAGATTGAAAATTTCCAATAAGATATTTTCTTATAAGAAGAAAATACAATATTTTTAAAAGTTATTGTTTCTCTCAGTGCATTGCGCCTTTTATAATTCATTTTATTGTAATTTTTTGAGTTTCCAAAATTGACCCCAGTGGCCAAAACTTGGCGGTACCTCTACCCTGTGTTGTCAAAGATTTTCCTTGACATTTTAAAGGAATTCCGTGAAATTGTCAACAAATTTATGTGCCAGAAAAATTAAATATAAATATTCGTATAAATTAAATTATTTAAATATTTCGAGTAATTAATTAATAAAAATTTTAATCATAAATAAGTTTTTTTATACAAATTTTTAACTGTCATTGGCACATTTCATGTTAACTGAAATCATTTTAGCAGAGGTAAAATTTTTTTGCTCTGTAATAATTATTTGTAACAAAAATTAACTGATAGAGAAGTAACAAATTTTTTTGTTGTGTAAAATAGAATTTTTTTTGTTATCCTTTACACTTCGCCTATATGCTTCTTTTGCGTAATAAATGTAGTTAAGTCTATAATATTACAGGTTACGAAGAGACGAAGTTAAAATTTTCTAAGAAATACGGCAATTGGCGTTAACGTGTACATTGGTTTCAATTTTGTTTCGACGTGATAATCGTAGTTTAGTATATATATCCCTTTAAACCGCAAAAATTATAAAATAAAAAGCAGCCGTGGACACGCGATGATCGTAAAAAACTAGTAGAGTAGAGAGTGAAGACTGGAGAGTTAAGTTAAATTACAGGAAGATGTCCCTTGGTCTATAAGGTGAAATGCGGGCGCCGGCGCACACACCAAACTCTTTGCGGACGACGACTATATGTACCGATTAGGTGTTTTTATATCTGTCCTGTTGGATCACATGCACGATAATCCTTGGTCGGCAAAAAATGAAATCTTCAAATGCTAATTACATATATTAATTTAGAATAATAGAGAAGTCGAAGTGTATTCGCATGTTCCGAACTTCTCAAACTTCGGAAATAAAAAAAATTTCGATTCTTATGAAAGCCATAAATATAAAATTTTAAGTACTGCCATTAATATTAGCTGCTAGATAATAATTTCATGTTTTTTTTTTTTCCATTAATAAAAAAATGTTTTTTTATTTCATTTCCAATCAACTGATTTAGTTCAAAATTTTGCAATAAATACATAATGGACATAATTTTAATCCTGAATTCTCTAATTATTTTAATTTTTATGATTGTGAATGTAGCAGACGTCAGACAAATTTAAAACTATAAATAAATAGAGTAAATAATTAGAAAAATAATATTTAGAAAAAATACACTTATTAATTTCAAAATTTTTTAAATGCGCATTTTTTTAAAATTTTATTTTATTAATTATTCACTCTACTTATTAATAATTTTAAATTTGTCTGATGTCTGCTACATTCACACTCATTAATTTTTGCTCATTTTCCTGTACAGTTTCATTTATTTTGACTAAAAAAATTTTGAATCAGATATAACTTAATTTTTAAATTTTTTCTAGCCAACAGTAGCAGTATTCTTATTTATTATTTTTTGCTCATTAAAATTAAAATCAAGTACTTATTAATTATTTTACTCGCAGTAGCCCATAAATTTATAAATTAAAATAGTGTTAAAAAAAAGCATATAATTGACGGTAATCTGATGATAATTATGTCATGATATTATATTATTGACACGAAGAAGAACCAGTTTATATAATGATTAGTCTCGGAAAACGAGAAAATTAGTGTAAAGCATTCGTCGCAGATACAATCTAATTACATAAAAAAATAAAATGTCAAGAAAACTGGAAATTTGTTCCTGTTAAATTTTTTTCCTGCCCATTTTAATTTTCACTATCCACAACATTGTATACCCAACGTATATTTATGTAATTATCCCTATGTAGAATAATAGCTACAAAAAATCTGTTTTTCCTTTTATAATAATAACACATAGATACTATCTTATAATTAACTTCATTGCCATCTGCATCAGACAGTTAACATCTACATTACTACTGTATATTTTTTTTCTATGTCCATTTAATAATCAACGTGAGAAGTAATCAACTTTTTATGACTCGTTATTGTTATATTTTACTATTATTACATTATATATACTATATATTGTAAATTATGAATTATAATAACTATTCAACAATTTGTTGCAGAAGGCAAACTGCCGAGGAACGAGAGGCAGAGAGACAGGCAGCGAATCGGCTGATGCTCTCCCTGCAGGCCGAGGCACTGGGCAAAGTCGGGTACCCATCCGGGATGCCCAGTCACTCCTCGAGTGCACAAGTGACCAACCTCGAGGGTCAGTCTGGTGGATCCTCCCTTGGACACTCTGTTACTCAGTGGGTTTCGCCTTACGGACCTTCTCAGCCCCTCACTGAGCCAATCTGTTAATTTATTTATTAAAAACCTTAACATCATAATTACTATTAATTTTTTATTTTTAATTATTAACTATTAATTATTAATTATTACTAAATATATAATATAAATAAATCATCAATGCCGCATATCTTTTTATAACCGTAATTAAGATTTTAAATATTACTCTAGAGTACTTATAAATATATATGTTATAAATAATTATAAATACAACTATTATTAATTAATTAATTAATTAGGCTATTAATTAATTAAATATGTGATGTCTAATGTTGTGTACGTGTATATATATACATACATATATTTAAAAGAAATAACATAAATACTAAAGTACGCGGTAGCACCTGCGAAATAACAAAAAACAAGTACTACTGTGATTATTATTATTATTAGTATTATTTACTATCATTATTATTATTTAAGATAATTTTTATTTGCAATTTATTATCTCAATATATTTTTTTTATCACCTATTAAATTTTTTAAAACTATTCCAGATAAATTGTATGATTTTTTTTTTGTTTTGATGTACAAATGTATTTTATTTTAATTATACTAATAATATTGCAATAAGGAAAAGGAATAGAGATCTACGTCTATAAATTATTAAATGCAGCGAGTATTGAGTGATGATTTTTTATCGACGTATCGTTATCCCTAAAAAATAATAACATCCGGCTTAGCAACTTAAGTTTCTCGTAATACTTTTTATTTCGTCGTAACAATTCAGTTTTTATTATTATATACTTTCTTCCTACTCATTCTCAATCCTAGAACTCGGTCTTTCTTGGCACCGGATGTGGCCACGTTTACTGCCTATAATTGCAGAGGAGCTACGACCTGCCATCCATCCTGTGCCCAATTATTTGGAGACAAATGTTTTAACTCGAGACAGCAATAACACACACTCACACTCACACATAATACAGTATCACATAAATATATTAAGATGCATTAAAATTAAATAATAATTATCTGTTATATTGATTTACATTTTTGTAGTTCCATTAAAATTATTAATTTTTAAATTAATAAAAAAAACTTATTTTAAATACCGGGAATAATTTATTGTCCGGCAATTTAAAATTATTTTAATGGCTAATTATTGATTTGCGCCCGGAAATTGACTAATTTTCGTGTCAAGTTAAAATAGATGTACTCGTATTTTTTTTTATAAAGACAGATGCCGATTTAATTAACCAGTTTCCTTTAAGAAATTAATCGAAAAAAAATAATAATTTAATTGGACACAATCCTGAAAATTTTAAAAATAACTATCGTCGGTTTTCATCAGCAGACTGACGCTCGGCGAAACTAAGCCCTGTAATCTAGCCGGAAATAGCTCCAGTCCAAAGAATCTCATTCTGTCCCGTCTCTTATTTAAAACGTTTTTTTATCCTAACAAGATATTGTGTCCTTTGGATCCATTACGCTAATAACCGAGTTACTTTTTTAAATCCATATACACGTTTTACATTTACCAAGTACTCTATCAATATTTAAAAAAAAAAACCAACTACTCAATTTATATGACATGTCGATAAATTGCCTCAGCAATTTGATTTTCGATCACAGTCCGAGTTATTTTAAATTTACCTTTAAAAAAATATCGATAGATGCTTCGAATAATTGAAATCGTCATTAATCATATATATTACATAAAGTAGTTGCATGATACAAAGTTGCAACGTCAATCTATCCTTATCCATTAGCTTCAACTCAAATGATAATAATGATGATCATAAAATTCTATTACATCTGACAATTTATATCCCTTAGACTCGTAATATATGTCAGTATTAAAATCTTATTCTCGGCAATACTTCGCGCAATAAACATCACCGATCAAAAGATACTAAAAATATAAAATAAATTTTACTAACACTGAGAACTGCTTTAATCATATGTACATGTATATAAAACACGTAATAGATAAGGTCATATTTATAGTCATAGTGATTAGTCTCATCCCTTGTGTACAAAGTAATGCGTGCATCAAGTATTAGTATTATTAACGAACAAACGATCGTGACACTCTCGTTAATTCATCACATACATACATACATATATCCATATATATATGTGTGTTTGTGTACATCAAGTAGAATGTAGTAATAGTAAAAGGGAGAAAATAGTATCCAGTGCGCGTTGAATTTAGCGCAGGATAAAGTTCCCGCAGGAGTACAGTCGTAGCATACGCCCCTCGAATTAATCCTCGATCATACATCAGTGGGATCCCCTCTCTGGTATAAACGCGCAAACGCCCATACTACAGAGAGAGAACAACACCCATTGTTATACTCGCGAATGCGCATTAGTGTTAGCACACGTGCTTACGGTATCTTCTTTCTCTATTTAATCTCACACCAGATAACATCATATTAATGTATATATGTATGTATGTGTATATATATATGTACAGAAAGGATATACTGTGTTGTGTG
This sequence comes from Microplitis deprimator, assembly GCA_964016945.1. Lineage (NCBI taxonomy): Eukaryota > Metazoa > Arthropoda > Insecta > Hymenoptera > Braconidae > Microplitis > Microplitis deprimator. Next base: position 3,507,521 of record OZ024711.1, on the reverse strand, counting down.
TAACAGTGCAGGGTGTTGTGTTACTAGTGTATAACGAATTAAAAACTAATCCAATATTAGCTCCAGTCTGGTCTGGCAATTGGTCGCCTGACAATTATGCTTTTCCCTCGCGGCTAACTCAAAACGTCGCTAATACAATTTTACCTAGTTTATACACTATTATTTTTCACTTGTACATACGCATATATATCAAGCTACAATTTATTATTACAGAAATATTAAACTTATAATTCAAATTCTTGGACTAAATTTCAAATAATATTTTTATCATGAGTAATTTATTTATTACAACATTAAATTTATGCCACTTTGCTCGCAATTGAAATTTTAAATAATTAGATATAGATGTAGAGTACAGAGTAATTAATAAATTGATGATATTTTATTTTTAATGAGCTGAATAATTAAAACGATCAATATTTCGATAGACTTTTCAATTAGAGACAATAATGTATCAGTTGTCCCGGATTAATTTTCTCTCGATATACATGTATATGTATATAGTGCATATATATGTACGGGAGAGTGATTAAATATTAAATACTGTAGAAATAACAATTGACTCATAACCAGATAGTAACCATGATTGTCGGACGACCCCCGTCGTGGCAGATCCCATGGGATTCATTGGTCGATATGCTGCAGTTATGCTCACGAGAGGGTTAATCCAATCTACTGATTTCTCTCTCTACATCTACCTCTATCTTTGTCTGTCACTCTGTACAGTCTCTACTCTGTGAACACTCAATGTTGTCCACCCGACCACGATTAGATTGCATTATCGACTGTCGAAGTAATACGTCAGCGCTAAGTCGTCCGTCAAATTTATTATTTAATAAAACAATAAATCAATCGACGTTACAACCAAACTATCAAATAATTACTTTTTATTTATTTCAACTATTGGAATTCGGTATTTGTTGATAATTGTTATACATTTTGTCTGATTGCTGGCTATCAATATTTGATTCCCGCGGAAATAATTAATGAAAAAAAAAGAATAAAATGTGCCGGGACGTAATTGATGTTTCGATATAAAGACATCGATAGGGCATATGCATCAAGCAGTTTTATTTAGGAATACTGGTTGCTGTTCCTCACATCTCATCTCTTATAGATTACTTCTATATGTTGTATTCCCAAGAGTGTGACTGTATAAAAAACGCGTGGGGTCTGTGCTTACAACATGGGATAGAAGGACAACTTTACTTATATTACTACAAAAAGAATCAACGTGAGCACGCGCAAGTTTCATCACGAGCGTTAATATTTAATATGATTAAACTCGTCCCCAAGTTACCTTCGGTAATTGGTTTCTGATTAGCGACTAAGTTTTAACTGCATTATCATTGCTCTTAAATGTGTTGAATATTGCGTTTACAGATGTGTGATGGGTTCATGTCTGAGTTCCCCGGTTTCAAAATTTTGTTTGTCATATTGTTTAAATTTTATTTTAAAATGACAATGACAGCAAAAGTGGACAATATTTTGATGTTATTTAAATTCAAATAAATTTATTATTGTTATGAAAATATTTTGCAGTTATTAGTTTTTTAATTGATAATTAAGTAGATGTAGTTGAGATTTAAATAATTAGCCTGGTTGTAATTCTGGACTAAAGATTTTGCGGGATTTTTATTACTATTGCGCGGCAATTTTGAAATTACAAGTTTTTTTTTATTTATTTAATTTAATTAGAAGTGATAAATTATTGTAATTAATTTTTTTTTTTTATGGAGTAAGGGGTAAAAAGAGCCGTACAAAAATTTTATTTTTTTTATAGTACGAGAAAATATGAAAATTTATGACGATTCAATAAAATATATGATATAAATATATGGTACAAAATAAATAAATTTTTCAGTCCGAATGATGAAAAAAAAAATTAATAATTGATAAATTTTTAATTATCGAAGAGGAAACGGTAATTTTATTCTTATCTTTAAGTAAAATAATTTTTCTTTTTTACATTAAATATTAATTTTGCAAGACAATTCAAGAGACAAAAAACTTGAGAATTATATCTTCCATTAAATTTAAAACGTCATTTTTTTTAAATTTAAAATTAAAACGTCATGTAAATGTCAATTCAGATGAATTTGAATAAAATAAAAAAATGATTGTAAAAATCTTAAGTAAAAAAAATTAAATAACTCAAGTTCTGATTGAGAAAAAAAATGGCAATCAACAATAAAAAACTGGCACCATTATTTCTAAAAAAAATCTATAGTCATTTTAAAGTGAATAATATAGCAGGTCTGTGTCGCAGTTGAATCGATTAAGTTTAATATCTATCTGGTAAAATATATGATAAAAGATAATCAAGTTAGGAAAATATAATATAAATCGCACCTCAATCGCACTTGATAATCCATTGACTCAGCGTATGTCTCTCTTCGGCAAAGTTTCACTCCATCTTGATGTTGACAGAGAAAATCCTCAGAGCGCTCGGAATCAGCAGCATCACCAGTACCAGCATCACACCGACGGCCACCCCGATCTATATATCCCGGCAGCAGCTCGTTCGCAGCCCGGCCGACGTCCAATTAGGCCGGCGAAAATTTAATTAACGGCCCGCGTGGAATCGATGAAAACTCCATGTCAGCCCGAAGACAGATGACTCGTCAACGCGGCATTAGTCTGTCTACGAATTTATATCTCCTACAACTTCTCAGCTCACGTATTATATATCTATATAACCATTAAACTCATCATCATCTTGGATCTTAAATTCTGTCTAATAAAATTTCACAACCATATCCGGTAATCTCTATTTATTTATTTATTACATTTCATTTATATATAATACTTTTAATACATAATTAATTCAAAGCAGATTTTACAATAAATAATAATAAATATATTTAAGTCATTTGATTAATTATTTATCATATTTTATTTAATTATCAATTTCACTGTTTTCAAAAGTTGGATGCCGAGAATGACTAGATAATTTTTCTTCTCTATTTATTTTTGATATTAGATCCAGTAGTCTGCATAAATAAATCTGAAAAAAAAAAATTATATTTATGTTTAATAAATAATCGGCTCTAAAATTTTCTATAATATTTGAAAAAAAAAGTTTAGATTTACGGAGTCTCAAATCCTACATTTTATAGACCTAGATCTAATTTTTTTATTATTTAGATCTATGTAGATCAATGATCTATTCATCAATGTGAAACTTAAAGTTAAAAAAATTAGATCTAGATAGACCAATTAAATTCCAGATTTACTTTTTCTCGTGTCATTTTCTAGAATATAAAAATCTAAATTTTTAAAATTTTCCCAAATTGGAAAATTTTCACGGAAAAAAGCAGTGGAAAAATTACAGTTTTTAGTGTAAAAACAGGGCTCATGTATAAAAAAACTTCTACTATTATAGTTTGCATTGTAATAATCAAGACTATTTCTTTTAATAAAATAATTACAATTATAGACTCAAAATTTTACAGTTTCCGTTGTATTTTTAGTTGAATAAAACTTTACTAAGAACGAAACGCTATTAAGGACTGAAAAAAGTCTTAGTGAGTCATATCATATTATAGTGTCATAGTAAAGCCGGATCTTGTTGGCTACCTGCAGAAATTGGAATAAACACATGGAAAAATTACTACAACAATAGTAAAATTGACAATGATCACATGCCAAATTACTGTAACCATTAGAAATTTTACTGTAGTCATAGTAATTTTTCTATGTTTATTTAAATTTCCATCAGACGGCCAACATAGCCCGGCTTTACTACAACACCATAGCATTTACAGGAATAATTTCTCCGAGCAATAAGTGCTACGTTTTAGAAATAATGAAATTTATACAGTTTCGAAGTAAAGGGACTGCTGATATTTGAAACTGATTTCTCATGCTATCGAACATTCAAAGAAAAATTACAATAAATAAAAATTTTTTTACTTGTTCATGATGATCTCCCTGTATCAGCATTTTTATTTTCCGTAAATTACATTGCACATTAGATCCATCATTGTTGTTATTAATATTGTTCGTATCAAAATTGTCAATCCTAAAATCTGGAAGAGTGAAACCAATGGCAGAGTTGTCCCGTTTCCCATTAGTCCAGCCGCGGCTGTATTGAAAAGTCTGACAAGTTGCCGTGATGATTACAAGTGATAAAATAACTGGCGCGTATGGCAGATAACGCATCTGATAATAACATTAATTAATGCATTAGTTAATCTGTTGCAGGTAAAATAAAAATAAGTAATATGAAAATTAAATGAAATTATCTTAATGACTTTATAATAACATTAATGTATTAATAAATAAATAAATATACATTTATACTGTATATGTATGCATGCATAAATAATATTTTATTAAACATAAAAGTCTGAGTAAATAATATCGTTTAAATGTAATGCACTGATGACATTGTGAAAATGTTTATGGGCTGAAAGAGTAACCAGGAGATAGTTTTTTAAAAATTTTCAAAGGGTGCCTTGCGACGCTAATTTTGAGAGGCCATTAACGCTACTCGCGTCCCTGGTCATTAAGATAAGAGTAAGTGCTACTAAGTGTCTTGTGGATAAGAGACAGGACCAGTGTCGTGTTGGTTGTGCTTAGACAGCTAAACGTTTATGTCTCGTATATGATCGTGTGTTCTTTTTAAACGTCCGAGAATTAAAATAATTTGTCTTTTTATTATTTTTTTTTTCTCTCCGAAGCATTTCTGTGACTCACGCCAATGACTAAGATATTAACCGGCTATTTATTATTATATACTCCAACGTTACATTATGATAGTTACCAAAGTTAATAAAAATACTTGAGAATATTTATTGACATTTGAGTGTTTTTACTCGGTTTTATCTAATAGACGTTCTTGTTACAATGTTTTTATAATTTAACTTATCAATTTGTAAGATGGATACTTTAAGTTAAATGATACTGATTATGAGACTTTTATTGTTAATGAGATATCGGATTTGTAATCATATATAAAAATAGTTTTCCAAAATCGTGAGGTGTATTTAAAATTTTACTTGGAAATTTTATATTTTTCAATTGAGTGGTTTTCAAAATTAGGCAGGTGAAAAATTTTTTATTGAAAAGACTTTTTATTAATATCGCGCCATCTACCTCAATATGTATTTTCCGACAATCGTTAATAATTTTCTCTATTCGGTGAAAAAACCAGCGGATAACTTCAGCGGATCGTCTGTCGGCAGAGATGCGACTGATTTTTTCAACACTGGACTATAGACTCTAGACAATTTTGAATAAATTTTTTATGGAAAATTTTAATTATTTTGGGTGACAAACGTTATACAGGTGAATCTTTTAAACTTTGGTCTAATGGAAAATTAAAAAATTTTTTTTTAAATGTCACATTCTATTATTCGAGTCTATGAAATTTGAATAATTAATATGAGTAATAAATTTTTTAACTTTGTTAAATAGTGAAAATCTATAGAAAATCAGGACTTGTCATCTTCTAAGAAAATCTATAGAAAATTAGAACTTGTCACCGTCGAAGAAAATCTATAGAAAATTAGAACTTGTCACCATCTAAGAAAATCTAAAGAAAATTAGAACTTGTCACCATCTAAGAAAATCTATCGAAAATTAGAAATTGTCACCATCTAAGAAAATCTATAGAAAATTAGAAATTGTCACCATCTAAGAAAATCTATAGAAAATTATAACTTGTCACCATCTAAGAAAATCTAAAGAAAATTAGAACTTGTCACTACCTAAGAAAATCTATCGAAAATTAAAACTTGTACCCGTCGAAGAAAATCTATAGAAAATAAGAACTTGTCACCATCTAAGAAAATCTATCGAAAATTAGAAATTGTCACCATCTAAGAAAATCTATAGAAAATTAGAACTTGTCGCTATCTAAGAAAATCGATAGAAAATTAGAACTTGTCACCATCTAAGAAAATCTATCGAAAATTAGAACTTGTTACCATCTACGAAAGTCTATACAAAATCAAGACTTGTTAGTTAGCACGAAAATCTGAAGAAAATCAATTTGCGAAACCACAAAATTTCCATATAAAATTGAAAAAAAAAGTTATTAACAATAATTTAAAAAATAGTAAACTTGCATGAATAATTAAATAAACTTACCTTTAAATTATTTTCCGTGTATTTAAAATAATATAAAAAATATTAAAAATTGAATCGTTAGTGATAAATTTAAAGATTCAGCGACTGCAATATATGTGATCAAAAGTCTTATCACAACGCGATGTGGTCTTACAGCAGATTCAAGTTCTGCATGAGCAATGTGCCAAGTGAAAATCGTTCCGGCTTTATAAGACATCCCCCACGCACCTATTCCGTCGATATCCATTGAGAATCCTTAATTTCGAAGAAAACTTCCACCACCTAGTCAGCTAATAATTAATTATTGTAATTACTTAAATAGCGATGATTAAACGTAAACAATCACGCCCGTATTTCTCAAGCCTGTTATTAAAATCTAATTATTATTAGGCAGCGATTGTCAAAATTTCAATACGGTCGTTACAACCCTTCCACCGAAATTTGATCATACCTTGATATTTTGTCATATAAGTGTGTGGTAAATTATCGCAATTACTGAAGTTAATTATTAGGCCAAAAATTAAAAATAAAAAAATATTATGAATATTTTATAAGTTCAAATAATTGTATGCTAATATATTCGTAATAATGAAATTGAGTATTCGTAAAATCGTAAGTTGAATTCTTGATTATTTTTCTCACTTATTCGACGAAATAAAAACCCTGATTTAATTATTTAAATTGAATATCGCGGGTGAGTTTTATATATAAATCGTTATTATCGCTGATTGCTGGTGAATATTTAAGTGAATGTATTGTTAAAATACACATTTATACTTTTATAGATCAAAAGTACTACTAATGCAATTTGTTAAAAGCCATATAATTAATTCAAATTATTTTCCATTTAAAATGACATCTGAAAATATTTAAAGAACATTTTTAATTATTAAAAGATCTATAAATAAATTTTCACTTCAAAATCAAATTTTTCAAAATTAGCATCATAAAATTATAGTGCAATTTTTTATATAAATGCTAAATAAATATATTTATTTATTTATCAAAAATTACTTTTTTCAAAAAGTATTGAAAAAAATTTATAATAAATTTTTTATGTAATAAAAATTTTTATTTACTTAGTTATTTAAAAATCGGTTATTCCATTTTTGAGTTCTCAAGATAACATTTTATCACTGATTACAATCATAAACAATTATTATTTTATCTAGTTCAATAAGCCTTTAAATTTTGCTGAGAGAAATTAATTTAATAATTTTCGTATGAACAAAAAAACTTTAATTTCGACGACGATTAATATTTGTACTGCAATGATATAGTGCTCTGTTATCTATGATAAGATAAAAAAAATGAATTCTAATAAACTTGTATATGTCAATAGTATTTTATTACAATTCAAACAATAATTTATGTTTATTCAGAATGTGATCCCACTGGACAATTATTTTAAATAATTTTTGGAATAATTTTATTCTTTCTTGAATTCATTTTTACAACAATATTTCTAGGATTAATCGGCCATTATATTTGAGAGCACCAATAATTATTTATTTATTTTTTTTTTATTATAAATAATTATAAATAAATTTTGTCGTTTTTAATAGTAGGGAGGGTAAATGTATGTATTGGGATTCCAACAGCACGATGGGTTACCTCCAAAATTTGAAAAAATAAATTTTTATTATCAAGTTTTCATTTATTTACTACATACTCAAAATTTCAATATGCAATTTAATTTTAATTACCCTGATAGCATGAGTTGATCGTGAAAAAGTTGGTCATTCATTAGTTTCCGACCAACTTGACGACAAGTTGTCGACAACTTTAGCTTTTGCAACTTTTGGCTACAAGTTACCGCCATCTTTCTTAGAAAATTGGCGCCAGTATGGAGCTGCAACTGGAATGCAAGTTTCTGAGAAAATTGAAAGGAAACTTACCGTCAACTTATGATTGCCAACTTTTGCCACTAACTTTCTCAGAAAGTGACAGTCAACTTATTAGATTTCCAACTTTTGCCACCAACTTTCTCAGAAAATGTCTATCAACTTTGGAGGGACCAACCTTTGACGGCCAACTTGGTGTCCAGTTCGGCTGCAAGTTTCTCGTCAGTTTCTCGCCAACTTGGCTATCAGGGTAATCGTAAACTCGTAAGATACAGATTAACGTACCGATATTAAATAAAAAAGTACTCTACATTTTTGAATAAAAGTAAAAGGGACAGCAGAGACCGATACCCGATAGCACGAGTTGCTCGTCAAAAAGTTGGTATTCATTAGTTTGCGACCAACTTGACGACAAGTTGTCGACAACTCTAGCTTTTGCAACTTTTGGCTACAAGTTACCGCCAACTTTCTGAGAAAGTTGACGCAAGTATGGAACCGCAACTGGAATGCAAGTTTCTGAGAAAATTGAAGGCATCTTTCCGTCAACTTATGATTGCCAACTTGTTCAACCAACTTTCCCAGAAAGTGTCTATCAACTTTGGAAGTACCAATTTTTGCGGCGAACTTGGCGTCTAGTTGCGGTTATAAGTTAAACGCCAGTTTCTCGCCAACTTGGCTATCAGAGATCTTAAAAAATTTCTCTTGCCAATAAAAACAAATTCTATTTAATTTTAAAATGACTAAAAACCCTGATAGCCAACTTGTCGACAATCTACTGTCGCAATCTGTCACAACTTTCAGCTTCTGTAACTGTTGCCTACAAATTGACGCCAAGTTTATCAGAAAGTTGACAAGTTGCGGCAGTAGATTGTCGCCAAGTTGCTGGGAAACTTGTAGTCAACTTGTAGACAACTGTTACAAAAGCTGAAAGTTGTCGACAACTTGATGTCAAGTTGGTCGCAACTCATGTACACCAACTTTCTGATCAGAAGCTCTGACAATCATCAGGGTTTTTCATTCAAAATTTACGGTTGGTAAGTAAGAAAGTCAATCTGTGTCATCGGGATCTGGATCATCAGGATCTGGATCATCAATCCATCCGCGTTATCTTGATCTATGCAATAGACATCCGCTCAAATTTTTAAAGTACTCGCGCTCAAAACAAATGAGCGCAGAAACAGTGCGCATCTACATCCGCGCATGGACAAAGTTTTTTTTTTCAAAGAAAGCGACGACTGCCGTTTAAAACAGATGTGCGCAGATGTGCGACGTCTGTCGGAAGTTTAATAAAGTACACACTCGGAACTCAGAACTTACGAGCAAAGCGTAAAAAAAAAAATAATAACCGTACTCGTAGCTCGTATCGTGGTCGCCAGCAAACTCGCCAGATCCCAGGGACACTTGCGATTTTAAAAAATACTATGGCGTGAGTATTGATGACTAACAACAGTGATTACAATAAAAAATTTCAAATAAATAAACAATGATATTAAGTGTAAATAGTGTACATCTTTGTATAGATTGGGCGTCGCTATGACGCAAGTACAAGGTGCGCGAAAGTCGCAGTGATCTGGCTCTCGATCTCAACTCTCAACATTATTATTATTGTTATTATTATCATTACTACACATATATTTAAGTTTATTTAAATTGTGTACTCGCTGCACGGCAATGGAGTCCATCAGAAAATGGTTCTACAGACCAAAGGTATTTATTATTATTATTAAAATTATTATTATTATCATCATTTATCAACTTCCTGGTCACCAGTGTCTAGTTTTCATTTTTTTCTCAAATTTTTTTTTATTTTTCCTCTACTGCATCTCCCACTCTGTCATTTTTTTTATTGTTATTTTTTTTAAATGTCTGCTTTCCTTTTTTCATGCTGGCTGGTATGAAAAACTTAATTTAAATAATACATATTTCCGTAAATGAAAAAAAAAAAAAAAAATGACTGAGAATTAACAATGTCATGATGGCCATATGTCTTTTATTAATGTCCGAGTGTTTTTATCTTGTAATTAATCTACAACCTGTGTAATTTAATGTTTTACATTCGGTAAAGATAGGAAAGTCTATAACAATCAGTATATATGTAAATATATATGTATAGACATTTAAAAGATGTATGTATGTGAAAATATATGTATGAGAAAATGGATAATGACAATGACTGTCATGAAAAAATTATATTAATTTAATCGTAGTGATAGTGACGTAGTTTTCTGTATATTTATATTTATATATATATTTTTTAAGTGTCTACTGTATAAATATGTCAATTATATATTTATCATGTTTACAATATATTTCATTGTGTCTTATCACAGTAAAAATATTTACGAAATAGTTTTATTTTATTTGTATTTAGTTTTATTCGATATCTGGCATCTGATATTTTACATTTATATTCGATGCTAGGGTTGGTGATAAATTGACTTACCGGGGGGTAAAACGGATAAATAAAAATACGTTGGGTTAATAATAGATAATTGATAATTGAAAGAAAAATTTATTTGCGTATCTCGATGATTGAGTGGATGATGCATGAAATATTAACAACCATGTGGTGATTTAAGAATTCTCACTCTCCAGCAGAGTATATACAATCAATATTATCAATTAAGCTCATCCATTTTTATCGAGGTCAATAATATAAGTGCAACTAAAAACAAATGCGCTCAATAATGCTTTTTTATTTTTTTTATAGATCAAAATGTCACCCGTCTAAATCTAGCAGTTCTCTATAAAGATTTTTTTTTTTTAAATCACCAGTTTATTTGTTATTATTATTAGTATTTTTTTTTATCAAATTGGAGATATAAAAAAAAATGATAATTTTTATAAATTCTGGATAAAGAAAAATAAAATAATTAAAATATATTTTTTATAAAATGGTCGAGTGAATGTCAATGTTGTCAGAATTTATTTGTATGTTAATTATACAGCGACAGGTAATTTAATTCGGTTGGTTAATAAATGACTCATTGAGTACAGGCATTGAGATTAAATTAAACCGTTAAAAAAAAAGTAATAAACTGAAACAAAGCGAACAAAGAATTTTTTCACGGTAGACTAATTACTTTCTATATCACTTTGAATTCCAACAGTATTTTCTTAAACAAGTAATCTAATAAAATAATTTATTTTAAGCCCGAGGAGATAAAAAATTAATCAGACTTTTTATAAAAATAAAATAAAAGACCAAGCATATTAATGATAAATGATAATGTCTGATAAAAAAGCCCGAGATTTATGAAACAAATATATATTTTTTTAAAATTCAGAGAGACGACACGAGTTTGCTGGCTCAGTTTTTCTACGCTAATGAGGCACTTACAGCGGTCGCTTGCGAACTTGACTCATTTGATGGTCGTCAGGAGCCGGAGCGTTGCACGACGCTGGTGAACCAGCTGCGGCATTGCCAGGACAAAGTTTTGACGATATGCAATCAAATAATGGATGAGCTGATACCGGACAGCCGCGCAAATCGGGACTTTCGCGTTAAATTCCCAGATGACGTTATGCAGGAAAATTTAGCGGGTCAGCTTTGGTTCGGCGCCGAGTGTCTGGCCGCCGGGTCTTCAATAATGAACCGCGAAGTTGAAAGTTCAGCGATGAGACCTTTAGCCAAAGCGCTCACTAAATCTCTGGAAACGGTACGGAATCTTTTGCGAGAGCACGCGCTCAAAGGTCACATGAATTTGAAGGTATTTATTATTCATTTGCGCTAATTATCGTCGGCTCTTTCTGCTCCACGTCTTTTTATTTAAACAATAATAATAATAATCACGTCGGTTTATCTATTCAATAGGAACTATTCCAGGTGCACAATCCCATGGAGACGGAAAAATTAATAGAGTCGCTGAAAATATTCGACAGATTATTTGCTGATTTCGAGCTCTGCTATGTTGCGGCAATGGTACCTGTCAAGTCTACGAAAGAGTACGAGCAGCAGGAATTAGTTTGCGTTTTATTTTCCGAAACACTGCAGCGAGCACTCGAACGCGGGTTACTAAATCAAGCCGACGTTGATAATTACGACCCAGCTCTAATGTTCACTATTCCGAGACTCGCTATTGTTTCGGGTCTTCTAGCTCCTCCTGGCGGACCTCTGTGCCTCAATTCTGCTGACACAATCAGCGAAATGTTTAGACCATTTAGAGTAAGAGCTGCATAATTTATACTTGTTAATTATCTACTGTAATTTAATTAAATATATTATAATTTTTTTGCAGAATCTTTTGTTGAAAATCCGCGAACTTCTTTGGACGTTGAACAACCGCGAGCTGTATATGTTAGAGAAGCTTCTGTGCTCAAACGAAGAGCCGGCGGTGCCAATTTCACCGTCGACCCGCAGTGCGTGCCAGCAGGAACTCGAGAAATTCGTCCACAATTTTTACACCGACTACCCGAACTGTAAAAATTTCGTCGTGGATTTTTATACCGTTACTAAAAATAATGGTACTAATATGGATGAGGTTGCTAATGACGTAGTCGAAATAATGACTCAGGAGAGTAATGTTAAAGTTGAAAGGAAACTACAGCAGGCTGTATCTGTATCAGGTAACAGTGAGAATGACGATAATCACCGTACTATTATTGCCACAACAGTGGCAACTTATCCACACAACTACTCGTCATTGTTAAATGGAGGAGAATCAAGTTTGCGAGTGGTAATTGATGATGATGGCGATGGTAATCCCGGTCCCGATACCCATCGTCATATTAATCAGCAAGATCATCAGCTGGTAATTAATACTGTAAATCGAAGGGAAATAGATGCCTCTGTGTCGGCAGTAAATGAGGATCAAAGAGCTGATAGATTACGTCAAAATGGCTGCAGACTTACAGCGCAATTAGTTTGCGCTAATGCTCATACCGCAAATAGCAGCAGTCAACAGTCAGAACAAGGTGACTGTAATTCGATGGAGTCACAGTCCTTGGTCTACGTGATAAATTCAAAAGACTCACATTACACTGGTAGTAATGAGTCATTGGTCGGGGAGAGTGATCACGTTGGGAATAAAAGTAATGAGAATACGGAAGATAATTTTTACAATAACGTTGATATGTCGGAGCAGATTATTGGCAGTACGAATGTTAATGTTGATTTACCACAAACTTATCTCCTAGATCAAGTTACGCATGACAGCGTTACGGATAACTCTGTTGTTGATATTGAAGCCAAGAAACTTATCTCCGAAGCTAACAAAACTCTTTCGAATTTATTGCTGGAGAGAGATTGTGCTAATGAAATATCTGAGCAAACTGACTCGGGTATTTGTACGGTAATATCTTCGGAAAATACCAGTTTATATGATAAGAGCCCGGAAGAAAAGAAAACATTCGCTAATGAAATCCAAGTTAATGAAGAGCTGGAGGATGATGAAAATATTAAAGATTTAACTTGTACGTACGTGTGTTCGACTTCGGTGGAACAGAAGGTTTCAAATGATGATGAGTCATGTACTTGTCCACTGAGATGTTCTACGTTCGATAATTATAGTTGTAATTGTAATTGTAATAGTACTAGTACCAGTAATTGCAACAGTACTAGTAATTGTAATGGTAATAGTAATAATTGTAGTAATAGTAATAGCGATACGTCCAAAATAACGAGTAGAATATCGTCAAATTTTAATGGCACGAATGAAGAATTCATTGGTCGAGCTTACGGTAACGGACAGATGTCTGTGTGTGATTCAAATACATCATCAATACAAATAAATTACTCGGATAATTGGGAAAATTTAAATTTAAACATAAATCCAACTACGGCGGCGGCGACAAAAGAGTTCTGGCAGGATTTAAAATGTAAAAATTGCCCGTCGACGTCACACAATCATCAGAATATCAATAAAATAGGCAGCAATATTGACCGATACGCGCAACACAAAATGTCTGTGCGCAAATCTAAAGACATTAAACTTAAAAAACGGCAGCGCAAATTTGAACGTAAGATTATCAAGAAAAACCACAATAGCATGCAGGAAAAACTTGCGTATAACGTTTCTGCTGCCTACAATTTGTCATTGAGTACTGAGAGCTCGAGATCTAACTCCGTTGATCGATGTGTCAATCCGCGACTCACCAGTTACGGCGGGTCGCTTCACCCCACGCAAAATAACATGCGACAGATGCCAAATTTTAGTAACCACCACAGTCCTCAGCGGAGTAGTTCGCGGTTGAATTGTCAGTTCGAGTCGCGCACTGACATGTCACAGAAAAATCACAATCTCGGGCAACGCAGTACTAATATATCGCCTCAGAATCGTAAGCTGCTGGATCACCGTAGGTCCAGAGCTGAGCAAATGACTAAAATGCGCAAAAAAGACATTGATAAACAGCGTAATTGCTGTGATTATCCTGCAAGTGTACAAAATGATAATATAACCCGGGGAACAACGAATTTTATCGATAATAATAAGAAAGATGAAATGCCGAACGATGGACTCGGTCGTAGGACAGACAAAAGCGGGCTGATTACCGGCGACCAGTCTAGCTCTCCCGAGGTTGGAGATGATGGTGGCGGTGTCAGCGACAGTCACAGCTGCCAATTGCAGTGCACTAGAGAAAACAAAGCTGTAAAATCACCAAAAAGCTGCTGTACTGTCGTAGGAATCACAAAAACTCCACCGTCAATAAACTTATCTCTGATACCGCGAGCTAACGCCAACGTCGACTCGAGCTCCAGCTGGTCTAGTTACGGAGACTCGAGCTCGGAGACCAGTGAGTTCCAGAGCGACTGCCAGGACGACGAAGAAATAGCTCTGGCAATGCAGGCTGCGGAAATAGCCAACAGGAATCAGATTAGAGCTAAATTCCGTTCTTCCGAGGATCTGGTTCATCGTCTGTTTGTCTGCATTGCCGGTGTCGCTGATCAGCTGCAAACAAATTTCGCTTCTGATCTACGTAATATTTTAAAGTGTGTCTTCCTTATGAACAGCACCAGCGGTCCCGGGGATTCTGACCAGGAATCAGTTGTTACAAAAAATAATAATAATAACAATAATAATAATAATGATGATAATAATAATAATAATTCTATGTCTGAATCACAGTCGCCTACTGATGATAATTTACATTCCACTGAAATAATAAATAATAGTAATAGTCTTGAGAGACAAGACTTGAATCAAGAGGATGATGATGATCCTGAGGATGATTCCATAGCGAGTATAACTAATGACACAAGTAAGTGCTTTAAATTCAAGTATTTCATGCCCAGTATTTTTTAACCCTAATTCCGTGTCGCTGTTCAGTACCCGTGAACTTGGAACATGGGTCATTAGCGTCCACCGCTCATTTAATTATCTTATTCCGCCAGGAAAAATTTTAAAAAATTCCTAGATCTTCTTTGGACTCCCCACTATGCGATAGAGTTGGTGCCATCACTGGAAATCCCTTTTTCAATGAACATTTTCATAAAAATTCGGAGGCATGTAGGCTATTTACAGTAGAATTTTTGAAATTTCATGGACACAAACGACCCATGTTCGAGGGATTAGGGTTAATATATTAATTCAGATGTATAAATTTATCGGCCACTGCCCAAGGCTGGCAAAGTTAATATTCAAAATTAATGAGGCTCGAGACAAAATAAACGTAAACACAAGTGTTGTAAATAATTTGAATAGACTTTTGCAAACGTTAATGAATAAATAATCGAGCCAAGAAAGATAAATAAAGAGTCGAGTCATTAGTCTGCAGTATCAAGACAAATTTGCGATAAAGTAAAAGTTTGCACACGTCGAATTATCTGAAAAATAAATATCTGAGTTAATATTTAATTAGTTTAATTAGTGTAATACTGGTGTTTGCAGTTAAATAAATTAATGATGTTGTTTTATATATTTAGTGTGTCCAATAACAACAGAACGAGGGGAAGAGTGTGTGGAAAGAGCCCCAGCTTGGATACCAGACAACGACGCCCCGCGATGCATGGCCTGCCAGGCTGGATTCACTGTCGTAAGACGTAGACATCACTGCAGAAACTGCGGGAAAGTATTTTGTGGGCGTTGTAGCAGCAACAATGTCCCATTACCTCGTTACGGACACACTAAACCAGTCAGAGTCTGCAACAGGTGTTTTCTCTATCAAGTCACGCCATTTACTGTTTCTCATGTCGCCTCCACTAGCTGAATAGTTCTTTCATACATACCTTTCATATACATAACTTCTCCTTCCGATGTTTATAACTAAACGCATATATATATATATACATATATTTTTTCGTGAAACGACTTTGAATTGTTATTATTTTATCAACTGTACGCATCACTCCTCATTCTTTGTTATTATTCTCCATTGTTTTCGCAATTAAATCATTGTTAAATACTTTACCTTGCACAGATGTACAAAGATATATTATTATTATTATTTTTTATTACTAAAGACACGCAGATATTGTTTATGTGCGCCAAATATTTAAAGACAATAAATTTTTTATGTTTTATTATTTTATTGATATTAATTTTTGAAAATAAATCATCGGTTTTTTTTTTTTACAATTAAGGTAAAAGACCTAGTACCCGATTAGGGAACTAGTACTCGATCACTCCATGTATTTTTATATCTATATTTAGTAAATATAGATATAGAAATATATGAGTGATCGGGTACTGGGTCTCTTATCTTATAATAGACATAATTAAAAAAATATATATATATAATTGTTCGCATCTACTAAACTATGTATGTAAATAAATTTTTTTCTATTAATATAAGAAGACTGTTTAATTATTGTATATATTTATATATATAGTTGGACCTCGTTATAAGACTAATTCGGGGCTATAGGGAAAAAATTTTTAGAATTAAGATTTCCCCACTATTGTGCTTAATAGTGTTTGCGCTCGTCTCGTTATAAGACTATCGCTGTTTTAGATTTTATTTATGTATTTGGTTCAACTCTGCTCTATTATATAGTGAATCAATTTTATGTACAATCATAAATAAACAGAATTTGTCGTTATTTTCTCGTAATTAATTACGTGAAACCACGAAATTTTTAATATTTTCTATGAAAATAAATTACTTAGTCTACAATCTATAAAGTAAGAGACCGAGTACCTGATCAGGGAACTAGTACTCGATCACTCATGTATTTGTATATATATATATATTTACTAAATTTGACTAAATATAAATACATAAATACGTGAAGTGATCGAATACTAGGTCTTTTACTTTATATATGTACATTTCTATATATACTAGGCCTATATACTTATGTATATACATTTTATCTCGATTTTATTCGTATTGTTCGTAAGTCTTACAGCGAGACTTCGGTACAAATTTTTCATTTTTTTTATTGGGATGCGTTCCGAGCGAATTTTAAAAAATTGAGGGGAAGAGTCTTGTAACGCGTAGTCTTATAACAAGGCCCGACTGTATATATGGTTAAATATTAAAATAATAATAATAATAATTAATTGCAGACTTTATTTCATATATTCCAAATAATAAATAATTAATTATTAGAAAGTTCACATTTTATTAATTATGTGACGCAAGTCTGAATACTTATTTAGTTATAAACGTCATGCGCTCAACCCAACTTGAAGTGGTTATTAAAAAAAAATTTTAATTACTTTTAAAATGTATATTATATTAAATAATTAACAGTTGCAATTTGAAAATGTTATTAGTTATTAAAAAAATTAATTATTATTTTTGATGAATTAAAATTAGCTGTCGCTGACGCTGGTATGCACTTTTTATTGTTATTATTATTATTGTAATTATGTGCGATAATTAAAATTTTATTATAATTTACGATACATAGATATAGAGTACTGTCATTAATTATAAATATCGAAATTGATCCTTTTGTGCCTGTTAATGTTGGCCTAAATATATCCGTGTATTTAAAAAAAAATATTTCAATTTATTGTTATCATTAATAATTAATTATAATTAATAATTAAAATAGAGAGGTCGATAATTAAAAGACATGTAAAAAAAAAACTTATGCAGAATTTTTTTATCTATAATATTAATATAAAATATAAATATATAGAAATGTAATGGAATTATTTCTCGTGGATAAAATTATTTTTGTATTATTTCATTTATTTATGTTGATAAATTTATCTAAACTTGCCTATAAAATAATAATATAAAAAATGTATAAATTTATGATTAATAAAAAAAATATAATTGATGATTAAGAACGTGACTGTGACTTTTTTTATTAAACTTGGAATTTCGAGATGGATATTTTGTTTTTATTGAGTAATTAAATAGTAATTGTTACGAGTCAAGAATAAATTACGTAAAGTTTTAGCTCTATATATATATATATATAGATATTGTTTTCATTGCCATGGATACATGGGTGCTTGAAACAAAGTTATGACTAACAGTTTATAGAAATAATAAACTTTGAAAATTAACATCCAGTATATTTCTGTGGTTTATTTGTTGTTATTATTAATTTATATTTTTATTACATTACACTATTGAATAAAATTTATCAATAATTTATTAAACTTTGCTGTAGTTTTAATAATTCAAGTGAAATTGATCATTAATTGCTGCTACAATGGACATGGAAATGAACGCAGAAATGGAAAGAGTAAGTTCATTATTTCTTGTTTTTTTTTTTTTATTAATTGCAATTTCAGACAGTCCCCCACCTCTTGCTTTTTCAATATGCAAATGACAACTGTTATAACCATATTAAAATTCTATTAATTAAGACCATTCTCAGACCCCCCCCCCACTTTTAAAAAAAATTCGATGACTTTAAACTGTCATTACGGTATTCAAATTTTATTCATTAATTGAAAAAAAAATTGAAGCGTTAATTGAAAAAAAGACAAATTGCAATTTCGCCGAGATAGAATTTAAAAAAAATTACTTTTAGTTATCAATTAGGAGTTATACGAAATTAATTGAGTAAATTTTAGCCTACGAAATTTGAAAATTTGAATTATAAAATTGACATGAAAATTTTACTGAAATTTATTTCCCAAAATTCGTTTAACTCCCAATTGATATCAGCTGTCATTTTTTTTTTAAATCTTTATCTCAGCGAAATTGTTCTTTTTTCAATTAATGCTTCAATTATTTTTTAATTAATTGATAAAATTTGATACACATGACTGTTGAAAGTCATTGAATATTTTTGAAAATTGGGAGACATTGTCTGAGAATACCCTTAATTTTAAAAAAGTTGAAGCATTATTTGGAAAAAGAACAAAGTTCTAATTTCGCCAGGATATAAATTTTTAAAAAATCACTTAAATTTTGTTTTAAATTACCTGCTTAATGAAATTTCTGATTATAATCTGACATAAAGGTTTCACTGGATTTTTTCTAACAAATTTCGTTCCACGTGATTTAATGTATTACTGTCGGTCTCAGAATTGCCGTTCAGAACTTAGTGAAATTTGACGTATTGGTAGCTAATGATGAGAAAAACATCCGATCAAATTTGTGAAGAGCTATAGAAAAAA
Source organism: Microplitis deprimator (assembly GCA_964016945.1). Taxonomy (NCBI): domain Eukaryota; kingdom Metazoa; phylum Arthropoda; class Insecta; order Hymenoptera; family Braconidae; genus Microplitis; species Microplitis deprimator. The sequence continues at coordinate 3,488,134 of OZ024711.1, read as the reverse complement.
ATAAATTCAATGAAGCCTGTAATTTATCGAAGCCTTAATGTCAAATGTATGAAAGTTCAAATTTTACTGGTTCTCTGTAGGTCAAAAAATTTAATTGGATCTTTTTCTTATCATTATCTACTAAAACGTCAAATTTGATTAAAATTTGAACAGTAGTTATTAAACTGAGTGTACTAGTTTAAAATAACTGTAAGTAATTTTCTTAAAAATCTATATCCTGGCGAAATTATAATTACGCTGTCCTTTTTTCAGCCAATGCTTCATTTTTTTTTAATTAAATAATTAATTAAATTTTAATATGGTTATTACAGTTCGCGGTAATTAGATAAATTATAAAAGTGGAGGATATCGTCTGAGAAATTTAATGCGAGAAATTTTTACTGGCCTTAAATTTAAATGAATAATTATTATTTTTCCAAGTTGACAAATTTTGAAGAAAAACTGTCAAATAAATTGAGTGTTGACAGTAATTTTAAAATATAATTTGAGTCATAATTCAGAAACGTCAGTTATCAGGTCACAATGGGTCTAATTTTGAACCAAAACTTGTAAAAGTAAACGACCTTTTATCTTACTGGGTATTTTCCTTCTCTTTATCGGTCCGTTAGTTTTTCCCCTCAATGGATTTGTGTGGAAAGATAAAATTCCGAGTGAATAGTTTCGCAATAAAGCAAGTTATGGAGCTTTGTAACTTTAGTTTCAAACTATCAAGCTTCCCAGTTACTTCATCGTGATGGACTGACAGTTTACGTCCTTCAATTTCATGAAAATTAAAATTTTTAAATTAGTTATTTATTTTATTTTATACTCAATCAAAATATACTGAGTTAATTTTTGTAATTATAAACTTTTATTATCCTGTCATGGACATTTTTGACACCAGCAAATTTTATCTTACCCTTCTTTTAACTTCCCGCTATGAAAATTTCATATTTTCAAAAAAATGGTTACCGGTTTCGTTTCGATTTTCAAAAATCAAATTCCCATCAAATCTCGACGTTTTGAGATCCCAGGAAGTTTTTCTGATTATTTTTGGACGGACGTTCATGTGTGTGCGTGTGTGTTAACTAATTTTTGTCTTACATATTTTGAACGAATCAACCGATTTGAATCTACGTGGCGGCAATCAAAAAGGCTCATCAAGACTAAGATTCTAAGAGATTTTGAAGTCAATTGGTCAAGTAGTTTATTGTGCAATTGCAATTTTTTTTTTGAGCTTTTTTTCGTATAATTCACAAACTACTCGACCAATCGACTTCAAAATCTCTTAGGATCTAAGTCTTAATGAGTCCTTTCAATTACCGCCACGCAGATTCAAATCAGTTGATTCGTTCAGAAGGTATCGTAACACAAAAATTAATTTTTTTAAAGCTAAATGTATTTTTTAAATTGAACAACAAAATAACCATTTTTTTATCTCGAAGAGCCCGAAAAATTTACAAACAACAACATTTTCGAGCTTTCTAAGCTCGAAAATAGAGATAAGTTTCAGGGTCGACTCTCAGGGTCTACCGTTTTTAAAATTTTTCTGTGTAAAAGTTATAAAAATAACTCAACTCAATAAATAAATTATAATTAAAAATTAATATAAATAAATATCTCGAATTTAGGAAGATGGAAGCGAAAGTGGTGAGCCATCGGCTGCAGGAAGTTCTGCAGGAAGCATTTATTGTACTCTAGAACGTGACTATGCTCGAGTAAGAATAATCATGACAAATATATCACCTAGAATAAATGATAAATAAAAGTTACGTAAAACGGAATAAATGTGTTAAATATTATAATTACTTTTATGATAAATATATATTCATTAATATAGATATCGTGGGAGTTTGCGAAATCTTAAGTAATGTATAATACGTGAGGGACAAGAAAAATGTTTGCTCCACTTCTAGACTTATTAAGCTCCGTTTATTTTTATATTTTTTCTTTCTGTGCCTTCTTAACTCCTTTTTTTTATAACGGCTTATTTTTTTTCTTTTCTCGAGTCTATATCCAATTTAATAGGTGTTCGATCAATACTATTCCCTTGAATAATTTCCTCTTTTCGTTCAACGCATATAGCTACTCAACGAAATGAAGAACAATGAAACCTTGGCAGCCTATGAAACAGAGTACACAAGACTTTTTGAAACTCTTTATAAATGCCGGCGTGACGAAGAGCAATTGATGGATAATTTGAGACAAGTCCAGGTAAAAATTGTTAAATTAAATCGTCGAGTTGATAGAAGTCAAGTGGAGGCTGATTAATGAGATTAAAAAAAAAAATTTTTTTTTGTTATCATTCAATAGGAAGATTTAGTCAATAAAACAAATAGAATAAACGAACTCGAGAAAGCAGTTGAGCAGAATGAATGTACGATAACAAATTTAAATGAGAAAATAGTTGAAGTTTCAAAACTCGCAGATACGGCACATACTCGGGAACAAAATGCGCAAGAGACTATTGAAAATTTACGAATTGCAATCAATAAATTAAATCGTGAAATTGAACAGAGAAATAAAAAACTTGATATCGATGATGAGTAAGTTTTTTTTTTATATAATTTATTATTATTAATTATGTATACTTTTTATTAAGGAATAAGGGAAATTTTTTCCAACCCGTCTTTGTAATAAAACCAATCAAACTGATTAAATTTTGTATCATAGGAAAGATCTCAAGTTATAGTTATGCCTTTTCATGGTTTCAACTTTTTTTATACGATCGTTAATTTAATTTGTTAAGTTTTATTAAAAATTACTACATTTGAATTTTTTATAAAAAGTTGACAATTTTTTAATTTTGTTTAACCAAATTAATTAAAAAAAAATAAAAAATAAAATATGCACATGTAGAAAATTTTAAAAACTACAGGTGCATTTTTTTCAAATATTTTTTTTTTTATAATTTATCGTTTAAAAAAAATCCAAAAATTATTAGACGTCGGCTAACTTCAGTTTTGTAATATTGGAAATATTTTTTCCTTAACTTTCAAAATTTTTAACAAAAATGCATACGAAGAACTTTTAGAAATTTTTCGGCAGATTTTCTAATAATTTTTTTATTTTTTTAATCAAAAAAAATGATCGAGTCTACACTGAAAAGAAGTATTTTTTGGCGCAAAAAAAATTTTTCTTGTCCCAAAAAAATTTTAGTTTTCAATTCACGATGCAAAAATTTTTTTGAGATGAGTAAAAATTTTTTGCACCAAGAAATCTTTTTTTGGTAAAATTTTCAGTATCGTAAAATTTTTATCTTTCAAAAAAAAAAAAAGATCACGAAAACATTAAGAGACAATAATAAAAAAATGTTGTGTATTGATTTTTCTCGAAATTCCATTTTTGTACAGTCATCAAAATCAATGAGTTGTAGAACGAATGAGAATATTTGCTACGGTTAATTTTAATAACAATAAAAATAAAATATATATCAGCGATAGACGAGCAGTCATGTAGAGATTGCAGACGGTTAGTCAATTTATAATAAAAATGAATAGTAAATAATGAAAAGTAAATGATATTATAGCGGAGAAGTTGCTAAACAAAATGAAAACTCGGTTATTGAAAAAGAACGAATGACAAATGAAATTGAAACACTGAAACAAAGTATAAAAAGCAAGTCTATGTACACTGAGGAGCTTGAGAAAAAGATGAGTGACGTTGAGAATCAAATAAGCAAGATGCAGGAAAACATGGAGATCCAGATGAATGAAATATCGAAAGAACGCCTGGTGCGCGAGAGGCTTGAGAGAGAAATAATGGAATTGGAGGAAGAGCTCAAGATAAAAACGAACCAATTGCAGGTAAAAAAATAGGATTTGGTATTTTAAATAGACATCACGATTGCTTTATTTTTCACAAACAATTTCCTGGCTGGGTGGATGAAAAATATTTCAGGCGGCGAATATCTCAGTTAAAAATTCAGCCAGCAATAGCAGCCGCGTTGAAAATCTGCTGAGGGAACAGAGAGCGGCAAACGAAAAATTGCGGAAGGAAGTGAGCAAGTTGATGACCGGGAGGCTAAACCTGCAAACGGAATTGAATAATTCGAATAAACGGGTTAAAGAAATTGAAAAAATATTGGGTGAAAAGACTAACGAATACAAAGTCGCGACGCAGGAAATTAAAAGGTATGGAGTAGCGAGACTATTATTATAAATTAAATTTTATTTTGTTCTTTATTTTTCTGACTGAGTAAAGTGCAATCTCCGGTTTCTTTTGATATTTATATTTTTATTTTACTGGCTATAAAAATTATATCAGCAATAACTCAATGTATAGAGTACAGAAGTTGAGAGTAATGATAATGTATGTATGTGAATAGGTTGGAAGAAGAAGTGTCCAAGTGTAAAGCTGAGAATGATTGGAGCCTCAGTAAATACGGCAAGATCGATAGAGAACGCGCTAAGATGGAAAAGGATCTCGAGCACGTAAAAGTTGCTTTGAAAAACTCCGAGATTCATTTGAGTTCATACCAGCGGCAAATAACAGAAGAAAAAAAGTCTGTTGACTTGGCGGTACGGGAAAAGAACGTTGTGATTAAAAATCTTGAAAATCTTAAAGACACACTTGAAAAAACACACACTGAAATTAGTGTATTGGAAGGCAGTAAACGCAAAGTCGAGGGTGAGCTTGAGGAGGCACTACACACTAATTGTTCTCTGAATAAAAAAATTGATTCTCTTGAAAAAGATAGGGAGAAGTATTGTCAACAAGTTACTCAGCTACAGCAGCAGGTGATTTACTTTTTTTCTTGGCTAATTAATTTCCGAGTTTATTTATATCCTAGGGTGATAATTATTTTACGCGTTTTTTAAATTTATATCGCCTGAAAAAATCTTAATTGATGTTGAGATAAAAAATCTTTAGACTTTTTTGCGATAATAATTTTCAGAGCTCGCTGAGAATTTTTAAATTTAAACAAATATCTATTATTTATTTTATTTTTATGAAAAGTATATAAATTTTTTTTTTTGCGCTGTTTATAAACTCAATTTCCAATGGATCAAAAATGTGAATGTCGAGAAGTTGCGGTTTAAAAAAAAAAGTATAAGAATTTTTTTATGCCTTTAAGTGAATTTTCATGTTTTTTCTCATAAATTTTACTGAGCTGATAAAAAACTATTTTTATAATTCACGAAATTTTATAACTTGGCGAGCTCTAAAAGTAGTAAAGTAGTGGCTTTAAAAGATGATCAGAATAATTTTCACCCTGGTATATAATTTGTTTTTTAAAAAAATTAGATTGAAGAATTGATGAGTAAATTAAAGGAAAAAAACACTGAGGTATTAAATTATTCAAAAGAACTTGTGGAGCTGAAGAATAAATTTCGTCATCAACAAAATTTATTTGAAAGCACCAGAGCAGAAAAGAATATGTGTAATAAAAATTTGAGTGTAAAAAAAGATGAAATTGAAGAATTGCGAGATAAATTGAAACTCATGGTTCACCAAATAGAGCAATTGAAGGAGGAGCTGGCAATTAAGGAAAGTAGTATATCCAAGGGAGAGTTTTGTGAGTGATTAATTTTAGTCATATTCTAAATTGAGTGCCGGGAAAATAGAGAATCGAGTGGCGAGAATAGAGAATTGATATGATAGAGATAAAAAAATTATTATTATGATAAGTTATATGTTAGAGAGCATGAAAGTTATAACTGTGAAGAGAGTTTATTATTGATTTTATTGTAGGTCTGAGAAAAGCTGAAAAAGAAAAAGAATCTGCTCGAGTTGAATTGCAATCGGTGAAAAAAAGTATCATGGATTTACGTAAAACACTGGAGGAAAATAAAATAAAGGAAAAACAATTACGAGAGGGCGTTAAAGTTGCTGACGCGGACATTAGTCGTTTGAAAAAAGATATCGACAATGTTATGAACGAACGTGATGTTCTAGGCACCCAGCTCGTTCGTAGAAATGACGAATTAAATTTACAGTACAGCAAAATAAAACTTTTGCACCAGACACTACGTAAAGGCGAGGCTGAGTATTCTCAAAGGCTCGAGGATATTAGATTACTTAAATTAGAAATAAGTAAATTGCGATCCGAAAAAGTATTATTGGTTAAAAGCTTCAACAACACCAGTGATTTGCGTCATGAAATTTTACACTTGAATCGCGATATGACACGAGAAAGACTCAAAGTCGTGGCTCTTGAGGAAGAGCTACAGAACCCGTTGAATATTCATCGCTGGAGAAAACTTGAAGTAAAAATAATAATCATTTCGTGTCTGCTCATTTCATTATTATATTATTCATTTATATTTCATTTTGTTATTATTATTATTATTATTTTTATTATATTAAAAAATCGGGAGTGAATTCGGAGTAATTACGAATTTTATTTAAATCGAAATTCACTCCGGATACGGAATAAATAGGGAGTTTGTTTTTTTCAGCGGAGTGATTTTGGATTGAAGTGAATTTTTTTTTTAATCTGCACTTACTACAGTTAGAAGTTTTAACACTAAAATAAACTCCCTTTCGAAGTGAATTTTACTCCAAAGGGATTAAAATAAATACAAAGTCTTCCGCTACGCATTCACTTCAAATTTACTACGCGTTCACTCCGCAAATTTTTTACAGTATATTATTATTATTATTATTATTATTATTATTATTATTATTATTATTATTATTATTATTATTATTATTATTATTATTATTATTATTATTATTATTATTATTATTATTATTATTATTATTATTATTATTATTATTATTATTATTATTATTATTATTATTATTATTATTATTATTATTATTATTATTAACATTTATTTGCTATTAATTTATTCATTTTGACATTAATCGATTACAATAATCAACATTGAATAACGTTTCAGCACAACACAATTATTAAACCGCAATTATTAAATATTTGATAATTAGTTTGATTATTTTAATGAGCTGTTTGATTTAACCACTACTCCTTTCTATAAATAAATTTAAAAATTAATTGATTAATGATAACAAAAAATAAAATAAATATACAATCGTAAAAAGCTTTTTATTTATATATTTATTTTATTTTGTTTTATTTATTTTAAAGGGCTCGGATCCAAATACGATGGAATTATTGAAAAAAATCCAAATCCTACAAAAACGTTTACTTAAAATGAATCAAATCGTGATATCAAAAACCAATAAAATAAAGGAAATTGAAAAATTGTACATGGAGTTAAGACAAATTCTTGCGAAGCAGCCAGCTCCGCAATCAATATCTAATCTCGTTAAGGCTAGAGAGGCTCTGCGAGAAAGAGCCAAACAGATGAAGGTACCTAAATTGTCTATTGATTTACAAATAATCTTATAAAAAAAAAAAAATAAAATGAAATAAAAAAAAATGTATATAGACTCCCTCGTATAAACAAAAGGTCGTTAAATTTAAATGGTGATTTTTTATGCAGTGCTTAACTGCCGAGTTGAACATGTGGGAGTGCCGAGCAAACGAATACAAATACGAAGTTGAGAGGCTCAATAAAGAATTACGTGAGTTAAAGGCCAAGTATTTGGGATTGAAGCGTAAAAAATCATCGAAACCCAGCAGCGGGACAGCGATGACCGACTCACCCCGCTCGTCAATTTCACAAAATCACAAAAAATATTGCGGAGGCGGATTTACTATGCTCGTCGCCCCATCACAGAATTATTATAGTTTAGAATCAATTATCGCTAAATAAATTATTTCACGCGAAGTTTAATTCAATTAATTAACAGGCTTCGTAATACAATCAGCGAGTACTCTGTAACATGATCAATAAGAGCATGTATGTATTAATTTAATGAAAATATATGTATATATAATCTACATGCAGGTACTCATGTCAACATATATACATATATATTTATAATGAATAGGAAATAGTGAAAATTATTTGATGACATAGAAAATTGTTTATCTCTGATATCGCTGTCATTATTATTACAGAGTACTCTATATACATGTTGTCTGTACGACAATGTACCATCGGCTGAACAATTATTATCGGGAACTTGGTTATTAATCGTTTAACCGCCAATTGGTCCGTGCATAGTCATGCATTATTGTCCTCATGTTCATCATATAAATACTAAATAACGTATTTACTCTTTCTCTATACTAATAATACACTAACTGATGATTTTAATTATAATCAACTTACGTATTTTATTTAATCATTTTTTAAAGCTAACATTCATTCGCCTCACGTGCGCACACCCGCTGTTATATTGCACCCAATTTAATCTAAAAAACATTAAATATTAAAAACACTAAAATGAAAAAAAAAAGAAGTTATTCTTTTAAAATGTTACATAAGTAATCGGATTAATGTTTAATAAAATGAGCAGAAACTGCGGGAAGAGATTACAATATTATGCGTAAGTACACTTAATCTCTGTATAAAAATCTGTTAGCAAAATTAACGTGTGTTGCAAAGCTGCAGGAAAACATGAAAGAGGAAAAAGTGTGACGCTGACTGGAATAAATTTAAAAAAAAAAAAGTGTCTTTGAATGGACTGCACTGCACTGTAAATTAGCATTAACGACGCTTCAAGTTGATGCTCCAGAGCTGTTGGGAGTGTAGTGGGCAAAAGGCCGACAAATTGCATAATTCCGTGGTTAAGCTCAGAAAATTGCACTCGTAACTTTTCACTCGGTCTCTCTTCTCACCGACATTTCCACGCCTTGTACTAAATATTTATCTTGTTGTCTATCTAGTAGTTTAGCAAGTTTCTCTCTAGTATCTACTCGCCAGTGCACTTACTGTGTAGCTTCTTCAGGGTCTATATTCCTTCGACAACTCGGGGATGATTATTTCCCGTGATTCAATTCTGCTGATGGGAATAAATTTAAAAACTTCAATACACTGCTACATAGTAATAACTTTAAACAATTTAACGGCTAATATTTTTTTTAAAATTCATTATCATCAGCGTAATTATAATTACAGTTATAATTATTATTTAATACAATAATGAATGAAGATAAAGTGGGCGAAAAATCAACGTAATGTCACACTGCTAATTAATCCATTAAATAATGATTATAAAAGAGTTAAGATAAAGTAAGTAAATAATGATGATATTAATGCAGCAAAGCACGCTTGTGACTTCATTAAATGCACTTTCATGATAGCCGATAATTTTTTACGCAGTATCGCTTACTTGTCTTATATAATTTGTAAAAGCTGATCACCGACACGCGATACTCTCGTAAAAATTAAACTTTATAGTAGCCGTGCTGAGAGCACCGATACCCGGGTATCCTCGGTAGCGTATATCGATCCCCGGTTCTTGGGACGATCAATCGTGCATCAGGAGTCAGAAGTTACCGCACTTGTCTCGGTATAAGATCTATATTCCGTTTTACCATACAAATTGTTCTAGCTTGTACCTCGATACAGTTCACTATCTTCGAGGGTATCTTGAGATCTATATGTATATATATATATGTATATATATGGGTGTGTGTGCGTGTGTGAGTACACACCCCAATCAATCATTCCGAAAGGTGAAATTCATTAAGAAAGTTAATTGCGTACATTATATCAGTGTGATGGCGGGAACAAATTGTTACAAACTATCCATATTACCCTCCTACCCTAAATACGTATGGCCCTCAGGTCTCGCCGTAATCATGTGGACTAAAACCCTCGAAATCTCAGGCATTACTGCTGTACTTATTATTTATTCCATCACCTGCCACGATCTCATTGTGTACCGGCGCACGATGAATCCAAAATAGAGGAGAGAATAACCAAAGTATAAAATAAATAAGTAAACTCGATTATTTAGCTATTTTTATCATAAATCTTAAATTATAAATGTAAACAGCCAAGTCACCCTCCTATTATTCTTTACACTTTTTTTTCCAAGGCTCCATATCCCCTCAAGCCCTATTTCTAGTTGGGAAAAAATTTAAACAGACAAAACAACGATCTTATCAATGGGGGTTTTATATAATTCAAGTATATAAAATATATATAAATAGTAATAGCTATTTTAAAAATAATAATAATAGTGATAATAAAATAATAGAAAAAAACGTGACATTAAAATGCAGGGGTAGTTTTGTTGCATGTTTATCAATTTAAAGCTTACTGGCAATCTGAATTATTTCACGGAAAAAGCAAAGAACTGCGACACAATGAGAGTCATTAAAGTGGCATTGTATCGCGAAATTAAGCACCTTCACTGGAACCATTAAATAATGCTGTAAAACAAAGATCGCAACAGTAAAACATTACTGTTTGTAGGGCGTTTGGATATGTTATGTTACGTCATATATATATATTAATATATATGAATATATATGTGTATGTATAAACGTATACAGTAAAATGGTTTTACGGATAGGGCAATAATTTGGCGGTGTAGCGCTTGCGCTGCAAGCCAAGTCCGGGTCAACGACAAGTAACGTCGTCCCAGTCTAGTCGGATGACGGACGTTAAAGGAAGACGTTCAGACACACGGGTCACACCTCATTCGGCTCAGCCACCGAAATTTTAAATTTCACATTTTTTTAAAAAGCTTTTTTTTTTATTTTTCCGTAATTAGCTTCGATAATTACACGATTTTTTACAAATCGTCATGCTAATTTGAATGTCTTTTGCAGAAATAGTTTGTGGAGCACATGCTATTTAAAATAGTGACAAGTGTCAGATTGACGTGTTAATTATTTTTTTTTTTTAATTATCAGTTAATTTAATTATTTAAATTTAAATACAAATGCAGGGTAAAAAATCTGCAGGATTTAAAGTTAATAAGGAATATTTTTTTCAATTACTTCCTGGAGGAAATTTAAAATTTTTATTTTTTATTACAAGTGATTATTTTTAAAATAAATAAATAGTCTGACTAATGAAACTGTCGGGTAGAAAATAAAATGACAGTTAAAAGTGAATTTATTAAAAAATTGTTTTTAAAAAATATAAAAATTTTTATTTGAATGAAGTAAATGTCAAAAGTGTGAAGTAACAATTAGTAACCGCAAACAATCACAAACATTAAATGTATATTAAACGAATAACCACAGCGCAAATTTAATTTTCATTTAAATCAGCTCCGAAAAATAAAAAAAAAACTTTATCTGAAATTCATTAAAAGACAAACTGAATACAAAAGTTGGTAAGTATTTTTTTTATTTTTATAAATAACTGTTTTAAAGTGAATTTTAATTGGATTCTGTTTTACTACTTTAATATTATCCATTGAAAAAATTAATTTTATTAGCAATGAAAGCGGTATATTTTTTTAAAATTTCCTACAGATAGACCCGAATATAAATTAGGTGAAAAAAGGAAAAAATATGTTGTCGTTAAATATGATATCAAAAAAGTACTCCATCAGTTATTTTCGTAAGGTAGGAATGAGCTCCGAATATGACCGTAATAAATTTTGTTTTATATAGATGGATGGAGATACACTTGGAAGTTTTTGTAGAATTCTCGGTTAAAATAAAAAGGTATAAAACATATATATTATAAAGCATCCCGCGGCTTAAATCGTCTATATACTTGCTGCAGTCGGCTGGAAAGGAATGCTGCAAATGAAATAGAATCAATTCCGTATCAAAAAGCAACGCGAATAATAGTCATATATATGGCAGCATATATGTACATATGTATATGTATATCGAGATGGTTGTATCAATAGTATGACACTGAGATGATATTTGCACACATTGCTCTGGAGAATATTATTTGTGTGCATCAAACATAGACACAAATGTCGACTATTTTTCCGAGCTACTGAAAATAATTTAATACTCGAGTAAAAAAATTTATGGGTATTAATTTTCAAACAGGGAGTAGGCGACTTGGGAATGCTATTGTATATTTATAACTGGGTTAAATTACTTAGCTTTAATTAAAATTCGGAGTAGCTAGATCATTATGATTGGCACTTTATTATGGCTTGACCATCGGATATTTTTTTTTCTTTTTTTTAATAATTAGTGTCAATAATCTATTAAATCTCAATCATTATTCAATCATCTGATTATTAATGAGGTAATTTGGTTATAGATTTTAAAAGCCTAAAAAAAATTTTGATTATGATGTCAGCGGACCTGTCAAAAAAATACTTTTTATATTTTTTTTTTACAGACAATAAATTTTCCGATAGTTATCGATGCTTGTCATAAAAAATCATTTTTAAATATTTTCAAAATTCTCTTTGCTGAAACGCATTCATTTTTTTTTTTTTTTTTTTTTACTAAAAATATATATAGAAATTTTTTTTCTATAGCTTTGATGGATAGAAAAATTTTTCGAGTACGATAATTGGAAAAGTATCTAGTGGTTTGCAAATAAAAAAAATTAATGGCGGTAAAAATAATTTGAATTTGAATAAATTATTATAAATTTATCAATCAGCGTTTTTTCAAGTTCATATGTCGGAAAAATCTATGTTTGATAACGATAGTATTAATTTCATGTAATAAATAACATATATTTATATATATTATAATATCTAAGTTATTTAATATAAATTTGTTTAGTAATAAAAGACAGAAGGATTATCATATATCCTCTCAAAGCTTTTATAACTTTCTTCATTAATTAAAACATTTAAGGTTCTTGCTGCAAGCAGAAGCTGCCGGAACAGAACTACTCGCATAAGTACCAGCATCTGCATCAAAATATTCTCATTAAAGTATATATTTAGATAGGGGATTATTAAAATTCAAAGTACAATATTTATGATATTTAAAATTTTAAATTCATATTTTTAATGCAATAACAAAATAATTTTCCGTAGACTTGTAATATGACCAAATCGTAATATCAGTCGGTTAAAAAAAATGAAATTACATTTTATAGGAAATGTTAAATTTATATAAAAGGATACAGGTCTGAAAGTGTAAAGTCTCTCAGTTGAGAATAACATATGTTCTTTTAACCGACAATTGTATTACGGTTCAGATGATCAATGTATTTGTATATGTATATATGTGAATATATATATAAACAACAAAACGACAAGGACGCAAGTAAATATTGAACGCGCAAGTATTTGAATAGAATGTTTATTGTGTTGTAGCTATAACACAACAAGATAAAATAATAGTCGATTTATAAAAGAGTCGAGAAAAAAATTTATAAAAAAAGGGTGAGAAATTCACATAGAGCAGTTTTCAATCGACGTGCTGGTGATACAAAAATGGATTTACTGACGCAGCTAACATTGAATCGATCGGTTGACATCTACGGATAGTATACGAGCAGAAGAGACCCTGCTTGTTGCACACACGCTACTTGATTGACCGGTTCAATTGTCCCGCGGTATATTTGTTTTTCTTTTTTTTTTTCTTTTTACCCTAAGCAACTTCGCCAGTCTGTCTCTAATATAAACTAAACTTTTCTTTGGCCTTGTTGAGGTTTAAATACCGCGGCACTCAATATGCACTGACACTTGAATTTTTGAAAATAAAAACTCGTCTATAGACTTGTCGAAAAAAACTACTGTCCATTAATCACTATGTATCCCGCGAAAATCCGTTTATTCGCGTACAATGGTACAATGGAACAAAAAATGTCAAAAATATGTTATCTATTTCATGAAACCTCAATTCAATATTTAATTTATTTTATTGATACACAGAAAAAAATGATTTTTTTTGCGAAAAAAATTTTCACACCCCAAAAAAATTTTTACTTGTCTCTAATAAATTTTTTGCATTTTCAATTGAAAACAAAAATTTTTTGGAGCAAGAAATACTTTTTTCAGTGCAGAAAAAAAGAGTTTTTCGGTAAAAGACATTTTCACCCGCCCCCAGAAAATTTTTACTTGTATCTAAGAAATTTTTGCATCTTAAATTGAAAATTAAAATTTTCTTGAGGCGAGAAAAAATTTCTTACCCCGGAAATCCTTTTTTTCTGTGTAGAATTTAAACCAATTTATGTTTTAATATTTAAATGAAATTAGTAAAAGTATCGAACGATTAATAAAATGTTTAAATTATTAATATCGGATATTAATAGTACTTTCAACATTTGTTTCGTCTATTATTAAAGAGCTCATATAATTTTTATCGTGTTTTTTTTATCCAAGGCTCCAATGAATATAAAGTTTATCTTTTCCATCGACACATTAAATCATAAATAGCAGCTTTGTATATTTATTATATACATATATACATATCTCCATACACATATATATATATATTTTGGATCGATACTCCACTTTAAGAATCAAATAAAATCTTTACTAATTCAAATATTTGAATGACATTGAAATTTCGAACTGTCAATATTTCAAAATTATAAATTTCATAATTCACTACATATATGCATATATAAATATATATCTGTGGTCTTTGTAGTAAAGGTACCATTGATATTTTTATGACGCAAAGTGCGACAGTCAATCAGCTGTATCAATAGAGTAATCGAAAATTAATAAAAGATAAAAGAGTTTAAATAAAGTAAAGTCTATTAGATTTTAAAAAAATGCATTGAATTTTTTTTTAAATCTATATTCTGAATAAGAATTATTTTAAATTATTTTATGTGCAGATAGATGTAAAAAATGTCGAGAAAGAGAGCAAGAGCTGCTAAAAGATTCGATTAAATCTACAAGTCGCTGATGCATTTGTAAGCGGATTAGCGAAATGGTACTTGCGCTCACTAGTGTCATTGGTAAAAGAAATTACACGTACCTGTTATTTTAATTAAATTTATCTCGGAAATTCTCCGCTGACAATAGCAATAATAATAATAATAATTATTATTATTTCAATGAGTATGCAGATAAAAATAATGCGGAATTATATTCCCGCGCATTTGTCTGTTGTTTAAATATTTGAATTATTAAAATAATTATAATAATTGGAATTATATAATCGAGCATGTGTGCTTTCAGATGTAAATTACACGGCAGCATAACAAAGATGTATGAGTTTAAATAAATCTCGGGATACTTTCAGCGGGTGAAAAAAAATTTTTTACCGTAAAATAAAAGTAATTGCAGTGTAAAAAATTTCTAGCGATTAACGGAGGTAAATACTAAAATAAAACCAACATGTAATTTAATAATGTAAATAAAAGAGGATATTGTTGACAGTAAAAAAATATAAAAAAAAATGTAAAACAAGTACTGAGTAGATGAAATTTATTTTTCAGCGAATTTAAAATGTCAGCATGTCGTATTGCTGTCGATTGCGGGGTCGGTGGTGGAGGCGGTGGTACGACACAGGCAATGAAATTTAGTTTTTATATCCATGTTCTGAATGGCAACCGCCTCTGAATAAAATAAAAGCGCTAACGCGTGGGCTTGGTAAAAAAATATCATAAAAACGGCAACTGATCTTGGTCCTAGATGTCTAAAAAAAAACCAACCGGGACCGGGTATCAAGTGAAGATGGAATAAAATTATAAATAACGGGAATAAAAGTAGCCAGAGTGCAAAGGGGCGCTTGGGATGCTTCAATGCATTGGCTAGTATCGTATGGAGGGGAAGGAATTGAATACGGACACAACTTGGCTACAGACGCCGACTACAAGTCAAGATACCGAGGACTTTTTTCAGGGATTCCCAGGAAAAAATTCCTCATTCACAGCTCTTCAGGTAATAAAAAATAAACAAATCGATAGTTTGACTAGCAGCATAGCAGTGCTGCTAAGCTACACCCCGATGCTCAGAATAAATGACTTTCGAAAGTTTGCTCATGCAAATTAAATGACTCACTTGTACACTGTTTTCCCTGGCTCTAGGCAATAGCAATAGCCCTGATACTGGGCGTTATCGTGATAGGAACGGTGATAGGTAACATTTTGGTCTGTGTGGCGGTATGCCTTGTCAGAAAGCTGCGGCGACCCTGCAACTACCTACTTGTCAGTCTTGCGGTGAGTGACCTCTGCGTTGCTATTTTGGTGATGCCGATGGCCCTTCTCTACGAAATACTCGGCAGCTGGTCATTCGGTCCCATTTTATGCGATCTATGGGTCAGTTTCGATGTGCTCAGTTGCACAGCCAGCATTCTCAATCTTTGTATGATATCTGTGGACAGGTAAGTCGTTACTTGGTCCCTATCTCCATCCCATTATCATCAACATCTCCGTTAACATCCACATCATCATCATCATCATAACTATAAACATTTATAGTAATTAAAACTAACACCCTTTCGTCACATCCTGTTTCATCTAAACAAACATACAATGTACACATGAGCACGATACATTAACTCAATTTAATCCTGAACATTAACCTCCGAGTTCATTATTATTATTATTATTATTTTAATTATTCATTTACTCTTCCTTCTACGAGCATGAATATATAGAACTGTCTGTATAAATGTATCTCTCAATGTCCAGGTACTGGGCTATAACAAAACCCCTAGAGTATGGGGTAAAGAGGACACCACGGCGTATGATAACATGCGTTGGATTAGTCTGGTTGGGTGCTGCATGCATAAGTCTTCCGCCACTGCTAATACTCGGGAATGAGCACAAATTCGTAATGGGCGCTTGGCACTGTGATGTCTGTCAAAACTTTGGCTATCAGATTTACGCGACTCTTGGTAGTTTTTACATTCCTCTCTTCGTTATGATCCAAGTAAGTAACCGAGTATGACATTTCTAAAAACGGAGTAATAATAATAATAATGACAGTGATATTTTGACATTTATGTCATACATTATTTATATAACAAACATGACATGCTACATAATGTATAATATAGATATAGTAATATTTAGTCAGCATATATATATATTATTATTTTATTTATTGAATTCATTACACGATCAGTCTTATATATTTTTTTGAATAAAGGGACTACGGTTTTACTGATCTATTTTATTGGCATTGAATATTACATCGTAAGTAACTAAAAAATAATTTCAAGACCCAATTTATCATATAAATGACATAAATTTTAATATCAAGTTTTTTTACAAAATTATTTTTCATATTTTAAATATTTCCAGAATTTTAATGAAATAAAAAGTTTAAAAAATTTGGGGAGTGAACGCGAATTAAATCCGGAGTGAATGCGGTGCGGGTGACTGTTTATTTATTTAATCCCCTCAAATTGAAAATTACCCCAAAGAGTTTATTTTAATATTAAAACTTTGAATCGGAGTGAATGCGGATTTAGATAAAATTCAAATACCTCTGAAATTACTTCGGTGAAAAGACAAACTCCCTATTTACCCGTATGCGGAGAGATTTTTTTGTAAAAACTCTGAAATTTCAAGCGACGGAGTGAATTTGGGTGGAAATAAAATATGTAATTACTTCGAATTCACTCCCGAATTTTTAAAGTCTACTATCGTTATGATAATTGATTAGTTATAATTAAGCTTCGAATAAATAACACGAGAATGAAGATTCTATCAGTGAAAAATATAAAGTAGATCAGTATAAAGCCGTAGTTTCTTAATTCAAAAAATTTATTATTATTAGTATCATTATAATTATTATAATAAATTAAATTGTATGCTGCAGGTGTACTACAAAATATTTTGCGCAGCTCGTAAAATAGTCCTGGAAGAACGCCGAGCTCAGCGTCACCTTGAGGCGCACTGCAACTTGGAGATAGAACCGCCCGTGGACCACACAAGTATTATTAATCGACCGCTTAATACAGACAGTCAAACTGCACACAACACTCCAACGATCAAACAACACCGCAGCTCAAGCGCTTCGACAACGGTCAGTCTGATGCCACAATTACTTATTATAAATTATATCTATAATCTTATCAAACTAGTCCTTAGATTAATGCTATCAAAACTCGCCAAAATATTAAATTAAATCCCCGTTCAATTCCCCAGAGGGTATATTTATATCAAATTTAAAATTCATATCCGTTAATTAAATATTTTAATCCCTGGCATGTACGTTCTATCAGATATGATCTCACTGTAGAAACGGAAAACAAAAAGTTATTTAAGCAGCTCAGCTAAATAATTGTGGAAGCATTTCCGGGCTTGTAAATTAGATATTTCGATAGATGGATACAGCGATAATAGTTGCAATATTAATATTAATAATAATAATAATAGTAATAGTAGTAGTAGAAGTTGTGGTAGAAGTAGAGACACTGAATATGTCAATTATTCATTTTCAACGCTAACAGGCAAGTAATGGAGGCAGGATAAATGCACCATTACGTATTCAATAAAATTACTGCTACAACAGAACAGTCTTCATCTCCTATTTCAAACCCGACATTTTATACTTTTTACTGTCCCTCCATTATTTTATACATCTAGGATAGGTTTTTCATGTATCTCTTAGCATTCATTAATCATCTAGAGCTTGGAGAGTGAAAATACGAATAAAATACAGTCGTGTCTTAAAAAATTGTATACAAAAAAATTTATAAATTTTACAAAACCCCGGAAAAGTAAAAAATTTAATAGCTTCACTGTACAGTTATTTAGTTATTTCACAGTAACTAAATTTTATATCAAACCCAGGGATCAACGGATCTACATATCCAATCTGTTGGTACGGAAGTTGATGGTAAATTAATTGGCTGGACGTTATTCGGCGTAAGCTCTTGTTCTATGCAGCAGAAAACCCAAAACAATAACTAGATATAAATGTGGAGATAAAGATAAAAATAAAGATAAACAATTCAATCAGTTAGTTTAGTGTATTTATTTTTGTTGATGTTGATGGTTTATAAATTGCATTTAAGCTCCATTGACGGTAAAAGTTACTTGATGACTTAGATACCGGCAGATAGAGAATCCAGTATTAGGACGTAAGACTACACCCTATTTTTTGGATTAGGGTTCCTTTAACGTTATAAGATTTATTGGAATTACTTGTTCACTTTTCATTTCCCTGTCCAACCCTCGGCACATATATTTCCTCTTATTTCTCAATGAGAGTGACGAAAGCCACGTGAAATAGGTCATCCATATAAAATAATAAATTGAAAAAAATAAATAACAAAATTCTTTTACCCTATCGCAGTATCTCACTACATATATATTATATATTTTAAACCCTTGTGTATAATGTATGTTAATATAATTCATAAAATTTATTTCAACAAAACATATGGTGCTCAACAAAACACTTGTAGTTCTTCGGGATCCTTTGTATCGCGTGGCAAAGAGAGTAAAAAATGCGACATTCGATCAAAGCGGTCTTTGACCGGCGTTAAAAAATGCAAAGTGACAACAATGTGATCAAGTTAAGCAATTCTTCAACCCTGATAGCCACATTTTCTATTAAAAAATTTGCTGTCCAGTGTTTTCGGTCAAGTTTAGACTAATATGAGTGAATTCTACTCGTTAATTGTGAGTAAAACTGTGACTATGAATAATTACTCTTCCGTTCCTAGATATGGGGTAGAAAAACTCAACTCCGAGTTATTTTTTAAATAAAAGAGAGAAAAAAAAATAAAAGAAAATCAATTTTTTATTCTCTGTATTTATTTTGTTTTTGGCCCAGGTTTAGTTCACATTGTAGGGTAAATTTTATCAAAAAAGTCTCTCCGTGTACAGTACAAGTCGACGTGAATCTACAGCCGTAATAGGAATGCAAGTTGAATCAAAAAGTTGCCTTCAAGATGGGAAAATAATTTTAAGAGCAGAAAAAAAATTTAAATCTAACAAAAAGTTGCGAGAAAAAACTTGAATGAGCAAAATTTTGCAAACAAATTGACGACAAGTTAGCGTAAACTATTTGCACCATAAAGTTTTCGCAGTCAACTTTACGTCTTATTCCGGTTGTAGATTTCCGTCAACTTGCGATCAAAACGGCTATCAGGGAAGTTAAGGATGTGCTGAACATACCAATAAACCACCAGCACCTATTTGGAGAATTATATCTGGACTTTCTTCGCTCATCGACCGAATACATATAATATAATGTAATGCTAGTGTAGTGCCGCGTGGATCAATAAAAGAGTGACAGCCCCTTGAAAGACCAGACGATTTGTTTAGTCTCTAGGGCATACCTCATATCACTTGAATGTTGTACGGAATAAATCATTTTATCGAATAAAAAAAGTAGTTATTCATATTGCCTACACCTTATTTATTTTGTTATTCTTATTTTTCTTCTTCAATACTTTTATCTTATGAATGGATTTGCCGAAGGATATTTATTAATCTTGCTGATAATCACGATTAAGCCATAAAACTTGTGTGAAAATTTTTTTTATTCCCAACATATCCTACAAGGAAATTGCGTGTTAGAACAACATGCACGAACATTTATATTTAAATTTAATCTACGCGATCGCGCGACCGCGGCAGACCGAAAACATAAATAACCGCGTGAGTTAAATCAATTTCAAGTTTATCCTTACCCGTTTTTTTTGACTTCTTCAAGATGAAATCGTTTTATCTTTTTCGTTGGTGCAGAATTTTTGTCTGCAAAAATACGATATATTTATTTTCAATTTGAAATCATAACTCGATAGTCTGAACTCACTTCTTATACGGATTGGTTTTTTTTTTTTGGCAAACCAAATATTATTTTTCTTCTCAAGCAAAAAAGTTATCACATTTACTTATTCTAGTGAAAATATATAATCCTAAGATTGTAAAAGAGTTTAAGTATAAACTTTTGTATTTTGTATTTATTTAAATAAGAATCATAAATATGGATCACCGAAGTATTTTTATACGCATCGTCTATCAAAGCATCAAAGTCGTATAAATATCATCATTGTACCGTTGAGATTAAAAGTATAACTATAAAATTTATATCAAAGAAAGATATTACGTTTCAGTAAAAAGTACTCATTAAAAATGTCCCGACCACTTTTATTACCCTCTTATTTCTCATTACTATTTTATTATTAATTTATACCTTCGTTCAGATGTCAGAGTAGCAATTAATTTAAACTACGAATTATTTGTAAATTTTCGAAGTAATTAGTATTTAATTGGTACACAGAAAAAAATAATTTCTTAGTAAAACAAATTTTTACCCATTTCAAGAAAATTTCTAATTGTCTCAAGAAAAAATTTTTGTCTTTAATTCATAATGCGAAATATTTCTTGCACCAAGAAATCCTTTTTTTCTATGAATGTTTACAAACTATACAAACTCAAATTTCGAAAATTTTTTAATTAAATAAAAATTTTTTTATAAATAATCACAAGTCAATTAAATTAAAATTTTCAAATATTCGAAAATTTCAAAAATTTGTATTCGATTTTAATTGGACACTTTTACAACCCCCCTCTCCTATTTAGTCATCAATAAAAATATTAACACATAAAAATGTTAACTTTACAGTGTAGTGGGCATGCAGTAAAATGTTTCGCGGGTGGTCCCAGAAAAAGTAACGAGTCGCAGTGTCCGATGTTAATAAAGACTGAAAAAACGGTTGTCTCGTCATCGACAACGCTAACAAACACACCTGGCAACAACAAGTTAACGACAGTAAGAAACCATTTGAATAGTACCTGCAGCGTATCAAGTTCTTCGCATCAGAAAAAGCTCCGGTTTCAATTGGCCAAGGAACGGAAAGCCAGCACAACCCTCGGTATCATAATGACTGCCTTCACCGTATGCTGGTTACCATTTTTTGTTCTTGCCCTAGTTAGACCCTTTCTATCAGATCCTAAGGCTATTCCTAAATCCCTGTCAAGCCTTTTTCTTTGGCTCGGCTATTGTAATAGCCTGCTCAATCCTATTATCTATGCCACCCTCAATAGAGACTTCCGCAAACCCTTTCGTGAGATACTCTGTTGCCGGTGCAGTAATCTCAATAACATGATGAGGGAGGAGTTTTACCAAAGTCAATACGGTGATCCTGTTAATAATTATGTTATTAAGCCTTGTGATGATAACAATGACGATAACGATGACGACAGCGAGCAGCCTGGTGACAACCATGCCTGCGAATCTGTCAGTCTCGCTGTCAATCCTGCTAACGAGAGTTTTCTATGATCAACATCATTTTAAAAAAGTTAACTCCTGGTAAATTTAAATAAAATAAAGTCGCGCATTTATTTTCGGATCCACAAAACGTCTTAGACATAAATATAAATATATAATAAATATATAGTGTATCTCTCTGTCTCTTCGTTACCTGAAAAAACAACGTGCATATCTCACACATATTGCGATTTTTATTTTCACAAAACTCGTTTTTATAAAACCCGACATTTTTAAAAATTAATTAATGACAAAAAAAACAATAAATTTGAAATAAATTAAGTTTTTAATTAAAGTTACGAAAAGGACATTTTTTTATATTTGCATTTTTAAATTTATTGCCGGTAATATTTTTACCCAGTCCACTTTTAACAAACAAATGTACGGACTATCGAATCAATATAAAACAATTACTTGATAAATTAAATTTTTCATCAGCAAACAAACTTTTGTTTGGTTTAATTAGATGAAATAGATCTTCAATTACATTACCGAGGTAATATTTTATGAATTACGTGAAACTAAACACTTTTTTTTTTATCTCTATTGTTGCTGGTAGAAGAATAAAAAAGAAAAGAACTGAAGAACAAGAAAGAGTTAACCAATCTGGCAAGTATCGGGTTTAAAATAACTCTAAAGTAATTAAATTAATTATTTAAAAGTTTTTGTTACCGCGAAAGTAATTACCGCGAATTATTATCAGCGGTGGCTTTAAATTCCTTTGATAAATGAAACAACAAATAAAGAAAATTAAACAACTAATTAGAGATTATTTAATTATTCAAATTTATTTATTACATCTGATATTGTAATTGATTATTATTTTAAAAATTTAGTGTTTGGTAACGAGAGATCACTCGATAGATAATTAAAAAATTAAATAATTAACTGAGTGTCGACGTTATGAAAATGAGGACGATAAATCTCGAGGCACAAACGTTGAGATAAAAATAATAAATTAAATAAATAAAAGTTATTACACTTATCAGGTACATGTGAAGAGGATAAGGATTACATAAATGCCCGTGGGTAAGCTCTATTGAATGAAATTACGGTCATACAAACGTACATTCACAAATCCTACCGCGCGTTGATAGCAAACTATTTAAAAGAAATAATAATAATAGTAATAAATAAATAAATAAAACATTTGTGAGTAGTTGTTCAGTATAATGGAGATTGCTCGCTTGCAATTTAATTGTTAATTACAATAAAATTATAATTATTCAATTTTTAAATTGGGAGTCAAGTTTATTATTTTTCACCATGGAGAAATATGGGCTTAAGAAATTTACGAATTTTTATTATGCTGCCGATCAAACTTGAAACAGGAAGTTGAGTTGCCAAAAAATTATTATGCTACACTGCAAAAAAAAATTATACACTCAAAATTTATTGATAAACTGTAGTGATAATGAATACTATTTGTCTAAATTAAGAATTATAGTAGAAAATAAAAATTTTTTAGCGGCTCAATAATAATTATAGTGGAGCATAATAATTTTTTGACGAGCCAACTTCCTGTTTCAAGTTAGGTCGACATTTTTCTCCGTGTACCCGCACTGAAAGTTTGAATTCCTACCCTGTTTAGAGAAGAAAATCGTTCTTGTCTTTTATGAGAAAACGAATGATCAAAATTAGCGCCTGCGCCATTCTTCCCACACAGGCAGAAATTTAAACTTTCAGGTGCAGGTCTGGTGAAAAATCACACACACGGAGGAACTCAGGACGTCTCAGTCTGTTTGCCAACTTTGCCCTCGGCTCGGTGGCAATTATACACACGGGTTGCAATGTTCTACTTTCCTCACTTGGTGTGTAATCTACTATTCCTGACTGGCTGACACTAAAACTTTAAATTCCAATGCAGGTGATCACGAAAAATCTAGTGTCTCAGGATGAAACACGATTTCAAACTGCGGGTGATGTCAGCCAACTTCACCATGGACTGAAATCGTTTTGTTTCATTCTTTGTCATACAATATACTATTAATTGTGAGCGGGCATCATCATTAACATAAATGTTCTAGTAATATTTATCAATATCAAGAAATGTCGATACACCTTCAAAGTTTTTTTCTTTTTTCTTTTGTATCTCATATATTTAAAAAGTTGGCCTCAACGCATCACATAAATCTTTTTATATACATGCAGGTATTGAAAACTTGGTCTCGGTACATCTTCCACGCTCATGTAACGCATAGATTAATAGACTATATTCATGATAGATTGTATAATGTACTTATAAAGTTATTTAAGAATAATAATAAATAAATAAGTTGAGATACTAAAATATATATATATATATATTAAGTGAAGTACTAGACAATCTTTGATTTATTTATGAAACTGTTAATTTAAAAGTGTAAAATAATTTATTTAAAATAAAAAGTTGATAGCGCGCTGAGTTTAAATGTTAAATTTAAGTAAATAAATTGTTATTATTTATTGTAATTATTATAAATTATAAAAATATATGAAGATTATTTAAAGTAACGTATAAATGGTATCAGTATTCTGTATTATATAGATTTGTGTCATACTAAAACGAAATAATAAAGTAAAAGTAATAAATAAATATCACTAATTCTAAATGCTCGATCAATACACAACACATTTAATAAAACTGATACATGCCGCTTTTTATTCTCATATAGTACATACATATATGTCTATATATGTACCTTTATAAAAACCTCAACATTACCTAGATTACAATAATCGTATCTATTTATAAAAAATACATCATGTCTTCCTGTGCCTTTGTAAATAATTTCATGTTAAATAACTAGAGTTACTATTGCGGAAGAAATATATATATGAAAATCATAAATAAAATAATATATATAAAGAAATAATTGTCATGAAAAAATGAAGTAATAAAAAATTTAATTAAAACTGAGTAATAAAAAAATATGTAACATTAAATTTTTTAAGTTTACTGCAATAAAGTTTTTTTGTTCCTGAAAAAAGTTTTTTTTTTCACTGCGTGCGCACTCGAGCGAATCCTGTGTCAGAGACAGTCAAGCGGAAGTACTGACAAAAAATAATGCGTTAGCATTGACATTAATTCTTGTAGTCATACTTGTACTTGGACTAAAATTATAACATTGGATGCAAGTACACAGACTGTATTTTTTTTCTTTTTTTTTTTTATGTATATATTATTAAAATAATTTAAATTGCGGTCGTATGTGAAAAGTAGACAGAATGTGTGCTTGGATGAAATAGAATAATATAAATAATCATCTTCTAAGTAGAATATAATATTTGAATCGATACTTGAGAAGCTGTGTAATTCAAATGTTGGCGCACGCGTTTTTCACCGTCTTAAGAGCATTGCAGAGTATTATTATTATTATTATTATTATTATTATTATATACTCTATTATGTAGGATAAAGGACTTAGCAGCCAAGTGGACTATTTACAAAACAGCTGAGAAGAAAACGCCAGACGAATCCAAAAATATTAAGCCAGCCCAGCACTTTGAGCGCTCATGTGCTCTGGATATTGCGAATCAGCGGAAAACTTTCGAGGATCATTAAATTTTTTTTTAGAAAGAAATAATAAAATGAATGCTGGATATCTACTTGAATTATTTATCATTGATTATTATGATCCTGTAGTAGACAATTAAAAATTTTTGGATTTTCTTACACCAGATCAATTAAAAAAAAAAAAAAAAAAACTTAACTAAAAATGTGCACATGTAGAAAATTAAAAAGCTAGAGGTGCAATTTATGAAATTTTTTTTGTCGTTTTTGAAAAAATTCAAAAATTAGACATCGGCTAACCAGCATCATTTATTATGAGGAAATGATTATAAATTTGTATAGTTAATTATTTTATAAATATTTTTTTTAATTATCTGACTTTTGCGTGATGAAGTCGTTGATAATCAATGAAAATGTCAGGGATAAATAATAATAATAATAGTAAAATGATTGGCAATCAAATACGATAATTATAATTTTTTATTAAAAGAATTTAATTTTTTATACCTCTAATAAATCTTTACTTGTTTTTTTTTAACAGGCATTTAATTAAATAGCATATTATACAGTGATGTATTTTTTAGTTATATTTATGCAGATATCCAGAATATATAATGTCTATAAATACCTATATATATTATATATAGATATCAAATGCAGCTACGCACTGAAAAGTTTAAAATTTAGTCCGAATACTTACAAGTCGCAGCACAATGGTCTGCCTCGGGATTTAAATTCCTATTGTTCTTACTAGAGCACTTTGTAATGCAACCATGCAATTTTTTTTAACAAGTGATATTGTACAGATTAATTTAAATTACGTTAAAAAAAAAAGAGATTATATTTAGTGTCGTAAAATTTATTGTTATAGAGATGTGGCCAACGATTTTTTTTTTTATTTTTTTTTCCACTTTAACTGTTATTTGTTATTAATATAATTGTATAACACAAGGTTTAAAGATTTGTAATGTTTGATACAATTACAAATTATCTTCACTTAAGCAATTAATGTTTGTTAACTCATCCGTTATTTACTTTCCGGTGAGTATCTGCGCAAAAATATATATTATTAATAAATAATTAACACTAATTAATAAATAATTTATTATTACCATTTTAAGCATCAGATTTAACTACTGCTTCTTTTTTCTCATCTACTGGTGTAATGATTTCTTTTTTGTCAGTTGAATTTTTTTCAGTTTCTTCAACTTCTTTCTTCGTGACGACCTTTTGAAAAATTTAATTAATTAATTAATTATTAACTACTATCTAATATTAATTTATAACTAATCAGGGTGATGATTCAAATGACGTCACTGAAGTTTTTGACTACAGAAAAAATTCCCTGATTATTTATGATACCGAAAGTAACCAACGTCCTAAATTTTTGAACTTTTTTAAAAACAAATTATGAAAAAAAAAATATTTCAAAAAAATGCACCGATAGTTTCTTTAATTTTCTACATGTGCATTTTTTTTTAACTTTCCGCTATGAAAATTGAAAATTTTCAAAACAAAGAGAAGTTATTGGTTTCGGTCTGATTTTAGAAAATCGAGTTTTCATTAGATCTCGACATTTTGAAGACCGAGGAAATTATTCTGACTATTTTTAGATAGACGTCCGTGTGTATGTAAACTAATTTTTATCACACGAACGAATTAACTGATTTGAATTTACGTGGCGGCAATTGAAAAGGCTCATTAAGACTCAGATTCCAAGAGATTTTGAAGTCGATCGGTCAAATAGTTTATGAGACACGAGAAATAAAAAATTTTTGACCTCGAAAAATTTACAATTACTCCATTTTCGAGTTTTCTGAGCTCAAAATTAGCGGGAAGTTTTGAATTCCATGATTCGTTGAAAAAAAAAATCCAAAAATTGTTGTCTGCTAACTTTAGAACCGTAACTATTTTCAGTC
This sequence comes from Microplitis deprimator, assembly GCA_964016945.1. Classification (NCBI taxonomy): domain Eukaryota; kingdom Metazoa; phylum Arthropoda; class Insecta; order Hymenoptera; family Braconidae; genus Microplitis; species Microplitis deprimator. The sequence continues at coordinate 3,460,891 of OZ024711.1, read as the reverse complement.
TCGTAACAAAAACAAAATAATTGTCAAATTTTCCGACAGACTAAAATTTTCTGACAGCTCCAGAGTTTCCAATCAATCCCCACCCCAATTAATTAAATAAATAAATATACAAATAAAAAATTACTTCTTCCTTGCTTGCTTCATCAAAGTTTTCAACTAAATCCGGGACTTCATCATCCTCTTCCATAGTTGCTTTGCCAACAGCACTGCCTCCCACCGTGCTCGCCAATCTTTTTAGCTGGGTAAGACCTTCTGGGCCCAACTGGCTCAATATACCGGGTAACATTTCCGTTATTTGTTTGTTCTCCCCATGTCCAGTGATGGCAAACGTGTTTGCATTGAGACTTGCTTGAGCTTTTGGGTTGTTGAAGTGAATTACAGTACCGTCATCCTTAATCATATTGACTTCCTCGATCCCAGGGATCGTGCTCACAGACAATTTCTTCAGACAGCTCTGGAGTTTCTTGTCATCTGTCGCGGCAGTTGCATGGACGACCTTTAATTTTTTTTAAATTTATTAATTAATTACTCTCACTATTACTACTATTATTATTACAATCTACTCACTGCATTAACTCACACTCATTACTCATATCCCCACATACATGCACACATACATTTACTCACATTCAACCAGAGACAAAAGTTAAATATCTATATATATATAATATGACAAAATGCTTAATCATTTAAAGTATAATTATTATCATAATTAATTTTTTTTTGTCTAATCACCCGGACAAAAATTAAAATATAACCAATAATTATGTAAATAAAAACTTGAGTAATAAAATAATCAATAATAATGAAAGTTGAATTTAAAACAAGGAGTTGCAGTTGTAATTAACATAATACTGATGATAATTAATAATAATTACCTTCTTTTTACGACGAGGTGTACCTTTACCTCCAATTCTAACTTGTGCTTGTAACTTTTTAAGCTTTTCCGGATTCATTATTTATTATTATTTAATTACTTATAAGTTATAAATAATAATAATAATGACAGGTTGGTTATGACCTCAAAAAATATTTAATTGTTGATAAAATAATATTACAGGGTGTAATTAAAACGCGGTGAGAATAAAGAACGACCGGCAACAAAACACGTGCTCTATGTTGGTCGAAAGCCTCGAGAAAATGGAAGACCGATACTCGTACCCGCTTCTATGCACACATTGTACACTACATGTACGTTGTTGTACGTCATCAGTGACTTCCGCTCAATTCTATGTCCCGCACTCGCCCTTCTTTGAGCCGATGCTCCAGCTTGTAGCTGCTTCTCGTTGGTTTCGCGCATTACGCGCTCACGTTTTAATTTTTTTTTCAAATTTTAAAACGATTCTTACCTCATATATTTATTGATATTTATCATATTTTTCATTATTCATCAGTAATTTTATCTAGAATAATTAATTTTTATATTAATGAGTAGGAAATTATTTTTTAAAAAATTATTTTTTTGTATTTTCAAATTATTTGGGATAAAAAGTCTTTGCTTTGACTCCCGTAGCATGAAAAGATGAGAAAGTACATTTATATATATATATGCTATTATAGATATAGGAACATATGTCTATATATGTAAATATATGCCATGTAGCGACTCCGAAAATATATAAGTGGGATACAAAATAGAAATATATGAAAAAAAAAAAAAAAATAATAATAAAGACCAGAATGCTCTGCTCGATTTAAATAATAAACTTAACTATTTGTACTTTGTACTAAGTATAAATATTTTTATTTTATATAATAATTATTATAACTTTAAATATATATCTGTATATACATATTATTTTGTAATAATGGAGTATTTAAAAATAAATAACGTCATGGAAATTAAATAACTCCGTATTTATAAACTAATGACTGTTTTCAAAGTACTTGAATAAGTTAAACTGGTACTTGAAAAGTAAATTTTATAATTTTCTTCAAGGTAAATAGTACTTGTACTTTAGTAAATTTGAATAATTAAATAAAATTTTTATAAAGTTGCTTTCATTCGTTGACGATCAGTCGGATCATTTTTTTTATGATCAAATTCAAATCTTATTCTCAGCTCTCCTATTTTTGAAACCGGTAGCAAGTCAGGTATCCATTCAATTATAAATGGTGTTGGCTCACGTTGATTCGGTGACGTATATCCTGAAAAAAAGTAATAACTTATAAATATTTATTGATAATAAAAATACAGTTAATTTTAATTTTCAATAACAATTTAAATTTATTCATTAAAATTTATCTCAAGTTAATAGCAATCGGTAATTTATCAGCTATTACTTTATAAAAACATTTAATTATTCGAAAATTTTTATGCATGATATATTAATTCAATTGCTATATATTTATGTAAAAGTATTTAGTTGATAATTTTTTTTAAAATTGACTCTGATGAATTGTAAGGCCATTCTCAGACCGTGCCCTCTTCCCCCACTTTTTTTAAATATTCAATGACGGAATGTCATAACAGTACTAAAAGTTTGATAATTAATTTCAAAAAATTAAAGCATTAATTGGAAAAAAGTACAATTTCGCTGAGAGATTGATTTTTAAAAAAATTATTTACAGTTGATATTAGTCAGGAGTTAAACGAAATTTTGAAATTTGAAATGTCAAATTTTTTAGACTATTATTTATTTGCCAAATTTCGTTTAACTCCCAATTGATATCAACTGTAAGCAATTTTTTTTTAAATCTATACCTCAGCGAAATTGTACTTTTTTCAATTAATGCTTTAATTTTTTGAAATTAATTATCAAACTTTTAGTACTGTTATGACATTCCGTCATTAAATATTTTTAAAAAGTGGGGGAGGGGGTGGCACTGTCTGAGAATTCCCTTAATATTAATTTTTTTTTTTTAATTTATCGCAACGATTAATTAAATTTAATTTGACATAAATAATACGTACCAACTTTCAAAAATGTTTTCAATTCCAAGGGTTGAATCAAAGCATTTCTGTCTGTTTTTTTAAAATTATGATCAATATCCGTTTCCTGTCTTTTATATAATTCATAAGTTCCATCTGAATTTTGAATAAAACTTCTAGTTATTTCTAATGGAATAATTGGAGTCTCGAATATACTTTTTACATGAAATATATTCGTTATTATCCATGTGTATTTTGTAAAAGTACCCAAAGGTACGCGATCTTTTCTAACGAACGCAGTTATAGAGTTTGGCAGACGTTTTTTTTTGCTGCCAAACGAAATCCGCTCGCGTAAGCAATTAAAAAACACCTGGGGAACGTGAAAGACCAACGGGTCCGGCTTGCCATCGAACTGAAAGTGCATAGTCTGGTTTATCCTTTCAGTTATCGATGCGAGCCATTTAGTAAACGATATATTGATATTGCTCTCATTAATATTCTCACTGTAGTCGTCATTATTTTTATTCTGGTTGTTATTACGCCTCTTTATTATCCACGGATTTCTCCGAGCTCTTTTTATCCCATTTAATTGACTAGCTTTAGCATTTTGTACATTTTTTTTACTACTATCATTATCACATATTATTGAATTAATATTACCGATATCCGAGGAAGATTTATCTAATTTATCTTCATGTTTACGTTTCATTGAAACCAACTTATCTTTAGGCAATGCCACGTCGTTAACTACTTTAATATTACTATTATTTGTTATTATTGTACTGTCAGTATTTTGAGTATCATTTATTAAATTTTCGACAATAATATTTTGATCAATAGGATATGATTGTCCAGTAAATTCGTCATTAAATAAATATCCACTTGCATCATGATTTATTGTGAATTTCCCGCTATTTATCGATTGATCGACAATATTCACTGTATGTAAGTCCGCAAAAGTTGATTCTCCTAAATTTGAATCGATCTGTAATTAAAATAATACGTTTAAAATTTCAAATTATTTATTCCCGCCCTTTTTTAAATTCAAATTTTAAAACCATTGACTTATTAATTCAAGTATTTTATTTATACTTTCAATTTCTTGACAAGGATTGAGTTGATAATAATTTGATTGGATTTATTTTTTAAATTATACATCCGTGATTTAAAATTAACATCCGATTATTTGGACGTGAGCAATTTTTGAATATAAATAATAATTAGTATGAATTAAAATGAAAGGAAATACAAATTACCACTTGATCAATATTATTAGGCAATACATATGCACTGTTGGTATTTATTTCTTCACCTATACCATCCGGAAGTATATTTAGATCGATTGGTATAGAATCTATATCTGGAAGCCTTCCGCCATCAAACGTTTGCGTTTCATTAAATGTATCATCATGTAATATAAATAAATGATGGTCGTCCAATGGCCCAAAGTCTGTCACGATTTTGTTAATAAAATCTGTGGAAATTTAATAAGCATAAAAATATAATTCATTTAAATTAAATTATTAAATAAATTGCTTACCGATTTCACTCATTTTGTCTGCTTCGTGCTGCAAATTTAAATTCGACTGCTGCTTCTCATGTTCTAGTTGTTTCTGCAGCTCTAGCTCTTGCTCTTGCTCCTGCTCTTGCTGTCTAAGTTCATCAGACTCATTTTTATCGATATGTATGTAGTAATCAAACTCTTCAGATAATTTTGGGTCGCTTGCAAAGGCACAAATACATGCGTAAAAATGCGCACATCTTTTATCACCTTTATTTTCACCTGTTTTAGACTCCGACTATTAAAAAAAAAATAATCAATACATCAACTAAATAATTTAATAAATAATCAACTTACAGTTGATTTCTCTTTATTTTTATCTGTCTTCGAGTCGGCCTAAAACATAAATCAAAGGTTGAGACAAAATATCAAATATTTAAATAAATAAATAATAAAATTACTCACAGAATCAGGACACTCGCAAAAATATTTATTCTCCATTTTATCCTTAACTTTATTTGCATAAAATGCAATATGCAAATAACCAAGCGGTTGTTTAGGAGATGCCTTACACTTAACAGCCATTATATTTTTAGATATCCTCTGCACCAGTGGCCCAACAGATTTAGTAGCCAGTAACCAAATTTTCTGTTTCATATCATTGCTTACTTTAAGTGACGACAGTATTGAATTTTTAAGAGGCAAAGACTGGGCTTCGGAGTAACATTTGTAAGCAGCCTGAACGTGCTGGCACATTGAAGAGGTCAAGTCCTTGTCCTTATCATTGTCTTCTTCATGGCACTGAAGTACTCCAGTATCAAAACTCTTCTGACAGCTCTCGACAAAGCACAGTGAGGATGTCTGAGTGATAACTGTCGTCATATCACTCTGGACAGTTGCATTGACGACCGGCAATTGAACGAATCCCCTGTAATCTGGACCCTTACCGCGAATCCTTACAGAAAATATCTGCGCTATGGAATTTGTTATCAACTTGCATGCCTTGGTTGATATTTTGCACCTGTCTCCAGACTCTTTGAAGATGACGTCGCAGTACTTATTTTTACAAGACAGTCCACGTGATCCAGTGAACGTTCCACACTTGGGGCACTTTTTAACTCCTCGTAGTGTTGCTTTACCCAGGTCTGACAGCATGGATCTGATACGATCCTCACTAGACATCTAAATAATAATAATTTGTAATTATTTATATGAATGTATCATTTATTAAAAAATTAATTAAATGTTGAATTAAAAATTTTAAATAATTAGATTATTTAAATATAAATAATCGGAGGTTAATTCCGAGTACTTGAATAAATATTTATAAATAAAATAATAAAATGAAACCTACTTCTAGTAACTTAATAAGCCGTGCGGTCTTGCAGCCAGTGTTAAGTAATTTTAAATAAAAATTTTAAATTGTATAATACAACGTGCCTATGAGCATCTGCGCCCAGTATGTTGTTTATTTTTAGATACAACATCTACACATAACTTTGGAAAAAAAGTCCACAATGTGTTTAGCCTGTGTGTCATGTTTTATATATACATATATGTATATTTATATATAAATATACTACATAACATTCGCATATGTTCAGAGCAATCGGATATGCGCGCGCATTTGAATTTTATTTTCTCCCTCCATAAAGTGCTGCCGCGAGCGGAGACTCGGGAGATTTGAATTAAATGAGAGGGAAAGTTCGGGATATTACAGCTGATAAATTTATACATTGGCGTAGAATAATTGTTGTGAGCACGTGTGTTATTATTTTTATTATTTGTAATAATTTTAAACTGAAAACGTGAAGAATTATAAGTGCGGGCTTAAATAATTTGAGTGAATGTCATCAAGAATTGACAGCTGAGTTGGTTATGAATTAATTTATGATACTGAAGTTAGCTGATATTTAGGAATTTTGAATTTTTTCAGAATGATAAATTATAAAAAAAAATATTTAAAAATTGCACCTATAGTTTTTTTAATTTTCTACATGTGCATATTTTTAGTTTTTTTTTTATGATGGATTCGTTGAAAAAAAAAATTCAAAAATTGTTAACTGCCTACTAACTTCAGGATCATATTAATTTGATACCGGCTACATATCTGATTGTCCTGGGGGTGAGTTTTATAATTATTTCATATTTTTTAAATTTATTTAAAAAGTTTTAAGTCATAAAGCTTTTAATTATCAATATTTTTTAAATGAAGTTCATTAATCATCAGGAAATTTTATTGATTCTCAAGATGAGTGTGAATGTAACTGACAGTTTGAAATTTTTTGAATTTTAGAATAAAAAAATAAAATGTAAGTTGAGTAAAAATTAAAAATTGCGTATTTAGAAAAATACAAGACCCGTGCGCGCATTTTTTACAAATTTCATTATTTTAATTAATTTATTTAAAATTTATAAATTGTCTCATGTCTGCTACATTCACACTCATTACTCAAGTAAGCCGATAATAATTTTTGGATTTTTTTCAAAATGATAAATTATAAAAACAAAATTTGAAAAAATTGCACCTATAGCTTCTTTAATTTTCTACATGTGCATATTTTTAGTTTTTTTTTTTTGTAATTTATTTGTTAAAAAAAAATGCGAAAATTATTAATTGGCTTGTAACCAGGATCATAATTTTATTTTGTTACTCATTAATATTTTATTGTTATTATTATTATTATTTTTATATAATTAATTACAAGACTTTCATATGCACACGTACATGTGTGAGATAAAAAATGAATATATAATATATATATTGTAAAAATATATGACAGTAGCGAATATAAATGTACATTGACCGCTGAGTTTTATTTATATTTATTTACTTTGGTGTTTAACTGATAAAACTTTTTATGAACATTAACATCAGCCACTTATCGTATTTCCTTACGCCCACATAACAAGTTTCATTTGTCTATATAAACCGATTCAAATTACACAATACACAGTACTTATTTAATTCAATTGAATAACGTTGCTTAAAATAATACTATTTTTAAGTTAATTATATTAATTAAATTAATACCGTAATTCAATTATAATACTTTGGAAAGTATTAATACTCTTTTTGTACGGTATATTTGTCATAACAAAGTGACTAGTGAACACAAGTAATTTAAATGTTGAGTTCATCACAAAGTACCAGTGATGTACAAAGTCCAGAAAGTGAAAAGAGTTTCGCTTCTATTGATCTGTCAAATGAAGATGATGAGATGGTTTTTATGAAGATTAATGAAATACGACAGTGGATTCATTCTAATAATAAACTGTGTGCTCGTACTGGTAATTACATATACATATATATTAATAAATTTACATTGCTCATTATAAAAAAATTAATTAATAGTGCAATTACAAATAACAATTACATTTTTCTAGATGATTTTACTTTATTAAAATTTTTAAGATGTTGCAATTATGATGTAACAAAGACTCAGGAAAAAATATATAATTATTATGCTCAAAGGACGAAATGTCCTGAATGGTTTTATGATAGAAATCCATTTTCATCAGAGCTTGAGGAATTATTAGATTTGGGGTAAAGATTTTTTGTTTAAATAAACAAATTTTTAATATTTAAGCTAAAAGACCTAATATCCAATCAGGGAATTAATTCTCTAATCAGGTACTAGTTCTTTGACCAATTACTAGTTCCCTGATCGGGTACCAATTCTCTGATCAGGTACTAGTTTCTTGATCGATTACTAGTTCCCTGATCGGGTACTAGTTCTCTGATCAAGTACTAGTTCTTCGTATCAAGTACTAGTTCCCTGATCGGGTACTAGTTCCTTGATCAATTACTAGTTCCCTGATCGGGTACTAATTCTCTGATCAGCTACTAGTTCCTTGATCGATTACTAGTTCCCTGATCGGGTACTAGTTCTCTGATCAAGTACTAGTTCTTCGTATCAAGTACTAGTTCCTTGAACAGGTACTAGTTCCTTGATCAATTACTAGTTCCCTGATCGGGTACTAATTCTCTGATCAGGTACTAGTTCCTTGATCAATTACTAGTTCCCTGATCAGGTAGTAATTCTCTGATCAGATACTAGTTCTCTGATTAAGCACTAGTTCCTTGATCAGGCACTAGTTCCTTGATCAAGTACTAGTTCTCTGATCAAGTACTAGTTCTCTGATTAAGTACTAGTTCTCTGATCAGGTATTGGGCCTCTTACCTTAATAAAAAAAAAATTGTTATATTTAGAGTATTTATACCTTTAATTCAGTTTAATGATGAAGGAAGAATGATAATAATCATACGCGTCAGTATTCATGATCCTTATAAACATAAAATCGCAAATGTCATCAAGGTAACAGTCGAATAGATTTATGTTAATTTATTTATATAAATTTAAATATTTCAATGAATATATATCTCAGACAGGTAAGATGATTCTAGACGTTGCGATAAAAGATAACATGACAGTTTCAACGATCGGAGTGATCGTGATCTTTGATATGAACAATGTCACTTTGAGTCACGGTCTCCAAATGACACCGCGAGTTGTGCAAAGACTCGTACACTCTTGGCAAGGATGTTATCCAGTAAAAATAAATTCTCTTAACTTTATTAACGCGCCTCTTCATGTTAATGGCATTTTAACAATATTTAAAAGTTTTATGAGTCATAAAATGCGTACGAAAGTTAATGTCTACTCTAAAACCAGTCAGAATTTTTTTTCAAACATTTCTAGACATCTTCTGCCCGCGGAGTACGGCGGCTCTGCTGGGAATTTAAAAACTTTGATAGGTAATTAATTTTTTATAATTTTAATTGTTTTATTTTATTTATAATTACTTTTTTTTAGATCACTGGAAAATTGTCGTTCAAAAAAACAAAGATTGGTTTATTGAAGAAGAAAAATATCGTGTTATTTTATAAGTTTTAATATAATATGTAAATTTTATTTGTTTAGTAAATAAATGTATATCAAAATATTTACAATATTGGATTACAATTTTAATTTTTTTCATTATTCATTCGCGTTAAAGGCAAGTATACATATTAAAATTAAGTTTAATTTTGCTATTAACTACTGACAAAATATATATTTATATTTATATATAATAATAATAATAATAATAATAATAATAATAATAATAATAATAATAATAATAATAATAATAATAATAACAATTAATGAGCAACACACAATTGTTCACTTTAACAATAAAAATTTAACGTAAAATATTATTTATACAAATGTTTTGATGAAAGTACATCCATACTTACAATAGAATCATACACTGATTAAATAATTTTCCACATCTGTATTTACAAATAACCATAAGTCCATAAATAATAATTAATTAAAAAACAAATTACAATAAAAAAAAAAAATTTTTCTTTTTTTAAAAATGAAAAAACAAAATTTTTTATAAATTTTCTTAGCTTTTAATAACTGACATAATTTATTTAAATAAACATTATTATACTATATAAAAACCATGATTATCAGCATAAGATGTCGTGGATACTGCTTTGATATAACAACTTAACAATAAAATCCTAATTTAAGTATCTTAGGAATAAAATTATCTATCGATAAAATTAAGTTTAAAATTCTAGATAAAAGAATTTATTTATCTAGTCTACAATAGTATTTATGCTAAAAAATTTAATTAAAATTAAATTTCGAGGAACTAACCGCGTTTGAATTTTAGAACGAGCATACTGATGGTTAGAAATATGGCAATCCATGTTACTGTTGAGATAAAGCCATTGTAAACATCGGGCTCAGTTATCGTCCATCCTCTTGTCAACATTGATCTGAGCGACGTCGTTGCCATGGTCAGTGGCAACCCGTGCGATATATATCGTAATACTGTTGGCATTCCTTCAACCGGCCAAATAACCCCTGGAAAAAAAGAGAAATAGTAAATTTCAAAATGTCTATTGCACTGTAAAAAATCGGGAGTGAATTCGCAGTGATTACGGATTTTATTTAAATCTGAATTCTCTGGAGTTCCAGAGTTTGAGAAAAAATTACTCCGCATACGAAGTAAATGAGGAGTTTGGTTTTTCGGTGGAGTGATTTTGGAGTGAACTGGATTTTATTTGAGTCCACATTCACTCGGATTTGGAGTTTTCATTTTGAAATAACTTTTTTAGGAGTGAATTTTACTTCAAACCGGAGTTTTACCCGGCAGAAAAATCGGTAGTGAATTCGGAGTGATTACGGATTTTATTCAAATCCACATTCACTCCGGATTTACTTTGTTAATTTTTAAAGTGTAAATAACTTACCACTGAGTAAAAGTGTTGGATAAAAGCTACCTAATGCTAATTGAATAGCATTCCTTTCAAGTTCACATATCGCTGATATTACAAATCCTAGAAAGTAATTTATAAAACCATTAATAACCTGGATGACTTAATGAATACAAGAGTACATTTATATACTTATAATATACTTCTAAGAATGTTAATAAAAAGAATAGATTTCTTTTTACCAACACTTAGTTAATCTTACCGAAACACATGCCACAAAGACCTTGAAGAATAGTCAGTATGATTACCCAACCAATGTCGCCATTACACTCGACACCAAATACAAGAATCATAAATATAAGTACGAGAGCTGTTTGACCACACATTACGACGAATTGTGTAACGACATGAGAAAAAAGAATTTCTCCGGGCGACACTCCTGCGACCCAGCTTCTATCTAGTAAACCTTCGAGCCGTTCTATGATCAAAGATGACGATGTCAAAGCAACCGCTAAGAAAAATACAATTCTGGAAGATAGTAAATTTTACACGGCATTACTAAGTAATTGCGTTCGTGTGCTACTTAAAATTTTATAATAACAACAATAATTATAAATATTTCGAGTCTTACGTAAGAATAACTCCTGGAGCGACGAAGTCAGTGAAACTGGGGTCGTTTGTTCCGTAGATAGGATCGGAAAATTGTATCGGTACGTCAGCTAATTTTGTGTTAAAGCCACATTCAGCGAGCATCGATTTGGCAAAATCTCGGTATGAATATTGCAAGTTTCTTGCCAACATTAACCCAATTTGTTGATCTATTATTGTAATTAAATATTAAATATCACGATTGCGAAATTATATTACATGTTACAAGCTAAATAAATTATTTAGTCTTACTCGACATGTCAAGCCAAACGCGGATTTCACTTTGATCTAACGTTTCATCATCAGCAGCTTGCCCAAGGTTCAGTCGTGCTATAAGCGAATCCGTAAAGTTCTCTGTAAAATACAAAGTACCCCAAGCTCTCCCTTGTTTTACTGCATCTATTGCCTGCTGCGGATACTGATAGTATTCCTGTTGACAAGTAACATAAAATGAATGAATAAATAATAATCGTTGCGAAAAGGTATGACGACATTAACGTACCTTTATAATCGTATCGTTAGTGAGAAATTCTAAATATCGACAACTCAGACTGCCAGCGAGACAGCCAGCTTTTATGTTGCACGATTTATTGTCCCAATTCATCTCGGAATTTACTATTGCTAGTTTGAGATCAGTTGGATCTCGCCCGATGGCAAGACAAAATAGAATTACCTGCATCACTGGCAATGCGAAGATAAACAGCATCACTCTTTAAAAAAAAATTTTTTATTGTTATTACTACTGTTTATTTTTTTTGGAGTCAATATAAAAATTGATGTCACTCACCCGACATTTCTCCACATCCGAAGAAAATTTTTTTGCAACAACGCTCTCATTTTTCCTCTACTTGTCATATTTAAAATATTTGATAAACTGCAATCTGAACACGTACCCGTCGAGTTTGATTTAACTCCAGTCATTGGTTTTCCATTTAACTACAATTAGAATATGAATGAAATCTATTAAATTCTCGGGATAATGACCGGAAAAAAATATATATATAGATATATTTACATCATAATGACTGCCAACGCCATTAGTCGTGTCATGAATAAGAACTTCTTTACTTTGATGAAAATTCAATCCTACAACTCCAGACTCTTCAGTGACATAAACTGGTTCGTCTTTTTTACCCCAGTTTAAGGAAGCCTAGAATAATTTAAAAATTAAAAACGTTTCTTCTTTAATTTCCTGCTATGAAAACTGAAAATTTTCAAAAGAAAGGGAAGTTATTCATTTCGGTCCGATTTTAGAAAATCAAATTCCCATCAAATTTTGACGTTTTAAGATCCCAGGAAGTTTTTCTGATTATTTCTAGATGGACATCCATGTGCGCGTGTGTGTAAACTAATTTTTGTCTTACGATTCTTTTGAACGAATCGACCGATTTGAATCTATGTGGCGGCAATCAAAAGGGCTCATCAAGATTTAGATCCAAAGAGATTTTGGAGTTGATTAATCAAATATTTTAGAAGTTTTACGAAAAAAAAACTTTTTTTCAAGTTTTTGTTGCATAACTCGTAAATCGCCCGAGCGATTTGTTTCTCAGTTTGATCAAATCTAAGTCTCAACAAGTTCTTTCGATTGCCTAAAAAATTGCTTTTTTTCTGTCTAATCGTTTTTTCACCTCAAAGAGCTCAAAAGTTTGCCAATAATAGCTCTCTGAGCTCAAAAACAGCGGGAAGTTTTGGGGTTGGTCCACAGAGTCAACCGTTTTTAGATTTTTTTCACTATTTCTTATCATTTAATTTTTGATTACAATTTTGAGTCAAAATTTACCATGCTAATGTTGTTTGAGATATTCAATTCAGTAGTAGGTTGAGTGGTTTGTCCTTGTTTACGTGATAATTTGAGAAAGACATCTTCCAAAGATGCACAATTATACATTGTCAACAAAGCTCTTGGAGATTCTTCAGCCAGCAATCTGCCGCTTCGCATTAATCCGATCTGCAAGCAGTAAAAATTATTGTAGTATAAAAAAAAAAAAAATCAATCGCGTAATACGTTTTCTAATAGAAACATAACGCCTGATTATTGTATCAACATAAGATTTACCGTGTGAGCTTGTCTTGCTTCCTCAATATAATGCGTCGTAATGATGACTGTTTTGTTTCCGTCTTTAGTTATTTGCACCAAGTGATTCCAAATACTAGAAATATATTTATATTTTTATTAAGCTTCAAAATTACTTATGTATTTGTTACACTATAGAGTTAAATTTAAACCAGAGTGTTTATGTAATTTTATTTGACTTAAAAATTTATATACATAAAAAAAACCGCGACATCATGTTCCATTCATGAGAATTATTATTTTAAAAAATTGTGTATTCGCAGAAGCAAAATATTTATATTATAAATTCTTGTTTTTTACTCAGACTTGAGACTCGAGAACGAAGATGATTTCCTTGCACTTTAACTTGTAAGCGAGCCTTGTAACTCGCGGCAAAAAAAGTCTATCGATGTCTATGCCACTTATGACGCAAACCAAATCTACTTTTTTTTTAGTAATTACATTTAGCATAAACAGAATTAGAATTAGAAATAGAAATAGAAAAAAAAAATAAGTGGTATTGAAGCATACCTTTGTCTTAATAGAGGATCTACACCGACAGTCGGTTCATCTAGGATCAAAAGTTCAGGATCATGCATAAGTGCCACGGCGAAGGAGACACGTCTCTGCTGACCACCACTATTTGCATAATAAATAAAAAACGGAAAAAAATTAATTATTTCTCCACGTCAACGCTCAATCTTAAGTTTAAAAAAAAAAAAAATGAATTTATAAATCACCTCAAATTTTTTACAAGGCGGTTTTGCGAAGGCAGATCCAAAAACTGCAATAAAAACCTCAATCTCTCGACAATTTCACTGGTGTCCATACCGAATATCCACCCAAAGTACATCATAGTTTCGCGGATGGTAAATTCTCCATACAAAGCGATTTCTTGTGGCATGTATCCGACTTGTTTACCAGGAACTCCAGAGCCCTTCGTACCGGGTTTCCCACCTAGTACAAATATTTCTCCAGAATTTAGTCGTCTTCTTCCGACAATACATGACAGCAAAGTTGTTTTACCACAACCACTCGCACCCAGAAGGCCGTATCTAAATAAGTTTAAAATTATTTTTTTTATCAGTCGGCAACCTTGAATATTATGAGACAATTTTGCATACACCAAAGTCCACTTCTATATTATTATTAATTACTATAATTATCTTTCTATACATAAATATATATTTTATTATTTTATTTTATTTTGTTTAGTTTAATTGATAGTATGCTTACATTGAGCCTTTGGCAACTGTCATATTTAAATTCTGCAAAACGGGATTTGGATTTTTGCTGCTCCCATAAGTTTTGAATGCATGTCGAACACTGACAGCTTGCTGTCGATTCCACGCGACATTATTTAGTCCAGGTGTCGAGAGCACCGTGCTCGGCGCTATCACATTATTGTCCATGTTTGACTCGGAATTGAGTATTGTCTCAACTGATGGGTTGGTGTAACCACCTCCTGGTGTTCCCTCTCTAAGGAAAAAAAAAATAGCAGTAGTAATAATAATAATAACAATTATCTCAGACAGTAAACATTTGAAATGAGAAAGCCAATCAATCAAGGCACGACAATAGGAAGCAAGAAAAAAAAAGTAAATATAGCTTCCAGATAAATAAATGCTAGACTGCATATTCTCATTTAGTAAATTCTTAAGTTGTAATTTACTCGGTGATATTAATGGAGGGTTAAAAAAACATTAAATGGTATTTATCTACGCAGTCTATTGAATAACAGTCTTCGGTAACACTTTTAAACATAAATTATGAGAGCGCACGTAATCATTTCTACACTTTTAAAGCCCGACAAAAGTGTTATTGTCAATAAAAAAATCTCAACATGCTCTCGGTTAAATAAATACTGAAAGTTTTCAACGGAAATTTCTCTGACTGTCGGATCCGCGGCTTTATCAATCGCGGGGATGAGAAGAAATTAAGAGCCCGCGATATGAGAATGAGAAATACGGCCGGTGATCCTTGGAAACAATGAGGAGAGACTAGTAGAATGAAAAAATTTATTTTCGCATGTAATTACATGAGTTTTCCGGTTATTGCACCGTACGATTCAGTAGTTGTCTATTAGTTGTAAGTTGTAAGGATTTGTTTAGTACGCAGCCATTCGTATACACATAGCCTAGATTGCACGGTTATTGAAAGAAGTCAACGCGGTGCGACTTATTCGACGACTATACAATTACGTAAGAGTATACGACTTTCTTTTTGCTGACGCTTGCCAGTTTCATCGTTGGGCAACGATATTCTGTACAGCTCACATATAAAAATTACAAATAGTAAGAAAAAAAAATATATACAATAAAATAAAATAAAAAAAATTGTATATTTCCAGGTGTTTATTATTATATGTACTGAAAAATTACCAGGCTTGAGTAACTTGTTAAATTAAAAAATATATTATTCATATTAATTTGAAAATTAATTAAGAAACTTATTGCACAAAACGTCATGCGTCGTGCACAAAATAAATTGTTTAATTAATACTATTTTATAAATATAAATATAACATTATATATACATTTTTATAAAATGAAATATATCGTGACTCGCAGAGTTTATATTTAACGCGACATTATTATTATATATGTATAAAGACAAGTTTGCATACTCAATTAGGATCTTTAATCGGATCGCTAAGAACTCTGATGAGGCTGCGGAGGTCGGTAGGATAAAAAAAATTTAACAATTCAAGGTCAGCATCAAAGACTTTAAAGAAAGTTCAAGAGATCGAGGTTGCTCTACACGTGGAATTTTTTATGTTTTTTTTTCTTTTACCGATATCGAGATATTCGTTAGCTATGCTCATCACATTCTGTTTTGCCGATTAAAATCCATATATTACAATATTTTATATTATGTGTAGACTCATCTCGAGTACCGCGAGTTTTTATTTTATAAGGCAGCTCATGCAAATCTATCATCTATTTAAATTATATGGATACAACGAATGATCTTAATGCAGAAATTTATTACAACACAACTTATATATCGCATAAAATAATAACGACTGTTAACATTTGCACAACGATGACATCTTACCAATATGCAGTCTATGTGCTTTATACGTGTCATACCTACCGAATAATACTTTGTATTCCAGAATGGAATTCCTATTACTAACTATATGAATATATATATATATATATATACACGGATTGTGTAAGATTTTTTAAAAAATTTCTTGTCCCATCGCGGTGATAATTTTCATGACATAAAACTGAAAATTCAGAGTTTACTATAAAAGTAGAGACAACTTTTAATAGTTTGAAGGATTTTCTAGGCCATGGTGATCACGTTTATTCCAAAAATTCATGTTACTTAATGGACGTAGTGAGCACTAATTACACCGTTTGTTAAATAACTTAATTATAGGTACATGGTTGAATATAAAAAAATATGTAATCAGTATATTTATTTGTGTTTTTAAATATTATATTTTTTATGTTAAATAATAAGAACCTTGAGTTTTTTTTTATAAAATCGTGCGTGTGTACCGATGTGATGTGAGTTTTCGTCTGCGAAATGCTGACAATTTTCATCCGCAGTACACGTGTTACCTTGGATTTAGTGACTTGTAGTAATTTAATAAAAAATATATAGTCATTATTATTACTATTGTAATTGATGGTGATCATTATTTTTATCTTTGTATAAATTATTGTTACTAGAAGATGGACATTGCCGCAAGATTCTGACAGATTATCGCGTAATCAGAAATTATACATATATATATTTATATACATATATATGTATACATATATATTATGTTTGTGAGCGTAAATAAAACGGAAATTGAATTAATAAAGTTAGATTCCTGCGTGGGTATTTACATTTTGTGGTTTTAGAAAGTGACGATTTTTCATTTTGATTAAAAACGCAACTTTTTTTTATTTATTTATATTTATATTGATTATTAAATAATAAATAATAACAATAGTATTGTTATTAAAGAAAAAGGAAAAAGAAAATGAAAAATAATATGCAATTATACGTAATTATAATAATGAGAAAAAATGTTTTTTACATTCTCAGTGAGTATTTTTGTTTTCCCCTTATTATACTCTCTCCAAATTGACCATGAATTACTCGGATAACTTTTTATTTTAAATTGTAATGAATCGGAGTAAAGTAGAACAGAACCACGTGCTTGTTCCAAATTTTCTAAACCTTTTTCCACTGGATTTAAAAGTTTTATTGACGATAACTCTTGATTAAGATGAAGAGAAACGTCTTTTTATTTGAGAAAAAAGACAAAAATGATTACGCGGTTTATAAATCGATACTTTTCGCGAGTATTTATTTATTGACTGGCCGAAAAAAAGTTTTATTACTGTTCTCAGTGTATACTTTTTTGTTCAATACGTAAAAAAGTTCAGACAGCGGTATTTAATGTATTAAATATTAAATTACTGCTGACTAATGATTCCCAATGGAAATACCTAACGAGATTTAAATGTGTATGTTAATGTATATATAATATACATACTGAATTATAATGTAAATGTATATTCATTTAGTAATTGACTAATGTAAGCAATATATAGTATAAAAAAATTTGAGCACAGACTGAGTGTCAGTAATAGTTTTGATTGAAACATGTGACTGAAGGTCAAAAATAAACTTAATAAAAATTTCATAGTTGATTTGTCGTAAACTTTCTATAGTCTGTAACTCTTACAGAGACATAGACATAGACAAGATAAGTAGAGAATGAAAAATAAAATTACTTACTTTCAAAGTCCAACTACTATTGTAATTTCACTTTCAAAAATATTTTGCTCGTAATATTATTCCAAATAATTATTTTTTAAAAAAATTATTATTGCTGATTTACGAGCAAAGTTAAAAAAAGGCTTTCATTCGTCACCAATAACCACAACATGAAGACTTTATTTTAAAAACACGTGTAATTAATATTTATATTTTATTTTTGAAACCGAGTTTTGAGTCGGTGATAAGTTTACACACGTGAGAGCTCATATGCACTGTCAGGTTCTCGTGCATGTGAACACCCGATTAACAAAGTTGTACTATTGTTTTTATTTATTTAAAGACTTTGGTCTCAACACGACTTTCGAGTCCTGCCACAAGACTGATCAACCTGTAAATCGTTTACAAGACTCGACCGTCTGTACTGAGGCCCCTGCGTTCAAAGTCACCTCCTCCTCCACTTTCCCATTATGTTTCTTGTATTTCCCCCACTATTTTTATACCTGAGTATCCCTTATTTTACTACTTATTCATTATCGACTATTACTCATTCTTATGCTCAAAAATTTCGTAATTTTATTTATTTTCTATCACATCTTCATCAAAACTTTTACGGCTGACTAATAAATACTTTGTGCTCATTTTTCTTACACATCTCATTGATTTTTTTTATGACCCACAATCTACTCGCCCTACAAATAATAAAGTATATCAAGATTGACATGATAGTGAACATTATTCAAGCATAGTTCAAATTTACATTTACTCAAAATTTTTTAGAAAAATATTTACATCAATAATCATATTTTGTAATTTACTTTTTTAAAATAACGTTTTTTTTTAAATACTAATCATTTTTATTTTTATCATTCCGGTTCCGGTTCTTACTCGTCGCAGTATCAGCGTTTGAAATTTAAAAAAAAAAAAAAAAGATATGCAGTAACCAAATATCTATAACGGTGTTTCCATCGTTACCCAGCACTTCCCAAATAAAATGTGTGACCTCTATATAAGTTTCACATCCTCAATTACCTGCTGCAGAAATAACCATTAAATTACACTGAAAAAAAAAAAATCTTTTGGAAAAATTGAAGAGTAATTTTATTGACAAGAAAATCCAAATTTATTTATACTATTCCAAAAAAATAGATCAGCAAATTTCGAGCTGAACTCGGAATTTTTCGGTTAAGAAAATAATTTCGAATGAAATCTTCAAATTTTTACACTAAAACTACACAGAAAAAAATTATACCTCAGCGCAAAGTATCTTTACTCGCCCCAACGAAATTTTTACCTGCCCTAAGAAGATTTTTCCAGTATGAATTGAAAAGGAAACTTTTCATGGGGCAAAAAAAATTCTTGTCCCAAGGACTCCTTTTTTTCTGTGTATTATATTTTAAATTTCCAGTATCTTAATTTCTTGTAAGAAGAAAATAAAATATTTCTAAAAGTTATTTTTTCTCTCAGTGCACGGAAAAAAAGGAATTTCTTGGCACAAAAATTTTTACTCGTCCCAAGAAAATTTTTACTTACACCAAGAATTCTTTTTTTTCTGTATGTAAAAGGTAATTTTTTTCAACATACATTTATATGTATTTTAATTATTTTATAAATAATTAAAAATTATAAATTTTCCATTGACCATTAGATGTATAATTAAGTGTGTCAACGCAGTACCCTATAAATCAATGAATAAAACATTAAAAAAAAAAAAAAGTTAGTCTTAGCGTAATATATATAAATAGAGGTAATAGATAATTCAGGTTGTATTGCAGAGGGAATAGACAGCTAGATAATAAGTGACAGTTTAAATTAAAAGTGATCAGATCGAGATCAAGTACTATTTACTACTTCCATTTATTATTTATTGCTATTACTATTTCTATTATGTTTACTTAGTGGTTGTCAAAGTAGTGTCGTCGTTTGATCGTATGGTCAAAATTGCAGCTGTCACTTTCACTATATTGTGTTGTATAATCTGTGTTAAGCTATAGCTGCGATTGTAAATGATGTAATATGAAGATCGATTAAATAACAGATTGGTTAACATACCATAGATTGTAAAATAATCTATTATACATTCTTGCCTCAAAATTAACAGCCTTGACTATATTCATTATTACCAACTTGTTATCATTATAATTATTTATTTTATCGCTGTACAAACTGCATACCTTTATATCAAATCTATTGCAATAAAAAAAAAATCACTGCAACTTTAACCATTAAAATCAATAATTATGAGTTTTCCTAATAGATAAATGCTATTAAAGTACAAATAAACGTTTTTATTTATTTTTCAACCTTTGGATCGTTTATTTTATTTATTATTACTCATTTTTTTTTGCAATATTATAATTTTTTATGCCGCCAAACGATACTTGTAACATTAAGTTGCGTTTATAGTCACTATAAAGTATAAAGCAAATAAATTTTCTTTTATTATCAGACAAAAGTTTATATAAAAATAATTAAATTCATTTTTTCTAACGATTCAAATCTATCGGAAAAAAAAATGCGGTAAAGAAGGATCAATTTTTAATGTTTGATAATAAAAAATTAAGTGACAATTTACAATATATTTATTTTAGTGGCTCGAACATAAAAGTTGATCGGCTTCAAAGGTTGAAAAATATTTTTGTTCCAATGAAATATAAGTAAAGTGATTTTAATAGGCAGTAGTTAAATAAACAATTATTGATATTTAAAAAAATTTTTTTAATATATAACAATGTACTGAGCTTATGATCACCAACAAGAGCAAAGATAAATTTGCTGCGACGTAAACGTGAAAGCGGTCAATCCAGCTGGTTGCATTACGTAAATATCTTGTGGAAAAACCATTACGTCTGATGAACTTTGTTCGACATAATGATATGTTTTCCTTTTTTTTTATTTTTTTCATTCCTTTATTAATTTAAATTCATTATTTTGAAATTATTTAATTGCAATGATATCGATTCGTCCTTAACAGCAAATTGTCTATTTTATCAGCAACAGGTTTTACATCGCGCCTACGCAACATCTGCATGTTATTTAACTTTAAAACCTTGCTATTACTTTAGTAATTATTCGTGAACAAAAAAAAAAAAGATAATAATAATAATGTGTGAATTGTTTGAAAAAGGTTCGTCTGTTTATCATCCGACGTGTTAATATTTAATACTTTATGTAAATATTTTTTCTTAAAAAATCACGTTTAAACATGGCGGGCAAATTCCAAACGTTAAAGAAAGGATTTCGCCATTTATATATATATACATACGTGCATATATATGTATATATTATTACAAACATTATTATCATTATGATGAGGTATAAAATTGCTGCGGCAGCAACTAACAAATTATTCGCATTGTTGTTTTATTACGGACGCACAAATATATTATTTCATTATTGTTATTACAATTATTATTATCCACGTTAGTATGGTATTCTTATATAAATGTTGGACACGCTAAAATGTCACATTCTGTGCACTCACTTAAACTTGAACTTATATTTTCATTATCAACTAAGAAAATATATAAAATCAAATTTTCAGAGTAAATTTATCGAAAAAATTTTAAATAGAAGTAATTTCAAATTTTAAAAATATGAAATCCGTAAAAAGTATATGACTGGATATAATTTGTAAACAAATCACGTATCCTTGTACAGAATTGCTCTTGAAAAGGCCAATGGTCATCCAGAATCATATTCGCCGCTACAATCATGTCTATATTATAGTAAATTACGATACAATTACATACAATGACTATATTTGTATTTGTATTTATATTTATATATAACAATAATCGACCTTGATAAATTTTGTGCTTGAATAATTCGTGCACGAATTTACAATAATATGACAAACTTGTGTTGGTGTAATTCCATTTGTTACCGGAAACTAAACGAAAAAAGTATCGCGGCGATTAAAACTTTAATTGTTTTCAAAACAATGAGATAAAAAGTTTTTAATAATAAGACATAATTACAAGTATTTATTGTGCAGATATTTTCATGAAGAAGAAGAAGATACTTTTTAAAAGTATGTTTATTCTTGTACACCAACGGTGCCGCCATCTAGTGAAGACATTTCATCACAAATATACGGAATATTTTCGGATATAAAAAGGATGTTGCTCACAAGGAAACACCTGTGATTTACTGTCACTTAAACATCAAATTTGAATATGTGATATGCTGGTTTTTTTTTCTTAATTTTTTTATAAAGCAGATTTACGGGAAACCCTATTTCGTCGTCGCCGCATTTGTGACCTGATCATCAAGTCGTCCCGTTTACATTTGAAACTGGTTTCGCATTGGCTTTAACGCCTTTCACACTGGTCTTGTGTATAAATCCCGCACACACGCCAGTGACGCAGCCTCTACAAATAAAATGATCGTATGACTTGGACTTTCACAAATATATATGTGATATCAAAAACCTGCCAGTTTATTTATTCGGTTCGACTAATAATTTTTAATCGTCATTTCATCTCAACATCATGCTCTAAAAACTATTTTCTAACGACACCAACATCTCACAGACCCGGCAGCCCGAAATATCGGAATTTGTCTCTCCCTAATTAGTTTACATTAATTTACTTATTTAATTAATTAAATTAATTTTATTTATCACAATTAATTACTCACCTGGGTAATCCACTGCTCCAACTGAACATTTTCCTTATTCTTTCCGCTTGTGTATCATCCTTAATGTTTGCCATTTTTACGGCAACTTTTAAACTTTTACGTCAAAATTTTTATATATATCAAATTTACTTTTCAGTACAAATTTAAATAAATTTTCTTCAAATATAATCAAATATTTACTTCAAATTAAATATTTTCATTTGAATAATTATTATTATTTATTAACGTCTCGCTCAATTTATTTTAAATAACAAAACCATAAAAAATTAATTAACATATACATCGATTATTAAAATTCAAAAAAATTTTAAAAACTTAAACATACCGAGGTATCACTTTCCGGTTTTTTTTTTTCCATAAAATAAAAACATCGTCAAATATATATATACATATATACATCCAGTACAATCTACTCCATCTGACTTTACAGTTATTTTTTTTTACTTCAATCAAATATCAAACGCAGCAACTCATAAATAAAATACCGATGGAAAACCAATACAGTAGATTTAAAAAACTACTTTCATATAT
This sequence comes from Microplitis deprimator, assembly GCA_964016945.1. NCBI lineage: Eukaryota > Metazoa > Arthropoda > Insecta > Hymenoptera > Braconidae > Microplitis > Microplitis deprimator. The sequence continues at coordinate 3,437,697 of OZ024711.1, read as the reverse complement.
ACATATGTATATTTTTAAATAGCAGCAGATTAAACACACACCAACGAAACTCAGAAATCTTTTTACTTGCCACGGTGTTAAAAAAAAATAATTAACCAAAGATTCAAACTGTCTTGGTACTTGATATTGTCTATATCACGTCGATGTTACCATACTGCTGACGATTGCTGCTGCTGTACACCCATCCGCGTTCGACTTGCACGCTTACTGTGTCTGATGTCTGTCGCTTTTTCATACGTTCACAATACTCACATAATTACGCTTCACTCTCTCCTGTTCCACTCTCCAAAGTCTTGGAGAGGATGTGCTTACCACTTATCAATATATATATGTATATATATGTTCATTTATAAATATTAAGTATATAAAACATAAATGCATGCATGTATATGTATATAAGTAAATGCAAAATATTTCAATAAAGTTGAATTCTTGTATACGAGTTATTTCTCTCAGATAATATCTTATATTAAACGCACACCGCCTTGCCCCGGCACCTGTGTGTGAAATGATGCTTTCTACATTATCATATTTTCAAAATTTTACCATTAAAATGGTGAATCAAGTAAAGCAGTTTTAAACATATGGCCGTTTTAAAAATTTAAATCTTTTTATTTTTCGTTGCCAGGATCAATGAAGCCCCAGAGTCTGAATCTCGAAAGCCCGCCGTCTGGGCTGATGGTTATCCGAATGTGGCTCACGGGACCGGGCCATGTTATGTCGTTTGAAGAATAAACGTGTTCTCGATTCGGGGACAGCTGAAATTTAAACGAAATTTTTTGTCAACGAGAAGATTTTCTATCAGGTGTTCATGTGAGTAAAAAAGTTTTACTTTTCTGGTAGGTAGGATAGTTTTCCAGGTGCTGTTGGTTTCAACATCTGCGGCCAAAGTTCCTTCGACTTTAATGCTGTCAGGAAAGTTACCTCGGAAATGGGCAGTGTCAATTACGATAGTGTCTGCGGTACCAACATAACCGAGCTTGAAAATTGCCCATTCACTTCCGGAAAACTGTGACAAATAATATAAAGGAGTAATGATTTCAAGTACAATTTATAAATTAAGGGTGAAAAATTGATTTGTACTTGGAGAATTCCGGAATCGTCGAGTTGAATGATTGGCGGTCTGTCGAGACGTCGTGCAGTTTCCCAGCCATCCTTCATACTTGAGGAATTTCCGGTCTTTATCAAATTCCGCGGGTGACCGTAGTGAGCATTGCTATACTTCTCACAGACTCCGCCGTTCTCTTGGGCAATCAGATCGATTCGTTCTGTAAATTCTATTGGTCTCGATTGTGGGATTATTAAACCGTAGGCTCGGAATCTCGCGATTCCACCGTCAGGATAGAGATTTAAACGTAAATGGGTCCATAGTTCACTTGAATTCGAATAAAAATATTTCCTTCGGGTCTTTTCGTAGCCTGGTGACAGTTCTGTTTGAGGGACAATTATCGCCCATTCCTAATTAAACACAAATATCTTTTACTATACAAACTATAAATTTTTTTTTAAAAAACTTACTTCAGATTTCAGACGAGAAACTTGTGCTCTAGCTTCTTTAGAAGCCGCAGTTCCCAGTTGACTATTCCGTACCGGAAATAATTCAGTCTCTATTCGGAAAACGTAAATGCAGTAAAATAAATATTTATAAATAATTTATACAAGTAATACCATTTTCATCTAGTCGCGCAGCTTGAATGGAAATTCTCGGAGCATAATTTCCAGTGAAATATCCAGTGTCAATATAAAAACCTTTGACAATAGACTGATGGCCAAGTGCTATTATGGTCCAGTCATGGCCAGCGCACCTTCGTCGCCGGGTTTCCCAGCCATCCATCCACTTTCCGAACTCCGTGTAAGCGTCCTCCTTCCAGACTGGTTCATCGTCCTATTATATTAAATTAACATATTTTTTAATTATCACACTAATAATCACAACACACGCGAGATTTATTAATACCTTCAGAAGATTTTCGGCCACAGCAAACCAATCGTCTGTTGCAAAAACAATTTTACCGCCATTCTAAAATTTAAAAAAATCCTATTGTATATTTTTTTTTTTTTATTATTCAAATAAATTTAATTCTTTACCGATTTCGAAGCAAGCTCACTGAGCTCTAAAAATTCAAACGATTTGTTCCCGTTCATTGCACTGCGTATACTGAGAGGAAAAATAAAAACTATAAAAGAAATTATTTAATTAAAATTAAAATCTAATAAATAATTAATTTTTTTTTTTGCAGTTAAAAATAGAATTTAAAAAAATAATTTTGCTTAAAAATATTCAATTGCACGTTTTTTAAAAATTTTTTCGAGCGAAAATTCTAGTTTGTTAAAATAATATTAAATAGACAGTATTCTTACAAGCGTAATATATTTATGTATATATATTTGAAATATATTTAACTGTAAGATAATAACAACAAAAGATATAATTGCATACTAACTCGATAGTGATAATTACCAGACGTTTTAAAGTTTCTTATCACCCGAGTTCTAGACATTTATATATTTATCAAAATAAACAAGTCATCAATTATTAGCCGCAATATTTTTAAATTTAAACCCCAGCAAAAAAAAACTGCTCACTAAAACGAACAAAAAGTCCAAAATAATTCGGGTAATAAAATATTTTTATTTAAAAAAAAAAAAAAAGAGTACAAATTTATAATGACATATATTTTACAAAGTTTTAATAATATTAACCATCTGTTTAACTTTTTCTTCAGATGTTACCATAATGCCCTCGCATTGTTTTTTTCCATCCCGATTATTTTCCCCCTTATCTTTGATGTCCAAACGAATTTTAGCTGACGCATGGAATTCTTTAGCGTAAGTTGTATCTTTGATCAATAAAATGTTATCAGGATTGATACCGCTTCCTGGCATTACGATAATGCGGTCACCAGCCTGCTTTACTAGTTCCTTAATCAACTCTAGTCCTTCCGGAGCCGTATTTTTTTGTCCGGAAGTTAAAACCCTTGCGAATCCAAGACTTATCACTTGTTCTAGCGCTTCAAGAGGGTCGGCAACTTCATCAAAAGCGCGATGGAATGTCACGGGTTTGAATTTCGCCGCGTTAATTATTTCCTTGCAAACATCCACGTCGACAGAATTGTCGGCTTTCAAAGCTCCGAATACGAAACCGTCAGCTCCAATGCTGTCAAGTATTTGCAAGTCATACAACATCGCTTCCTTCTCTTCTTCAGAGTAGACAAAATTGCCCGCCCTAATTCGTATCATCGCGTAGACCGGAACATCTGAATAATTCTTAATAAATCGAATCAATCCGGGAGTTGGCGTCAATCCGTCTTCTGATAAAGCTGAGCATGCTTCGAGTCTGCTAGCGCCACCTTTTATTGCATTTTTAGCCGACTCTATTGAATCAATACAAATTTCCATTCCTAATTTTTAAAAGAAAGAAAATTATTTTTCTTGATACAATTAATTATAAAAATTTAAAACTTGCCGCAAGAAAACACCAGATCTACAATCTCAGATTACAATTACACACACGCACACAAATACCCATAGATAAAATTATTTTTCCGTTTATCGTAATCTCACATGCGCAGTAATGAATCAAAGGCCTTTCACCCGCAGCCGCAGCGCTCGAGCCGGGAAATTTCAATCACCTCATTTATATAACACAATAAATCTATATAATTTTTAAATAATTACTCATAAAACAATGACTGTCGATAAAATAATTAATTATTCATTATTGTACAGTAAAGAGTACTTTGTAATTTTAAATTAATAAGTACAATGATAATCAATAATCAGCTTAGCAAACAATGAAATTATATAGATACGATATTTAATTAATGTAAGCATATATTTATATGTATAGAAGTGGCAGTAATTAATAGTCCATGCTATATTACCTATAAACCCATGAATTATAACAATTTTAAAAATCATTAACGCGTACTTAAACTTTATCTTAATGTAATTACACTACACATGTATAAATCATTATTACTATTATTTTAAATTAATTTTTAATTATATAATTAATTCCATAATCATTTAAAACATGAGTATTTGAAATTTATAATATAAATATACGATGAATTTTTGGAGTAGTATTGAAATTGCGGCTCCAGTATTATGCTATAAATTTATTCATTTAATTAATTTGTTAATTAATTAATGGATTGATTGATGATAATTTATTTAAGTATATAAATGCTAGTGCTAGTCCTAGTTCTTAAACTAGGAATCTATTATCATGGGAGAAGACGTTGGGTTTTGAGATGATATATCTAAAGTTCCGTTGCTTATCCATTTATTTTTATGCTGATCTATACCAAAACCTTCTTCGTAATTCCCGCGGACGATGAACAGTTGTTTGAAGTGCGGGATGCAGTAAAGTTTCCCATTGTTGAGAGTAAATGAATCCATTCTAAAAATAATAAATATTTAGCGATCATATTTAAAGTTATTAATTATTAATTTTTATCTATAATAATAATAATAATACTCAAGAAAGTTCTCACGTATGGACAATAAATAAACAGAGGTGGCCATTTACTGTTAGTAGTACTGTTGATTTTCAAATTACTGACCAGAATTTAATAAAATTTGACATATTGATAAATAATGATAAGAAAAAGATTATTGTAACAGAGGAGTGTCGATTCCAGGCACTTGTTTTTGTATTGATAAGAAAAAAATTTAATAAAATTTTTAAGAGTTACAGAGAAAAAATAAATTCAATGAAATCTGTAATTTCTTATAGAACTCAACATTATATGCATAAAAATCAAAAGTTTATTGATTCTCTGTATCTAGAAAAATTTCATTGGATCTTTTTCTTATAAAAAATTTGAAAAATATAAAAATCTGTTTAATATTCAAAACTACACTGAATTTAAATTACTATTGATCTGCAATTGCTTATTAATGTCCTGTTTTATTATTGACAGTAATTACTGTATATTAATTGACAGTTCTTGAAAAAGTCAAAATAAATTAATGGAATTCCCCACTACAGTTAATTACTATCTCTGTTTTTTTTACTGTCTAAAAATTTCCCAATTTTCCTGAGCATTAATCAAAATAATTTTAAAAAAATTACCTGAGAATGCAATTGCACTGCAGACATCTGAAACATTGTTTATGAAACATTTTGTTGTTTGTTTCTATTTTTTCCAACGGGTAAACTTTTTTCTGACAACTCTCACAAACATCAACGTCAATTGTCGTCGGTATTCCCTAATTTATCGTATGAAAAATTTTTTTTTATTCAATTAAATTAAAAAAATAATAAATAAATAAATAAATAAATATTTAAATGAGCATTTGACCGTTTTATTCATCAAGGATAATCAGGATTCGCAGAATCGTAACTTTAAATATTGTGTATAATATAAATACATTGTTGAAAAATACTTGTACCAAGTTTTAATTTATTCGCTTAAAAGTATAAAGTATGTGTGCAGTAAATAATTTTAATTGATACATTTAACATATAATTAAAAGTCAAAATAACTTTCCGAATAATATAAACTTATTTTATAAAATATAAGCTTACGAAACAATCCGCTGAAAAAATTTCACTGAGAAAATACATTACAGTATTTTTTTTCTGCTGCAAATTAATAATTATTTTTTAAAATAATTTACTACAAACAATAAAAATAAGTACTTATTATTTGTAGTGTTAGTTTGTAACCACATACACACACGCATACTTTAGTTATAAAATATTCCATTAGCGATACGTCTAAAGACGTACTTACATATTTTAAATACAAATATATATATTATAAAAGCGCAAGCGAAAAAAAGGGTTGATTACTTACATATTAAAGGAAAATTTAATTACTTGTTAATCTAGATACAAAGATAAGATACGACTGCATCACATATTAAATGTCAGTTATATTGCTTACGTTTGTTATTTTTTTTTTTTTTTTTTCTATTGAATTTAATATATTGAATAAGTATAAACTTTCTATGTTCGATTAGCATATCGTTGTTTGTAACAGATACAAAATATAATTGTATAAGTACGAGTCTACATTTTAAAAATGAATTTTATCAATAAGTATAAATTCAGTCATGTCAGTTACGGTAAAACATAAGCCATGATTACGCATAATTACTAATTATCATACTTGATAAAGTTTATTATAATTATAATTATAAGTCTGTCGGGCTGTCTCTTAACAGGACAAAGGAAGCGCTTCAAAATATCCATTGATAAATTATAATTCACTATAAAATTATTAACATCTAACAAGATCTTTTAACATAAAAATTAATAACATTAAAAAGATCTTTCAAAAAATACATGACACATTTCGACAGTAGGTCTGTGATTATAAATTTTATTATTATTATTTTTTTTTATGAAACGTGTCATGTATTTATGATCAATATGTATATTTATAAATTCAGTTAATTAATTAGCTCGTAAATTCGATGCCTGGTCATAATTACAATTAATGACACATTAAATAAATAATAATAACACTGAGTTCAAAAGTTTAACTCAAAATATAATAATATTGCAACTTAACGTTTAAATATATTTAATTAAATATATTGAATAAAATCATATTTAGGTTTGAAACATCAATTATATAACAATGATAATTAATAATAATAATAATAATATAAAATACACTTTTTGATACGACAATAATAACGAATAATAAAATGATGAGTTCGAAGCTTTGATAAGATTCTTGATAAAAGTTTATCCGTGTGCCAGCACCTGCTTGCTTAGACAATTATATTTTTTGATTGACAACATGCGGGCTGAATCTTCCTTAGTCTTGAGTCTTGACCGGGTTTCACTGTTTGTCCCAAAAATTCAAGACATTACATACATTACATACATCGTACATTTATTTATTATTTATTTACACTATCGAAAAAAAGTTTACAAGCATTTGTAACACTGACTTCTTTTTATATAAACGTACTTATGATTTTTTTTTATATCAAGAATGGACCGCTACGATTAGTTGAAATACAGCAGAATAATTATAAATGATAATAATTTAATTATAAAACGTAATAAATAAATAATAAAATTATTTACTTCATAATTTTTTTTTTAACAAAAAAAAACCCAAACTTTCTGTCAGTAGAGAATTTGAGTAAAAAATACAAATGCTATTCAATGAATGCTTTGATATAAGGATTTATTACTGTGTACACTACTGGCATATACTTGGGAAGCAGCTACAATTTTTTGTTAAAAAAAAAAATGAAACGAGTAAATCATTCCGATATATTTTTACTGATTGCGGTGGTCCATTCTCAAATATATGAAAAAAAATCAAAATAACGTTTGTATAAAAAGAAAGAGTTACAAAGGCTTACAAACTTTTGTTCGGTAGTGTATGAAATATAATGTTTATTAATTGAAGAAAAAAAATAAAAACCATGGCAGTCGTATTAATAACTAACAGCAATGTAATGCAAGTACATTCATAAAATTAATGAGTAAAATGAAAAATTATTCCATACTACTCGCACACATTCATTAAACATGCCAGTAAACAATTAAACTATCAAGCTGATACACAAATTAAAATATTAGGGATTAATAATTAATAACTAATAATTAAAAATAAATAAATAAGAAAGCATGTTTCAATCCTCCGAGTAAAAAATTAATTTTTAAATAATTCGTTGCTGCTGGATAAATTATTTTTTTAACTTAATTCCCATGCCGTGCTAATTTGCGTTACATAAATATAAGACTGTATTTTATAAAATCATAAATAATCCACTAAATAGGAATAGAAATAATAAAAATAAAATATAATATAATAAACATGTTAATAAAACGGTCAAATGCACTGTGCAGATTTGTAAAAAAATTACATAAATATATATTTGAAAAAAAAACTAATCAACTTACCACGAATCTGTTGACCTTGACTTTAGGCGCACGTGGAGACTCGGTAACTTGGGGTGTACCGAGGGACTCAAATCTCGCTTTAAGACTTCTGGTTGATTCTATACTGGCTTGTTCACCGTCGCCATTTGTCGCTTTTATTAATTCCATTTCATCAACAATAGTATTATGATTATTTATTTTTTTGTCGTTTACTTCCCATTGTTCAAACTTGGCGCGAAGTGTTTTAGCATTTGCAGCATTTTGTGCATTTTTTAAAAATTCATCTTCCATCTGAAATTAATCATCAATTATTTACTATATTAGTATAATTATTATCTACATATGACAACTATTTATTTACTACATGACTAATTATTTAAATATTAGTCATAAAATACTTGTGATAATTTAAAAACCATTAAATTACCAGATAAAATAATTGATCGATTATCACAATGACTGTCAATAGATTGATAATAATTAAAAAAAAATATATATATTTTATCTACAAATGATTAACGTAGAAAATAAAACCAATCAATAGATAAAAAAAAATTGATACCTTATCAGAAGCTCTAACATAATTAGAATTTCTTCTTTCCTCCTCAGTGATATCATCATTCCCATCATCCTCCTCTTCCTCGCCGTCCTCCTCTTCGTCAGTATCAGAGGCTGTGAGTTTAGCATACTTGTCTTCCGGTGGTGGAGTAAAACGTTTCAACGGCTTTGGTCCATCAGGTACATCTTCTTTCGTGGCCTTCTCTTCCATCTGTCTGAATATGGAAAGCATTTTTTTTGTCGTATCCGTATGAACTAGCTGGTCTACTTTGTCCTCCGCTCGTATTACATCCGGATCGCGGTAAATTTCACGTTCCGGTGAATTCACCTAGTTTTATAAAAAATAAATATAAGTCAAATCGTAACATATCCTCATCACTGATCACCAGCACGTTAAATTATATTATATGTCAATCAAATATTTAAAAATAATATTAATTAAAAAAAAGAAAAAAAACCGTTAACGTTAAATATCAGCTTGCAAATAAACCAATCACACATGTCATTATATAATAAAATTGCAGAGCAGATATTGTGGGAAACGTGAATCTCTCCGGGTTAATTGTGCTGTTAGATAAACCTGCGTACGCGTTATACATAATAATAATAATAATAATAATAATAATTTTAATTATTTATGTATATGCATTTGTATTATTGCGTAGTCACCACAAATTCAATATTTAAATTAACCCATGACACACACACGCACACGCACACAAACCTTAACTTGTCCATCGCGAGGTGGTGTTATTCTGAACTGCTTTCTTTCTTTCTCCGGTTCTTTATACGTCTCAAAAAATTTAAATTTATTTGAGATGTCTGATGTCTCGACGTGAATTTCTTCTGTTGTATCTGTACTACGTACGACGTCATCTGCTCGTACCTGACGTCCCATAAATATCGTTTTTTTTTATTACAACTCCCCAGTTAATCAATCATTCGTTTTTTAAAATAATAAAATACTTAAACTCGATAATTTATTTAATAACTGTCTCATCTCAATTAATTAAAATAATAATAATAATTATAATAATCTGTACCGAGAGTACAAAATTAAGTATTTAAATTTCTTGTTTTATTATAAGTAACAAGAATTATAAATAAATAAAACTAGACTATAAATGAGGAATTAATAGCTATAGGATTTGTGTCCAAGTAAATGGCCTAGTTAATGAAGTATTATAGTACTAGCATAACTTACATCTCTAGCGCGTCTTGATGTATCAGTGAGAGACTTTGAATTGGCTACAGCGGCTGCGGGTGTCATTGGTCTTCCGCTTTTGGCCGCAGATGCATCCAATTCCAAAAATAAACTTCGAGATTTTCTACTTATACCTGCAATGAAGACGTAAAACATTAAATTAAACCCAGTTCTAATTTACAATTACATGTGTGTGAGTACATATATATATAATTACATCACATAAACATGCCGATATTAAATCTGACTAAAGATAATTTAAAATAATTGTAATAACAAAAAAAAAAAATGTTTTACCAGCTGCAATAACATCTTCGTCTGGTTTTTCCTGTTTTATTTTATTGCTAGTGCTGTTACTATCAGCCTCATCTTCATTTGAACAAGTTATTGGCTCGCCACGTTCAAATTTTTCTTTTATTGAACGTGCGTGAGCTGTAGTGCACTGAATCTCATCAGCTGGATTTATTTTTGTGACACGTTCGCTAGTAGCTACTGCTTGTTGGTACAATTCCTTCATTTTTCCCTGCTTGCCCTGATAAATAAAATAAATAATGATGATAATAAGTATTAATAAGACCTAGTTCAGTGCAAGATATAAATCACGACAGTAACAATCAATAGAGATTTACTCTGTGTAAGATTTCACTGACTGATACAAAGTATCGTTTGCATTAGCAGCTGGTACAGGTCAAGAAAATTATCGCGCTGATAGAATAATCATAGGAAATAAATTACTATCGTGTTGTTTTGTTATAATTTGAAAGTTTATTTAAATACCATAAAGAGTCTTGACCGTATGCCGGCAATTTCTTCTTTGCGTGCCTCACGCTGTGATTCACGTCTGCCTTGTTGACTCGTCACTTCCCATCGATTTTTCATGTCATCCATTTTAGTAAAACTTATCGGACGTTCGCGTATTGATTTTTTAGATTTAACTATGTCTGCATCACCTTCTTCGTCTTCCTCATTGTCTTCTTCTTCTTCGCTTTCACTTGACTCTTCATACGGAATCCCGTTCAATGATTCATCTGCTACTCCAATGTCCATACCTTTGGCCTGGAATCTATTTTTCCAAACGAAAAATCACTCGATAAATAAAATCAATCACCTAAACCACAAATATTAAAATATAATAAACTTACTTAGCAAGTTTACTTAAAATACTCGGTGATCTTTTAACCGAAATCAGTGACGCTGATTTTTCAATGTCATTCATTTGTTCGTTTGTTGATGATTTCTCGAACACTTGAAAGCGTGATTTGACGTTCAGTGACGACAGTTCTTCTAGTCCAAGATCCGGTTTATCAGAAGCTTTTTAATAAAACACATTTTTATTTTATAATTTCACGACAAATGAAATTTAAAATGGAGTAATTATTAATTATGAATATTTTAAAACAATAATTACCTCTAACAACGTCAGGTGGCAATTCTTTTGGATGATTCTCTCTAATAATCATCTCCGGTTTTTGCGGACATGCTACAAACAAATAATAATAATAATGATACACAATCACTGTAAATACTTTCACTGTTTTTGAAATTAATGTCCGCGCATAATTATATGAATAAATGAGTGAGTTTATTTTATTGAGTAAAGTAATAAGAGGATATGTATTAATATGTAATATGTAATATGTAATATGTAATGGAGCAAGGAGTTTATAATAGAGAAGACTCGGCCCACAGTCGATGTCGATAGTACATGGGCATGGGCATGGACAGGTAGAGGTATAGGTAGAGTTGGAGAAATAGGTATAGGGTGTAGGTATATATATATGTATGTATCTATATATATATATATATATATATATATATATATATATATTTATGTATGTATGTATATAGTGGGTATAGTGATATAGAATGTATAATGCAAAGCAAAGAGTATAACCAAACTTACGAGAGCGATTCGAGTCGTCGACAGGTTTCGGTTGAAATAACTCCTTAAAATGTGGTTTGCAGTAGAGCGTACACTCGTGGCTTTCGTAATTGTCGACATTAAGTTGCTTACTGCACTGAATGCATCGGAAGCAATTTTTATGCCATATTAAACCCTCGGCCTTTGTCTGCTCCATTTGAAACACAACCTTGCCACAGCTGCGGCAATTCGGGTTCGCATCACACCCACCATTTTGTCCCGCCTAAAGACAAATTTTTTTTACTTTTTCCTTTAGTTAAATCCTTTATATACCAGCTTCCCACAAGCAATTATCATACACAGAAAAAAAGGATTTTGTGGTCCAAGAAATATTTTGCATGAACTGAAGACAAAAATTTTATTATACTGAAATTAGCTGACGTTTAATAATTTTTAGATTTTTTTTTTCAAAAGTATAAATTATAGAAAAAAAAAAAATATTTTATAAAATTACACCTATAGATTTTTTGAATTTCTACATGTGCATTTTTTTTTTTTTTTTTTTTTTTTTTTCTTGTAATTGATTTGTTCACAAAAATCTAAATATTGTTAATTGTCGTCTAACTTCAGGATCATAAAATTTTTTCGGCGCAAGAATTTTTTTCTCGCCTGAAAAATTTTTGTTATCAATTTAAAATGCAAAAAATTTTTTGGAGTAAGTAAAAATTTTTTGCGCCAAAAAATCCTTTTTTTGTGTAACTACTCATCAAATATGTATGAGTTTAATTTTGTTTAAAATAATAAATAAATAAATAAAAAACTAAACTATTTTTTTTACCGTATCAATGGAGGAGCGGGTGTGGAGGACTGATTTTTTAGTAAGGGCATCAAACTTGTTGAAACTCGACTTCTATAACAAAAAATAATGATGCAAATAAAATAAGTACGTGACTATACTGAAGGCTAATCCCAAGGATTTTTTAAAAGCTACATAAGTATAAGCAATAAATTATTTAGATAAAAAGTCATATAAAAAACAAATAAATATGAGGATGAAAGCGGGTGTAAAACATGGAAAGTTTATAAATATAACTGTGACTTACATATATGTATATATAATACATATTAAGTACAAGAGAAAAAAATATAAACAAAGAGTTATATTTTTTACGGCCACCAGCTTAATAATATCGATAAAAAGCAATTTAATGTACAATAAAAAATGATAAATATGTTTTTCGTTTTTTAGCATCACTTGGAAAGGTACAAAGAGTACAAAGATACCTTGTATAATTATTTATGACCCCTAATGTCACACTCACCAACTGTTTAATGGATACTCCGGTCTCGATTGTTTCCTTATTGAATTTCGTCAGCTCTTTGCACTTAGTACTTTCCAATGTGTAACATTGTGTCTACATGCGATAGAAAGAAATAAGTAGCATTTATTATTTAAAGTTAATTCATGCAGTAAAAAAATAACACTAACACAGTAAATGTTATTATTAATAACAATAATTGATTCATTAATTATCAAGTCGGGATTTCAAAACTCGTACGTTAAAAAAAAAAAATTATTACGACACGTCTGCGCGTAACAATAAAAGGGAGAAGAGGCAAAACAGGATACCCCCTAGTTTTTTTTAAGTGTTTTTTAAACATTCCAATATTTTGAATTTTTTGTTACTGTTTTCGAAAAATTTAATTATTGTAAAAAAAATAGTATACAGTAAATTTGATTTTTTTTCGTATCAATTTACGATAAAAAAACTCAGTGTCAAATTATTTCAGATGAAGTTCAATAATCAACTTGAGAATATTTACTATTTTTTTAATTTTGAAATTTAATTAACGATAAAATCTATTGAAAATTTTTTTTCTTCTTGCACCCAATGATTTTGTGAAATGTAATTTCCTTTACGTAAATTACTTACAAGAAATTTTGATTTAATCAAATTTATTCAACATCCATCAATTTTTTTGCCTTTTTTCGGGGGTTCCCTTATTTTGCCCGCGAAAAATGAAAAGTTTTTTTTTACGGCAGCTGAAAAGTTTTTCTATTTACTTTGAATATCATTAGAAAAAAAATGTAACGTATTTGAGTCCTCAAAAGTATTTCCTTAAGTACCCCCCTCCTAAATAATTTTAAAAATAACGTGTATATAAAACTGGTTGAAACTTATACCAAAAATACTCACGAGAGTTTTGACGTTAACGTTTGAAAAATCATCCTGGTCTAAAATACACTCCTCCGCGGAAGATACGGAATTGTGGTAATTATGATGGCTATTATTGTTGTGCATGCTCGGATCTCCAGTATTAATATTCTGCACACAAAATATACTAAACATGCGTCAAACATATTAAACAACGCGCCCGTGTCGGAAAATCCTCATTAAAAAAAACCTCTAATTACAATTACTCATTAAAAAAAAATGAAACAAAAAAAGTTAAAAATAAACAAGCGGTCATGCAGGCGGCAAATATTTAAATACAACCAATTATCTGTACTAACCACTGAAATGTTTTCCTTTTCGAGGTCACTCTTTTTTTTACTTTTTTTAACTTTTTTAGTGCGCGACGTATTGATTGATGACTGAGGTGGAGACTGGGATGTAACATCGCTATTACCAATGACACCCTCGATCTTTTTCTTTTTTATTTTAGCTGAACTTTTTGTCGTCGTCGAGGTTATTGTGCTAGTAGTTATCACCTCCTCTGAACTCTCAGTCTGCACCAAATAATCGTAAATCATATTGACATTTAAACCTTATAATTTGTACATCATACGTCACATATTTACATCATGCACTAAATCTATACGTGAGATTGATTGTCTATTTTAAAATTACCGCAACAAACTGCTGCCATCATTACTAACTATCATTATTATTAATATTATTATTATAAGTGCATTGTTATTTCAGTGAATTGTCAAAGAAACAGTAAGAAGAAGAAAAAAACAAAGAAAATATTATTTTAAAACTTACATTGCATGCATTTGTTAAATCGTGGCTGAAATTGTCGCGGCAAACTGGTGATTGGTCAACTAATAGGGGGGAAAGTGTCATGCTACTCTCAGAACCGCCTAAAGTACTTGTTAGTTCAGTAAATAAATTACAATAATTATTATTGTTAATAGTTAAGTCGTTAGTATCAGTAGCCGGTGAGTCGCCGACAATAATTCCCGCGGAATCGGATGAATTTTGAATGCCTGATTCACAATTATCATCAGCAACAACGGTATCAGTGAATTGTTCCACGCATTGAATTAAATTTATGCCGGTTATCTGAGAATTTGTTTCTTGAGCATTGACCAGAGTCTCGGGTTCTGGTGAATCAATGGCATTAAAATGATTTAATTCAGTCAGCAGTAAGGAATTTTTTACTTGTTGCTCTTGCTGGCGGCTGCTGCCGGTCAATGATTCCTCATTACTATTTTCTCGATAAAGACTAACAGTCTCGTTGCTACTACACTCTATTAATAAATCTTCAGTGCTATTATTTTTAATTGTTTTATTCTCAATAAAATCTTGTGTAGACAAACAAGTTTCCGTGAGAATTTTACTATCAATATTTGACGGGCTCATCGAATCCGTTACTGCTGAATTTTTATTATCAATATTTACATTTCCAGTTACTTCATTGTCTGATGTTTCTATATCTTTTGTTTCCCACTTGATCTCATTGTTATCTTTCGCTGATGATTTATTATTAAAGATAAAATCTCCGTTATCTTGCCAATCGATAGCATTCATTTCTAGCGATGGAAAATTAACTGAAGACTCATTTTCATTATTTACTAAAACCTCATCCCGGTTACTTTCAGAAATTTTTAAAAAATTATCACTACTGTCTAATAATTTACCCTCTAAATCATTACATTTATTAGAAATATCACTTACGCTATTTTTTTCATCCCAATTAATTATAAAATTGTCAAGTGAGTCCCCTGTAAGAGATTCTTCCGCATTTTTAGTCTCGACTGCTAAAATTCGAGTTTTCTCATCAGTTTTCTTCCCGGCATCCTCTTGAAAATCAATTAAAGTATTTAGGCCACTCGCTTCTAAATTCGTCCTATCATCGTCATCATCATCATCATCTCTAGCACCACTCGCAGCAGCAGTGGCAAGATTGCAATCTTGATAACTCAAATCAACAAGTTTAATATTATTCTGTTGAGAATTTGTTTCACCAGAATTATTTTCACATGTAGAAAAAATATTTTGGCTCGTGTCGTTGGAATGTTCAATATCTGTTCCTATGATGACTTGAGTGTTGTTGATGCCCAGTAAATCTTGGCATAGCTGAGTAGAAAGCTCCAATTGATGATGGTGATTCGTCACTTGTTTCTCGCCGTCATCAATCAACATTTTCTTATTCTCTTGTTCAAGTTCATTTTTTAGGCACATCAATGCGAGTTCATTGTCAATTATGTTTTTAATACTACTTTCATCTACATTATTTACAATTATACAACCATTTATCCCTTTTTCTTTATCATTATCATTATCATTATTATTTTCACTAAGTAGTAGTTGATTACTTGAAGTTATTTGGTCAAAATTTATCAAAGCAATGTTAGAATTGGCACCGCACACAATATCGTTTTGTTTTTTACTTACTAAGCTTGTAGTTTTATTTTCCACTAGTTCGGCCATTATTTACCGGGTTTTATCTGAAAGTAACCATAAACATATTAATTTAATAGAGTAAAACTTAAACAACTAACAGGGTCTATTATCTAGAGTGAGTTTATAGAATTCAACTGGATTTCATTCATTCCAAAGATAATGAGCTCTGTAATTTATCACGCATAATTGTCGGCAAATAATTAGTACCCATTAATTAACGCTGACAAATATCTGAGGACTCGCGTGAGTACCAGTACCAGTACCAGCACAGATTAATGTAAACCAACCAGGTATCCAGTAACCTCCATAGTATTAAAAAAAAGGTTAAAATGTTGAACCGGGTCTTGGAATCTCAAGCAGTGAGGCTGTTACGCTTAGTGTCAGCTCTGTAAGCTGGCCAACAGACCCAACTAACGTACCAGTACCTATTATTAGCTGTTAATGCTCGTTCGCATTTATACACTGCAGTGTAAATGTAACCAACTCCAAACAACAAAACCAATTTTGACAACGATGAAATCTGAGATTATATTATATGGATTATTTTGTTACAAGATTACTGTGGTTGATACTGCCCACAGGATTTCCGACCGATATTTTCCTCCATTGCAAGTTTAAGTGAAGAAAATAATATATTTATTATCAGTAACATAATATTTTAAAAATTATAAAATTAAATAAATGAATAATATTTTAATTTGTAAAATTATATTATTTCCTATGGGTCATTTAATATAATGATATATTATATATTAAATTTACTCATGTCATTCACGCACAAGTACCTAATGAACCAAGTATTCATGCTTTAACAACAAGACATTTGTAAAAAAAAGTAAAGGGCTGCTGGTGAGATCTGAGTAAAAAAGACCCAGCAGCTGAGAGCGCTCTTTCAGCCGGTTTTTAAAATTATGTTTTCTTATTGGGTTTGAAAAAATTTAATAATAATAAAAGTAATAACAGTTAAGCATTGTAAAATAAACATCATTATATATATTTTTATATGGATGAGAAAAGTTGATAATAGATTTTAAGTTATGGAGATTAATGGTACTAATCTAGTTATTATTTGGTACACTGGGAAATTCTATGGTGTCATAGTGAATCTGGACCATGTTGGCCACCTGATGGGAATTTAAATAAATACATTGCAAAAATTACTGTGGCCATAGAAAAATTTCCAATGGTTACAGTAACTTGTGATATAATCGCTATCAATTTTTCCAAGTGTTTATTTGAATTTCCTTCAGGTGGCCAACATTTTCCGGCATTACTATGATACCATACACGGAGAAATTATTCTTGTTTGAAATACTACGGTGTCATGGTAAAGCCGGATCATGTTGACCAACTTACAGAAATTCAAATAAATACATTGCAAAAATTACTGTGGCCATAGTAGAATTTCCAATGGTTACAGTAATTTTTCCATGGGTTTATTTCAATTTCCGTCAGGTGATCAACATTTTCCGGCTTTACTATTACTATGACACCATACTCAGAGAAATTATTCTTGTTTTAAATACTATGGTGTCATGGTAAAGCCGGACCATGTTGACCACCTGACAGAAATTTAAATAAACACATGGAAAAGTTACTATGGCCATAGTAAAATCTCCAATGGTTCCAGTAATTTGTGATTAATCGTTGTAAATTTTACTATGGCCATAGTAATTTTTCCATGTGTTTATTAAAATTTCCGTCAGGTTGCCAACACGGTACGGCTTTATGACACCATAGAATTTAAATTAAGAATAATTTATCCGTGTACAAATTATTTACCAGAGTATCTTTTTCTCCTGTCCGATCGTTGTCGGCAAGGTATGCGTACTTGAACTCACTTTTAAACTGATATCTGATTCCATTAGTATGTTTAGCTAACAAAACTATGTTTTACTTATACACTACTCACACATCAAGTAATGTACGTGTACAACCGCTTGCTTTGAACATTAGCCAAAAAACATTCCGGGATTCTTCCAAGTCATGCAGCTTAAGAAAAATACCAGCGCACGCGCTCTCTACACATGACCAACTTGTGTTTGCACTAAATGATTTAAATAAAATAAAATATCTTTAACCTGAATAAATATTTGATTTATATATTTTTATATTTTATAATTCTTTGTGACAATGACAAGTTGGCCGAGCTCAAGATAAAGTCGAAGACGAAGACGAAGATGAAGATGAAGATGAGGACATAAAGGGGACGGAAAAACAAAAAGACAAACCGTGTTAATGTACAATAAATTAAAAGGCTGACCACTTTGACTTAATTATGAAATAAGAGATGAAAGATTTATGTACGAGTTTAGAGCTAATATTTTGCGTACAACTTTCATTTTAGTTAATAATTGTTATGCTTCGCAGAAAGTACGAATAATTACACGCGGTGATTGCGTATAATGCATTAGATTGAGTTAATTAACGGAATAAGTTTACAAGTGATGATACCTTTGAATATATATTTATATATATTTTAAATAAAAGAGGATTACATATCCTTGTTGTATGTCTAGGTACACTAAGTGACTCAGTGAAACCGTACTTTAATTTATAATACCATTAGCATTACGACGCAACTTGGGAATTTCACGAGTAAGATGTATTAAAATTTACTGTATTATTGGGTTACGTACACAGAAAAAAAAATTTCACGGCTTAAAATTAATATTCTTCATTCAAGAAAATTATTTTTGAAAAGCTCCATTTTTTCGAGTAAAGTAGAAATCTCTTCTCGTTAAGACAAATTCTCTTGACTGAAGAAAATCTTGTCCTGGTTTCCGAAAACATACACAGAAAAAAAAATTTTTCAACTGGAAGTAAATATTCTGATTCAAAAAATTTTTTTTTTGAAAACTTCAATTTTCTTGGATCAAGTAGAAATCTCTTGTGACCAAGACAAATTTTCTTGGCTCAAAAAAATCATAACTTTGTTCCCGAAATCGTTTATCTTGACGCAAGATAACTTTTTTTCTGTGTATTTCTCAAATATAAAAAAAATAATAAATCAAGTATCGACTACACATATTTATATAAATAGAAGTCATTTTTTATCAAACATTTTTCTGTTTTAAAAATAAATAAACCCAACTTCATATTGCTGTCATACATCTTCCGGATGTTTCTTTTCACTAAATTTTCATCTTAAAAATTCAAATTTATATTCGTATTTATAAAACAACAACTCACTTTTATTTATGCTGATGCATTACTCTATAAATTAATGCAATTTTATTTACGCGCAATTTTTTAAACATCGTAAAGTACGGAATATAAATTCAAATATTTTATAAATAATTATAATATTTTTGGAGCCGAATGCTTACGTTAAATAATTGAGAATAAATAGATTTTGTCGGAACTGCAAGCCGGATAATGAATACTTGCAATATTATGTCACGCGGTTATGAGTCACTGTTTCTTTTAAGGGTGGCGGTGAACTATTTTTAAACGCAGTATGATAATATCACTTGCATTGCTCCAATAAATGAATAATAACAATTCAAAAAAAAAAAATATATATATACATATATTTGCCTTCAGTTTATTAAATAATAAAAAGTACAACGACCGTAATATTTATGAGCAATTAAGAAATATACGCATTTAAATGAAATATTCTCGGTAACGGAAATGCTTGAATTTGAATTATTAAATTTAATAATTTAAATAACAATAAAAAATAATGAACTAATTAATAATTACAAGATAATAAAATATAAAAATTTTAAATATTTAATAACACTGTCAGGACACTGAATATATATATATTTTCCCATCGCAAAACAGATGTTGCATGTGTAATATAAATGTGTATATAAAATCCACACATTCCTTTCTTTCAGTATTATAACTGATTCACTGTATAAAACTCCAAAAATAGAATTTCTTTCATTCGCGACTGTACCACTTAAAATTTAAGCTGTTATATGCATGAGTGAGTAGGATATACTTAACATATTTTCACTCCACATATTTATATAAATTTAACGTTTCTATATTTATAAATAAATATTTAAAAGTTATTGCGCCAATAAATATAACAAACAATAAACAATTCAATATATATATATGTATATATATAAAATTTATCTATACCGGGTTAAACAATAACAATATTAAATAAATAAATATTAATCCTACACATATAAATTATATTTGGCTACATAACTGTACTTTTCACGGTAAAGAACATGTGTGAACAGTTGATACAATTACGAGCGTTATTATCACTAAGAAAATAAAGAAAGGAAAAAATATGTACATATCAATAATATAAATATTTATACATACGTACACATAAATTACTAACTGTCAAAATTATATATATATATATTTTTCACTGATATACATCCGAGTATGTAATGATTTAGAGCCGATAACTACGGCGATGATGATGATGATGATGATGATGATGATGATTAAGATTTACTGAATTACAAAGGCCTAGAATTCTCTGCTCCACTTTTCTCATCCATAGGATGGCACCTAAACCACCAGATCACACCATTAATAGCTCTTGCCTACTCATCTCGCAATAACGAATTTAATATCAGTGTCTCGGTCCCACTGATCCCCGCTCTACTCTGGCGATGCTGCTGATGCGGATGCTCGAGCTCGGGCTTATGAGAATAAAACTAACTCCCAACTAAAAAAATAAAACGTAAACTGGTACATCCGCATGTATATTTAGCTCGACAAGTATTTGAATAAAAAAAAAAATCGACAAATTATGGAGCCAACGAAAATAATTCAAATGACGAAATTAAAGCGCGCCCTTTCCACACATATTTTAAATATATATACATAACATGGACACGGCATGACTACTTGTCGACTGCAAGTGAGAGAGAATAAAAACGAGGTATTTTCGATATGCCAGACGTCTGGTGGTGGCGGCGGATGTTAAAATCGCCTCCTCGTAGCCCTGCGTTACTGGCGAACTACTTGTGTGTTTACTAGCTCTCAACACATACTGCCGCTCATATACACATATATTTAAATATATATATCACATACATACATACCTACATGATAAAAAGGATAATTTAGTAAATATAATTTAAAAAAGTAAAAAAATGTTTGAAACTTACCAAGAAATTATCACAGAAATAAAACTCGAAAAAATATTTATAAAAAACCGTTAAGACTAACCGACGACAATCGCGATGACCACGACTCGAGACCAAGGAACCAAGAGGTTGTGTGGGTGCGAGAGCCGGTAGTGTACAGATAAATAAAGCGTCCTCGAGTGGGTTAGAGTGTTGTGTGTTAACGTCGAGTTCGAGTTGAGCGAGCGAGCGAGTTGGAGGAACGCGCGCGCGACACGCTCAGTAAAACCAACTGAGAGATACTGATGATGCGAGATACTACAAGATACCTTGGCTCACTCACTCACTTACTCACTCACTCACTCACTCTTTTGCTTGCTAAACACACACCACACACTGCCGTAGTTAAAGCTTAAGTTAACACACTAGCCACTGGATATATTATCATAGGAAGCCAACTTCCAACTGGCGAACGCGAGCGATCGACTTTTAACATCAGCTTGCAAGAACTTTCTGAGTAGTTTTTTAAATATTTTTAGCTCCAGGTTGCAAATGCTACGACACAACTACCTGCCACTACTTTTTTAAATTTTATTTTAAATTATTTGGATTTAAATATTCAAATATTCAAATAATTGCGCGAATTTGAAAAACCGCTCCGAAATGAGTTTGTTCTCCGAGCGAGTTCTGACTACGGCTTCTTCTGCGCTACACTGCTGCGGTTGTTCGCGATGGAGAACGGGCTTGGAAGAACCACTTGGAAGGAACGGCAACTGCTGGACATTTAGCGTCGCCACCACCGTGCCCGTCTTCGCTGTACTACCACCGGTTCCCCGACCCGCGTACCTCATACCTCACCTCATACTCGGCTTTATTGTATTATTATTATATATATATGTATATATAATACATACACTCATGTAATACAGACATTCATACATGACGTGCCAAGTAAAAGTCAGTAAAAGTTTAAATATGGGCACATCTTTATTTATTTTTTTTTTTTTTATTAATTAATTATCATTAATTTTTCATGATCCCGGTGCTACAATTGGCCGCAGTTAAATTTTAATCCCACAATGGCTATAAATTATATTTTTATTGTGTACTTAATATGTACATTTAATTGTATTGAGGTGAACGGTTTATATTTAAATGAATATAAATAATACAGGAATTTAAAATAAAAAATGCTGAGAAAAAAAAATCGCTGAGTTTTTGTACGCGTGCGCCTCGAATTTAAAATAACGCCTCGAGTTTCCTTAATATAAAACTAAATATGTAATTATATATGTGCTATTAATTGATAAAATATTTATTTAAAAATTGCGGGAACTTATATTTTATTTATTTATTTTATTTTAAATGTACAGTAAATACATTTTTAAATTTTAAATTTTAAATATTACAATAACAAGTATGGAAAATTATACATCGTATAGAATTTTGAGTTTTTAAATACATCATATGTAATATTGTTTTAAGTAATAAGTAATTCATTATTTTGATAAACTGAAATTTAATTAATGTACTCAATAATTATTTGACAAACGCAATTGATAACAAGTAACAATAAATTATAAATCATGACAAATAATTATTATTCTTTGACACATTTTTCTTCAGACTGAAGCTCCTCGACGTTGATGTCCTCGGAAGGCATGAGTTTTACGCGATCATTTGACTTTTCGCGCATTAAAATGAATGGTAATTCCGCGCACAATTCGCCGCCAAGAGCTCCCAAGTACAGTTTAACTTTGACTGCATACGTGACGATGATACCAAATGAATCGCGTATATCTGGAGTGGTGATAAGAGTACTTGATGCCAATTCATCTTCTTCGCGTTTCAATCTTCCATCGAGAGCTATTCCCCGTCTGTGTTTGTTGTTCTCCAGCTCGGGCTTCAGATAGACAACTTTCTGCAGAGTTGATCCAGGACTTAACGGGCAGCCGTCTTGCATCTCGACGGCGTCGATCACGGTCCGGAACTGGCCGTTTTGGAAGATCACGACGTCGATTCCCTGCTGGAGTAGTGCCTTTATCTTCTTGACAATTTTATTGCTGTTATTCCTCACGCAAACATTGACAGCGATTGTCTCTCCGTGATGGTAGATCTGCTTATCAAGCGTCACCTCGAGCTCCAGCTCACCAGGACTCAGCAGAAAGTCTTTCCTCACAACCGTGCACGGCTGGCGGCCCTGTTTCGTCGGCGCGAACTGTATTTTACGTATACCGAGACAAACGGTGCTGCGCTTGTGATTAATATCAGATTCATTCTCACTGGCAAATATTTTAATGTAGTAACTGACGCCACAGGGCTCGCCAGTCTCATCGGATCCCTGCTGGAGGGTCACACTCGCTGGTGAAGACTGCGGGAACATGAACGTAAACGGCACAGCATTGGGTCCCAACTTTTTCAACAATCTCTCTTGCGCTTTTGTTAAATTGACGTTCGACTTTTTGTCAGCAGCCGGATAGACTTCTTCAGAGGCCATGTACAAATTTTTCTGGAAGTTAAGTCCCATTATTTCGTCTTGTTCGCGGCCGTAACGAAAACTGCACACCAACTGGCCCCATATCTTGCGCCCGCTGTTAACGTAATCTTGATCGACTAAAAGAACACCGTCTATGGGTTCAGTTCCCGATAAATAGTCAATGAAATCACGTTTGCCCAAGTAGAGCGCGAGCTTGCCATTGGGCGAGCATTTTTTGAATACTTTGAAGTTAACAACCATTTAAACTTTTATTTATTTTTTAATAACAAAACCCTCGGCTATCAATAGCTGATATATAACTGAACCTGGTGATTTAGACAGCGGTCTTTTATATTATAGACAACCCCCAGCCGTGACCCTGTATTTATATGATAACTGTGCTATTGTAGGGCCTCTTAATCCACTCAACAACGCGTATAAGGATTATTTTTTTACGTCGCTGATCTTCCTACTTCCATACATTAAATATATATACACATTGATACTTAACAATGACGTTAAAAATAATCGCGTATATTTAATATACTAAGTACATGCATTTAATGTTTATCATGAGTCATAACTCTACAATAAATAAAATAACACCGCATTGATTAAAAATAATTTTTAATATCAAAAATATACATACGGAGTAAAACTATGTATTGTCTGTTACTTTTTGTTGCTTACGTGGTGGTGAACTCGGAGAATTTCTTTCAACTACTGAATTATCAGTACCGTCATTACTTTCATTGACGTCGTTAGTTTCATTGACGTCATTTATTTCATTATCGTCAGCTTCTTCGTTCCCAAATTTCTTGCTTCGTTTATTTTGATTTTTAATTCTCTTGGCAGTCGTTTCATTGGAATTAATCCTTGATAAATAAAAGTTATGATGATATTTAATAAATATAAAGTTATTAAAAATCAAGTAAAAAGATTTTAAAAAACTTACATGGTGGTCGATTTAGTACCGGGTCCCCAGTAAGACGTGGGATTCAATTGGAACCTCGTCATATGTTTCTGACGTGACATTGGATTTGCTGAAGGATGTAAATCAAACGAAACGTCAGCTGTTGTTGATTCTGCGGATAGGATTGCCAAGGCTGCACTATTTTTGTCCAGTCTATCACGTTTTGCCGGATGAATCTGTCCATTTATATATTATAATTTATCAGTCATTATAAATTATGGTTCAGTTGAATAAAAATATTACATACATATACATATACATTTATAAATTCTACATATATATATATGAATACATAAACGAACCTTTTCCCAAGCACGCACAATATCCCATATCACTTGCATCGGCGCGTCGGTTTTTATCGATAATTTATGTGCATGAGATAGTGATACTTTGTAACCGGCATTCAGTATCGCGGATCTAAATTTAATCATCGATGGTGTATCGCATCTCACAATAGACATCTGTAATTTGTGTCATCAATTAATACTCTGATGAATTATGATAAATTAAAATTATAAATTACTTACTAATCGATCCAGTACATAATAAAGTGGAGTTTCTAATTCTTCATCAATGACATTTAATACTCCTTCAAGTCTCTTGATAGTCCCTAGCTCAGTTGGAATTTTATCGATATAATTTATGAGTTTCGAGACAAATAATTTATCATGTAAGGGTCCTATCCATATTGGACCGCCCATCTAAATAAATATTAGTATATTATACATCGAGGGAGAGAAGTAGAACATTCTAACCCACGTGTGTAATTGCCTGTGGGCAAACACAAGGATCAGGACGTCCTTAGTTCCTCTGTGTGTGTATAAGATTTTTCACCAGACCTGCACCTGAAAGTTTAAATTTCTGGCTCTGCCGATAAGAATAATGGCGCATGTGTTGAGAGGACGACTTTCTTTCCTCAAAACAAAACAGGAATTTAAACTTCAGGCACAGGTATGGTGAAAAATAGTTATGTGTTACTCAGAATAAAACACGATTTCGACTACGGGTGATGTCAGCCTTCACCCTGGTCTGAAATCGTTTTGTTTCATCCCTTGTCACACAATGTACTATTGCTCTTGCAATTGACGTTTAGTTAAAATAGAAAAGGACAGAGAACATACATGATGTTTGTGCTTGCAATACTTGCACAGTTGATCAACGGGCGGTGCTGGAGGCATTTTGTGTGCTTTGTTAACTTTGGTACCGAGTGGACCCAGTGTAACACTCTCGCAACCGGTGCACTGGTACACCATTCCTAATTTACTGGTATTGTCTTTACACTTTTTCTGCCCAGTAAAAACTCGTACAAATACTCTGATATAAAAGTCAACGCTTACGGAGAGCAGCGGCTCTATGTAACGGCCATAGCGGCCGGCATGTGCAGCAATATGTTGCAATAATATTCTTAAAGCCTAATTTAATTAAAATAAATTAATAAAAGGTGATAATCAATTAAATATACAAGTGAGTAAATAAATAATTCTCACTAGTTCATGGCAAGCTTTTGATTTTAATGAAGTAGCTCCATATTTAACGTAACAAGTCTCTGGAGAATTACCAGCCAGTACAGCCATATCTGTTGCTGTAATTAGCAACAAGCCGCCGTTGCTTACACACTGGACTGCGCTGTCTAAAAATATTGATGGGCAGCCATATGGATCCAGATCAATAGCATCGAAACGTGTTTGTTTTGACTGATACATGAGCATACTAATTATAAATACAAAAATTTAATAATTAATTACTTTAAATAAAGTGGTTACTTTAAAACAAAGTAATTACGTGGCATCTTGCTGACTAGCGGTTATCAAATGCTCTACTTTATTGTGCGTAACATTTTTTCTTATACTATCAGCAGCTTTTGCTGATATGTCATTTGCTATTATTTGTTTTAAATACGGCACTTCTTTAGCATAACGTATACTGCGTAACCCAGTTGCTGATAGTGCTTCCAATACTGATATTCCATTCTGTAATAATAAATATATCAAGTGTTCTAAATCAGTGTAATTTATTTTACTCAAAATTACGGGCGATTGTGAAAATTAGTTTTGTGGAGTTGCGAAAGTAAACCTTTGGTATCAGATAAATTTTAATTGTTAATAATTGTGTCTGTGGTGTTATGAAATAATTGAATTACAAAATTATGGAGAATTAAATAAACAATTAAAAAAATTATGAAATCGAGATAAAAGAAAAATATTTAAAAATTTGATAATTTGATTATTAAAAATTTGAATTCTTAAAAAAAATATTACAGTCAATTACTGTAATTAGTAAAAAATATAACTACAGAAAAATAAAGTAATAACTTATATTTTTATTAATTAAAAAAAAGTTTTACCTCAACTTTAGTTCCTGGCTTTATATCTCCAGTATCAACTTCTGTAGAATTTATTTCAGCTGCTTCTGTTTTCTTTTTTAAATTTTCTTCATATATATCTTTCGCAAACAGACTTAGTACCGCAATGCTGTTAATTAATTTAAATATTATTAATAAATAACAAATAAAAATAATTTCACAACATACCTGAGGTCACGATTAAATTCCTGTACTGGATTATAAAAAACATTTGTCTCAGAAACTAAAATTTCAGCTTTGCCTTCAGTTATTTTGCCACTGGAAACTTTTATAGAATTTTCCATTTTTTAAAATAAAATAAACTGTAAGTAAATATTTTTGACAACTAAAAAATTTTATTTTTGCATTTTAGGAACCAGAGTAACAACGTGGAATGTTTAGGTTAAAATTTACAAGCAACATCACAGCTGTCATGTCATGTGACATCTCCATTGCACGATTTCAAAGTCACGTGGTCTGGAATAAATAAATCCTATTGGTAAGTCAAAAATTTTTGACCAATCGTATTTATAAAAATTTACCGCTTCATAGTCCATATGACAGTTCTCCAATATTTTGTGTTATTTAGAATAATTTGATATTTTATAAATTTTAAAAGTAAATAAAATAATCAAACATAATTTTTTTTTTAATATTACAGTGCTTTCTATTTTTTAAAAATTTTCAATGACAACTGTCATAAGTGTCAAAATTTTATTAATTAATTAAAAAAAAATTAAAGCACTAATTAAAAAAGGGACAATTTCGCTGAGATATAAATTAAAAAAAAATTACTTACAGTTGATATCAATTAGGAGTTAAACGAAATTTGTTAAATAAATTTTAGTAAAATCTTCAGATCTATTTTATAATTCGAATTTTCAAATTTTGCAGGCTAAAATTTATTCAACAAATTTTGCTCAATTCTTAATTGATAACAACTAAAAGTTATTTTTTTTTAAATTCTATAATTTCAATCAATTGATAAAATTTTGATACGCATGACTATTGAGTCATTGAAAATTTTTAAAAAGTGGAGGCATTTGAAAATGGCCTTAATACAATTAATGTTTTTTATTGTAATAAATAATTAATTTAATACTCACGGACAGATGTGTTGTATACTTTCGTATGTATTTATATATTTATATACGTATGTATATATGAAGTATATTGAATATGGGAGGTCTTCTATTTACCGCCGTTTTCGAAATTCCTCATCAAGTCTGATATATTTTTAGAGAAGACATTCCCAGTATAATAAAACAAAAACAAAACTCGAGACTCAGACAAGACACAGGAGGGCACGTAGGAAAATAAAACAAATATAATAACTTTGGTTTGTATAATAAGAAAAGGGTGGTTGTGAATAAGAGAACGAGAACCAGATCCAGAACCAGACCCAGACAAACTCTAACTCAGTTTCAGAATCAACATCGCGCAATATTAAACTTTATCGCAATTGCTCTTTAGCTTAAAGTATTTTTATTTTTCCTCCTTTAAATATTATTTCATTTTTCATACTCTTTTACCATAACATTTAGTGTCTTTGCATCACCAATGAATCCAGTTCACCAGTTCAGTTAAAAATTCAATTTCACCTAGATCTCAAGACAAGGATATTTAAGTACAAGTACATCCAAGCGTTTACAAAATGCTCTTAACATTTAGAATCTTTGACACGATAAATGTCGTCTTGATATTTATTGTCACCACTTATTTGCAACTTTTATGTCACTCGGTGAGTAATTGTTAAACTTATATGTACATACTTATATTTATTTATTAACACTCTTATATATTTCTTATATTTATGGAGAATACGAGTTTAATAATCCCGCCAGTAGCAATTGTCCAAAAATAACCGGCTATAAATGTTGAGCGTCTTGGTCTGATATAAAATATTAAATATTAATATTTTACTAAACAGGAACTCAATCAGCCGGGATTAAAAAATCTAACGGATAACCCGGAAAAAAATACGTCGCAAAGTCTACTGAGATCCAGTGAATTTAAAAAAATATATAAACATCAAAGGCAGAGTATTAAAGTCAGGAAAAGATTAAACGGGGGTAATTATAGAAATTGGAGTAAATGGTCGCCTTGCACTAAATCATGTACGACGCAGCGTCAAAGGTAATTATCATAAAACATAAAAATAAATAATTATTTTTACATCATAACCATTAATTTGTTTTGTTAAACAGATGGTGTAAAGAACCAGGTACTTGCGATCGTGACGTTATAAGAGAAACTGCTTACTGTTATGTAAAAGGAAGCTTCTGTCAGAAGTGGATCTACCGAAAAGTCCGCAAAGGACAAAAAAAGTATCCAGACTCTGGTAATTGCAGTAGTATTTTATTTTAATTATTATTTTTTTTTTTACTTAAAAAAAAAAATATTATTAAGTTAATTTGTAGGTGCAGTTACTAATGATCTATTAGATGAGCTGCAATCAAGCTCGAGTACAATAAATAATTATAATTACAATTATAATAACTTTAATGATGATAACAATAATTGGAGATGCGGGGTCACTGATCAAGAGAAACACAAGTTATCGTATTTATTGAGGATAATTGGTGGACATCCGGCAGTGGCTGGCAACTGGCCTTGGCAAGTCGCTATCCTTAATCGATATCGGGTACTAACAGAAACCAGTCATACAATAAAATAAATTTATAATTATTGTAATTATTATACTTGCAATTGTAGTAACAGCAAAAATTACAGCATAAATATGAATTTACTTCAGGAGGCATTCTGCGGCGGGACTTTGGTATCTCCAAAGTGGGTACTTACGGCAGCGCACTGCATTCGGAAGCACATTTACGTTCGCATTGGCGAGCACGATCTAACGGTAAAAGAAGGAACGGAGCTTGAGTTTATAATAGACTCATCTTTATCGGTGAAAATTCACCCAGACTACGACACTGATACGGTTGACAATGATGTAGCACTTATTAGTTTGCCTTACTCATTAAATCCATCAGCCTCGCGCGGCATCGCTTGTTTGCCTTCTCCTAATCAGCCGCTTCCTGTTAATCAACTCTGCACAATTATCGGCTGGGGAAAATCTAAAACAACAGACAACTTCGGCACTGAAGTTCTGCACGAAGCCCGTGTTAGTATAAAAATATATTTATTATTTATAATTTTATATTTTTTAGAAAAATAAAATAAAAGTTAAAAGTTCTCACATTAATTTGTAGCCCGTAATTACCGAGAAAAATATTCTTAGATAATTATTATTGTAATGTGTATACTTAGAGTTAATTAAAATTTTAGATACCCATTGTCTCGTCTGAAGCCTGCAGAAATATGTACGAGGACTATAAAATAACCAATAATATGTTTTGCGCGGGATATCATCGCGGTAGAATGGATTCCTGTGCGGGTGACAGCGGGGGCCCGCTTCTCTGCAGAGACCTCAGTAGACCTAATCATCCTTGGACGATTTTCGGCATCACGAGTTTCGGTGAAGGCTGCGGCAAACGCGGTAAATTTGGTATTTATGCCAAATTGACAAACTACATCAACTGGATTGCTACTGTTATGAAGGATTCTTAATAAATATATATATATAGATATAAATATATATATAAGCACAACAGAATCCTGTCTCTTAATCAATGGCTCCATCGTCCGTGGTATTTACCAACAATTATGTATCCAATATTTTATTTATTTTATTTTAAACTTACAGTGACAGAGTCTTTAAAGTGACATATGTATTAGGTCTCAATTGTGACATACAAAAAGATAAAAAAAAAAAAAATATACAACAAAAAATAAACTGTGAATTAATGACCTCAATGCTTACAATTAACAGAACGAAATGTGTGACTTAATTCAGTATAAAATTATTTAAGAATGAAGATTGAACTTATGATAAATGAATTTAAAATTTGAAGGATAAAAATTAATCAGACCAGCGCAATTTAAAGAAAAAAATAATAATAAATAACGTGCTCAGTTGAATTTACATTTTGAAAAGTCCATCTCAGGATGTTGTTGCATAAACCTAAAATAGAAAGTTCAAATTTTATTGGCATTAATAATTGTTTGTTAGTGTTGCGTTTTATGTTTATTATCAAAGATGTTATCCAACAAAACTCAACGTACTTTTTAATGACATCTTGCTTTTTTTGTTCATCAGATGTCGGCAACCCGAGTTCCTTTTGCCGCTGATCGTACATCATCTTCTCAACGAGTCCACGTGTCTCTCCGTCAAGATCTGAGAGTTTGCTCGGTTCTGGATTTACTTTTTTAGTGCTTATTTCCGGATCACTTGTGACAAGATGTGCCCACCATTGCATTTTATTAACCTTTATCACCAAAGATCAAAGTTCAATTTAGTTTAAAAATATACAATAGCATTAATATTAATAATAATAATAATAATAATAATAGTTATCTATATTATTAAGAGTAAGGAAAATTTTGTTCCACCCATATCTATATCGTTGAAAAGGTTTTGACTTGAATTTTTGCCCTTTCATAGTTTAAGGCCATTCTCAGACAGTGTCCTCCACATTAAAAATTTTAAATGACTTTCAAGTGTCATAAGCGTATCAAAACTTTATCAATTAATTTAAAAAATTACTGCCCTGTCTAAGAATGCCTTTAAATTCTTTTTAGTTGCCAAGTATCGAGATAAATCAATTTATCATTATCATTAGAATTACATTTAAATTACGCGGGAAAAAGCCGATCGTATTTATTTTCTTTAAATAATTTAATATTTTAATTATTCTGTCAATGAATATGACTGAATATATATATATAATTAAGAGAGAAGAAAAATTTAGTCCATGCCATGACTTCTATAATAAAAATTAAAAATTTGACCGTGTAGATTTTTTTTCAAAAATCGCCTGATTATACAATCGTCGAAATTAATAAGTTTGCAAATTAATGATAAGATTTGTCTTATTAAATTTCAATGATAATAAAAATAAACAAAACATTCTAGAGTAGAGATTTTAATAAACGAAATTCAAATCATATTTAATAAATTCGGCAGTAATACTCGGGCAGTGACGTAATGACTGTAGGTTCCTCGTAAATATGATTACAACAATTGATAGTTTATATAATTGTTTTCATACCTTTTCTAAGTTTATAAGTAAAATTTTTCCATCCTCAATGACCCAAGTGGATTCCTCAAGTTTAACTTCATGCGGAAAATCGCCGTCTATAATTGGCGGCTGACCTTTAATACCACAAGTAAGATGTTTTTTTGTAATTACCACTTTAACATCTTTGGGCCTGGCGACAAAGTTGACCTTAAGTGGCACTCTTACCTAGATTTAAGTAACAACAAAAAAAAAAATAAATTACCATTAATACTACTCATGTATCTCATAAATTTAAGTGCAGCTAAAAAAAAATATACATATTAATAATAGTATAAATGACTTGCGATATTTAGAAAAAAAATTCCATTCCGATTGTGTCAATTTGATAAATAAGACAGACAAGATGAAGTATAAATAAAACAAAAACAAAAAACTATACTGGGAACGGAGAAATTATGGCCATGAAAGATCGAGTGAAAAAATTTGTTAAAAAATATAATCACACATTCATATCCAGGTAAATATAATAACAATAATAATGATAAATTATATATGATATTACAGAAAATTCTGCACGTGTGAGTTGATGGTTTGATGCATTCTTCGATTCAACACCGTGTTATGTATTGTCTTAGACAGTGATTTGTGTCCACGATGACGACATATTCTTATACATACTGACGGTGCTGATGCAGTATTTGCGTTAACGCTCGTCATTGAATCATAAAAAGGGCCAAGGGTAAGAAACATGTGCGTATTAAGGATAAGTTGAAAGCATTTAAAGACACATTACTTTTTGCATACGTTTATCCCCCATATGTAACTGTAATTTACATATATATGAATAAATAATTTAAACGTATGTACAATAAAAAAAAAAGTACGGGTATAAGCGAGCACTTTTATTGCTCTTTGTCATGAATTTTAGCGCGAGTAATTTAAATACGTCAAAATCACGTCTCGCAATAACATTTATAACATGTCTCACA
Source organism: Microplitis deprimator (assembly GCA_964016945.1). Classification (NCBI taxonomy): domain Eukaryota; kingdom Metazoa; phylum Arthropoda; class Insecta; order Hymenoptera; family Braconidae; genus Microplitis; species Microplitis deprimator. The sequence continues at coordinate 3,404,665 of OZ024711.1, read as the reverse complement.
TCGAATCGTACGTTATTTAATATATTTAAATAATCGTCACCACTTATGCAGTAGATTATTTTACAGTTACATGTCTCATTACTTAATAATACTCAACACCCAGAGATCAACATTAAGTATTAAAGTAACTGCTAATAAAAAAAATAACTAACGAGATAACATCGTTATAAAAGGTTGTTACTAAAAAAATACTTAATGTAGTCGGGACCAAGCTGATGACGATGACGATGTCATGTTGTTGATGATCATCATCATGGTGACGACGACGATGACCAAGAGCACGTTGATTAATTTATTTTAAAATAAAATATCTCTGAACGGTTACGGCATAAACGATCCGATGGAAATATGATAACGTGTTTTTTTCTGGTCGACAAACAGAATAGAACCGAATTCCATGTGAATTACGTCGGGATTTACGCTCGCGTGAGAGATGGACCGGTTCCTTATTGTTGTTATCATTATTATTACTAGTTTTTTTTTATTTTTAAGGTACAGCAGGTACACTAAAGAGGATTGGAAACGGAATCGAAAATCGGCGCCAGTCTGCCATCACGGCAAAACCGTGAGCAGGTCAAAGAACGACCTTGCTTTTCCCCTGCTCTCTTCTCTTCCCAGCTCAAGATACACGACTACAGCCTGCGGACAATTTTTAACGTCCTTGTCATCTGTTTCTTTCACGCAACGCTGATTCTGTATGATACCTCTCATCTTTTCTCATCCCCGAACTCGCTGGTACTCAGAAAAAATATATATATTTTTTATTATCATTTATTCCTCTGCTGGGATCAGTGTAAACGAAATCTAACAACGGGTATTAGAAATTTTAATTCAGGAGGGCAATATAGACAATAGCGCCTGGAGATTTTTTTTCAATGCCGTTACATGGCAATTATTTATACAAACGTTATATTACCGTCCATGTATAAATATATACATGTATTGAGGAATGTGACAAGCTAGGATAGTTACATTACTAGTTTATCTTTTTATTTTTTACGCTCCTGCTGCTGCGATTAACCTCCTTTTATTATGACGTCAGATTTTGATAGTTATTGGCGAAACACCCACACTCTCTACACGAATTACCTTTACTCTAGTGAAACAACAAATATATAACAGACTAAATTTATATAAATAATATATGCATACATAATAGGCATCAAAAAATAAACATACTCCGAATTAAAAACAAGAATAAATTACTCGGTGAATATTTATGTTAATGTTAATGTTTATTATTATTATTATTATTATTATTATTATTATTATTATTATTATTATTATTATTATTATTATTATTATTATTAAATAAAACAGAAATTAGGAACTAGATTGTAAGCAAGAGTTAAGGACGCTCAATTAAATAGCCTCTCGCGTCAAGTACACGTTTCTTATTGCCTTTTACTTTTTGTCTGTATATATAAAAGCTAGCTCGTAGTTACAAGATATCGCTGTCTTGATTCTTTGCTCAATGTTTCAAATATTATTTTTTAATACGTTAATCGTAATAATAAAAATTACGTATTTAAACTGATGCATTAAATATGATACTGAAATTAGCCGAGGTCTAATAATTTTTGAATTTTTTTAAAAACAATTAATTAAAAAAAAAAAATATTTCAAAAAATTGCACCTATAGTTTTTTAAATTTTCTAAACGTGCATATTTTAATTTTTTTTTTTTTTAATTAAATCGTTGAAAAAGAAATTCAAAAGGTTTTAATTGTCTGCTAACTTTAAAATCATGATACTGAAATTAGCCGATGTCTAATAATTTTTTGATTTTTTTTACAAATAATAAATTTATAAAAAAAAACTATTTTAGAAAATTGCACTTGTAGTTTTTAAAATTTTCTACATGTGCATATTTTTAGTTTTTATTTTTTTTTTAAATTAAGATGTTTAAGAAAAATTCAAAAATTATCAATTGTCTGCTAATTTATGAGTGTGAATGTAGCAGACATCAGACAAATTTAAAATTATTAATAAATCGAATAATTAATTAACAAAATAAAATTTTTTAAAAATGCACATTTAAAAAATTTTGAAATTAATAAGTGCATTTTTTATAAATATTATTTTTTTTATTATTTACTCAAATTATTTATAATTTTAAATTTGTCTGATGTCTTCTATATTCACACTCATGCTAATTTGAAGATCATTGTATTTAAACTATAAAATATTATAATTTAAAAAATTTAATAGCCTTGAGTGGTAAAAAATTAAATAATGAACACACATAATGCAAGACATTAGAGAACATACCCGTATATAGATTTACTTTTATAGCGTAAGTCTTATTATCGGTTTAGCAAAAATATTTCATCACTGTAATTTTTTTGTCATATATTAATATGGTTTTTCTCATCATCAAGTGTTAAATTATGAAGATGGTACTTGCGCCATTACATCTTCGCGTCATTAGTAAAGACGTTATACATAAAACAGCTGACGGAATACAGCAGAATAGAGTGCACAGGATATAACGCGGACTGGTATAAAGTCAGAGCATTAGCTTTCGTAATTTTATTTTTTATATGAAACCGTCGGGTTGCCACCACCATCGGGTTTAGTTGTGTAGATTTGTTTTATTTTATCGATTCAGATCCTGGTTGAGTATTCTCCTACAAGGTCGCGGCAACTACGTGCCGGAGATCATTCGTCTTTGTGTGCCACCAGCTAACACGACACAATGAGAGCCGAGATATCAATAGAGTAATTTAATACGGGTTATTAAATGAAAGAAATTTTTTTTAACACGGCTCCTATCCGTCTTCAATACGACGAAGATGATGAAAGAAAAAATTCCATAAAAATATAAATTTCCCTTCTTTTCTTATTCTCGGACTCTTAATCCGAACCTCCGGTTTCTCTTCAAATGGCTGAGTCAAAATATCAATCGCCGGAAATACCCATTGCTCTGACCTTCCCGCTAGCGGTTTTTACTCTTTTACTCTTTTATTATTTATTTTCATATACTTTTTAACTTATAAATCTCAAATGATTTACGATAAATCTTAAGAATTACTGAAAAAAATTCAAATTAAAAATAACTGAGATAAAAAATAACATAAATAAAAGTGATCTTTGTAGGAATGTGGGAAAAAATAAGTGACCTGAGGTACAAAAAAAAAAAAAAAAAAAAAAAACAATGCAAGCATTTCGCTGGTTTTTCAAGGTTCTGGTATTTCTTTGTTACCACAGATTGCTGGCCACAATTATTGTCACCGCAGCTAAGCCATTAAATTATAAACGACCATCAGTCTGCATAATTAGCTTCCGTAAAAAATATTAATGATGGAAAAAGTTGGAGTATTAAGTTTAGGTTTAGCTGAAATCCGTCAGGTCCGCGACTAAATTCTCCAACAAAATTTAAAAAAATACCGGTGCGTGCTGAGGCTGACGCAAGTATCAAGATATTGATAAAATATTACGCGAGTTATGTTAATAATCAATGCAAAACCTCTCGTAATAATATTGCGAATTAGCATAAACAATGCGAGTAGAAATGTTAACAATAACCATATTCTGGACCGTTGAGTCACTTGACAGCTTCAAGGCCCGGCCTTGTCTGTCTATGACAGTTAAAAACTCTTCCGTGTTATACTTGCATACATTCATCTTTCTCTCTCTCTCTCTCTCTATATGCATACATATTACAGATAACTATAAATATATAAATACCCACGAGAATTATTCATCCATAATTTGAATCCTTGCGGTTACGTAACTCGGCAATCGGATATAAATTGGCATTAAAAAATCGCAACATGAAATGTAAATTAGACCCGTATCGGATTTACAAATTCAGTAGCAGCAACAGCCAAAGTACGATAAACTATTTGGCTGATCACATGTTAATAACAATCGGTTATACTAGGTCGGGATGCTTCGGTTCTCTGATAGTCTGCGGGCGTCGGCTGACTATACATGCGAGCCTTTCACTTTTCTTATCTCACGCGCAATAATGCTGCTGGAACTGCCGCCTTCACCAGCACAAGCATCACAAGTAAGCAACACACGGTAACTTCACGAGCATCTACAATCACCGGCATGACAACAGCCAGAGCTACAACAACAACAACAAAATCAACATCAATATCAACAGCTACATCAACATCTACAGTTGCTACTTGAGTATATCATCAAGAGTCTGCTTACGTTGTCTCTCCTCTACTTGTACTGTTTAAATATATATAAAATATAAGAGTGAGTGTTTCTTCAACATCTCACAATAAACCGGCACACCAAAGCGGTTTGCCTTCGGCGTTCTTCATCAGCACACACGCACACACACACATTTAGTGTTCCTATAATATAAAAAGTATAGAGCTACAGCATTGCGAACTCAACGCATTTAATGAAATCGGTTATGCTACGAGTTGATGGTGATGATGTTGGTGCTGATGATGAGGATGACGGTCACACGAAAATGCTGTGTGAAACATAAAACATTTAAGCATAAATACTTTTATTTAATTATACTTATAGTCATAACTATGGCTGTATAAATATAATGGGAATGCCACCGACGTGCATATTCATTTAAATCTACAGTATTACCAGTTACGAGGGTTTTAATAAATAATTTTAAATAATTATTTTAAATATTGCAAGATCCAGAGATAGATGCAAGACTAGTACATGGGAGACTGGAGATCCAGAGGCCCGAGGTATCCTACCGTAATGGCAAATGAGAAGGACCTTGACCTGGGATCTAGATTAATCTCAAATAAAAATATAAGTAAATGCTGGAGTTTATCATTATGTTTTAATTAAATTACTCTTAATGTATTCATTATTGAGCAACGCGACGATATTTTGTTTTTATGCAGCTTTATTTAGCCCAAGTCGGAGAACAAGCTCTGCTTGTTTATTTGTTATTTCAAATTAATGACTTGCGTGGCTTGATAAAAGGTCCTGTCAGTCGGTATGTACAAATACAATTGATCTGATTGTAATACAAAACCCGGGCATTAATTTCAAATGAATTATGACAGGATGACTATAGGCCAGACAAGACTTCCGCGGTTCGCTAAAGGATCTTTGTTACTTTTATCAGAACCTATATGTTGGCTGCTATATACGTACAGTTGCCTTAGCTCGTGTATATGTAGGACCGTTCGCAATTCCCATATATACTTGAACTGCCAATTGAGATAGATGTAGTTTGTTGTATTAAAACTCGACCTCGCCTCAAATCTCCTCTCTCTTTTAACAATCTCGAAATCTTTTCCGGTTAATTAACAAAAACTTCCACACTTTTTAATTATTACTCATTAATTATTGCTAATCATTTTGTTTTGTTGACTAAAAACCTCAGGTTGAATCCAGCGATAATTTAAATTATTTGAATAATCACCTGAGTCGTATGGAAAAATACAAATTTCGCTTATTAGTTTGACGTCCAATTCGGTGAATTAAAAACATTTAATTAGCTCTCTTATCAGCCACGTCAGTTTATTGGGAAATCTGAATAAATTATGAGTGTAAAAAAAATCTAGCGTAGAGTAAATGTAAAAAGTAATAATAAAAATGGTGTTTTATTTCGTCAAGTCCCTTGACTTGAAAAATAGTTGAGTTATAGTAAGATTGTATTGTAGTATATCCGGTATGGTTCGCTGTAGCAAAACGGACGTTTCAGCCTCGCATTTATATACATGCCCCGCTGTACAAAACCACACTAATACTTAATGTTAAGTAAAGCCAAGCGGTGGGAGATACGAAGGTATATAAAACCGGCTGAAGATCGGTAAGAGTCAGTCCAACGACCAGACGCTCTAGTCGCGTGCGCGTGTGTGCGAGAGAGTGAGGAGACTCTTGATAATCGGCATCGAGATCTAGGATCGAGATTCGATAATTTTAAATTGACAATCTACATCCGCGAGAAAACTACACACAGTATAATATTAGTCGCGAGGTGATTCTGTGCACGATTTTCCAATACAAGTTTCATAATCATAACTACCACAAATGTTCATAGTTCATGTCCACATTACGGTCTCTGACTGCGCGAAAGTTTTTATGTAATAATTCGAGTTTTAGCAAATTACCAATTTAACATTGGGTTTTTATTTTCTTTTTTTTTTTTTATTTTGCTCTGGAAAATAATTTTATTTGAACTTGGTGGATAGTCAGAGCACAGAGCACATTACTGTGTGTGTTTTTAAATATTGTCAAGACCGTAGACCAAAGTAAAGTGGTCGGGAGTGTAGACAAGCCGCGATAAATAATTGGGATAATTATTTAAATTTTTTAAAAAATTACTTTCTGCGGCTGTTTTTATAACCGGCAAAGTTTAAAAAGGAAATATTAATTTTTGCCAAGAGGAAACGACCTTTTATAATAATAATAAATAATAAGACAGTTATTATTACTGTTGTTATTATTACTGAAGATTTGTGTAAGTTCATTGTACTTTTGAAACAAAATGTCACAGATATACTGTAACTATAATTTAATATGCTCACGTTCACATAAAGTGTATTATTTTATTTACTTTTATAGACTATATAATATATAGTAAATAAAACGAGATATATATTTCGACACTCATATTTAAACACATGTACATGCACATGTAAATCTAATAATTACTATTTTTTATTATGTGACAGTAATTAAGAAATTAAAAATTATTACGCAATGAATTGCAATTTTTTTTTTGCTTTCATACACTCACGAGCACGTAATGCTATTGAAAGACTACACGTTACCATTTACTAAATTAATTACATCTTGACGCTAATTTTGAAGTTATAATTAAAATAATAAAAGATTTAATTATCCATTGATAATTATTTATTAAATTGTCTTCACGGTACTAATTGTAATTATAACTTAGGATTGAATCATGTTGACGACGAGCGAAACGCAACCAACGACGCTTGTGGCAATGACCGATCCAAACTATAAAAATTGGCACATCCCAAGACCTTCTTTGGTTATCGGTAGAGTTGGTGATAAAGAGAGTAGCGACGAGTATTCTGTCCATAATTGGGTCCAGCATCATCATTACAACAACCTCAACTCAAATTCTGGCAACAATACACCTGCTAAAAATTCATCTTCATCACAGAAGTCAACAGTCAGCGCACACGTAAGTTATTTTTTCCGACAATTAACTTGATAATTTTTTGAATTAAATTACACACCCACGTGTGTAAAATTGTCTACCCGAGCTGAAGGCGAGGCTGGCAAACACGTGGATTGGGACGGCCTACCTTCCTCCGTGGTGTGTATAAAATTTTTCACCATATCCGCATCGAAAGTTTAAATTCCTGCCCTGTTTAGAGAGAAGAAAATCCTTCTGTCCTTTCATGAGAAAAAAAAAATGATAAAAATTAGCACATGCGCCATTCTTCCCTTAAACAGAGCAAAAATTTACTTTCAGATGCAGATCTGGTAAAAAATCGTATGCACACCAGAGGAAGGTAGGATGCCCCTCTATGGGAATAATGGCGCATGCGCTAATTTTTATCATTTCTTTTCTCATGAAAGGACAGAAGGACTTTCTTTCGTCTAAACAGGGCAGGAATTTAAACTTTTGACGCGGGTGTGGTGATTTTTTCACTGAATGTCCTACTTTTCTCCCTAGGTGTGTAATAAACTATTACTCATTGTTTTAATTTTTTAATTTAACAGAGTATAGCATCGTCAGGTACTTTGCTACTAACAGCAGCAAATTTAGCAGCAATACATCCGCCAACGATTGTACCACAAAAATCATTGGATACCGTATCAGTAGCAAGTAGTACGCACTTTACAGTCGTCAATGGACTAGGCAGATCCGCGGTTATGTACAAAAAGTCATGGTGTGCAAGACATCAACTGACGGTGCTTGTTTGTACGATGAGTTTTCTTTTTATGGTTGGTCTATTAGCCGGAGTACTTTACATGGAGAGTAAGCATCATTTCAATTACGCTTATATATCCATATCCATATAAATTTCAAATACTAATTATTCAATTATTTTACTTTACTGTTACTGCTACTGGTTATTTCAATTCTGCTACCGATTAATTAAATGTTTTTAATTTAAGTTAACTTCTTTTTTTTTGCAGTGAGAGTTCGTGATAAGTATGATTGAATAAATTATTTAAATACCACTGGGAGAGAGAGACAGACGATGTTCAGTTTAAATTACGGCGACAGGGTACTCGTCGATGCCAGTTAACCGACGAATTAAATTTATAATATTTTTTTATATTTAAATCTCCCTCCAATGGATCATTTCTTGGAGGAAAATATGTATTAAATTGAGTGGAAGTGTTGTGTATTTTATAAATAAATTGAGCGGCCATTAAACTGTTTGTTTGTTAGTTTAAATACGCACACTTAGCTGTCAAATAAATAAATTACTGTATAATCCCGCACGTGTGATTTACAGTTTATTTTAAAAAAAATAAATCACTAATTATATGTAAATTTATAAATTGTCGCCTATGAAGCTCTTTGTATCTGTGATACTATTTATCATGTATTAGTGCGTAAAAGTTGAAAAAAAAGTAATTTTCTATTTGAATTAAATTTATAAATAAACAATAATTTATAAAATAATAAAGTGTATGAATAAAATGAGATTGTAGATAAAAAAGTACTTACTTCGACCTCCTGAAGCGTTTGCGTCCATCTGTAGTTGGGCATGTCTGCACCATTTCCACTGTTGGGCTTCAGTTTGCCTTTCTCTGATTCATCTTCTTCGTCATCAATCTCTTTCACTTTTGAATCCTCTGGTTTTTTATCTTCGACGGAGGAACTTTGAGGCTCGCTATTAGCTGCTGCGGTGCTGGGCCCGGGAACTGATGATGAATCAGCTTCGCTCTGTAATAATAAGATTATATTTTTAAAAATCATATTTAATAATAATTTGATATAGTTGGAGATAAAAATAAATACCTTGGTTCTGTTGGCCCACTGAGCTTTGAGTTTATCGGCCAGTTCATCAGTTACCTCTTCAATTTTGCAGGGACTATCATCATCCAACATCATCTTGGCAGCCTCCTCTTCTTCTTTTCTTTTTTTCTCTAATTTTTCTTTACGTCTTCGCTCCTGCTCCGCGCGCTCTTCCTGCTCTCGGTTGTTCTTAGCGATAGCGGTCGCTTGGTGTTTCTTAAATTTACTGTTGACTAACTGGAAATTTAAATAATAAATTAATTAAAAAAAAAAACTGATAGTCGCTATGAAAATTTACCTTTTCAGCAGCACCATCACCACCTCCGGTGTAAAAGTCTGTCTTGCGCGCCAGAAAACTGAAAATCGTGTCCAGCAACTGGGACAAAATAAAATTAAATAAATTAATTGATAGTCAAATTAAAATGAATCAGCCAGATAAAATTCTAGAAAGAACTAGAAAGAATTTTTGAGGTTAAAGATACGGAAAAATTTGTATTTTAAAAAATAAATAATTTAACTTACGTCTTGGACACCTCCTTCATGCTGCTGGGCCATAGCCATCAGCATTCCATCAAACTTTTCGTCCGTTGACATTTTTGAATATTTTTATTAAACTCAATTACTGTTTATCACCACGAGTATCAATAATCTCACGTCACATTTACCACAAACGTTTTATATTTTTTTTTTTTCAACCTTCAACCTAACCATGGCAACCACTACAGCAACGCCATCTATCCACTGTCGGATAAAATGAAATGAGTGTGAATGTAGCAGACATTAGACAATTTATAAATTAGAAATAAATAAATTGATTAATTAAAACAATGAAATTTAAAAAAATGCGAGTATGGAATTTTCATTTATCCAAATGTGCATTTTTTAATTTTTTACTCCATACTTATATTTTATTCATTAATTTTAAAATTTAAAAAATTGACAATTGTCTGCTACATTCACACTCATGATAAATTTTAAATTATAAATAAACAAATTAAATAATTAAAAAAAAAAATGCGCACACTGATTTTTAAATTCTATATATGCGCATTTATTTATTTGTGTTCGATTTACATTTCCTTGATTTATTTCAAAATTATAAAAATTAACAAATGTCTGCTTCAATCCTAATATCCCAATAATGACAATTTATAAATTTTAATAAGAGTAAATGTAGCTGACAATTGTCAATTTAAAAAATTTTGAAATGTGAATTAAATATAAATCGAATAAAATAAAAAAATGCGCATTTATAGAATTTAAAAATCAGTAGATGCATTTTTTTTATTTTAAAATTTTTAATTGTTTAATTCGTTTATTTGTAATTTAAAATTTGTCTCATATCTGCTGCATTGACACTCAGAAATTTAAAATAAATAAATTAATTAAAATAATGAAATTTTAAAAAACGCGCGTATTAATTTTTCTATTATTATCGAAATACGCATTTAAAATTTTTATTTTACTTACATTTTATTTATTTATTCAAAAATAAAAAAAATTGACTACTGTCAGCTACATTCACACTCATAAAATAATTTAATTTAAAAGAAAGAATTATAAATCTGTATTTAAGAATTATGATTACTATTAAGTCGCGGCACTAATTTATTTATATATTTAATTTTTTCTGTGACTAATAATTACCAATAATATTTTCATTTTATATTTATTTTAAAATATTTAGTTCCAGCTGATGGTATGACAGTGTCATGCATAAAAATACAAATTTACTTTTATTATCTGAATACTATGGAGGGTAGAGCTCTACCCTCCATATTGTAAAACTTGAATTTATAATTGTATACGTTGTAAGTATACAAAATTAGTACATCGTGTATATAGGCTGTTTTAAAAATACATGTGTTAAATTTCAAATATGTGCTCAAAATAAAATAATTATAATAAACATAGCTTTTAAATATTTATTAAAATATCATAAAATTATTCATCTACGAAAATAAATGAATGAAAGACATGGAGAGATGGATAAATTAGTAATTTTAATAGCGGCAGTCCATTTGTTATACTGTCCATTTACCAAAGTCGAAGAAAGTTTTAATTTGCAAGCGATCCACGATATTCTTTACCATGGTCATAACCTCGACGAGGTGTTTATCTATAATTTAAATATAAAAATAAATTTTCCATAACATAAATGTCTATATCTAGCAGTTATATTTATAAGGAAATCATTTTTTATAATTTTACAGTATGACCATCATGAATTTCCAGGAGTGGTACCACGAACCTTTTTGGGATCTCTGGTGGTATCTGCATTCTCATATCCAATAGTTGCTGCTATTAAATATTTTGGGTTGAATAAATTTTGTTCTCAGTATGCAGGTATGCGCTTTCATAAATTCCCATATTTAAATATTTAATTTTTATGAGTGTGAATGCAGCAGACATGAGACAATGTCTAATTTTTAAGTTGACAAATCAATTAATTTAAATAATGTAAATTTTAAAAAAGCTGTTGCTATTCCGCTTATCGTATGAATGATAAAATGCGCGTACTGATTTTCCAATTATCTGAATATGCATTTTTTAATTTTTATTCTACCCCAAGTACCACAGAGACAACTTCAAGATGTTCTTTAAAAGGACAAGACAATTTTTTTTGTCTCAACGCAAAGTTCTTTTTATATAAATAAGATACAGATATTACTCCTAAAAGTCATAGGAGAGTTCTGTTCCAAAAAAGTAATTTCAATTAAAAAATCATTTAGATAGTAACTTATTTGACAATTATTTGTTATTTACTTTTCGTCGTTACTTGTGTCAAGTCTTTTAAGCAGATAATTTTTCAGTGACAAATTTCTGATTATTTTGTCAACATATTGATGCCTCATTGCTAAGTCAAAGAGCTTCAAAACTTCTATCTTATAGATGTCAAAAAGACGTGCGCTACTTGGGTCCTTACATTTTATTTATTTATTCAAAAATTTTAAAAATTACCAATTGTTAGCTGCATTGACACTCATTTAATTTTTACTATACTATAAATAAATACATAAATAAATCAAATTTACTCGCTTATGATGATAATTATTTTCAGTGAGAGCAGTTTTAGGTTTATTAGTTATTTATACTCTAAGATTATACCGGCAAACGTTGCAAAAAATATTTGGTATTGAATTGACAAATTGGTTTGTCGCAATTATGGTGACGCAGTATCACTTCATGTATTATCTCAGCAGACCTTTGCCAAATATTATGGCAATGCCTTTAGGTAATTTATCTTTGATTTAATTTAATTATTTATTAATCCTGTACTTAAACAGTCAATTAATTAAATTAATAATTACAGTTTTGTTAGCTCTGCGTGGGTGGTTGGAACAAAGTCATATTTTATTTATATGGTCATCAGCACTAGCAATTATTATATTTAGAGCAGAATTAGCATTACTCTTGGGTTTATTTTTATTATATGACATAGCATATAAAAAATTAACAATACCAAGGTAAGAAGCATATTTATTAGTAATAGTCCTAAGCAATAATATTCCGGTCCATGAAATAAAAATTACATTAGTGACATCAAACGAATTTTTAATTTTTTTTAAAAAAGTATCGATAAATTTTTGTACTGTCACTTTCTCATGATAATTAATTTTGAATTAAAATAATTTATTTATTGCCGTAAAATGGGCAGTGACATGTGAAAGGTCTATCAGAAGTTTTAAAACTTTCAATAATTTAAATTTACATACTTGTTGTCCGATTACTATCGAATAGTATAAAACTCCAACGCATGTAAATGCATAATAATAGGTTACTATTCGCCTCCAGTTACTATTGGACTAATGCATTAAAGTTCACTAGACTTTTTTGGCTTCGATCGTATTAATAGAAAGTTGGGGTGTGCGAATAATTCGAACTTACGGAATAATTCCAAAATTTTTTTTTTGAACGAGTTAAAATTGTATTTTTTCCAATAATTCAAATTTTTATCAGAAGTAAATAGAGCTCAGATATGAATTTATGAAAAAATGATTTTTTGATACTTTAAAAACAAAGCTCTGCGTTAAATAAAAACTTAATATTCGAAAAGGTACATTTGGAAATGCTCTAGCTCTAGTCAAGCGTTGCCATATAGCGAGAGCTAGAGCTAGAGTATTTCTGAATGCACCCAAAACTAATCATAATTTTCTCGATTCTAATCGAGTAATTTGAAAAGTTACAAATAACTCGAAAACTTACGGATAGTTTGAAAATTGACGAATAATTTGATTTGAATTTCGAAAGGTAGAAAGATAGAAAGTAGAAAGGTTTTGACACACAATCAAAGTTTTACTTTGGTCATTAAATCAAAATTATTAATTGACTACCAAACCAAAGAATAACTAATGGGAATATTTTTATTCGGAATATTAATGCCTAGTGCCAATAAAAAAAGTGAAAAACTTTACTAATAGGAATTAATACATTTTCAGGGTACTAAAAATATGTATACCAGCCGGCATATGTTCTCTAGCATTAACTTTAGTAATAGATTCATATTTCTGGAAGAGAATATTGTGGCCAGAGGGTGAAGTGCTTTATTTTAATACAGTACTGAATAAAAGTAACCAGTGGGGCGTATCCTTTTATGAAAATTATTTACATTTAAAGGTCTGGAAAAGAAAAACAAAATATTTTTCTTAATTAATTTATAGACATCTCCGTTTCTGTGGTATTTTTATTCAGCATTGCCACGTGGTCTTGGATTATCATACGTACTAGTACCTTTAGGAATGCTGTGGGATGCCAGAGTACGTGCACTTACAGTACCCGCAATAACATTTGTTGTTTTGTATTCATTTCTGCCGCATAAAGAACTAAGATTTATTATTTATGTTTTCCCGTTGCTTAATGTCGCAACAGCTTCTGCGTGTCAAAGAATGTAAGTTTGTTTAAAAATTATACTTTTACATCCTTATAAATATATAATTAATAATTATTTATATTTTATTGTCCAGTTGGAATAATAGAAAAAAGACAACGTGGAATTCATTGCTAGCGTTAGCAGTTCTTAGTCATTTTATTTTAAATGCAGCATTTACGATGTTCCTTTTATGTGTATCGAGTTCAAATTATCCTGGTGGACGTGCTATCACGAGATTACATCAGTTAGAAAAAGATACTCCGTATGTGAATGTCCATATCAATACTTTTACTGCGCAGACTGGAGTTTCCCGATTTACCCAAATAAATCCAGACTGGAGGTACAATTTGTAATTTTATTTAGATTTAGTCTTCATCAATTATCTGAATTATAAATAATTATTATTATTATCAGGTATTCAAAGCAAGAAAATTTGACGTATGATGATCCAGATATTTTACAGTTCAGTCATCTTTTTATCGAAGCTGAAAGTAAAACTTTATTTATAAATAAACAGCCTAATTTTAAAGTTATCGACTCGATCGACGGGTTCTCACGCATTTCATTAAATTACAAAATGATACCGCCAATAAGAATTGAGATGAAACCCATGATTTTTATTATGAAGAAGCCCGACAGTAATTTTGAACGACCTGTCAAAATGAAAACTAATTTTATTGACTTGGAGTCTGAAAAAATTTTTAGAGCTGATGAAAAAGAAGATGATGATGATGATGATGATGAAGAAGGTGGAGATCAAGATGATAATGAAGGCGGAGGAGTAGATGAAAATATTTATGAAGTAAGCGAAGAAGTTGCTGGAAAAAGTGACGAAAATGATTTTAATATTAATGATGATGATGTAGACCCACAAGTTATTGAAAGCGAAACGGTTTTGACAGATGATCGATTAAATTATAAAAGTAGTGATAGAGGTAAATCATATCAATCAGTTAAAGATGAAGTTAAACAAATAGTAGAAATTGTTAATGAAAGACGAAATAATTTAGATATAGTTTTTGAAAAAAATAATATTGATTCTCAAGTACCTGATGAATTAACAATAGATAATAATAATAATAGTTATGATGATGATGATATTGATGATGATGAAAAAAGTGAATCAGAAAAAAAGCCAATAGTGATAAATAAAAAAAAACTAATGCCAAAAAAAATAATAGTTAAGAATAAAAATGAAATAGAGACTGAAGTATCTAAAGCTGATAAAAAAATAGTTATTAAAAATAAATTAAATGTCAATACTCCGAAGCAACAGATTTCTGCAATAAAAGCTGAGCTGAGTGAACAGGAAAAGCAGAAGAAAATAAGCGAACCAAAAGTTGTAAATGTAAAAGAGAGCATACGTAATATTATCCAGCAGTTTAAAGAATTTGAAAAAGATCTTTCGGCATCGGCGGCGGGTAATTTGAATAATAAAATAAATAATTGGTCGCGCAAGAAAAAATCGGTCGAGATAAATTATGAGAAGAGCACTCAGTCATCTTTAGCGTTGCAGGATTATAAGACAGATGAATTGCCGGATGAGAATGATGATGATGAAGTTGCGGTACTGGATAATGCAAAAGTATACTTGCGAGATGTTATTGATCAATTTTACGAATTGAAAGATGAGCTGTCGTTCAAAGAGAACGACCAGTTTAGAGATATCGCTGATAAATTTGACGAACGGCCAATTACTGACACTCTGATATTGTTTAGCGAAGCGCTTAAAGATTTAGTTCAGCAGAGAAAAAATAAACAGAATGAAATTACACTTGAAGACAATGATGCAATTAATCAATTTGCTGATCGGTTTGAAACTCCCGTCCCAATTACAGTTGAAGCTGATAATTCAAATGAAAGAAAAATTAAAAAGCCAGTTCTCAAAACTCGCGAAAAAAAAATAATTAAAAATGTCTAGTTAATATTTTTTACAATTTTATTAAAATTTAGTTGAATTGTTATTTAAAATTTTATTTGTAAAATTAAATTATTTAAATTTTCGACGCAATTAATTATGATAATTAATGAATTATGTATTTTAATTATAAATATTTTTCTCAAAGTGCCTTAATTATTGTATAAAATTTTTAATTAAAATTAATTACGCAAATTGTCATGTTTATAAATATAAATAAAATATATTGTTGAGTAATTTTTTATTGTTCATTATATTTAAATAAATAAATAATTAAAAACTCAATGGATTTTTTATCTTTGATTTATCACGTAATATCGATTGTTTTAAATAAAGAGCGCGATGGATATTTATTTCTTATTAAAAGTTAACAAGATAAATGGTTAATGTCAGCGACCCGAAAGAAAGGAAAGGTCACTGGTGCTGTCTAGATAATCACAGGCTTGCAAATAGGTAATAACTTTGTTATTATATTTTTTCTTCACTCGCTTCCTCACTCTCTTGCTTCCTCACTCCAATCATTTTCGGATAAGATTAAAAAATAATTTTCGTTCGGCCACTGCCGCATTAATGACGAAATGCGTCAACTTATTGCAGTATTTATATTATTTTGTTTTCAGAGAACACTTTGCATTAACTTCAAAAATATATATTTATAAATTGTATTACCATAATTAATATTAATAATTAGCAATAATGAAAATCGGTTTCTTCGGTGGTGGAAAAATGGCCCACGCTTTAGCAAAGGGATTTATTAAAGCCGGTATTTAAACAATTTATTGCAAACGTACTTGTGTCATATTATTTTTATATTTATTGATTTTTCTACAGGCCTGTGCAAGGGGGACACATTGATAGCGAGCTGTTTGCCCAGCGATTTAAAAAGCAAACAGGCATTCGAGGTAAACATATATATAAATAAATTTTTAGAAATCAGATTTAAAAAACAAACGAGATTTTTAAAAATGAAGCTGTAAATAAATATGACAGAATATGATGATTTTTATTATTTACTTACAGACTATCGGGTCGAAAGTTGTTTTTTTGAATAAACAAGTTGCAGAACATGGAGATGTTTTAATTATTTCAGTAAAACCACAAGTTGTTGATAAAATTTTACCGGAAATAAAAACTTGTGATAAATTAATTATTTCAATAGCTGCTGGTACATCTATCGATAATTTAGAAAAAGTAATTATTTATGCTCCAATTTTTTATAAAAATATTCAATTACTCAACTGTCGTAAGCGTAGTAAAATTTTACTAATTAATTTAAAAATAATTGAAGCATTAATTGAAAAAAACCCAACCTAATTAATATCGTCGAGATATAGATTTTTAGAACAAATTACTTACGATTGTTATTAATTAGGTGTCAAATGAAATTTGGTAAATAAATTTTAGCCTACAAAATTTTAAAATTCTAATTATGATATTAACATAAAGATTTTACTGAAATTTGTTATGAGTGTGAATGTAGCAGACATAAGACAACTTCTAAATTTTAAATGAATAATTAACTAAAATAAAGAAATTGAAAAAAAGGCGCGTACTGATTTTTCAATTATCAAAGTACGCATGTTCAAATTTTTATTCTACTTACATTTTATTTATTTATTTAAAAATTTGAAAAATTGTCAATTGTCAGTTAAATTCACACTCGAGTGAATGTAGCAGATATGAGAGAACTCATAAATTTTAAATAAATAAATTAAAATAAGAAAATTGAAAAAAAGGCGCGTACCGATTTTTCAATTTTCAAAATACGAATTTTTAATTTTTATTCCACTTACATTTTATTTGTATTCAAAAATTTAAAAAATTGTCAATTATCAGCTAAATTCACACTCATAAATTTATTTAAAAAATTTCGTTTCCCTCTCAATTGATAACTGGAAGTAATTTTTTTAAAAATCTATACTTAGGCGGAATTGTCACTGTCGTCCTTTTTTCAATTAATGCTTCAATTATTTCTTAACTAATTAATAAAATTTAAATACGCTTATGACAGTTGTCATTGAAAATTTAAAAAAAAAGAGAGGACACTGTCTGAAAATGCCCTTAATATACATATTAATTGTTCACTTATAATTATACTAGTACTTATAATTTAAAAATATTTAGAATTTACCAATAGGTACACCAGTAATCAGATTAATGCCAAATATACCAGTATCCATTGGTTATGGAGCGACAGTATTTAAAAGAGGATCATTTGCTAATGATCAGCATGCAGATTTAGTTAAAAAATTATTTACATCAATGGGAATATGCGAAGAAATAGATGAAGATGAAAGTGTTCTGGACACAGTAACAGCTCTCGCGGGTTCGGGACCAGCCTACGTAAATTACAATCTTATTTTATAAGTAATTAGTCCTGATAGTCATTATAACTTAAATTATCGTAGGTCTACATGATGATCGAATCATTGGCAGATGGTGCCGTAAAAATGGGAATGTCCCGTCAGTTGGCATACAAACTGGCAACTCAAACAGTTTTAGGAGCTGGGGCAATGGTCAATCATCACCAGAATATCAGCGGAGGCTGTCATCCAGCTCAGCTAAAAGACGATGTCGCATCTCCAGCCGGTTCTACAATAATGGCAATTCATCATTTGGAAAAAAACGGCATGCGGTCAGCTGTCATCGGAGCCATCGAAGTTGCGACTTTAGCTTGTAGGACATTTAGCAAAAAATAATATAAATATTATTTATTTGTAATTATTAATTACTTATATTTATAATTATGACCAATGTCGCACTTAAATGTAAATTCGCGGGTTTTTTCTCAGTTGCGCAACAAATAAATTTTACTGCCGTCTATCGGTAATTTTTATCAGTAGACAATTCATGTACACGTGATATTTTTTATTTTATAAACAATATAGTAAATAAAAATAAATAAATTTATTAATCATTGATGACAGATGACATTAATAAAGTAAATTATTCTTTAATTATTTTGTTTTCTTTAATTTTTATGTGATGACTTTGCATTAATTAAATTTGTAAACAAATTATTTGAAGGTTATTTAACTATCAGTTTATTTTATAAACGTAATTAGTAATAATGAGTTTTATAAATATTTTCGCTAAACAATCTAGGTATTTATTTAATTAATTAATTAATTAATTTAATTTTTTTACTTATTTAAATTTAATTAATTTCTTTTAGAGTATTTTTGAATCCTGTATTAAGACCATGTACTGCAGTAAGAAATATTTTTACTGATATTACTCCAAGTTGTTTTAGAATAACGGATGCTCTATTGTAAGTATTCAATTTATTTTTATAAGGAAGTGTCTATTAATACGATTATCGGAAAATTAATTATTTTTTATTAATCTGACAATCGTATTAATTTTATTTTTGTTCGTACGATCTATTTTAAATTAATTAAAAAATATAATTTCGTTATTGCAACTATAATTAATTAATTAATTTTTTTTTAATGAAGTGGTGAGCCGCTGAAAAAAAAGAAAAAATTAGACCCTGCGATAATAAAACAAAGACAAGAACGTAAGCGTAGAAAAATAGAAAAACAAATTCGTCGATTGGAAAAACATGCGAGACAATTAAAACCTATTGGTGAATGTGAGATTCCATTCAAATTAATTGAGGAACAAAAGTAAGTGTTAATTTATTAATCGCGATACTTTAAGTCGCAGATGGCTGACAGTTTTTTTTTATAAACAAACTACAGGGTAAAGTATCTGATTGCCGACCCTCATATATTTCATTAATAAAATAAATATGACAGATAAATTTAATTATCGAGTTAATGTATTTATTACTAAATCAATTGAATTATTGTTTGAATAAAAAGTCAGTGGAGGCTGACTGATATTTTAATCAAAATTTCCACTTTTTTATTCATTAATCTAATACTTTATCAGCAACAATAATTACCCAGATAAAATTTAATTATTATAGAATTTAAAAAAAAAAGTACAAAAAAAATTTTTTAACTCTGTATGCAGTTGAAAATTTTTTTATTTAAATAAAAGAAAATTGGCTGCTGCTGTTATAAAAAAAAATAATCAGGTACTTAATTTACTAATTATTTATTCAGACAAAGGGCACGTGAGCCTCCAAAGCTGACGCCTGAAATCCTCGAAGAAAGAGCTCTGCTGTTCAAAGACTGGTGTCGTTACAAACATCATCGGTACATTGAAGATCTAGAAACAACTGATACAATAATCTTATCACAGAAGAAAGCTCTGGAAGAGCTAAAAGCCGAGTCAGTTGATCTCTACAATGCGGCAATAGAGTTGGATTTATCATTGATGTCCTACGAAGCCAAAGGACCGACGTTCACTCCTCCGATTCCTAATTACCAACCTCCAGATGGCGATTACTTCGACGTAACGAAAAAATACGAAGGGGAATAAATAAATATATTTACTTAATTATTTATTTATAAATATATGTATCCGCACATATATATATATATAAATTTTCGTCATCATAACTGTCAAAAATATGTATGATTTAGTAAAACGATGCCAAGGCTTGCGTGAATTATATAAATGTGTGATACCTTAAGTATTATAACTTATAACCAACTCATTTAGTTGATAATCGTACAGGCTTGGTAAATATTATTGAGCTATATTTAAAAAGATTATCATTTTTACATAAGTACATATTTGTATTCGATTTAATATCTATTGATACTTATTCACTATTTAGTTTGTATTATAAAATAAACTGCCTAGCAATTATTCAGTGATTTTGAAATTTTTAATTTTATCCCATTATCGCGGATACTCACCATCAGTAAATATCTTTATAGACATTTAATTAAAAATTTATGTACACGGAAGATAGTGAGTTTATTATAACACCAGACATAGGACACTCATTACCATAGTAATTAATAAAGTAGTTCATGTGGAAGAGTAATATACTTAAAGCCGGTGAAGAGCGTACAGCAGGTGAAATAAAAATTTATCTTCAGTGACAACCGTCAAATTTCCTAGGACCTACTCATTAAATATTAATTTGAACCGAAGGTACTGAGAGTATAAAACCCGGGGACTAGGAAATTTTTTTATCACTCGCTGGCTCATCGTCCTACGGTTCACATAATTTACAATAGAATCCATAGACTTTTAGTTTTGAAAAATGTTTAAGCATCAGATATTTTATTACATTTCACTTAAACTGATAGTTATTATTTTGTCTACGTAAGTATGCTTGTAATTATTTATAAATAATTATTGTATTATTTTTACTAGTATGGTATTTACTTTATTTCAGATTCATTTTATCATCGGCATCAATAATCCGTGTACGTGAATCAGAAAGACGTATCGAGTGTCCACGTGGCTGTGCTGGCGAGTGTGATAAGTGCGAATACGGAGTTTCAGTTTCACAGCAATGTGGAGTATTGGAATGCAGAAAGGTAAAGTTGTTTTTTTTTATGTATAAAATATTTTGCGTTACTAATTACAAAAGGTCTTACATTTTTCGTCGCCCTTTTGGCTTCAGGGAGCTCCCTAGAGCCATAAGGGCGTATGATGTTTTTTTTCATTGTCGATCGATTTGGACATTTATTTTAAAGTTCAAAATGGAAAAAAAAAAATTTTTAAGCCAAAAGGGCATATAATTTGTCAAGTGGTCTTAAGGCTTTCAAAATTTTTTTTTAAATTCCGAATGAGAATCTAAAGGAAAATAGACTTAGAAATTCCTTACTCCAATAAGTCATTTATACAAAACGAACCCAGAAATAGAATTTTTAAGTCAGTTAATAACTATACTCAGTCAGTAAATTTTTTTGCTGGGTCTCTAAATGCAATCAAGAAGTCAATTTAAGTGGAAATAGAAAATAGAGTGAAAACTGAGTCTATTAATTAAACTGTATGATTACTTATGTTTATTTATTATTTTTTTTTTGGTTCATTTTTTTGAATAGTTTATTTCATTTTTGGATCATTCGTTACTTCTTTTTTTTAGTTTTTTTTTTGTTCTTCGCACTTAAGAAGCTCTCCAAAGCCAAAATGGGGGATAAAAATGTACCTCCTTTTGGAATTAGTAATAAAATTTAATTTAAAAACAAAAATAAAAACAATTTTTCAAATTATATAGGGACCAGATGAACGTTGTGGTGGACACGGTAATGGAGCATGCGGAGACGGGATGATTTGCTTGTGCGAAAGATGTATCGGATGTAGCACTGATACTCTCGAGTGTTCAAGTACTCACTTCGATCATCCCTGCTTACCACCAGGAATCAATGACAACACCAACGACCCACGGTACTTGGACTTTAATAACAACCACATTTTCTATGGTTAAATTATTTAATTATTTATTTGACTAGTATTGAAACATTGCCGCTACATACGCCGCTCCCAGTATTTGACTCTAGCTCAGATGTTTTATAATTATGTGTATAGATATAATTATAAATAAATGTATGCATTTATCAGTAAACCGTATATAAATATACACGCTCTGTCACTTATTATTTTATTGAAAATTATTTTAAATCAGCACTCGACTAGAAATTATTTCTACTTAAGTGATTCGAAACTCTAGTAAACTACAATCACTGCAAGTGTACTTATTATTTTAAGTATAATTAAATGTAACTAAATTTCATTTTTGCTAAATATACATAAAGAAAATTAACATTAATTTTTTTTTAATTTTTCTTCACCCTCCTCAAGACGCTGGTGATAATTACCGCTGGTGTAAAGCAAAGACTCAGACTTTGTTGGAATATTTTGCATTATTGTGATAGGAATCGAGCTCCCATTCCCAAAAACAACGTTAAGTAAATTATTTTCCAGCAATTTAATGCTTACTGGTGACGACAGTGGTGCGTTTGCGGTAATAGAAGCGGGTAAATTAAAAATAGGCTGCTGGTCAAAGAAACTCGACAGGTTTCCTAGATCACATTTTATCACTTTTTCTTCATTCTGCGGAGTAGCTGAGCCATTGAATAATTTCAATGGCTTTGTCATGTGATCTATTATTTTATCATCATCTTCTTCAATTTTTTCTGATTCATCGTCATCACTAATTAAATTTACTCCATTAAATTTAATTTCATCTTCGCCATTAACTTGAACTTTATCATCCAGCTCGGGTTCATTTATTTCTTCAGTTATTATGACTCCTTCCTCAGTTGTCAATGAATCATTATCATTACTTACGGAGGACGAAGTAATTTTACGAATAGCAGCGATATCATTATCAACATAATTATAATTATAAATTCCTGGTGTGTGTGATTGCGTAAGCGGATTTAATCCAAAGTCAAAAAGAGGAAATCCAATTGTTGGAGGAACATCATCAGTACTATTGCTCAGTATAATGACACTTTTACCAGTAAATTTATCACCAATACGTTCATTGCGGTCAGCAATAGTCATATGTCCATCTTGGGTCCAGTTTTTAAGAACCTGATTGTCATCCGAAGAGTCATTTTCATCTTCGCCATCATCTTGCTCATCATCATCCTCCTTTTTATCTTCACTATTTTTTTTACCGTACCGAGGATGACGACGATATAACGCGTTGCTGTTCACCATCGTGTCAAACGCAGGAAGAACAATACAGTCATGAAATTCTCCAGTGTGCTGTAGTCCAAAGTCCTGGTCAAGCTCACCACTGACACCCGTATTTTCCATAGACAGTGTTGTGGTTTTTTGCATCGCGTTCTCACGGTGGAGACGCTTTCTAAGATCACGCGGTGGAAGAGAATCACTTTGGACTGTTTCATTGTCAATTTTTTCCTGCGACTCTAGTGTACTTTCATCAGCTGGGTCTATCTCAACAATTACTAAGGGTTGTCTGACGTCTTCTTCATCAGTCTGCAAAGTAAAATTAATTAATTACAACCCAACATATTAAAATAAATTATTTACTTAAATACTTAACATCGTGTTATCATCAGCTAGCAATATACTTGATATTAAATTATCTTCGTGAAGTTTTTGTAAACGACGACGATGACGACGTGCGAGAAATCCTCGAATAGCTTCAGAAATATCACCAATAAATATTTTATGGTTTTAATCTAGTAATTAATAAATTTAGTTGAAGGTTCCCAGGAATATGTTGGATCCTTCCATGTTAGGTTTTAATTAAAAGAATAGACATGTCAATAATTGTAGACTTATTTTAAAAGAAATCGACGGTGTTGATACTTTAGATTATGATCCTGGATCCCACATTTTCCTGTAAACTTTCAACTAAATTAAAAACTTTTTAAATAATTACCAGTTTGAATAACAATCAGAGCCCGGTTAAATTTAACCATATCAACACTTTTGTTTATAGACTCTTGATTATCTTCAATTGTTGAATTGTCATCAAGAATAAGAGCATCAGCAGCAGACTCAGCTGCATTCTCATTTTCAAATTTATCTGAATTTTTTTCAAACTCTGATACGGTTCCCTCAATTCCCTCGTCATCTTTATCACTCTTGTCTGCTATTTCTTCTATTTTATCGCTGTAATTTTCAATAGTCCCAGTAGTCACTAGGTCGCCACTCTCGATCAAAGTGTTAGAAATTTCATTGTCATCATCATCAGGCTGCTCGGACTCATCGTCCGTTGGAGTCAACTTAAAAGAAGACACGGTGATGTCTTGAAGAGAATCAAGATTGAGTTCCGGGACGAACGGTCTCACGGGTTCGTCTAGTGACAAACTTAAAACCAAGGGTTCGGTTGTACAATTATCTGTAACCGTAGTTTCTTTGGCTTCGTTTGACGAAGACTCGGCTAAATCAGTAATCGATTCATTAACATCCCCAACGTCACCACTGCTCTGTTCAGTTTCTCCTTTCTCGTCAGCTAAACTCTTCGGCGAGCCAACCACTGGTGTCACTGCGTCTGTTTCAACGCTTGTCTCTTTAGCTGAAGTAACGTCATCTTCTTTAAGACAATCAGTAATTTTTAATTCATCTCTATCACTCTCTATAGCATTTACCTGATCTCCTGGTTCAGTGCGACTGCTTCGTGACTCTTCGATAATATCTTCTTCACTAATGCACTGCAAATCTTGTCTCAGTGTTTTTATTTTATTCTTCGTCATAAAATCATGTGGATCTGGAATTTCTTCTGCCGAGATAGTTGGCGGTATTTGCTGTACCACAACAACTTCACCAAATGAATCCAAGAGAGGATCATTTGATTCCTGCGGTTTTTTATCATCATATTCAGATTCATTTCTATCAGCAATTATGACAGTTGTAACAGTACTTGGAATTTCAGGTATATCATCATTGTCTTCAGTTAAAACAAAACAATCTTCAGGTTCTTTAACTAGATCATGAACTTCTTTAATTGGATCATCAACTTCTTCAACTGGATCATCAACTTCTTCAACTGGATCATCAACTTCTTCAACTGGATCATCAACTTCTTCAACTGGATTATGAACTTCTTCAACTGGATCATCAACTTCTTCACCATTATCATGAACTTCTTTAGTCAAATTATCATTTACCGTCTCTATATTATCTTCTAAAACATTATAACTGTTACTATTATCAATAACAGTAGGTATTAAAACAGGAAGTGTTAAATCTTGTTTAACTTTTTCAATCTTAGGAAGTTGATCATCAGCGTTACCTATTGATGAGCTACTGCTACTGCTTGTTATAACTGGTGGAAGTGCAAAATTTACGCAATCACTCTTGCTATCATTTGTTTTTACATTATTATTATTATTAATTAAATTAATTGATTGCACTGACGGCAGATGTGACACTGATGCAGAATTACCATCATCATCATTTCTCGATTTCCTATTATTATTTTCTTTCAACAAGTTCGTGGAAATTCCTACCAGAAGATTATGAGTCTCGTGTAGCATCGCCTCTAGTTTATCAGTTGTCGTCTCATCATTGTAATTACGACGACGACGTGCCACGTTGGCAATAAAATCAGCGGAATGCGGTCGGTGTTTGTTGCTTTTATTTGCTCTCGGAGGAAAGCAAGAAGAAATGTCTTTAAGAATTTTGTGCGTTTCATTCAATCGTGCTTCGAGGATATTTTTATTTGAATTACTAACAAAATTACTATCAGGTAAATCTACGGTCTGACTATGCGTCGACTGTCGCGACAACGATTTGCTTTCTCTGAGTACTTTGAATTTTTCATTTATAATCGGTTCCGTTGCGTCGATAACATCCTGCACTTTAGTGACGTAATTTAACGGTGACTGTGCCGTCTCATCTAGACTTGATGAGTGGGAAAATTTATGAACTACATAATCTTTGACTTTATTCATACTCAGATTTGTCATTGATGTCGTTATTGCTCTGTTACTTTTTGATGACTCGCTTCTCTCCCGGCTGCTGATTCTATTCTTCTTCAGCTTTGTCTTAATATCCTTGGCAAGCATTTCATCATTGCTAATAACACTTGGCGACTGTGTCTTAATATCCCGGGAAACTTTCCTTCGCTGATGGTGATGGTGATGATGATGATGCTGATTAATCACCATTGGAAAGTCATGACTTTTATCATAATCATGTTTCTGCGAATAATAATTCGACTTTTTATAAATTTTTTCAGCTGTTTTCTGCTGATGGTGATACTGATAATCGTCATAATAATACGGCTGCCAATCAGATGGAGATTCACGTGTTACTTGACCATTAGTTGAAGAAACTGATGAAGACGAATCGTACAGAACCGGTTGGGAGTGATGTCTATTGATCTTGGACGGGTAGTTTTTATCACGAAGCTGAAGTAAATTTGAAAAATGCTCAGCAGCAAACACATAAATATCAGTAGGATGATGACGTATCACTTCACGAGTTAAACTTTCTACAGCAGCAGCCAAACCCTCTGGAATTTTCGGAGTTATCAAATAATTACCGCGACTATTTGCCCCGATTTTACTATTAAAAAAAATATTCTCACTGAGCGTGGCCATTTTCACTGCACTTAAGTATTATATTTATTTTATTTAAATATAAAACAGGAGGAGTAACGCTGATGTTTACAACACGAAGGGGTTTAATGTTGTGCGACTAGGTGAAATATGTTTTTAACCGGGGGCGCAATCGATAAGGGAGGCACGACATTATGGATCGATTTGTTTCGCGTTCACGGACTCCATGGTCACCGTCGTTTGGAATAGACCACTACTATATTTATACAATTCATACCCACGTACTAAAACGACGGGCATTACATTAATACCTCGCTTATATATATTTGGGTAAAAATACACGTTGACATTTCGAATATTCTATCAAATATTCATGTAATCATCAATAATATAAAAAAAATCGATTGACGTAAATTTGCTCTACATAATAATTAAAATATTAAAATTTTATAGATTTGTTTTTCAATTTATTCAAGTATTCATAAATTTGAATATAAGTATATAAACATCTGGGTAGAGGTACCACTTTTGGCCAGTTTTGGACACTTGAAAAATTAAAATAAAATAAAATGTAAAAGACACAATGACGTAATTAATTTTTTGAATTCGTTCAGACACTTTTACCCACTATTAAAATAGAAATTTTATTTTATACTTTTTCATTGATTAAAATAAAGTATTAAATGTCAAAAAATGGAGCAGTGGCCACAATTAATACTTCTACTCTATGCCGGTTATTTATACTCACGAACTTTTCTGTTCAATAAAATTACTGAGTTTAATTTCACTTGAGGCAAATTGTTTAAGAAAATCAATTTCTAGTGGATGCAAATTTTTCGCAGGGATTACGAGTGAGTGGAGAGGAGGTCCAAGATCTACTGAAGACATTTCTTTTAGTGTACAGGCAATTATTCGTTGATCATCGGATCCAACTCGTGCCAAGCCAACAGCCAAACTGTCTTCTGTCAAAACTGAAAACAAAAAAATATATAAGCAATTAATTAATATCAATATAAATTTATGTAAAGTAATAACGGATAATTAACAGAAAAATTACCAAGCTCTTGGTTTGAGTTTCTGCGATTTTCTATTATGGAAATTAATTGCGTTGCGGCTTCGGCGACGGTCATGAATCTTGGCGGCATATACTCGCGTTTTTTCTTCATTAAACTGTCGAGTGTCGGCTCCTTTACTTTGATGTCCAGGAGACAGAGGGTATGAAGGTCTCTTTGAAGGTTTCCGAGGAGTTTGTCATGAAAACTGTCGGGTTGCCAAGTGTCTGTCCAGTAGGGAATGGAAACAACTTCACCGTAAGAGTACAGCTGAAGGCCACAGCATCCAACTGCATTTAGAATAGATGCGTTGTGAACTACTTTCACCTGGACACCTTGATCTCGAGCACGAAGAACTAAATCCGTGTGCGTGGTAGCTCCCAGGGGGTCTCCAATCACCAGGAAAGCAACATCTTTTGTTGCTGCTGTGTTTATTATTTCTTTCATGCTCTCGTCGCTCTCGACGAGTTCGCGGTCCGCGATCTTAATGGATCGGCCGTAGAATTTTTCCTGTATGTAAAATTAGATGATCGTTATTTTATATCATCATCAAACATTTTATATATCATCATTTTATAGAATAATTGTTGTGCTGTCACATCATGAAATGACAGCAGAGGAAGATTTTGCTTACCAAGACGTCCTGGCCTACAGATAAAATAGAAGTGTAGGCTTCTAAATAAATGTCATCACATTTTTTTATTATTTCAAGACCTTTTACGGTGACATCAGTAGCGTCACCAAGACCAAGACCAATTAAGTACAACATTTTATTGTTTTTTTAGAATGATAAACACATGTGACGTTTAAAGCATGTGATACATGACCATAACCTAGTGCACATGTGATAATAGTCAGTATGTGTGCGCGGAAAATACTCGCAGCGACTTAAGAAAATCGTTTTAAAAAAAAAAAATCATTTG
Source organism: Microplitis deprimator (assembly GCA_964016945.1). NCBI lineage: Eukaryota > Metazoa > Arthropoda > Insecta > Hymenoptera > Braconidae > Microplitis > Microplitis deprimator. The sequence continues at coordinate 3,376,142 of OZ024711.1, read as the reverse complement.
TAAAAAAAAACCCAGGACTCAGTTTTGTACAGGTAATTAATTAGTAGCGGCAAGATTTTTGCGCTAAACACTTGCGTGTTTTTTTTTTTTTAATATTTTAAATATTTCTATCATTTTCTGCCGCCATTTTATTTTGATTTACGATTTTTAATTTTTCTCCCACTTAAAAATAAACTATTGATGAAAATAAAAAATTTCGAGTATACTTTTTAGTCTAATTAATATAATTATTGACATAAATAAATTTTAATAAAATGATTAAATTTGAATTTTGAAATTTCGCGCCAAGTTGGCGCTACTGCGCGTTGCTGTATTAAACCACGAAGATACAAGAAGTCCGAACGCAATGTTAAAAGAATGGTATCAACGTAGAGGACCGAATTTTTGTCGGTAGAGTGCGCTATTTTTCAAGAAGTACTCCTTTAAATTTACGCGGGAATTCTTGTTGCTACTGACAGTTGTGAAAAAAAAGTATTTTGAGAAACGTGGAATTAAATAAAAGTTTTAGAAAATTTTTTGAAACTTTTGAAGCGCTTCCAACCCAACAATATCGAAAAATTTAAAAGATAATCTGAAAAATTAAAAACATCTGATATTAATAAATAATAATACAAAAATTAGTAGGCACCTAACCATTTTGTTGTTTAAAAAAAAAGATTAAGGCCATGCTCAGACAGTGCCCCCCACTTTTTAAAAAATTTAAATAGCTTTCGACTGTCATAACCTTATTAAAATTATATTAATTAATTAAAAAAAAATTAAAACCTTAATTGAAAAAGGAAGAACGTAGTCGTAATTTTGTTAATATATAGATTTTTAAAAAAATTACTTGCAGTTGATATCAATTTGAAGCTAAACGAAATTTGAAAAATAAATTTCAGTAAAATCTTCATGTCAATTTTATAATTCGAATTTTCAAATTTTATAGGCTAAAATTTATTCAACAAATTTCGTTTAACTCCTGATTGAAATCAATTGCAAATAATTTTTTTTAAATTCCGTACCTCGGTGAAATTACGAATACGTTCTCCTTTTTTCAATTAAGGTTTTAATTTTTTTTCAATTAATTAATAAAATTTTAATACGGTTATGACAGTTGAAAGCCATTGAAATTTTTTTAAAAGTGGGGGGTACTGTTTGAGAATGCCCTTAATGCTAACAAAAATTCGAAAGAGTTGAATTTATAGTTTATTTTTAATATTTCCATGTAAAACTATTAAAAATTTAGTAGGCACCTAATAATTTAGTTGTCTATTGAATAAATATTTTCTTAACTTTACCAAATGATTTTATTATCTTAGAGAGAGAAATGTTAATGTCAACCAAATAGAGTCTATTAAATCATTTGTTAAAAATGACAAAATAGACTATGTTGACGTAATAAAATTTAGTTGTCCCAAATAAATTTTAGTTTAACAGAATTTAACAAAACCAATTTAATTGTCCGAAGAGAAATTTTTTCTCAGTGTACTTTGTAGACATTAAATTAACATTGAATAAGCATCAAGGGTAACATATCATTGTAAATAAATTGTCGTTCCAATTATTGGTTCAAGACATGTGATACTAAACTTACATTTTTATTCGCCCTTTAATAATTATCATTCTCCAGTGTTTTTCTAAACACGCCCCTAGAAGTTACATTTTTCTCTTGCAGAGTAAATTTCTGCACATGCCCCAAGTGTGTTACTAGGGAGAAAAAAAACAAAAATTAAAAGTTTAATAGAATATCAAGAATATTCATATAATTCCATAAAAATACATAAACTGTCACAAAAAAAAAAAGTATATTACAATAATTTTTATACAATTGACATACAATTAACTCAGAAGTCTTCTTTAAAAAAGTTATTAAATAACGTTGTAATTTTTAAAAATATTTTTTATTTTTTATACAAATTATCACGAATCGTACAATTCATATATTGAGGAAAATATTTAAAAATAAATAATAAATAATTTGTTTTTCGTTCACGAATTATACATATCAATTATTTTAATAATAAAATAATAGTAATAATAATAATAATAATAATAATAATAATAATAATAATAATAATAATAATATTACTATGATAGTATAATATATTACTGATAAATCGCACACATTCACACTTGATATGAGCATAAAAAATGTTCCTCATATATATAATTGATTAAAAAATAATCGAAAATTTGGATGCCTCACACCCTGGACTTATTAAGCGAATGTAAGACTAATATAGTCGCTCCCACGCAGTTGTATTGGTAACAAAATTACACAACTCTTATTAATGTTACGTTCATTCATGACGTTTTCGTTCCATTCATTTGTAAAATAATCATTTTTATGTACAAATTATAATTAATAATAATAAAAGACTTATGCACAATTACCAAATACATATTATCAGTAGTAATTAAAATAATGATAATAATTATCATAATTGTAATAATAAAATAGTTTATCAGTTAATTAATCAATTAAAAATACATGCTATATAATACACATTTCTCTATTATTTAATAATAAATTCTAGTCAGCCTTGTGTGGATTATCGCCGCCGCTACAAACGCGATATCAGAGCAATAATTAATATCACGTTATTTTTATTAATTAATACGACACTAAGTGTTGAGCTCGCGTGATATTAATTATTGCTCTTATATCAGCTACTGTATTATTATTAAAAATATTTTATCTTTATCTTTTTTTCTTTTTTAATATTTATATTTATCTATAATTACTTATTGTTGTTGATTTTGTTGTTGTATTAATTGCTTGTTGCAAGCAAAGTGGTAGTTTAATTGCTACAATTATTACCTTTAAATACTTTTTCATTGACATTAGTAATTGTACTGTTACTGCTATTACTACTGCTAGTACTACTAGTACTACTGCTACTGTTGCAACAGGATTTTTTTTGTGAGCTTGATCCTGATGGCGGTGAAGATGAATGACGACATTTGTCGCTGCGGTCTACCATTCCACCTGCACAAGAAAATTACATTTTATTTAATTATTACTGATACTTAATTAATTAATTATCTAATTATTATTCCAATGGACACTTACCGCTTATTGGAGTGTGGACTTGAACTTTGATATTTGCTGTAGCAGTTACTTTTGTTGTTGTTATTATATGAGGAGTTGATGTAATTACCGGTAATGTTTGATTGTTATCAGACACTCCACCATTTCCGCCTCCACCGTTGCAATTCTGAATAAACAAATAAAAAAAAATGATATAGATAAATAATCGGTTATAAAAAATTCTAGTTAATTTTTTATAGAAATAAATATTCACCTGATTGCTGCATGTTGATGTCGTCTCTACCTTAACTTCCGGCTGGACAATAATACAAGACTCTTGAGTACTGTGCCAAGAATTGGGCTCCTCGGTGATGGTGGTAAGCGAGGGCTCAGCGTGTAATTGTCTCGAGGAGTTATTATCAATTTTATGCGGCCGTCGTGGTGGTCCTTCTGGTGGAATCGGAACTCGGTAGTGGTGTCTTCTGCGTCGGGTTATTTCTGGCGAAGCGGGCGGTGTTGGTGTTGCAATGCGATCTGGATGTGCTCTTGGCGGTATTATTTCCGAGGAAGGCCCGATCAGTGACAAGAGAATCGGGAAGAAGAACAAACCGTTTACAACACCGATGCCAATGAGAGAAGCTAGCACGGGGAAAAAGTACCGCACTATAAATTCAAAGTCCGAGAACGCGAGCATTAAGATCGGTAAAAATGTAACTACAGCACCATGAATTACCGGACCGAACATGTGTTCTAATGCTAAGCATACTCGTCGGTCTCTGTTACTTCCAACGCAAGTCACAAAACTCAAACAGATGTCAGCAGTAAAGTGGACTGATATACCAACACTTATGACAAGTAATACCGCTGATATTGCATTCATTTTCATGCCAAACAGTCCCATCACTCCAAATAATTGCAAAACAATTCCTGCCTGTGATATTCCGACTAACAGTGCGGCCCATACATTCAACAAAAGAATCCCGTTAATTAAAACATTGGTACCTAAAGCGGTAGCAAGCGCTACCATTAACCAGCGACGTAAATTCATGTACTGTTCCCAAAAAATAAAGGGAATACCATATGGGAAATTGGGTAATCCAAGTTCTTCAAATTTTTTGCACAACTGGCGAACGTTTCTTATAAACTCAGTTATCTCTGACGTTGAATTAAGCCGATGAAGATAGAATGGCATTTGCGCGTAAGCGATCGCTGAACTTTTTGGTACTATCAGGTCTTTGTCAGTAACTAAACTCCATGGTCGCGGTTTAGGTCGTAAATTTGCCTGAGATGCGCCGGATGCCAATGCATCATTTGAATACCACGCGGTCAAATAATTATAGAAAGCACGTGGATTAATTATACCATCTGCGTCAACGAGTCGTACCTGAGTAACCAGTTGCTTCTCAACCGGATTATCAACGTGGCCTGTTTGCACAAGTAATTTGTAAGCAAATATTCCATGCTCACTGGCATTTTTATGCCACCCTTCTTGTGTGATACATCCGTTTTTGTAGTCTCTGTCAAATGCCGCCTGTAATTCTTTGAGCCAATCCCGAAACAGACTCAGCCAAAACTGAGGTAATTTACCGTCGTCTGTCTTGATAACATTTTTTATGCGAGTGAATGCATTATGATAGTCGTACAAAAGTTTTTGATTGTTTGGATAATTAAAGTCACTCTTAGTTACCGCAAACATGTTGTAGAAACCGTAATATTTAGATTGAGCCTCGAGGAAAACGTGTTCCTTTGATTGTTGTGGTACCAAATCACCCAATTCCAATCCATCTTCAATATTTATTCCCTGTAGTACACTGCCGATAAGAATAATAGCAAATAGTATCATACCAACTATTTTAGTAAGAGGCCGAGTGATAAATGGACCGTAATAAAAGTAAGCAAATCTTCTAAATGTGAATTTCGTTGACAGACAGTCCCTTTGCGGATTCTTGCAGCAAACTATTCTGTCGCCATACTTATGATGGTGACAGTAGTGCTGGTGCTGGTAAATTTTTTCATCATCCTGTTCCTTTACATCTGCACCGTCCTTACGATTGTTTTTGTTACTATTATTGCTGTCATCGTCAACGTTTTCAATGCACAATTCATTCTGTTCAGCAAACTTACAACCGGCAAGATGCATTCTTTTATTATTTGCCATAACATTTCTATTATTAATTGCTTTGCTATCTAATATCATGGGGGTTCCCTTTCTATTTATATGTGCAGCGGCCGCTGATGTCAAAAAACAGCAGCACAATAGGTCCATTCTGCCATTTTTTCTTCTACGCAGATCGAGACTCAGCAATGCCGGAAAGACGACGACGATCGCACAAATAATAAATACTGAAATAATTGCCGCTTTTAACGAAAATGTTCTTAAAGCAGGAATGGGGAGTATTGTCGCAGATCCTAATCCCGATACTGTGCACATTCCTTTCAGAAATATTGACAGTCCAATTCGCTTGACAATAACATTTGTACGATCAGAATCACTCATTAATACTGTGCCACACGTCATTGCCAGTGGTCTTGACTCTTCGTCACATTCTACTAATACACTACACGAGTCACTTGCATCTGCATGGGTTACTAGGAAAGTGTCATGACAACCAAGACCCACCAGGATATAGGGTAATACTTGAGTGGTAATTACGTTGAAAGGCAGTCCTAGAAGAGCGCAGAACCCAAGTCCGGCTATTATTGTTGCACATACAAGTATCACACCGCCAAGTCCCATTCCCGCTTGGGAGAACATTGGATTTCGCCAACGGAGGAGTACTAAACACGTGTAAGCAATCTGTAAAATAAATATATAATTAATAATTAATTTGATGAAGAATTAAATAATAAAGTAATGATGTACTGACCACGAGCCCGCACCCAATGCAGACGTTTCTTAACGACATCGAGCTGTGTTTACCAATTATGTCATTCATTGTGATGGTACTGAATGCATATGACTCATAGAGCGAAAGAGAATCATTGTTGAGGTAACGAGACTGTTGCTGCAATTGTTTAACTTTATTTACAAAATCACGTTGCCATGATTCTAGCACTTGGGAAGCTTTCTCTGGAGTCCATCCCATGTCATGAGTCTTGTAGTCTTCGGCGAATGCATCATAGAACTCGCGCTCGGACAATAACTGTATGACAGTTTGCAGTGCAGCAGCATGGATCAAGTGTCCAGTTTTGTTGCGTTTAGCACCACCGACCAACAAGTCCTCAGGCCAGTGCATATATTTAGTCGCGTACCCATGACAGCCACCGGTTAATTCTCCCCCTACGTCTGGCGACTGTCGTGATTTTTTATTAGGCGCCGTTTCAGGGCAATGAGGATCCATCGGGTCTATGCACGGTTTTGTTTGATACCCATGCGTTATTCCGGACCTTTCTATGTACTCTTCAAGTACGTGAAACGGAAACCCGGCTATCATCGTTTCATTTGTATTTTTTATGTGCTCAATTATTTTCAAAGGATCAAGTTTCGTCCACTTATGGCTGTTGTGTGGAACAAATCTAGATATAAAATAAAATATAATAATTTAATATTGTCCGTATTTATCTTTATTGGTCTCGATGCTGTTTTTATCACTTTATTTTTATATACTTACGGAATTTGAACAGGAAACTCTGGACCCATGAGTTTACTTCCTTCCCAAAAGCACTCGAGCGGGGACATGATGTTACACGGAATCATTTTTTCGAAAATCTGTTGATTTAAATTTATTGTTAGTTATCAAATTTTATATACATTAGTATACACGTCAATTAACTTTTAAAAGTATATAATTAACATGAGACAGTACCTGCTCGGTGCTATAATTTTCGAAGTCCGGTATCGTCATTCTAACGCAGATATCTTTCAGACTCCACGATCTGTAATTAAATAAAATGATAAAACACGTGTTTTATTATTTAAAATAAATGGTAAAAAAAATTAATGTGCATAAAATTAAATGCTTACGCATCAAAGAGCTCGATGGTGACTTTCATGGCCTGTGAAAGAATATCTAAATGTTCCTTTAATGCTTGCGGATTCAAAACATTTGCGCCGGAATGTTTTGGCATCGAAATTATCAGTTGATGCGACTGTATGGTCGACTCTCCGAGCCATTTTTCCGCGTAGTTGAGCTCTTCTTCAAGAGTTCCGCCTTCTGTAAAGCGAATTAATAATAGCAAAAAATTATTATTTATTACAGTTTTGTAAAACAGAGGCCTTACAATATAATACAGTAGATAAATTTGTATATATACATCTATATCTGTGTCCACATAATATCTGATCAAGTACCAAGAAATGATTTATCCAATTATCCCTACATGAGTTCTTATAAAATACAAAGCGAAACCTATGCCTCTAAAAAAATAGTTTTAGAAAAATTCCCCACTGGCAGGGAATTGATGAATGGTCTCTAGTATCATTACTCGAATATCAGCTCTACAAGTAATTTATAAATATATACATGTATATATATGTATATATATCAATCTATATCTACATCCAATTAAAAAAGGTATTTTAAATAGGTATAATAAAATCAATTAAGCATAATGAGTTTTTAAAATAAAAAAATGAATAAAAGGTAAAATATGAATATGGAAATGGAGTGTCGGATTGCTCAATTTTTATTGGTTAAATGAGACGTCAAGTAAGAAAATAATCAACGTAATGATACAACTAATTTTCAAGGATGAGAGACAAATACCGTTTGAGGCGCGTAGACACGCATAATGTAAAAGACTGAGAGGGATACGAAAAAATAAGAGAGAGTGAGTGAGATGGAAAAAGAGTCGAGACTCTTTCTGGTCGTCTTGGTCTTGCTCGTCGCCGGGGTTAAGTTTCAGTTGTATAGGCACTCGTAGCACGCAGCACCTATCGTAGCCCCGGCAGCATCATCAACAGCAGAGACTCACTCAACTGACTAGGTAACGTACACGCGCTTATACAGTCACATATATATATGTATGTATAAAATATATATATATACAAATAAACGTGTCTGCACACTACACGAGGAAACTGAAAGAGGGAGAGAGAGGAAGAAAAAGAGAAAGACTGAGGCGATGCGGGCCACCCATGGCGACCATTCACTGCGTGGAACGGCACACGGACCCCATCCCATCTTGTGGCGGCGGCGACGGTGCTCATCATCATACCATACACACAGCCAGCATCTCGATGCTGCTAGAACCCTCTCTGCAGTCATCATAACGCTACTCTCATTACGTCCATAAAATACTCGACAATTAACTAAATATTTATGTCATTTATTGATCGAATCTCGTGACTCGGGAGGTGGATGCTGGACATACGTACACGTGAGATGAGATCCCCTGTTTAATAAGACCTTCCACCATCACCGGTTTGCTGCAGTAACAACAACAACAACAATAACAACAACAGATTCCTGGTGGTAGGTCTCTCGCACTCTCTCTCTCTCTCTGTATGTGTGTATTATATATATATATAAATAAAATATATATATACAGTGTACATACTCTTCTCCCTTGATTTAAGTTTCTCTCTTACTCTTTTCCTGCCCGAGCCGGAAGGCATGCTATGAGAGACAGAGAGACAGAGGGGGAGGGGACAGGATCTAAATGAAAATGTCTATAAGCAGCAGCCGCCGCGGGTTCTTACAACCCATATACAGTTCGACTGCCTTGTTGCCTTCTTTTTCTACCGCCTCTACAAACTTCATCTCCTACTTCGACTTCTTCTTATTCTTCGTCTCTACTACATTTTATATTTTTACTCATTTAAAGTCAACATAATATATGTACACAAGAGTGTGGTTTCTTTTTTTCTTAAAATATACCTAAACTTTGATTTCCGTGCCGACAAACGGAAAGCGGTAAAGATTGTTAAAAGAAAGAAAAAAAAATACTTAATTGTAACGAGGGTTGTTCGGGGTTTGAATTATGAGAGAGCTGGGAAAAAAGGTCAGGGTGTGTAAGTAACTGATGTATTATTTGATATTTACCTTCAACCCACAAATATTCCACTTTGTTTCGGGTTTTCACGGATTTTAGAGCAATGCTGAAGGTCCCAAGGATAAGGATAGTAACAAAGAGTACCTTGCCAGCGTTTCTCTGGAGAAAGTCTGCTATTTCACTCAAATGATCTTGAAACTTCGCTCGGATCCACAATGATGACCTCTGACCGCCTGCCTTGCCCTGTCGAACAAACGTGAGCGTGAGCGAAAGTTGACAGCAAACACACACCCACATATATATAAATATACATATGAGCATGTAAGTATATGTATACATAGATAACAGTTAATTTCAATCAGCACATGCGTTAAATTTAAAAGTAGACCGGGAAATAGTGAACACAAATGTGGTCATTCTTTGGTACATGCAAGCAATAAATTTATGGTAGTGGTAGGAAAAATAAATAAGCAAAGTATTTAAATTTAAAATAAAATAAAATGAAATAAAATAAAATTTTCTTCACATAAACGAGCACGAGGGACCGAGCGCAACATTGCGAGCGGCAACGTTGCACCACTACCTGCCGGCTGGTCACCGCCGGTGGTGGTTCTCTGATTCTGACAATGTGGCTCTTGGACCACCCGCAACAATACGCTTATCTTTTCTGTTTGAGAATAAGAAAAAAAGTAAAAAAATACCAGAGAGAGAGAAAGACGAACATAAAGAGAAATTATTCTTCCGCGTCATTGCACTAACTTAAAAATCTCGGTAATTGATTAATGTTAATGTTGATTAATACCGAGATCAACAGATGAAGAAGAAGAAGAAGAAAAAAATTAGTAATAGCAGAGAAAACAAAGTTGACAGCTGATGGAATAATTATGATAGGGAGTGCAGGAAAGAAAAAGCGCGGGGCAAAATTGTTTTTAATAGTAGGAAAAATAAATATGCATATGGAATTACAGATGATAAATAATGTAATAATAAAATGATCGCGGGCATGATGTATAATGCTAATGCACAGTAATGCCGGGGTACACAGGGCTCCAATATTTTTCCAATAGACTTACGTGATTAGCTTATGTATATAGCCATGCGAGTAATTTTATATCCATCAGTGGTGTCAGCCCCCGTAGCCTTCACCGCCCAGGAAACCCCCGGGCAGTTCCACTGCTCTGTATGTTGGTATAGATACCAACTTGCAAGGCCTGCGAACCGTGTAATTTTCAAATGCAAATCAGCCAAACGCGAATTAAAACTATGTAATGATGGAAATAAAATATGAGATTTTTATTTGCTCGGTTTTGAATTCATCAAAAGAGCATTGGTTTTTATGGTTGATCGATAATGATTTTATTATTGATGATGAAGATGTAAAGTTTCGGAGCTAAGGATGGAATTTTTTTTTGGTCTCAAGCTGTACTGGGGTAATAATAATGGGGAAAATAAATAACATATTGTTGGAGATTCGTCGAAATTAAACGAAAGTCAAGTGGGCGGAGGTCGGCGGCGTTTTTCCGTTTTACCTCCCAAGCGGAAATTTCTGAGAAAAGCCGTTGTGTGTATGTGGGTCTAGTCTAAAAGGGACCATTGCCCGACCGACGTCCTTCGGTATGTGACGCGCGCGACTAACCAATCGTTCACACTGCGCTATACTACAGTACATATATACTCTATACTTTTACACTGGTTAGATTTTAAAAAACGTTTTTTGTTGTTATACCGATCGAATGTTCGATTCTTCACGGACCATTTATTTTTCCTTTTTTTTTCATTATTATTATTATTATTGTATTTTTTGATTTGTTGCCATTTACGATTGCGATTTCGACAGATTTACGTATTATAGCGATAGAAAAAGAGAAAGGACCGTGAATAATAATATAATAGTCACTAAAAAACGATAAAACATGTGGGAGAGAATTTTAAGACGATTAACTTTCAGACTATTACTCAAGTATTGGCCCGTCTATTAAATTCAATACTTGAAAATTTTTTTCTCTAAAAAAAAAAGTAATAATTAACAGTTTTTATTTATTTATCATATTCTTACTGACTTAAAAAATAAATTTTAACTCGAAATCTCCAGACTCGCTGAAGGTCCAGCCAGCGAATAAAAGTAGTTACCAGTATTGAGATCAAGTACTTAAAGAAGATGAATAAGAAGAAGAAGAAGTCACTCGAGGAAAAAAAATAATTCCGTGCAATGCTCAGTTTGAAATTAGCATTTTAAAGAGTATACAGTACAACCTACAAAGTTAAAGTTTTCATTTGTTAGTTTTTTGGTATTAAACTTACAGAATTATTTTAAAAAAGCCGGTGAAAATGACTCGCATTTAATAAATGTATAGATATTATGTATGGTATTTAATAATAATGCAGAGTCAGGCTAGAATATTTCACACACCTTTTCGACTTGATCCAGGGCAATGGCAGCATCTGTCCAGCTCGGCCTGATGTAAATATTAGACATATGCCTCTCGTCGAGGTCGTATAACTCGAGGGCTCTTTTATTGGCATTATTATCTTTCCTAATGTCATTTTGCGGATGCGAATTTCCTGGTTGGTTATTGTAATGATTATGATGATGATGATGATTATTATTATTATTATTATTACAAGTACTAGCACTAGCACTAGCACCAATAGGGCGTCCCGCTAGGATCCCTGTAGGTTCTGTCTCAGAGACCATGATCTGTCATGCATCTGCTGCTCGCTCCCACGAATTTTCACTTTTAAATTATTAACCGTATTTACACCCTCTATACTATCACGTATCGGCGATAGTACACCACGTGTCCGCACACACTCGTGTTCTTGGTATCCAATTTTAATCGTGGTCGCTGATATTTTTCAAACCTCCACATCGACCGCTTGTGATATAATTGGACTGCACCAGCAGTAAAATATTTTTTTTTTTATCTGGAAATTATATTTTTTTATAATTACACTTTTAATTCACTTATTTTCACTTGTTTATATTTTTTCACACACTTGCGCACTCGTTGATTCAATTAACGGGTTTTGAATTTACCCGCGTTTTTTTAAATTTTATTTAAATTCACTTGATTTGTTTTTTGGAGAATCAGAGCTCGGTAAGCCGCTGATGCTGCTGCTGCAGCTCTCACAAAAAGAATAAAAGGAAGCGGCGAGAAAAGAGAAAAATCGAGCTAGTGCTTGTGTGGTATTTTGTGAGTGTGTGTGTGTGTGTGTGTGTGTGTACGTGACGCACTGTGTTAATATTTAACTGCGGCTGTAGTAAGCCTTTCTCACTTTCTGTATTTAATTTACACACTGTACTTGTACTTGTTGTTAATATCAATATCAATATTAATTTTATTATTATTTTTATTATTGTTATTATCAGTGATAATAAAAAAAAATATAACCGCGTATTTTTAAACAGAGCGATTTAATATAAAAAGTAAACACGTAACTTGTGAGTAAATAATTTAAAAAATAGTAATCAGATGTGTGTTAGCGCGTGGATAACCTGCACACGACTTGCGCGCTTAGCCGTCAAAGTTGGTACTGAAGGAAGCACTCTGGCACTCTCTGGAGCTGTTGCTCGCTGCTACATTTCTTTCGTAGTCGTGTAGGCTGGCTCTGGCTCACTCCAACTCCAACACGGCTTTCAGCGCCAGCCATAGTTGATATTTACTCCCCACCAGGTTTACTTTCCTCTCTGGTCATCTCCCTCGCCCACTTACCCCGGGGATCTGCGGACTCTCTCGGATACTTGGGTGAAACGTGTCGTCGTGGTTGTGCGTCACAGTCAGGATCGTATCCTTAAATAAAATATCTTCTTAATTAATTCACTGCAATTGACATTATTTTTTAATATTCTAATGGATATTTTTTTGTGACAGGTGTCAAGAACTTTATGTCATTCATCGGAAAGCTGATTGGCGGAATGATGAGTTGAAAAAACAATTTGGAGTAGGATTCAAGTACGAGGTGGCGGGGATTAAAATAATGCACGGCACTGTGCTCTGCACACAACTTAAACCCTGATCGTAATGATAAGACAGGAGGACTAACACTAGCGCACATGAGAGCTGATGAGGGAGAGAGAAAGTAATCGCACACGAGGATTACCCAGATGACGATGCGGCTTATATATTGTCCAAGTTGGAACTAATAACAATTTGAATCTTTATATAAACTATATGTATATATATTTATATGTGTAGAGTCGCGGTCGTGGTCGCGGTCGCGAAAACGCCGGTTCTTTAATATTGATGCCGCTACTTACATCATGATGAGCAGGAAGATGATAAAATATAGTGGCAATCAATTATGAATGTATAAAATAAATAATTATTATAATCATTATTATTTTTTATTGTACTGTCAGTTCGGCGTTAGATAAATTACAGGAATGTAAATTTTCACCGGAAATCCATCATCTCGAATAAATTCTTGTGAAGATGCTGGTGCCACGAAGACTGATAATGATTAATTATGTATTTACGTTTGTCTGAAAATTAAAACCGATAAATAAAAGTATAAAATTTCGGAGCAAAGAAACAACTCTGCTCTGACACAATAATTTTCAAATGGAGTGGAGTGTAAAATTCAAACTCGCTATCAACACTGTTTACCACGGATGGAAAATAAAAAAAATTCTCCGATTAATATCACACACAAAATGGTGTTAGTGAATATCCGAGACCGCCCACGGCGATGTTTGAGGACCACCCAACGCGTCTAACTAACTATATACATCTACATACATACATATATATTATATATGTATATATATATAATACAGAGTACTAGATGGTATTTCAATACACGAGCATGTACGTGTGATTTACTTCACAATCACAATTCGTAATGTACATTAACTACAGCGAATAACATCGCAAACGTCTGACGTTTTTATTTCATTCATTCATTCATTCACCAATTCATTCATTCAAGAAACAACTTAAAACTCAAGTCATATATTAATTTATCCTGTTTGTTTATCCCATAATAAATAAATTTCGTCAATGTATTTTCTGTCCGCGAAATCCCGTCTCTCCCGTCTCTCCCGCATCCTGTGCGCTAGATAAATAACACATGAAACTGTGTCCAGAATAAACAGACGTGCTTTTAACTGGCAATACATAAATAGCACATCATTTATCGGTAATTAAATTATCAATCAAGAGTTCAAATACATTTGTCGTAACTCGCTAAAATTATTTATTGCGTAATGAAATAACAGATTAACAAGCTCGCATAACTATCGACATTCTTATTTTATTGTCGTGCATTTTAAATATTTAATAATATATGAACTGCTTCGATCGGAGTGGCTGCATACATGTATACATATATATCCATATATATATATGTTTATATACACCTATATGTTGATATTCAGGTACACACATTCAAGTGCGCGCCCAAATGAATGTCTGCGAAGCGCGTGGATATAGAGAGGGAGTGGTTTAACTTCCGTGTGTGCAATCTTAGTAACTTGGGTGGTCCAGGGCGCGAGCCTGGTGCTATAGACAATGTTTAAACCAACGACGGTTTTGACGTGTATACTAACCGGTATTCGCCGCCACTCTATTCCCCCACCTCTATACTATACTCCACTCATACATACACACATGAGCATATACCTGTGTATGTTATATACCTATATATATATAAAATATATAATACATAAAAATTGTAATCCTTATTGTTTTGGTTCTTAATGGATTCCGCTGGGAGTACATTAAACTCCAATTTAACCGGTGCTTATTAAAAAAGATAGTCGATTAGATGAAGAGGATGATTTAACTGAAAAAGGAAAAAATAAGATGAGCGAGTGAATTTAATGATACATAAGTATCATTATCTTTGGTGTGTACATCAGGTAAATACATTAATCGTAAAGGGGTGAAGCCTGAAGCTCTGGAGCCTCAACTACCAGACAAGACAGCCAAGTCTTGGTATCGGTTTTGGTCTTGCTCTTGTTCTTGTTTCCGTTCCTTGACAAGAGTTAAATAATATAAGTTTACCACGTTAGAGGGCGCAGTACCCAATATATATATTTGAGTTACTGAAGCCAAAGCCAAAGCTAAAGCCTAAAGCCCAACAAGTCCAAGTAAAGTGAAGAGAAGACAAGTATAGAGTAGAGAGTAGAGTCGAGATAGCAGTACAGCATCAGGCTGGATGTTGGCTGTTGTATCGTAATCGAGAGAGTAAGAAGTACCGATCACTGAGACGACGACGGAGTACGACGACCAAGTACGACGAATACAAGGTGGGTGGTCCGCCGACGGAGATTTGCCTTTCGCTAAATATTGCCTCTGCGCCGCGTCCTCATCGTGGGTGGTCTTTTCACAATGTGGCGCGTTCAAAATCATGCCGTCCTTGCTACGCTGTATTTGTTCTTTCCTCTACAAGTATAATATATATACATATATATTATTCTCAAGCATTTCATACCCAGAACCGAAAACTGAACAGACAACAGTATGAGGCCTTATACTCTTGACATTACTACTATATATTACAAACCAGCATTGCTATGAATTTTGTTGCTTACACCGCTGAGTAATATAAAGAAAATATATATCTTGGAATAAATATACTTTTAAATAAATATTTAAATTCCCGCTGATGTGTGCTCATAAAATATAATGTACTACTTCTACTATTCAACCCCTCCAACGCGTTCACACGTATAGCTAAGATAAAATATATAAAAAGTTGATGAAAAAAGGCTGAAAAAATATAAAAAAACTCGAAGCTTGATGCGCGCACTGATCGCCGCCACGTGTGTGGTCCTCGTCGCAGCTCCTCGTATACAACAGACTATAATAATAATAATAACATAAACAACACGCGCATTAACGTAAGCTCGACGGAAATGACAGCTACAACTGCATTGATGCCCAAGACGTCACATAACTAGAATTAGATCATGTAGAAAAATCGTATGGACAAGACGTGTGTTGATTTCGCTTTAAAAGTTTTATCAATCAATCACATCCAGGTTGTATGCATAATTAAATCCCTGTCAATTATTTTTTTTTTACCTGTAGTTGACATGCTTTTAAGCCTACACGCACATCAGATTCTCGTTGGCGTCTATTGTTTTTTAAAAAAATAAAATTATATATCTGCATGCGGTCAATTATATGTAGATTATAACTCGATAGGATCTCCCTAGAGTTTGATAGATAAAAAAAAAAGTAATAAACGAATCTTTAATCGGGACTTAAATCTAAGGATTATAAACTAACTTTCAACGTAACATTTATACTGACATTTATATATATTATTTTATTTAGCTTTTTTAAATAATTCATTGCTGAGCGCGGCATTGACTTACGCAACGTCAATGCGAATATTTAATTATTACTTATAATATATTTTTTTTCGTATAATGGTTAATAAAAAAATTTTATTGACTGAAACGCCGGTAATTGGGACAGAGTCATTAATTAAGAGGCATTTAATGTTGAATTAAAAATTTATTTACCGTGTAAAAACCCGGCGACGGGGTTTTTAAACCCAATGAGAGTCATAATAAGCCGGGATTGGAGGATTGTATGTAAAGTAGGCTCAAGTAATAGCGAAAATAATTATTCAGGAAAGCTGAGTAAGGCTGAATGCGCGCAAACATATAACACGTTAATACGGGCAAGTCATTAACAAGCAGTGAATTGAATGTACATTAGACCCAGCAACTTGGAGTAAGAGTAAGAGACCCGGTAAACGTCAGTATGTGCGTATGTGTACTATATATACGTTGTATTGGGTTATATGTTGTTCAGTTATAGCCGAGTTATATAGCAAACCAAGGAGAGAAGTTATACCTGTATAGGCCGGGCGCGCGTAGACCACACACATAGCGTCGCTCAAAGAACGAGCGCGGGCTCGGGTAATACATGGTACGAGTGGAGCCTGGGCTAGCGCAGATGCAGTGGCCCATAAACAGCGAGCGGCGGACCACCCAACACGCGTTAAGAAGAGACTCAGAGTTTGTTCGTTTCTCGTCCCCGTACTGAACCCGAATTCGTTCGCTGCGCTTCCTTGCCTCCTTACTTTACTTCACTCTTTCCATTATATTACTGTATACCTACGCACTAACACAAAGCCCTCTTAGGGGACTGTAAAATTTTACTATTCTATTTGCGCGTCAAGAAAGATGGGGGCGGAGAATAAAAGTTGACATCCATTTTTAACCTTCCTTTTTTCCTTCAACCTCAAATTTTTTCCTTTTCCTTTTTTTTTTTTTTACTTCTAAGTAAAATCCATTTATAAATATATACAGTGCCCATACTACCCGGCGTACTATGCACAAGTTTAAGTTATCATGCTGAGACATGTCTACCCGTATTTAGTCGACGGAGATAAAATTTATAAATTTATAAAATATTCTGAAAATAATTACGCCGGCTCGGTTGTACAGCCCACGTGGTGATATTTGCACATATATGTAAGGATATATATTTATAATGTTTACGACATTCGGCGGATTTACCCTTGGCGGCTTTAAAAATATTGTTTTTTTTTATTTTCTTCTTTTCTATTTCTTTGTACTTGTACAATCATCTCTCTCGCAACCAGCACAACTCACAAAGAATACTATATGCTATGTGGAATTCCGGGAAGACTGGCTGTTGGTATACGGAGGGGAATATCTTGTATTGAGGCCCACCCACGTTCCGTTACACGTTACGTTATGTACATCCAGTACTTAGGTGAACCATCAGTTTCGCATGTAACTTGTCACTAAATCGTCCGTCTTAGGAGCCGTAAATTTTAAATTGTATTTTTGTATGGAGTAAACGTACCCAGTAACAAACAGACACACACTTTGAATATAAATACAGTCACATATATCATGAATCATGACTCATCAATCATTGAATTATTAATTTATTTGTCCATTCACCCGAAATATATTTAAGTTTTAAATTTTACAAACTACCAAGTTACTAAATAGCCATTGTCGTCGACTTAATTTCCTTTTCATTTTCTTCATTCTGGTCCTGGTTGAGATAACGTTTTCTATAACCACCTGATGGGTCATATTTTGTCTCCAACTTGGACCACAAATCCGGACGATTATCAATCAGGTGGTGATACATCACATTAGCGATATTTTTTTGTGCTGGACTGCAACTTGCGCACTCACTTGCCAGAGCATCTGGAAGATTTTCTGTAACAAAAATTTAATTTATATATTTTATAATTACACATAATAAATAAAATATATAAAAGTTACTTTTAAGCTCAGCACCATCTGGAGTGCAAGGTTTCTCGTCCATTAGGCAGCCGACATAATTATTAAGTAGCCGGTCGTTTTTGATAATCGCGTTGATATCAATATTATCATACTTTGTTGAATACATGCCCTTATTATTTACAACCTCCGCAGAGACAAAACTGCTAACAGATGCAACTGTCACAGCAGCGAGCATCAAAATGATAAACATCTTCATTGTGCCAGTCTATTTAGCATTGATGATAAACTCCAATGCGGTGTAATGAAATGCACGTGCTAGTGGCTATCGGATACAATGATGATGCACGATTTATCCGGCGCATGTTTTAACCCTTTTATTAGATCCACTCTGCACAAATAAATCACTGGTCTTATTAACTCGATCTTATTAACTGCACGTAACATTTGCATGCTCGTAATTTATCTATTAAATATATTTTATACATATACTTATAATATTGTCTTACAGTTTATATAATGTCTTAGATAACAGCAATTTTTTTTATTAAGAAATCACGCAATGGTGCCAGAAATAAGATTCATCAGAAGCCGCATTGATCCTCGCGTTTTCTTCGTCCGAATCTAAAACATCCGACTCGTCATTGCTGTCCAAATAATCTGGTGTGCATGCGTAACATATTTCTCCGATATCTCTCCAGCAGTCGCTGCAGTAAAAAAATGGACAAACTTCGGTCGCGCATTTGTGGAAATTTGATTTTCTTCTTGGCTCCGTTTCGTTACAAAGAAGACAACGCGGCCGCCCGAAAGCGAACCATCGGAGCCAACCGAACCAACGTGGATAGTCGGTTCTCAATATCAACCACAAATCGACATTACGTTCCAATAATTGTTCCCTGACCAAAACTCTTATTCGACTTCGTTTGAATTCATTGAAGCGCAATCTTCGTCTCTGGATATTTGTGTACAAGTAAAGAATACGTCGCTCCTCATGTTTTGGATAAAAAAATGAACACATTTTAGATCTTAATCTTTTAATATAACCGTCGATAAATACTAAAATCCATATTATTAAATAGGTAACGTATATTTTGTATAAAATATAGCTTTGAAGTTTACGAGGATGAGGAAGACATTCGATGTTAGATACCGATACTTTTGTTCGTCTTTTAACATTAAATCGGTTAAGAATATTGCGCATTAATGTGGCTATTAATCCTACGCCGCGAACGGTTACATGTAAATTATGTTCACCTTCCTGCGAATAAAAAATATATATATGATAATAATAATGATGATGATGATGATGATGATGATGAAGATTGAAAAAAATGAATAAAATTACCTGAGTAAAATCAATTTTTCCATGTTTTTGAACAAGAAATAGAGTCATGTACAAAAGATAATCAAGAATAATAAAAGTAGAGGCCGTAAAAACTTGAAATATTAATTTTAAAGTCTGTCCAATTAAATTCATCCGTTCGCGACGGATTAATTTCATAGAGTACGGATCAATGTATTGTAAGCGTTCAATTTTTCTGAGTGGCAATAGAGTTGGAGTGCCTTTGAGCGTACGTCTTGAATCTATTTCTTTGAAATATGTTGTAATGTAACGATTGTCGTGCTCGATATCCATGAGATATTTATCGTGATACTTTTGAGCACTTCGAACAATATTGAGAACGATAAATGCCAAGCAACGTTTTATTATCGTCATTATTGATAAAAATAAATCACGACGATATGTAAATTCGTGGAGAACTGCTTTGGCAGTATCGCTGGCATCACGTATTCCAACAAGCTCTGAAGAATTTACTAAATCAATTTTGTACTGTAGACGAGCGTCTTTGGAACTTTTTTCCAGATATTTTTGTGCCTCTGTATTGTCATAAAAAAAAAAAGACAGATTAATATTTAAAAAATTTTTTAGTAATATGAGTGAGCCAGTAAATGAACGATCGAATTTTTCAATCTTTCAATATACAAGGAGTCAAGAAAATTAGAATTGAAGTTCTAAAAGTATTCAATCGAACGGCAATAAAGTATTTTCTTCATGTAGTTGTAATTAAAATCTAAATGATGTAAGTAAGAAATGAAGAATGTTCATTTTCTGGCTGTTCATTCACTGGAGAGACCACCCTCTATACCTTTTAAACCGTAATATCCATCGCCAACTCCAGCTTCGATATTACCATCAGGATTACATATGTTAGCACCCCCCAGAGACTCGACAGCTTGACAAACAAAGTCAAGTTTCATTGGCCAGCACAGAAGCCAAGCGGCAGCCCATGTAATGGCATCGTAACACTGGTTATAAGACTTTTCAAACATATATCTTAAATAAAAATACAAAAAAGAGAGAGAGAGAGAGACGGATATTTATTAAATCATTACTATAACCCAAGTAGCACATTTGGGGTTGTGACATCTATAAGATAGCAGTTTTGAAACTGTCTTTTGACTTATCGATAAGGAGCAAAAATGTTGACAAAGCAATCAGAAATTGATGTCATAAAAAAAAATATGTTTAAAAGACTTGACACAAACGGCGGCAAAAAGTTGATTACAAATAATTGAAACGACTTTTCAATTTCGATAACTTTTTTAGACAAGAAAAATAAGACATCCTTTCTATGACTTCAAGACGGAAAAAAGAATAGTGGAAAAATTACAGTTTCAAGTATCAGCAGTCCCTCTACTTCGAAACTGTAAAAATTACATTATTTCTGAGACGTAGTAATTATTACAGTTTCATATAAGACTTTTTCCTATCAAAAAAATCCATGTGGGATCGCATGGAAACCTGTAGGAATCCATAGAGGAAAGTATGGATTAGTGTAAGATCCATAGGAATTAATATAGGAGTGTATGGAATTATATAAGAATCGATGTAGGAAACCATGGGTATCTGGATTTTTTTGTTAATTGTTCTGATTCCTAATCTATACAAAATTCCCATATGAATTTGGCATGGTGCGGATTTTCATAGGAACCCATGTGAGAAGCTATAATGGGATCTATGCTGGATTCCTACAGGAAACCACATGGGAATCCATCCGGAAACGCCGAAAATTTGGGAACCCACGGAGGAACCTAAGCTGCATTCCCATAAGGCTTTTTTATAGGATTTTCAGTCCTTAATGGCGTTTCATTCAACTAAAAATACTTTAGAAACTGTAAAATTTTGTATCCATAACTGAAATTACTCTATTACAAGAAGTAGTCGGTTATTACAGTAAAAATTATAATACTTGAAGTTTTTTATACACAACCCGGTTTTTGCACTGAAAACTGTAGTTTTTCCACTGCTTTTTTCATTTAAGACCAACATCAGTATATCTTATTCATATAAAAAATTTGAGACAACCAAAAATTGTCTTGTCCTTTTTGAAACATCGTAAAGTTGTCTCTGTGCTACTTAGGAATCATTAACCTACATAATTTGAATACCGAGTATTTATTAATATCTATCATTACCGGCATCTGTCAGAGCCTTTAGTGAGCTGGTCTTCACATTTGCTCTTAAGTTTTTCTCGATACTTAGCCTCGTAATACGCCGCCGTCTTCACAGAATCCTCTGTTTCATTAGCAGTCGTACTATTTCTTTTAAAAATACGATTAGTATCAAGCACTAATTTATGACGTTTTTTTCTACGTTTATCTTTAACTTTTTCAGTCTCTTCGTCAATGTAATCATTTTCTTCACTGAATTTCTTCATCGCTTCTTTACCTTCTATTTCTTCAACAAACGGCAGCATTAATTTTTTAACCGAGTCTGATACGACTTTCATGTTGGCTTTATTTTCCTCCATTCCCATCATTACCTTTTTAATTACAAATTAAATAAATAATTAATTACATAAATACTGAAGAGCTTAAGTATAAAGTATATGGTAGTGGAAACGTTACTTGTTTGAAAGGTTCGAACATTAAATTAACTCGCATTTTAGTCAAATTATAATGTAGCTCCGATGTGCAAGCAAATGTACGGACAATTTCTTTAGCATTATAAGTTAAATTAAATATCGGACCAGTAATTAGGTAGGCTACTACAAGAGTTTTCAGTACACTTCGACCAGTGCGTCCTAAGAATGACGGAATCATCAAAAGACAAATGCATCTTATCTATAAACGGACCCGATTCTTCCATTAATTAATTAATCTTATATTTAATTTATTATTTACATACTTGTATAGACAATGCACATCCAACAGACATCATCGTAACAATAATAGAACCCAGTGCAAAAGTAGTGTAGGGTTGAAACCCCAAGTCAAGTATTACAGTGACGTAAAAAAAGACAGCCAAGGAAAATCCAAAAAAAAATCCAACAACTGCTCGGGTTTTTTTGTGAGTACCAGGAGGGTCATGATATAAATCACGAATAAATTTATAATTCATTTTATTTATTTATAAATAATATATTTATATATATATATATATATTTTTTTTTTCTTATCCGCTCTACAAAGCCACTGCAGAAGTAACCTAATAATAATTATTCATCCTAAACTCTGTGTGAACTTTATATCACTTGTGTGTGCGTGTGTCTCAATCACTTCACTCAATAATTAATAATAAAAATAACATAATTTATAATTACAATAATAATAATAATAATAATAATAAATCTAATACTGCGCGGATAGGACGTCAAATTCATTTAAACGTATACATTTATATATAATTAGCTAAATTGTTCTTTGTTTTTTTTTTTCTTTTCTTCTATACGATATGTTTTTATTTTTCGTCCTTAAATTTTATCTTTATTTTTATTTATTTATACATACATACATATACATATAATATTTATATGCGCGGGTATGTAAATAAAATAAAAATGAGCGCAATAATGATCATCAGTAGTAGCAATGGCTGTACTAACGGCTTCATCATAATTGATGGCGATACGGGGGACCGTTTAAGCCATACGAGAAAAAAATATACAAAACTCATAAATGACTTGTAAACTTATAAAGTTATACGACATTTAAACAATAAAAACATTTTATTATTTAAGCCACGCACGCACACACACGCACACATGCATTACATGCACACAGCTCGAGTGATGATAATAATAATGAAAATGATGATGATGATGACGATGATTATTGAGATTTTAATCTATCCGCCATACGGCATGGCCAATAATTATGTTTATTATTACACTCGAATAAGACTTTTAATATATTATAATGTGGAGCAATAAAATAATAACAAGCAAGGAAGAGAGTTTTATTATTATTATTATTGTTGTTGATGGTTTTCTTCTTTTTGTTTTTACCCAATGACGTAGTAATATACCGGGATGGACTACTAAGTGGCTGCTGCAATCCACCCGTTCGATACGAGATAATGAAGAATTTTATTCTCTGGTTCCGAGTGAGCCATAAAATTCGATCGTCGAGCGCCACTGCCACTACTTAAATACTCCTGTATTGATAATTAAATAAAAAATCATTTTTTCAAGTAACTGTCGTTGGTTTTAAAGACTCGTGTAAAAATAATTCTTTTTAAAATGTCACGCACGAGGAATTTTCATATTTGAGAAAATCTGGCATTGAATTTAATTTAAAAAAATTTTAAATACTTTGAAGAATCACACAAAAAATTTTGACATCGAAAAGTTCGATTGACTCAAATTTAAAAATTTCTGGCGCGTAAAACTTTGATAAATTTTTATACGTGAAATTAATAAATATAAATAATGATTACTTACTTGAATAATTAAAGCTTTCTGGGTTAAATATTGCGTTGGTTTTAAATCCAATTGAAGACAAAGAGTTTTTTCTTGTTGCGTTAAAAGATGAGCTGCAGCTTCCAAGTCTATGTTGTTTGCTTGTAAATCTAAATTTTTCATTGACTTTGTACAGGTAGTTTGTTGTTGAGTTACACCGCCATTATGAACCGATGATTTTTGTTTAGCCAATGAAGTACTCCCCTGGTGGTGGCTGGCTGGAGAAACCCCATCAAGCTCCGCTGCTCCCGTCCCCGACTGATTGACTGGAGTCGTCGTCCGACTTTGGCTGCTGCTGTTGTTGGCAGCTGTAAAGCTGCTGCCGCCGCCGCTGCTGTTGTTTTGCGCGGATTCGACGGTGCTGTTGCTGGTGCTGCTGGCTTTTGTAGTGAATTTTCGGCCGATGGAAGAGCAATTTTTTTCTTCGTCTCTAAGTAAAGGGACAATACACACAAATATAAGTACAATGACTTAACACATGACTTATTATTTGTCTCCCAACGTCTTCAGAAACTTACTTTTTTTTTGAGGTGTGCCGGTGCATTGGCGTGGACGACGTGGGCCCACTGCTGCCCTAAGTGAAATGCAAACTGATACAATCTGTTCACAAACGCCTGTGGCAAACACACACGTATCACAAAAATATAAAAATTTAATTAGTGCGATTTTTCAAATTATCCACGACAAACAAACTATGACACACTTTTTTTTAATTGACATCAGTATCAATAATCAAAAAAATTTTTTAAAATACTACGCGGTAAATTTAAATTTTATTCATGTGTATTATGTGTTTGCAAAGTATTAATATATAGGGTAGAAGTACCGTTTTTGGCCACTTTAGAGCCAGTTTTGGCCACTTAAAAAATTTAAAATAAAATGATTTGTAAAAAACGCAATGACATAATTAATTTTTCTAATGTGTTTGAAGATACTTTTATCATACGATTCCAATGGAATTTTTTCTAAATACATTTTCATTGATTAAGCTAAGGTATTAAATGTCCACAAATGGAGCAGTGGCCACAAACGGTACTTCTACCCTACATATATATAAGATCGTGCGCGGGTTTTGCATTTATAAATATTACATATAGTTATTTATCAACACGAATTAATTAAAAGTCAAGAAAATTACTTACAGATTTTTTGTCTATCCAATGATCACTATTTGCTATTTCACTTGAATTTTGTACAGCCATAACTTGTTCAAAGTGAGCGCATTCTTCGTGCCTCGTGATTCCATTTTCTCTATAGCGATACAATTCTGATAATCGTAATCGTAGATCACGTTCTTTTTCTAAATTTGCTAAAAATTGTTCATGTTCCTGCGCAGTATAGAACTGCGCAAATATCCGCATCCTTTCTCTGAAATCTCTGAAAATAAAACGCAAAAATAAATAGTAAATAAATTTAATTTAAAAATATTTAAATTACAAACATGATTGTATTTGCTTACTTTTCTTCTTTAGTTTGTCTTTTTTTAATTCCTTTATTGCTACTTGTGATACTATTACTATTGACACTAGTATTATCACCTCGGCGTGAAGATAAAAAAAAATTAGATACAAGTTGATAATCACGTACGACTCTTTTTCTTCTCGCGCGTTCTCTTAAATTATTAGTATACATATCTACATGAGCTAACTTTAATGCTATGTCTAAATCATCGTCTTCGGCGGGGTTAAGGAAGAGCGAGGAAACGAGAGACTCGGCCTCGTGATTGTAGTCACGTTCAAAGTCGTCCCGCTGAGGCATATACCCAAGCTGCTGGGCCTCCTCAGGAGTTATGTCCAGCGGGGGTAATTTTGATGTCAGGTCAGGTGACAGCGGTCCGTGATCGGCGCTGGTGGTTTGGTCGGTTAAATTTGGAGTGTAACATTCTGAGGTAGATGATGAGGAAGATGAACGTCTTTGCCTTGGCGGCCATGTGTATTTTCCGATATTTCCTTCGAGATACCTGGCAATGTACTGCTCTTTTGCCTCTAAAAAATTCATTACCGTGAACTCATCAGCGCAAAATTATTACAGAAAATAAAATTTAAGGCCATTCTCAGACAGTGTCCCCACTTTTTTGAAAAATAGTTGATAGCAATTAGGAATTAAACGAAATTTGGAAAATAAATTTCAGTAAAATCTTCATGTAAATTTTATAATTCGAAATGTCAAATTTTTTAGGCTAAAATTTACCAAATTTCGTTTAATTCCTAATTCATAACTGTGAGCAATTTTTTTAAAATTCTATATCTCGGCGAAATTGTAACTGCAATGTCCTTTGTTCAATTAATGCTTTAATTTTTTTTTAATTAATTAACAAGATTCCAATACTATGAGAGTTTGTTATTGAAATTTTTTAAAAAGTGGGGACACTGTCTGACTGGCCTTAAAAATAATTATTTATTATTACAGATCATTACCTTCAGGTGTACGAGTTTCAATGTGTTTACTTATGTCTTCCCAATTACCAAAACCAAATTGTTCAATGGCGTCAAGTAATCTCAAGTGTTCCCGCGCCGTCCAATTACCTCTGCTGCCATTGAAAATGCTAATTGTCCCAGAATCCTATTTAAAAAAAAAAATTCATTTATTTATAAATTATCACCAAGTAAATATATAAATATTATTACACTTAATTAAATATCTTAAATAATAAAGTTTTATTTACCATAAATTGATAAGAATGATCATTTTTATGCTGTCCAATTTCAGCGCCAGCTGAAAAACACTAAAATTTAAAATAATTAATATCAATACTTTTATTACATAAAAATAAATTAATGAAAAAAATATTTACCTGTAAACATAAATCAAAATATTGACATTCAACACATTTGACCCGAAGACCAGTGATATCTTCTTGGCAATAAGTACACGTGTACTTGGCATATAGATCTAAGACAATTTAAAATTTAAAATGTCATTTAAATTGATAATTTCTAAGGAATCATTATTAAAAAGTTTTTAGTATAATTGGCTGTGAGTAAATATTTGTCTTTAGATAATAGTAAAATAATCGATATTGATATTCCGATCGATAGCAATTAGAAAACGATAAACAAACGGTAAATCATACATACCCGCCATAATAATTACGTGAAGGCCGCACTGGTGTTTGTTAACCTCGACTGAAGGGTACTTCCCACAATGACGACAGTATGACGTCACAGCATGCTGATAAAAGTATATGTAGCATAAGTATTACACACCCAACAGTGATGTTACAAAATAATATACATTTTTCATAATAATAATAGCTATTGAGCTAAACTGTTACTAATTAGCATAGTTACCTTGAGTTCATTGTTGATGAGGGTTTTTCAATACCAAAAATGACTTTTGGCCAAGGCGTCACAAATGCTACCCTCTCAAGTAGCGTCTCTTTCTAACACCCAAGCGACATAAATGCAAAATGTCTGTTTCAAGTTTTACAGAGCAGGATATATATATATGTGAATTGGTGGATTGCAAGTTAACGCTCATGCGCCAGAAATGGACGACTCTCCACCTTCTGACGATATCTTGGTAGGGTAGGAGCGCCTCAGGTAGTGGAAATTCAAAACTTGGCTACGTCAGCGCCTCTAGACGTGATAAGTTTTGAACGGGTAGGTGTTGTAATATGTCTAAAATCCGTGAGGGTTCGAAATTCATCCGTTGGAGAACGTGGTAGCGTTCTACTAACTAAAGCGAAACCCGCGCGTAAATTCAAAGTTTAATTGTTAGTTTGAATTGAACGTAGGTTAATTAATCTTCTTCACTGTATTATATTGATGATACACAAACTGAGATTTAAAACTGATTTTAATAATAATTAAAATGTAAAATTAAACTTATTCTTTTATTTTACTGTTAGGGTTTTGCGAACGAAAAAGCAAAGTTTCTATTGGGAACTTATCACAAATTTTATTTTACGTTTAAAAATACACGAGAGAAAATTTCGACTTCGTTATCTTCGAAGCTCGAAGGTAATTGAATTCTTTTTTTGTGTCCAACGTTCGAGGTTCGAGGAGAGTGGCGAAGGTGCCTAGCGTGGGAGAGCTAGTCGAGTGGGGGGAATCACGTGGCTCCTTGGTTTGAGTCGGGCCCGCCTTGAGTCCTTTTGGTGCACCTGAACCGAGAGTGCTACAATTTTGGTTTGCAGCTGTTCAAGTTGTCCGCACGCCAACACCTTAGACACTCATCTCGAAGTCTGGGCTCTTAACAATAGGATTTACATAATGACGGTCTAGACATAAGTACTTGAGAAAGACCCAAAAGTTTCCATCTGTTTTGGTTTATCTTAAGCTCTTCTTGTTTTATACTTATTTTAATTTTACAATTCTTGTCTATCTCTTATTTACAAATATTTTACTTAATTCTATTATTTGAAATTTGCTTAAATGACATTATCAAACAAATGACTTTTACTATGAGGGTAAGACGTCCATTAGACAGGTTCCAATTGGAAATTTAACCGATAGGACATCCCAATAACCCAGATCCCTGTTACCTGAATTACTAATTACTAATAATCCCGATGACCCAAATTTCCAATCACGTAAAATCCTGATCACCAGTAATTTCAATTATCAAAACTACCAATAATCCAAAATTTCGATAGTTTAATTTTTCGTTAACCAGAAACATTTGTGACAAGACATTCCTATTGTACAGGTTTCGTAAGTTCAAAGTCGATTTCTTTGTTACATAACAAAGAAATCCACTTTGAGCTTTGTTATATAACAAAGGAATTGACTTTGAGCTTACGAAACCTGTCCAATCAGAATGTCTTGTCATCAATATTTCTGGTTAACGAAAAATTAAACTATCAAAATTTTGGATTATTGGAAATTTGGGTAATTGGTGGAATTGGTGATTGAAATTACTGGTGATCGGAATTTTAGGTGATTGGAAATTTGGGTAATCGGGATTATTAGTAATTGGTAATTCAGGTAATAGGGATCTGAGTTATTGGGATATGTCCTATCGGTTGCTTTTCCATTTGGAACCTGTCCAATAGACGTCTTCCCTACTATGAGTATTTTCTATTTCTATTTTACGTTTCTACTTTCTATACTTCTATTTTCTCTCAGTGACCATAGACTTTTATCTATCTTTTTACTTTAACTTAGTTTTATTGTAGGTATTCGAATTATCGGGTTTTTCCCGCTTCGATTTACAATTTATTTTAGTGTGAGGGCGCTGGGAATAACCCAGCCATCATAAAGGTGGTCGGGAGCACGCGAATACGCGACAGTGTCTTTCACGCATATCCCGTTTACCCATATGTGTCAATTACCCAAATCCCGATAACACATATCCTAATTATTCAAATTCTTATAACACATATATTTGATAATACATATGTTCAATGATTCAGATCCCGATGATACAAATATAATTTAGTATTCACAAGCTACTGCCGTATTCTGAAGCCAACTTAAAGGAAAGTATTATCCAACCAAAGTTTGCCAGAAACTTTCTCGTTAAGTTAGCCGTAAATGTTTCACTGCACCCACTTGTAGAGCAATATCTGGCTATCAGGGGTGCAAAGAACAAACTATCAATCTCGACAACTATGCGTCTCAACCACTACGCGCCAAACTGTCAATGGTTCAAACTTGTTTTGAGTTTCAATAAGATCATATCTATAGCTAATTTGTCCTACATATCAACTGTTCCATCAACTCCTAAATTTTTTAAAGTAATTGACATGAACTTTTTAAACCATACTATAATTCTTACAATTGCTTACGGTTTTTTCACCATAATCGTTCTAAATAAATTTATAATTTAAACATACCGACTCCTTCACAAATGCTTTAAAGTATCTTTATATTAAAATAAAAAAACCATACAGTTTACATCGTTCTATATCAGTTGGCATTATTGTTCTGTCATCGCACGTAGTCATTTGACTTAATAATACTGCATCCAACTCTGAAATTCTCACCATAACTTCTTGTCAATCTATTATTAAAACATATTTACTTCTTTCAAACTATAATTCTCGTATACAAGTCTGATGTCCAACAATTTTTTACTTTTCATACGATTTGTACAAACTAGCTTTTAGGATGAAGTTTGTACAACCTTATGGACCCATTTGAGCTGCCGTAAAATTACCCACCAGATGGTGCAGCCTGTGCTGCATGAAAGGTAGTGTCCGTAGTGTTATTCTCCAAAAAATAATAAAATAAAAAAAACCTCAATTTTTTTAATACATATATATATATATATATTTATAAATTTATTTTTGCAGCAGATATGGCTGCTATAAATCGAGTCGCATTGAAAACAATTTATTTATCACGTAAGAATTTTTTTTAGTCTCATGGCCCAAAGATCCCTACAATAATTTACAAACAGGCAAAAAAAAAATAAGTGTGATATAATCTCTGTGTTCCTTGACGTTCTTACTATAAATTATTATTATTTCTTTACAGCAACTTCTGTCTGTTCTGCTGGACCAGTTCGTGTCCAACATCAGCAATCATGTAAATATTCCGAATCATCCGAATTAAGGATCATCAAAAAACCAACAACTGCATCACTCAAACGTGGTACAGGTGGACGTAGTTCATTCAATGGAATTGTATGTACTGTTTTTGGTAGTACAGGATTTCTTGGACGATATGTCTGCAATCGTCTGGGAAAAACCGGTACCCAGGTAGGCCAACCATTTATTTGATAAATCAGTTGATAAAAAATGATACTGTAGTTAGTCGACGTCCAGTAATTTTTGGATTTTATTAAAAATGACTCTGATAGCCAAGTTGGCCGCAAAAGTTGACACTTCCATAAGTTGAATGCAACTTTCCGAGAAAGCTGGTCGCAACTCATGTACACCAACTTTCTGATCAGAAACTCTGGCTATCATGAGATAAATTATAAAAAAAAATATTTAAAAAAATTGCCCTTATAGTTTTTTAAATTTTCTACATGTGCATATTTTTTTTTGTTATTAATTTGTTGAAAAAAAAAATCAGAATATTGTTAATTGTCTGCTAACTTTAGGATCATGATAAAAAATATAATTTATGTGTTTATTTCAATATTATAGATAATACTGCCATACCGCGGTGATTCTTATGATGTACTGCCATTAAAATTAAGTGGTGATCTTGGTCAAGTATTATTCCACCCGTTCCAATTACGTGACGAAGATTCAATAAGAAAGTGTATGAAATACTCACACGTTGTCGTTAATTTAATTGGACGAGACTGGGAAACTAAAAATTTTAAGTTCGATGACGTTCATGTTGAAGGAGCACGGAGACTTGCTAGAATAGCTCGGGAATCTGGTGTCGAGCGATTCGTTCACGTTTCCAGTCTAAACTGTTGTGAAAAACCCACGGTATTTTTACAACTACAATTTTATTTTTTATTTCAAATAAAAGAACTCATATTTATATAGAATATTTTTTTTAAATATCAGTCTCACTTTTCAGTACCATTAATATATTAATAATTATGTTAATTAAATTGTGTAATTAAAGCCAATATTGATGGAAGGAGGTTCGAATTTCTTAAAGTCAAAGTGGTTCGGTGAGCAAGCAGTGAAAGAAGAATTTCCAACAGCTACAATTGTGAGACCTGCAACAGTCTATGGACAGGAAGATAGATTTTTCTCTGCTCTCGCCAGTACATGGAGAAAACACTTCAGGTATTTCAGCTTTTCAATAAATAAAAAGTATTTATTATTGTCAAAGTGTAAAATTATTATTTTAGAGGAGTACCAGTTGTTGGAAAAGGTGAATCGATAATAAAACAGCCACTCTGGGCAGGTGATTTTGGCGCTGGAATTGCAGCCATAGTAAAAGATCCATCAACTGCTGGAAAAACTTACCAGTTTGCTGGGTAAAAAAACATGTTTGTAAAATAATAAATCACAAATACCGGTCTATATCTTAAACTCTTCCAGTCTAGAAGTTTTTAAAAATACAATTTTTGATTTTCTATGAAAACTTGAGATAGACTGTAGTCATTAATTAGTATATTTCAATATTCAATTTGATGACGATCATGTCGCGTCACTAATTCAAAAAGGATACATTTTTATACGTCCTTTTTACTTTAGTCACTAAGTTTAAAACCAAAAGGACATACAATTTTTTTTTTTAATTCCCAATCTTATTGTAAACTTTTTTCAAAGCTGAAATTTTTTTTTTTAATTTTTCCTCTATAAATTAAATCTACGAATAATTGGCAATAAAAAAATTGATACTAGAGAGTTTTCTAAATCCAAAAAGACGTATAAAAATATATCTTTTTGGAATTAATAACGCGATGCAGTACTTAAGTTACATAAGTAACTTATTTGTAATCGCTGCCATTCGGCGCATGCTTTGGCATTAAAAATCTAGAATAAAAAATTATTTTCAGACCAGAGCGTTTTAAACTCGGGGATATCGTTGACTGGATGCAAGGATACATACGATTTGATCCAGTCGAATACGGATACCGGAGGCTTGATTTAAATAAGTCTCCGCTATTTAAACTGAAAGTATCTCTCGCTGAAATCAGTGTCAATCACCCTCTGGGGTTCTTGCACTGGGAAGGATTAGAGAGGGTATTTATTACTAATTAACTAATTAATTTATTTATCAGTGATAAGCAGTTTTTAATATCGAGTTTACACTAAACAGGAAAGTACTACAGATGTTCTCGAAGCTAATTTACCAACACTAGCAGATCTTGGAGTCCAACCAATGCGACTGGCATCACGTATACACTGGGAAATGAAGTTATACTTTGTAGAAGAATATTACATGCAGTCTGTAGGTGAATTTTCAAAGCCAGTTGCTCCAAAGCCCGTGGAGACGGTCATCTAAAAATATTTATATAGAAATAAAATAATAATTATTTAAAAAACAAAAAATAAATAAAATAAAAATGACAGCATTGGTTACAAATAATTTAAAACCTCAATGTATAGTAGATTTGTATCTAGTTGTAAAAATAAAGTTACATAAAATCTTAGCTTGTAGATATTCCTTTTTTAAAATAAATATGTCTAAGGTAATTCATCAGTAAGTGGCACGTGGCCCAATAGGGACGATAGCCAAGAAGGAGAAAAAAAAAAGCATCCCTATGTCTAAGGAAGCCGATAAAGTCGTGGCCGCTTAACCTTATTTGTGTTAAAAATAAATAACTTGAAGATTTCAAATAAATTATTAGCAGGTAATTACTTATAAAGTAATGAATTTATTATTATTTTAAATAATAATGTCTCATTAATTTAATTTACTCTTTAATTAATTAATTTTGTAAATATTTTTGCAAAAATCAATAAACCAACAGCCGCGTGCATGCGCAGTATTTTAAAGTCATCAACGTGCATTGCTGAGCACTGAGTTTTTGTTTCAGTACCCAGTCAAGTCAAGTGAGCTAATTGTTTATTACAGCGTGTTGATATATATAAGTTATATATACTTATTACAAATAAACAATCGCTGGGTTATTATTTAATTTAAATAATAATATTTATAAATGGCTTACAAAAACAGATCAAGAGTACAATTGGGATACGAGGATGAATATATCAGTGAAAAACATCGATCGGTTATTAATTTTGCCACTAATAAGATTGGTGGTAAACCGGTAAGTTAATTTAATAAATAAATTATTTATATAACTCGATGATAATAACAATAAATTATTATTTAAATTAAACAGGACCCGCATAAAACGGAGGGAAGTTTACCAGCGCCAGTATGTAAATTATGTGGATTAAATCAATTATTAGTAGTACAAATTTATGCACCATTAGATAATTCAAAGTATCATAGGACATTGTATATATTTACGTGTATAAATCCTAATTGCTGGAATCAAAACGAGAGCTGGACTTGTTTGAGAGTCGAGTCTTTGGAGGAAAAGAGTATAAATGAGACGGCGATACAGTCGTCAGTAACTCCGCCGACGACTAGCTGGTTGTCGCAAGCTGATGACTGGGGAGATGATGGCAATGTGTGTGAAAAAAACGGTAACAACATGCTGATGAATGACACCACTGACAATTTACATCTTTTTATGAGCACGTCTATTGACGATACACTAAGTGATGACTTATCGAACCTGAGAGTTGATGATCCGAATGCCAACAGTCCGGCTAGTGTTGAGTCACCGGTTGGTGGAGCTGTTGGGAGACTGGATTCCCCGCAAGCTTCTGCTGAAATAGAGGGTGAAGAGGGCGAAGCTGTGTCTATTGACACTCCGACTCAGCCGCAGTGCAATCTGATGGAGCTCTTCCACGGGGTCACTCCTCACCCGCTGCAGCACTCAGATATCGAGGCCCCCATTGATCTCTCCTTCGTTGAAATGTTCATTGGAGTCGACGAAGAAGACTTGTCACCGGAAATAAATCAGCATGTCAGAGATCTTGTTCTTCAGTACCAGAGCTGCAACCCGACTGATTTGTTCAATGACATGGAGTCAGATCCTCAGGCAAATGATAATAGAGGAATGGAAGAAAAATATGAAAAGAGTATACCTAAACATGGTGACGAAATGTTTCATAATTTTGACAGCCGCATTAAAAGAAATCCTGGACAATTATTACGGTTTGTTTTATAATTTAATATAAATTATATCTATGGCCAAGTACCCGGTTACCAGCTCCCTATTATTTGAAGTAAAAAAAATAATGAAAACTTTTTAATTTTATAGGAAATGTATAGAATATTATTAATTAAAGTATTTATTTTATAGATATTGTCGCGACAATTCAGCAGCATTGTTACTGTATCCGCTAGGATCAAAAATAGAGCCATGCAAATACTGCGGAGCTGAAAGAATTTTCGAATTACAAATTCTGTCAACAATAATACCTAAATTAAAACTGGTACCATGCAGAGAACGCGACTTCGAGATAGACTTTGGTACAGTATTAATTTTTACGTGTTCAGCCAGCTGCTGGTCTGCCAACGATACGTACAAAGAGGAATATGTGATCGTTCAAGCTGAACGTTTATAGTGATTAAGCCAAAAGAGATAAAAAAAAAAAATAAAACATAATATTAATAATTAGTCAATATTCCGATTCGTCGATAATTCCATAATGATAAATAATTAGCATTTATTTTTTTTTAACTATCGCAGACTTCCGTCCGCTCAATTAGATATACAGCTCTCATCTTTATTTATTTTTATCAAATCAATATCCACTAGATTTATTAATTAAATAGATTATTTAATAGACGTATTAAAAATAGGGTAGAAGTTGCATTTGTGGCCACTGATACATTTTTGGACATTTAATACTTTATTTTAATGACCCTCGTGTTTGTAGACAATCAAAAATTTTTTGATTTTTTTCAATAAATTAATTAAAAAAAAAAAAAATAACAAACTAAAAAATATGCACATATAGAAAATTTAAAAAGCTACAGGTGCAATTTTTTGGAATATTTTTGTTTTTATAATTAATCATTTCTAAAAAAATCAAAAAATTATTAAACGTCAGCTAACTCCAGTATAATTTTTTTTAATTAATAAAAAAGTATAAAATAAAATTTCTATCTTAATAGTGAGATGAAAGTACTTTTGAAAAAATTTTTAAAATTGTCATTGCGTCTTACAAGTTATTTAATTTTAATTTTTCAAGTGTCCAAAACTGGCCCAAAGTTGCACCTCTACCCTATACTGCGTACATAATATACCGAAAGTTCAAATTTATGCTAAAGTTTATTTGATAAATCGTAACTGCTGCTACTATTAGCTTGTCGATTGATTTATCAACAGTACTTGAAGATTTTAAATGTAAATAGCTGAATAAAGTCATCCATATTTGTATTCTAAAAATACATTTTAGAAAAGAGACGCTTTTTTGAGAATTCTATACAAAAAATCAATA
This sequence comes from Microplitis deprimator, assembly GCA_964016945.1. Lineage (NCBI taxonomy): Eukaryota > Metazoa > Arthropoda > Insecta > Hymenoptera > Braconidae > Microplitis > Microplitis deprimator. Next base: position 3,340,437 of record OZ024711.1, on the reverse strand, counting down.
TATCAATTTACAATAAATGTGAAATAAATATGCTAACTAGTTATTCGTATTTAAAAATATAAATAAATTTATCTTGGGCGGATATCAGATTCTTAATGTCTTCTTACAGTCGGCCCTAGTGATACTTAATTGTTGTTGGTCGACTACTGAGACAAAAAACTAATCAATTAATTAAATAATTAAATAAAAATATTAATTAAATGATTACATTTATGTTCATTATTTATTCCTCATTAATTATTTACATTTATTAGTTACAGCCTACAGATAACGAATGTACGAGGATTAAAATGCGCGTTATAAATTTAATCGTATAAATAATATTTAATAATTAATAATTAATTATATTAAAAGGCTCTTGCTAACGGATGCTCGATAAAGTATTTGTCTTTTTCGAATGCAGAGTCGGCTATTTCTTTGAGCAAGTAGTCGCCGTTGATCCAGTCGCCGTAGTCCAGGTCGGCGATCAGCTGCTTGGCTTTCTGGTAGAGCGCGTACCCGAAGATCTGAGCCATTTTTATTTCTTTTTCGCTGTCTCTCATCCCCAGACAGTAAGACCTGGATGAGCGGGCGAGAATAGCAGCGATAACGTACAAATATGTACCTACTTCAGCAATTCTACGAAGTTCCATCTGTCTGTCCATCACCTGCTGCCCATTGCGGATGATAACTGTCTTGATCATTTTTTCGAAATCGATAATCGATTCCTCAAGTATTGTAGCAGTTGGTTCCAATGAAGGATGCAAGTTGTCGGGTATGAATAAACTTTTCCTCCTCTTTAACTTTACCATCATCGTAAGAATTTCCTTCGGGAACATGAGCGGGTTTCTCTGGATTTTCACCTGGTCACCAACTTTATTTCCCGTGTGCTGCAGACCCTGGAGAGCGATTACTGCTTTAGTGTTGAGCAAAGAACCGTCGAAGCTAGTGAGACACATCGCGTCTCTTATCAGTCTTTCGATACCATTTCCTTTTATAAAAGAAGCAGCTCCAAGTACTGGGATTCCCAACAGAATACTCTTGATACAGGTCTCAGTGCAGAAAGTTTCAGTGATACATTTCTCTAGATTGCAGTCCTGGTTTGCGTAGTTGTCGATTATTCCCGTAGTCAAATAAACTACGCTCTCCATCGCGAATATACTGCAGCATATTTTTGCAATTATTTCTTGGACTGAGTCGCTTTTGAACAGGGCGGCGTTAAAGTCTCTGTCGGATTTCAAATTTTTAATAAGCAGCTGCAAGAAATTTTTAGTCAAACCAATCGCCTGGCTGCCGATGAATTCTTTTCCTTCGCTGTAGACACTCGTGAAGAACTCGTTTGCTGAACCAATATCCCCGATAATGTTGTTGATAGGCACCAGAGTATTTTTAAATGTCACCTGGCTCATGGTAACTCCCCGGAGACCCATAGATTGCACCGGCTCGTGTACGGTGATACCACCGAAATCTTTTTCTACCAAGAAGGCAGTCACCATGTCCTCTTTGTCGAAACGTCTTCCGAGCTCAACGCACTCAGCAAAGACGACAAACAGATTTGAATCATCAGCATTGGCCACGAAGGTTTTTGATCCATTTAAAATCCAGTGCCTGTCATCCAACGAACGCTCAGCAGTGCACTCAATAGCAGCGGCATTTGATCCTTGGGTGTTCTCTGATATACAAACCGTAGGATTTATTTCACCACTGGCTACTCTCGTTAGGTAATTTTCTTTTTGTGTATCTGACGCATACTCTGTGATCACTTTCACCGCCTGGCTTTGTTTTGCCAGATAAGCACCCAGTGGAGGCACGAAAGCCAGTGTCTCTATCAGCTTAGACAACTCACTGTGATTCAAACCGAGACCTTTGTACTCATCTGGCACAGCAGCTCGGAGAACATCTAGGTCCTTAAGCTCTTCGATTACGTCACGCGGAATCTTACCAGTCTGATCAATAGCTTCCTGGTTGATGTTGGTCGACATGTACTCCTCGACAGGCTTCAACCACTCGAAGAATTCTTTGTGCCTCTCGTGTGTCTGCGGCTCTGGAAATGCTGCAAACTCAGTGTCATATTTACCGACAAAAAGACCTTTTGCAAACGGCGGGCGGCGTTTCAGCTGAGGCTTGTGTTCTGATAACCTCATTTCCAATGGTGTGAGTACTTCTGTCTGTACTTCGGTCGTTGAATAATTATTACCACTTGTTTTTATATACATATGTCGGGGCAATTTTTGCCTCACTATTAATTTACGTGTCAACATTTTTACTCAATTGTTTTTAGTTTTATTATTTAAACACTTTTATTCACTTGGACATGCCGAAGAAGAATGATAACGTAAATAAAAATGTACTCACTCGACTGGCTAATTACCAACTCACTTTTGATTCATAAATTTAATTTAAATAAATATTATAAATTGATTAAATAAAAAATTTCCCGCGAAATTTAAATAATGGATATTTTTTTTTTTTAATTGGAAATTATTTAAATAAATAATTGGAGTAAAGAAAATATGAATAATTCAAAAAATGGCGGCTTGGAAGCTGGTGGACACACGAACGATAACGTAAATATACAAGTACTTACTCAGCTGGCTAATTACCCACTCACTTTTAGTTAATAAATTTAATTAAAGTAAATCTAATCAATGATTTAAAAAAAAATAAAAAACCGCCAAATTTAAATAATGGAAAAAATTATTTAAAAGTGTAAATTATTTAAATAAATAAAAAAAACATTTGAATAGTTTAAAAAACGGCGGGCTTGAAGCAGGTGGCTACACTGGAGACTTTTTTACTGGTAAAAAAATAATTTACCTGAGGTTGGTAAACTTATCAAGTAAATCACCAGTCTGAAGACGCGCTGCAACGCGCCCGTTGCGTATGTATTCTCGTTAACGACAATTATGTGAATATATTGCAATTATTATCATATTATTGTTTAAAAAATGTTATATTATTGTGAAACTTGATTGCCCGATTAATAATACACCATTTGTTGTTGTTTTTACGATGATAATACGTTTATATTGGTAAGTATTATTTGTAACCGCCAAAACTTTGGTTCTCGACGCCATCTTACAAGTTTTTGTTGACAAATTTTCGTCCAAACCAACCAACACCATATTGATATTTTTAAATATTCAATTGTTTTTTTATTAATTATGATTTCACCACTAAAATGGGCTACAATTTATTTGAATAGTATTTTCATTTCAAGTCCTGGTGTGTTTTTTTATTTTTCATTTAAAACTGGGATAATTTGTCAACATAAACATTGAGGCTAACCCCGATAGTACTTGAAATTGTACGTTAAGTGATGGTAGTTATTGATATTAATTATTTTTATTTATTTTTAATTACTATATATTTATTTTTGCAGGAAGTAGTTTGAATTAGATAAGCAATCATGTTTTATGCACATTTTGTACTGGCCAAAAAGGGCCCGTTGGCCAGAATCTGGTTGGCGGCTCACTGGGATAAAAAATTAACTAAAGCACATGTTTTTGAAACAAATATTGAAAAATCTGTCGATGGTATTTTGCAGCCAAAGGTATTATTTATTTTAATAAAAATTTAATTTTCAAATACTGATTATTATTTTTTAATAATTGGTACCAGTTACGATTACATTAATTATTAACCGATGTAAATTTAGGTTAAAATGGCTCTAAGAACCTCGGGACATCTTCTGCTGGGAGTTGTCCGGATTTACTCTCGAAAAGCAAAATATTTGCTGGCGGATTGCAATGAGGCGTTTGTAAAAATAAAAATGGCCTTTAGACCGGGCATGGTCGACTTACCTGAGGAACACAGGGAGGCTGCTGTTACGGCGATTACATTACCGGAAGTGTTCCATGACTTTGATACGGCGATGCCTGAGCTGAAAGACGTCGACATTGAGGCTCAGTTCAGTTTGAACCAGTCTCGAGTCGAGGAGATCACGATGCGGGAGGACTATGGGAATCTCTCTCTGGTGACGCATGACCAGGGTTTCGGGGACATGAGTTTCGACGCCGAGCCGCCGGAGTTGTTGAGACACGGCACGACGATGGAGACGCAGCTCGACCAGAGCCACATGTTGTTTAGTGACGGGCCTAGTATTGAGGCAGCGCTGGAGCCCAAAGAAAAAGAACCTGTGGCGGGTACATCTACGTCACAGCCGATGGACATTGACACTCCTATCCGCGACGACGGGTTTGGTGGTCATCTAGGTCAGGATATTATATCAGGAGGACTGTTTGAAGGCGGTCTTTTTGATGAAGCACCAATGGGTGAGGTTCCAGTACCTGAGGTCAGCAATATAACTGATCCGCAAGAGTCGACGGCTGCTGTACCAGGAGCCCCATCGGTTCACGAGGACTCGGATGATGACATGGGTGATCATTTCGGCGGCGCGCCTTCACCAATGGGTGGTATGAGCAGCGACGGATCACGTCCAACTACTCCTGCTGTGCAGGTTGATGGAATCGCGGGCCGGGCAAGTGTTGCTAGTCGACGTTTTTCACCTGTACCCCCTTCAATTCCTGAGGAAAGTGCCATTGACACTGCTGAGCAGGCTCCAAGACATCATGAGCAAACGACGTTACTCCATGACGAAGAAGAGAGTTTTGCTTTAGCGCCAGTCGATGCATCGGCATTGAAAGGTTTCACCAAAGCCAAACGCAAGCGTAAACTTATTGTTGATGAAGTTAAAAATATATCTGGTGAAGAAATGAAAGCACAATTATCAGATACAAGTGATATTGTGACGACATTAGATCTCGCGCCGCCTACAAAAAGACTTATGCATTGGAAAGAAACTGGAGGCGTTGAAAAATTATTTGCTCTTCCTGCTAGACCAATTCCCGCCCGTGTCCTCTTTAAAAATTACCAACGACACTTGACGAGTAAGTCGTACGATCACGAGGACTTTGGTCGGTTGGCCGGTGAAGATGACACTATTTCGTTGGAACAAATGCGTGACGCGGACGTCGAACCAGCTGCCTTTGAACAAAGTTCTATCAGCAAACGGCTGAGCCGAAAACGTAAAGCTCCCGCGGACGAAGAACCTCTAGTGCAACCGATCAGAACGCCGGGACCACCCACCCAAATCTCAGTAGAAGAACAGCCGATGGAAAGTATCGACACGACAAGACTGTCGGTTGCCCCACCGATTGTACCAGCTCCCGCGGAATCTCCAGTCCAGTCTGAAGTATCTCTTCCCGCGGAGCCTTCTATTCCTCACATAGAACCGCCTCCTATCGAGACTCCCGAAATGCCGCAAATTCCTCCTGCGGAAGTGAGTTCGCTGCTCGGCGAACCTCTTCAAGAACCTCTTCCGCCCGCCGACTCGATGATGGAGAACATGGGCTACGACCAAGCGCAGCCTCAGGTTCCCTACATGGGCTTCGATGAAAATCAACCGCCCGTGCACACGCCCGGTGGTATTTCTGAAAGAGGTCACGCTTCGCCCTGGAACCATGAAGATTACGAGTTCCCCCATTCTGTTGGACCGGTAAGTGACTTCTATCAACTCTTAGTCCTTCTGAAAGTCATTTTTATTGACATTATTATTTTATTTATTTATTTTTGCAGCAAGAGGAACAACAAGTTGATGAAACATATGAGCAATTTGAAGAACGTGTCCTCAATAAAAGAGCAGCTCACATGTACCAAGTTATTAAAAGTAAATTAGATGGTAAAGATAGACTAAGCTTAGGCGAAATGACGTATAAGAATTCACGCAAACAGGTAAGTTTTTATTATTTATTTAAATTTTTAATTATTTACAATAAATCTGTCCAGGTATTTAATATTTTTAATTTTCTAATTTCACAGGCTGCACAAAAGTTTTATACTTTACTAGTTTTGAAGAAATTCCAAGTATTAGAACTGAACCAGGAATATTCTTATGCCGAAATCTTGGTTACCAAAGGCCCGAAATGGGAAAACCCATCGTTATAAAAGTAACCGGGACATTACAGTCTACTTAAAAATAAAATGCAGCACCAATTTCGTAAAAAAAAAAGAAGTTGGATGCAGTGACGTTGCCTTATCGTCAGGCAATCAATGCTTGGTTTTTTCTACTAAAAATCTCACTCAAGATTTCTTTCAATACGTTGACTAAAAAAGAATATGACACATCATCAGTTAAATTAAATTTATTTTTCACAATAATCACATCGAGCACACCATATAAATATAAATATATTTATTTCATTTAATCTTTTATTTTAATCTATTGAGTTCTATTAACAAATAGTGTAATTAGTATTTAAGAAAGAGTATATTTGAATAAATCGATGCTTTAAGTCTATTTAAATAATCAGATATAATTTAGACTTATTGACGATTTAATTAATAAGTTTATTAAGTGATTATAAATATGGGTATATACATTTTACGGTAGTTGATCATTACTTCTTTAAATATTAATTGATGAAAGATTTAAATAAAGATTTGTATTTTTCATTAATTATTTATTAAGTTATAAAGATTAAATTACTAATTAAAAAAAAAAATTAACAATTTCTATTTTATATTTTAATAAAAAAAAAATTTATCGGTGGTAACTTTTTGTTGAAGATGCCCCAGACAAAATTTAAAAAAACAAAAAAAAAAAATGATGACGATGATAATTTAATTAAAATTGGGTGTTATTCAACAAAAGACTATGTTATGATTGTGATGTAAAATATAATGGCCTTCCTGTGTAAAAAAAAAATTGCCGCCAAAAATTTTCAAATTTTAGACACGGCACCATAAGTTTAGTTTTAAAAATTTAAGACGAAAGATTAAAGTCGATTTAGTATTTTGTAGTAAAATTTTTTAACGTTACAAAAATTTTTGTCCAAAAGTATTAATTCGATTTTGATTTTCAGTTTAAAATTTTTAAAATCTACAGCCCAGTGGAAATTTATTAATTTTATGTTGAATTCGGTAATAAAAATTATTTTTAAATTAAATTCATCATAAAAATTATAAATGTCCTTTGGCAACTCGGGTAGAGTCAAAAAAATTTAATATTTTTGAATTGTCTAAAATTTAAAAATTTCCCGCTGCTGAAAATTTAAAAATATATATTTTTTTTACACGGGTTCAGCATTTCATCATCTACTGTAAAAAAAAAAGCAAATGTTATTGTGTTGTTTTCTGTATGTTTTAAGAAAGCAGTGTGATATCGTTGTATAGATGATAAAATGTAATGTACGCTGTAAAATCTCATCATTATTAATTATTCTAAGCATCAATAACATTAATGGTAAAATAATTAAAATGAAAACTAACAACCATTTAATTAAAATTGGAAAAAAAAATTATGTTTATTTAAATTCGAAATTAAAATGTCAATTGTTCATATATTATGAGATTAATTATTATATTTTATTATGTTATTAATCTTTTCATTACCGTCATTAACAAATAATTGAAGTAAATGTTGTAATTGGATTAAGTGATTTATAAATGATGATAAAAAAAAAAAAAAGATAAATGATTAATGAATGATATGTAAACTATTGAATAGAAAACAGTTATCCTGTAGTATATACAGTTTAAAGAATATATGTAATATATTATGGATAAAGATCAAAAGAAATTGAAAATAATTGTTTCTTTTCTTTTTAAATTAAGGGCATTCTCAGACAGTGCTCCCCACTTTTTAAAAATTTTCTGTGACTCAACTGATAAGCGTACCAAAATTTTATTAATTAATTGAAAAAAAGACAATTCCTTTTATAGATATAGATTAAAAAAAAAATCACAATTGATATCAATTGGGAGTTGAACGAAATTTGGAAAATCTTCATGTCAATTTTATAATTAGAATTTTCAAAATTTTTAGAATAAAATTCATTCGAAAAAAATTTTGTTTAACTCCTAATTGATGACAACTGTACGAAATTTTTTTTAATTCTATATCTCAGCGACATTTCAACCGCTGTCTTTTTTTTTTCAATTAATGCTTTAATTTATATTTACCCATGTAAAAAAAATTGATTCCAAAAAAGTTCGACATGTGGAACGTCTAATTGAGACAGATTAGAATTTCGATTGGAAATTTTGTAATTTTGATAGTAAAAAAAAAAAAAAAGTTGATCTTGGACTTTATATGAGCGAATTGAGTAAAAAAAGAATGTTTTTATAACGTATTTTACCATCGTTTAAAAAAAAGTTCCAAATTAGAGGTTTTTGAACTTCCTTCAAAATTTGCTCGGATTAAGTCTTGGATCAACTTTTTTTTTTTTTTTTACAATCAAAATTACAAAAGTTCAAAAAAAATTCCACTTGAAATTCTAATCCGTCTCAAGTTAAGAAGTTTCACATGTCGAACTTTTTTGGAATCTTTTTGAAGTCAACTTTTTTTTACGCGGGTAACTAATTGATAAAATATTGATACGCTTATGACAGTTGAGTAATTGAAAATTTTTAAAAAGTGGGGGGTACTGTCTGAGAATGGCCGTAAATTGTGGAAATTTATGAAAATAAAAAATCAAAAAGAAATTACGTTTAGTGGAAAAGCTTTATTAGTGAATTATTTTCCTATAAATACATTTATTAAACAATTTTTTTTATATTTTAATTGTATTGTAAAAAGTGAAAGTATAAATTGATAACCTTAATTACTTTGATTATAAAAATAAGTAAGTGATTAAAAGCAAAATTAATACGGATAAAATTTCCCTACTGATGAGAAGAAATTTTATTGAGTTAAAAAAAAAAAATAAAATGGAACGATTGCAACAAAATGATTTAAGTTTTTTTAAATGATTTTGATAATTTTATGAAAATTCGTATAAAATAAAGTACGGGATACTTTAATTACAAATTATTGCGAAAGAGTTTACTTAAATTTTAAATGCTGAACAATGAATTTGAATTCGGATGAAAATAATAAAATTAAGTGTTCAATCTTCTAATTCTCCAGCAGCCATAGCGTCACCATAAGATTTTCCTTGCTTTTGTTCAGGGTCCAGTTTTATCATATCATCAATCCGGAGAATAGTAATCGCAGCTTCGGTGGCGAATTTCAAAGCTTTTATTTTTGAAATAGCGGGTTCAAGTACTCCAGCTTTCTTGTTGTCTTTAACTGTTCCTTCAATTAAATCAAGTCCCACCCTACAAAAAAAATAATTTGTTATAATGATTAAATTACAACATAAATCAAATATTTATACTTTACCATTTGAGATTAGCATGATCTACAGTAGTCTGGCTGGAATTGTGGTAAGCGCGTAATTTAGCAACAAGATCTGTTGAATCTTGGGCAGCATTAACGGCAAGTGTTTTTGGAATTACCAACAATGAACGTGCAAATTCAGCAATGGCGAGTTGTTCCCTTGAACTCTGTAAATTTCATTTAATTAGACATCTTTTGTAACTCATTATCTTATTAATTTTTTTAAATAAAATAATTCTACCAAAGATGTTGCAAAGTTTTCAAGATAAATAGAAAGAGCAGCTTCAACACATCCGCCACCAGCAACAACACTCTTGCTCTCAAGAACACGCTTGACAACACAGAGAGCGTCATGAATTGACCGCTCCATTTCATCGCAGTAGAAGTCATTTGGTCCACGAAGAATTATGGATGCTGCAGTCCTGGCTTTTGGTCTACAAAAAAATAAACCAATTAATTAATTTAAGTTATTAAACTACTGGCTTTGAAATAATTATAAAAATCTAAAGTTACCCTTTAATAAGAAGAAGTTCATCGTCACAAATGACATCCTGGACAACTTCAGCAGCTTCACCAAGGAAACTAGGCTCGAAAGTCTCATCACCCTCCATGTTAGTCAACGAAGTGAGGAACTGAGCGCCAGTAGCTTTAGCAACCCGTTTCAAATCAGATTTCTTGCACCTTCTGACGGCCATAGCGCCGGCCTCGACAAAGTACTTGAGACACAAATCATCGATACCACCAGACAGCAAAATAACATTAGCTCCCGCGTTAAGAATCTTCTGAATACGTTCCTTAGTGATGTCCATCTCGCGCTGGCGTACGGACTCGAGTTTCTCTGGGTCGGTGATCAAAACCTCAACGCCCAACTTCATCTTTGCCTTCTGAAGAGAAAAGTCCAGACAAGCGATTTTCGCATTCACTATTTTCTTCGGCATGGCCTGGGACGCTACTATGCAATTGAGGGCGTATCCTTGTACGAGAATTGACTCCCGTGCACTTTTACCGTGAGCTTTCAGTACATTCACTGCTTTTATCGGGTACATGTGTCCTCCTTTTCCGTCGTTTATTTTAATAGCATTCGCAGCATCCACTACCATGTTGCCGAAGAAGTTGGCATCCGCTCCAATTATCTTACTGGACATTGATGTCTTGGCGACATTTATCAAACAATCTCTTCCTAGCTCATCAACACTCACGGTCAAGTGTTCCTGAATATATTTACATGCTTCTCTGTAATTATAATTATGATAATAATAATTAATAATCACGATATTTGTATTAAAAGTGATAGTAATAAAATAATACTCACTTGCATGCTAATCTGTACCCACTGATGACACTTGTGGGATGAATTTTTTGCTTGACTAATTCATCAGCATTCTTCAGTAACTCAGCAGCAACAATTACCTGAATAAATAAATAAAAAAGTTAAGGTAAGTAATTATAAATTAAGGGTATTCTTAGTTAAGTTTTATTAATTAATTTAAAAAAGGACAACGTAGTTGCAGTTTTGCTGAGATATCAATTAAAAAAAAAATTGATTACAGTTGATATCGATTGAGAGTTAAAAAAAATTTTTTGAGTGAATTTTAGTCCAAAAAATTTAAAATTTTGAATTATAAAGATGATATGAAGATTTTACTGAAATTTATTTTCCAAATTTTGTTCAACTTCTAATTGATATCAACTCTAAATAATTTAAAAAAAAATCCTTTTTTCAATTAAGGCTTAAAATTTTTTTTTAAATTAAAGGATAGAATTTTATAATACTGAAGTTAACCGACGTCTAATAATTTTTGGATTTTTTTTTTAAACGATAAATTATTTTTAAAAAAATATTTAAAAAATTGCACTTATAGTGTTTTAAATTTTTTACATGTGTATATATTTTTTTAAAATAATTTATCATTTTAAAAAAAATCCTAAAATTATTAGACGTCGGTTAACTTCAGGATCATAAAATTAAGATGCGCTTTGGAGTCGAATATTTAAAATTTAAAAAAGTAAGGCCACTGTCTGCAAATGGCCTCAATAATAATTAATAACTTACAACTGAAGTTGTACCATCACCGACTTCAGTATCCTGTAATTGAGCCAATTCAACAAGGATACGTGATGCTGGATGTTCAACCTCCAGAAGACGAAGAATCGTCGCTCCATCATTAGTCACAGTGACGTCCTGATTAAAATAAAATTCATTTAAAATTTCAAAACTATAATACTTAAAAAAAAAATGAATAATTTAAAAATTAACGTACTCCAATATCATCAACGAGCATTTTGTCAAGACCCACAGGCCCGAGGGAGCTCTTCACCATGTTGGCGATCGCACAGACGGCCATGACTGCAACAAAAAAATTTATAAGATCGAAAATGTCTTTGCGAAAATATTTAGGAAGTAAATTAGGGGATTTAAAAAAATTATAAAATAAATTAGTTACAAAAACGTGCCGGGTAATGCGTTATAGGTTAGATATAATAATAAAATAAAATACCATTTTGAGTACGAACTGGAGCACCAGACTGTCTTTGTCCAGCAACGGCCAATGCACTTGCTAGTGTAGACATTTTTTAATTTATATTTTTAATTATTTTTTTAAATAATTTAATATTAATTGTCTTCTTCTATATAAGGTATCAAATAGCGTGTGACGAGTTGCTTCAACTTTTGCTGCCTGACACACCACCAACACACTAAACTTTAAGACTCGATCGCTCATTGGCTACCAGTTTATAGCTCCGTTCCTATTGGCCGGTTTTTTTAGTTACTCATACAATTATAAATGTTCATATGCACATACATCTTGTATTGGGTGCAGCGGATAAATTAGAAAGATCTTGAGTAGTCAGCTGGTCAAAATATTGGTACCGCGCTAGTATTTAAAACATCAAAGGCAAAAGAAATGATACTAAACTAAGCCGACGTCTTAGAATTTGTAGATTTTTTTCAAAATGACAAATTATAAAAAAAAATAATTGAGTTGCTTGCACTTATAGTTGTTTTAATTTTCTGTATGTGCATTTTTTTTTTAATTAATTAGTTAAAAAAAAATAGGAAATTGTTAATTCTCTGGTAACTTCAGGATCATAAATAGAATTTATGTATGAGAGTTGTCTATAGAATTTCTTAGACGGCGATCCTAATCAAAATTTAGGTATCCGATAGATGCTTGAAGGCCTCGGGGGTATCAGGCAATAAGTCTTCTGGAAAAACGCTAGTACATAAAAGTAAAGGAAAAAAATTTATACTTTAAATACCGAGCCCTTGGTCTAAATTTTTATGGGATTTCTCTAAGATTCAGAGAAGTCTTCTGGAATAACGCTATGGATTTTATTAGACGACATCTTCTGGAAGAATGCTAGCACACAGAAGTGAAGGAAAAGTTTTTTTTTTCCACAACACCGAGTCCTGAATTTGGATTTTCTATGGAATTTTTAAGATGACGTCTTATGGAAAAATGCTAGCACACAGAAGTGAAGGAAAAATTTTTTTTTCACAACACCGAGTCCTGAATTTGGATTTTCTATAGAATTTCTCAGACGACGTCTTATGGAAAAATGCTAGCACATAGAAATTGTCGGACAAATAAAGTTCACACACAAACGCACACAGCCGGATATTAATTTCTATATAATCTAACCGAAATAAAAATAAAGCGAGGTATCAGATCATTTAGACACAAATGGAATATTCTATCAGTTTATTCATTATTATTAATTAATAAATATGTACAGTAGTTTTTATATCAAAGATAAAATACCCTGAATATCAATCTAATTATTTTAAAATGACTTAAATAATAAATTCATTATTTGTCTGCTATTGTTGTATGGATATCGTTTCTCGGTACATACATCTTGCCTTCCTTTGGTACTATCACCTGGAATACTCTGTAGTATTCTATAATATTTGCTACAACAATTACCAAAGATGTAATTAATCATCGATAACTAATTATTTTATTAATGAAGAAGTTGATGATCCTGAAGTTAGTAGACAACTAAGAATTTTCGTTTTTTTTTAACAAATCAATTAAAAAAAAAAAAAATATGCACATATAGAAAATTAAAAAAGCTTTAGGTGCAATTTTTTAAATCATTTATCGCTTATAAAAAAATCTAATTATTAGACATCCGCTAACTTCAGTATCATGACAAGTCGATTAATTCTTACCAACATCAGCAGGATCTAAATTATATTTCAATGCAATTTCTTGAACAGAATTTTTTTTCGGATCTAATTCATAGTCAGCCATAAATTTCATTACTGTTCTCAATTGACATCTGCCTGCTGGCACAGTTTCAGGCTCCCAGAATCCATAATCGAATTCATTAACCCACCGTTTATTTTTTGGTAATTTTTCTGTATCAGTAACTTCCGGCTGAAAATAATAAATTATTCCACAACATCAACATTAACCACAATAATAATTTAATAATTACTTGCGCTTGTGATGAAACAAACACTTGTTTCAATCTGTCATATAATTCTTCATCTTTCTTGTAATGATTTTTTAAAAAGTCTGGATCAACTGTAAATCACATCAATAATTAATAAGTCAATTAATTAATTAATTAACTAATAAATAAAAATAACCTAGTACCTTCCTGTGCCATTTTTAACTGTTGGGCAGTTGATGAATGAGTTGGAGCAGGTGTTGGTTTGTCTTTTCCCAAAACTTTTCCAGCACGATTCTCAATATTAAATGTCCGGACTGGTTTTGATAATCTTGATATAATTATACCCATTATTTTATTCATTACACTAAAATTTATGTTTTTTGTCAATTAAAATAAATACTTCTAGCATCAATAATCCAAGTCATCAGCAATTTAATTCATAAATTCCAAATTCACCAGCTTTCATAATAATAGAAAAAAAAAAAAACCGAGAAAATTATTTTCATAACCAGTGAAAAATTTATAAAAACATTAGAACATTACCAATTATCATATAATATGTATCCACATGGTTAACTTATATTATTACCCAGAAGAGGTCATGAGTTATTATTCGTCTTCGTGAGTTTTCGTGTTTCATCGTAAACAATCCTCAGCTCATATTCACATATTTTTTTTATTTTTGAATAAATTAATGAAATGTAAAATAAAAATTCAAAAATGTGTATCTAGATCAATAAAAGTTTAGTACGCGCATTTTTTAAATTCTATTACTTTATTGTAGTGGACATGAGACAATTTATAAATTTTAAATAAATTAGTTAATTAGAGTAAAGAAATTCAAATTCAAAATTTAAAAAGTTGCCAATTGTCAGCCGAATTCACGCTCATTGACATTCATATATTTTCACTTAAATTTTCTACGTTGATAAACATAAAGGACAGCGCAGGCTGACAGTGCGGTCACCCGGAGCAAGACCTAAACTTCCTATTCTGGCAGTTTTTTAAAAATTTAAAAAGGACAAAATACATTTTTTTTTGTCTTAGTCTAGTTTTTTTTTTTTATATAAATAAGACGTACAGATATTGGTCTTAGGATTCATATAAAAATTGTCTTCTTCTTTTTCCGTCAGAAAAAAAAGTCATTTAAATTAAAACATCTTTTAGATGATGACTTAACAATTATTTGTAATTTACTTTTTGTTATCACTTGTGTCAGATATTTTTACAGTGACATAAATTTCTTATTATTTTATCAACATGTTGGTGTCTTATCAATAGGTCAAAAAACAGCCTTAAAACTGTTATCTTATAGATGTCGCAAACCCAAGTGCACTACTTGGGTGAGAGGAGAGATCTAGAAGAAGCTCTGAAAAACCTCCAATGAATCCTCCGTAAGACATCAGAAATCTCCGGAAACAGAATTATTAAGAGCCATAGCAAATCTTGCAATAGAAATCAAGGACATAATCAACCTGACACATAGCAACAGATAACGATGAGTAAAATAAACATGTAATTCAAATAGGAGAGAAAATCGCGCCTTCATAATTTTAAAACAGTATCATTGGCTGTACGGAAGCGCTCCCTCAGGCCAGCTGGAGAAACAGCAGAAAGAAAAAAAGAAAAAATATTTGCTACGTTGACAATTTATAAATCGACGTGTACTTAACCTATTGTTTAAACAACTCATTAATTATTATGGTCGAAATGGCTTCTAAAAAGGATCAGAAAGACAATGAACCGGTAAGTAAATTAATAGTTACCATAAATATTAATCATCAGTTACAATTTAAATTACAACTCCTTTCACTGATGGCAAATAAATAATTAAGAAAAACATAAATTTTCTAGATAAAAATAAACAAATGGGACGGAGCAGCTGTGAAAAACGCGCTGGATGATGCTGTAAAAGAAGTTCTTACTAAAAAATACAATTACATTGAAAATTTTACGCTGCTTGACATTCGTCTAGCTATTTGCGGTGTAGCTGTTGGTGTTGCTGGTGTAGCATTATTCTGGGACTGGTTTCATCCCTTCCCGGCATCGAGACATGTCCTGGTGATGGGTGTCTCTGCTTACTTTGTTTTGATGACAATTCTTCATATCTACACAACTTATAAAGAGAAAGGAATATTTGTTGTTGCTGTTCAAAGGTATTTTCATCAGTTACACATTTTTTTTTTTATGATACTCAAGTTAGCCGACGTCTAATAATTTTTTGATTTTTTTAGAAACGATAAATTAAAAAAAAAAAAAAAAAAAATTCACCTATGGCTTTTTTTATTTTCTACATTCGGTAAAAGATCTGCCCGATCAGGGAACTGATACTCGATCACTCCGTGTATTTCTATACATATATTTAGTGAATATATATATACAAGTACATGAGTGATCGGTTACTGGGTCTTACCCTACGCATATTTTTATTTTTTTGTAATCGATTTGTTGAAAAAAATCAAAATATTATTAATTGTCTTCTAATGTCAGGATCATATTTTTTCTACTTATTTATCATCATATTAATAAGATATATTTTTTCAGGGATCCAGCAGGATTTGACCCAGACTACGTGTGGGAAGCGAGTTCGTACATGAAAAAGTACGACGACAAGTACAACCTGTCGTTCTCAGTAAAGAATGAGGCTACTGGAGTAATAAATGAGGCGTCAGTTACTAAGTCGGTTGCAAACTTCATTGACGTTAATGGGGTAGTGTGTCTGGATCTCGTCGAAAACTTCATAGCTAATTTGCACGACAGTCTTTTGGCCCAACGAAAGGACAAATAGTCACCTGGAAAAGATAATTAATTAATTTATTTTAATTATTTATACGCATTTAATTATTAAAAGAAAGTTTTTATTATACATAATTCAATAATAATCATAATTTGTATAAAGATTTATTTTTTTTTGTTTTTGTTTACATTTATATTTGAAACCTACTACTATTTAAAAGTACTTATACTTATAATAAAAATATCTAGAGGACATGATACAAATCTTTAAGTTTTTGTTAGAAGTTTGTTATTATTAATGTAATAAATAATAATATATTTATCCGTGAGTCGTGTCGTCTTCCACGAAATCAGCAGCTTCTTCTCTTGTTACACATTCAACGTGCGATACTTTGTTACGAAATTTAACTCCGTAAAATTTGTTCGCGTGTTGGAGTAACTCAGGTCTGTAAAATATCATTTAAATTAATAATTTTTATCGAGTCCCTGAAAGAAATAAAAAATGAAATAAATAATTTACCTGAAAGTAGTTGTAATAAATTGTGCATCGGAACTCAATTCATGAATCATGTCAGCGACAGCTTTTCTGTGCTGAGCATCAAGAGCTTGATCTATTTCATCAAAAAGATAAAAGGGCGCGGGATCGCACTTCTGGATGGCGAAGATCAGCGCCAAGGCTACCAGAGATTTCTGTCCACCGGACAATTGATTCATCTCACGCATTTCAGCTTTCAAACCTGTGAAAGAAACTCTGATACCGACTCCGATAAACCTGTCGGAGTCAGCGGCTGCGGATGCGACGTCTTCGGTTCCCTCTTCGCCGTCCGCGGTCCTCATTACAAGCTGGGCATGACCAGAAGGCACTAATTTTTTGAATACTTCACTAAAATACTTGCTCACTTGTTTGAAAGTAAACTGAATGGCTTCGCATTTACGCTGCTCGAGGACGTTCATCAGTTCTTTTATTTTTTCGTCACCTCGGTCCAGCTCCTCTTTGCGCTTGACCAGCTTCTCTTTCTGATCACTGAAGGACATGAACTGGTCTAGAGCTTTTTTGTTGACGTGGCTGTACTTTTTCAACTGGTTGTTGGCTTTTTCCATTTCTTTGAACAGCTGCTTCGTCGACATGTTCTGCAGCTTCTCGTAGGCGTCATGACTCGGCAGTGCGCCCAATTCTGCTATTTTTTGTGTGCAGTCAGCTATTTTTTGTTCGAACATATTTTTCTTTATCGTTAATTTTTCCAGGTCCTTAGAATCCGATTCAATTTTCTCCTGAATTTCTTTCTCTTTAGCTTTCCACTCTTCTACTCTCGCAGCCTCGGCTTTCTGCTTCTTGGACGCAACTGCAACTTTGTCATTTTGTATCTTGAAGTCGCTATTAACTTTAACCAGCCGTTTTTCGATCTCTGCGAGCTGAGCTTTCGAAGACTCTAGTTGTCGCTGACGGTCCTCGACGGATATTTCTTGCAGCGCTTGAACCAATTCGTCTTTACGACGATGTAAATTATTTGTCAATAAATTCTCTAGCTTATTCTTCTCCGCTTCCAGCCTCATACGTTTGGCAAAAGTCTCTTTGTTTTCCTTCGTCAGGTTTCTGATTTCGTCGTTCAAAGTGTCAACTTGATGCTGATCAGCAACAGACAACTGGGCCATAAGATCTTGATGCAACTCGCTCTCGAGTCCTTCCTTGGTGGCGCGCATCGCCTCTAAATTTGAAGTACACTGATTCAAACTACGTTCCTTCGGAGTCCTGTATCTCTCGATAGCGCTCAATTCTTCTTTCATCAAACGAATCTCGGCCTTCATCTTATCATAAATGTCTTTAGCTTTGCTATTTTTAGTTTCCGTTCGCTGCATTTCCGTAACATACGTACTGATATTTGTGTCCGCCTTACGGATATCTTCTCTCAGTTTCGCCAATTCTTCTTCCATTTTATTTATTTGCGCCATCAACTCTGACCTCATTTTCTGTATCTCCAACCGCGACCTCAGGGTATTGAAGTACCCACCAGTGAGGGAACCCTTCGAAGACACTTGATCGCCCTCAAGAGTCACGCAATCGAGTCCAGACTCTCGTGCTAAGTTGGTAGCAACCTCTAAATTACGACAGATGAGTGTCTTGCCAAAAATATATCTCATCGCAAGATCATACTTTGGGTCATAACGTAGTTTAGATATCATAGCAATGGCGTCGCTTGTCTGGGGGTAATTCTGCGTCTTAACATGAAGACGATTAAGCGGCATGAAAGTAACTTCTCCAGGCAGACGCTGGTTGTTCATTTCCTTGAGAATTTTTGTACCGAACTTGTCAGTCTTCACGATGTGATGGAACAGACGGTTACCAGCAGTCACTTCAACAGCCATGTAAACTTCTTTGTCGCAATCAAAATTTTCGATTACTGGACCGTAGTAACTGGACACTTCGTCTGCCATATCAGGACGCTGGCGAAAAGTTTCCAGTACTTTGCGGACACTGTCTCGTCCATTTAAAATCGGCTTGCCAGCCATTGATCTCAAGCTCTGGTCAGCTTTAGCCAAATCTTCTTTCAAGCCGGACAAATTCAGCTGAAGAACACTTTCCTTGCGGTACATTTCTTTGCGCATAGCTTGGCACTGATCTTTCAATTTAGTCAGCTCGTAAAATTGTTTATTGTGATCATCAATCGACACCCTCTGCTTCTCCATTTCTTTCGTGTACTCTTCGATTTTTTTCTCCAAGTCTTTCTGCTTCTCCGCGTCTTTTTTCAAGTCGTCGCTAATTTTCCTCTGGTGCTCTTCCTTGTCTTTGATCTGCTTGGTCAGCTGCTTCAGCTCGTTCTGAATCCACTTGTCACGGTCATCCTTGTTGGTGAACTGGCTACCACGTCCTTGCTTCGCGTACAATTCTTTCCTTTTCTGCTCCTTCAGCGCTAGCATACGCGTGTACTCTTCCTCCCGTCGCTTCATTTCCTCATACTCGGGCTTTATTTTCTCAAGATCCTGTTCCCTTAAAGCAATAGTAGCCTTCAGTTTCTCCAGCTCCTGCTGCGCGCGCTTTTTGCTGTCATTGTCACCTTTTACCTCCTCCAGAAGATCATTTATCGTCAGCGTTAATTTGGTTTTTTCTTTTAGTAACTGCTGCTGCTCAGCACTCAGAGTATCCCGTTCCTCTTTAGCAGACTGTACTTCTTTCTTCGCCTCCTTGAGTTGTTTCATCGACGTGCGTACTTTTTCCTGGGCATTTTTAAGTTCAGAAACCAGTCTAGCTTGCTCAGCACCACTATTAGCACGCGAGGCCTCTAAATCCTCTAGCTTACGTTTGTTTTCTTTCAGCTCGCGTTCATGGATCGTATACTCCAAGCACCTGCGCTGCTTATCCCACCGCTGGTACTCCTTCAACTCTTCTTTTTCTTCCTTCAGTGTCTGCAATCTTTCTTCAATGGTCCTCAAAAAATCCTCAATCTTTTCCAACTTTCCCTCAGTCTCTTTCAAAATAGATTTTGACTCCTCCCGCCTGTCGTCATAAACCCGCGTACCCGCAACTTCTCTCAGCAGCTTCAATCTCTGGGAATCCGGCGCCGTGGCCATCTGATTTATCTTACCCTGCTTGACAATATAATAAGGATTAGATCTCGAGAAACCCGCGGACTCCAACAAGTTCATTACGTCACTCCTCGTGACATTTTTTTTATTTAAAAAATATTGGTCTTTCTTTGAGCCAATTACTCTTCTCAAATAAACTTCCTCTTTGTCAATTGGTAACCTGCCATCAGTATTGTCAAATATTATTTCAACATGAGCTGATATAACTCTCGGACCAGTTCCTTCGTGTAGTAAACCCTGTCGTTGGTCCGGTCGTAAGTGGGAAAACTCATCACTCAAAACGAATTGGATCGCGTAGAAAAAATTACTTTTTCCTGATCCATTTCTTCCAACTAAAAATTTATTTATTGTTTTATTTAAATCTATATATTGTAATAATAATAAATATAATAATATATGACTTACCAACTACATTGTGACGAGGATCAAATGGTTCAACGACCGTTTGCTCACGATATGATTTAAACCCTTGAATAATCACCTGTAAACATAACCAACAATTAGCAAAAATATAAAACCCGTTTAAATTAAATTATCCGATAATTAATACGCAATTAAATTAAGTAATTAGTAACAATAGAGTAATTAGTAATTATAATTATTGTTATACTGGTGAAAAAATAAATTAATAAATATAGAGAGCGTCATTTGTTGATCAACAGTTAAGTTTGTTGGTAAATAATTGAAAAAAAAAAACATACTTGTTTAATATACATGATGATTAAGGTCTAGCGTAACATTATTTTAAAATTAACTTATAAAATATTATTTGCTATGAATTATTTATAAAATAGTATATTTATTTATTTAATAACAAATGTGTTGTCAGATATTAGCAGACATATTGAATATTGAGTAGCGCGACCGGCGCCAAAGCTAGAAGTTTGAGTTAAACTCCCTAGATTACGCGGGAGAAAAAATTTAAGAGATGCCAACATTTTAGATTAAATAACTAGATTTTTGTGTGAATACAAAATGTGGTGCGAGACAAGAGATTTATTGTAATTTTTTGATTTTATTTTACAGTAAAAAAATTAATTAATTGGTTGATTTATTGGCATGGAGATTAATGATGAATACTGAGCGCGTCACTTTGAACTTCGTGACTTAATTGAGTCTGTAAGTTGGACAGTTTATTTTTCAGAGCTGCTATTCCCATCATGACAATATTTTCTGGTTTCAAAGCTCCGCTGCTTTCAACGTTGAAATAATATTTGTTTGGCTTCGCCTCCCAGTTAAATGGAGCTTCATCTGTAATTAATTTATGTTTGAAAAATTAGACTAATAATAAATTGAATTAACTGTCATTACTCGACTCTATGAGTTTAATTAATAGTATATTGTGTGACAAGGAATGAAACAAAACGATTTTAGACCAGGTGAAGTCGGCTGACATCACCTGCAGTCGAAATCGTGTTTCATCCTGGGTTACACACTTGACTTTTCATGATTACCTGCATTGAAACTTAAAATTTCAGTATCAGCAGTCAGTCAGAAACAAGTTAATTTAAAACCAAGGGTGAGATCAACTACTAGCGTAAGTGTAAATTGTCAGTTGCAATTTATAATTAAGCAGAAACTATAAATACTATTTATTATTCAGTCAAGTTTATAAAACTCAATCACAGTCAGACCTGTCATTTACGTAAATAAAATTAATGATCTGAAGTTACTATTAAAAAAATTACAAGTATCAGAGTTCAAATTGCGAAGGCTTTCAGTCAGCGAGCAGAAAAATTATTTGTTTCTGTCCGCTGTCTGAAGGCATTAACAACTTACGCGTTTGCTGTAGTATACACACCTAGGGAGGAAAGTAGGACATTACAACCCACGTGTATAATTACCTACCCGAGCCGAAGGCAATTTTTTACCAGATCTGCACCTGAAAGTTTAAATTTCTGCCTCTGTTGACGGAAAGAATGGCGCATGTGCTAATTTTGATCATTTGTTTAAAAGAAAAGAACGACTTTCTTCCCTCTAAACAGAGCAGGAATTTAAACTTTCAGTGCAGGTACAGAAATTGGGCGGAAATTGTCTTGTTTCGACTGGCTGCAGAGACACTGAAACTTGAAGCTTCGATGGTGTCATGAAAAAAGTATTGATAACTTACATTGATCTTCTTCTAGCTCAGAGTACTCAGACTTAGGCCACTCATCAGGTTTTGGAAATAAAGTGTGACGCATTGCATTGTCTGGATCATATTCAAAGCTAACACCAGCTGTTGGATTCCATTTAGCATGTTCTTTACCAAATCCTTTTTTAGCGTAAGCTCTTAACTTTAATTCCTGACCTTTTCGTAACTTTACTATCAGAATTTCTTGGAGGAAAATTTATGAATTAAAAAAAATTTATCAGTAACTTATTTTTTATTTATTAAATTAACTACCGTCTGTTTCTCCATATTCACTGGCATCGTCTTCGCGGTGTCGAGAAGTGACTGGCATGACTCTTGGGTCGCTGGACTTTAAATCAGCTGTCGATACATGCCGGGTAGAGTCCTCAGAGCACTTTACATCCAGAGTGAATTCAACGCTACACTCTGGACAGAAATCTTGGCATGAGCAATCACGAGTGTACTGAATTTTGTCAACTACCTCGTCGCTGATCAAAGGAATCATGCCGATACGGTGAGCAAGGAATTCGTCACTCAAAACAGTGGAGTTGGCTTCTAATTGGATCCAATCTATTGCCAGAGTCGGCGTTTCTGCGATGAACACTCGCCTCATACTATTTGCGACACTGAAATTTAAATTTAAATAATTAAATATTTATTAAGATAATTAAAAATCTTTGTGTGGATAAAATAATTTTAAATCCTAACCTGAGCTCAGTATCCTCAACTTGAAACTTAACATTTTCTTCAGTTAAGTCTGAAATGTGTACTGAAGGTTGATTAGCATATGGCATATTGTCTTTTTTTTATTATTATTTTATATATTTTTTAATATAAATATGTTATTTAAATTAACTTTATTTTGTTACTGACAATTGTCTACTTGTTTTGACTCCAATTTCGTGACGAAATTTAATAATAATAATTTAAGTTCTTTGATTGTGGCGCCGCTCATATATTTTAAATTTTAAATTACATTAATATTTCGCGGTATTATTTAAAATTATATTCAGTACAAACATCCCAAGTAGCGTACTTGGCTTTGTGACATCTGTAAGATTGAAATTTTGAGGCTGTTTTTTTGACATCGATAAGGCACCAAAATGTTGACAAAAACAGAAATTATCATCGAAAAAATATTTGATTAAAAAACTTGACTTGAAATTACTTTTTTGGGACGGGAAAAGGAACAGAAATTTCCTATGGTTCCTAAGACCAACATCTGTATGTCCATTATATAAAAAAACGACTTTGACAAAAAAAATTTGCCTTGTGTTTTTAAAAAACATCATAAAGTTGTCTCTGTGCTACTTCGGAATCTCCAGAGTTTTTTTCTGACATCTGGAAGATAAGTTTTGTGCCTGTTTTTTGAACCATTGATAAGACACTAAAATGATGTCAAAGCGATCAGAAATTTATGCCACCGAAAAAATATCGAATTAAAAGACTTGATAAAAGTGACGACAAAAAGTAAATTATAGATAATTGTCTAATAAGTCGTCAACTAAACGATGTTTTAATTGAAATGACTTTTTTAGGATGAGAAAAAGAAGACAAATTTCCTATGACTCCTAAGACCAACATCTGTATGTCCATTATATAAAAAAACTTGGCTTTGAGACAAAAAAAAATATCTTGTCATTTTAAAGTTGTCCCTATGCTATTTGGGCAAGAAGACCTGGAGTAACTTTAACTCTGTCAGGGTAATTTGGTTGTCCGCCTAATGAAATACTGAGATTTTTATGTTCTATCAAATTGAGTATCTTCGGATAAAATAAATTAAAAAATCTACTGTATATTTATGATAACTAATGACTTGGATAATTTTAAATGATCTAATTATATGTTTTATAAATAAATTACTTTTATTTAATTATACAGTTAGTAATTATTTAATAAATACAAATTTTATTCTAGCAATAGGAACGAACACAACTCAATTATTTTTTATTAGATTAAAAAACAATTGCAATTAAATCTCAATAGAACTACACCATTAATAATTAATATTAAAAAAAATGTAACTAATTAAGATTAATTGAGGTAATTATGAATAAAATATTAGTGATATAAAAGTTAATAAAAGTAATAATTAATAGTGCGTATGGTAGCTGGTAGGCGAAGAGTAATTAGTGGAAGACAACAATGATCAATGCGTTGCTTCACATAAATTAAAATTCTTCTCTACACAATAACAAATGCACACACTCCTTATACACACAACGTTTTATGGCACAATAAATTACAAATTATGTAATTACTGGCAGATATACAAGAAAATGATCAAGTTGTATATCAATGATAAAAGACACCCATCGAAAAATATTATAAATGCTTTCAGACATTTACGTTTCTGACTAATTTTACGCCTAAATAGTTTATGTTTAAACCAATTAACAATAAAGTTTCAGAGCTCGTCAGCGAAACGTTCAATGTCATGGAGATAATCGCCGTAGTCAGTCACTTCACTGCCAACAAATACGTCATAGTGCTCGACTACTTCATCAAAAGACAGTCTGTCGTCGTGGTCATCGTCTGATGCTGCGAACAAATGATCAACTTCATCGGTTGCCAATTCTCTGAAAATTATAATGTTTAGTAATTAATAATTTTATCCGGTGACCGATCTAATGAGCTTTGGAAATTTAAATTTTATAATTTAAACTCGATAATTTGTACTTTTTAAATTTAAATCGACAATTCGTACTTTTTAAATTTGAACTTTGGCAATACGAACTTCGGTAAATTTATACTTTTATTTATATTTTTGATTGCCAAGATAATATTAGTTTAGTGTCGAGTTAAATATAAATATTATTATTCATCTATACTAGCGGTAATTGGTTTAAAATAGTAATAATAATCATAATATATGTTATAATAATAAAAATAATGGTACATACTCTTACTCATAACAACAAATTAATGAGTGAGTTTTAATAATTATGATTGTTGTAATTTTTTTAGGAAACTAATAAAAGTAAATTAAACAAATCGATTTCTTAATTATGAATTTATGAACAATTTCAAGTTAATTAGTTAGAAAATTATAGTATGCAATGACAAAATTTTTGATAAGAGAAAGACCAAATTAATCAAAGTTCAAAGTGTAACAGTTGACATTCCCAAAGTTTACTAAGTATATCACCTATCCAGTGACCGACCTGATGAGCTTTGGAAATTGAACTTTGACAATTCAAACTCGACAATTCGTATTTTTAAAATTTGAACTTTGGTAAATTATTAGGTATGCATCCCCCTGTTCATAAAATTAATTATTAATTATTATTACTTACTCATTACTGGGTACCAGCCATGCCAATATTTCATTGGAGTCCAATTTACCATCCCCATTTTTATCATGTTCGTGATCAAACTTGTCTTTCTCCACCAGCAGCCACTCTTTATTCTCATTCTTAGCTTTAACTCCAATGAACTCTTGAAAACTGATAAATCCGTCTTTGTCGATGTCCTTTTCATCCAGAGCCTGCTCCAGCAGGAATGGGAACATCCTTGGAGTCTCTTCAGGATGCGAATAGGCTCTAAATTCTTCAGCACTCAAAAATCCATCTTTGTTTTCATCAGCCATGTCAAAGGTTGCTTTGTCATCGCTCACTAGCTTCTCATCAATGGCCAAATCTTCTGGATCAGACCCGTAAGTGTCATGAAGAATTTCTTCCCAGCTTATTCTTCCATCTTCATTTGAATCTGCATCTTCTAGTCGATCTTTAGATTCCTCTTCAGTCAACAAACTAATTGATGACAACATAAAAATTTAACTAAATTATAAACAACTGAGTAAATAAATCTTAGACAAAATAATTAAATTAAGTAATTACTTAAATGATCTTAAGATCCAAGCTTTCAGTTCATGTCTTTCAATAAACTCATCTCCATTCAAATCCATTTTTTTTAGTAAAATTCTAAGACGTCTTTGTGATTCGGCTACTGGTAATTTATCAAACTCTTCAGCTTCCTTGACACTACCTAGCAATTAAATTAATTCGTCATTAGCTTGAATTTTAATTGTATAAAATAATTGAAATTACCTAGAATAGCTTCATGATCAAATTCATTCTGATGCTCTCCATCAACATAATGCTCGCTGTCTCTAGGACTGAATGCTCCATCCTCCAGCCTCTCGTTGCTTTTGTGCTGATGACTTCTGATGTGTGCTGAAGCAGCCTCGCATCTCGATAATAATTGAATAATACATACAATTGTGAGCAGTGTGAATATCCTCAGCACCATTTTCATTTTTTACTCTTATTTATAATATTAATTTGTAATTTATTTTATTTATTCAGCTGTCAGTTGTCAGTTGAGTTTGCTAACCTCTAAATGTCTCTGACTAGTTGACAGTTCATGGAATGGACCCACGATCGTAAGAGGGTGCTGGGTGTTGGTAATTTTTATCAACCCTCTGTATGACGCGCGCAATTTCTGTAAGTTATTTTATTTTTTTTTTATTTTATTACAAAGTTTATAAAAAAAAAAATGATCCTGATATTGACAGACAATCAACAATTTTCGGATTTTTTTAAAAATCAGTTATACAAAAAAAAAGTAAAAATATGCACATGTAGAAAATTCAAAAAACTATAGGTGCAATTTTTTCAAATATTTTATTTTTTGAATTTATGGCTTTGAAAACAAATCCAAAAATAATTAGACGTCGGCTAATTTCAGTATCATAAAAAAAAAATTACTTATAGTTATTTTTTTAAAAAATTCAAATAAACGGATATTAAATTTGAATTTAAAAAAAATTTTAACAACATGTCGATTAATTGAAACAAAAATTTTATCAATTCTCCATAGTTATCAAAAAAATCATGTGTGTGAATGTACCTGACAATTAGAAATTTTTCAAATTTTGAAATAAATAAATGAAATGTCAGTGGGATAAAAATAAAAAAATGCATATTTAAATAATTAAAAAATCAGTACGCGCATTTTTTTAAATTTCATTATTTTAATTTATTTATTTATTTATTTAAAATTTATAAATCGTCTCTGCTACACTCACACATAAAAAAATTTAATTATTCAATTAAAAAAAAAATTTCCTTAGTGTGATGACGAAGAATTGTAACCGCTGTTTAAAATATTAAAATATTTAAAATTTCAAACAGTAATTTATCAAGTTTATTTTTGCCGCGCATATTTTAAAATAATGTGTAATTTATTTAAATAAACTAAAATATTCTTTGACGTCTGGTATTTTTAGTCATGATAACGTTAGTTAGTGATAATAATTACAAATTTTTATGATATTTTAGCGCGAAATTAATTTCTGTGAAGGAAGTGGCGGAAATAATTTCCACGTATTATTAAATATGAACAATATGAACAAACCTGGAGCTGGTAGCCAGTGTGGCATTAAAAAAAACGCACTAATGGTAGTGATTAATAATAATAACAATAATGAAAAATTATAATTAATGGATAATTAAAAATAAAAGAGCCAAGTTGGAGCAGACTTGTAATGAAGAAGATTGCGTGATCGAGAACGAGGAATAGAAAATGCCCATGAGCTTTATCGGGTTGCGGGAGTCACTGGCTTAGAGTTATTCCCTAGTACTTACATGCTTCTGTGTCTGGTTCTGATAGTTGCGAGTACTTTTGAGCGTAAACTTTAACGAGTCGTTTATCCTTAGAGAGCATGTATGCCCACGAATTCTCAAGGCAACGGGATGCAAGAATAGATTTAATGCTTCATGTCTAAGAGTATTTGAGATAAATTTGGACTCATTCTAACTTGGGTCGTCGTCTTGGCATTTTTTATACCAAATTCAAATCATATTTAATATTATTTGCCTTCACAAAAAATAAAAAAATTAATTTACATGTGCATTTAATTACAATTATATATTTTACTTATAATTAATTAATTTTTTTTTATAATTAATAAGAAAGAAGAGAAATTTTTTTAATTAATATCAGTTTTTTAAATAATGAGCATGTTAATTATTAATTATAATTTCATGGATTAAAAAATATTTTTTAGATGAAATTTAATTTTTTTTTGGTCACCGTTTTTATTTCGGTATGAAATAAATTTTTTGTCGCTTTGAAAGTTGAATTGATAAATCGATTAATAAAATCTGAAATATTGTGAAATCTGAATTTCCGGTGAGTTATGTGAGTTGGAAAACTGAAAAACGCTGCCGAGTTCTGAATGTCGCTACGGATTTATATTTTTTTATCATTTTTCAAATTCATGAAAACTTTGAATATTTTTTCATTTTTTTATCGATACTAAAATAATTGATTGTTAAAAAATTATAGACAAACTAGAAAAAATTTCACAGACCAGAGTGCCACTGCTATATATTTTTATTTTTTTTCTCCAATATATTGATGACAAATTGAATGGACTGTAACTAATAAAAATTTATCTTTCGTTTTTTTAATTAAATCTGTTAATTTCATAACTCAGTAATTACTCTTTTGAATTATAGTAGTTGTCTTGTCATACAAAAGTAAATTTATGTACAGCGATAATTAAAAAAAATGTATGTAATGTAATCTCATGAGATTCAATTGTAAAAATTTTTCAAGATTGATTAATTTTGATTACAGAAAAATATAATTATTTTTATCAGCGTAAATTGCAACAATACTAAATAATTTATAAAGATCTCTCTTATAAATCCACTAGACTTAACAAATATATATGTTACAATATTATATTTTATTGTTTTAAACTTTCAACGGCAATTGCTCGATTTATCTCGAGCACATATCGCGAGGAGATTTTTAAACGAGCCAACGCCGTGGAAAGAAAGGAAGCTTCTGAAATCAGCGTACGGTGTAAAATCAGCGGTGCGTGAATTGAGGGGTTTCGTTCCTCCATATATGTGTAAATACATATGTACACATATAAATATAAATATACACATATAGATATATAAACGACACAGGATGTTCCTGTCTTCCGTGTTTGTCGCACTCTTCAAGCGAGAAGCGGCCTCCTCCAGCGAGATAATACCTCATCAAAAATGTCGACCAAACAATGAGTGAGATTTTGTGTCAGCTACAATAATTTTAAAACAAACATTTTTTATTACAACTCATGGGCTTCTTGTATTCCTACATTTAGAAAAAACAGTAAATTTTGTACAAACAATATTTTTTCAAATAGTAAATCAATTAAAATTATTGTCATATCTGACTTGAAGAATTATTTTCTTGACGAAGAAAGTCGAATTTACTTACACTTTTTCGAGAAAAAATATCAGCATATCTTGAAGTACACTTACGTTTTTTCGATTAAGAAAATTATTTTCAATAAAATCTTTGAATTTTCGTACCGAAAATATATTAAACTGAAAATTTTCAATATCATAATTTCTCGTCGGGAAAAAATACAATTTTTTTAAATAGTACATTACACACCATGGGAGGAAAGAAGGAAATTTCAAACCGAAGGCGTGAGTGGCAAACATGTGAATTGAGACATCTTACCTTCTTCTGTGGTGTGTATACAATTTTTCTCCAGATTTGTACCAGTAAGTTTAAATTTCTGCCTCTGTTTGTGGAAAAAATGGCGCATGAGCTAATTTTAATAATTTGTTTTCTAATAGGACGACTTTCTTCCCTCTAAATAGGGCAGGAATTCAAACTTTCGGTGCAGGTATGGTGAAAAATTTATTTTTTCACTCAGTGTAAATAATCTGCTCATTTAATTATATTTTTAACTCTTAATTCCCCATAAAACTCACATGCCACGTACGAAAATAATTAGAGGCAGCGACTTTTTTTTTTAATTAATTAGTGAGTACAGATGCGTGCGACCAGCATCATCATCATCATCTAGCTTTATACATCCATATATATACATGCTCTTATTATATAAAAAAAAAAAAAAGAAGAAAAAATCATATGTACACATAATGGAAGCAATCTAAAATTTATGGTTCAACTAATTTAATTATTTCAACGTTAAATTAAAAGTGTGAAGCCGAGCGATACAAGTTATCTTTTTTAACCGTGACACTGGCCACCGCGTAATACACTTCAATTCATACCCACTATTATCATCCATTCTGGGGTAATATGTGTAATGTGTGTTATACATTGTGATGAAAAAATTTTTTGTACCTAGAGAAAGGCTCGAGGTGCCCAGAGGGAGTGAGATATAAATGAGTTTGGCAGGTAAAGTTACAATGCTAAATAAAAATGAATTCCAAGAAAGAGGTATTCACAACAATGAGTACGTCTCGGTAGCTCAGTTATTAGTCATAGTGCAATGCGCCAGCGGCACTCTGCAAGACTGCTCTTGCCCTTCTTATTTTAATTTTATTTTTTATCACGTTTACTTATTAACGAGCCTCGGCAAAGGGGATGCTAGAGATTAAACAACTATGCTAATTATCAATTATTTATTTTTAGCTCCAATAATTATAAATATTTAAGGTATTTAATATATTGACGGTGGCATGTGATGATGATTGAAGTAAACTGGGGTAAGTACACCCTAATTTATATTTAAAATAATAACTATAACAATAATAATTATAATTTATTTTTTCGAAGCGGCAGAGCGAAGCGTTAAGCGGCCAGCCGTGTCTCCGGGCGAGTATGCCTACGTGTCTTTTCCGATGTAATACCAGCTAGTGTGCTGGCATTTTCACTTTATGCCGGGCAACTTGGAGCTGTGTGCATATGTCTTTAATTTACCCCTGAATGGGAAGAAGACTCGTGCCCTCGTAAGGACTCTTATGCACAAGCACCTGCAATACTCGGCTCTATCATTCGACGGGTTTTCCTCGGCACCTGCGAACTGGTGAGCTCGTTCAGCACCTGTTACTTTACTCGCCACTAACGTCTGTCTTGTGTATCGGCGCGTTACTTTAATCAAGGTAACACCTAGACTCAGAGACAAGTGTTTTACTTTAACAATTATTGTCTTTTTATTTTATTTATTGTCCATTAACTTGTCTCTCATTCTCACGAATTTTTTTTAGGATTACTAGTGAGAGAGACTTTTGTTGAAAAAAATTCAAGCTTAAGTTAAGTAACGAGTCCGGCGTCTCGAGTCGTCCGGATTTTTAGAGATGGACATGCGATATGCCTCAAATTATTTCTCGAACTCGTTTCTTTTTTTTTTCTTTTTTTTCATGTCGAAGGTTAATTGTATTTTTTACTCTGTATTTTAGGAACTTTATAAAAATATCCGGTGAAAAAAATCCACTAAATTATCAGTGGCCATGTCAATCATCGCCCTGTGACAAAACAGAATTTCCAGAGCTAAAAATATATTTTAAAAGCGTCAATTAAGTTTAGCGACTTTGAAAACAAAGAAAAATAATTTTGTAATTATCGAGTTGCAGATCAGTAATAACATTATATACATTTATATGCCTTGTATTCATATAGAAGTATAAGTTAAAAAAAGTCTTGAGATCTTATAAGACTGACCCGATGACCTGGGAGTGAATATACGCGTGGATCCACGTCCGCGCGTCCTGGTGCGCCAAATGGATGATAACGGAAACCAGTTGCACGGTAAAAAAACGTCATTACAACTACGTGGGGACTGAGACGCTCATTTTAAATAATAATAAATAAAACGTAAGCGCAAGCGAGAGTCAAATAAATACACGGTTATTTTTTCAGTGCATTATCGATGTACCAGCCCGCGGATTGTCGTCGAACCAAGTTAAGTCTCTACACTTACTCTGCACAAAGAGAAACTAGAGTGTCTATTTCAAAGCTTTTGATGTCTAGCGTAATATTAAATTGGCTTTTTTCCAATATTTCTTAATAGACCTAGAGCACCGGCTTACACCTCAATATCTAAATCATCAAGCCGAATAATTTATCTGGATATATATTCATATATACACAGAAAAAAAGGATTTCTTGGCGCAAAAAATTTTTTCTTGTTCTAAGAAAATTTTCACTTGACCCAAGAAATTTTTTGTATTATAAAGTGAACACAAAAATTTTCTTGGGGTGAGAAACAATTTTCTTGGAACAAGAAAAAAATTTTTTAGGCGAGAAAAAAATTCTTGAGCCAAGAAAAATTTTTGTCTTCAATTTATAATACAAAATATTTCTTGCGCCAAGGAATCCTTTTTTTCTGTATATGTAGGATCATATTATATTTATATTAAAAAAAATGTTGATGATGGCGCTGATAAATAAAATGTTTTATTTGTGTAATTCAAGGAGGAGTTTTATGAGGACATTGAGTCGGGAGTCGTGACTGCGAATTATTGGGGAGTCATGGCAACAGAAGCCACCTGGTATACATCAAAGTAAGGAGAGGAAGAAAAGCTTCTTGGTCTTGGTCTTGGTCTTGAGAACTCAACCCAAGCCACCTAAGGTATCTGCTGCATAACTACACAGCTATCTCTTCTCTCTACAAACGTAAAGACGTTACGGTGCTGAGCCTAGATGCCCGGTTAATGCACCTGCATACTCTGTGGGCTGTGAACACACCGGTCACTCGCACCAAGGGCTCGATCCGCTGAGTTTAACATTTAATTGTGATTCGGAAAAGGTTTCTATTCAGCTGAGAAAAATGAAAATTGGTCGCGAGGGACTGCGGCGACGTGGGACCAGTAGCGAGCCGGAGAATAAGCCGGAAAGTTGAGTGACTTGCAGAAATATAAAATTTAAGAAAGGAGACCACCGGCGTTCGACTAATTTCTTTTATGTTGTATTTCTTTTTTTTTTTTTCTACTTATTGTTAATAATTTTTAAAATTTAACGGAAGTAATGCTGCAGTCATCATCTTGGCTATTAGAGTGTATAGACTGATTCTTGGTGTTGCCGGTAGGCTGAGTCGAGCGCTCCACTAACTCCTTCGGCAAGTCCACTGACCTCTAGAATAGAAGTAGAATCAACGACGTGCAACATCACATTTCTTTCGATGGTATTATGTGTCATCAAAAGTTTAACAATTGCGGGCTGTCTTTCGTAACAATATACGGGAACGCGTTGTTTATTTGTCGCGGTGGGTGTACTTTAGCGAGTTTCTGGAACACTGTTCAAGCTAAACGGGCAGCTCAGTTTTTAGTCTTAGAAAAGACCGCGTTTATTCCGTTCGTTCTTTCATTCGTTGATATGGCCCACAGGCTCACACAAAGCGGGAGGTGAATGAACGCCGAGTTGTACAGCGTAGCGAAACTGGAAAAATGCTAGTTTGTACAAGTAATATTGTGGTATACACGTAATGGATGGGAACCGGCAATGACGATCGTACTTTACAACTATACAACTGATGTCTTTTTTATTATTTATTTTATTTTTACTCTTTACTATTATTACTTTGTTGTTTATTATTTTTTCTTGCTCCTCTACTCGCCTGGCTTTCCGACTTTTTAAACACCCATTTTTTGTTATGAAATGCATCAGGGTATTGTACAACACACGGCAGCCGGTCCCGAGCCTTAAAAATAACGCCATAAAACGGTACACACAAAATTGATTACGAAATCACGGTAGCATCAAATCTTCCAGCATGGCTAATTGATTTTGAGTATTCCATGACGCGATTAGAAAATTTTTCACCGAGTCACCGAGTCATCAACGTCGCCGACTGCCAGCAGTTAACTATTTTGTCTTAGACTCTATATTCACCATAAAAAATTTAATACTACTCCAAATCGCCTTTTTCCGCATCTCTTCTCTTCATTGTCTCGTCTCTCCATCTGCTCTGTTCTGTTTTTTTTTTATTTATTAATTTTTTTGTTTTTTCTAATACGATTTTGTCTACAGTTTTGTTTTGTCGATCGTCGCGGTTGATTTACGATCTGAAAAAAACAATAACGTTTTTTATTTTTTACATCAAATAGAAAGGCTGAGATTACCGGAAAGAGACCTTTCACGAACTCGATAATGATGTCCTCCGGGTTTTAGAGGTTCAAGGATATTATAACATCATCTTACAAGATGATCTGCTTGGTTATTTTTCAGTAGTTGTAGTTGTAGACATAGTAATAGTAATAATAGTGGTAGTAATAGTTGTAGTGACTCGGGCTTTGATCGACAATCACGTATTTTCTTTCTCTGAAAAACAACTTTTCTTTCTGCCGTGTATTCCCACCAGCACCTCCGTCGATTCCACGTGAAAAGTCACGCTCCGTTGGCCATTATACAGACACAAATACCCACATCTCAACAAGATACCTGGCTCTGTACACACATACAGTCACACAATCTTATAATGCAACGGGTGTTCACGTCATCTCCCCCCCTCCTTCTCTCTCTCTCTCTCTCTCTCTCTCTCTCTCTCTCTCTCTCTTTTTTCTCCCTCTCTACAAACTACAAACTCATAAACTTATACATCCACACATTAGTACTCTTGAGTAAAATAAAAATGTAATAAACGATTAATCTTAGTCCTCTGTCATCGTTTAAGAATAAGTAAAAAAAAGGACTATAGTAAAGAGAATATTTCAATGTCTTTTGATATATTTCGGCAGTAATTTAATTTTCTATCTAGCCATACAGCCGCCGAGATTAAGAGTGCCAGAGCAGAGTATAAAGCAGTAATATAGCTTGTAGAAAACGTTTATCTCTAAAAGTTAACTGTATTTCTTGTTACAAAGAGAACCATGCTCACGAATCACCATGTGGCCGGCTAGAACATAGTATACGCCAGCAAGTTGGCATTTGCCATGCCGTTGCTCTATTCGATGGTTATTCGCTGAGGTGACTCACAACATAGCACACAAACTCAACATCTCTAACGTAGGTCTCTGTCTCTCCCCTCCCTTTCTCCTTTTCCTTCCTCGATCCTCAATCCGCAATCCTGAATCCTGAATCCTCAATAGCACAGCTTTGGAGTAGGTCCCTATCCCTATCCCCTGTCCTCTATGACTCTACCTACAACTCTATACCTACATCACCATCCCTTCCTCACGAGGATAGAAATCCGTCTGTCTCAATCACTCCTAGGTTACCATCTGGTGGCTCTGTCTCTGTCTCGCTTAAATCCACGGATGGGCGGTTGGCTTAGACCAGCATGGCACTACTACTACTACAACCAAGCGTTGGTTGGGTCTTGCTCTCTACTCCTCAACTCGCCAGCTAAGCTAACCGCGGCATAGTATCTCTCGCTACACTACGCCACGGCCCGGTGGGTACCTCTTCCTCCCCTTCTGCTTCAGCCGGCCGGCACGCAGGTTGCGAGCGTAGTTTACCTGGCATTACCTGCCAGCCCACGGCTTTAGTTCGCTCACGTCACTCCGAGCAACCGGTTGTTCGACTCTTGATACTCTGACGTTGTCGAGTCCCTCGTTTGAGAAAAGGCTGCCTGCTGTACATAATCCTTGTACTCCATCAGTCGTAGTCTTTCTCTCTCGTGGATAAGGAGTCTAAGTGAGTTGCTCGAGTCGTTCAACTACATTTCATTATATATTTAATATTTATACTCCAATATATAAATAAATGTATCATATATCTTATCTTTATATTTTTTTTAATTTTAACTGTGAGATTACGCGCTACTTGAGAGTTTTGTTTATTATTACTTGAATAATTCGCGTGGGCAGCACGTTTCGGTCTCTCCGCGGCCTCATTGGGTCATCGTACTCGTGACGTAACCAGGCCCGATTAAATCCGACGCAGAGTTCCGGAGGAACGAGAGGGCTACGAAGAGCTAACGAGATAACCGGGAATAGAGGGAAAGGATTGGACGGGACACTAAAATACGTAGCAGTACTCGGATGATGAAGAGTGCTTGGAAGGCGACACACGAACCCAGCAAACACAGTGAGAGATGTTTGCAAGCAAGGTACGTGCTGGAGTTTCGAGATCACTGGATGAGAAACACCTCAGTTAGTATATTTTTTTTTTTTTTTTTTAATTATTTCTCTTAACAACTGAGATATTCGTCAAGGGCCTTTCATAATGCCTCTGAAACTCTCAAAGGCATTCCTCAAGGTGCCGAAGGAACATCTATTATATTTATATATATATCTCTGGTTTCTTTTTCTGTCTCTGTCGCTCTGGTGAACAGCTCACTGGTAACTCAGTGGAGGCCTTATTGTAGTCCTTGCATCACCAAGTTAAATCACCACTCTCTCCTTCAACTCCTTCATTATACTGTGTTACACCAGGTTGGGTTATAAATTATTCGATGGTATTATATGTAATATTATAACACTTGCGTTCAAGAGCATCGTAATGTATCGGAGTACCGTGAAAACGGAAGCGGAATAACGTATTCCCACAACCGTGTCCACGGTTCAAGGGCGCACTGTGATGTAAAAAGTGCTCAAGAAGGAGATAAAGAATAATACGAAGGAGAAAGAAGAAGAAGAAGAAGAAGAAGAAGAAGAAGAAGAAGAAGTAGAATAAGAAGAAGAATAAAACGGAGCTGAAGAGGTGGATGATGAAAACGGAAAGAATAAGAAAAGAAGGAAGAGAAGTCGCGAGGTCGTCAAAAACCTGTTTTAGCAGTTAAAAACTACGTCTTTTTTTCAATTACTCTTTCTCTATTGCAATGTTGGTACTTAAAAGTCTTTATACGTTTATTTAGACTCCCTGGAAAAATATTTTAAAAGTGCGTACATTAATTCTTCAAGCAAGAAACAGATTTAAGCAGTTGTTTCGGTCGAACGACCCAACTTTTATAGAGCTCTGATCGATTGCTGGGAATGTTCAAGTCACGGAACGGGCTCCAGCCCAAAGGACAAGTGAGAAATGTTATCCAGGACCATTTCCGCCATCAACCGGCCACACAAATCTACTCAATCACTGTGAGAACTTTTTAAATTTTTAATGTACTCCTTTCTCCGCTTCTTCTTCTCCTTATTTTTTACTTTTTTTTTTTTTCTTAATTATTTATTTCAAGGTAACGTGTAATTCGTCGTCATCAAACCCGAGTGTGTACGATGTATAATTATTAGCCTTAGACACTGTCAATGGCACTGGAAGAATTCACGGGGTATTTTAACAACGAACCCGTGGAGCTCCCGTGTCATACACAGCGTCTGGCCATTCGACAATAACCACACTTGTAATCAGTACCTGGTCACGATTTCCGTGACATTAATTGCACATAAAAATGCTGCAGCGTTATCGATAACTTTTCATTTCACTACAGCAACTACCGACTACGAGCTACTAGCAACTAGCTGCTAGCTACAGCTACTAACAACTAACTACCAACTGCTCAAAGCCTTCGTGAGACTTAACACTCTGGCTCCAGGTATAAAATAAAAGGTAATGTAATCAAAGGTGTATATTATTTTTTTACACGTTCAATTCTATTGCAGCGAATTATTCATTAAGTTATAGCGGCTTAGTCGGAGCTGCTACTGCTGCTAACCGGCACTACAAAGCCGATGGAAAATTTTCGGGCTCCGTACCCGAGGACTGTAATGCATTCAAATGCCTCACATTTTCTACAACAAGGAGGCACGGAATCAACACAAGTTCAAGAGGTTACACCGTCACGAATGGCTTGCTATTGTACTTGTGTGAGTCTCCGTACAACTCTTGTATACCTGTATATATATTTATATATATATATAATAGAGAGAAAGGAACTTTGGCGTTTCATGAATCATGACGCATTTATTTGCGCCAAATCAAACTCAGCTCAGCTCGAGCGTCTTCCAACTCAACATCACATCACATCAAAGTTCAACGTTCTTATACTCTACCATCTACTATACTAAACCCACCGTTCTTGTTTAGTTCTTATTCTCGCGCATAGTTAACCATCTAACTTGTACATGTATATATATATACATATATGTTATTCTGATTCTGATTCTGAATAAGAAGCCACCGGTAATTTTTAACTCGCACACGCGATTACGTGAGAAAGAGGGCTACAAAGCAACGCCGGGAACAAATCATACTTTATGATAAATTATATTAATATTATCATTATTATTAAAGTTTTTTATTTCACATTGTAGAGATTATTACGCGCAGAAATATTTATATGAAAAAGAATGAAATCAATTTTTTGAGATGTTTTGTTTGAAATAATAAATTGAAAGTAAACTTTTATGTGCGCACAAGGCATTTTGCGTCGAGGCAAATTGATGTTGCGAAATGACAGTCTTTTGATGAATTCGTCGTGGTTTTATATAGACTCTGTCGGCTTACCAGGAGGACAAACTGCAGGTGTAAGACTGCCGCTGTCTTGTAATCTTGTTCCTCATTTAATATATCACCGTTGTTCAACAAGCGTTATAAATAATAATAATTATTATTATTATTATGATGATGATGATGATGAACAAAAAGAACAGATCGATTGAAGACAATCAGCTGATTCACAGAAGTATTTTAAAATAATTATTATTAATATCTATCATACACGTAGAAGTGTATTACCTGTTGCCATGCACCTGTTGCTGGTATTTTTGTCCAAGCAGATATTAATGCATAATTATATAAATAAATAAATAACTTAGCAAGTAAAAATAAACTCTTGCATAATACACGAGATCCTGAGTTTTAAAAAAATAATTTTTATCAAAATGCAAACGTTTTTTTTTTTTTTTATTGTTATTTTAATATTTTATTTTTAACGCAGTTTTAAATATTCAGTGAAGTAATTGGTTACGAGACAGTTGAGACAAAAAATATGCTGGCAGTAAACTACGTTAGTAAAAATTAGTCGGTATAAATTAAATATACTTGTAATAATACTTTGGTAGTGAGTTATTTTGTTGTTAAAGAAAATCATGAGGCAGCGGAATATATTATGGATTGATGTGTTTCAGTAAGAGGGAGATAGAAATAGTACAAGAGCTGGTGCCGTGAACTTGACGGTCTTATTGTTCGCGGGCAGCGATGCATAAAGCCGGGCTTCCGGTTTCGGAGCCGCGCTCCCATGCTCCTGATGTGAATCGTCATACCGACATGGTAGTCACCTGCGATTTTAAAATTCCCCCGTTTGCCGTCATTACTTAATTATTTTATTTTTATTATTATTCATTCATTCATTTATTTATTACTTTATTTAAGTCAATGTCAGGATAATTAATCACTTGACGCTTTGGATGCCGCAGTGATTGAAATAAATTTACGGTTTTTTAACGGGTGTAGAGCAAAAAGACAGATTTCTCTTTAGCTCAAAAAGTTTTGATTTCACCGCCTGGAGGAAGAACAAAAAAAAACGTAAGTAAAACAAGAGAGAGGGCGATAGACTGGTCGTGGTCACGTATTGCAACAATCGGAAATCAAAGAGAAAGACAAGAGAGCAGGGCGGAAGTGGCTGTATAGGGGCCCTTGGGGGCCCTTTTGCCGATACGCACGAACGCGGCGCCCCCATAGATATAAATATACATACATACATACATTCACATATACATATACATATATTTATATATTAATGTGTAGGTATGAGCGATGTTGTAGACACTTGTAACTTGAATATATTTGCCGTGTGGCAGATGGCTTAAAAAACGCGATCGGCGGAAACGCTCGGCCAGTTGGAACGGCAACCCGTGGGATAGGACTTGACTCGGTTGCTGTACTGGTGGTATGGCGAGCGGTGGATGAAACCAACGCCTGGGACGGAATCACGACGACGACCACGACGCCTGGGAACTGGAATTTCTTAACTTCTTCCGACAATACTTGTGTTGCTTTGTACATACATATATTTATATATGTATTGTATATGCATTTACATCTACATCTGCACATCCAGACACCGTGTAAGAATGTGTTGTAAGAAAGACCTCAAGACTTTAAAAAGGGCTACAGCCCCGTTACAAAGTAGTTATGCGCTCCTTGCTTTATGTTATTTTATTTTTTACGGCTGACTAAAAACAAAAGTTATTACTTTTTTTTTATTCTTTCCTTCTACTCTATTCTATTTTATTCTTTATCTAAATCACAAACATAACAGCTCTTATCATTACTAATGACTAAGTGTTTTATTTATAGATTTTATTGTTGCGTGGTGTGGACTTGGGACCCGCATAAAGTTGTGCGGGTGTAGCCGGGCTCGGTTCTGTTCAGAGAACCCGAAAGAATGGAATAGAGTTAAGGTCTACCCGGAAACCAGCGAGTCTAAAGGGAATACAAGTTTAAATTGCTCATGTACCTGCGAACATAGTCCACAAGAGTAATTACTTTGCTGAGTTAGAGCCAGTACTTGCCATTAAATAAATACCGTCAATGTGCACACATGCAGGAGTTGTCTAATGCCTGGTAATTGTTTTATATAAATAAGTATGCATTGTATATTTGAATAAATTATCAGAAAAATAATGCACGGTTTTAATGTTAAATGTTTTTTAGAACTGCTCGAGTTGTCTCTGCTCCTTTGGAAGCTAACAAAAGAAAGAGAAAATATCGGCATGGACTTGAATGAAGGTTATTGTGCAACACAATCGCAATAGACTTCCCAGAACGGTGGACAATTAAAATTATTATAACTGAGCAAAGACCGTGAGCGAATAAAATGCGAACGTTGTGATATATATGTATATATATATATATACCTTTGGTCTGTCGCTGTATCGTGTCGTTACTGCATTATTGCCTGACGTCCGCGTACTACAAGAGAAGGCCATCAGTTATAGAGTTAACTTATAAAACTCGCAATCACTCGCGGCTTGACCTCGCGCGAGATAGCCAGATAAAATAATTGATTACTAATGTAATATCTAATATATGTAATATACAACGGCGACAAGTCGATTGATAATATTTTTTCTATGCATATTAAATATAATAATATTTATCAAGTCTGCAATATTTCCCGTGATCCTGTCGTCAACTTCACTGGCAATCGCCGTTACCTATTGTCTATTGCACGACTAAATATTATTTACTAGTCATTCATTACTTGTTATTATTGTCTGCATGCTCTCTGTTTAAGCCTTTTAAATTAATACTTTATTGTCTTGCGGGGAGTCTGTTGGTCTGAGTCGCGTTTTTTAAAAAATCAAAGACTAAGAACGCGAGTTGTGGGCGGTTAAGATGTGACAGTACTTGCAGTGCACACACCGCAAAATGTATGTTGTTATTTAACTGCTTCTTTCCCTCTTTTGCACACTCATCAAATTATTTTATAATTTTATTTCATTTTTCCTCGGCCTCTATTCTCAAACTCAAGACACATAAACACATATTTTGCTTAACAAATGATACTGCTGTGAGTAATTGTTTTAAAAGTACGTTATTAAACTCTTGCGCGGATTCACGGTTTAAATTCTTTACCAATTTTTTAGTGACTATGTTTTTTTTATTCTTTACGACAATCTCACGCAACCACCTCATTATTTCCTGCATTTTAATCAGCATACCTAAGATTTTTATTTATTCCTTCTAAGAAACACTCAAAATTCCACAATTTATCAACTCATATAATTATATAATATAAGACTCGATACACTTTATTTTTATTTTTATTTATTAAAAAAAACAAATTTTTCAAGATTTATCGATCGAGCGGATCTAGATATTGATCTATAAATGGAAGCTTTATGAATTTACCAACAGGTGGATTGCTAATCGATCATTCAAAGTCCTCTCGCGTGTTCCAGAGTCAATAGTAAATTTAAAAATGAATCAGCGGTAAAAAGATCAGAGCTGACCAGAGCAGATTAAAAAAAAGTGGGACGTTGATGATAATGTTTAGGATTTTTATTTTGTCAATGAATCGGCTGCTTTTTTTCACTTGGAATTTTTCCAGATTACGTAGGCGACGTTGAATTGGCAGCTATTATTGGCAACTGTTCCTTTTAATAACAACAATAATAATAAATATAATAATGATCTTTATAATTATAATAATAATAATAATAAGCTAGTGTACAATAATGCGGGGGTGGGCTTCATTTATGATCTGGCAA
The DNA here is from genome assembly GCA_964016945.1 of Microplitis deprimator. Classification (NCBI taxonomy): domain Eukaryota; kingdom Metazoa; phylum Arthropoda; class Insecta; order Hymenoptera; family Braconidae; genus Microplitis; species Microplitis deprimator. The sequence goes on along the minus strand of OZ024711.1, from coordinate 3,298,670 downwards.
GATTTTCACTTAATCATCGATATTCCAGGCTTATATTTGAATACTAAATAAAATAAGAAAATAAGTAAATTAAAGCTCAGTGACGCGTTAGTTTACTGAGAGTTCTCTCCTGGTTAAACAATACGTGGAAGATAAGAGATATAATAAATAAGAGTAGAAGAGCGGAGTTGATTTCTATCAGAGCAAGAAGCCGAACAATAAATTTAAAGTCTCAGGGAATAAAAGAGACATAAGTCGGGCATAGCGATTCCTGTGAGATAATATCGCGCCCAGTGGCGTCGGTGGCGATCACTTTGGGTCTGGACATGGGCCAATTCAAAAATAAGCCGAAAACTCCGAGTTACTTTTCGAGATCCAAGTACGTCACTGGACACTTGTATTTTTTGTCTTGAGTTTTGGTTGCGTCACTGGTGTTGGTGTTGGTGTTGGTGTTTGTGTGCTGGGTGAGTACTGGCGCTGGTATTGGTACTGATTTTATACGAGAAAGCAAACCATCTACTCAGCACATCGGTTTTTCCCACGTGTCTGTTTGTTATTTATCGTAGCATTTTAAACGGTAGTATACATAGAGATGAAAATCGTGGATCGGAGCAGGAGCAAGCTGTTGGTACATCGGTGAGAGAAAGGGAAAAATAATGCCAAGTGAGATGAAAAGTTTGAGAGCAGCTGTGCTGGTTGGGATGGAGAAAAAAGAGAGAGAGATAGAGAAAGAAAGATCTAAAAGAGAGTGGGGACCAAGAGGGACAACAGATCATGGTTTAGACAGTCGCCAGTAACAGTTCTACGATGCTCGGCTTCAGAGACGCGATCGAAATAAAATATCTCAAATTTTTTTAACTTTTTTTTTACCTTGATATCTGATAAAGTAATTTATAAATAATAAATAGCCCACGTAATTCTAAGGCTCCGTTTAGTTATTAAGTTTGGCATTTAAACTCACGTATATAAAAGTTGCAAGCGAAAGGGACAAGTGGTAGAAGGAGCTATTAATGCAAATTGAGGGCACGGAAAAAACTTTCTCCGTTAGAGCCACGAGCTTAAATTATTCCACGTCTCGGCAGACGATCGATTTTATTTGTTACAACTTTTTTTTTTTGTTAAGAGTAATGATAAAAACGAGCTGATAAGTGACACGTTAAATTGCCCGAACGGAAGCCAGTGAAGCAGCCACTCGCTTATTATTATTGCACATATACATATACATATATATGTACATAAACAGTAGATTGCGGAGGTGGATTGTATGAACATACACAGTACATCTACAAACTTTGGTTGTGTCGATGGAGCTGGTCAGTCGTTTACTGTCGCTAGATCGTAACAACTCGGATGACGAGTAGGGACACTAAGTCTACTATACCAATACACACTTGCTCAGACTACACGGAAGTCGGTCATTTCGAGTCAGAGTCGCAGTCGGAATCGAGGGTGAAGAGAGTTGTTAGTGCGTGCAATCAGTTGTCGCTCTTTATTCTTTACTCTAATCTGTATCTGTATCTGTACCTGTACCTGTAACTTCGTACCTGGGTCTCTGTACCTGTAATTGCTCTTTGCTCGTGTCTAATTAATAAGAAATTTTTTACGTACGCTAATGTTTTGTGATGCTTACATAGGATCCTAAAATCTACTTGACCACGTGTCGTTTGAATTTGACTTTGTACGCATCCGCGAATTGTATTACGCCTCTACTTCTACTCTCTTGTATCCACTAAATATTACGCGGTATGCTAAATATTCAGTAATACAAGTAAACGGTGTGTTCTAATAATATACTCCGATATCTTTGGTGCGTTCAACTTATCCACGTGCCTAGCCCAGTTTGTTTGTTATTTTATTTAAATACATTATACATAAAAGTGTAAGAAAAAGCAGGTGAATAAAACTTTTTTCGCGGCTACGAAATTTGGGCTGGTAAATATGTCGGGTGAAGGAACTTCAGACGAAGAAGGATCGCAGGAGGACTCGGGGAGATACGATATCGATGACATGGAAATAATAAAAACTATAGGTGAGTTATTTATGTAGATATTTATAAATATGTATCGAGTATCGGTCTGTGGATTGTGATTTATAATTTATTTTTTGTTTTTAAAATATTGATAAAAAATAAGAAAAATAAAATATGAGTAATTCGAGAATACGCGATCGAGTTACTCGCGCGTCTAGTCGTGACGAGGAAGAAAGTTGAGTAGACATCCACACAAACAACGAGAGGAACGAGCAAGTGGGCCACCGCTGGAGAGTGAGAGGCCAAAGTATATTTAACTCAACACCTCTTAGTTGGTTTATGTTTTGCTCTATGTCTATAACTATTGCTAAGAAAATTGTCACCCGATTTCTTAAGACTTCCCAGTAATTTTATAAAATTATTATTATTAGTACCAATAAACTATAGACTACCATCGTGTTTATAAATATTCAGCCAAACAAACAGACGGAAAATGTAAATTATTGAAAATTATGTACGCAGAAAAAAGGATTTCTTGGCGCAAGAAATATTTTTTATTATGAAATGAAAAATAAAATTTTCTTAGGACTAGAAAAATTTTTTTTTACCGTAAGAAAATTTTTGTTTTCAATTCATAATTCAAAAAATTTCTTGGAGCAACAGAAAAAAAAGTTGAGTCAAGAAAATATTTTGGATGACGAACGTTTTCGGGAATCAAGTAAAGATTTTTTTGAGCGAAGAGAATTCGTCTTGGTCAGAGGAAATTTCTACTTTACCTGAGAAAATTGAGGCTTTCAAAAAAATTTTTCACTCAAGAATATTTACTTTCAGTCGAGAATTTTTTTTTCTGTGTAGCAATGCGTTATAACAGACCGCCTTTATGTTAACAAGGGAAACTTTTTTTTATATTTATTTTTAACCTGTCAGTAAAGTACTTTCTCTTTATTTCTCTCCCTTGAGGACCGTAAGTTTAAATGACGCATTGCCCTGCAGACCAAACAAGTTTCGGGTTTGCAGTAAACCCATCTTCCATTTCCACTGTTTATTCGCAATACTGTAATATGAGTAAGGTAATAATTGAGCTAAAAGATAATTAAGGGATTTGCTGAGCATACTAACAACAATAATAACAGCAATATCTGTTATAGTAAAAGTCATTAAAGTATAATGTTACGTAGTAAGACGCTGCGGTCGCGGAAAATTATAAAAATATACAAACACTGTAAAAATGTTTATACTATTAAATTTAATCTGCCATCTTTCTGTCATATTAAACAGCTGGGCTCGTGATGTACCGTTTTAAAACAAATTTTAATTCTTTTGTTTGTTTATTTTTTTTTTCGTTTGCGGAGAAGCTTAGCTAAATAGGCGATAAATTAGTCGCGGTAATCTAACAGCGAGTATAGAGAAAGGGTACCAGCGAACTTGTTGCGGATTGCAACTTACCGGAAGCTCTTTTTCACAATTACACCTGTCTCTGGTCGTTAACAAGCAGACTGTGGATGTTAGCTGTCATAAGCGAGACTATTAACTTGCCAATTTCGCTCATAATATTTATATCAGATGATGTTGATGTTGATGATGATGATGATATAAATGAGTGGGTGACTTGTCTAGCTCTATAGGTCTTTAGTAAACTGGACGAGATGGAGGACATAATTGTTTTAAATAAATATTTATTGCCTTAGATGATTTATATGAGACATTATTCAGACAAAGATGCTCCGATTTGCTTACAGGAACTGGTACATTTGGTCGAGTTGTTTTATGCAGACATCAAGGAATACCACTGGCACTTAAAGTTCTCTCTATGGTTGACGTAATACGACTTAAACAGGTGGAACATGTGCGGAATGAGATATCTGTCCTAAAGGAGGTCAAACATCCCTTTATCGTAAACATGTAAGTGCTTATTAATGTGTAATCAACTCACATCATCGTCGACGGTAATTTATTCATTACTGGACTGGACACTAATTTATTCATCAGGGGACATTTATTATTTGTGGTACTAATTAATTATATTTATTGCTCAGGTTGTGGAGTGGCCGAGACGAAGCTCGTGTTTATATGCTCCTAGAGTTCGTGGCAGGTGGCGAGCTCTTTTCGTACCTACGGGCAGCTGGAAGATTTTCCGGACCCACCAGTTGCTTCTACGCTGCAGAAATAGTCTCTGCGTTGGACTATTTGCACTTGAAGCACATTGTCTACCGTGACCTCAAGCCAGAAAATCTTCTGTTGGACAGCCAGGGCCATCTAAAAATTACGGACTTTGGGTTCTCAAAGAAACTCACTGACAGGTATGTCATGTACTTGCGAAAGGTAATTTTTTCTGATTCGCGTAGACAAAACAATCCAATCATTGATAGCAGAAATTTATTGGCATAAAAATGTCAAATTGTAAAGTGAGGTAAAATTTTTAATAAATTTTGGCAGCATCTGAGAGGCTTTTTGTGCTCGTTGCAAGTTGATCGAACCAGATGTGCTTGAATAAACAAGCTTTACAACTTGGCCTTTATTGCATTTTATTTTTGGGACGTGTTTGTTAAAACGGTACTGCTGTAGGGAAGTTAAGTGACGATACGAGACAGTGAGTCGTTAAACAAGTTCCTGGAAAAAAAAATATTTTTAGAAATTTATAAATATATTTAGAAAAAAAAAAAAAACCCAGTTTTATTCTGTCAATCGTGTTATACTAATCGACTTATTTTTATTTTTTTTTTTTTTTTAGAACATGGACGTTGTGTGGAACCCCAGAGTATCTAGCGCCCGAAATAATTCAGAGCAAAGGACACAATAAAGCGGTAGACTGGTGGGCGCTGGGAGTGCTTATCTACGAAATGTTAGCGGGCTACCCGCCGTTTTTCGACGACAATCCATTCGGGATTTACGAAAAAATTCTCGGAGGCAGAATCGAGTGGCCAAAGCACGTGGACCCGATTGCCAAGGACCTGATCAAGAAGCTGCTGGTTGCCGACAGGACCAAAAGACTCGGGAACATGCGCCAGGGTGCCGAAGACGTCAAGAGGCATCGGTGGTTTAAGCTCATCGACTGGCAACTCGTAAGGACCTACTTATTTTTTTTTTGTTTGTTTTGATTGGACTCAAGGGCGTTATTTGTCTTGACCACTGTATCATTTATTTTCTCCATCCCCAGGTACCCCAGAGAGCCCTCACTCCGCCAATAAGACCGAGAGTAAAAGCTCCTGAGGACGCCAGCTGCTTCGACGATTACCCAGAAACCGACTGGCGTTCCCAGCCGCCCTTGCCGCCCGATCAGTTGGCTCTTTTTCAAGACTTTTGACCAACAACTTGCGTTCATAGATTATAAATACTCTTTTAACCATGAGTTAACTCTTGATGGTGCAAGTTATCATTAATATATTAATATAATTGCTTCGATGAGTGATTTTTATTACGAGTTTACTTTATTTTTTATTTTTTTGTAAATAGATATGTTGCGTGGTGTTGAGAGATTATATTTATTGTTAAGCAATCCTGGTGTTCCAGGTGTCGTTGCGCCTTTGTAAATAAAATAAATCGTGCCGTTTAAATAATTAAACACTAATTGCCCTTTTTATTTCATAATTATTCAAATTCTCTGTACGCCATCGATCCACGGAAGTTTTACACCAAAAACGGCTGTAGGTAATTCAGTAAGAAATTTCTTTTTACTCACTAACTCACTCACTCACTCGTTCGCTGACTATTTTACGACTCCTCTGAAATGGAGTCATTAAGAAAATTTAATTTGAAAACTTTTTTAATTAAAAGATTTTTTTTTTAAAGCAATGGAGTTATCAGAAGCGAATAATAGAAAGACGTCCTCACATTCGACGAGAGATGGCGGCGGCTGCCCGCAAGTCTACACGAAGTAAAAATAATTTAAAGAGAAGAAAATTTTCTAAATCGATTATTAACCAGATGTTATGCCTTTTAATAAAAGTCGATTAGAAAATCAAATTTATTTTCAGAGCGTCTTAATCATTATTATTTAATAATCTTTATCAAGCATTTACGCCTCCGAAGGCCGTACGATAAACCGATTTAACCTTCCGGCAACTATGCACTTGACTCTCATCGCAAGTTCATTGAATAACGATAATCTAGGCACTGATGAGTTTTATTAATTTTAAAAGTTTTCATTTAAATAGCCGGGTCGAGAGAAACAAAGAGCGAGGTCGATTACGAATCTATAAAAGCCCGCTAATTTTATCCCCATCACATATTTAACACCCGGAAGTTTTACGAGTAAGTCTACTTTATATTTATTTAATATCCATTTCTTAAGCCGGTCTAACTGCTGCGATCGTTAAATAACTTTTTTATTATTTTTTAGATAAGACGGAAATAATGGCTGGGTCGTTAAAAAATACGATGCTGAGTTTTTTAATTCTCTATTTATTGAGCGAATCCAGTATTGCTTACACAGGACAGAGGATTTCGTTCCCGATGAGATACGTCGATCATTCGATAACGATTCCTTCGTCAGTGTCGGAAAAAATTTTGCTGCCTACTGGAAAATGTCAAGATCTGACGAATCGCGATTTGTCGTTGTACTTGCCTGGGTGTGCGCCCGCGACTCTCTACCCCGGGTTCATTGACAGCTCCCGGGTGTCTTGCTTAAGCATTCCGGACAGTTTGATTGGCCGCATTGCCGTTGGTTCATTTGACGGGATGCCGAATCTGCAGTATCTGGATTTGTCGCGAAATCGCATTGAATTCTGCGACTTTTTGCACTTTGGCGGGCACAATAATCTGGTAACGCTGATCATCGACGAGAACGACTCGCAGGGTCAACAAATAGATCTAGTGCTTTCGTTATCAGACTGTTTTCCGCGAGTGGAACATCTTTATCTACGTAAAAATTTTCTCACTGATATAACGGCACCGCTGCAGAGATATTTTCCATCATTGACTCACCTCTATCTGTCAGACAATCGATTGAAAGGCAGGACATTTGATTACCTCGAGCTTCCACTCACCTTGACCCATCTCCACCTGGAACGTAATTGGATCCGTCGAATGGATACTCGAGGATTGATAAATCTTTCTTCGCTCTTCCTCGATGGCAATCGAATCCAGTCTATTTGCCATTTGCAGTGTCCCGACGGTTCTTCTCACCTGAGTCTCCGCCATACCAATCGACTCCAGTTTTTATCGCTCTCGCGAAATGAAATTGGCTATATTGAATGCGACAGCTTTGATGACACTCGTTTTCTCAAGAGTTTAAATTTAGCCCACAATAAAATTGATTCTATTGCCCAGGGGACTTTTGACGTTTTACAAGACCTTAGGGATTTGTCTTTGAGTTACAATCGACTTGTGAGTTTGCCAGATTTTCGAAACGTCAGGATGATAACGAGCTTGTCATTGGATCACAATCTAATAGATCGTATTCCCTCGGGAATCTTTTGCAATCTTTATCATCTCAAGTGGCTGTCGATGGGTCAAAATCACATCAGAAGTGTGGCCGTGGATGCATTTGTAAACCTTCCGTCGCTAGAGGAGCTAGATCTGTCGAACAACGAGCTCAGTTACCTTCCTTACGGCTGGATCGATGCTAACACACGTCTAAGACACCTTGATGTCCGGGGAAACCGGTTCACGAGGATCGAGGATCTCGCCCTAGACTGCGCGCTAAGTCTGACGCATCTTTATCTCCAAGGTAATCCGCTGACCCGAGTTGATACACCCGCTTACTGGCGACTTGCTCACAATGTCAGTGTTTATTTGGAATACGGCTCATCAGTGCATAGAGAACCGTGCTATGTGCGATGCGATCAAACATATAGAGAGTACGTTATACCTCGGGTAACTTCTGGTGATGAGTGGACTTGGTAGAGCTAGTTTAGTTCTCGAGTAACTAACGAGCTACACTCGCTGGAGATTAGTTTAGTGTAGGAAGCGGGTTGAGTTCGGGTTCGGGTTAGGGGTTGGGGCTAGAGGTTGAAGCGGGTGAAGGGGTTGAGTTAGACAAATTGGTGGCGAATTGTGTGCTGATGGAAACTAGACATGAACAGATCTATTTAATGCGAGTGTAGTTGCCAGCATGTTAGTGTACAAGTTTAACTTGTTAAACTGCTCATATTAAATCCTACTTATTTACGATGATTATTATTACTTTTTTTTTAATGACAGAATTGTCCATCCACTAAATAAAAAACGATTTATTTTTTAAATTTCATATGAATCGAAATCTTGGACCCATTTTTGGAACAGATTATTTTGCTATGATTTATTTTGTCTATGAATTGATAATTTTTTTACACGTCTTATCTTTTTGAAAATTGAGCTTTTCTGGAAACATTTTTGAGATTTTACTGAACATGATTTCAAAAATAAATTTATGATACTTGTACCTGATTAATAAATTTTTTTGAAATTTTTTCAATTGATGACTGAACGAGGCCAGAAGTCTTAACTATTTGATCATCGGAGGTAATCCGGTGAAACTGACAGGTTTGAATACGCTGATGGCCGTGTTAGAGAGGATAATAATTGATTTTGTGTGATCGAAATATTCTAGCACGTTTGGTCAATATTGATGCAAAAAATTTTTAATAATTTCGACGATTAAGATTTTTAAATTTCCATTATTAATTTTTATCAATCACTTCCATCATAAATGTTATGATTTAATAAAAAAATTGCAAATATTTCATATCTTTATTTAATCTTCAATAAAAAAGATGACAAGATTTTTTTATCTTTTATTTTTTTTTTTTCCAAAAATATTTCGTGTAATTTGAATCCTCAATTATTTTTTTCCATAACTATATTTAAATCAGTTTATAGTAGAACAGCAAAGGTTTGTATGTTTTTAAATAAATGTTTTTTTTTTAATCTTATCGAATTTAATTCTTGGGACAGAGTAATTAAATATTAAATATCGAGAGCTGTATTCTGTTTCTTTCAAGTTGGCATTTGAACGCCATTATCAAAATTCTTGGGAGGACAGTGATGGCATTGTTTGAAAAAGATTGCGTTGGTTTATGATCGTATGCATGGCAACGACTGAAATTCACCATAATTCAGTTGGCTGAAAAACTTTGGAAGAGTCAGTCAAGAATAATAAATTTTTTCTGTCAATAATTTTTCTAGTAATTAAAAATGTTTGGACATTGCGTTTTATTTTTGACCATTTCTTGGTGCATTTCAGTTCATTGCATCAATTTAAATATCGACGAACCTATTTCTCTAAATCATGACTGTATTTGTGACAGCGGAGATCAATCTGTCCTAGATCTTTCAAATACTGGACTAATGCGTCTGAAAAAATCTTTTGTGAACAGTTCTGTTATAACGCACGTGTATTTAACTGACAATGATATTTGGGAAATTGACGAAGGTGCATTCGATAGCCTGCCGAATTTGGTTTATTTAAATTTGACCGGAAATTTGATTTCGTTTGATCAATTAAATTTTGGCGATCAATCGAAAATTGAAACATTGGTTCTGGATAATGCGATAAGAAATCCAGCTTATAAAACTTCTAATGGTCGGAGTTCAAATCATCAGTGCAGTGGAGTGAATAATTTCAGAGATGCAAGTTCAGAAAAAGTCAACACGATCGAACTTAAAAATAATATGAAGCTTCCAAAATTAAAAAAATTGTATCTTCGTAATAATAACATTGAATCCATAAATGAAGAAAATATTGCATCGTTAAAGGAAATAATGCCGAGTATTACTTATCTTAATTTGGAAGAAAATAGTATTTCATCAGTGAGTTTTATTAAATTTTTACCGTCAACTGTAACGGATTTATATTTGCATAATAATCGCATATCTAAATTTGAAAGCGTGTCTCTAAATAATTTAAAAATTTTGACATTAAATGAAAACGAGATAAAAAATTTGTGTGGTAGCAACGGAAATTGTGATGGAATGACATTAAAAAGTGCTGTAAATTTGGAAATTTTGTCAATTTCAAAAGTGGGACTTAAAAAAATAGAATCGGATTCATTTGAAGATTTAGGGAATTTACTAATACTGGATATGTCTTATAATAAAATCGATGAAGTTGTTAAACACACATTTGACAATTTAACAGAATTAATGATACTAAAATTGGATCACAATGAATTAGTTCATTTACCTGACATTTGTGGTTTAAAAAATTTGGAATCATTTTCAATTTCACATAACAAAATAAAAATAATCGAAAAATCAATTTCTTGTTTATCAAAAATTAAAGAACTCAATCTCAGCAACAATATCTTGGATGAAATAAATTCAGAAGCATTTAGCAGTCTTGTTGAATTAGAAGAACTGGACCTTTCGGGAAATAAACTTGTGATTTTGCCAGACAATTGGATTCCACTCAAATCAAATCTGCAGTACTTGCACTTGAACAATAATTTGTTTGAAAGTCTCGCAAGCATGTCGCTAATCGAAGCTAAAAATTTGAGATCTCTCAACATCGGAAAAAATCCATTGAAAATGATAAATATCAAAACATTGAAGGCTTTACCAGAAAATACGACAGTGGACATTGAAAAAATAGGCTGTGAGCAATGTGAGATATGTGCGCAATGTGAGCAATGTGATGATCCACCAGCCTGGGGATCTCCTTCATACTGTAATTCTTGTAGCACCTTTTGTCTCAATTGCTCCAGCTATAGAAGATGGTATGAATAATACCAAAAAAATTGTGTATTACTTTTAAATATTAGAAGAAAATTTTTTTGACTATAATTATTATTTTTAATATCAATTACTTAATCATGTATTTGAAATTCGATAATAAATAAATATCCTCTTCATGTATTCTTCATCCAAAAAAAAAAGTTTAAATATTTTTTCATAATTTTTGTTACTTTTCAGATAATTTTTTTTTTTTTTAATTTAATTCGTATAAAAATAACTTTAGATAATTAATTAAAATCAATTATTATAATCGAGTGCATGTACTGCTGATATTTTCGATAGCTAGTGGACAGTAGATAATAAAAGAAAAAAAATAAACGGTATGTATAAAATTACATTATCATTATATTTTAATCAATTTGAATTCTCAGAAAAAAATGATACGGTGCTAATATTTTTATTTTATCCATTTACGGAAGATAACATCGATATAAAAATTATAAATAAATCTTTATTTTTAATCGAGGCAATAATTAAATTTATAAAAATATAAATTACATACTATGTATTGTGAGTTAAGCGATGTATACTTTGTATAATGATAATTTAAAAAAAGCGCGTTTCTGCTACATCTTTTTGTCGGATCACACACATAAATAATAACTAAGGAATTTCATGACTTCTTGGTATTCTAATTATCACGTCAGACATTAAAAAAGCTAAAAAAATTTTCACACAATTTTGACCTGTTACTTCCGTTCGAATTTCTTTAAAAATATCCATCGTTGCAACATTGTAGATTCACTATAAAAGAGTTCGCAGAAACATTTGAAAAGAGTCAGTCGAAAATAGCAGATTTTACTTACCAATTATTTTTCAACTGAAAAATTTTTGGTCATTGCATTTTATTTTTAACTATTTCTTGGTGCATCTCAGTTCATTGCACCAATTTAAATATCAGCGAACCTATTTCTCTAAATCATGACTGTATTTGTGACAGCAGAAATCAATCTGTCTTAGATCTTTCAAATACCGGATTGATGCGTCTGAAGAAATCTTTTGTGAACAGTTCTGTTATAACACACGTGTACTTAACTGACAGTGATATTTGGGAAATTGACGAAGGTGCATTCGATAGCCTGCCGAATTTGGTTTATTTAAATTTGACCGGAAATTTTATTTCGTTTGATTAATTAAATTTTGGCGATCAATCGAAAATTGAAACATTGGTTCTGGATAATGCGATAAGAAATCCAGCTTATAAAACTTCTAATGATCGGAGTTCAAATCATCAGTGCAGTGGAGTGAATAATTTCAGAGTAGTAAGTGCAGATAAGGCCAATATGGATGTTTTTGATTATTTATTTTTTTTTTTTTAAATTTAATTCGTATAGAAATAACTGTAGATAAGTCATTTGAATTAGTTATGATAATCAAATGCATGTCCTGGTTATCCGTTAAATAGCTCTTGGTACGTATAAATTTACATTATCATCTTATTTAAAAAATTCATTATTTTCAAATTTTATCAAATTTACTTCTTGAAGCAGAGCTACATATTTTAATATATGCTTACAATCATGTCACGACGTGTTTATTTTAGATAGTAACTTAAACCGAGAACAGTTTATGCTTACTGAAGCCTCTCCATGTTGTACAGAACGGGTCATTATTTGTTATCAAATTTCTTCGGTGGATAGTAATGTCATTGTATGAAAACGATCCCTTCAACTCATGACATGAGTCAACGTATTGTACCATTTGAAACTCATCATATTTATTCAATGTGTTGATACACTTGAAAAGAGTCAGTCGTATAAAAATATTCAAAACATTGCTTTTAATTCTATACTTTTTAAGAATATATACTCAAAAATGTTTTTGCGTAATGGACTTTTTCCGATAATTTTATGTTTTATTTTGGTGCACTGTGATTCCGCATTGAATCAGAATTTTTATAATAAAAGTTCGGAAAATGAGAATATCAAAGAAGAAACTGTTTTAGATCTTTCAAATACTGGAATACTCCGTTTGAAAAAACCATTTTTGAAAAGTTCTGTTTTGACCGAAATCTATTTGACGGATAATAATATTTGGAAAATAGACAATGGAGCATTTGATAGTTTACCGAATTTGAATTACTTGGACTTGAGTGGAAATTTGATTAAATTTGAAGAACTAAATTTTGGTGAGCAGTCGAAAATTGAAACACTAGTTTTGGACCGAGCAATCAGAAATCAAGATCATTATGCTTATTCTTATTATTCCAATGACGAGTGTTCTAAAGCTAATGCTTACAGAGATAAAAGTTCAAGCATTGATAATATAATTCAATTTACAAGTTCGTTAAAACTAGAGCAATTGAAGAAACTGTACTTACGTCAAAATAATATTAATTCAATTAACTTAGAAAATGTTGAATTATTGAGAGAAATAATGCCAAATCTTACTCATCTTCATCTGGATGATAATCATATGTCATCAGTGGATTTCATTAAAATTTTACCAGCGACTATGACTCATTTGTACTTAGACAACAACAAGATATCGAAATTTGAAAGTACTTCGATGAGCAGTGTGGAGTTTTTAACGATCAATGGAAATCGAATCAAAAATTTGTGTGGAAGTTACGGACAATGCGAAGGAATGAAATTAAATAGTGCAGTTAATTTGCAAACACTATCAGTATCAAATGTTAAACTTGAAGAAATTGAATCAGATTCATTTGAAAATTTGGGAAATTTGCGTCATTTGAATATTTCTCATAATAAAATTGTTAAAATTGCTAAACATACATTTGATAATTTAACAAGTTTGATGACTCTGGATCTAGACTACAATAGACTGGTGACGATTCCTGATGTCTGTGGTCTTAAAAACTTAGAATTTCTGTCTCTGGTTAATAATAGAATAAAAACAATGGACACATCAAGTTTTTGTGGTTTGTCAAAATTAAAAAAATTGAATCTCAGTAAGAATATTCTTGACGAAATTAGTTCTAAAGCATTAGACAGTTTTACTGCGCTAGAAGATTTGGATCTTTCGGGAAATCAACTCGTAGTTTTGCCTGATGATTGGATATCATCAAAATCAAATTTGCGAAATTTATATTTGAATAATAACTTGTTTACAAGTTTTTCAAGTTTATCGTTAACTGAAAATAAAAATCTTGAGTTTTTGAACATCGGTGGAAATCCATTCAAATTGATAAGCATAAAAACACTCATGACTTTTCCTGCAAATACAACAGTAGATATTGGATTTATAAACAACGGACAGCCGGGTTTCTCAACTACGGAGTCCTCTTCATACTATAATTGTGATACTTGTCGGCGTCGTTGTGGAAATTATAATACTGGAAATTATTATAGTTTTTGATGATGATTAATTCTAACATTTATTTATATCTCTATTGATAACTATCAAAATTTTCAGTATCATTAATATCATATGTATTCTTTTTATGTATTGAAGTATCAAAATATAAATAAAAAAATACCATATACATATAATATCCTCAATAACTTATAAAAATCCTCATAAATTAATTTTTCATTATCATATATTTTTTTTTTATTTCAAATTAACTCTAAAATGCAATCGAAGATTTCAACAAATACGCAGCTTTGAAAAGGTAAATTCGAAATAAGAAACCGTAAGTACAATTTTATATTCTTAATAAATACTTTAAAAAAATCTATTATTTAAAACATATGTAAATAATAAATATTTTTTTTTTTGATTTATTAATTTTATTGTTTCTCAGAATAATATTTTATAGCTTGCGATATATTTAATTTTGAACATCAGAGTCCCACTGTAGTTTTAATAGTTATCTGAGAATATTTTTTTCCAATATACTTATGGGGAATAATCAGATCTTATCACAATATTTACTTTCAGATCGTTGATGCATATTCGTGGAATCAGTAAATAATTTTTCTTTAAAATTTAATTGTAGTATTTAAAACTGTTTTATAAAAATGTTGTATTTGACTACATTAGGATGTAGTTTAGTTATTTTGTAAACATCAGTATACTTTGGACTGAGTTGTTAACTTTTCTATCTTCATTTCAACTTCATTTTATTAACTTGACTGATAAAAAATTTATAAATATCTAATTTATGATTCGGAGAACTTGATAGAGGTTTATCTTTAACTCCTACACACGGCCACGTTGATAATTAATTCAAAATTTGTTGTCATTTATTTTTAAGGCCTACTGTAAAGCTATCAACAGATTATAATATTTTTTTTTCATTCGTCAATCGGCATAATAATGCCATTCTCTGAAAATAAATATCTCTCAGGTGGTGATATCACTACTTATTTATAAAACGTATAAGATAGTCTGAATTTACTCAGTTCGTTGAAGCGCCTGTAAGGGATCAGTTGCTTACAAGCATTAATAAATATTATTTTTCAAACTAAAAAATGTTACGTATCGTGTTGTTTTTAACTGTATTATGGTGCACTTCCGTGCACTGTAAAATCGAAAATTTGTCAAATGAAAAAGAGTGCATTAATGAAAGTGAAAATGGAAATACTTTAGATCTTTCATCTTCAGGAACAACGCGGTTGAAAAACTATTTTATAAACAGTTCCGCTATTACGCACATCAACTTAATGAATAATGCAATAAACAAAATCGAAAATTGCGCATTTAAAGGCTTACCGAATTTGGTTTACGTAAATTTATCGGAAAATAGTTTATCAAGTGGTGACTTTCCATTTGGACTAATAAATTGTACCAATCAGTCTGCTATTGAAACATTAGTTTTAGATAATGCCTATTCGAGTTATTATGATATTACAATAACACTAACACATTCTATACAATTGCCAAAATTGAAGAAATTATATTTACGCCACAGCCATATAAAAAACATAATTTTTGACAGCGTACGGTTGGGTGACATTATGCCAAGCATCACTCATTTGTATCTAAACGACAACGGTCTTACATCATTAAGTTCTTTAAAATATCTCCCCATAACTTTAACTCATTTACATCTTGATAATAACCGGATATCAAAATTGGCAATAGAATATTTCAATAACTTAAGAGTTTTAACGATTAATAAGAATAGCATCGAAAATTTATGTACTGTTTACTTAAATTGCAATGGAATTTCGTTGGCAAGTGCGGTAAATTTAGAATTTTTGTCAATTTCAAACTCACAACTACGAGGAATGGATTCAAATTCATTTAGAGACTTAACAAATTTACGCCATTTGGATTTATC
Organism: Microplitis deprimator; assembly: GCA_964016945.1. Lineage (NCBI taxonomy): Eukaryota > Metazoa > Arthropoda > Insecta > Hymenoptera > Braconidae > Microplitis > Microplitis deprimator. The sequence goes on along the minus strand of OZ024711.1, from coordinate 3,282,882 downwards.
TTTTAATAATTTACGTGAAATGCCAGTAGTACTTCGTCACTTGGTGAACTTGAAGACACTTCTACTGAATGACAATCAAATTGAAACTATTCCTGATATTAATGTCATAGTTAGTTTGGAACATTTTTCAATAGCAAATAATAAAATAGGATCCATGGACTGTTCAATTTTTAGCGGTCTATCAAATCTTAAAAAATTAAATCTTAGCAATAATGCTTTGAGTAAATTTATTTCTGGATCATTGGATGATTTGATATCATTAGAAGAATTAGATTTGTCTGGAAATAAATTTTTTACTTTGCCTGACGATTGGATTTCACTAAATTTAAATTTGCAATATTTATATTTGGATGATAATTTATTTACCAGTTTGGCGGACTTATCGTTGACAGAAGCAAAAAATCTTACATACTTAAACATCGGCGGAAATCCATTGACATTGATAAATATCAAGTCATTAAAATTTTTACCAGAAAATACAACAGTCGACATTGAGAGCAGAAGTTTGGACTGTGCTGTTTACCAGTCTCATTGTAATAGTTATTATGGATAGATTAAAAATTTACTATTGATATATTATAATTTTATGACTGTCTTTTTTTATAAACTGTTGTAATTTTTATGAATGTCGAAATGTACCGAATATTAAATAAATCATTCATCTATATCTTTAATCCTCAATAAACAATATCAGTACTTTTAAACAAATTTTTTTTCTTCCTTATTCTCACAAGTTTTTGAAGTTTCAAAATTTGTATCATAATATTTAAATTTATCTAATCATAATTTTTTGCGTGTATTGAAAAGTATGTGTTATATAATTGTATTTTTTTTATAATATTATAATTGTGGTATAATTGAGTAAAAATATAAAGTTTTAAAATGTCACTTTTAATGATAAGTCTCGTCCATTAATTATTAAATTAAGTTTAATAATAATCAAACTTGTAACTTAATTTCTGAATTTTTATTATCTTAAATACAGTTTTTAATTTACTGCAATCTCTAATTTAACTCTAACTTTGTAAAGGTAAGTTAAAAAAAAATTAATAATTTTTTTTTATAGACTTTTTAAAATTTGAAAATTAAAGTTGTCTTACTTATTAATTATAATAAATTATATCCCGTTACTAATTCCAAAAGGTCTTGTATATTCATAATGCCCTTTTGGCTTTAGGAAACTCTCTAAAGCCAAAAGGGCATACAAAAATATAAGTCCGTTTGAAATTAGTAACGCAAGATACGATTTACAATACTATAAGATGTGATATCTTTATTTTAAAATGTAACATGATTCTTATTAAGTTTATGCTTACTAAAACACTTCAAACCATTCTGAATAACCGGGGGGGGGGGGGGTTATTATCAAATTGCTTTATTCTGAGTATTTTATAATGATGTGATTGTATAGAAAATACTTATATAGTATATGGTATAGTTGTAAACATACCAACATTTAAAACACACCATATTTATTTTTATTCAGTTTGCTGAGGCAGTCGTAGAGAGACAGCCGCTTAAAAATATTTAAAACTGATTTCTGTCAATTATATAATAATATATAATTAAAAATGTTTGTAAGTAATGTACTGATCCTAATATCTCTATATGCTAATTTGGTGCAATGTGGTTTGTATCTACGACCATATAACCCGTGTGAACCACAGACAGTTTACATCTCGAGTTGTGAAAATACAACTCCGGAAGTTAAGAAGGCAGATAGAGAAGAATCTGTCTTAGATTTATCAAAGACTGGAATTGTGCGTTTGAAAAAATCTTTTTTGAACAGTTCTATTTTAACACACATTTATTTGACAGACAATAACATTTGGGATGTTGAAAAAAGTGCTTTTGATAGTTTACCAAATTTAATTTATTTAAATCTGACCGGGAATTTAATTAAATTCGATCAATTAAATTTTGGTAATCAGGTAAAAATAGAGACACTGGTTTTAGACAAAGCAATAAGAAATCAAGATCATTATGATTATTCTTATTATTCTGATGATGAGTGCTCTAAAGCTAATACTTACAGGGAAAAAAGTTCAAACAGTGACAATATAATTGAACTAACAAATTCTTTCAAATTAAAAACATTGAAGGAACTTTATTTACGCAAAAATAATATTGACTCGATTTATTTAAATGAAATCAAGTCATTGGGAGATGTAGTGCCCAGTATTCGTCATCTTTATCTTGATGATAACAGACTTACATCAGTGGATTTCATAAAATCTCTTCCGTTTTCTTTGACTCATTTGTATTTAAATAATAACAAAATATCAAAATTTGAAAGCGGATATTTGGATAATTTGAAACTTTTAACGATTGATGGAAATAAAATTAAAAATTTGTGTGGTAGTTATGGACACTGTGAAGGAATGACTTTAAAAAGTGCGGTCAATTTGCGAACACTATCAGTATCAAATGCTGGACTTGAAGAAATTGAATCGGATTCATTCATAGATTTGGTAAATTTACGTGACTTAAATTTGTCTCGTAATAAAATAATTAAAATTATAAAACATACTTTTAATTATTTGATAAATTTGAAGACTCTCTACCTTGATCACAACGAACTGATGACTGTTCCTGATATTTGTGGCCTCAAGAATTTAGAATCTCTCACTTTAACACACAATAAAATTAAAACCATCGGAAAATCGAATTTTTGTGGTCTTTCGAATTTGAACAAACTGAATCTTAGCAATAATTTGCTGAATGAAATTGAGGCTGAGTCATTTAGTAATTTAGTTGCGCTTACTGAGTTGGACGTTTCCGGAAATAGGCTTGAAGTTTTGCCAGATGATTGGCTTTCATCAAAATTAAGTTTAAAATATTTATACTTGATCAATAATTCGTTTACAAGTATTGCAAGTTTGTCGTTAACTGGCATTAAGAATCTTGATTTTTTGTACATCGGCGGAAATCCATTTAAATTGATAAATACGAAAACATTGATGAGCTTCTCTGCAAACACGACTGTGGATATTGGCGAAATGAGCAGTGGACATTCAGATATGTTTTCTAAAGGGTCTTCTTCATATTTTTCAATGTCATTGTCACTCTTGCTCGTATATTCATACCTATTTACCTTATTATGTCACTACTTGTAATAGATCCTATCGATATCAACACTTTTAATTTTTTTTCAAATTTACTGTCATATTAATTTTAATTTTTTTACTGTAATAATTTATGTAATACAATAATATTAAAAAATAAATATATATCACCTTTATCCTTTGTATGAAATATATATATATAAATATTTTTTTCCAATTTCTGATAGTGTCCATTTGTTATTAATATTAATATTTTTTTTTTGAAATTGCTTTTCGGTAAAATTTGTTTACTTCTATTTTAATTTTATTAATAGTAATAATAATAATAATATTAATTTTCTATATTTACTGCTGATACATTCAACAACTTGACAAGGTAAGATAATGAACGGTACGTAAAAATTAATATAACTTGTAAAATAATTTTCTTTCGATGAATAAAAAATTAATATTTTTTTTTAATTTAAATTTTCCCGCAAAATATATTAGCGCCTTTAAATATACGTTCATGAAGGTCATAATATTTCATGATCATCGGAATGAAAATAAATGGATTGGAAAAAAAAGCAGAGCGCAGCATGAGATTGTCTAAGTTTTTTTTTAAAAATTTCAAAAACTACTCACTTTGCCGCCATTTTTCTGCTTTCTTGTCAGCGACGAACACTTTCACAAATTGATAAAACTTAACTAAAAAATTCACTGAATATATAAAATTTATGCAACTGATTGATCACAGAACTCAAACTTTCACTTAAAAATAATAATTTTAATTATTCTTACACTTAATTACGTTTATTCTTGTATTTAAATTTTAACAACGAACACAGCGCACACTGATAGAAAAAAAAAACCAACACTGAATTTAGTTAATTTAAAAACTTACATTCACTGCCACACTTCATTTATTGTCTTAGAATAAGTTTTGGTTACTAAATAATTTATATGAACTAATTAGAGATATAAGAATTGAATTATTATAATAAATAAACTAATTATTTCACTGAGATTTAGTCGCGAACAACAGCCCGGACATTGACTGAGCTTAAGGCTTCTGCGCATGTCCATTCCAACCGTCGCCACCGCAGCGCCTTAAGTTTGATGATGCGCCAATAATTTTAAACTTAAAAATTTTGAATGTAGCGTCGTAGTTCCAGAAGCCGCCGTCGGTGTTCTAAAACTGTCATGGCTGCTCAGTGAACATCTCTCATGTAAGCTCCATTAATTTATTAATTTAATTTAATTTATTTGTGATATCTAGAACTTAATTAGATTTAAATAACTTTCTATAAACGTAAAGAAAAATCTGAAATAATAATTTCTAATAAATATTTATTTAGTCTTTGATAAAATATTAAATTAAAAATGAATGGTACTGAAGTTAGTCGACGTTTAATAATTTTTTAATTTTTTTAAAAACGATGAATTTAAAAAAATGTCCGAATTGCTCCGGCTTGACAAATGACAGCTAAAAGTTTTTTAAATCATTTTCTTAATTAATAATCAAGTGATTAATTATTAGTGTTATTATTTCCAATAGTCATCTGAGCAATAATTTTTATTATTTATCATAAATTTGTTTACTTAAAATTTTTTTTTTAGTTTAAATTAAAAAATTTAATTTACAAAGAAATATCGATCTTGGATTTTTAAAAATAATTATTTTGTTAAATTAATAGTAAAATTATAATTATTTTTCAGGTCTTTGGTACTAAAATTATTTAGAAATATTTTTTTAAAAATCTAAACAGAGATTTTTTGTAAGTGAGCTTCAATTGTTGCAAATAAAAATGGCCGCAGAGAAAATAATTCAAATTCTGAAACTAGACGTCAGCGCCATAGCTTATGAAAGTCGCCGTTAAAAGAACGACCACAAGCAGGAGGTTGAAAAGTTGACGGCTTTGTCTTGGTAAATTTAATCATTTAATTATTTGTCTTCATTTTTTTTAAGTATATAGTAAATAATTTATGTCTTAACAGCTCCATAAGTCATCAAGTTCGTTTGTTGCTATCAATTAATACGAATGACTGGATATTTAATATCGATAATATATTTTGGATATCTTGAGTATTTACTTGCTCGAATGATTGTTCATCATCACTTTCCTCACTGATGTTTCGGTAATTAATTTAAATTTTATGTTTATTTTCACATTCTAGTAAATTGGAAAAAAAATTATTTTCCATTGTTCGAAATATTTTATGGTACTCAGGTTAGCCGACGTCTAATAATTTTTTTTTTTTTTTAAACACGATAAATCATAAAGAAAAAAATTTTTCAAAAAATTGCACCTACAGCTTTTTGAATTTTCTACGTATGCATATTTTTATTTTCTTTGTAATTGATATATTTAAAAAAGAATCGGAAAATTGATAATTGTCTTCTAACTTCAGGATCATAATATTTTACGCACGACTAAAAATTAATTATTTGTCTCTTATTAATTATTTTTTATGAAATTTTCAGTTGGTGCAAAAATATTTTGAGAAGAAAATAAATTTCAGCGAGAGATTAATTAGAGTAAAATTAATTTATTGATTCCGATCACCATGAGTCTCTTGTGCTGGTTCCGAATGCTGGAAACGCAGAAATACGTCCGCCGAGGTAAATTTTTTTTTAATTAAATGGAAAAAATCTTTTAAAATTCTTATTTTATCTAAAAAAATTATTAATTTTAATTGATTTTGTTTTTTGTTATAGAAATTAAAAGAATTGTCTGCTGCTCTGGATATTTCTCGGTGTGGTGAGTGACTTTCTGCACGATATACTTTTTTACTAAATCATAAATTTTTTTAATTTATCTTTTGATTCGAGTCATGGGCTCATATAATTTCCTAATTTTGTTTTTTGCTATTAAACTGAGGGGTAAATCGAACCGAAACTAGTAACTTCCCTTTTTTTGAAAATTTTCAATTTTCATCGCGGGAAGTTAAAAATTTTTTCCAATCCTTTATTACTAATATTGTAAAAGTGTCTTGGTTTCGACAAGTCGCCAGAGAGGGCGATACCTTCCAGGATGCACCCAGCGAGTAACCCTAATTTTATGTCATGTGGTAGAGTTAATATTGACAATGGTTATGAAAGTTAATTGCTGGAATATATTAGTTATTAATTTATATAAATAATTTTGAAAAAATGATGGTAATTAATGTGCTGCTTTTAATTTTAATGTACAGTGTCTTAGCTTACTATGTTCTGTATCCGCCCAACAGACAAGACACAAAAATAGTTTATGTATCAGATTGTGTTAATTTTGAAAAACCCGAGATTGAAGAGAATAAAACCGAAGATGTTTTTAATTTAAAAAAAAATAAGAAGAAATCTATTTTAGATTTATCAAATACTGGAATAGTTAATTTGAAAAAATCTTTTGCCAGCAGTTCCGTTATAACAGGAATCAAATTATCTGACAATAACATTTGGAAAATTGAAAACGATGCTTTTGATTCTTTACCAAATTTAAAACTCATAGATTTGACTGGGAATTTAATTAAATTTGATCAATTAAATTTTGGGAATCATGTGAGAATTGAAACACTGATTTTGGACCGAGCAATAAGAAATGAAGATCGTTCTAATTATTCTTATCATTCAAATGACGAATGCTCTAAAGCTCAGACTTACAGGGAACGAAGTTTGAGTTTCAATAATACAATTAAACTCACAACTTCTCTTAACTTACCCGGATTAAAAAAGCTTTACCTGCGTCAAAATAATATTGACTTGATTTATTTGGGAGATGTCAAATCGTTGGGAGATATAATGCCCAGAATCAGTCACCTGCATCTAGATGACAACAGACTTTCATCATTGGATTTCATAAGATCGCTTCCATCATCTTTGACTCATTTGCATTTGACTAATAACGAGATATCTAATTTTGAAAGTTATTCTTGGATAAATTTAAAATTTTTAACGATCGATGGAAATAAAATTAAAAATTTGTGTCGTAGTTATGAAAACTGTGAAGGAATGACTTTAATAAATGCGGTAAATTTGCGAACACTATCAGTATCAAATGTTGGACTTGAAGAAATTGAATTGGATTCATTCGTAGACTTGGTGAATTTACGTAATTTAAATATGTCTCATAATAAAATAATTGAAATCGTAAATCATACTCTCAATTATATGACAAATTTGAGGACTCTCGATCTTGATCACAACAAGCTGGTGACTGTTCCCGACATTCTTGGTCTCAAGAATTTGAGAAATCTCTCTCTAGCCCACAATAAAATAGAAACTATCGGAAAATCGGACTTCCTTCGTCTTGCAAATCTTCAAAAATTGAATCTCAGCTATAATTTGGTGCATGAAATTGACGCAGAGTCATTTAGTACTTTGGCTTCACTTACAGAACTGGATCTTTCTGGTAACAGACTTGAAGTTTTGCCCAGCGGTTGGCTTTCATCAAACTTAAACTTGCGTTATTTATATTTGAAAAATAATTTATTCAAAAGTTTTGCAAGTTTTTCGTTAGCCGATAATGAAAATATCAAATATTTGTACGTCAGTGGAAATCCATTTGAGTTGATAAATAGACAATCGTTGATGTTTTTACCAGTTAATGTAATTATGGATATTCGTAAAATAATTAGTGGAATATCGGATATGTCAGGATCCTCTTCATGTTTGTCAGTGTTATCTTTCCCGCTTGCATATCTATACTGCGCCATTTTATCATGTTACTATTTCTCATTATAATATCTGCAAATTACATTTTTTTTATTTATAGACATCAGTATCAGTATCATTAATAATATCAATTCAAATTCAAATATAAAATATAAATAATATGATAGAGTCTAAAAAATATTAAATACAGAATTGAATTAAAATTTGTCACTATGTATTGATAAGTAGATTAATGTATCATAAATTTGAAATTTTGAATAAGTCATTTTTTTATAATTACTTTTCAATATCAATTATAAGTTCGATCCTTTCATTAAGGCCATTCTCAGACAGTGCACTTTATAAAATTTTTCAATTACTTTTAATTGTCATAAGCGTATCAAAATTTTATCAATTGATTAAAAAAAAAAGTTAAAACCTTAATAGAAAAATGGATAACGGAGTAGTAATTTCGGCAAGGGATAGATTTGAAAAAAAAATTACTTGCAATTGATATCAATTAGGAGTTAAACGAAATGTGGAAAATAAATTTCAGTAAAATCTTCATGTCAATTTTATAATCCAAGTTTTCAAATTTTTTAGGCTAAAATTTAATTAATAAATTTTGTTTAACTCCTCATTGATAGCAGCCATAATTTTTTTTTTAATTCTATATCTCCGCTAATTGCTACTGCGTTTTTTTTTTTTAATTGGGGTTTTAATTTCTTTTTAATTAATTAATAAAATTTGAATTCAGTCATGATAGTTGAAAGTCATTGTATATTTTTTAAAAAGTTGGGGGTGCTAAATTTTATGACATATTTGAAAATAGCAATAATTGGTATGTATAAATTTATATTATCTATAGCAATAATTGTTAATTTAAAATAAATACATTTTTCTATATAACAACAAAATTCATAAAAAGAACAGTATAAATAACCATATATACTTTTTCCATTATTTTTTATATCTTGAATTCATACTTTATAGTTTTAGATATTGAGACTTTGACATATTTATTTTTATACGTCAGAGTTGATATCAATTCAAATTTTATTACCTCACCAGACAATGTAATTGACATTGAAATAATACAAGAAATAAACTATGATCTTATCAAGTAGCTCCATTGTTATCGTTGCTTTATCTAGTATTGGAAAAAAAGTATATATCTATCATCCGTGATATCTATACGTAATAAAAAGCTTGAAATCGTTGGTGCTTATTCAGTTTCTTGAAATATTTTTCAAAGATCGTTTCGAAATAAATAAAATCATAATTTTACATCATTCAGAAATGTCTAGATGTCGAGCAATTTTTCTGCTGTTGTGCATTTCAATAGTGCGCGGGGAAACGGATTTTTTTTTCGATTACGACGACTATCTGGTTGGTGAGAGTGACAATGAGAAAACATTAGATCTTTCAAACTCGGGAATAGTCCGTTTGCATAATAATTTTATAAACAGTTCTGACATAACGCATGTCAATTTGATGAACAATAGGATTAGCCAAATTGCAGATGGCGCCTTCAAAGGATTGCCGAATTTGGTTCATCTAAATTTATCACAAAATGGAATACCGTATGGGCAATTGAATTATCTTGCTCATTCTGCTATTGAAACACTAGTTTTAGATGAAGGTTTTACAATGTTAGGGGCTGGGGGCAGTAGTAGTATAATTTTTACAAAATCATTAAAGTTACCAAAATTAAAAAAATTATACTTACGTAAAAATAGAATAAAGTCGATATCTACGCAGCCGAGTGTGTCATTAAGTGACATCATGCCGAGCCTCACTCATCTTTATCTTAGTGAAAATAGTATTCCATACACGAATCTTCTAGTCAACATGCCATCAAATCTAACTCATGTGTATCTAGATAATAATAAATTTTTGGAATTTAGAAGTTACTCCAAAAATAATATAAAAATTTTAACGATTCACAACAACAATATTGAAAATTTGTGTGGAAGTGTTAACTCCTGCATAGGACTAAGATTAGATAATTTCGTAAAATTAGAAGTGCTGACAATTTCGAACACGGGGCTCTCCCTCGTTATACCTGACGCATTCAAAGATTTGGGAAATCTACGTCATTTGAATATGTCTGTGAATAAAATTTCCGACTTTCACAAATATGCATTATTTTATATGAAAAGTTTAACTACTTTTCAACTGGATCATAATGTAATGACACATATGCCCTACCTTTGTGGCCTCGAAAATTTGGAGCAATTATCACTTTCATACAATAAATTAATTTCTTCAAATTTGGAAAGTTGTTCTTTACCTAATTTGAAAAAGTTAAATCTCAGTAACAACGCTTTGGCTAATATTGATCCTTTTTTGCTTAGTAATTTACATTCACTAGAGGAATTGGACCTCTCTAAAAATTCACTTGTGACTTTGCCCGGAAACTGGATTCCGTTGGAAAATAATTTGAAATATTTGTATTTAAATGATAATAAAATTTTTGATTTTTCAAACTTTTCATTAAGTTTGGCAAAAAATCTTAATTATGTTAATATAGGAAATAATCCGATAGAATTTATAAGGATAAAAACTCTGACATCCTTACCAGAGAATGCGATGTTAGATATTGGTTTGAAATTTTCTTGAGGCTATGAACTTTATCACGATTATTATAATATTTATTTTTAAACTTGTATTGACCATTGGCTTACGCACATGTACTCAAAAATGAATAATAATTTTAATTAAATTTAAAAATAAACAGAATTTAGTTGCAATTAATTGATAAGAAAAAAATAATCGTAAGTACGATTTGATATTTTTATGATTATTATATCTAAGTTATATATTTATGAATTTAAAAGTTATCTAGTGCATTTAAAAAGTAGCTCGTGGGAGTCTTATATTATAAATAATCAAAACAAATTCTTTTATCAATTTTTATTCTAGGAAAAAAGACATGATTTTGATATTATGGTTTACGATAAATTTATCTTTGACTCCTACGGGCTGATATTCACATGAGTCTTTTTTTTCCGTTTCTAAGAGGACAACTGTAGTAATATCAATACATCTATTATCATATTTTTATTTTTATCCGCAAACGAGGAAAAAATGCAATTTTCAGGAATAAAAAAGAAATATAACGCAAATATTGTGATATCTATGGTTATAAAAAGAGTTGGAAAGCGGCTATTCTTATTCAGTTTGTAAAGTAAACGTGAATAGAAGTCACTAACATTTTTATTCATTTTTTGTTCATTTCAAAAGCCAGAAATGTTTATTCGAAGTATTTTATTTTTTTTCATTTTATGGTTCATTTCGGTGGACTGTAAAATCGAACATTGGTCAGATGAAAACGACTCTAATGAAAACGTTAACGGAACTGTATTAGACCTTTCAAATACGGGAATAATGCGACTGAAAAAATCTTTTGTGAACAGTTCGATTCTAACACACGTTTATTTAACGGATAATAACATTTGGAAAATCGAAGAAGGCGCATTTGATGATTTACCGAATATGGTTTATCTAAATTTGAGTGGAAATATATTTCCATTCGAAGAATTAAATTTCGGTGAGCATTCAAATATTGAAACGTTGATTTTGGACAGAGCGATAAAACAACACAATGATTTGGAATACTATGGGTCTATTGATGACTGCGGCCGAGTGAAAAATTACCGAGAGCAAAATCGAAATATCCAGAATGAATTTACGATGTCATTTTCTGTTAAATTACCAAAATTAAAAAAATTATACTTACGTCAGAATAATATTCAGTCTATAAGTTTGGATGTTTTTACGTCATATAACGATATCATGCCGAAGGTAACTCACATGTATCTCAGCGAAAATGGTATCGCGTCTGTAGACTTCATTGACCATCTTCCGTCAACGTTAACTCATTTGTATCTCGATTATAATGCGATAGTATTTTTTGGATCTATGTCTTTCAAAAATTTAAAAAGTTTAACACTCGATGGTAATCAAATCCGCAATTTGTGCAATAGTAATGAATACTGCGACGGATTGACACTGAAAGGTGCAATGAATCTTGAAACTTTATCTGTTTCGCAAGTGGGTCTTCAAGAAATTGAAACAGATGCATTCGATAGTTTGGGAAAACTACAGCAGTTAGACGTTTCTCACAACGCAATTCACAGAATATTTAAACATACATTCGATAGCCTGACAAATCTAAAGGAATTGAAACTGGATCACAATGACCTTCTCACTATGCCGGACCTTTGCAGTCTCAAGAGTCTGAAATATTTATCAGTATCGAATAACAAGATACATTCGATAAGCAAATCATCTTTTTGCGGTTTATCAAAACTCAAGGTATTAAATCTAAGTAATAATGCTTTGAATGAAATAGTTGCTGGGTCATTTGACGAATTGCCGGCGTTAGAAGAGCTTGATCTTTCGGGTAATGAAATCGTTAATTTACCCGACAATTGGTTATCCGAGAAATTGAATCTACAGAGTTTGTATTTGAACAATAATTTGTTCGTAAGTCTTTCCAGTTTATCTTTGACTAAAAGCAAGAATCTTAAGTACGTAAATATTGGAGGAAATCCATTGAAATTGATAAATATTAAGGTGTTGACGGCTTTACCGGAGAATACAACAGTAGATATCGGAAGTATAGGCATTGAGCAGCCGGTCTTGGGATCGTCTTCACACTGTGAAACTTGTCAACTCTTTTGCCCGAATCATCACGGATAATATTTTTTATAATACTGTAATTTCATGATATTGCATTTTGTATTCAATTTTTTATTCTTATTGATAAATATGAATATATTTTAAATAAAAAAATTATGTTACACACCATTTACATTTCAAATATTCTTCAATAAACATTAAAAATATTCCCGAGTTGTATTTTTTATAAAATTGAACTTTGATTAATAAATTTACTTTTAAGAAAAAAGTATAACTAATCGATTTTTTTGACAAGCGAGGCAAATAAGTAAGTAGATAATAAAAAAAAATACTTTACAAAATTTGATTTAGTGTGATTTTGATATACTCATTTTAATTTTATTGATTCAAGTTTAAAAAAAAAATCGGTCTGTCAGTCGACCCTGCGGGCCAACCTCGAAACTTCCCGCCGTTTTCGAGCTCCTTGAGCTCGAAAAATTGTTGTAGATACATTTTCGAGCTCTTCGAGCTCGAAAATACTTTTGTATGCCTTTGTTTTCGAAAAAAAACGTTTTTTACCATTTTTTCTCAAACGATATCTCTCGAACTAATAAAGCGATTGAGATAGTTAAGGTGGCAATCGACGCGTTTTATTGAGTTCTACAACTGATCAGACTTTGAAATTTATTTATCGAATCGTTTTTGAGAAATTTCAAAAATACTAAAAAAAACTTTTTTTTAATTCTTTCGACCACGGTATCTCTTGAAAGAATTAACCGATTTTGATGATTGAGGAGGCATTCGGCGTGGTTTATGAAGCTTCAGAGCCCAATTGATTTTGGAATCAATCCATCGAGCCCGTAAAAATTTATCCGAAAAAAACATTTTTGAAAAAAGTTTATTTTTGGAATATCTCCGAACGAGCCCTACCGATCAAGCTCAATTTTTTTTCAGCTTCGAGATATTGACAAACCGCGTCGAATGACACCTTGACGATCAAAATCGGTTCATCCGTTCAAAAGTTATAGATATTTACATATTTACATACGTACGTACGTACGTACGTACGTACATACATACATACATACATACATACATACATACATACATACATACATACATACATACATACATACATACATACATACATACATACATACATACATACATACATACATACATACATACATACATACATACATACATACATACATACATACATACATACATACATACATACATACATACATACATACATACATACATACATACATACATACATACATACATACATACATACATACATACATACATACATACATACATACATACATACATACATACATACATACATACATACATACATACATACATACATACATACATACATACATACATACATACATACATACATACATACATACATACATACATACATACATACATACATACATACATACATACATACATACATACATACATACATACATACATACATACATACATACATACATACATACATACATACATACATACATACATACATACATACATACATACATACATACATACATACATACATACATACATACATACATACATACATACATACATACATACATACATACATACATACATACATACATACATACATACATACATACATACATACATACATACATACATACATACATACATACATACATACATACATACATACATACATACATACATACATACATACATACATACATACATACATACATACATACATACATACATACATACATACATACATACATACATACATACATACATACATACATACATACATACATACATACATACATACATACATACATACATACATACATACATACATACATACATACATACATACATACATACATACATACATACATACATACATACATACATACATACATACATACATACATACATACATACATACATACATACATACATACATACATACATACATACATACATACATACATACATACATACATACATACATACATACATACATACATACATACATACATACATACATACATACATACATACATACATACATACATACATACATACATACATACATACATACATACATACATACATACATACATACATACATACATACATACATACATACATACATAAATACATACATACATACATACACTCGGACATCATCTTGAATTTAGTCAGAATAGCTTCCTAGAACCTCAAAACGTCGACATCTATTGGAATTTCGATTTTCACAAATCGGGGTGAAACCAATAACTTCCCGAATTTTGGAAAATTTGCAATTTTCTTAGCGGGAAGTTAAAAAAATCGTGTAAACCTCACAGACATAAGGTCACAATAGAAGTGAAACTTTTTCAATAGCTAAGCTGGTCTAAATAAAGATAATTTAGACAATTGTATTCCTTCCAAATTATCTCTGATAGTTTTTTCGAATTCCGCATTGTTTTCCAATTATTTTCATTTTAATGTCAAGTTCTTGAAATCGATTAGAACACTTTTAAATTTCCCGCTATGAAAATTTAATCGTTTCTCTTTTAATCAGGGTAAAAAAGTATTAACTTTATCACATTTTTTTTCATACATACATATGTCAGCACAATGATGTAATTTATATAGAAAATAAACATCTGACTTTCCTAGTAGTATATTATTTTCTGTTTATAAACGGCTTAATTTACTCCGAGCTTACGCAGTTTGCTAGAACATTTGAGAGGAATCAGTTGCTGTTAAGTATTCAGAAGTAACTTTTTTAAAAATATAATTTCATTAATAAAAAATGTTGCGTAACATTTTGTTGCTAAACATATTATGGTGCATATCAGTGCATTGTATGGCGGAAAATATATTGGATTTGTCAAACATGGGAATAATGCGGTTGAAAAATAATTTTGTGAACAGTTCTATTATAACACATATTGACTTGTCGGATAATAATATTTGGCTAATAGAAAATGGTGCATTTGATAGTTTACCAAATTTAAAATCCTTGAATTTAGCAAAAAATTTATTTCCATTTGTACATTTGAATTTAGCTAATTTGTCGGCTGTTGAAACATTAATTTTAGATAAATCAATAAATAATAAAGAATGTTATGATTGGCGTGGTAATGATTATTATGGAAATCCGGGCATTCCTGATTGTAAATTGAAGAACCATAAAGATGATACAATTACACCTGTGGTTTCAATGAAGTTTTCAAGATTAAAGAAACTGTATTTACGTCGAAATGGAATAAGGCAGATAAATTTACAAAATATTGGATCATTGAGTGACATTATGCCAAGAGTTACTCATCTCTATCTCGGTCAAAATTATCTATCATCTGTGAATTTCTTAAAAAACTTTCCTCCGACTCTTACTCATTTATATTTAGAAAACAATGATATAGATGAATTCAAAATTGATAGTTTTCCAAATAGTTTGAAAGTTCTGTCACTTGATGGTAATAAAATCCGAACGTTGTGTAGCTCTTTTCAAAATTGCACAGGGATGTCATTGCAAGTATTTGGACAATTGCAGAATTTGTCAATGTCAAAGACAAATCTTGAAATAATCGAATCAAATTCATTAAAATATTCATCACCTTTAATTTCTTTAGATCTGTCTGATAATCGTATTCGGGAAATCGACAACATCACGTTTTATAATTTAATGAATTTGAAGACACTCATTCTAGATTACAATAAACTGACGAGTATTCCTTATATTTGTGACCTGGTGAGCTTGGAGTATTTCTCTATAATGCACAATAGTTTAAAATCTGTGGACAAGTCAAAGTTCTGTGGTCTATCAAAATTGAAAAATTTAAAACTCAGTAGTAATGCTATAAGTAAAATTATTCCTGGATCATTTGATGGGTTGGATTCATTAGAAGAATTAGATCTCTCTACAAATAAACTTGTAAATTTATCCACCAACTGGATTTCATCAAAAATAAATTTGAAATACTTGGATTTGCGCAATAATTTGTTCGTGGACTTTTCAAGTCTATCATTAACCGGAACCCAGAGTTTCCAGTACGTCAACATCGGCGGGAATCCTCTGAAATTGATAAACACAAAGACATTAAAGGTTTTACCTGAAAATACTACTGTTGAATTTGGAAATGTATGCTCTCTAAAAATGAATTAGCGAAATTCACTAGCAAATAGTGAATATTCACTAATTTTGAGTTACAGTTGTACCACTTTTTGGAATAAGTAGTACGACTATCAGTTCAAATTAGTTAATGTTAACCAATTTTCACTAATTTCGTTTCAGAAAGTCACAAGTTTTCGAACTATGATCAATATCAAAATTTTTTAGACCGATTTCATTCAAAATACCTATAATTTTTTATATTGTACTAAAACTTTATCACTGCTACCACTAAATGTAACTGTGTACTAAAATTCCAATAAATATTTTATTTACTTTTGTGATCCTCAATAACCATTAAAATTACTTTAAAGTAATAATTTTATGATATAAATTACACTCAAACATTTTTTTACATAATTACGTCATTCGTTCCCAATGATCTTGACATGATAAGTGAATAATATTTTTTCAATAAATTTTAATCTATTTATATTTTTCTAATTAATATTGATTATCTGCAAAGACGACTGAAATAAAATATTTAATTTGCACAAAAAAAAATCTTAAAGTAAATAACTCATGACATTGTAACAAGAGATTATCTGCTGACGTGCATAATAACTTGTTATTGAATTTAATCTTTACAAAATAATGAACAAAGATATTACGTTGTACTTGGCATTGAAATCTATATGTATCTCTAACGCTTACATGAAAAAATTTACTAAAGTTTTTTTCAACACAATCGATAAAAACAAGTTTCAAATCATTATTCAATGCATAATAAAGTGATTGGAATAAGAGATTCAGTTCGTCCGAACATTTACGAGAACAAGTCGCTCGAAAATACTCAAAACTAATCTTATTTAAAAAATAAATTTAAATATTTAAAAATGGTCATACGTGACGTAATTTTTTTAATACTGTGGTGTGTCTCAGTGCAAAATGTAATTGGAGATACAGTAGATTTTTCTAAAATGGGAATAACGCGTCTAAAAAGACCTTTTCTGAATAGTTCAAGCATAACACATCTCGATTTATCGAACAACCATATTTGGAATATTGAAAATAAGATTTTTGATGACATGCCAAATTTGGTTTACTTGAATTTAACGAATAATATATTTCCTTTCTTAGAATTGAGTCTTGATAATAATCCAGCTATTGAAATTTTAGTTTTAGACAGGGCAATTGTCTTTCACGAGGATTATTATGATCCCAATGATTACATCGAAAGTTCTGAATCATTTGAAGACGAGTGTAATAGACTGACTTCGTATGAAAATAGAAATGATGATTTATTGTCTGAAATTATATTTACAAAATCGTTATCTTTACCAAGGTTGAAACACCTTTACTTGCGTCGAAATGGCATATCGTCAATAAATATAAGTGAAACGGATTCACTGGATAAACTAATGCCAGAAATCACTCATATTTATCTTACAAACAATACGATAAATTCTGTCGACTTCATAAAAAATATTCCTATGAGTTTAACGCATTTGTTATTGGACTATAATGACTTGAGCGAATTTGACATTGATAATTTGAATAATGTGGAAGTTCTAGCCCTCGATGGAAATCCGATCGAAAAGTTTTGTGGGATTGAAAATTCCTGCGACGGCCTTATTATTAAATATGCTTTTAATTTGAAAATTTTGACAATCTCACATATGAATCTCGAAACAATAGAAGCAGATGCTTTAAAATTTTTGGGTTATCTCGTCGAATTAGATATGTCTCATAATAAAATTCGGCATTTTCCTGAACACGCTCTAGAAATTTTATTAGACTTGAAGACATTCCGACTAGATGATAATGATCTTTCAGATATTCCCGATATCTGCAGCTTAAAGAATTTAGAAGATTTTTCAATATCAAATAATTACGTCAGCCGTGTAAGCAAATCGGACTTTTGTAATTTATCGAAGCTTAAAAGATTAAATTTGAGTGATAACTTGTTAGAAGAAATTAGTGCTGGGATATTTGAAGAATTGACTTCACTAGAAGAACTAGATCTTTCTAAAAATATACTCATTACTTTGCCAGACAATTGGATTTCATCTAAAATAAATTTGCAATATTTACACCTCAATAATAATTTTTTTCCAAATTCTTCAAGTTTATCACTAGCCTCAGCAAAAAATCTTAAATTCGTGGCTATTGGAGGTAATGATTTCAACTCAATAAATATGGAAACTTTGGTGGACCTACAGAAGAACGTAATAGTCAGTTTTGAAGATAAAGGAGTAATAAAAAAAAATGAGTAAATCTTCAACTTTTGTAAGTATATACACAGAAAAAAAGCATTTCTCGCCTCAAGAAAATTTTTACTCGTCCTAAGAAATTTTTTTCATTATGAATTGAAAATAAAAATTTTTTCAAGGCGAGAAAAAATTTTCTTTCTTTTCTGTGTAAATAAAATATATGATCCTGAAGTTAGCAGACAATTAAAAATTTTTTGATTTTTTTTTTGAACGATTAAATTTGAAGACAAAAAAAAAATAAAAATATGCACATGTAGAAAATTTAAAAGACTACAAGTGCAATTTTTTGAAATATTGTTTATTTCATAATTAATCGGTTTTTTAAAAAATCCAAAAATTATTAGAAGTTGCCTAATTTCAGTATCATATAAAATATCTGAGTTTACTTTTTTTTTAAAAAAGTTTTATTTATCATAAATTTATTTGTGTCATTTTTTTTTACAGGAGGTTTGGATATCTTATCGCCAATTAAAATAATTCATCATTAGCTCGTGATATTACTATACATATATCAATTCATATTGAAACTCATACTCATTTTTTTTTATTACTATTGTATATTATCATTTATTTCCTATGCCCCTAGCACAGTAAATAGATAATATATGTTGTATAAATCTTATTTTATTTATATTTGTTTACTTAAGTTTGATAAGTATCCATTATGTATATAGACAATAGTGTAATAAGAAATTTAATTTTAGCTGTAAAATTTTCAAGTAAGTAAATAAAGAATTCGTACTGAGAGATTATTTATTGTGAAATAAATTCTATCTGACATATATTTGAATAGAAAACAATGATTAAAGACTTTATACTCTCATGGATAACGAAATCTATATGTGTCTCCAACGTTTATGTAAAAAAAGTATATCAAAGTTTTAATTTTAGTTCATTTTTCTATGCGGAATAAATTGCTCGGAATAACATATATTCAGTTTGATTAAATACATGCTAAGAATAAGTTGCTCGAGAATTTTTGAAAGCCATTTTATTTTAAAAGTAAATTTGAATACTTCAAAATGGTTGTACGTGGCGTAATTTTTTTAATACTGTGGTATTTCTCGGTGCCGAATATAATTGGATATACAGTAGATTATTCAAAAATGGGAATAACACATCTCAGAAGGCCTTTTCTAATCAGCACGACCATAACACATCTTAATTTATCGGACAACCATATTTGGAAAATTGAACTTAATGTTTTTGATGACCTGCCGAATTTGGTCTACTTAAATTTATCAAACAATCTGTTCGATTTCTACTATGTAAGTTTTGGTAATAATGCAGCTATTGAAACACTAGTACTAGACAGAGCTTTGGTTGATCATGCGGCTTATTATCGTGAAGAAAATCTTGGGCTATTTGGAGACGACTGCAGTAGAATCGCTGAGTATGAAAAAAAGCGTAAATATAAAGCTAATATTATGTTTACAAGATCTCTATTTTTACCGAAATTGAAACATCTTTACTTGCGCCGAAATAATATATCGTCGATAATTGTGTACGAAAATCAGCCATTAGATGAAGTAATGCCCGAAATCACTCATATTTATCTCACAGACAATGCGATGACGTCTATTGACTTTATAAAAACTATTCCCATGACTTTAACGCATTTGTACTTTGACTATAATGACTTGAGCGAATTTGA
The DNA here is from genome assembly GCA_964016945.1 of Microplitis deprimator. Classification (NCBI taxonomy): domain Eukaryota; kingdom Metazoa; phylum Arthropoda; class Insecta; order Hymenoptera; family Braconidae; genus Microplitis; species Microplitis deprimator. The sequence goes on along the minus strand of OZ024711.1, from coordinate 3,262,523 downwards.
CGTTGATAATTTGAATAATGTGGAAGTTCTAGCCCTCGATGGAAATCCGATCGAAAACTTTTGTGGGATTGATAATTCCTGCGACGGCCTTCATATTAAATATGCTTCTAATTTGAAAATTTTGACAATCTCACACATGAATCTCGCAGCAATAGAAGCAGATGCATTTAAATTTTTGGGTCATCTCGTCGAGTTAGATATGTCTTATAATAAAATTAAGTATTTTCCTGAACACGCTCTAGAAACTTTATTAGGCTTGAAGACATTCAGACTAGATAATAATATACTTTGGGAGCTACCTGATATCTGCAGCTTAAAAAATTTAGAAGAATTTTCAGTATCAAACAATCCTATCTACGATATAGATGGATATAAATTTTGTAATCTAGCGAAGCTTAAAAGATTAAATTTTAGTGGTAACAGTATCCACGAAATTCCTGTTGGAATATTTGAGGAATTGACTTCACTAGAAGAACTGGATCTTTCTAATAATAAAATCTACATTTTGCCAGACAATTGGATTTCATCTGAAAAAACTTTACAATATTTGTACCTCAATAATAATTTTTTTCCAAATTCTTTAAGTTTATCACTTGCCTCAATAAAAAATCTTAAGTTCGTATCCATTGGAGGCAATAAGTTCAATTTAATAAATATGGAATCTCTAATCTCTGTACCGAAGAATGCAACAGTCAGTTTTGAAGATAAACCCTCTCGTCATTAATTTTTTAACTTCCGTAAGAATATAAATACAACTTGAGTTTTTTTGTATTATTTTATTGGTCAAAAATAATTAATAATTATTTTTTCATACAGGGCATCATATATCTTATCATTATATTAAAATAATTCGCCAAAAGCTCTTGATATCTTCAAACATAACCAGCTTGAGATCGTCCATCCATTCAATTGACAAAAATATTACTCACGTGCCAGTTGTTCGCGTAACTTATTTTTAAAATAACAATTAAAAATATTTTTATATAGAGCGTTGCTGTTAATTACATTTATATTGACATTATGATGTAGCTTCGTAAATTATAAATTAGAAGAAGTCGAAATTTCACTTACAAATACACATTGTTTGGCTGAAAATTTTAACGGAACTTTATTGCTTTTCAAATTTTGGGACAATCAATTAGAATAAAAAATTTTTCAGCTCTTTGTTAACGCATATTTGTCATATAACAGCATTTTGGAAATAGACAAAAATTCTTATAGAGGGTTGCCAAATTTGTTTTCTCTAAATCAAGTCGGTAATTTTTAATTTTTATGATTTGAATTTCAATTTTCAGTTAAATATCGAAATTCTAGTTCTCGACGGAACATTGAGTTGACCCAGGCTCAAGTCTGGATCGAATAATTGTGGAATAGCGAATTTGGTCAAAGCCACGTGGCTCAAAGTATTTCTATGTCGCTGACATCAATGGATTTACCGAAATTGAAATAATTATTCCTCCGCAAAAAACAAAATTGTTCATTTACGCACAGGAAATGATGGAAACAGATCATGCCAAGTCTCTCCCATCTTTATTTTTAAAATAGAATTTCGAATTTGAGTTTCATAAAACTTTTGACTCAAACTCTAATTCATTTATAGATCATTAATAACAATATAAATCATTTTTTAAATGGATCTGCGCATAATTTGAAAGTTTCGACCTTCGAAGGAAATGAAATAAAAAATTTCTGCGGTAATTATCAAACAATTGGTATTGAAAAGCGGAATGAAATCACAAATTCTCAATTTCAAGAAATGGGTTCGAGAGAATGGATTCTGGCTCATTTGAAAATTTGAAAAATTTGCGGCATCTCAATATGTCTCACAACACAGTCAATAAAATAGTCAAACATTTTTTTGACAATTTGATAAAATTAAAAAAACACTTCTACCAAATTACAACAGAATGTCAACGATTCCTGAAATTAATTATTTGAAGAATTTGGACCATTTGTCCGTAGCGCGCAATAAAATAAAAAGCATCAGCGAATTAACTATTTTCGAGCTGTCGAAATTAAGGAGATTGAATCTGAGCAATAATTGTCTCGACGTATTGTATCCTAAATCTTTCAGCAATTTCGTCGCTTTGGAAAATCTCGATCCTTCTGAAAATAAGCTAACAATTTTATACCATAATTGGATTCCTCTGAAATTAAATTTAAAATATTTTCACCTAAATAACAATTTACTACCCAGTCTTTTCGGTTTATCTCTATCTGGAGCCGAAAATCTAAAGTACTTGAGCACTGGCAGAAATTCGCTGAAATTTACAAATATCAAAGTTTTAATGACATTGCGAGCAAATGTGACAATAGATTTAGAGGAAATATTAAATATAAAACTTTAATCTTCTTTACAACCTTGTAGAAATAGTCACCGTTATTATTAATATTAAACTTGTGAACCATTGTAACAATTATAAAATAATAACTCAAAACAAAATAAGCATAAATCCAAAGTAATCTTTTAATATAATCTCCAGTTCCTGGTTTTCGTTAAGTTTTCTTGTATTATTATCTGTTTTAAAATTAATACTTTATTATGATAATTTATTACTTAAAATAATATATCCTCAGATCCGAGTAATTTAATATCAACAGTCAGTAATCCTCTTGACAGATTTTATAAGGTAAGTTGATAATAAAATGAAAATGCTAGGTATAATCTTATAATCTTTATGGTGATTTTCGAATAAAAGTTGAGCGGCTAAGTATTTTCTATATATATACATATAGCAGATCCGTAGTCGAACCAAAATGGATAAGAAATCGACAATGGAATTTACTTTTTCGTCCGTATCTACTAGCAAAGTCCAGAGTCCAAAGTCCAAAGTCCAGGATGGGTTGTGTAAGAGTAGAGTGTTTGTCCTTGCAGAGCGACTCACCAGTGTGTCTAGGGTGTGGAGAATATAAGAGTGTAGAGGGGTTGGGAGCATGCGCGCAGCTCGTCAGGGGCGAGTGAGTGCGAGAGTGGGTACAAGTGGGTGAGAGAAAAAGAAGGAGTATAAGGGGTGCAAGCTCTCTTGTAGAGGTGGTAGTTGTATAAGTAGTCTAGTAGTATAACTTTTCGTAGTAGATGTAGATGTGGTGGTGGTTTGAGTGAGAAAGAGGGACCTCGACTCGACTCTTCCGCGGCCGGTCTCGCCCGATGCACTTCAGTGTTCCCTCGTATGCGGTTGAGATCCGTTCTTGTCAGATTACGTGCGTGAGTGCGTGTGTGTGTGCTCGAGGACCCGCGTGATGGGACCTCGTTATTGTCAGCTCAAGTTCACCGAGTTTCGTAGGTAGCTGTCGATGACCATTATTGTTGCTGTAGACATGCAGGATTTATCACCCGGGGGGCCCATGTCAGTGAAAGAGTGTGAAATTTTTTGCTAAGTGCGGGTATAAAAGCTGAGTTACAAATAAAGAAATAAATATTCGCGAGAGAGGTAAATATAAAAGCTTAAGTGAGTTGTGAGTGAAACGTTACGGGGGAACTATAAGTAAGTTGAAGGGGTTGTTGTGAGAGTGAAAGCTGGTGATGGTGAAAGGGGCTGGAGAATTAAATCGACACGATTAGAGATAGTGTTGAATAAAGGAAGGAACAAGAACACGGTATAAAACAAAGTTTTTCAAGATTATCTTTAATTAACAAACAAGAGTAGTAATAGCTGGTGAAATAACAATTAAAAAATAAAAATGTCGCTGTACACTGTTAATTGTACAGAGGGTCTGGTGATACCGCTGTGGTATCCTCTGGAAGATATAGGACTGAGCGACATTATTATTCGCGGCACCGTGTATTTTTTATTTCTACTGTATCTGTTCATCGGTGTGTCGATAATAAGCGATCGTTTTATGGCCGCGATCGAGGTGATAACGTCCCAAGAAAAGGAGCTGGTGGTAAAGAGACAGGGTCAAGAGCCACAGATTGTTGTCGTAAGGGTGTGGAACGAAACGGTAGCAAACCTGACCTTGATGGCTCTTGGTAGCAGCGCGCCGGAAATATTGCTTTCGGTGATCGAGATATGGGCTAAAGATTTCCAGGCGGGCGAATTGGGCCCTGGTACAATAGTTGGCTCGGCGGCCTACAACCTCTTTGTTATAATAGCGCTCTGTGTGTTTGTGATACCAAAAGGTGAGCACAGGAAGATTAAGCACTTGAGGGTATTCTTCGTGACGGCTACGTGGAGTATATTTGCCTATGTATGGCTCTATATAATTCTCGCGGTTTCCAGCCCTGGTGTTCTCGAAGTGTGGGAAGGCCTTTTGACATTTGCATTCTTTCCTGCCACTGTTCTAACGGCCTACGTTGCCGATCAGCGATTGCTTATCTACAAATATTTGCACAAAGGCTATCGCATGAACAAGCGCGGGGTGATTGTTCAGGGCGAAGGGGGCGATTCTGAAGCGGGAGTTGAATTAGAGATCAAAGAGCACGATGGACCGCACTTGTTTGTTGATCGTGTCGGAGATAGCTGTGGCCAGGAGGCACGAGAATTCGAAACCACCCGGCGAGACTACATTAACACTTTGCGTGAGCTAAGGAAGAAGCATCCGGCATTACCGCTAGAGCAGTTGGAAGTTATGGCGCACGAAGAAGTTCTCGGCAAAGGCCCCAAAAGCCGGGCATTTTATCGCGTCTTGGCTACGAGGAAAATGGTGGGCGCAGGAAATCTCAGCCGGAAGATCAGCGAGCGAGCACAAAGTGACTTGAGCGAAGTCAAGACCGAGTTGCAGAGAGTTGAAGCCGAGAGTGTCAACATTGAACATATCAACGCAATGCGAATTTTCTTTGAACCCGCTCACTACACGGTAATGGAAAACGTGGGAACTTTCGAGGTAACTGTCACCAGAGTCGGCGGAGATCTCAACAAATCCTGCACCGTTGACTACGAGACCAAAGACGGGTCTGCAGAAGCCGGCCAGGACTACGTTGCTGCTTCAGGCACGCTGACCTTCGAACCCGGCGAGGTCAAAAAAACTATCAAACTGTCAGTTATTGATGATGATCTCTTCGAACAGGACGAACACTTTTGCGTGGAGTAAGTTATGATTTATTTTTTATCTGTCTACCATCTGATGTACGTCATCAGATTACTGTCATTATATGATTTGTCACGGCAAAATGCGTGGGATGTAAGTGGCTGTCAGGCTGGAGTATATCATAATCATAATCATAAATATTACAAATTCCGTTGATCGTTAGTCGGACATAATTTTCAAAATACCAGTCGATCTATCTGTCCGTCAAGGAAACTTGATTCTCGCGTGACGCGGATAAATCCGTCAAATATTCTGATGGAAACTTCCGGGAAAAGTTTGAATCAATTTCGCATTCAGACCTGAAATTTACAGCAAACTCTAGGCTTTAGTTACACAGTAGCATCAGAGCGAAATCCGGTTTCGCGTTTAGTTTATAAACAGGAAACGACAATACCAGAGTTACAAGTATAACCTTGGTATATAAATTAATCGGAATAGATACAATAAACCCCTTAAGCTATCAAGCTTACTTATTAAAATCTGTTATGAGTAATAGTGAGCGGGATTATTGATTCACTTCGACTTTGTCTTCATCGAAATGTATATATTCTAAGTAATCACATGATTCAAAATTATACTGTAGGAATCGCTGCTGGATGTAATGCTCAATTCCATGGTTTCCTTTGTCATAGTTAAACATTTCGATCGTTTTGTGGTCTACTGGTGTACAGTATAGTAGTAGAGTACAGCCAATAATAAACTGGCGATAGCAGGCTTCCGATGATTATTTGAGATCTCTCAAACGAATATTCATTCTCGAGGACATAATGCCGATTAGTCAACGAGATTCCCAGTACTCGCAGTGTGTTCGAGTAGTTTCAGGATTTCCTAGCATTATTCTGCAGTAGTGGGTAGTTGTAGTTTGCTCCTCTTACTGTCTATGGTTTCATGACATGCTCCAGTGGACTGCACACAAATCTCCAATGGGAATGCTCCAATCACTAATTAACGGATAAAATCTAAACTAACTCGGTTCCACTCCTATAGTCAAGGGATTTAATTCATAAAATTTCTTTTCGTTTGCTTTATAAAATTATTACATTCGTCAAAAAAAAAATGCAGATTAACAAAATAATCTTAGATTTTCTGTTCGTTTTTCCTGTGATACATTATCATTAATTTATTTATTTTCTCGTGTCAATGACTATAATAATAAACGCTCGTTATAAATAAAATAGTGACCCGTAGGAAATACATATATAACTAACCGCACGTGCCAGAGTGAATTAACTCGTTAAACGTAAAATTCAATCGTCAAGGGACGAGAGCGGACGAACGCTCTTCGTTCATCATTGATGATGCGCGTCCTCGTTATCGTTCTTCTTTATTGTCAAGTGACACTTCCGCAATTTTAACGTTTTAATAATTTATTTTATCTCATTCTGTTTTCCATTAAACTGGCCATCAAATGAAAAATATGCGCGGCTGTTTGTTTTACCGTGCAATGAATTTTTTTACCTAGACAGCTTGATGACGGAAATCATGATCCCTCAGGCTAGATTAACTGTCTCTAGAGCAAGGACAGTCTACAAGCTATGAGACAGCCCTATGATTAACGATATCGAGTCCTATCAATCACACTTAGCTATTACCTACATCTATCAACTGTCTCACAGATTTTATTTTTTAAAATTAAACTCTTTTATCTCCTCCGTCTGTAATCTAAACTAACTGGCATTTAACCTGAATAGCAGCATACCAACTAGCCATCGTCATCATCATCATCACCATCATCATCGTATTTTCTCATGGATGCAAACATTTTATGTTTGCTCATAAACTTACAAACTAAGTTAACTTGTTATGTTTCAGACTGAGTAACGTTTCGCAGCCAGCGATGCTGGTGTCACCAAGTCTCGCAACAGTTATGATTCTTGACGACGACCACAGCGGCATATTTGGGTTCCCGGAACGTGATATAGAGCTGGTTGAAAGTGTTGGCCAGTATCCTTTGAAGATAGTGCGTTACAGCGGAGCCAGAGGACGTGTTGTCGTGCCATTCCGAACTGTCGAGGGCACTGCGAAACCTGGAAAACAGTATGTTCATACTGAGAGCACAGTCACATTTGAGGACAATCAAACCGAGTAAGTTTTTTTTCATTTATGTAAATCGCCGCTTTTTAATTCAAATGAAATATTTATTTAAACGCTCTATGTTGTTTGGATACCGTTTCACGTAACGAGTGTCAGTTTCAAATTTAAAATATTTCCAACAGTTTTTACTGCAATTGTTATTATTCGTGGACATAGAACGATTCAGGCTGTCGATACGTCAGACATACAGAACGACAGCGAATATTCAGATAGAGAGAGGCTAGATAGATATTGAATAAGGGCGCGAGTTTAAAAAAAAAAATTTAAACAAAAAGAGTTGATCGTAAGCGAAAAATGGTTTCAGCTGAACGATGATGTAGAAAAATAACAAAACACCCAGCGAGAAAAAATAGACAAGTTGTAAGTGGGCCAATGGTGGGAGAAAGAGCAACGGGAAGCCCCAAGGGTGCACCCGAGTTACGTTTTATTTTTTTTTTTTATCATTCCTTCACCTCGTACAGACTTAAGCTTTAAATGCTTCTCGTTCACTGACTGAAGAGTCTACTCGGTTCTGTCAATGTTATGCCAGTTTCACTGCAAAATGCTAAATCTATTAATTTATTTTCTCTTATTAGCTTTCACATGTACGCGGGCTTGTTCCTGGGTATTAATATCGATACCGTCAATCTATATATTGTAATATATTTGAAGAATTGTGGTGAAATTTTATCTGATTCGCTGAAACATGTTAAATCCGCAGACTAAAATTTAATCCCTAGTGAATTTGGCACCAGGGGATATGTTCGATCGTGAATTTAATCGGTTAAATCGGGAGAAGATCGATTGGGTGGAGGCACAGTAGGGAGGGGGTGGGAAAAAGGGGTCGTAAATGTATGCGGAACGGACGTAAATCGATGAGGCGCGTGGCCGCGGGCACCTTCAACAAACATCGGAGTTTGCACATCTGTATATACATATATTTAGTTATGTACGCAGTGAATAGTATAAGTATATCTGTAGATAACGCAACGAAATTGTCGAAATTCTGGCCATGTCTGACAGCTCTAAAATGAAAGTACAGTTGAGAATCTAGTAAAGATAATAAGCCAACTTCTCTCCACGTGCCCGTGATTTTCTGAGAGCTTTGTTCCTCTCTTTACTATGCACCACTATCATATCTTTTCATTCGAAATTTTCTGCACGGATTCGTTGAATATTAAAGCTCCTGTACTTGTGTATTTTTTTTTCTCTAAAGAAATACGACAAAAGTAAAAAAAAAAATTATTGGAGTCTTCTGTGATCTATTTTCTCACGGGGAATTAAAAGCTTTTGATCAACGACTTGAATACTTTACTTGTTTTCTTTTTTTATTTTTGTAAGAAGTTATCAGTTATCGCACTGTATAAAATTATAGTCTAATTACATCGACTGGGATCTGACTTATTTTCTTAGAGAGTTTAATTCCTTCTTCGGTTTAATCTCACAGAGCGATTGAGGACGGTATGAAAAGTTTTATTTTCATACTAATAGAGGAGAAATTTTATCGGTGACTACTCTGTCCCCGTCCTGGTTTACCCAATCTCGTTGTCCCTCTCTCCATAGCCTTCGTACTAAGTCTCTTTGGTGATTACTCCAGAAACCACGTTCGGTCATGACAGCGAGCAGTCGGTTAAGATGTTGAAGCTGGGCAGGTTCATTTGAAAGGCGAATTTACTCGCTTTCAGAGGTTAAATTGAATACCAGTGCTTACTCAATGCAACTCTTAAACTATGCATAGACATAATATGATAATACCCCGGAAAAAATAAAATATAAATTTAAATTTGAATTTAAATTTAAGGTCACGGACCAATTTACTTTGCATATAATTAACATTTACATTCGAGTAATGATACTTGCTTAAGCTTCATAGCTTACACCACGATTTAACGTTTACCTGAATATAAAACCTAGAATATTAAATTCGAAATAAAACTTTGATACTGTTTTCACATTAATTATTTATTATTATCACGCACCGGTATTTTGTCATTTAATTTAATCCATACAGGGGAGGATATTATAAAATTTTTTTGGCATATTCCATATAAGTTTGTAATAAAAAATGACGTAATAACCGAATAGCAGGATTAAATTAAAAAATTCAAAGAAAGTTTGTCTTAAAGTCCGATCAAATTTTTGTCATTGGGATTAAAAGTTCTTTCATCGCTGAAAAATTCTTTTGGAGTTGAGCCGAGTCTGAGCGGCGACCTCAGAGCCTCTTTCTTTGTTCCTAGCCTGTAGCTATAGCTCCTATCTTGTTATATACATGCATACATACATACATATATATGTATATATGTATATGTAGAGACTATACCAGTTTGCTCGACACAGTATTGGTGATAGGAACTTCCGAGAATGGCATTCGAGCCAAAGTTTGAAACAGAGTTGTGCAGAGCATCTCTTTCACATCTATTGGCCGTTCAGTGACTGGAAAGATGAACATGGATGCAGAACAAGAAACCAAGTTCAACACCTATAAAACTCGGTGGAATTTCATTCGATTTGAAGCTGTGTCTTCGGCTTACCTGAACTTAAACTCTGTTACTTTGGTGTTCTCTCCAGTATTGAGAGTGAATCTAACAAACGACTTCCCGACACCTGCAAAGCTCTCGCTGTCGGTTAAATTGTGAGGCAAATTCCAGTTTGTCGACAGTTTGCCCAATTCTGGTAGCAGATATTCGTAACCCGGATACATGTAATGTCACACCGCAATTGAAAATCGAACGACAACAGTTTGCGGCACGTTCCGACAGGACTTTCGGTTTCGGGTCACGTACATTTTGTTTCGCGTCACGTTTTCCTTCTGTAATACTTGAAGAAAAGAAATTATAACTTGTAGACACATTTGTTTGAAACTTTTCGGCTTAATTTAGTGCTGGATTTTTGCATATAAAGTGGCCCAGTGGCTCAAGACAATGATAAATATTAATATTTATATTTGGATTTAAATTTAACTCAATAGTGAATTTAATGTTGCGGTTTACTTTTTACAGATTTAAAACGTTTTAGTTAAATTTTAATAAAAATGAAAAATATATGAGGTAAAGGTATCGAAGCTGGTCAATAAATCATACATACGATCGTATATATCTTTCAGCTTGTCACGTAACACGCTCGCATCGGAAAATTTAAACTCATAACTTTGCCCAGTTTTCTATTCTGCTCATCATAAACGAATTACCTGTTCGAGAATTTAAATTCGACATTTCGCGAGCGAAATAAGAGAAAATTAAAAGTTAGTAAATTAAAAAAAAAGTTTAATAAAATAACAAAGTTACAACTCACTCGGGGCTAAAAAAAATTAAATTTTTTTAAGTGTCTCCGGCGGGTTGCTCGGATCGCATCATTTCCATTGTAATTGCTGGAAACTTCTCCCGGCTATAAATTATCCAGTCGATAAGTCCGTTTTTATTATTACCTCCGATAAATCAAAAGCTTTTATTCATATTTTAAATCCACCCTCTCCCATTTTTTTTCTCGCTTTAAAGTGATTACTAAAAACTGTATATAATATACTGGGTTTTAAATAAATCCGGCAGAGTCTTACGCGGACGGGAATTTAATGCACTGATTAGATTGCTCACGAGACGGGATATTAACATTGACATGATTTAATCGTTGCGTGACGTTAAACGCACGCAACCACACTCGGTTTAATTCAATAGATAAAATGTCTGAAATAATGCTCATTCATTTTAAATCAAAAGTCAAGTTGTAGCATGTAGACAGTTTATATTATTAATCAACTACAGGCGACAGTTTGCTTAAAAAATTTATACAGTAAAAAGTAAATTTATCTTCAACAAGTTTTTATACCCAGGTACAAAAACCGGAAGTAAATAAATACTCATTTCAAAATTTTTTTCCGACCTTTTCCTCTTCATCTTGTTCATTCTGATGCTTCTCTCCTACAAATACCAGTACTTGTCTACAGTTTAAGTGGCCGGAGTGTATGATATAGAGAGTAGAGTGATAGAGAAACGAAACGATCCACGTACAACTATACTCTGTAAAACGTCAACCCGATATCGACATTTTGTTATATTGCCGTTCTTCCTTTCTATTTACTGTCCTTTCACCTTTCTTTTTATCCTATTGCTCTCTATTTCACCTTTTTTGTTGTATGTTTGCTTTCATATCTCTCCATCTTCTCCCTGGCCTCCCAATCTACACACTCTATAGTATACGTTACTCTGATAACAATTCACTTCTCGATATTGCATTTCAACCTGTTCTATTGTCATCGCGATTATTAGCCAGCAATTTTATGGACCTACTTCCTACCCCTCGACTCTCCTCTCTTTTCTTTTGTTGGTTGACTGAAATTAATTTAACGTCACTGGAATTTCATTGACCGAAAGATTTTTTTAACGAAAAATTAAAATGACTGACAGCTTCGCCTTTTGATCTCAACTCGACTGATTACTCGACTCATCCATTTATTATTTTTATTCTGACACTGAGAAAAAATAATAATTTAACTGAGAAAATTTTTTTTCGATTGTAAAATTGATTCCCCGATAATTATTTACACGTAAAAATAAAAACTTCTGCATCGCATTTTCAAAAATTTCCCTCTTATTTTCATTCTATTGATTTTTCATTTGAAAAATACAAATCTATAAAAAAAATAACGAGCTCGATTCCTCCACGTCCAGTATCCAAGTGGATAGAAAAGTACGTAAAAGTACGAATGTTTTTCACTTAGACGAGCTGGACGTGACCAACTTGACCCACGTGTTCATCCCTCGGAGCCTCTTCGTGCCCAAATATTTCCATAAATACTTTTAGCATCATGTCGGGGAATAAAATTCAAAAAGATTTACCGGCTTGACCTCAATAATTTTTTATTTGAACTTTACATTTACATATACACACATCTCTACACATATTTGTGTAGCTGCTGTGAAAATAAATATATATTGATTTTAAAGTGCACATACATGCATCAGCTCGATAAGAAATATTGTTGCAATATTGACATCCACAAACCCTCTACAAATTCACTTTAATAACTGCATTGTGTACCCACCGCACATTGTTAGGTAAATTTTACACTAATAATATGTATACATATATCCTCATACCGCCTCATTGTGTCAAAATGTATTATCCCAATAATTAATTAAATATTTGATTATTTAATAAGTAACTTGTGTTTAGCAATTAACGTCAGCGTTTATTCAACGCTCGTATTTCGGAGGATTTCATAACACCTGCGTTGTTTGTTTCGCGATAATTCAAATAATGAATAGGATCCACTGTCTGTTTATAATACATTTTATATATTATTGCAAATTGCTAGTCAAAATTTCACTCACAAACGAGCTCGTGTTTCGAATGCATAATAAATTTACACAAATTAGTTTCCGATTGTTTTTTTTTTTCATTCTTTCAAGTATTCATTATTATTTTTTTTTTTTTATACTGTACTGGTAATTAAAGTGTAAGTGTTTTTGTCCTCTTACATAATTATTAAATAAATATATAAATATATACATATATTTGGTTAGAAAATGTACAGATAGATTTGCATATGCATAAGTGGGTGCAAAGATATTTGCACACACACATACACAAATTGTCGAGTGCAGAGAACTGTATGTGCAGATCCTACGGTGTATGTGTCGTATATACTTCAGTTAATAGCCCAGTCCTCTTTTCAGTGCGCCGGCCTATAATATCTTTATTGGTGCAGATAACGTCCCGGTATCTAAAACCATAACCATGACGTGGGATGTTAAAAATAAAACACCGTAAATTACGTTTAAAATTTTAATAAGTAATAGGATTACACGTCGTTTGGCTTCAAAGGCTATTTAAACTTGTGTATATTTTATTTTTATAACGCGGAATAGCACGAAAGTTATTTGCGACACAAATTCGTTGAAATATTTACCCGATTCTTGGTTTAAATTTTTGACGTTATTTTATTTAACTTAAGACCAAATTGTGGAAAGTTAAATAACCAGCCGAGGATCGGAGCTTTTTTCATCGTCATCATTTACCCGGTTTAGTACCGGCGGTAGTACGTAACATTCGTTACTCTTGAAACGTTACTCGAAGTTGTTTTATTTGATTTCTCGTCTCTTCTGAAACTGCACATAGCGGCATAGAGGCACTTTGTTTACTCCCGGACTCATAGTATTAACTGAAGACCGAGTAGATAGAAAAGCAAATGCTCTGCAGAACGAGTACTGCTGGAAGATCGATGACTGAGACAGCCAGGATTTACAAGAGAAGACATGGCAAAATAAATTTAAATTATTCCTTATTTATCCTCATTCGTTATTATTCTCTCGTCCTTCAAATCCATGCTTTATTTATTTGCCTTTTTACTGGCTGCAGCGACGACACACTGAAATATTTCATTCGGATTTGTAAAGAGACCGGATCGAGGACGTTTAAGGGGTGCCGGTCTTATTTCCGTTGATCGAGAAGCCCTCCATCATCTACCTACCGGCGTTACTGTAAATTCAATTTGTCTCCTCGGGTCTCCAAGGCGACGCTCACACGGAATAACTTTCCACTGATACCACTGCCACCGGGGAAAGATCACTCGGGTGTCAGTCCAATGCGTTCTCCTGGTGCCTTCAATGCGGGAAATCCCAATGAGACACCACCCTGCCACCCGAGACTTATCTGTACGGCCACAAAGGCTTTATACCTACCGGCTTTCACGTTTCCGTTCCCCAGTGATAGAATTACAACCACCCTTAAGTCGGTTCTTTTCCTACGGGTATATATATCATAAGCACTAACGTTAAATCCCGTCAATAAACATCCACATCATCAGACTCGATATTCAGCATTCAGACTTATAAATCCTCAATTAGCTATCGGTGGAAATCAATTTATTTGTTCATCAGCAATCTATTATACTATTCAGCTAATTTGCAAATGTATGTACATACATATATATATGCAAAATAGACAAGTAAATGAGAAGTAAACTTACGCGTGATTTGTACTTGCTCTATAGTGCCAGCGGTCCGAAAACGCACTAGTGGTTTAATTTGTGCATTTAATTATCGATTTGCATTGGGGTATTTCCGGCCAGTTAGTTTCTGTGAACTAATGCGTGGCCCGATAGATATAGCAAAGTAATTAAGGGAAATAAACTTGTGTAATTATTCGCAGACGGGATGATTATCAAGGGCTGGGTATAAACTTTGGTTTGAACGTGATAAACGCTAATGGAAGTTATCTATGATATAGAGCTGGTGTTAAATACTGTATATTTAATGTCAGTTGACGTTTTGGCTAAAGGTCTGTTTAATGTTTCAGGAAGACGATAATGCTCACGATCATTGAAGAGGACTCTTATGAGAAGGATGCCCTGTTTTATGTCGAACTTAACGAGCCCCAGCTTCAAGGAGGTGAGTGTTGACCTTGCACTTTGTTTCGATTATCGATATATTACTCTCAAGTAACAACTTTTCAAATAGATTTTAAATTTTGATTACTCTTTGTGTTGTGAGAATCGAATATCAGTATTGGAAAAAGTTTTTATTTTATTGACGACATTTATTGTTTTTAAATAAAAATAAATTACAATAAAATAAATAAATTATGGTCTCGAGTTATTGCGGACTAAAAGAAAAGGCCTCTTAACTCTTGTTCGAGACAGTGCAATTTAAGTTTTTAAGTGAAAAACGCGATAGCCGGTTTCTCCCCAAGAGCTTTGAGAATTTTATCCACAGCCAAGGGGTCGGCGCTGAATACTTTATAAAGACTTAACTATTTTATTTTAAATTTTACCACAAATTGATGATCTAAACAATAAAATGAATATTCGATTCTCAAAAAAATCCTCCATTAAAAATTAAAAATTAATTTAAAAATCATAAACCATAAATTATAATTAAAATTAAAAAAAAAAAAGCGACAAAACTAATCTCACAGTGTGTCCAATTATTACCACCACGCTTGCCGACAACTAAACAACTGGAATGTTTTGGCGACTGGCCGTAAGTTTAAACCGACAAACTCTGAGGATAACAATAATTATAAATAAATTATTTAACGCTACTGCTTAGATAATTCGCCAACATGCCTAACGCACGCCGCACATTACCACAGTAATATTTTACTCCGTACATACATATATACACATATATATTCAATATTTAGTATACATAGGCAATATACATATATTTAATATTTAAATAAATGTATACGTAGAATACATTTGCTAAATGATTAACCGCATTTATTAGAGACGCGTTGGAAGCATTAGACTAGAATTTCAGCTATTGAAATAATCATGTTAATTAAATTGCCATACATCAAGTTAATTGCTGAGATAAATCATTTCAGTTATTAGTCTGATTTTGACAGTTTATTTTATTAATTTCTTTTTTTTTACATGAGTAAAAATACCTACACTAAAAAAATTTCGGAGTGAATTTTTTATTTATTTAATCCCCTACGAGTTAAATTCACTCCGAAGGGGAGTTTATTTTGACATTCAAACTCCAGATCAGAGTGATTGTGGATTAAAATAAAATCCTTATCACTCTGAAATTACTCTGCTAAAAAGAAAACTTCCTATTCAGTCCATATACGGAGTTACTTATATTTTAAACTCCGTCATGGAGTGAATTCGAATTGAAATAAAATCTGTATTCACTCCCGATTTTTTACAGTATAGTATCCGATCACTCTACTAATTCCCTGATCGGATACTGGGTCATCTCTTACCTCACACATAATTTTCATATTTTCGAAACACTGCATTGAATTTACACTTTATGACATAAAAGGTCTGAGCATATATACATATATATTTACAACACTTGCACACTTTATTCCTCATACAAGTGTGATAATAATCGCGCTGCAGCAAATATACAATTTTCGATTCGCGTCGAGTAGCGAAATGTAATTAAGCAGAACCCTGGACAATACAAAATTTGGTTATTATATATAGCAGTTGCAAAAAGATAACATCTCGTCTCTTTTGTTAAGTTCTTTTGCGGTAGCATTTGCATATTACTAGATTTAGGGGGAGGTGTGACACGTGCGCACTGACATTGCCAGAGAGCTACCGCAACATCATTTCGTAACTACGCTCTTCTCTTCTCTTCTCTCCGTTTTCTGTTTAATATATATTATATACATGTACACATATAACAGCATCCGTTTCATCCATATGCAACAATATTTTACCGCATATATTCCCTCGAATTTTTCTCCCTGCAACTTTAATACACAAAAAAAATTATTCTCGTGTATTTATCATTTTTTAATGGAAGATACAGTTGTTGACTTTCACTTTTTACTATTTTTCTACTGGTTTCATGTTTTTAAAACTACCAGAATATAAATATTACTTTTTATTCACATTCGGATTAAGATCAAGGATATAGCATATGCTACTTTTAAAAAATTTATACGAAAATATTGGATATAAATAGTCGCTTGTTATATTTCGATTTGTTCGATATTCATAAGGCGAATGGTTAGTTAATGGACAGAAATTATGGCGAGGGAAATGTTACGAGAAAAGGGGCTAGGGGACTCCGTTAATCTCAAATAATTTACGAGGGGTCTATATTGGGAAAGGAACAAAGAGGCTGTAGGTATTTTCAGGCACTTTCTGGGTTGCGATATACGCCGCAAATCTTTGATTTTCGACCCGCCGTTTTCACGAACCTCAGCCATTGGGGAAATAATAATTCAAACAATATGAAATTAAATTTAGTTTAAGCTCTCGTAAAATTATTAAATTCCAGAAATTTATTTATTCAGCTCTGTTACGTTCATAAATAAAAAATACGTTGTAAATTTAAAAGCTACAATGGAAATGTGAAATGAAATATTTTTTATTTCAAATTTCCGCTTGAAAATTAAAATTTTCAAGAATAAATAAATTACTTCTATTCACTCTATTCTTAAAAACTGTTTTTTAAATAATTTTCTAGCTTTCGCTGTCTGTTAAATTATTTCTGGTTATTTTCGAAGAGATTCAATAAGTTGTTCCCCACTGACTTTTAATGAAAATAAATATTTCTATGACAATTCATTTTCAACCGTTTCCGGAGAGCAGAAAAAGATTTTAGTAAAAAAAATAACAGACTTTCAGTCCGTGTCGGTCGCCGGGGGCAGGTATCACGCTTAGGGTCAACCGATCGTTTTATTTCCCCTTTCTTTAAAGAGGATGTTTCAGTTTGAACAGAAAGCTCTAATTAATTCCCAGCCCAACTAATCTGTCGGCTATAAAACAAACTAAGCAAACAAAAATCGATTTTCGCTGTAAAAATTCTTAAGACTTCCGAAAAAATCTAAGAGCGATCTCTTCCCATTATTTTAAATTATGAAAGACTGAAATAAAGATTACGCTGATTAAGTCCGCGATAAAAATTAAAATCTATGAATTATGAGTTTCCATGATTTGCAACTTTAAATCCCAAGGGAAAAATAATCATAAATGATACCCCGTTTATTATGAAACTCATGTCGTGAATGAAGTTGCAACGTTGCATCCGATGCTCGGAAAAGTAGAACGGAAGGAAGTGAAACGCCGGGAATAGGCGGAATCTAACCCAGTAGAGTTTAATCACGCAGTATATCATGCCAACACAAAGCAGACGACGAATATCATGGAAATCTCCCTTAATTAATATTAATCTCACGCTAATCGTCCAAATATGTATGTATATACATATATATCTTCACCCAGCATATTTACCTTTATCTGTTCTCTCCATCTCGCAGATCTGATGTATTTTGATAACTCAAATTTTCACGCGTTTCCTGTTGTAATCCCTCGGACTACTTTTTTTAAACCTATTTTTCATTTGAAATTAAATTATCATTTGTTCTCATCAAGACTCGCCTCACATACCCGGAATACAAATCTCCCGCGGATAATTAATGAAAAATAATACCGAATTTCATTTCACGAAACGAGTTTCTACTACACAATATTTATGTCAGCTGTAAATAAAGGACTTTTATGTAAACAATTCGTTACATGGAGATAAAGTCCTACAATTTGATCACCCACTTGTTTTCAATGAAAGTTACTCAAGTAAACTCTCGAGTAAAATCAATAAGCCTCAATACAAGAACCATTGTGCAAGCACGCTCTTTGAATCTAGTGTCATACAAACAGCACTATAAAGTAATTATGAAAGGTAATGGTCCTCTTAACCATATTTCCTTTTTCGTATCGAGTTATTGTAACCATAATAAATAATTTCCGCACTCGCAGCCCCCTCCACCAAGTCAAGAATTATTTCAGCTGGAATAGAGTTTAGATGAAAAGTTGTGAAATATTTCCACGAATGCGAAAAGTGTCCGGACAGTATTAGAGCCGTGCGACTCTGCGCCCAACAATTTGAATTCTCGGTGAATATTTCAGGATCTCCATATATCCTGGCATTTTTTTATTTCATTCAAAAAAATTCCTGAGCTATTCTTATAACTCATCAAATTTTTTTTCCGATCTTTTGTTCCGTCGTTGTCACGGTGAATTTTTTTACTTTTTATGTTTAAAGCATTTTTCAAGAAAAATAAAATACACGCTGAAGATAGAGACATAAAAACACAAACGGGTTCGAGATCTTCTCGCTCTTGCTGTCAACTCCCAGGGGTGTAATTCAAGATCGCTCACAACTCTTCCTGCCTGAAAAGTGTTGAGTTTTTCTTATTTTCCACGTCTTTCTCGTGGCGGCAGCGCCATTACAGAACTCATCTTTGCTAGAATCCACTTTGCAATGGCATTGTTACATTGTGCAATCCATGTAATACCCAACAAGAGACAACTTGATAACTTTAAATTTCCAAAAGAATGAATTTTTATCACTTCCTTAACTCGGTCATAAATTTCTTACTGTCAATAAAAAATGTTTTATCGCGTCTAATTTTAAAAAGCTCAAACTTCAAGACTCCTGAATGTGAAATTACATTTTTTCTTAAATTAACCAAATAACGACCTGCTAATGATATTCATTTGTTTTAATTCCCTTGGGAAATTGTTGCGGTTTTAATTTAATAGTATAATGAGTGGTAATAACGAGCGTTAAGTCAGTCCATTCAATTCACTATAGACTAAACTTTGTCTCTTAAGCCAGCCGACGATTCATTTTCATAAAAACTTCGGGTATTATGCGTCCTAACCTAATTTTTCTTATAAAACTTCATCAAACTATATATTTGAGCTCATTTAAAACTGGCAATAATTAATAACTAAAAATAGAAGAGACTCGAGCATTTTCCGATTTTTTTCATTTATTTTTAACAGTTTTCAGTTCCAACCGTTTTCATTTTTAAAAATTTACTTTTTCCATCGCGCAGCTGAGTACCGCAAATTTTTTTTTTATTCTATTAAATTCTTCAGTAACTCCGATTAACTTTCCGTACTTTGTACCACTCAAAAAGTCATAATGGAAAATTGAAAAAAAAAATCCTGATAGAAAAATAACAAGTTTCTATTTTTAACCAAATTTTCGAGGCACCCGTTACGCCCCAGTCTCCCCGACTCTTCCCACATAAAATCCAACAATAATTTTCTAGAGATAAATTTAATCATCATTACTCAAGTAAGACGAGAATGAGTAATACAAAGCAGAGTAAATTTACCGAGATTTCGTGTAGAAAATCTATCATACTAACGTTGGTACAGAGATTTTGCAAAAAGTAACCAACATATATATATATATATATATATATATATATATATATATATATATATATATATATATATATATATATATATGAAGGCTAATACTTGTTCTTTGTTATCTCAGCAGAAAATGACCGAGAGAATGTCTCCTACTCAAAGTAGTTGCGCGGCAAGAAACTCCTTTCTCAGCGTGAACAACCCAGGATGCGAACAAAGCAGTTTTTTTTTCTGCGGACTAGGTCGTACAGCGAAAAGCATCTTTTTCTTTTCTCGTAACGTGTCTTCCATTCAGCCAACTATTGTTCCACTGATTATTGTTACTTCTCGTTCCTTTTTACTTGCAAATGTTAAATTCAAACTTTTCAAAGACTTTTCAAAAAGTTACACTTTTTCATTTAAACGAAAACGTTAAATTAATTTAAAGATCTCTGAATTTCATGATTTCATTGAAGTACGCGTACGGTGTCGAGATACCTGCATAATTAAAATGTCAAAATGGAACTGCCCCAGGCAATATTATATAAAATTAAATTAGTTTCAATAAAATATGCATACATTGAATTGCGATTCTTGGGGCTAGAAATATATCAGAGTTTAAAGTGCAACTCAAACTTTTATTCTCTCCATTTAATTTGTCTACTTGACTTGAATATCGAGTTTCATTAACGCAATCTGTTGCATCCACTCGTTAATAATAAAAACTTAATAAAAAAGCTTGACAATTTTTCACTTGACCGAAAATAAAAAAACTAAAGACGTCTTTTTTATTTATTTTACTCGATGGAGATTCAGAAATAATTGAAATATATGAAATATATATAATATTGGTAAACAATTTACATAATTAAATATAGATATATCAAATATATGAGTAATGACATTTAAATAAAGTGATACAATAACTGAAATGACCCCAGCAATTTACTGATTTTATTTAAAAAATTTTTTCATCGTTTTGACAGAATGATAAATCTCATCTCACTTTTTTCTCTATGCTACTGGGGTTCACCACTCTATTGACGACAAAAAAATTAATGGAATACCGTTATATTTATAATGTTTTTTTTTTTTTTTCGTCAAAGTAAATATTAACAAATAAATAAATAGGACACGTAGAGACTGAAATGCAAAAATGAAAATGTAATTCATACAAATAAAATAGAGAAAACTAATCTGTCGAGTTCTAAAGCCGATTCTTCAACAAATAACCAAAGTTAAGTACAAAGACTAAAGTTATGGAAAAAAAAAAGTAATGAAAGCTCTTGTAGCAAAGTAAAATAAGCGTCTTAGAGTGCACTAGAGTCGAAAAACAGCAATAATATTTCGCAAGATCTTCTGTATTCGTCTCTGCACTAAAATAAATTTCGATGCATTTCCACTGAAAAGTGGGCAGAGTGCAGTAAGATGAAGAAATGGATAAATATATGAAATAGTCGATATGTATGAGGCGTAACGGAAAATCATTTCCTTGAAACTAGAACACTGGGACAGTATATATAAATATAAATATAAAAATATAAATAAATTTCGAGTATTAAAATTTTCTTTGTCGGAATTTTCACGCTACATTTTAAATTTTTTATTTATACAGTCTTTCACTCCTCATTTATTTTTCTTAACGGCACCCGACGTGATTCAAAGCAAAAAATACACCAACAGCATTTATTTACAGGGTCTCATGATTATGTATCTGACCTCCTCGTGCTTGCAGTAAGAAAGGAGTTTTCTTTCTGAAAACTACATTCAACAAAATATCCCCTTTACGTGAGCTAAATATAGGACACTCGATCAACTGAAAAGACGTGACAAACAAGGACCCTAAGAAAATCATACTCTGTCATCAGACTGTCTCATATTTCATATAAAAATGTATACATATATTCATTTTCAACTGATGTCATTTTTACAAACATATTTCTATAATCACGAGCTTACCCCTCAGATGTTTTTAAATCAAATAATGGAGAGAAATAAGATAAATAATCTTGATGACATTTTTACGAGTAAATTATGATGATACTGAAATTAGCCCACGTTTTATAATTTTTTGATTCTTTTTAAAAACGATAAATTATAAAAAAAAAAAATTTCAAAAATTGCACCTATAGATTTTTTAATTTTCTACACGTGCATATTTTTTTTTTTTTTTTTTTTGTAATTTATTTGTTAAAAAAAATGAAAACTGTTAATTGTCTAATAACTTCAGGATCATAATTAGTAACAAATCAATTAAAAAAAAAAAAAAAAAAAATCTAAAAATATGCACATGTAGAAAATAAAAAAAACTATAAGTGCAATTTTTAAAAATATTTATTTTTTTATAATTTACCATTTTGAAAAAAATCGAAAAATTATTAGACATCGTCTGACTTCAGTATCATTCATAATTATATGAATGACGCTAGAAATAATAATAATTATAACAATAGTAGTGATTATAAATACATAATCGATAAACATTGACATTCGACAAGCCAGTAACTGTCTTCGTGCGAGCACAGTAGATTAATAGCTCAGTACAATCAGCGCAACTATGGCCCATAGTTGTCATTAATAGGGGAAACTAAAGCAGGATATAGTTAGATGATGTAAGGTCGCGATATCCCAGCGTTCAAGGACTAATCGTGAGTGTCAGAAATTACTCAATATTATCTACTAATCGATTTACCAATCATCAACACACTATCTGTGATGTTGTTAAACTAATAACAATATCACGGATATCAGCTCTGCCCCATTGTTTATAAACAATGTGATCAGTCTAGATCATAGACCACTTGCTTTCTTTGTTTCCCGAAAATAATTTATCTCGTTAAATATTCCTGGCGCGCTGTCACCAAATAGTTTCAGAAGATTGATGCGGCCGGTGTGTGTCGAAGCGTTTTCCCATGGTGGTTTACAGTTCACAGTTCCTAGTTTCCAATTCCCAGTTCACGAGAACTGTGCAGTCAGTTTAGTATAGAAAAGTAGAATTAATGCCGTAGGTAGGAATGAAAAATAGTCTAGAGTAAACAATAAAGTTTCCATGGTTGGTTTTTTGCGGATTATGCATCCCGCAAACTTTTAAATGTCAACTATTGATTTTTAGTCGTCGCTTGTATTGGAGGTATATATTTATGTATAGTAAATATAAAACCCGGAATGTAATCAATGTTGCGGTAATATTGGCTCGGTACTGAGGTAAACCAATATGCGGATTGATGAACAAATAAAACAAAATCACGCGCAATTCGGTAATTTTAAGAGAAGGGCGCTGACTCATCTTCATATAGAGAAATTGCTGAGTATCAGATGCTATTTTATGACAAGCATGGGTCTAGAGCAGCCATTTAATGATGCAGTGAATTGTACATTTACTGTATTATTGTTATTATTATTATGTAGAATAATGTATACGCAAGCTTGAGTTATCTTTCATACCGCGATTCAAGTAGTGCCAGCGCAGTATCGATATTATAATTATGCTAGTACTTGAGTGTAGACTAGAAACCGTAATGTAAGCAATATAAGAGTATTGTACTGCACACAATGACGTGTACATATTATGGATAGTGTGTAATTAGTAATAATGTGCATTTTAAAGTTTTGGGTCTTAAGTGGGTTGAAGGAACTGCTAAAGCGTGACTCAATAAAAGTTAATGTTCTTTGTTGTTTCAAAGTTCGCGGGAAAGAATAAAATATGTATGAATATATATACATATATATTGATGATAGTGTAGTTTATAGTATAGACATAAAAAAGTTTTATGAGGAAAAAAATAAAATTTTGACTAAACAATTCACTGTAGGCTTCCACATATGGCTGAGCTATCATCGCTCAATGTAGTTCTTGTTCGCATAATTTACTGGAGAATCGATAAGTTCGGCACAAAAGGGTGAAACGAACAATAGCTCGGCGCAAATTTAATGGGGTTTTATTATCATAATTTTTTTTTTAAATTCTTTAAAAAATTTGATGAGGAATTAAAGTCCCGGGTGTTTGGTGCCGTCTGTTTTTTATTTTATTATTGGAGAAAATGACTATTGGGGCAATAAATAAAATTCGAATTGTTTTCTATTACAGCCGAGGCAGGACTGGCTGCTGCTGCAGAACTTAAACCCCTGGAGGAGAGGACTAAGGAAGAAAAGATGGCAATTCTTGGCAAGCCGAGGTTGGGCGACGTTTCTACCGCTCAAATAAGGATCAAGGAGTCTAAGGAGTTTAAGAATACCGTTGACAAACTCGTGCAACGAGCCAATGCGTCCATTATACTGGGTATAGATTTACTTTTTTGTCTCGTAATCCGTCTTTATGTGATTGTTTGTCAGTTAAAGAGATATTTGTTGTAAAAACATAAATGCCAACGGTTTAAGCTCAAGTACAATAGACTTCACCTACGTCTTCCCACAATTGTTACAGAGACAACCCATTGTTTTCATTCCCTTCAAATATATATGTATACATACATACACACAAAAAATCTGCTTTAATGTTTTTACCTTCAACGTAATCGCTTTGCTTCAAAGTCTACATTCTTGTTTTATACTCGCGCTCGGTACCTCAGATGCAAGACCAATTTTATCAGACACTGATTTTTATGTCACATCAACTTAACCTTCACCTTCGTAAAATAAAAAAATAAACCATTCAAAGTCCTTGTCATAAAGTCACGATAAACGTATTGGCAGGTACCATTCGTGTTTGGCGATCATTTTTTATTGAAATGCATCACTAAAAAATATTAATAGAGCCAAGATAAAAAAACCGATAAAAGTATACATCTGTATCTGTCTCTATTTAAATTTATATCTATATATATTTGTTATTGATCGTGATAAAGTATTATAAAATTTATGTAAAAATACCAATACACTATAGTCTATAGACATCCAGTTATCGGTATTGAAAAAAAAATTCATTTGGTGCAAAACAATAACAATTTACTGTAGCTGCGCCTTTTTACGTTAAGTTTAGTCAGTAGTATTTCGCAAAGTCGTAAAAACGTGTGACAGGATGGCCAATTCTTGCGTGACTAAAACACGGTATATATATATATATATATATATATATATATATATATATACCGATCGATACCATTACATTTCAGAGTTAGTGTATATATACATATATATCTGAGGGTTCTTAGGTTTACTTTTATACATTTATTTTTTTTTGCTCCTCCTATTAGCAAAAAGAAATAAAAAAAGCCACAGTGTAAATGTGCGATAAAAAAAAATGATTAAGGGGACTATCGTTTTTTCTTCTATTTCTATTCGCTTTCTATCGATTTACGAATTTGTTTTTATCAAATCTATATTGCGTGCTAGAGAAGTAGCAATCAAGGGAAGTGAAACTGAGTCGAAAAAAACCCTCCAAGTAAAAAAAAGTTTTCATTTTTCTTTATTCAAATTTATTGAAAAAATAAAAGAAAACGGTTGAAATGATATCGTAGTATGATATTACACGATTTATTATTGATTTACTGTAGCGTATAAATAACTTAATGTACAAAGGGGGTATATATATAAAGGTATATTCTCTAATAAATGGTTTTCTTTAAAAAAAACTGCAGGTACGAGCTCATGGAAGGAACAATTTACGGAAGCACTTACCGTTAGCGGGGGAGACGACGATGCCGACGAAGCTGATGCCGAGGGTAGAGTCTCGAGCCCATCAACGGCAGACTATCTCATGCACTCGCTCACCATCTTCTGGAAAGTCCTGTTCGCTTTCGTTCCGCCCACCAGTGAGTATCCACAAAACTTTTCAGTCCACTCATTACTCAAACAAGTTATTTAATTACTTAAATTTTTTGGCTCTCCTCAACAATATACCCGTTATTATATTAAATACCCGAGAATCTGATACCTGATACCGGTCTACTTAGAAAACTAAATATAGTTTTATTGAAATAACTAAAATTCTAAAATAAAAAAACGTCATGACACAGACACGAACTGCAGCTCAGTAGCTGGGTGTTATCGACGGTTATTTCAACTGCTGTCACGCAACAATTTATCCACCATCAGATTGTCCAGCTTCGAAACTCCCTAGATCATAAGATTATTTTTAACTTTTGTGGCTATAAAACCACCTCAGCTTACTTAATAATATATATATTATTTGTATAATAGTATACACAACTCGAAATGAGCCATTTATTTTTTCTTGCTGATTGTAAACATAAAAAATTACCAGCTACTTATGTGAGCTTGTGTGCGCGAGTGTGTCAACGAAACCCTACACTAGAAACCCTATGCTGCTTTACTTTTATTTTAAAATAATAAAATCCGAGCCATAGAACTTTAATGTCACGTTTAAATATCGTGTGCAAAGGATTTGCCGTCGCCGGAAAATGTCCTCAAGACACAGCGATCGGTTTTCGGATTTCCTCAGCAATCTAGCGACCATATGATTTACCAAGTCCTCAGTTTATTTCCGATTAACTTGAGTTCCGGTAATTCGTCGTATTCTTGGACGTGAATTGATTGCCTGAGGACTTACCCCCATATTTATGCTCCCATATTGCCTCGATTAAACTCAAGCAATTGTCTTGAAGCGTAAGGGCGGCTGGTTACGCAACGAGTACCTGGAGATTAAAATGAATGTAAATAAAAATGGTGATGGAAAATTGAAGAAGAAATAAGGATTTAATGGCTGTCAGGTAATGAGTATAATTCTTAACGCTCTAATTACGATAATTTAATGTAGATAGAATGAGGAATAAATTATAGAGTAAGTTTATCTTATACAGCAAACTCGTTCAAGCTGAAAGATGCTAATGGCTACGACATAAATTCAACTATAGAGAACATATCAGTTGAGAGTAAGAGGGAATATTATGTCACAGATGGCGTCAGGCTAGGTGTGGTAGAAGCTTTGAAATCTCGTGGGATCTGCGGTGTCTATTGTCTGCTCAATGATTCCCGCTCTGGCTCCTGGCCCCTCGCTCCATACTTGTCTGGCTCAACATTGAGTTGGACTCCGAGCCGCAGAATTACATACATAGACCTGAGAGCACACTTCCTCGAGGAGAAGACACATCACTGATCCTTCCGTTATCATCTGGTGAATAACTTTCCAAGATTCTGCACTACGTCACTCTCATGCCTTAATGATGCGCCCGAAAAAAGTTTATTCATCGTTTATATATACGGCAGCTTTTTATCTGATTTTATTTTTATCATAAATACGAGTGGATGTATAGATATATTATTTTATCGATCGGCACGGTATTAAAGCTGGAAATCAAGGACAGGGTGTAGGAAGATGGAACGTTATGTTCAAGCAAATTAATCTGCAGGGAATAAAATATGATGAATGTTTCATCACAGTGTAAATGAAAAATAATAGGGATAATAACTGTATGACTATATTTTAGATTTATGATTAAATATTTTCGATGTTCACATTGAAGGATTATCTGTGTTAGCTGGATTTAATATTTAAGGTAAAAAAGCTCGATATCCGGGTATTTCCAATAGATATTTTTTTGCAATTCTCCTGCAAATCTTATGATGCAACTTTTAAAAAAATTTGCTATGTCATCACGGTTTTTTTTAAACGAAGACTTTTATAAAAAAAAAAAAAAAAAAATTGTTCTCTTCTGTAAAGCGGATTTTGATCCTCATGAGATGACTTTTAATTATTTTTATAACCATTCGGATCCTAGAGGGTTTAAAAAAATCTGGAAAATTATTTGAGAAATTTAACTTCTATTCTTTGCCATAAAAAATTTTCTTATTTTTTTTCCTTCAAACTTGAATCTTATCGTTGGATAGAGTCAATTGAGTGGTATATATCTATGAAAGGCCAGTTTCCTCGTAGCCGCGGACGTGCTTAATTCGAGTTCGTGACTCTTAATGCATTGTAATGGAATATAAAATTCTTAGCCACTATCCATTAGACACGTTCCTTACTTTTGTGATTATTGATCTTAATATTTAACAACTTTTCTACATAATTAAACGACTGCAGACACTCAATTATTAACCGCAAAAGCGCACTTTAAAAATCACCCATAAAAAGGTATATGACAAAAAGGTTTTATTTCCGGAATAGTTGAATAAAAAACAGTTGAAAGAGTGACGGGATTTGCATATCCCAAGATTTACGAGACTCAGGTATCATATGTGCGAATGACAGGCTTACCAGGGGATTCGCCGAAGCTGATCGTAAACATACACACGTACGTTGAGTAGATAGAAATAGAAATAGAGCAGAATAATATAAGTTGAATGTACATTGCAGGAAAATACGCTATAACATAGGCTTAGAGCTAAAGTAATACATGCCCTTAGTCTGTGTGTGCGTGGGTGTGAAGCTACCGAAGACAAATGTAGTCTCAGGGATTCTGGAACACATACTTGGTTCACATTTTCACAACCTCCATTGCTCTCTTTATACTCATTCCTTGCTTTTATCTATTTCAAGGCTGCTAAAACTCTACCCGGATACTTATGTGGGGGCGAGGATCAGAGTACGAGTGTGAATGTGTGTCTGTATGTGTGTCAAGTACTCATGTGTTGTTATTCGTATAATTGTGCGTCCCTGGTTTCCAGCTCTCCGTCCTTGAGTGGTAAAAGTTTGCCACAATGTTGGGGAATTTTTCATTGTTTCTGACGCAGCTTTGATGTCTGAAAAAAGTGTATGAAAAATAAAAATTTAGATAAACGTAAAAAAAGTTGATGGAATAGTTCAAATTATCATTAGTGTCATAAATAAAAGGTTTTATTTTTCTTCCCCCATGCTAGGGGTCGGAATGGGAGAAAAAAATATAAATTGACAATAGTAAGGCGAAGGACTGTGGGTAGAAAAGTACAATAGACTGACAGTTTCCTCGCCGAGATACGAAAATGCTTTTATCGTTAAACACTTATAGTACTTATAAGAGATGCAACCTATTTTTTATTTTTATTCTCATATTTATTTATTACTATTTTTTATTCGGGATTATGTGATCGGATATAACAAGACTTGACATCTACCGCGATTATCTACAGAATCGTTGTCGCATGCGGTGAATAAAATTATTGTAAGCCCACTGAGATCAGTCGCGATACAAAGTGATATGGAAATCAGTGGGTTATATTTTTTTAAAAATAAATTTAAGGCTATATAGAGTGCGTTCTCCATTTAAACTAGTATAAGTAATGTCGTTATGATCGTCAAAAGATAAATTTATAATGGGATTTACGAAAATATTTTTTTTTCTAAGCCATTCTGTGGATAAGTTCCCTCGACTGGAGATAAGTCAAAATCAATACGTTATCACAAAAAAAAAAAAAAGAAAAAAACATTGGCTTAATCAGGCATTTGGAATCTGCTGGGTAACGCGACAGGACTTACAAATGCGTTTGAATTTTTTTTTACGTGAATTTAAACCAGAAAAGTTATTTTTCGGCTTCATTGAGTTCTTTGAATTTTATGTGGAGCGAAAAAGTTGGGTCGTAATCATTGATTGCCGGAAATGTCACGTAAAAAGGAACCTAAATTTTATGCTGAAAAAAAAAATATATACATATGTATATATGATAAATTAGACAATAGGTAATGTAAGCCATTTTGAAATGCCACCTAAATTTAGTGTGTCTGCATAATTCAAAGGGTTTCACTGAGTAGAATAATCTTTTAGGTCTAATATAAACTCAAACTCATTATATGTCTGTCAAAATACGTGAATAATTAACGTATATTAATTAGAGTAACAGAGTGTAGATTTTCAGAAGAGAACAGCATGGAACAGAAAAGGTTATACGGGAATTACTGCGAACGATCCAATTTAAACAGCCCGAGTAATATTCTCTCCCATTGTTTACATCTGTTTACCTCCGAAGATTATCCACCCGTACTATACAATATTAATTCTCAACAATTATATACACAAACATGAAAACCGTGAGCAAGAACAAAAAATGTCATTACTTGGTTCTCACGATGCAGTTAACTAATGCCGAGTCTGAAAATGGCGCGACAAGTAAGAAAAAGTTATAATGATATACATGATGCACTTTTTTAAATTTATCCCCGTTGAGAAACATTAAACAAGTATTAGCAGGAAAAAGCGTAAAAAATTTAACAGTTTTTCTACCATAAAATCCTTATCTGGTCTCTCCCTTTTTAAATACGTCGAGGACTTTTTTTTTGTGACTAAAACAGAGCGTAAAGTATATGAGGGTGTGAGAGCTCTGAGGCAATAAAACAAGAGAGATGCTGCCCAAAATGACAGCGGAAACTGGTGTAGTATATGCGAGTCAGTGGGTTCTCGTGCATCAGGATGTATGTCACGTGTGGTGCCATAATTCCTCGAGGACTAAACTGGGTCACGTTACCCGAGCACAAACCCGGACGAGCCAGTGAACCTGTTAAACATACCTAATCGCTTAGACAGACTCGGTTTCTCTATAATCTCTATGGTGGAATCCCAGACTGCTGGACACTCCATTAAACCTCATCACGCACCACTTTATATCTTTTATGTGAAAATAAATGATAACAAACAGGCTGCTCGGCTGTGTTTTTTCGATTCCGACATAACTCGGCTCAACTCGGACTTGGACTCGGGTCTAATGATATACGACGTGCACTTGCTAGAGTCTAATGGGCATTTGAGATCGTGCCACAGATGCGCTCGAAAACGATACACCATCGGATATTACCTCATTCCTGTCGAATCCAATCTTGATTTATATCCCTTGAATTCTTGTCTGACCAGACTCTACACTAGCTACCAGTCACCAATTACTAGTTTCCAGTTACCAGTTACCTGCTAGTTTAGAATACAGATTTCCCTGAACAACTGCGTAAATACATTTACAATGCATAATACCACAGACAACATTCATTTTCATCATCAATGCCTGTCACAGATTTAATTTTTACTGTCGGAATCTTCAACCACTAAATATTAACACACAGTGGCATCAAGTTGTGAACTTTGATTGAGTCTAAAAGTAATCAACAAACTTCCTACCGAAATTATGAGATAAATTAGAATGTTTAAATTTTCCACACACAAAAGTCGTGTTAGCAGTCAAATATTTCAGCGTCAAGTCATTGACAATAAATAGGGTAGAGGTGATGTTTTTGGCCACTTTAGGGCCAGTCTTGGCCGCTTGAAAAATTTCAATAAAATAATTTTTAATCCACGCAATGGCATAATTCATTTTTTTAATTCGTTCAAAGATATTCTAATTACTGAAGTAGAATGAAAATTTTTTTATACTATTTCGTTAATTGAAATAAAGTACTAAGTGTCAAAAAATGGAGCAGTGAACACATATGGGACTTTTACCCTACAAAAAGTATAATTGAATATCGTTTTTGCCAAAAATTTCAGTTGATTATGATTTGGTCTTTTGGTTTCATATATATATGTATATATATATGATTGTACACAAATAATTATGATGCAATCATCATAAAAGCAGCATATAATATTTTTCTAAAGCAAATGAACGTTTGTGAAAAAAAATTAAAGAGTTTTCTGCAAACAAACTCTCACGTGACTCAACTCAGTCACTTTATCTCTTTTTTCTTTTAAAAGTATTTTAACCAAGAGATTATTATTGCAGCTTCCAAGTCAGTAGATACCACAATCTAAAGTAGAGTGCATAGTCTTTAAAGTTGTTTTTAAACAAGTAACTAAATTTTAAAGTACAATTCGAAAAGCTTCAATGTTTAACTTTAAACTTTTCAATTTCCGGAAATGGCGAGACCGACGTTTTTACATGATCTTTTTCTCGGTGATCGAGCGGCCAATTAACGAGCCGCGTATTTCCAGGGGTCATGAATATTTAAAATCTAAAATAAAGCGAATTTGTAAAATCGTTAGCAACGTGAATAGAAAAAAATTTCGTCATCATACATCCGTTAAAAACGTCCAGCAGTATTGGAAGCAGAAACAGTAGAGAGTATAGAAAAGCCGGTGTGAATTTTCCGGTCGGAAATATTTCACATGCTGTATTCATTTCGTTTGCGAGCATTTTAATCTGATGAAATATATTCTTGTGCTGAGTGACAATGGAAATTGCAGCCTTTGGAAAATACCGTTATCACTGTGGATGTATGCCTTTATTTTATTTTCATTCAAATAAAAGAATATTATTAATTTTTATCGACTATCATCATCATTTATTCATCAGCTAATGCAATAGTGCTGCTGCAATTGGTGGTTTGCTTTGCAATTATTAAAATAGTAATATTTAAAATACTGAAATCCGAGTTAACAGTAAGTGAAATTCTGCTACAGTTCTAATTAAAGAAAACGAGAGCGTGAAAATTGAATGAAAAAGTATAAAATGCCTCTTGGGTAATGCTCACGTCCAATTAGTCTTTTTGAAGCTCAGCTCACACAGTTTCACCTCTTCACTTCACATCTTCAGAATTTTACAAGTGGCTTATTATTAATTTGACACTTTGATAACTCCGCAAACTCATTCATGAAAATTCAATGAAATCTAACCGATATTATTGGTCTTACGCTATAAAAAATCGGGAGTAAATTCGGGGTAATTACAGATTTTATTTAAAATCTGAATTTACTCCGTTACTCAGAGTTCCGAATTTTAGAAAAAAATCGCGCCGCATACGGAGTAAATAGGAAGTTTTTTTCCAGCGAAGTGATTTCGGAGTGATCTGGATTTTATTCAAATCCGAATTTACTCCGATTTGGAATTTAAATATTAAAATAAACTCCTCTTCGGAGGAAATTTTACTCCAAAGGGATTAATTAAATAAACAGTCATCCGCTCCGCATTCACTCCGCAATTTTCTTACAGTAAAGTCGGAATATGTCAACTGACCGTCGGTGGTTCGAATCCACCTTGAAATTTTTTTGTTCATTAAAATTTATTGGAAATATTTTTTAATTTATTTAAAAAAAAAAAAGTGTAAAATAAACGACGAATTAAATTTTTTTTCCAATACTTGTAAGCGTTACCGCGGCTTCACTTGCCCTGTTAGGTAGCAAACTAAAATATTTAAAAAAATTTCTACGATAATCTAACTCCCGCAACTGCAACCACTAATTTTAAAATTTTTTTAAAAACATAAATTATGAAAACTGAATTTGATTTCAATTAAAAATTGTTTTTTATATTCAATCCAAATAAAAGTGTAATGAGTCAAAATATTTATAAATTTTTTGTGATTGTTACAGACATTGCTGGTGGATATTTGTGCTTCGTTATCAGTATCGTTGGCATTGGCGTGGTTACTGCTGTTATCGGAGATGTGGCATCGTACTTTGGGTGTACACTTGGCATTAAAGATTCCGTTACTGCCATTGTTTTTGTGGCTCTGGGCACTAGTATACCTGGTAAGAATTTTCTTTCTCTATAATTAATTCCCTCGACAGAAAAAAAAAATAAAACGAGAGATACCTGAGTAAAATAGAGAAGTTTAGGACATCATTAACTTTTTTTACCTTTAATACCCCGAGTCTTTTATTTTTCATTTAAAGCTAAAGAAAATAAAACAAATGTTTAATTGCCATTTTAAAATATTTTTTTATTTTTTCATCCGTTATTCGATTCGTTTACGTAAAGACTCAGGAAAAATAAATTTACTAAATTAATTACTGAGTGCTTCGAATTACTTATAAATTAAAATTTAATAGCACTTTTTAAAATATAGATTTTTAAGTATCCCAGTTTGTCAGTTACTCATTTTACAAAACTTTTTGTGTGTATAGTTTTGAAATATTAATAACATTAGATTTATAAGCATGACAACGACATATTAAACACCGATAATAGATTCAAGATTAATTAATCAGAATCTCATGATAAGGTCTTATTAACGTGTGCTTTCACAGCCTCATCAAGGCCCGTCGAGCGTTCAATTTATATCGATCTCAATAACCAAATTTCGATAATAATAATTAGAACTCAAATTAATCACAAACTCCAGAGTGGTTATTTTTCATGATACTGAAGTTAGCCAACGTCTAATAACTTTTGTTTTTTTTTAAACAGTAAATTATAAAAAAAAAATATTTGAAAAAATTGCATCTGTAGTTTTTGAAATTTTCTATATGTGCATATTTTTAGTTTTTTTTTTTTCTGTAATTGATCTGTCGAAAAAAAAATCCGAAAATTGTTAATCGTCTTCTAACTTCAGGATCATTATTTTTAAAATAAAAAATCAAATTAAAATTTGTCTAGTATTTTTAAAAAATGTCACCTGCATACATAAAATAAGTAACACTAAACCTACACGGAGGTTTACCGCATGCACGAGCTAGTAAAGGGGAAAGCCATGTCATGCTCAAAATTGCTTGTCGAGTTCTTGAATCACCAACCAAACATTTTCGGCACTCAATTTTCTATTCTTTTATTTTTCATACTTTTTTTACTTTACTGCCATTTTTTTCTTTTTTTTTTTTTAGTCCGCATACAAAAATCTCCATTTTCACTGGTAAATTTTCAGGGCAACTCAATTTCCTCCAACTACTTACCTACACTCATACTTATATACATGTATGAATTTACAATATATGTACGTAGAGGGTAAATTGTGCATGGCTTCTCTCAACTCAATTCTCTACTACACCCACTTAAAACAACTCTTTCTCTAAACTCTTATATAAAAAAATAAATATATCCGACATTTCGTAATGAATTATTTTATTTTAAAAATACTAAACTATTTACATAATCATAAGCATAAGTATAAGTATAATCTCATCGATAGTGAAGGTCTTGTACATTTTTATTGTGCCATCGTATCGGCTCATCGATATACTTCTTAATGCCGTTATTTTTTCTTCAAGGCCGACACCTTTAGATCCTCCTCTGATACTGATAAAAAAAACCCACTCGAACGTGAACTGTCAGTGTCAAGAGAAAATCGATACTCGTAAATACGAGCTTCGATGAATAATTAAAAAACTATGTAACGATTAATAAAAAAAATTTAATTTTAAAACAACAACCGCCACATGGAGTTTAGTGTTTACATGGCAGTAAACCGATAGAGTGATAAATTTTGTATCATCACTCATCGGTGTGCAATTAAATGTCTGTAATTAACTCGGTATCGGCTTTATAGCTTGTTCTCGTTGTGCGACGGTAATTAAAGAAAATGATAATTACATTGTCCTAGTTTAAATGAGTATCAATACTTGAAATTGTTTTAAATTACTTCTTTTTCTCTCCCTCTCTCAGTTTCTCTTTTCCTGCAGTCACTGCGAAGTTCATTCTGAGTTAGAGAACGTCGATTGTACTGCTAACAGTATAATTACCCATCCCTGTTGAACAATATTTTTTCACCTCGTTTATAGGGGTGTGTTTTAAACCTTTAGCTTTTGCTTTTACACAAAATAATATTATTTTTAATACACTATACGCAGTAACGATTCTGTCTACTAACCATTAAATTTATTTATGTTTGTCGTTAATGTCTACTAGATAAAAGTTAAACAATTTATTGATAGAAATATTCAACTTGATGAGTTTTTCCTCCAACATAAATATATATATATACTTAAGTACTTTTTGACTTTGTTTCTACAAGAACTCTTGACAAATTGTTAGGACATTTACAGGATTGCGAATGTATCGCTATCACAGTGATGTTGCAAAAAAAGTTTTTCTTTTTTTTTTATCTCCCTGATTCTGACGTGAAATCAAGTCACTGAGCAAAAGTTACTCGAGTTAAAAAAAAAGTTTATGTAATGTAATTTAACACAAAACTCTGCAGAGGGAATAAAATGACGATACCTTTATTTAAAATTCATGTGTCCAAGATGTGTTTGGACGTCTGGTGATGTAATGGCCGCTGAGACTAAAGACCGTTGATTTGCACGTAGGGAACACAGGGATACTAAAAATTTTCTCGTTAAATTTCAGACACGTTTGCCAGCAAGGTTGCAGCATGTCAGGACAAGTATGCAGACGCGAGTGTCGGAAACGTGACCGGCAGCAACGCAGTGAACGTCTTCCTGGGCATCGGTATCGCGTGGAGTATTGCCGCCATATATCATGCCTACCATGGCAATCAGTTTATGGTGGAGCCTGGCAAGTAAGTACACATATCTTTTGCCTTACTGTCTCCCGCAATCCAGTTTCCACTACATACTCCACGCTACCTTATGCATACTGCAAAATAAAGATAAAAAATATTTATAATATTTTATTACAAGAGAGATTTTTATACTACAGATGAATGTATTTTATATTTAGTCGTAAAAAAAATTAACTCGGGAGTTGTGGGTATGTGGGTATGTCCAGTGCAAAGTAGACTAATATAATTACAAATTTAATTAAACTTGATGTATTTAACGAGCTGATAGACTAAAGTCTAACAACCAGCCGAACACGACGTAATCTCTCTTATTCCTACCGCGCTTTATGGTTACGCAACTTTTGGATACGTCAGGGTAGACTACTCTACTTTTTTCTCCAACATTAGTATACAGTAATAATAACAATAATAATAATAATCATTCGAAGTGTTCGAATCGAATAATCCAAAACTTGGAATTACATGAAAGTTTTTGAATTATTTGTAACTTTTCAAATCACTCGATTCGAATCGAAAAAATTCTGATTAGTTTTCTAATATTCAATTTTTATCCAATAGAGAGCTTAGTTTTTAAAATAACCGAAAATAATTTTTTCGTTGACACGTGTCTGTGCTCTATTTAACTCTGACAAAAATTTGAATTATTGAAAAAAATATTACACTGTAAAAAATCGGAAATGAATTCGGAGTGATTACGGATTTTATTTAAAACCGCATTCACTCTGATTCGGAGTTTTAAAATCAAAATATACTCCCTTTAGGAGTAAATTTCACTCCAAATCAGAGATCCAACATTTAAATAAACTCCACTTCGGAGTAAATTTTACTCCAAGAGAATTAAATAAATACACTGTGATCCGCTCCGCAAATTTTTTACAGTGTAAAATTTTAAGTCATTCAAAATAAAATTTACGAATAATTCGAAAAATTCGAATGGTTCGATTCGAAGTTGAAACTAATCGCCCACCCTTATAATGATGATACATATCAGAATAGAGTATAAACAAAGTAAAAAGTGAAATAAAAAAAAACTTATTATTATCCACAGCTTGGCCTTCTCCGTGACTCTCTTTTGTTCTGAAGCCTGTATCGTAATAATCGTGCTGATGATAAGAAGATCGAAAGCAATAGGGGGAGAGCTCGGTGGTCCATTCGGAATCAAAGTAATAACATCGATCCTACTTTTCTCGCTGTGGCTCTTTTATCTGGTCATGTCAACCATGGAGGCCTACGGAGTAATAAAGGGCTTCTAAGTCCGATATCTTGGACTCGCGGCCTACAAAATATTTTAAAATAAAATGACATATTTATGCAGATTAACAAAACGACACATCTGGTGTAATTTTCGTCTTTACTACAAGACAATTTTTATTGTTAAACTTTTACTCAGCTGAGACTATATTTCTATCTCTATTTCTATATCTGTCTCTGTCTCTGTCTGACTATCTATTTCTCTTGGTATTATCTAGATACTTACATATAATAATGTAATACTTAAACTCTATTCACTGGCTCGGTGGAAAAATGTCCGAATAAAAATAGGAGTATAAAACTGGTATCGGTGGCCACCGCAGCTCTGTTGGTGATATGATACGATGCCAAGTGTAAAATAGAGATTCAATTTGTCGTCTCTTGTATTTTTCTGATTTTGCTGGGACACTTTCTTGTGCAATACCGATCTGCAACACTCCGCATAACTACGAATTACGTTTACCGAGTACGCTATCTCATAAATATGAGGATTTAAATAAAATGAAAATAAAAATAAAATAAAAATAAAAATAGTTAAAGTGTAGGAAATAAAACTCGGATTAAACAATTATGCGGGCGGTTTAAGATTTTGCCTTAATAAATAATTAAAAATATTAAAATTGTAAAAATAATAATTAAGTGTATAAAGAATTGACAATGAAAATTATATTAGTTGAGTCGTTATAACGTGACACGTTACAATCAAATCCATATTATATATGTAAATTTTATTGAAACTGCATATACTTATAAATAGTGTATTTACTTTATTTCGAGTACAAGTTTATTATTAATGATGATATTAATGATTCCATCAGTAGAATAGGAAACGAGTGCTGCAGATTTTATTAATTTTAATAGGATGATTGTAATAAGAATAAGTAATTAATTAATTAACTAATGAATAATAATAATAATAATAATAATAATAATAATAATAATAATAATAATAATAATAATAATAATAATAATAATAATAATAATAATAATAATAATCAATAGAAAATAATTAAATGAAATCGCTAATTTTATATATGTAAAGTGTACTTGGGTACATACGTTACTTTTGTTTTAAAAATGCTATAGTCTTCGCATCAGTGACGAGATATTTTAAGAAAATTGTGTAATAGAACCGTAAGATTTATTTGTTGCTGTAAATTAAATAATAATAATAATAATAATAATAATAATAATAATAACAATAATAATAATAATATAAAACGCTTTATATTTAATAATTTATTGTGTTTTGAGCCCCGAGTAAATTTCACTCGGGCAGGAATGAGTGGACGGATATTTTTTTCGAGCTAAATAAATCAACTGTCAGTATTAAGACGACCTTCGCTCGAATGTAAAAGCTTTTCCTGTTTTTCACTGCCTTTGATCGGGGGTCGTGCTCATATTGCTTGCAGTATGGACGTTAGGGATGACCCTAATTATAAATTCAGGCAATCGATCATTCCAATACTATTACAGTTAAAGAGAATATGGATGCGTTAATGTTTATTGATCAGAGCGGTTTGTGCAGTCATCAGTCATTTCTATTTATGTTTATTATTTATCGTGACAAATGTCTCATGCATTAGCAAAATTAAATTCATTAATACACTGTAAAAAAAAGCGGTGTTAAAATACCGGTGTTAAATCGGTAAAAAAAAAATTCCACGTATAAAAATTAGAAAAAAAAAATTTATTGCACATGAAAAAATATAAAAATTAAATGAATATTATCTGGAGGAAAATATTTTAACACCGAAAATTTTAACACCTACACCACTTGAACTTACCCCGTTTTTTTTTACAGTGTATCAAAATTCATGATAAAAAAAAAATTAGATAAAATTTTCTTAAAACAATTAGATGATAAAAGGTATTTAGTAAATTTAATTTAATTTTTCTATAAATTATCAAAATAATAATCCGTGATTTTAAAGTTTTAGCTGAGGCGGAAGGTTAATAACGTATGCGGGTCACGGGTAAGATAAATAAAGTTTGTCTGTGTCTATAATAAGTCTATGTGTGGGTGTATTTCTTTGATTGTTGAAACAAAAGATTTCCTCAGAGATTCGAGCCAACGAAATTTCCACCAAAGCAAAAGCAAAGACATAAATTGTAATTTTCAAAAAAAAATAAACGTTAGTTGTCTCTATTAAAACTAGTCGAAGGATTACTCTTTACTATAAATTAAAAAAAAAAAAAGCAATTGATTAAAATTATTAAAAACGCTCAGGCGTAACTCAAATAGCAAAGCGTCAAGTGATAAAACGTAAGTGAGAATCTTGTCGATGCCCTTAAGATTTTCGTTCTCGATATAAATAAAGCTGATGGAATAAAATGAGAATCCAATAGATATACTTATATATAATAGTGGAACGGCAAAGGAATGAAATGTAAAGGAAGGAAAAAAAAAAAGAAAAAAGAAAAAAGCACGTCGTGGAAACGAAAATTTACGGAACGAAAGATTCTTCGTTACATTCAGCGTATCCTTTGTTGAGCTGGCCCTTTACTTTTTTAAAAATCAATCCGTATAAAGTACGATCTCAACTATCCAGATATTTTATATTTTTTTTTTCTTATAAATATTCGAGACGTTAAAATTAGATTTTTAATTAAATCCTTTATCATAAATTAAATGATCCTTGATAAAGTAATTTAATTAGCGATAAAATTTGCTCACACTTAATATATATATATATATATATTTTTTTTAAATTTGTTTACTTGGGCAGCTCGTGCGGATACATATTAATGAGATCGACTCTTAGAACTCATATATATTTATTATACTATTTTAGGTAGACATCGGACTGTAGATAGAAAATTACATAATTGATAAATTTATAAATTGAGCAAAAAAAAAGTAAATAATAATAATAATAATATTAATGATAAAAGTTTAAGAAAATAATTATGAGATTTCGACAAGAACCTTCGCGCTAGAATTATAAATATTAACTAATCAAATACTCAAACGACTTTATGTTTGTTATCATTTCCTGTACTCTATTATTTATACGAGAGTTTCTATACCCGGGGACTATCGCTTTACTGTAACATTAGATTTTTATTCCATTTTCGCGTCTATAAACCTACTAGTCGTATTAATAAATTATATCTACTTCTATTTATACTATTTACGATACTATTTACAAGTAATACGCCAGCCCTAAAATAATAATCGAGATCTAAATATCGTAGATATATAGTTACTTTATTACATAATTTTTTAATAAAATTTATTGTGTAATCAAATTATGACGGACCAAGGAGACTTTAGTCTCCATGACTGGCCAAGAAACATATATTCGAAACAATGGGAGTTAATCTTTACTGAAATTAATACAGAAATAAATAATTTTCCGGCGCAAAAAATTTTTAGTCAAGAAAATTTTTATTTGCCATAAAAAATTTTTCGCCCTATAAATTAAAGACTAAATTTTCTTGGGGTAAAAAAAAATTTCTTGTGACGAGAAATTTTTTCTAGTAAAAAAATTTTGTCTTCAATTCAAAATGCAAAATATTTCTTGCGCCAGAAAATTATTTTTTCTCTATAGTTATATTTATAATTAATTACGAATTAGTTGATGTAGTTTTGCGTATTTAAATTAATTAAATAAAATTGACCAATAATAGAAAAATTTAAATTTGGACCAAATAGATTTTTATTCACTTTAATATTTACATTCCACAAAAATGTCTACAAATATATATCTACTTTACGTTTCATTTAATCCGGTTCAATTTAATCGAGTTATATATACATATATATCTAGATTTATTTTATAAATTTCCGATTATAATACTTTTAGTATTTCACGCACAACTTGACTACGTGCGTGCGACTGACAAATTTTGTTACTTCAATTGCACACTTAACTTCCAAATCATTTTTTTATTTATTTTATCAATATCATTTTTATAAATTGGGGCTGGCTAATTTTCTTTTTATAAAAAGACATCTATCAATTAAAAAATATATATATATAACAAAAGTAACGAGTACTACACTATCTTAAAGTACATATTTATTAACTTACAATCAATAAAAAAAAAAAAATCTATAAGAAAATACTTCAATTCATCTTCTTTATGTCTGC
Source organism: Microplitis deprimator (assembly GCA_964016945.1). Lineage (NCBI taxonomy): Eukaryota > Metazoa > Arthropoda > Insecta > Hymenoptera > Braconidae > Microplitis > Microplitis deprimator. The sequence goes on along the minus strand of OZ024711.1, from coordinate 3,221,431 downwards.
AATTTACAGAGTAGATTTTAGTGTTAGTATTTATATACAACTATATATATATATACATATATATATGTATAAATTTATAGTGATGTATAGTTCTCATCAGTACAGCAAGCCATTACTCAGGCTATACGATTTACTGCTGAACACTTGAATCCTGTAGAAATAAAAAAAAAAAATATATATATATATATATATATATATATATATATATATATATATATATATATATATATGAATTACTGTATACACAGTGATCGAACAGCTGTCAGCTGAATTTGACACAAACCTGCTGGTAATTCTCTCAATAATATTTCGATTGCTGTAAATTAGCTCGACAAATATTTAAAAAAAAAATATTGATATAATAAAAATATCGTTAAATATGCAAAATAAAATGTGTGTAGACTTAGGCGTTTAAAATTATATGCATACTGTAAAATAATTTAAGTACAACGTTAAAAAATCACTAGCCGGGAGGAAATAATTTTTATCTACAGAGATATTAACCAAACCCCACATAATACTTAGACCTAATTTCGACAAGTAGACCAAAATAAAAAATTACAGTGAAAGAAAAATTAAAAAACTCCTACAGATTTACGTAGAACAAGATCTCACTAGATTTAAATTATTTTTTTCCGGAGGAAGAGTAAATGTGAATTAAATTAAATTATTATTATATTTATAAATAAATGAGTTATAGTTAAAACAATAAATACACGTTATGTATATATTGTTGTGTTATTGCATAGTATATAACTGAAAAAATAAGCTGAGAAAATAATAACATATTTAATTTTCTTACGCTGAATCTTTTCCTCCCGTCCGGCAGAGTCCAGATTGTTGCTACATACACACATATATAAATATTTATATATTAAATATATTTAATATCATATAATTTTAAAATTGTTGAATTGTAAATTTTCCAAGCTTACTAACGACTGTTACCCTGGAAAAAAAGTAAAGATTGATTGATTGATTGATTAATTATTTATTTACCAAATTAAATGCCATTTATTTAAATTATCGTGCTTCTGTAGTCGAGCTACCTCTACTTTAAACCCTTGTACAAATTTTTATTGTAATTTAAAAGTTACATTATTTTTTTTTGCCCAAATTAATACAACGAATTATTCATCAGTTGATTTTATTTTAGAAATTCTGAAACTTCTGATGAAATGAATGTTTTAAATAAAAGGCTTTAATTTTAAACAAAAAAGTTTCAAACAAAACTATGTTAAGAAATGAATTGTTTAAATCTGTACTTAAATAATTGATAAAAAAAAATAAAATAAAATAAAAAATACTATTATTAGAATTCCTTTGCTTGTTCTTTGCACAACCTGATATACAATTTATCAATAATTCATTAAATGCTTTGACCTTTATAACAAAAACGTAATGTATAGGAAAAAGTAACAATACAATAATAAAGGAAAAATAAAATGCAAAGAGTGAGAAAAGGAATGAATGTGTTAATTGTTGATGTAGAATGACGCAGAGAATCCGTATTAGATAAAAGTAAAGAGAATCGGGTTCAAAGCCAAAGTTAATAAAATAAAAAGTATCTTCTGGCTCGCTGGTGTTGGCTCGTATATATCGACTTCCATTTTATTTCTGCATGAAAAATATCAATAGCTGGACTACCGGTGCCACTGCTATTGATGTTTCATTTAAATGTTTTCAAGTATCTAGACTTTACACTCTTTCTTATGGCTATCGATCGTAATTTAGCACACGGTAAAAAATTTCGGAGTGAACGCGGATCAAATTGTGATCTTGAAGTTAGCAGACAATTAACAATTTTCGAATTTAATTTTTAAAAAAATATGCACATGTAGAAAATTTTAAAAACTACAGGTGCAATTTTTTCAATTATTTTTTTTTATAATTTATTGTTTTGAAAATGAAAATAAAAAAATTATCAGACAGCTAATTTCAGTATCATATCAAATTCGGAGTAAATGCAGACCGGATGACTGAATATTTAATTCCTTGGAGTAAAATTAACTCCAAGGGAGCTTATTTTAATAGGAAAACTCCGAATCGGCGTAAAGGATTTGAATAAAATTCAGATCACTTCGAATTTACTCCGCCTGTGGAATGAATTTTTAAATAAAATCCGAATTGACTCCCGATTTTTTTCAGAGGGCAATAAAAATAAGAAGGCTAAAATTAGATAATAATTATCAGAAAATAATAAATTTTTTATGCAGAATAATGAATGAAATTAAAAAAAAAAAAACCTACTGATCGATACCGAGCCGCAGCTGAGCGAGAAGACATTTGACTAAATTAATAAAATAAAAATTGTAATTTAAATGAATAGTGCAAAAAAATGAAATATACATTAATTAAATGTTGTTTACAATATTTTAATTTTTATTTAATTACCTTTCACAATTAAATATATTAATTAGCGGGTAGATAGTAATTTTACTTCTTTAAAGACTTTTTACGGATTAAATAAATATTAACGAGTGTTTTTAATTATTGTAAGTAAAAATATTTAACTTAAAATTTTTTTTTACTCTAATTAAATTACTTATTTATCAACTTTTTTTTTTTTACTTACAGGTCGAAGAAATTTTTTATAATTTCAATTTAGCGATTTTCGATGCATTATTTAAATTATTGTTACCCGTTTTTAGAGAAGGTCATACAGTCATGAATTATTTTTTAACTCGTTTATATTTTTAAGCACATAAATTAGTCATTCGATAATTTATTATGACTATCTTGATAACCGATAATTTATAATTTATTTACATTGAATATGACGAAGTTAAATACTCAATATTTAAATTAATTCTGTTATAATTTTTACAAGTGAGCAGAAAAAAAATTTAAGTGCTGAGGATTAATGTTATTGTAAAATATTATTTGAGATACGGAATCAATTACTCAGATATTTAAAAAAAATATACATATATACATATATATAATAATTCAGAGCCAAGCTCAGCGGCCAATAGCCGGGATGTTTTAGGATTGCTGCCAGAATCCGAAGACATCCGAGAGACTGGTCTGTTTAGATTCAGTTGGCACTCGTACCTCAAGTAATACTCTACCTCATACTCATACTCACCCATACCATTGTCATCCTAATTTTCATCTCGCGATTGTCATTTTCATCTCAAAATATTTTTAGTAAAATAATTTAATCGGTTCTACAGAGCCGAAAATTTATCCGCCTCGCGTATTTTCCATAAAGTGGAGACTTACATTGGACAAAATATTTAAAAAAAGTTACTGAAGTTTAAGTCTTAGTCGAGTGATGTCTGCTAAAATAATACTGCTGAGTAGTTTCATCTTCTTAATAGGCATCTGCAGTGGGAACCCCGAGTCTGAGTGGTGGGAAACCGCACAGATCTACCAGATATGGACTAGAGCATTTAAAGACAGCGATGGTGATGGTGAAGGTGATCTACAAGGTACTTTATTTACTTTTAATTTTAAATCACCCGCTAACTCAAACTATAACACTTTTGTCTCAATGCTAATTGTCAATCTGCCAAAAATAATCGTCTGACCTTGACTATTTCTATAAAATAGATTAAATAATAATTATTAATACTTTATCTTCAGGCATACTCAGCAAACTTGACTACATTAAGGACATTGGGGTCGACACCATTTGCCTGAGTCCCATATTTTCGTCTCCTTTAAATGATTTCGGGTATGACATTTCAAATTACACGGATATCAATCCCATCTACGGGGACATGGAAGACTTTGATCAACTGATTGAAGAAACTCACAGGCGCGGTACTCAATTTTATTTATTCAAAATTAAATCATTTTTTAATTTATGACATTTTTTTACTCTGCGTTAATTTATTTTTTTAGATATAAAAATAATATTAGAAGTCGTGCCGAATTATTCTAGTTCGGAGCATGAGTGGTTCGAAGCATCGGTAAATCGTATTGATCCGTACAGTGATTATTACATATGGGCAAACGGAAGCGTCGATGGAAATGGAACTAAAACACCACCAAATAATTTGGTACATCCTTGATAGGAACTTTATACGATAATTATTAAGGGTGTGAACTGAGGACATAAATTATGAGTGGAATTGATTCATTTATTTATTTAATAAATTCTGTTTTTTGTTTTTTTTTTATTCTAAAGACCAGTATGTGGAATTATGACAAAGGGTCATCCTGGACTTGGAATGAGGTCAGAGGTCAATGGTACTATCATAAATTCAAAGAAACAAAACCGAATCTTAATTTACACAGCGACGATGTTGTTAAAGAAATAATGGTAATAAAATGATGTTATTTTTATTAGCATCAGTCCTTGATTAAATTCACCGACAATATTATTTTTTACATTAAATTCCTCGAGTTAAACTTGGCTTTATTAAATTCTTTAAATGCTGATGCAATTTTTTTTTTTGCATACACATTTACAAAATATTTACTCTGATTTACTTCTACAAAATTTATCAGCTGTAAAAATATTTAAATTTGTCGGACTGAAAATTTAATTGAATGTAAAATTTCAGGACATTTTAGATTTCTGGCTCGAGAAAGGAGTCGATGGCTTTCAGATCTCCAATGGTGGATTTTTTTACGAAGACCCGGAGGCGGAAGACGAGCCAGATGAAGAGACAGTGACTGGAGTCGGTAATATGGAGGTTGGAAATTTAATATCCGAAATTCGGGAGCACACGGAAAACTGGACGGAGACAAACAATTCAACGTCTAAGTTATTGCTCATCGTGTCCGAAGACTCGGATGAAAACTTGATATCTTACTACGGTGATAACAGTCACCTAGGCGTCGTTCCATTTAATTTTCATCTTATTACTAACGTCAGTGTGAACGACGGCGCGGATGAAATTAAGACTTTAATTGAAAATTGGCTTAATACGATCCCAGATAATCATCCAACCAATTGGCCGGTAAATTATTTCAAGTAATAATTATTAATAATTAATAAAACTGAACACTTTTCAGATAAGTCATCAAGATGGTTCAAGAATAGCAACAAGACTTGGAGAAGAACGGGCTGAAGCCATGCTGGTGCTGACGATGTTGTTACCCGGCCAAGTCTACACTTACTACGGAGACGAAATCGGAATGACAGACGCAGAGTTGCCATGGAACGAGACAATAAATCCGACTCCTCGTCCTTTCACTCTGACAAATATCGTCGAGTTGTCTAAATACGCTGGGAAATCTCCCATGCAATGGGACAACAGCACTTGCGCTGGATTTTCGGTTAACGAAACCGTCTACTTCCCCATTAACGAAGATTATGTTACCAGAAACGTCGAGAGTCAACTCGAGGATGCTCTCAGTACTCTAAATACCTACAAAACTTTGGCGTATCTTCGCAGAGAAACGGTATTCCAACAAGGCGATTGGAGTTTGGAGACAATAAATAACGACAAAGTTCTCTTTCTCAGAAGGTACTTGACAATCCTCTTTTCCTGCTTGTTAATTATTTGTTTATTTACTTATTTGCCACAGATATTTGGAAGACCAGCCTGAGTATTTGGTGCTAATTAATTTCGGAATTGAAGAAGAAGTAGTTAACGTTACTGCTTTGGTATCGGAGGCAGATGATTTAAGAATAGTCTTGTCTACTAATGAGCAAAATCTGATTGAACCAGACTCGGTAATAGAAACGGTTAATATCGAAGCTTATGATGCAGTTGTTATTGTAAATTATATTAATGAGACTGATGTAACACCTCACGATAATCAAACAAGTAAGTTTGGTAATATTTTATTATTTCGTAAACGACTCGCGTCTCTGTGGAAATTATTGACACGATTTAATATTTATTGACAAAATAACTTTATTTGAAGTGTTAATAATAAATATGATTGGTTAGTAAGTACGCTGTCAAAAATTCGGAGTGATTACGGATTTTATTTCAATTCAAATTCACTCCGTTACTCGGAGTTCCGAATTTTAGAAAAAAATTACTCAGCATATGGAGTAAATACGGAGTATTTTTCCAGTGGAGTAATTTCAGATTCGGAATTTTAATATTAAAATAAACTCCCCTTCGAAGTAAATTTAATTGCAAGAGGATGAAATAAATACTCAGTCATCAGCTCCGGATTTAATCTGCGTTCACTGCAAATTTTTTACAGTAAAGTTGGAATATGTCAAGTAAACTAAAGGTCGGCGGTTCAAATCCTCGAAATTTTTTTCTTCATTAAAATTAATTGAAAATATTTTTTTAATTTATTAAAAAAAAAAGTTTTAATATTTAAATAAAAAAGTTAATAAAATACCGAGCGAAAGCTTAAATTTAATAAAATAAAAATCCAATAGATACATGAGGAGCTAAATGAATTATCAGTTATCAATTTTAATAAATTTTTTTACAAACTTTAATATATCCAATTTACTGTCTAGGAATAGTGAGCGCGAATTTTAAAATTAATAAATAATAAAAAAATTTGTTAATTAATTTTTTTTAGGTACTGAAGATAATTTATATCTTGAATCCACTCCATATTCATTAGATGTAGATGGTATTGATAACACCCCAGATGTAACTATGACTGCTGAGGAAATAGACGAGAGCGACGAGACAGTGGATGATATTGCGACAGAGTTTTCAGAATCTACTGCAGTACCTGCTACTGGCATGTCTCTAATAGTTAATCCAATTACCACACTGTTGAGTACCTGTTGTATCTTAATACTATTTAAATAAAGCAATCAATTTAAATTCAAATTCGAACATCATACATATATTTATATATTTTTTAGCTAGAATATACTTTATACAATAAATACATTCCTCTCTTAATTAACATATCTACTGCTAACAAATCATTTCGACGGATACTTTTCTTAAAACAGTCGCGTCTCGTTGCCAGGACAACTCGTTGGGATAAGAATATTAAGGAAAACCGCGACGTCATTGCGTTATTGATTAATAATTAATAATTAATATCATGTAAAAATTTAATTTAATTATTATAATAAATTTTTTTTTATTTTTATGTTTATATAGAAAAACACAACCAAACATTAATGTTTGCATGAATGCAGTAAAAAATGTACAAAAATATAACAAAAAGATTAAAGAGTTGAGTTGAATTTAAAAACTCTGGCACTAGCGAATATTCATTTTTTTTTTTTTATTTAGGTCTGAAGTAGAAAAGCAAATTTTATATATTTTCCTTCTCTTTGAAGTCTAAAATTTTCTCTATCCTTAATAATAATAATTATTATTTTTATAACAATGAATTATCAAACTAAAAATAAAAAGTTATTTCTATCAACTGTCTACGGCACTCATTGATTGGTCTTTGATCAAACGAAAGTATATTTTTATCAATTTTATAAATTACCCAAGTATTAATTTAATAGTAATAGTAAATATTAATGCCAAGAGGTCTATTAGAATTGACTTTTAATAATTGATATTAAATTTGATAACGATTTCAGATAAAAAGGCCATCGCTTCGTTGGGTTGGCTGTAGTTGCGTTCGATAGATTCGAATTCTTATTTATATTTTTTTTTCTTTTTGTTTGTGGGATGAAATAAAAGAAAAAGTACATCGGCTATCTGACATCAGAGAAACTTTGACGTGAATGATGATTCAATTTCCTGGGGCCTCTGAGGCTCTGCAGCGGGAAAAAGTATTTTGAAAGAAAAGAAAATGGGTTAAATTTACGAGGGAGTTACTGAGGCGTACTAAAAACTGTCAGGCTTTTCAACAACTTTAAAGATATTGGAAAGTTCATCGACGAGAGTTTCGTAGCGATAGGCGACCCGGATATCGGGTACATTTGTCCTCGTGATGTCATTCCCAGCGACTCCTTCCTTGGTGTAGTTTGGTCCCAGCCAGTACTGCTTGCTCTGCAACCCGTGAAAAATTTTTAAAATATTCCCGCGATTAAATTCATCTTTATGCGCTAGATTATTTTCCCCCTTAAACACCAGTTTAATTTTATTGTAACGAACCTTGTGAGGAAAGCCGCTCATTATAACAGAGTTTCTGGCGAGCTCACACATGTCGCAAGAACTCAGTTTCCAGACTTGCGCAGCGATACTGTACTCCTCCATGAGAGGTTCCTAAAAACAATAGAGATGAAAAAGGAATGAAAAAAAGACCGCAGTAATTTATATTCATTAGTTGACCATAAAGCTGTTACTTAATGAATAGTAACGAACTTCAAAAGCCACTGGGTTTTGTAAAAATACCTTTGTGAAGTGAAATTGCAGAGGATCGTCTGTAGAAAGACTGACACAGAGTCCTCGTGCCAGATATTCCGGCAGAGGGTTACGGTGGTAATTTAGAAAGAGGGAATTATTGCTCAGAGGTGACATTGCGATTCCAATCTGCGCAAGGTAGTAAAGATACTGGAGCACTGGGACTTTACGGAGCAGGAGACCGTGTGATATATTCTCTGCCATCATGAATCCGCAGACGAGGTGCTGGATTGGACCCGCCTCGCCGCAATGAGGCCGCAGTACAAATGTATTGAGCCCTCGTTCACTGAAAATTTATATTGTTGTTATTATTAATATTTATTGTTATTGGTATTTTTATTTGCTGTTGTCGATAACTTACGCTCGGAAGTGATTGAGAACTGTCATATTGGCGTATGTGTAATACTGATAGTACCCATAGGGAGGATTTTCAATGTCATTCCACTCCTGAGGAGGCGATACGTCTTTATCGAAGAGTGGATTTTCGGGTTTACTCTCGTCGTCAACGGAATCAAATCCGATTACGTATTGCAGGAATTTGTGAAGGTCGGGGTGTGTCGAAGGATCATTTGTTACTTCGAATAAAGGCAAGAAAATGTTGTTGATTATTTCTTGGAAGTTACACATCAACTTGTTCAATTTAAATATGTCACTGTAATAAAATATCATATTTATTAATAACTTTAAAAAAATTAATATTCTTAGATAGTGTACTATTGTGAAGATAAATCTCATAGCCGTACATCCTTAAAAGGCTTCCTGTCAAGAATGACGTCTAAGTAAACAGAAGACCACGGAAACAGTTACCGTGATTCCCGTGACCTTGAGGACCTTATACTCCACCGTCCATCTTACGGCATTTAATAAATCATTTTTTATATGAGAATTTATTTCTACGATACTGAAGTTAGCTGACGTCTAAAAACTTTTGGATTTGTTTTTAAACGATAAGTTGTAAAAAAAAAATATTCTGAAAAATTGCATCTATAGTTTTTTTAATTTTCTACATGTGCATATTTTTTTTTTTACTGTACTAGATTTGTTGAAAAAAAAATCGGTAATTATTAATTGTCTGTTAACTTCAGGATCATTAATTTCTTCTCATTATATTCGTGAAGGTCCTTGTGATTTCCAATATAATAAAAATAAGACACCAAAAAAACAAAAATATGACCATGCGCAATGCAAAACATGACGCAAAATATAATATGTATATTAATTATTTTTTTGTTTGAATTTGTATTGAGATGTAAATAATTATTGATGACTTACTAGAGTCTCGGAATTTGAATAAGCCAACGAACGTTGTCTGAATAGACGTCACCTTTGATCGCCCAATTAGCGAGCTTATCCCACTCGTCAGAACTTTTACCATAAATAGACAACCTTAGTTCAGCATTCTGGTACTTTGACTCTTCAAGGTCGCTGGCTACTTCTTTAATAATTCTTGCAAAGTATTTGCCGTCGAGGTAATTGTCGGTCTTGAGAAATACTTCGCGCAGACGGCTCTCACCAATTGGATTATACTTAGCGTTAAATTTGTCGAATCGGTGGAAGGTATTTCTATCCTATAATAAGAAAATTTAATTTCAGTTTTTTTTTTTTAATGTCTAGACTGTAGATTTAAGCGCAATTTAAATTTATTACTTACTGCGTGCACGTCCAGCATATCAACGCTAAGATCATAAGTAGTGAGATTCATCGACTCAAATACTTGGGCAAGAGTCATCATTTCACCGCTCTTTGAACAAGTCACCACTTCGTCAGCATGATTTTTCAGTGTCTTCTTTATAAAACGTAGTAAATGTTTCTGGTTCATACAAGATGCTGCATGAATATGTGTGTCAACCTGCAATTTATTTACAATGAAATATTATTCAATAATTGAACATTAAGATTTTTAAATAATTTGTTGCATGCAATATTTTTTTTTTTTTAAATTAAACAAAAGAAAATATTTTTTATGTCTGGATTTAAAACCTTCTGGTCATTGGTCTGATTTTTAAAATTAATTTCTAAGAATTAAGTAAAATTTTTCACTAAATCTTGAAGAGATATAAAAATAGAGTAAAAATTTATGAAAAACTAAATTTTTATTTAATCAAAAGACGTCTGATTTTGAAACTTGCCGCCTTAATTATAAAAAAATAACTTTACCTTTCTAATATTATAAAAATCTCTGTGCGGAACAGCTTTCTGACTTGCAAGTTCTCGTAACTCATTAAGTAGAACATGTAATTGAAATTTCGAAGACAAGTAACTCAAGCGCCTGTAGCAAAATGACTTAAGCGGGCCATCGGCGATCATAGAACACAACAAATTCATGTCACCCACAAAGGTCGCGAGATCTGGATACGGGTAAGGCTGAGGTTTTCCATTAGCGAGATCCTCGTCGTTGGCATACACATTAAAGACTCCGTTAATCGGGGAAATTTTGTAATTCTTCGACGGCGGGAACTCGCAGTCCCACGGGTCGCCTCTTGATGCTGGCGCATGGACAGGGTGATCTAAAATAACACACAATAGAGTTAAGAACAATTCACAAGACGTTCATAAGTGTGCAACAAAACAAAAGAACAAGGGACCTTGAGAAACAAGAACGTGCTCGTCAAATGTCGATAGACGTCAGCGGCTGATCTAAACCTGACTCAGCTCTGATTTCAACCTCACTCTCAATCTGACTCGCATCGTGTAATAAATATCATAAATAATATAATGATTAGGGCAAGGAATTGGGGCACAGGAGATTATTCTTGACAGGGGATTTATTTATCATTAATAAATTTTACCTGCAATAGGCATGCGGTCTTCATGCTGAAACAACTCCGCGCTGTTCAGCGGTTTCTTATCAACATTTCTCAGGAATCTCGACGCGATAGACGGAAAAGTCTGGTTTGAATTAATCATATATTTCTCCCTGATGTACAACGCCTGCACCAGCATCTGCGACGCTCTTTGCAAATCTTCAAGTGGTACCTGAAGTAATTCGCGTTATTATTTTTCACTCATTAATTAATTACACTACCGGTTGCGTAGTGCGCAGTACGTAATGTATGTTATATATATTATAAATAATAATAATAATATTAATATTAATATGAGTATTATGTATCAGAGATGTAACGGCATATTGATTAAACTTAACCTTGACTGGGTCAGTACATGTGAAATTAAATATATCTTTACTTGATCATGACACGTGCAAGCTAGGTCAGTAGGGGAAAGTTACCACTAAAGGGGATATATAAGTAAATATATCTTTAATATCAATAGTCAACATATTTTAGTGCATGAAAATAAACAACTTAAAAAACAAATTTATATAATGACCATAAATTAGATTGGATGAATGAAGGAAATAAAGTTTTTGGAACTACTGACAAATAATTGGTATCAGCAATGACTCAGGTTCCAAGTACTCAGAATCCCAAGAACTGAGTAATCAAGGTCAGTGATTTTGTTGGTGTATAAAAAGTAACGTAAGCTTTTCCGATAACACGTAACGAGCTTTAGAGAGTATGATATTTTTAATGACGTGGTTGGAAAGGTGAACTTGACGTAACACCGCACTCGTGCGGTTTCTCAGCAGCTTCCACCTTCCACTTAATATTTTATACTTTACACTCTCTATTTTGCTGGTGAATTGAAATTTTAAATTGACAATTAAAATAAAAAATTTCTAGGAAAAAATAAAAATAATTTTATCATGGGTATTATGGACAATTAATTGATTAATTAATCAAACTTTTGATTGTGACTTTTTCAAGTTCTAAAGTACAAATGGGTTCCATTTTTAATTTGTAAATACAATAAACTGCTGATAAAATTATTTTGAAATTTAAATACCGATCATTTTTTATGAAATCAATACACATAAATATATATATACAAATACCAGTGTCCATAATATCCGTGATAAGAAGCCATTCGCACTTTTGGGGGAGGAGGGGTCTAAGAAAACGTGACGTTCGCAACTCATCAATCAATTTTCCAATTTCTTCTTTCGGTTTTTTTAAATTTTATTTTTTTGCCACAGTCGAAAGTCATTCGTTTCATATTTGTAAATATACAAATATTTCTATATATATATTTCCGTCATAATGGGAGGGCGGGAGGGTAAAAGGGTAAAATTTTGCGTGACGTATTTTATGAATGGCCCCTAAATTTTGACATAATTTTTTTGAACATACTCCTGATGTATCTTCGCCGGAAATGGAAACTCTCTGGAAGTGGGGGACAAAGTCATTTTCTTCGAGATTAAATGGGTAGTCATTGTCGTCAGCAGCAGGTCCTAGTGAAGGTTCATAGTGACTACGACGTTCTTCAAGATCTTTAGCTGCTCTGTAAGCAAAAGCATAAAAAAAAAAATAAATAAATAGGGTAATTTATATTCTTATCTCTAAGCAACGCAAAGTAAAAAAAAAATAAATAAATAATAAAAAAACAAACAAGCACAGGTTTTAAATGATTAATCGAATAATTATTATCATTAATAATTAATCTTCCGTCAACAGATTTAAAAATAAATTCTTGCGTCAGTTAATACGAAATGATTAAATGAATTAATTAACATTTAATTAACTGACTGCACGTTGTCTAGTTTAAAAGTTTAATTAAATCACGTTTTTCAATTGAAACTAAGAGATTTTAAAATAACATGAGCTTGGCACTCTGCTAAGTAAACATTTTATCCCTCGGAATAAATTAAGAATAATATTTTATGTAAAAATTACTAAAGACTCATTGCAATTAAATGCTTACTTTATTAAAATAGTGTTGTCTCTTAACCACCGCTTGGAATCAATAGCGCAAGCGAACATTATAACTTATATATATATATTTATATATATTTTTTTTTAATAACGATGAAGATTAAAGGCACCAGTATCACAAATAAATAATTACTGCAGGTAAAAATAGTAATGTATCTTATCAACTACATCACATTTCACATATTTTTGTTTAAAAAAAAATAAAATAAATCATTTATGATTTTTATGTGACCTCAATAAATATATTTTATTTAAATCCATAGTTATCGTAAATTGACCCGCGGTTTATAAATAAATAAAGTTATCCTACAAGAGGAAAGATTTGAATCCTATCGCGCTTACAGTCGCACTAGTACTGACAGACAGGCCACGGGTATCCCTTCCATGTGTTTATAAGCCGCTGCAATAGTACGCGTGCGAGAATATTCTTCACCCACATCCACCTCGTTTATAAATCTTACTATATATATATATATTTTTTTTTAAGCACAATCGATGGCTGTATTTCTCACAAATTAAATAATAAATACAAATAAAATATGATGGTATATTTAATTTAATTATGATAATTATTCTAAAATTACGCGTGTTATCGGGACGTTAGATAATGGAAGCGGATATTAAATTAATATTTATGTTATTATGATATAGATATAGTACAGTATTATTGTATCGTTACAGCTCTGTAATACTATATATATTTTTACTCCGATTTAAAGGGACAAGAACCAGGGAACTGAGGCAAGAGAAAGAGGATTACTCCGTTCGGATGCCCGTCATTGGATTATTGATCGGTACTTTACTTGTTATGTTCACTATCATTGTATATATATTTTTGTACGTCATACTATATGATATAATTTATCAATTGATGATACTTGTTCTCGTGGACTCAACTGTGTAATTTAATGACATTTAATTAACTCAGCTGATGTTATTTTTTAAATTTAATTAAATGTCTTGTAAGAGAGTTAATTTAATTATAATAAATATCGATGTCACTTACTTGACGGTTAGTTGCCGCTGAATTAATAATTTTTTCTCAATCTGCTCAATGGGAAACTGCGGCACTTCATAAGGCGCGGATATTTCATTCGGAAGTTCTGATTGCATTCTCAAATTTCCAGCACCAGTTGCTGCGCCTGGTACATCGAAAACTGGACTTTCGCTTTCTGTAACATAAATTTTTTTTTTATCTGTTATTACTGTCGTTTATTTGTAAAGTAGATAAGACACGAGAAAATTCGGAATGATTATGGATTTTATTTAAATTTCGAATTCCGTCACTCGAAGTTCTGGAGTTTTTTTTTAAATTATTCCGCATACGGAAGTTAATTTCACTCCAAGCGGAGTTTCAACATTAAAATGAACTCCCCGGAGTAAATTTTACTCCAAGAGGTTTAAATAAATAGTCTTCTGCTCCACATTCACTCCGAATTTAATCCTTCACTCCGCAAATTTTTTACAGTATATATTTTTTGTACCGTATATTTGTAGCTTAGGAATATTTTCCAGAGGTTTTTTAGTGTAAGCAAGTGAGTAAGTATTGAAAAGATCTTTCTCACTTGTCATTTTAAAAACTTAATAGAGTTATTTTTTTAAAAGTAAATACGCTGATAAATTTTTTATCAGTAAAAACCAACTAACTGATAACGCGAATCGACTGTCGGCGTATTAAATATAAGCAGTGGCAGAAAAAATAAAAAATTTTCAGACTAAATCGGCGCTTCGAATGCAGATTTTAGTCCAGCCTGACAATCGACGAGTGAAAAAATAATTCTGTGTTAACTTTAAATAAAAGCTGAATAATTCAATATTATTATTATTATTATTATCCGTCCACTTTATGTTCATTCACTTCAGTTTTATATATCAATTTATTTTTGAATCGACAAACAAAAGTCTCTTTGTGATTTTTACGTTTATTTATAGACACAAACTGCGATACCCGGATAATAAATTTCGTTTACTCATTGAATTGAACTTAAAATAATAAAAATAAAAAATTCCCTGACGAATTGCGTTCTACGAACTAATAAAACGACAGAGACAATTAGAATTAATTATATTTTTGAGTACGCATGTTTTGATACGCAGTTTACCCTTTCCACTTTTATTCAACTTATCGACACTCATACTCTTAAACTTCTCACACTATTTTTTATATTTCTGACCCTCTTAAACTCGATAATCCATACAGGAACACATACAACATTACAAAGTTATAACCACTCGTAATTTTTATATTTTACTAGTTTCGATTTTTTAAGGTCACTGACCTGTTGGATTTAAAAAATTACATATCATGGAAACTTTTCAGTCTATTTATGAAAGTGTACAGATAAGACTTGAATGAGTCAATGATATTTGTATTATTATAAATAAATAGTTAAGAGTAATATTTAAAAGAATGTTAGTATGACTATTGAAAAGTACTCGATACTCAAGTAAGACGAAGTGTGTAAACAAAGAAATATTTCTTTATTGTTAGCTTAGCAATTGTTATATAAATGTAAACAACTGATAGTTTAAATATATGCATGTATATATATGTAGGTATATTTAAATAAAAGAATTTGCATTTCCATTGCGATATTTATCAGCTTATTTGAATAAAGCTGCGCGAAAAAAATTATTTTCTGCGAATGTGCGCATACTTACTGTATGAAATTTGCAGAGTGGACGCGGATTAAATTCAGAGTGAATTCGGAGCGGATGATTGTGTATTTATTTAAACCTCGGAGTAAAATTTACTCCGGGAGTCTATTTTAATATTGAAACTCCGGTTCGGAGTAAAATTTAATCCTAAAAGAAGTTTATTTTATTATTAAAACTCCGAATCGGAGTGAATTTGAATTTAAATAAAGTCCGTGGTCACTCCGAATTCACTCCCGATTTTTTACAGTATATGCGCATCGTAAGCCGTTTAAAAATTATAAAAAAATTTTTGAACTTTAAATCTTTATATCAATCATCAATTTTAGTAACAATGATAAAAATTTAATAAAAATTTTCAGAGTACTATAAAATAAAATCTGACGTTTTCTCGTCTTATTTTCTAGAGTCTTCTTTTCACTGAATTCTCAAATCGGTATCTGGCGCACTACCAAATATACGAAAAGTTGGCTCAAGTTTTAAAAAATCAATACTTGGAAGCTCCAGTTTTATTCCATTGCATACTCATATGTCACTTTTACCTTTATTTTATTCAATACAATCCGCAAATAATTTAAAAATAGTTACCGTTACGTTTGAAGATGAACCTCAAAGACATTTTAACCAAATTATTATAATTAAACTGTCTAATAAGAGTTGACTAATCGCATAACTGGACGTGAGACTCAGAATTAAAATAGTGCCGGTTAAAATATTTAAATTATACGGCCAGCTCTGTTATTCGCATGATAGCATGACGGTAATTGGTACCAACGGATGCACAGTTTTAAATATCTACTCTGTTAGCTGATAAAAACCCCGCTATCATATCTTCATATCAACGGTACAATTGATAAACAAAATAAGAATAATAATAAAAATTTCAAACAGAAGTAGATCAATTACATAACGCTAGTATTTTGTCCATCACAAAGTTGACAGCTATCAGAAGTAAATAAGGACCTCACCTTCGTCGCTAATAAAAAATGTCGGCTGATGTAACCAACTAAGATGAGATTCATTATTATTATTATTTACTCCGCGACTTGACATTTTTCCTGTATGCTGCTGTCTGCTGGTTGATAGAAAATCCAGAGCTTACACAACAATGCGCAATCCAGCTTGCGAACAAGTACTCGGCACGTGCACTTATTCAATTTATTTTAACACAAGTAATCACAAAATAATTATTCTGATAATATTTTAAAAAATTGGTCTAAATGACAACAATAATGATGGAGCACACGCGAGTTATCGCGAGTGACTGAACTCAATGCATATTGTGTTACACTTGCCAACAAATAGTTAACATACTGGCGTTAATATTCTTTGATTGATTGATTCACGACTGCCGAAGCAGTAAAAAAAATAATTCGCGGGAAATCTATTGGAGATTTTGTTCAAATAAATAAATTTTACGATAAGATTTAAATTTGAATTTAAATTTAAATTAACAACCAGGAGATTCGTCGTCGACTGACATACTGATTGTAAGTTTAAATTTGTTCCGGATTCTATTCGTGTACCAGAAGCTTCTAACGTTCAATGAGTAACGTAATTAGACCTTGAGCGTCGAGCCAAGTACGTCAACCTATCGAATATATTTTTATGAATATTATATTTAGTAAAATAAAGTATATATTTAAATATGCAATGAGACTGTAAGCAATTTTATCTATATGGTGTATATATTTTTAGGCGGCGTTTGATTATTTAAATTATGTGCTGAAATTTTTAGGATATCCGTTAATTTACAGATACAAATTAGTGCTGCCATGGAAAGAAAAAAAATCCGAATTTCAATCGGTTTTGGAATTTTCAAAATTTGTGAGCGATCTCTTAAAAATTTTTATTGAGCTGATTTTTGGAGGTTCTGAAAATGTATTAAGCCAACAAATTTTCATATGACTCGAAAACAAATAAATTTTTACGGCCGGTCTATGTGAAGAAAAATGGACAAAAAAATCTATGAATTTTTATTATGCTGTCAAAGAAACTAAACAGGAAGTTGAGTCGCCAAAAAATTATTGAGCTGCACTAAAAAAAATATTGTGCATTTAAAAGTTACTGATAAATTGTAATGAAAATTATTTGTCTAAGATAGGAATTATAGAAGAGAATAAAAAATTTTTAGTGGCTCACAATAATAATTATAGTACAGCATAATAAAAATTCGCAAATTTCGTAACTCCACTTTCCGCGTATGCTCATTTAAAAGTCACTGTTCCGTATCACGAATGTCTGTCATATCGCCAAGTTTTAAGTGAAACATAAATAATAACCCGCGTCAGACTAATGTGCGATTTTATTCCCAACAGCTGCACCTGGAAAATCAATAGAGGTTTTGTTCGGCATCAACACTCCCATTGTCTACCAGCTAATTCATCAACTTTTCAATGGCACCCACACAAATTCCTGTGCCGCATTCCCAAGATACTTATAATTGTATTAGAAAGTAAATAGAAACTTAAAAAAATAAATTATCCTGATGAAATGAAATGGAGAAAACAAAAAATTTCCATTTACAAATTTCATAATTTTGAATAATTTAAAAATACTCACGTTCGCGCTGGTCATTATTGTCCCCAATATTAGTGCTGTCATTGTCCGCCTCGTGTTCCAATCCATATAACGCGTCCCCATTGGTCTTGGCTCCATTCAACACCGGACTTTCCATTATTCTGTCACCTAAAAACGATTTAAATTTAAATAAATAATAATTTATAATTAGACTACAAAATTATCAGTATCACTAGTACAGAAAATCACTGCATCAAATCATGAATAACGCGACTGAGTCATTAACAAAAATAACTAAATATCCCGCAGTGAAATCCTTGGATATAAAACGCATGGTAATAAAAAAATTTAGCATTCAAATTCCCCAATTATTTATTATTTATTTATATCGACAAATAAGTAAATAAAGGCTTCAAAGTTAAGACTCAATTACTCAGACAGATTATGACTTAGACAGAGACGTAGACTTGTACGAGTTTATTTCGGACTGGACATGCAAGTAATAAATTTTATTTGTGCTAAGCATCGACTCACCTATCAGTTGATAAGTAAACTAACAGCAGAGTTCAAGTGTCTAAATAGCTACGGTTTTAAAGTTTATATTTTATTATTATTATTTTATCAACACTATTGAGAACCACTGATATGAATGTGAGCATGCACTCTGCTCGATGCAATCAATCACACGTTGTCTTGACACGAATCTCTTCAGTGAGTTATAAAATTCAAATTAATGCATAAGTGCGACACAATAAAACTGTTAACTGGTGGCTGATTTAATTCAAAACAACTCGGCAATTAATTGCAATACAATAAAATAGTAATCAATGATAGTACTGGCGTACGGTCTGAAATAACAGCTGGTCAAACTGGTGAATCGGAGAAGCTGCTCCAGAGCATCTGCGTCGCACTGTTTGATAAAAGATACTGCGGGTATTGACGGAGACGCGCACACTCGCTGGAGCGAGTAGAGTAGAGCTGGCGATGGTGATTGTGTGAGTTTAGACTGAGTCAATGAGTCAGTCGCAGAAAAGAGGGGTGGAAAAAAAAGGCATTTATAATGACAAGCGTGAGAGTTGACGGTATGATAGGATACTAGCTCACGAGCGGTCTGACCGGTCTCATTTAAAACCGTAGACGGAGTTTACACTGGATCCGCTGATATAATATTACACTTGGTTGCTTTTTTACCTTCACTTCTTTAGCTACATTCAGTGCTGACAGTAACTGGGACGGCTGATTGGCGCAGACTCGTATTTCAACCCCGCGAAAATCCATAATACCCCGACTGACCTGACCTACGTGGACATGACGCTTCGTATGTATGTTTATTAATTGCCAACCTACTGCAGTAGACTAATTTATTGCCTGGACTACTTTGCAATTGAAAAAAAAAAAAAATTTATATTTATTATTCTAAATTAAAGAAAATTCTAAACAACAAATTTTTAAACGCTGGATTTTTAACTTTTATTTTTCTTTATAAATTATTCGAGTCTAATTAAAGTCAAAGTCACTTTCAGTATTGGAAGTATTTTTTTCTATCGTGCTCTCGGTGTCGGAATCAAGGATTGCTTTTATTTTGTCTTTGGTTTTTTTCGCGCGTCCATTTGAATCGTTTTTGTCATTTTTGCTGGAGTCTGCTGCAGACTCATCAAGATCCGATGCTTTGATAATTAAATCTTCCGGTGGATGATTAACTTCCGGTTCTACGTGACCGGGTTGTAAATTTTCCTGGTTTGATTGCTCTGTGTAAGCTTGGGCTTGATCCGGAGACTCGTAAGCGGCTTCGTACTGCTGAGCTGGGTACTCGTAATTGGGGTCGTAATTAGGATCCTGTGTGTACGCTTCTGGATACTGCCCTGGGTCTTCTGTGTACTGGTACTGCTGATTAGGATCTTGAGCGTACGGCTGATTCTGGTCATCAGTGTACTGTTGGTCTGGATACTGCGCATTCGGGTCGTACGGGTACTGCTGCTGATACTGATACTCTCCAGCATTTGGATCGTACTGCGCACTAGGGTCATACTGGTACTGACTAGGGTCCTGGTACCCCTGCTGGTATTCATAGACTGGTTCAGCAGCTTCTGGATATTCTTTAGTCTGATCAAGAGTTTCTTCAACAACTTCCGCAAAATTTTCTTCATAAACATGTTCAGCTTCTGCGATATTCTTCCCATCAGTTACCAACTGAGGATTTACCGCAGGAATTTCATCAACTTCCGTCTTCAATATTTCTTTATCCATAGCCGAGTGATTCGTCGTCGAAAAACTTACTGACTCGCTCTTTACTTCTGAATTATTTTCATTCAAATTTGAATCATCAACTTCTGTAATTTCCTTCACAAAATTATTAACATCCCAAGGCTCCAACTCAGTAGTCACCTGGAAATTATCAAGCTCTTGCTCTTTACCACAAAGGATTTCAGGTTTCGAAACTTCAGGATTTACCAAATAATCTTTTTCATTGGAATTATCTTCTTTTTCACTGATGCCCTCAACTGTCTTCGGTTGCTCAACGACTTTATTTTCATCATCATGCAACTCCATGTTGGATTTAGAAATATCATTAAGTCCGTCATCTGCATTTAATCCGGAACTATCTTTCATCACAGCTGACTGCACTTCAGGCTCGATAACTGTTTCATTTATAAATGCTGATGGATCATTAGACTTTGATTTAACTTCTTGGACGGCATTGGGATCAGCTGGTGGATTTTCATTAGTCAGTACGACATTAACAGGAGTACGAGTCTCCAACAAATTGCCATCAGCAGCAGTCTTAGCAGCCAGATCTTCAGCGAGCGCCAAAATCTGTCCCACTTCCGCCTGCACGTGTCCTTTAACTTTTTCCTCAACTGGCAAATGATCAAAGCCGTCATCAGACAGTGTCACGTTCAATAAATCACCGCTGGTGTTCTGCTCATGGTCGACCTCCTCCAGACTGTGCTGGTCATTATTATTATCATGGAGACTCCGTATCTTATTAATATAACTCTCCAACTCTTTTTCAACGACATTGCCAGCTTCCAATTCCCCTTTACCACTCAAAGGCTTGCCCAATAAATCTGTCAGCTTCGAGCTACCGAGTGTCGTAAGTCTCTCTGGATATTTAAACGCCCCCGATTCTCTAGATAAATAATCTTTGCGTAAATCTCTACGTAGTTTATTAAAACCACTTGTGTAATCATCATTCCATGTCTTTATTTCTGGTTCCTGTGCCAGAGACTTTATTCCGTACGCTCTCTGGTAGTCAACAGATGGAACCGCTCGTAGAAATGATTCGCTGGAGTCTGCATACGCTGGGGTCTTTGATGCAAACTGCAGAGGCGGCAGGGCACTGTAAGATTTTTTCGGAGTACTTATGGAGTTGTAATAATTTTCTTGGACACTGTAAGCAGCACGAGGAGGAGTTGGAGTTTTTAAATTATCTAGATGGTAACTAGAAGTCACATGAGTACTCGAGGCTCCTCTGCGCATCAATCTGTCGTCGTTCTGACTTATAATTCCGCTGTCGCCTGTTACGCTGCCGGCCTGCCGACGATTTGCTTGCGCTCGGAGTAATGAGGCTTCATACTCTTTCTAAATAAAATTAAAAAAAAAATTAAAATTGATGTCAAGTAGAAATAATATATAAGAAAATAAATACTGACTCTTAAAGTATACAGCCTGTCTGTTTTAGCGCTCATTAAAGCTAAACTGGTGTCAACTTTATCCAGTGTGCCCAGAAGTTTATGGTTGCGTTGATCTCTGAGTCTCTGTTCCTCCAGGAACTCAATATACCGCATCCGTAATTTGTTTATACAGGCTTCATGTCTGAAACAATATACACAGAACATATGTAGTACATGTAAGAATTTTGTTGCTAACTATAGTTTGAAAGTGTCGAATGCAATTCCTTTATAGCACAGAGACAACTTCAAGATGTCAATTAAAAGGACAAGACAATTTTTTTGTCTCAAAGCCGTCTTTTTGTATAAATAAAACATACAGATGTTGATCCTAGTCATAGGAAATTTGTCTTTTTTTTCCATCCTAAAAAAGTCATTTCAATTTAAAAATCTTTAGATGAC
The DNA here is from genome assembly GCA_964016945.1 of Microplitis deprimator. Taxonomy (NCBI): domain Eukaryota; kingdom Metazoa; phylum Arthropoda; class Insecta; order Hymenoptera; family Braconidae; genus Microplitis; species Microplitis deprimator. The sequence goes on along the minus strand of OZ024711.1, from coordinate 3,199,213 downwards.
TTATTTGTAATTTACTTTTTGTCATTTGTGTCAAGTCTTGTATGCAGGAATTTTTTCGATGATAAATTTATGTTTTTGTCAACATTTTGGTGCCTTATCGATAGGTCAAAAAACAGTCTCAAAACTGACATCTTATCGATGTCACAAAGCCAAATATCACTTGGAATTAATAAATATCTACCCAAGTAATACAGAGACAACTTTAAGATGTCAAAATGATGTCTTAAAATAACAAGAATAGTTTTTTTTGCCTCAAAGCCGTTTTCTTAAATAAAGAAGACATCCAGATTTTGGTCTTAGAAGTCATAGAAAATTTCTATTCTTTTTTTTTCGTCCTAAAAAAGTCATTTAGATGATAACTTATTTGACAGCTATTTGTAGTTTACTTTTTGTCATCACTTGTGTCAAGTCTTTTAAGCAGATATTTTTTCTGTGGCATAAATTTCGGATTATTTTGTCAACATATTGATGCCGTATCGATAAATCAAAAACCAGCCTCAAAACATCTATCTTACAGAAATACAACAAAGCCGTATGCTACTCGGGAATTGCGAGAATCGTTTAAATTCAAAAACAGAACCAAGTTGTTTAATGAAATCGATCAACATAAACATGCTAGGAATGACATTGAATCTTGGAATAGCCCTGGTACCAGGCTTTTGTCGACGCATCGATTTCCCCAAGAACCGTCTGCTTAAATTTATCGCTCCGCTGTTCAATTGAATACTCTAGACATCTAGATGATTTATTATGTTTACGTTATTACCATGCAACCCAAAATATATGTGCTCCAGATTATCGATCATGACATTCCTGAAACCAGGTCATTTTTGATCGATAAATAGACTAAACCAAATTTATATGAGGCACCACTCGAGATCCATGTTATGATAACGAAATAAATGACTGCCGGCCCATACTCGATATTTAACCTCTCCGTAAATAAACAATACCCACAAATAAGTAAAAAAATAAATACTAGGTGTAAAATATTCAATAGGATTTAAAAAAAAAAATATTTACTGACCTTACACGCGACTCTTGCTCCAACAAATTGAACCTTTCTTCCAATCGTATCCTTTCTTCCTCACTATTAAAAAAAAATAATTACATAATTTATATAATTATCAATAAATAAATTTAAAATTAAATTAATTAAACAGTAAAATACCTTTTGCGTAATTTTTCTTGAAGCTCCAGCATTTTTTTATAAAAGTCGTTAACAAAAAATACCGGAGTCATGCTGCACAAAATATTGAAAAGTAATACATGTTCAATACCAAATAATTAATTGTTAATTACTATTATTTTTTTTTTTTTTATTCAATAAACTAAAGTGTAGAATTGAACAACAAAAAGTTGCCGGAAGTACGGTATAGAATTCAATAGAAGTTGAGGGTTCCCGCTACCGCAAGCAACTGTCGCATTAGGGAGTCGTGACGCGTCTGATATAGGGGGTGGGTTCAGTTCATATTCAAGGTACAGGTGTTCCAACCCCTACCTTACTGACTACCCCCCCAAGTTTTAACTCTGATACAACAGTCGCTATCTTATGCCGCCGGTACTGATAGAAAATTATTTTTTTTTACCTCTGCTTAATTGCGGCACGCAAAATTATGCTCGGAACTTTGTCCTATTCAAAGTTCACAAGTCGCAGATATTTATACAGACAGGCTTCTTACATCAATTGAAACCTGGTCGATCGCAAGCTAAAAACAGCCCGCATGCATCCCGGAAATTAAATTTCACAACTCAAATTTACACTTTACCTTTTATTAACTTTACAATTTTATAATTTTTTAAATTATTATGACTTATGACAGACAGCTTTAGTTTTTTAACGCAGTAAGAAAGTTAGAAATTAATTAGCCAATTAGTGGAGTATTTAAATTTGAATTTAAGTTGATACTAAAATTACATACAAGCTCGATCGATAATTTGAAAAAATAATAATTACACTATTTTTAATTCAATTATTCACTCACTCTTAATCAACTTTTATATAAGTAGCACGCAAATGTTCTGTTAATTCTTGAGTATTTGTCGTTGCCATGTAAACTATTTGTTCTAGAGTATTTTCATTGCCAACAAATTCTCTTCTCAGCTAAAAAGTAAATTTGATTTAATTAATTACTAGTCCTATTGATTATTAATTTATACAGAAAATAGAATAGTGGAAAAACTTCAGTTTCAAATATCAGCAAAGTCCCTTTACTTGAAGTTATAAGATTTTGTATTTATAATTGTAATTACTTTGATATAGGAAGAAGTCTAAATTAGTATAATTTCAAACTAATTGAGTTTGAAATATTAATATTTGATGCCGTTGTAAAAAAAAAGAAAAAAAAATTACATTCAATTTACTTGAGAATTCTATCTAAGGTAAGAAACCCAGTACTCGATCAGAGAACTAGTATCTGATCAGAGACTTAGTCTGTGATCAGGGAACTCTAGTACTCAATCAGAGACCCAGTACCCGATCAGAGAACTAGTATCTTATCAGAGACTTAGTCTGTGATCAGGGAACTAGTACCCAATCAGAGAACTAGTACATGATCAGGGAACTAGTACATGATCGGAGAACTAGTACATAATCAGGGAACTAGTACCCAATCAGAAAACTAGTACATGATCAGAGAACTAGTAAATGATCAGGGAACTAGTACATGATCGGAGAACTAATACATGATCAGGGAACTAGTACCCAATCAGAAAACTAGTAAATGATCAGAGAACTAGTAAATGATCAGGGAACTGGTACCTGATCAGGGAACTAGTACCCAATCAGAGAAGTAGTACATGATCAGGGAACTAGTACCTGATCAGAGAACTAGTATCTGATCAGAGACTTAGTACGTGATCAGGGAACTAGTACATGATCAGAGAACTAGTACCCGATTAGAGAACTAATACAAGATCAGAGACCTATTACTAGAAACGGTAATTTTTCCACTACTTTTTTTTCCGTGCAATAAATGAATGCATACTTGAGTGACAGCAGGATCTTTAGTCCCCTCAGTAACTCTAGCAATCGAAGTACTGTCTAATTTGATCTTCTGACCATCAGCAAAACCTTCTTCGATGGTAGTCAGCCCAAAATTATGCGACAATATAAATTTAACTTTATTAGTCCCCGGAATTATTTTAAGAAAACCAACTTCTCTGTGCATTGGAGTCTTTTTCTCCGGATGCCAACTCTGGGACTCATAATTCAGCATGGGCTGTCCTATTGAAGTGAATCTTATTTCTTCGTGGTACCCAAAGGATTTTATGGTAGGAAATTTACCTTTCCCTGCTTCCGCCTTCCAGGTGCCTTCCAGCCAAGCTAAAGACTTCAAGGCATCATGAAGTGGCAATCGATTCATATCTAAAATAAAAACTATCTATCATTGATGAAAAAATAAATATATATCAATAATATGACATACAAGGAAGCAAATAATTCACAGATAAATATTTACTTGCTAATTTAATTGCTGATAATTGATTAGATAAACTGATAACTCATATAATAATTTTTTAGAACTCACCAGCAGTTTGATATAAATTACTTTGATAAATTAACTTCTGTTTGTTTTTATTATTTACATCAGTAACCGTAACCAGCAACCTGCAATACAACTGGAGACCGGAGGTTAATTCGTAAATGAACTTGCTGCCATCTTCTGGCTAATTTTTATCAGTCTGTCATAAAGACAGGACCTAGGGTACTCGTACACTCATCTGTCGTCTCGTGTATTTTTTTTTGTTGCTCTTAAAAAACACGCTGCTTCCTGGTCCTAATTCTGCTCCATCATTAGTCCAAGTGATGTCCAACTATGACGACACCACCTCCGCGGAAAAGTCAAACGCCCACGAAAACAGCTCGGAGACAGCTGACACCGCTGGAAATAATGTTGAAACTTGGATTGTCAAAACTACGATCGTATGTATATATATATTATATATTATATATTTATGCTGTTTAGTATTTTTATTACTATTGATTTTCTCTGGACTTGACATCAGCACGTTAATGGAATTTTTACGCAACGTGCGAACAAACAGCTGTTAAACTTGACCCAATATTTAAACCAAACATAATATTTATGACAGTTGAATTTATTTTTAAAATTAATTATAACTTTTTAATTTCATCACTTAAATAATTACTTATTTATAGAGAAAAAGCATTAGCGGCTACAGGACATCGCGGAGCTGAATCAGCAACCAGGTGGTTATTGAAACATGTCCAGGACCCGTATCTAGATGCTGATAGTCCACGGGAATATATTTTGTATGGTTGTCCAACTGGACATCTTGCTGATAAACTCAATAAGTTTTGGGAGGACAGCAAAGACCTGGAATGGAACAAAGCTCATGATTATATGCCTCATGTTAAATTACTCCGTTTTTTTAAGGTATTTATTAAATTGGGAAATATTTATTGAGTTTAAATTCAATGGAATGTTCAGGTGCCTGATAAAAATGCAGAGCAAGTGTCGACTGCCCTGGAGACTTTGCTCGATGCTGGGGAATCCATGGACCGCGTGGACCTAGAGACGTATGTGTCGCCTAATTTCATGGGTCTCTTTATCAATGAGCAGCAAGCCAGCTTCCTGGAGTCCGTTGTCGGGAGATACATCAGCAGACTAGCTGGGCTAGGAATCGCTGTGGAGGCTGACACGAAATCTATGCACGTGTCTTTGGCCTCCGAGTTCTCTAGCAGTCACTTTCAGCTCCTGCGCTCGATGATCGAGAAGATCAATCTCTCGTCTAGTAACTGGGAGCTCAGACTCTACTCTCGGGACTCCCGGCACCGGACATCGCGAGTCCACAAAGTTGTCCAGCCCTACGTTCCTCGGAATAACGATGAGTTGGAATTGGGACCAGGGGATTTTATTTATTTAAAAGAAGACTGCTCGACTGATGGCTGGGTTGAAGGTGTCTCATACTCGACTGGTGTCTCGGGATACTTACCCCTTAATTACACAAAACGTACTGCTGTAACTGATACCTGGACGTTGCATAAAACAGTTGTGATACCTACCAGTACCTCTACTGCTGCTGCTATACCAGAGTCAGTGAGTCCTAGATGTAGAAGGCCTATTTTTTTAACTGAATCAGTGGATCTAGTTGATGGTATTCCTACTGATAGTGAACCAGTACGTATATTTTAATATAATTTTAATGAATTAATAAATATAACAAATTTTTTTATTGTATTTTTAGGTCGAAGGTTCTCCAGCAGCTTCACTAAGACAGATTTACATTTGCCGGCATGGAGAACGTGTTGACTTTACATTCGGAGCCTGGATTCCGTACTGCTTTGAAGCAGACGGCTGTTACATACGCCGAGACCTGAACATGCCGGAAAAAATTCCTCTTAGAAACATCCAAGACTATCAGAATGACAGCCCACTGACTACAGTGGGCGAGATGCAGGCAAACTTGACCGGCGAGGCGATGAAGTCTTCGAATGTAAAAATAGACCTGGCTTTTGCGTCTCCATCTCTGAGATGTGTCCAGACCCTGTCCCAGATATTAAAAGGACTCGGGTCGTCCGTCGAAATAAAAGTGGAACCGGGTTTGATTGAATGGCTCGCTTGGTACCCCAATGGCCTGCCCACCTGGATGACCAAAGACGAGTTGACCACAGCTGGTTTCAATATCGACAAAAATTATCAGCCAATTATTGCCGTCGACCAATTACCGGGCAAAGAAAACGCCGCGCAATATTACGAGCGTAGTTACGGACTTATTAAAAAAATAATAGCGGGTACTGTAGGAAATGTGCTGATAGTAGCGCACGCAGCTTCTCTGGCTGCTTGCACTCGACAATTAACTGGCGGTAGAGTACCTTCAGCAGCTGAAGTTACGAGATTAGTTCAACGAGTACCTTATTTAGCTTGTTTAACCGCTTGCGAGGAAATTGATGGCTGGCAATTACACCCACCTCCATTTCCACCAATCACTCACACCAGCAATAGTAGATTTGATTGGAAAATAATTGTCTAAATCTTTTGAATTTTGAATACACAATTAACTAATAGTTAAATACCAAGTGCTAATAAATTAAATTAATTGTTAAGACTGTCGTGATACAATGAATTTTAATATTATCGTGATTTAAAATTAATTATAGCCATTTAACTTTTTAACGTGCAATTCAAATTCAAATTTTTGCCTCTCGATGTCAATTAATTATAATATATATAAATATAAATATATTAATGTTAATTATTAAGTACTTTGGTTTAAATAATATCAACGAGTTAAAATTAAACCATAGCAAGACTAACTGAGTACAAATAAGTAAACGGATTTATTTTGTCCGCTGGCTAAATTTCCGACGTCAATTACTGCAATAGATTTTAGATATAATTGATAGCAGCTATTACTCAATAGTTTTATTATTATTACGTTTCATTATTAAAATATGAAGATAAATATGTGATGATAAATGATTCCAGCCTTAGCTGTTTTGTTGAACCAAAGATTAGCGATAGATAATTTTATATCTATATAAAAAATATTTTAATATATAATATATGTATATTCTGCATGAATATTAATATTGATAATAACAATAATAGAATAAGTTTATCAAAAATCACACTATAAATGTATTAAATTTTAATTAATCTACAAAATTTGTTGTACGACCCAATAAAAAAATAAAATTTCAAATTTTAATTATCTAAAAATTCTAAACAGTCCAACAATTTATATAAATTTGGTGATATGGTACAACCTGGTCATAAGTTACTTCTCTATTTTTTTCCCTGGTCTCGAAGTGGTTCCTCCACTTTAGTTCCACACGGAAAAAAATTTATCTTGAGTCAAGAAAATATTTTGGAAGACAAACATTTTCAGGAACAAAGTCAAGATTTTTCTTCAAAGTCGAGATTTAAAAAAAATTATCTTTAGTCAAGAATATTTACTTTCAGTTGAGATTTTTTTTTCTGTGCCCCTGATAGCCACCATAACTGCAAGTTAACTTCAAGCTGCAGCAGGAATCTGAAGTCAACTTAACAGCAAAAGTTGGAGAGCAAAAAGTTGCGGTTAAGTTGACAGTAGATTTTCTGTAACTTGAATTAAATTTTACTTAAAATGTTACTGTCAGACAATGACGTTAAGTTGATTGAAAGTTTCACTTCAAATTGACGGCAAGTTTTTCTGTAAAATTACATTCAGTTTACGGCCGCAGATTTACATCAACTTGCACGCAAGTATTATCCAGCCGTCGTGTTTTAATTAATGCCATTAAGTGTACGTTTATAAATGACACACGTGAATTAACTTATAAAAGGACTGCGGACACAAACCCAAACACTTCGCACACATATGCAGAAAACCAGCGATTACTATGACCAGATTGTACTATATTATTTTCAGTACTTAAATATGACCAGCTTCTTTGAGTTTTCCAACAAGAGCATCAACGTCAGGTAGGATGGACCCGGCTTGCCTGACTGGTGGCTCTTCAACCGATACGACGTCAATTCTCGCCGCAGTGTCAACTTGCAAATCTTTTGGAGTGACTTTTTTAATCGGCTTCTTCTTGGCTTTCATAATATTCGGCAGAGTAGCATAGCGAGGTTCATTCAGACGTAAATCTGCGCTGAGGACAGCCGGAGTCTTGACTTTAATAGTCTCTAGACCTCCATCAATTTCTCTAGTGATAGTCAGCTCACCCTGTCCATGTTCAATCTGCACCAAAAATGAATTAAAGTTTTTTGTAATTAAATAATTGCTTACCAGGAACTTACTTTGCTGCAGAATGTTCCCGTAGGCCAGTCCAAAATACCAGCAGTCATCTGGGCAGTCTGGTTGCAGTCGTCATCAATGGCTTGCTTACCAACAATAACAAGATCTGCCTTCTCATCTAGCGCCAACTTGGCGAGTATCTTTGAGACATGAAGAGGCTGGAGGGTTTCGTACTCTGGACCCGAAATCTCGACGTGGATTCCCCGGTCAGCGCCCATGGCCAGAGCAGTCCTCAGAGTTTCCTGTGCTTGAGCAGGTCCACAGCTGACAGCTATCACTTCTTGAGCCACTTTTTTTTCCTTCATTCTAACAGCCTCCTCAATCGCTATCTCATCGAACGGGTTCATTGAATGCTTAACCCCATCGGTTACTACTCCCGTCTTATCTGGTTTCACACGAATCTAAATTACAACAGATTAATTTTATAAACGTCATGAAAATTTAAATTAAATTACCCAACTATTTGATGACAATAAAGTTAGCAGACATTTAAAAACATTTTGATTTTTTTTAACAAAAAATGTAAATACTAAAAAAATATTTTGAAAAATTGCACGTATAGTTTATGAAATTTTCGACAAGTGCATTTTTTTAGAAATATTTTTTTTTCATTATTTCTGTTAAACCAATTTTTTTTTAATTTCAAATGTCTCTGCTAACTTTACCATCATAACTATTTGAGGTCGTAAAAAAAATATAAAGATCTTTAAAAATTATTTAAATGAAAATTACCTTTACTGCATAATCAATTACTCTCTTAACACCAACAAGAACTCGTGCCATTTTTATTATATTATACTTAAATGTATGTAATGGAAGACAAATTACTAACAATCTGGATGCTTTTACTGTGTCCCAGTTGAACTAATCGTCAAGTTTCAATCAATCAACTCAAATCTCCCTTGAGGATGAGGGATTTTATTCATTACCAATACCAACTCATCCAGAGTTCATGAGTCCAATTATTTCTATAAATTAGAAGTGGGGGCATTACATCACAATGGCAGCAATTTTTGGAGACAGTACTGACAGTTGATAAAGTACTTTGCTGATGGTAAAATCGGTTTGATTTAAATTTTGAATAAAAATATAAAAAAAGAAAGAAAAATTTCATCAGAGCAGAGTTCTGAGGAACAGATAAGCGGCAAAACTCAAACAAAATTGTCTGCTGTTGTTTTAATGTAAATTATGACAGCTGGACTTGATTAAAAATCTTATACGTCGGCCAAGGTGAAGAATAATCTTTAATTATTTTTAATTACTCAGTAAATAAGATATTTTTTGCTTCAAGAGAACTGGAGGCGGCTATAAAACATGAAAAATAATTCAAAAAGTTTGTAAGAGGTTTTATTTATGAATTTTTTAATTGAAACTGATGCTGATACGCGGACTAGTGAAATTTTATTTTCAAAAAAACGCATTGGCACTAGAGCATGTGAGTACGCGTAATTTAAATTGTGTTTGTTTGTAAAATTGCAACAAAATGATGTAAAGTTGTCTGATTTTAAATAATTAATTGTTTTTTTTTAGCTTCATAAATTATGATTCTGAAAGTAGCAGACATTAGACAACTTAATTGTTTTTGTAAATGAATTAATTGTAAGTAAAAAAAACGAGTGTGAATGTAGCAGACATCAGACAAATTTAAAATTATTAATAAATAGGGTAAATAATTGCAAGATAATATTTGTAAAAAATGCACTTTATTTTATTTTAAATTATTTTAAAAATTTTTTAAATGCGCATTTTTTTTTTTTAATCTAATTTTATTAATTATTTACTTGACTTATTAATAATTCCAAATTTGTTTGATGTCTGCTACATTCACATTCATGTAAAAAAAAAAAAATTGTGTCTTCGGCATACATTTTTTAAAATTTTGTATAATTATTTTATTTGTTTAATTAAAATGGAAAAATTATTAATTAAAATTAGAATTTTTTAAATCTGTTAAAAAACAACACAGATTTTGTGTGCCCGATTTTTAACACGTAAATTGTGGTAACTACTAAAATATTTTTTAACATAAAAAATGTGAATGTAAAAAAATTCTATGAGCTCCAAAATTAAAAAAATAAAAACTTTATGAGTGTAAATGTAGCAGGCATTCGAAAATTTTTTAATTGCATATAAAAAAATTAAATAATTAAAATAATAAAATTTAAAAAAATGCATGCACTGATTTTCAAATTGTCTAGATGTGCATTTTTTTATTTTTATTTTATAAACATTTTAATTTATTATTTAAAAGTTTCAAAAATTGTCAGAGATCCGCTAATTTAATTGTCTTAAAATTTTCATCGAGCTCTTAAACAGCAGGAAGTTCAGAGTCTGGTCCAGAGGGTCATATTTTTTTAAAATTCAAAATTTTATTATTTCAGTTACTCAGTTTGTTATTTTAAAGATAAATATAAATGGAAAATTAACAAAATATTGATTTTTCAATTGATGAAGTCTTCAACAGATCAGAAATTTATTTTTATTACAAATAAGCGCATTTTGATAACCTCTTTATATTTTTTAATCATAATTTAAAAATAACATTTTAAATTAATTCGTCCACCTGGAAAACCAAAAAAAAAAATTGAGTCCAGAAGCAAAATATTAAAAATAAAACCTCGATAAAAATGGTTTAAAAAAAAAAATTCTCAATAATTAAAATTTTAATAATAAAAAAAAATATATTACATTGATATTCAAATTAAATCCATACATTTTGACTGATCAATTATTGAACATTAAAATACAAACACACGCGAATCATATTTGTATTTTTATTTTAGCAGCTGCAAATAAATTTTTCAAGTTTAAAAAATTTTCTCCTGTCATTTATTCAAATTTTTTATCTTTATCAATTCATCCATCGGAATAAAAACGTTAATATTTTTTAAAAAGTATGTATACAATTGTTAATAATAATTATATTAATAAAAACACATTATATTTATTTATTTATTTAACGTATTTAAATTTGACAGAAATGCTGACAGCGCATGCGTTCTTGTCCACGCAAAAGCTGATCCGTCGTTCCATTTTACGTTAAAGTTATCAAGACTTTGCCGAGTGACGTGGCTTCAATGACGGGTCTCTTGAGTATCACCCATTTATTGTTCAACAAAATAAAATGCTAATTCACAAAATCATCGTCCACGGATAGCCATTCATTTTAAATTTAAATTAAAAAATACTCCGTTAATTTACACAAATAAATTGAAAGACTTTCACACTATTCAGGTAAGTTCTACATCTTTAACCTAACCAGTCTGTTAGCCTAATTTTTAAAATAAATAATCCATTGATTTGTGTTAAGAAATTGAACCTTGGGTAAATATTTGTCATCGAAGCTGATTATTTATCGATAACTTTAATTTTTGACAGAATGACGACCTACGAAGATTTTATACAGCAAAATGAAGACAGGGATGGAGTTCGGTTTACGTGGAACGTTTTTGCTTCGTCGAAAGTCGAAGCTACGAGGATGGTTGTACCCCTGGGGGCACTCTATCAGCTGATAAAAGAACGCCCGGACTTGCCTCCTATTTCTTATGACCCAGTTTTGTGCACCAGGTCGACATGCAGAGCGATACTTAATCCGCTCTGTCAGGTTGACTATCGCGCGAAGCTCTGGGGTTGCAACTTTTGTTTCCAAAGGAATCCAGTAAGTCAATTATTCAGTGACTTCATGAGTTTTTTTAGTGTCAAAAATACTACTGATTATCTGGTGATATTTTTTTAGTTTCCTCCACAATATGCTGCTATTTCGGAGCAACATCAACCAGCAGAGCTGATTCCCATGTTTTCTACGATAGAATACACGATAACGGTAATTTTTTAATCTATTAATTGCTTTGCTATGATAGCAGTTATCATTTATGAGCATGACGAAAAATATTTAAAATTTATTTTACAGAGAGCGCAATGTTTGCCTCCAATATTTTTACTTGTCGTGGATACTTGCATGGACGAGGAAGAATTAGGTGCCTTGAAAGACTCTCTACAAATGTCACTATCACTATTACCACCTAGTGCATTAATAGGTTTGATTACCTTCGGTAAAATGGTCCAGGTGCATGAGTTGGGCTGCGAAGGCTGCAGCAAGAGCTACGTGTTCCGAGGCACGAAAGACCTTCAGCCTAAACAAGTCCAAGATATGCTGGGCATTGGAAGACAAGCTCCTGGTCAAGGTCAGCAGCGAGCACCTACGGGACAACCGCTTCCACCAGCGAACAGATTCCTCCAGCCTGTCCACAAGTGCGACATGAGTTTGACCGACTTACTGGGAGAGCTCCAACGCGATCCTTGGCCAGTCGGTGTCGGCAAAAGACCTCTGAGGTCTACTGGAGTAGCTTTGGCCGTCGCCACAGGTCTGTTGGAGGCCAGCTACGCGAACACTGGCGCCAGAATTATGATGTTCGTCGGCGGACCTTGCTCTCAAGGTCCCGGTCAAGTCGTAACTGATGAACTTCGTCTGCCAATTCGTTCTCATCATGACATTCACAAGGACAACGCCAAGCATATGAAGAAAGCTACTAAACACTATGACTCTCTAGCTGCTCGTGCTGCCGCAAATGGTCACATTATTGATATCTACGCCTGTGCCTTGGACCAAACTGGACTGTTGGAGATGCGGCAGTGTTGTAATTCAACTGGCGGGCATATGATTATGGGGGATTCATTTAATTCCTCATTATTTAAACAAACTTTCCAACGTGTCTTCGCCAAAGACACTAAAAAAGACTTGAAGATGGCATTCAATGCCACTCTGGAGGTAAAGACATCACGGGAGCTAAAAGTTTCTGGGGTTATCGGGCCTTGCGTGTCGCTAAATGTCAAAGGAGCTTGTGTGGGTGAACAGGAAGTCGGACTCGGTGGTACTTGTCAGTGGAAGTTCTGCGCACTGATGCCCTCTACCACCGCAGCAGTATTCTTCGAGGTTGTTAATCAAAATTCCGCTCCCATTCCTCAAGGAGGTCGTGGGTGCATCCAATTTATAACGCAGTATCAGCACAGCAGTGGTCAGCGTAGAATAAGAGTTACTACTGTCGCACGAAATTGGGCTGATGCGACCACTTCACTGCATCACATCAGCGCTGGGTTTGACCAAGAGGCTGCCGCTGTTTTGATGTCAAGGCTGGCAGTAAATCGCGCTGAGAGTGATGATGGCCATGACGTTTTACGTTGGGTCGACAGGATGCTCATCAGACTTTGCCAGAAGTTCGGAGAGTACGCCAAGGACGATCCCAACAGCTTCAGATTAGCCGAAAACTTTTCTTTATATCCACAGTTCATGTACCACTTGCGTAGATCCCAATTCCTTCAAGTGTTCAACAATTCCCCGGACGAAACCAGCTTCTACAGACACATGTTGATGCGCGAAGACTTGACTAACTCTCTAATAATGGTCCAGCCTATTCTATACAGCTACGGATTCAACGGACCACCAGAGCCAGTCTTGCTTGACACTTCGTCCATTCAACCTGACAGAATTTTACTCATGGATACTTTCTTCCAAATCCTGATATTCCACGGAGAGGTAATTTTTTTTATCAATCACCAGCTCAATTAATTAATTAATTAATTAATTAATTATTAATTATTTCCAATTATTTCACAGACAATAGCACAGTGGAGACAACTGAAGTATCAAGATCAGCCAGAATACGAAAACTTCCGCCAACTATTAGCAGCACCAGTAGACGATGCTGCTGAAATCCTAGCCGGGAGATTCCCAGCTCCGCGTTACATTGACACTGAACAAGGTGGTTCCCAAGCGAGATTCTTGCTCAGCAAAGTCAACCCAAGTCAAACGCATAACAACATGTACGCTTATGGAGCGGTAAGTCTATAATAATTTAAAATAATTTATCTAGTCTAGTCACCGTCACATCAGCCACAGATCATCTGTGAATGTGAATGCAGTTTTGAGTTTTTTTTTAATCATTATTTATTTTTTTTCACCATGATCCTGTGAACCAGGGGATGCCGTTACCAAGCGGGGTGTGTGTCACTTTTTAATTTTTTTTTTATTTTATTTTAATTTACTCACTGGTACTGGGGAATATTTAAATTGCTTTTACCTCTACTAACATTTATCAATCACCATTTACCTGCAGATATCATTTATATATTTATTTAATTAATATAATTGCTTATTAAATAATCAATAAATTAACTTAATCCGGTTTATTTAATAATTTATTTATTAATTGTTATTCAGGAAAGCGGAGCACCTGTGCTGACTGATGACGTCAGTCTCCAAGTATTTATGGAACATCTCAAAAAATTGGCGGTTTCGTCGCAAGCTTAAGAAGCCGTAGGATCCAATTATAACAATTAAAATTAAATATATATATATATTATTATTATTCCTTTTATATTAAATCAACAATATCAATAACTAATTAATTAATTAAGTTATAATTATAAATAAATTCAATTATATTGTCCATGTATCTGATTCCAAGCAATGAAATCAATTCAATGCAATTTATTTTTTTTTTAATTACTCTGGGTACGTCGAATTAAAATAATATATTATTTAATTAATTAGCGGTATCAATTACAATGCAGATATATTAATTAATAATTATTTGTATATTTACAATAGTTTTAAATATTTTAAAAATTTTATTAATTATTTTTAACGATTCATACTTACTTGTAATAGACAATTATTTTTTATGTACGGATGAAAAATGAGGGCTTATAAAATATGTGTAGACAATTATTATTTTTATCGCTTATAATTATTGTTGTAATTAATAGTAATGTAATGGGTTATATACTTATGTTAAAAATAAGGGTGTGCGAATAGTTCGAATTATTTAAATTTATGTCAGAGGTACAAAAGTAGAACTCGACACGAATGTACAAAAATTTATTTTTGGTTTCTTAAAGAATTAAGGCCATCCTCAGACAGTACCCCCCCCCCCCACTTTTTTGAAATGTTCAATGACTCAATTATAATGACGGTATTGAAATTTTGATAATTAATTAAAAAATAGTTGAAGTATTAATTGGAAAAAGGATAACGCAGTTACATTTTCGCAGACAGATTTTTAAAAAAATTATTTACAATTGACATCAATTAGGAGATAAACGAAATTTGGAAAATAAGTTTCCTTTAATTCCTAATTGATAACGACTGAGTAATTTCTTTTAAATCTATATCTCGGTGAAATTGTAACTGCGTTATTCTTTTTTAAATGAATGCTTTAATTTTTTTTAAATTAATTACGAAAATTTTAATACTGTTGACAGTTCAAGGTCATTGAATATTTTTAAAAAGTGGGGGACACTGTCTGAGACCGGCCTTGAATAAAAATTTCATACTTGACAGATCAGCATTTTTTCGATTCGAATCGTGAAATTTTAAAAGTTACAAATAATTTTAAAACTTTCAAATTATTTGAAAATTCAGTTATATTCGATTCGATTTGCATACCCCTAGAAAAAAAGTAAACAAATTTTTTTTTTAAATTGACATTTAATTTAGCACTCAAAAAAAATAAGTACAAAGTTCATTTATGTTATCTTTATAACCAAGAGTAATTGTCATTAAAAGTATTGGCCGATAATTATTCGTATGTAATTATATATTTGGTAAAATGAGCTTTAAAAATAATTATTCAAATTATTTATAGACAGCCAAGTTAAAATAAAATAATAATAATAATAATAATAATAATAATAATAATAATAAACAATTATAACAATGACTTAAAAGAAAATTTGATCCATTAATCTCAATCATTAAAAGATATTTGCTAGTATATGGCATCAGCAGTTCACCCGTAAAATAAATATATATCAAGTACTATTTACACTTGGTTAATTCTATGTATAATTATTTAAATTAATTAATTTTTTCATTCATTAATTTTCATATATGTATAATAATAAATTGTCTCTAACTAAGAAAACGTATAGACATCTTCTGCTCGACGTCTGTCCTCTCGAGTACTTTACAGAACTCCTCAAACGAGATCATGTTGTCACCGTTCTCGTCAGCTTCAACGATCGTCCTCTCCACAATACTATTGAGTTGTTCTTCACTGGAATTTAAATATATTTATTATTTTTTTTAAACATAAATAATCACGTCATTTTCTATCATATTCTGCCGCCATTTTATTTTGACGTTCGATTTTTAGTTTTCTCTAATTTCTAATAATTTATTTTTTAAATATTTAAATTTGCCGCGAAAGTAATAAAAATAATTAATAAATTATTGATAAAAATATAAAATTTCAAGTATATTTTTTAGTTTAATATAATTATTCACACAAATTTTAATAAAATGATTCAATTTTAATTTTGAAATTTCGCGCCGTTAGCGCTACTGCGCGTCGCTGTAGTCGACATTAAAATTTTTGCTAGAGTGGGGGCGGTCGAATGATTCGCGAAATCGATTGCTGTGTATCAACTGGCGGTTCGATAGCGGCAGTCAGTATCATCGACAATGGCAGCAGTAGTCCAGATCTTTCTTTACGTTTAAATTAAAACACATTATTACAGTGGCGTCGTGTAATTATCCTTAAAATTAGTTGCTCATAGTTACAGTTTAATTAAATTATGCAGTGTTTGTAAAATTTAAATTGTGCAGTGTCTGTGGTGTCGTTAAGTGTTGAGTGTTCAGTGCTAGTGTAAAGATTTGCGGATTGCTGGTGCTGATGACTTCCCAGTTCCTGAGCAAAATCATCTGGCATCGTCTGGTGGGAAATAGCAGTTAAGTGACGTTTTTTTAGCTGCAATACACTTGGAGCAATTTAATTCAAATCTCCAAGTGTATTAGGACACCCTTCTGCACATTATTTCTCCACCAAGGTTTGTTCAAACACTGGCGTGTTTTTTTTTTTTTTTATTTTTTAAATATTTTTCTATTACCTACTGCCGCCATTTTATTTGGACTTACGATTTTTAATTTTTCTCGCATTTCGAATAATTTATTTTCCGAATATTTAAATTTACCGCGCAATTAATAAGAATAATTAATAAATTATTGATAAAAATAAAAAATTTTAAGTATATTTTTTAGTCTAATTAATATAATTATTGACACAGATAAGTTTTAATGAAATTATTAAATTTCAATTTTAAAATTTCGCGCCAAGTTGGCGCTACTGCGCGTTGCCGCATTCAACGTTCAAATTTTTAGTAAAGTGGGGGTGGGAGAATAAATCGCAAAATCGATTGCTGTGTATCAACTGACGGTTCGATAGAGGCAGTCAGTATCATCGACAACGACAGTAGTAATCTAGATCCTTCTTCACATTTGAATTGAAACACAGTATTGCAGTTAAGTCGTGTGAAATTGTGCAGTGATTGTAAAATTTCTTTTGACAATTAAAATTATGCAAAGTGTCTATGGTGTAATTAAATGTTGAGTGTTCAGTGCTAGTGAAAAGTGTTCAGTGTTCAGTGTTCAGTGTTAATGTAAAGTGATGCGAATTGCTGGTGCAGATAACTTCCAAGTTCCTGAACAAAATCACCTGGCATCGTCTGGTGGGAAATAGCAGTTAAGTGACGTTTTTTAGCTGCAATACACTTGGAGCAATTTAATTCAAATCTCCAAGTGTATTAGGACACCCTTTTGCACATGATTTCTCCACCAAGGTTTGTTCAAACACTTGCGTGTTTTTTTTTTTAATTTTTTAAATATTTTTCTATTACATACTGCCGCCATTTTATTTTGATTTACGATTTTTAATTTTTCTCGCATTTCTAATAATTTATTTTCCGAATATTTAAATTTACCGCGCAACTAATAAGAATAATTAATAAAAGTGGATTCCAAAATGCGCAGCGCTGCTTATGACCATGCGCAATGCAAAACATAATACAAAGTAATTGATAAATTTAATGTTTATTCCAATATGAGTGTGAATGTAACTGACAAGTGGGAATTTTTCAAATTTTAGAATAAATAAATAAAATGTGAGTAGAGAAAAAAATAAAAAAATGCGTATTTAGACAATCGAAAAATCAGCGCGCGCATTTTTTTAAACTTCATTATTTAAATGAATTAATTTATTTATTTGAAATTTATAAATAATTTCCCACTCATTCGAGTACTGGAAGACAAGAAAATAATTAAGTCAAAATTTACCATCTTATAAAAATTTTTATCAACCATACTAGTAAAGAGATTTAATTGGTTGAGTAAATTTATACTAGTTGAGAATACATGAATGTCATACTTAAGTCGAATACCTCAATCAATAAAACATTAACTCAATCACAACCGTTATATAAAATATGAAAATAACTTATTAGCATAAACTACTTTATCGCGTTAAAAAAGCAAATAATAAAATTTAAATATAAATTAGATAAATTTATTAATCAGGTCTTACCTAATATTAGCACCAACCATCATATGCAAAATAGCTAAGAGTTCATCTTTGGAGATCATTTCGTCATTATCTAAGTCATACATTTTAAAGGCAACTGTAAATAATAATAATTCATTAATTTAAATAATACGGCAATTTTTTCACGATCAATAATCGCGTAATTAATTGACACGCCAATAAATATTATCAGCATCACTGTCAACTAAATTATAGATTGTAAAAACTTGGAAAGTAATTTATTTATGATACTGAAGTTAGCCGACATTTAATAATTTTTGATTTTTTTTTAAAAACGATAAATTATAAAAAAAAAAATATTTAAAAAAATTGCGCCTGTAGCTTTTTTCATTTTCTACATGTGCATATTTTTTTTTTTTGTATTTTTTTTTTTAATTAATTTGTTGAAATAAAAAATCCGAAATTTTTTAATTGTCTATTAACTTCAGAATCATGAGTGTGAATGTAGCAGACATCAGATAAATTTAACATTTTAAATAAATAGACTAAATAATTAAAAAAATAATTTTTATAAAAAATGCACTTATTAATTTTGAAATTTTCTAAATGTGCATTTTTTAAAATTTCAGTTTATTTATTATTTACTCTAATTATTAATAATTTTAAATTTGTCAGATGTCTGCTACATTCACACTCCGAATTTTGATACACGACAGTTCAGTCATTGAAAAATTAAAAAAAATGGGGGAACTGTCTGAGAATGCCCTTAATATTAACCAATGAATGAATAAATTATTTTCTAGACTTACATCTCAATTTTTCCTGTCTATTATTCAGCCTATTCGGACTATTTTTTTTAATAGGCCTAAACAGAGCAAGTACTTGCATAAATTGCAGAAAATTAACCCGGTCATTTCCACTTTCTTCAAAAAATGCATTGACTATTCTTTCACCCAGTGGATTTATAGCCAGCTCAGGAATCCTCAGAAAGTCTTCCCGACTTAAAGTACCACAGTCACCCCGATCTAGGCTCGTAAATCTGCTGTACAGTCGTTCTATTTGGTTTGGAGTAACTAAAATAATAAGTAAATAAATCGTAAATTAAATTTCATCATCACAAAATAAATTATTGACAGAACTTACATCCAGTGGCTTCTTGGATCTGTGCAATTTCCTCCTCGCGCAAAAGCAGACTTGATTTATTCCCCATTATTATTTATTCCAGTTAATTATATAAATGACTATTAAATACCAGAGCTGAGTGGACTTGATAGGAATGAGAATTTATATTCACCAAGCAAGTGTTTTATTAAATTAATACCCAGTCCTTAGCGTACACATTATCGTTTAATGATGATGTGAGGGCAAAGTACGCTTAAATAATATTACTTGCTACTTACTACAACAAATCAATTTTTGTGTGACAGCTGATAGGTTAGGCCCCCATTACTCCCATGTCCGCGGCCATCTTTGTCCCAGTGACGAATTACGCGGCAAAGTCCCCGGCCCCAGTGAATTTTAAATTCTGTCCGAATTACTGACAATTTAAATTTACCGCCAGCCCTCTCGTCCAGTAAAATCATCAGTAACAAATTTTCTAAGTAAATTACACTGATAAGCTGGTGAACTGGCTCGTCTCCTTGGTACTTGGGGTCGAAGTTGTCGATTCAAGGTCATGGTTTGTTATTTGAATTTTTTTTGCTCGCGTAAAAATGACTGAGGAGCGGGGGTTCGTAATTGTAGTTTCGGTCATTCATAACAATGGCGGCATTGAAAGCAAGTGTTTGCTGATGATGTTTTGTGTGTGACTGGTTCTAATAATATTTTATATTTAAACCTGATGTGTATGTATATTAATAGCGGTTATTAAAACACAGACGTTAGTCTGCTCTGGTTAAATTGTGCACACATTTTCCCCTGTGTTAATATTCATACAGATTTAATGCTGAGTAATAATAATTATTATTATTTAAAAGTTTGTTTGGATATATAACAAGTGCCTTAAATCGTTTACACTTTACGTCATGGAGGAGAGGTAAGTCACGAGTCAAGATTGTTTACATGATTTATAACTCGTTCGTTTTTGTATTAAAATTTAATAAAAGCTACTTCTATTTTTTTTTTTAATAATAGAATGGAGAACATGTTGCCTGGGAGACCAAACAAAACATCGAGTTCCTCGAGAAAACACAAAAAAAGAGGAAACAAAAGGAGCAACGTCAACAAGGTCGATAGCTGGTGCAGTGAAGATCAAACGGATATGAGTTGCGACCCGGTACCGGGTATCGATTACGCCCCGATGTTCTGGCAACAATCAGCAGCAGTTGGTCCTCATGTTGCACCGATGCGCAATGGCCAGAGACTCTTTACTACGATGTCCGACCCAAGTTTCTGCGGGTACTCTACAGTTCCCGTGGCCTATGCGATGGAACCCGTCTCGATGCCGGGGATCTACCCTCTGTACAGGCCGACTCCTCAGCCAAATTACCGACCACCGAGAGGCAGACCCAGGAGAAATATTCCCCAGCACCATCCGACCCATTCCCAGGCCCATCAGGGCATCAGCAACATCAGCGGCGTCGCCAACGGGTACTCGAGTCTCCAGGAAAACAGGACCAGCTTCTCAACTTTGTACCAGAATGGAGACTACACTTCACTGCCTCCTTCTGCTAACAATCATATCGTCACTGACGGCGATGACTTGAATTCGGAGCACAGGAGGTACTCGGATCCAGGTCTAGGTCCTGCAGACCTGCCGCCTTACACCAACAGCGAGGACTCTGACAGCGGTGGCAGCTCCAGTTCTATCACGACTATAGGGAAAAATAATAAACTCGTTCTTTCTTTAATCGAGCAGGTAATTTTTGTTTGCTTTTAATTTTTAGTTTATGAGCTAGCGTTAAAATAATAATAATGTCTGGTATATTAACAGATGACTGCGCTAAGAGAAGCAAATAGCCAGATGTTTAAACAACTTAACGAAACAAAACTGTCATTAGAAAATGTAACTACGGAATTAGGTGAAATAAAACAACACGCGTCCTCAGATTATCAGCCAGGAATGTTATCAGGTATATTTAATAATAAACAATATTTAACCACTGTCTATTTAAATATACTCTAGCTTAAGTTAAATTAATATTTATTTTGTAGATATTATTAGCGAGATTCGACAAGCAAATAAAACGCTAGATGAAACAATCGATGCAAGAATAAACGCGATAGTCGAGGAGAAAACCCGACAAAAACTACTAGAGCTTGACGACCTCAAGGTAAGATCAAATTATACTCATTACAACCGTCACGACTGGGCTCAGGATCCGTCGATTCATTCTTCTCATAATACCGCAGCCTTTTTATTACTACTTTCCTGCCAACTTATACCATCAGCCGCAGCCAGAAACCCGATCCTCGCGTCTCCCTACCTGACCAAAACCGCCGAGTTTTCAAAACTGTAAATATTAGTTGATTTTTATTAAGTTCCTCGGGAAATGTGGGAACGGAAAGACGCCGTCGAGAGGCTGATACATAAATTTTACGTGTCCATTAAACGAAAGACGCGATACCGGGGCAGTAAAGCCTCGTATCCTACAGCTTGCCTCTTCAGGTTCGGTCATCCATCAGATGTTTGCTCTGGTTCGTGTGCTCTGTTTGATCAGGACCGGGCCAGGTGATACTTCTCTGCCTCTTGTTCCCGTTCTCTCTTTTTTTTATTATCGTAGACGCAAAATTTTACATAACAGAGACACGATCATTTTATTATTAATATAATTTATGAAAAATCTATTATTATTATTAAATTAAATGTAATCATCATTAGCGATAGTTTTTTTTCAATGTTATTATTTGCCGAGTACAGCAAAGAGTTTGCTGAGTTTGCATAGAAATTAGTTAGTTCGCTGTAAATTATCGTGCGCTGCATCCTTGATGAATTTCACAAGAGTTATATCTGGCTTGATAAATACTAGGTAGACATACACATCTTCCGTGGTAAGCACGTCGGAATATAAATGGACGGAGGCTTAAAAAATTTATATACCACTTGAGAGATTCCGTGTCTTACGGAGGCGTAAAATGCGTGTAAAATTTTATGTGCAACGATAATTAATTCCTCGAGTTCTCGGTAGGATTTACCGTCAACGACGACTTCCGAGGACAACTACGTCCTATGTCAGCACAATATATTATTATAAATATATGCAATTCGTTTCCATAACGTCGCAGATGATTGCGACATCGATATATTAACTCTTTCATCATCGATCAAACAATAAATACATCTTGAATAATGATAAAATATATGTACATATATATATATATATATATATATATGCTATTATTTTATGATTAATATTTAAGGTAATGAGGCCTATAAAATTTCGTAAGTCAACTGGCGTTTAATTTACTCGAGATAACTTTATTATTGATGGATTAAAAAGCCGCGCATAAGTGATCTGATTACGTCGTAGGGGCGTCGACCAACCCTAATGCTACCGAGGTATATTACACTGTGGTGTACATATAGGAAGTAACGGTGGTTTCAAAAGTTATTGGGTTTCACGTGGGGTGATGCGTGCACGCGATGATTGATACTGAGAAAAAAAGAGAGAAAGAGAGAGATGGGGGAATCGTGTACATGAGAATGGAGATACGAGAGCCAAGTCGAGGCACTTAGCGACTGTCAGAGCCTCTCCCTCGACCTCTTTCCACTCTTTACTTGGTCTTCTCGGGTTTCAACCTTCCATTAGCCTCATCAACCGTAGCAATGGCCGACTAGTATCCGCCATAAGCGCATAGACGTAATTTCCTAATTGAACCATTGGATGATATCCCATGCTATCTAAAATGTTTTGTTTTTTTTCTCCACTCACCGTCCGCTTCATCCTCCTCCTACTCAGTCCTCCAGACCCATCATTCATTACATTGCTGGAGTATGGGTGGCTTTAATTGTTTGTCTTATTTTTTATTGGGCAATTAATCGTAGGAACAACTGGCCAAAATGACCGAGCAAAAGGCCAAGGGAGACAGACGGATTGCAAAGTTGGAGGAGGAGGTTGCTAGTCTTAAAATTAATGCCTCCAAGTAAGTATCGTGTAATGATTATTTATTTTTATTTAGGGTAGACTCTGCTCGCTGTAGCTTGACAGTACTGATGACTGATTATTTATTAATTAGTTTATTTGTAAATTATTAAGTTTAATTAAATTTTATGTGGGATAATAAAAGGTGGATGGTTTAATGAGCTAATGCTTTAATAACGTTGCTTTGGTACTAGCAATGAGGGTTGCGAGATCGCAGCCTTCGAAGAAGAGACACTGGCGCTGAGACGTGAGCTCCAAGAAGCACGGGCGAGAAACACTGCCGAGAATCGAGTGGCTAAGTGCGTAGAAGCATCATCGATAACGAGATCTATTGCGTCTTTAACTTTCAATTCACCCTGTATAACAACCAGCACCCCCGTGCGTACCAACTTCCACGAGCTCAAAAGCTCCAGTTCCATTGCTCCAGTCACCACTTCATCCTCAACTTCGTCTGATTCATCTCCCTCACCTTTGTCCCCATCCGACTCGTCGAGGAACCTGGAGAGCATCGGCGCAGATCAGCTTGACGAGGACTGGGAGTGGAAAAAAGGATCCACTGAGGCCACTGGTACCTTGGACCGGCTTACAGAGCCACCCGGCCACGATGACAAGATCAATGAAAAGCTAGACAGTGAAAACAAGAAGAGCAAAGAATTGATTGCTGATAATAATTACTGGAAAAATTCTAGAGGCTCTATGACATCAATGCGCCCGGATCAAAGGGAAGCTTTCGAGCGATTGTTGCATTTTCACTTTGAAAGAAACTCTGTGACAACAGGCCACAATTTTCATCGCACAGCAGTAGTCCGTCGCAAAAGCGACGGCACAAACAGTTTTAAAAAAATTTCAAAATTTCCTTGTTTGAGAGCCGCCTCCACGAGCTCACTTCCTTCCATACCAGACCCCGATCCTGGAGAAAAAAAGTCTGAAGCCAGCGACGGCAGTCGTCCAGCGTCCGAAGCTCAGCAGAAACGCGAGGGCATCGAGGTACCGGACGTCGTCGTGGTTCCTGGAAAATCAGTGGTACCTAAAAATTTGTGCTCGACGAGAATCCTGACATCCAGTGTCCTCAAAGCACCTTCACGCGCCACTTTTACCACCGCCTATATTTAGGTTACGTACGGGGCCACTAAATAAGCCATATTTACTGTGCCATCACAAATTGGGGCTTCATTATTTGGGTTTTGACTTGCCAATACTACCGTAAAAATTTCACGTAGGTCCATCATCTGCTCATTTGTTTCATCTTGCCTGCATGCCGCACACTTTGTACTGTACTTTTATTGTTCTTCCTCTATTTTATTTGATTACTCAACTAACACTAATCCTCTTAACTTTTTAATCAGCAAATCTATCATATCACCAGTCACTAAAAAAATAAATTTCATTTAATTTATTTTACTTCTGTAGATACTTCGCTCGCTTATCACCAACTTGTTGTCATTAACAATAAATTTACAAAATAAAATTACTCACATACTTGAGTAAAAACTAAAAAACAACCACACACATCTATCTTTATTTTCTAGTCAGCAGCATGGCTTAGCTCTAAATCTAAACTATTTGCTTAGCTTGCTTCTAAAGAAAATCTTACATACGTTTCTTTCGACCGATTATTAGACAAGGATTAAGGGAAGAAAGAGAGGAAAAGAACGTAACCGGAAACGTGATTTATCAGACTGGAGAAACTGGTGGCGGTACTGCGTAAAAAGGTGAGCGGTCTCAGCATCAGCGATCATCATCACCATCATCATCATCCTCATCGATCAGTAGACGCCGTGGATTTTTCGACTTCTGCATCAACTGTCAGACATTCAGCGTCGCCTGTCAGCGATGCGTTGCCTCCGACCGCTGCTGAACTTCCCGATGATGATACTAGCAACAATGATAATGACAACGATGACAACAGCGATGATACCGAGTCCGGACATTCAATTTACAGCAACAATGACTCGACAATCAGCAGCAGCGTCAGCATGGGCGGTCCAGTTACAGATCTTTGAAATATTTTCATATTAAATAATTATTTTTACATCGACTTTTGAATATTTTTTATTTATTTATAAATAATAAGCAATGCATTTATTTTTAATTTACAATAATATCAATAATAATCATAATTATAATAATAATAATAATAATAATAATAATAATAATAATAATAATAATAATAATAATAATAATAATAATAAATAAACGTAGACCAATGATTGCCTCAATCGCACGACGGTAGTAGTTTTAATATCAATAGCGCCAAATAAATATATGTACATATAAATATGATCTGAATAAGCTCATTTACTGTATTTAAATAAATAATCAACAATTATTTATTAAATATTTTTTTATTGTATTTAAATTAATAATTATAAATAATATTTAAAATAATAATTAATTGTTAAAATATTACCTCGTTATTTATCGTCACGAGTATTTATTTTTATCACCGCTCATGAATACGCATCCGATAAGAATTATATAAAAAATCTTTTTATTATTTGATAAGCTAGATGCGTGTATGATTCACTTAATAATATTTTTTTAACTTAAATTATTTTTCTAAATACTTTTAAATTAATTATTATACTTATAAATTTATCAGAGCTTTAGTTTTCCAATAATAATTGTGTCTTAAGTAAAAAAAAAAAATTCGACCTCAATAATTTCATTACTGCAATTACAATAATAATAATAATTAATAATAATTAAAAAAAAAGTGAGCTTGTTTAAATGATAGCAATAATTAACAGAATTTAAAACGACTTATGTGCTCAGCGCACGACATTATTTAATATACGTAATACAATAATTGTAATAATATATAACAATTAAATATACACATATATATAAGAAGCTTTATTTAAATCACGCGGCCTTTTTCAAATATACGTTAAAAGTTTATTAAATAAATAATTATAATTGTAATATTTTCTGCAATTAATTAATTGGTCAATACTCGCGCTCGCGAGCGACAAATAGATTTAAAGATGATTAAATAATTATTTTGTTTGATAATAAATTTAAAAAGTGCCATTATATAAATATAAATATAAAAAAAAAATATTCATTGATATAATAGTAGACATTTGTACAACTTTTAAACATTTATCGAGTAAATATGATTAATGTATATACTCTCAACACACGGCTTTAAAATAATAATTACCGAGTGAATTAAACTTTTTTTTTTTTTTTTAAATACAATTATTATTCTATTTGCCAGCAAGTACTTATGATGATATTTTCTCTCTTTATTTTTGTTTATAAATGTAAATACGAAGCTCGTTTATATCAATAAATAAACATAATTTTAATAATTAAATAAAATAAAAAAAAAGTAAAAATAGTTATGTTAATATTTATTAAAATCTGAAAATGTATACTTAATTTATAGACATAACTTTCGGTGAGTGTATAAAATACATAAATATTTTTTTAGTCGTTATCAATAAAGTGGCTATCGCTATAACTTGAGTAGACAAACTGTTATTCTTTCATATGGATCTTTGTTTTTTCTACTGTACTCGAGTCTTTGTCTTAATTAAACTAAAAAAATCTAGGGCATGGTTTACATTAATATTAAGTATTTTATATATAGTATCTAGTATTTAATATTTAATATTTAACACTATTACATTATATTGTATTAGATATTTATTTAAAGAATGTCAATGTAATGTAACGAGGATTGACGAGTTGAGTAATAAATTTTTCTACATATTAGCAAAATGTGCGTACATGTCTATGGCTTAAACATTTTATTTGGTTTGATGATACATACTCGTAAGCTCGTGGAGAACCACTGAACTCCATGTTGACATAATCGACCCCACGTCGAGACTCTAGTGGTGCGTTGGGTTGAATTCTTCGCTGGTTTTACCGAGTACAAGACTCGTCAACATTTTACACGTCCTATCTTATATACATTATCGCGAACATTTCTGCACATTTATCTGAGCTTGGAAATAAATTTACGACTGCGAATTTTAAAAATTAAATTTATTAAGAGTAACAAAAAAATTTTTTCAATTATTGACTTTAATTAATAATTAAAATCATACTTTTTTTAAAAAAATTTTTTCAAATTTGAAATTCAAATAATTAATTTTTGATTAAGAAACTTTTTTTTTTTTTTTTTCTGGGAAATGTAAATTTGTATTGTAAAGTTTTGAAAATTATCTAAATTCTTAAGGGATAGATGAAACTATTGAACAAGTAAGATACTGTAATTATAAAATCCTTTTATTATTTTTCACAACAAAATGCACAGGTCATCAGCTCTGGGTCCTAAATAAGCTCTTTATTTATTTATTTTTAATAGAAAAATTATCATTAAAAGATAAAGAGCATTAGAATCCCAGCTTAGGTTTCGAAAATGTAAAATAATTGTCAAAAAAAAATCCTTGACACGAGTTGTAGGCAGTGTAGATCCAGGATTCAGGATGTAGGTGGGCCTTTTATGATCTTCCTGAGAGCTGCTCATACTTGAAGTGGAGCCATCAGTTCACTTAAAACCACAAGATTACAAGTGAAGAGCTAAGGTAAAGGTTGAGGTATAAATATATATATATGTTTAGGCATTAAGAGGGAAAAGAGGTCCCGACACTAATACGCCGCCGGCACTCTAAAAATTTTCTTTGGCATTATATAATAAATCGATTATGAGTTTATGACGCCGGCATGCATTTTATTTCTGCGCTCGTAAAAACAATTTTAGTTTTAACGCCCTGTAGAATTTTTTTTTATTACACAATAGATAAAATTTTAAAGCAGCATTTTAAGTAAAATAAAAATTATCACTAAAAAATTTGCGGAGTGAACTTGGATTAAATTCGGAGTGAATGTGAAGCGGAAGACTGTTTATTTAATTAATCCCCTCGGAGTGAAATTCACTTCTAAAAGAGCATTATTTTAGTATCAAAACTTTGAATCAAAACAAATGCGAATTTAAATAAAATCCCGATCACTCCAAAATTACTCCGCTAAAATTCCAGAACTCCGAGTGAATTTTAATAAAATCCGTAATCACTCCGAATCTCCCAATTTTTTGCAGTATATAGGGTAGAAGTGCCATTTGTTTGCACACATTTTAAAAATTAATTATGTCATTGCGTCTTTTACAAATTACTTTATTTAAATTTTTTAAGCGTTCAAGACTGGCCCTCAGGTGGCCAAAAACGGCACCTCTACCAGATAAATTTTTAGTAAAAATTACCCAAAAAGTTTGATACTGAACATGGGGTAAATATCTAAATTTCTCCCATGCGTATTGTAAAATATACTACTCGAAAGCATGTAAATGAGGTGCCATTTCTACTGAAACAACAGTAAAAATTTAGTTACTGGCTAGATGTCCTTACAGTACCAAACTTGATGGGTAAATTCTACTCAAAAATTATCTGCATGTACCCTAATATTTAGATAATAATAATAATTGGTGCTCTAATAAGTTGAAAATAATAAGATTTTAATTTAACGATAATTTGTTCGAGTTGATTGCCAGTTTTAGCAATTACATATATTAAGGGCCGTATATATGTAGAACATTGATGAATAATTAAACTTTAATTTATACTCATATATGTCTCATGCATCAGTGCGTCTGCAGTCACATTTTCGACTCAATTATTATTTCACTCGTTTCCGGTTAAATTTTCATTGTGTCGCCCAGAGCACCCACTATACCGATCATGTATACATATATATGGATATGTGTATATGTATATACAAGTACGATCAATATAAATATGAAGAATAATATATAGCAGACCGTGGGAGTGAGCCTGGGGATATATTAATTGAAACGTGCCTTCGGGAATTCGACGAGTCATCGCCACCGACGCGAGGTGAAAATTATTAAAATTGACTCGGACTCAACTCGAGTACTCTCCGTTTATTCTGATGCACGTGGGGTCTCCATACAACTCAACACGAGTTAAATGAAATCGCGGCTAATTTTTAAGCTGATCCGCGGACTCATCTACCACCTGCTTACCACCTTTTTATTTTTTTTTAATCATCAGGATCCCCTGGATCGTACAGCAATTATCGGTAATAAAAAAAAAATTACTATTGTTTTTTTAAAAAGTGACTCATAGCCACCGAAAATAAGACCTTTGGCTGCACACAAAATGACTCTTTTAAAATGTTTACGTCAAATAGACCATCAGCAAATATAAATAAAAGTATGACCGGTATTGATGAGTCTAATCTCTAAAAAACAACAGTGAAAGTTTTAAATGAGTAATATATTAAGTACGTTCCGGTACTTATCGCTCGCCATCGGTATCCCAGTTTTTTTTGTTGAATGGTATCACCAGTTCTATTGTACTGAGGCCGTAAAAAATACCGAAGTGTTAGCGGGAAGCCTGTACACTAATCTATCATCTATTCAATTTTTTCAAGTTTCGACGAGTGTCAATATGACTCACCGGTATTTATAACCCCGTCTTATCTTAATACCGAAAAAAATGCATCGAAAATAATGAAAAAAAAAAATTGAAGCTGAAAAATATGAAATATTTGGACACTCATCATTGAAAAAATATTTGTAGACTGAGTCGTGTGCTGTGTACTGCATTCTCGACTTTGTACGGATAGAAAAATAGAGAGCAATCATCGGAAAAGTCGACGGGGTGGCGGGTGACGTAGTCTATTATTTTAACGTTTGGACGTCCCTAGGGGACTCGGGTCATGAGTAACAGTATCTGTGTCGAGAAAAGCGAGATAGCCGAGCTGGGGGTTGCAAATCTGGGAAACGCTCTCCGAGGCACGCGTACCAAGCTCTCATCCGTCTGCAACCCGTCGAGCTTGATAAAGCACACTCGAATAATAATTTTTTTTTCCTCCTTTCTCAATAATGTACTCTCAAGTTGTCTATCGATTTTTTTCCCGCGATAAATCTCAACTTCTAACAATATTTCATCAACACTTGTTTTATTTTATTTGTCTATTTTTATTTTTTTTTAAATTCCTGTTCAAATATGCCGACGTACTTTTGGGGTTTTATAAATATGTACTGAAATAAGTCTTGGAAGATTTTGTAACCTAGTCGATTTTTAAATTCACTCGGTACCCGATGGTCCTCAGTGGCCTTTATATATTTAGATTGCTATCGAATAGGATGGTCTTAACCCAGAGCTTGAATCTTGGTCCCAGATTTGGGAGATAGGTCTAGGACCCAGATTCAAGCTTCCTACTTTTCGTACCTTTGTCATCACTCCAACCCTACGACTCATCCACCTTTCAATGCACGGCGAGACGTTCGGGTTTTCCACGCCGCCTTATTTTTTTGCGAACAAATGATCAGTTATTCGGATCCAAAACTTCGTTCTGTTCTGTAATTTTGTTTAAATGAATTACTGATGTAAACATTGTAAAATTTTTTCACACAAAAGAATACATTTTATGAGGGTTAAAGTGTTCTTTATTTTTTTTCTGTGGCTATGGATCTATTAGACAGTTTATATAGAGATATTTACAAGTAAAAAAGCTTAGTTAAGTATCCGTAAATAAGTAACTGGCAATTTTCACAGGTTACATGTCATATATTTGTTATATATGTACATAGCTGAGGTATTTTTAACAAAATTTGCTCAGTAAGTTATTTAAATTCCACCATATGGTTCAGTTTAAAGTTTAAAAATTATCTTTAAACCTCGAAAATCACCTTGTAATCCTCTAAGAATTTAAAATCCCTTTATGTTTTTACTGTCAAGTGAATTATGTACTTGGGAGTTACCCGTTTTTTAATATTTTGTTCGATTTATTTTTCATTGTCATATCGAGTCCTTTGTGTATTTTTATCAGTCGTAATTTTTATGGAGATATTTAATATTTTATTAAAAAATAACACTGGGGATTAAGAGTAAAAAGAAAATATTTTAAAGGAAAATGAATAATAAAAACAGTCTTGACGTTTTATGTCACATGTATGAGAACTTTTTTTTGCTAAATTTAAAGACTGACGTGCCCTATAAAAACATCTTGAGACTCTTCACTTGTCAGTGTGTTGTAAAAAAAAAAAAAGAAAAAAATCAAGACGAGAAAATACCTGTGATAGAGTACGCAAGTCGAGGTCCAAAGTTTTTCGCTCGACTAAAAATAAATATATGGAGATTTTGTTGTTTTAAACGGCTATGTTTCTTTATTTAGCCGAAAAGTCAATTTTAAAATATATATTTAACACCAAAAAGATTTTTAAAAATCAGGTGAATTTATTTTCAGTAGGTCACGTTCAGTTTTTACAAAAAAAAATAAATTTATTCAGTTTATTTTTCATAAATATTAAAATATATATATTTATATACGTTTTTTTTTTTTTTTTACCTTTTCTCGGTTTTGGTGTCAAGCGTGTCAGTTTTATGGGGGACATTTATTGTTTGATATTTCCAATTGAAAAAGAAAACATTAGAGAGATAAAAATATAATAAAACAAAACCCACTAATTAAATACTTTTCCGCTCAACGATGCGCGACCTTCTTTCTTTCTTTATTTTTCCTCCTTTCCTGCGTCTATTCTTTCCACTTTTATATTTTTTTTCTCTCTACCAACAATTCAATATTAAAATAAACCCTAGTCTTTTATGTATGCCGAGTTATCATCGGTGTTAATATATACGAAGTGGCGAACCTCAGGCCACCCATGTGGGCAACCAGGTATATTATTTTATATACATATATATGTGTATATATATTTAAACTCCCGAAGGATCCACTTATACATATACTTTATTTAGTGGCCGTCGCTCCTCTTCATCTCACGTATTTTTCTCCACACGGGTAAAAAAACTATATATAGATTTCCCCGGTTTACCCGAAAATGTATATACATATACATTATTATACATAATATATCGAATAAAAGTCTCCGACACCTTATTTCATTATCAAATATGTATCTAAAATAATCAGACAATCAGCAAACAATTGCCGAAGACCTGTAGCTAAAAAAAGATGTATAAATTGATATAGCATTGTAATCTACTGTAAATAATAAATTGCTAGTTAATCGTAAAGATTGACACAATCCTCCACAGTATTACGTATTATACATAATAAATAAACAAACAAACAAAAATATTACCAGATTATTGACTGACAAGCCACGTGTCTTTTGGTTACTATTTACATCGCTTAAATATTCTTTAATATTTATCCTCAAATTGCATCAAGATAAAATTTAATCGGTTTATATTTTCATTATTTAATACCACAAAGCATATGTAGACATGTTCACAAATATATGTAAAGCTAATACTCTTTCATTACACTCGATACTGAGTACTCATTAATCATTGGAACATTTAATCCCAGATTTAAAATATCTTTTTGTCTAGAGTTAATACTAGAGCTTCGGGTGGTAATTTTGTAGATCGTACATTCATTTCCGGGCTTCTCGGTTTTATGCCATGTCCGGTTTTATCGTTTGCTCGGTTCAATTACTCACGTGTGTTATATATATATATATATCGACTCGCGGTTTAAATAAAAAGCGAAAAAAGGATGCGTCATATAGGTAATATTTGCCAAAGCTTTTTCATTGTATTGCTTCGTGTTATTATACATGCTTATATATATACACACACACACATATATATATATATTCCTATCACTACAAATATTTTAAAATCATTGCAGACTAGCTGATTTAATAGAGAAATAAATACCAACACTACAAAAATCTCTCTATATAGGGGAGGGAGGGGCAAAAGGAGGTACCTATGGAAATACTAAGTTTTCGATGACTAAAATACGCCAAATCTTTTTGTTTTTAATGATATCCAAGATAAATAGACAAAATTTTTAGCTGCCGTTAAGAAATAAAATTTCTACTTTTTGCGGGCAAAATGGGGTACCCTTTAAAAAAGTTGAAAAAAAAAAATTTCTGAAAGTTGATCAAATTTCATTAAATTAAATTTTTTTTATGTAAAATACATACAGAAAAATTACATTTCACATCATTGGTGGATACGAAGGGAGAAAAATTTTTTTCTGTGGGGCAGAGGCCCCCCTCCAAAAAATGATAACTTTTTTTTTTTTTTTTTTTTTTTAATTGAATTCTTATCAATTAAAAAATAAAATATTATTTTCGAATATTTTTAGTGGCCAAATTTGCCGCAACTACAGAAAATCAGCCGAAAAATGAATTAACATTTTAATTTTTTTTTAATTTGACGATAAAAATATGAAAGAATCATTTTTCAAAACTTTCGGCTGGTCCATTTTGCCCCAGGTATCATGCGTAGGGCTGAAAATGCTCAAAATTATCGGATAAACAGTAATTAAACGAAAAAAAAAAAATTTTTTTTTTCACCAAATTTTGGGGGTACCCCGTTTTGCCTACCCTACCCCCTTTTGCCCCCCCCCTTCCCCTATGTACATATTTTTTAAATTTTATTTTTATGTTGGTATTAATTTCTCTATAAAATCAACTAGTCTGCGATATTTTAAAAATATTTGTAGCGATAGGAAAAGATAAAAAAATAAGAGATTATGAAAGGTATTTATAATCGGAATGGGTAATTGTAGGATTAAAATCTAATGCAATTTACAGTGGGAACAAAGCGTATAGCCGAGTACATATTGAGTATACATGTGTACTAAGCCGAAGAGCCAAGAATTTATCGAGTATGACAAATATGTTGGTAAATATTTTAAGAAAGCTCATTGACAAATTACAAATATATATATTTATATTAAATAGTATTATTATGTGTAATATATATATATATTAAGTATGTAGATAGTATTTGTAGGTATACATATACAATAATCAGTAATGTGTAAGAATTGGCATGAATAACTGGTGGCAAACGAACGGATAAGTCGTATGAGTGTTTGTTCAAGTATATTTCTATTTGAGATCATTCTAGAGTGTCAGTAAACAATCGGTTATTATTTACAGATAAAGATCGCGTACAAACACCCCGTCGATTTAAACATTTGTTCTAATATTAACAATAGTATTTATAGTCATTATATATCTTTCCACCCGGTATACGCAGCCTATACCTCGACTCCTTATCAAATCGACTAATCGACTCGGCAGTAGTTTTAATCGGAACACCTCAGTTTAAACCAACTCGTCTTAAGCTCAGCATTTGTAAACATATATATATATATATATATATACAGATAATTATATAGCAATGTACTGAGAAATTTATTGTTATGTATTACCTGACGATTGGAGGTAATATCAAGTGTACTCACCTTTATATTTTTATATTTTATCAGACATCGCACGTTGTGTCGTTACTCTACTGAGTTATAATCTCACTCGTGAGTACAATGCACGGTATTTCTGTGAAATAATAAAAGTTTTCATACTTATTATCATTCTAAAAATTTGTAATTATATGTATATATATATTTTATAACTTACAAGTTATTTGAGTCCATCGATGTCGATGATAACGGCGACAATGATAATGATGATGGTCAAGGATTTATTTCACTCGCGACATAAGTAAGTATATTTAAAACACGAGTAATATTTAACGGGGTGTCAGACGTGGTGGCAGTTGACATGACGTGAAATAGCTAGTCACCGTGCTGGTGGCCGTTGTCACGATGAGAGACGCCGACGTCCCGCGAAAATTACGCAAGCAAGCGCGCTAGTAAGTCGCTCCATTCGCGAGTAGGCCAGGGTGGATTTCGCGTGCTGCGCACGCACATATCGGCACCGCGATCTCCCTAGAGCTCCCGCGAGACGGTATCAGAAACCTCGCGAGGGCGTGACGGTCTTCGGGTTCTCGGAGTCCCTTCGACGTGCCCCCGCGACCGCTGGTGCCGTCGACTGGCAGATTGCCCGTCAAGTGGGAGACTCGCGCCGCGGATTGGGCGCCATCGGGGTACTGGGTGGGTCTATAACTTGACAGGATCGCGTGCTCTGGAGGGGAGTATTTGAACAAGACTCGGCAGCTCAAGAGTACCGGAGTACACTCGCTTACCGGCATCCATCCACACTACACACAGTGAGAGAGTGAGACAGGGCGCAAGCTCGACAAACACCCGCAAATAACGCCACGGTGTTACACACAGTGTATTAGATATATATATATATATATAAATATACATATATACATATATACAGATAAATAAATAGATATATGCATACATATACTTCTATAGTTTAGTTGTTGTTAGAACAACAATTACCCCTATCGCAGCGTCATCGAGTGTTGTGCAGACATACAACATTGTTCGGGTCAGCCGACGGTCTTTCATTTACTCGTTTTTCACGGTCGTAATTTGCCGCGAGTGTATTATTGTATGTGACTATTTAATTTTTTTTGCTCATACAAAGTTTCAAAATTTTGTTTTTATTTATTTATTTTTTTTTTTTTAATTTTTTTTTGACGTTTAAAAAATGACAGAAAGTTATTCTTGATGTATAAGTGCGTCAATGTATGTCAGACTTAAATTGCAGTGTCGATTAATCGATAACTAAAAAAAAAAAAACAATTATTTAAACGATTGGTTTAAGTAAAAGATAGTTTTAATTGTCGTGGTTTGTGAGCAATTAAGTGCAGTGTTGAGCGCGAGAGCGCTGCGAGGGCTGGAGTGACCGTCGATAGTCTATCGATGGTGTGAAATTTGACAGCCGCGCGTGAACACTAACCCGGTTATCTCTATGACAATGCTTCAGTCGCAAAAACTGTACAGCGAGGCTGGTAGCCTCGGTAACGCCATGACCAGCGCGACTATGTCAAGTATGGGCAGCATGGCGCCAACGTACAGTTCTATTAACTCAATGGGTTGTGTGTCAATGGGTATGACCATGGGTGTTGGTCCCAGTTGCAGCCCGCAGGGGGCCAGTGGGTTCAACATGAGTACCATGAGTCCCATGGGAATGGCATCTATGGGAGGTGGTGGAATGGGTGGCTATGGAAGCGCCGCGATGGGCGGTGGAGGCGCCTGCATGACTCCCGTCGGATACGTCGGCGGGACTCCGACGTCTCGCGATCCTCTGTCTCTTGCTGAGCCAGACTCACCAAACTCGGCGCTTCAACGTGCGCGCAATGACAAATCATACAGACGTAATTACACTCATGCAAAACCTCCATACTCTTATATAAGTCTCATAACCATGGCAATACAAAATGCCCCTTCAAAGATGCTTACACTAGCAGAAATTTACCAATTCATAATGGATCTCTTTCCCTTTTACCGAACGAATCAGCAGCGTTGGCAAAATTCAATCAGGCATTCTCTCAGCTTCAACGACTGCTTTGTAAAAGTCGCCCGGACTCCTGACAAACCCGGCAAGGGCTCATTCTGGACTCTGCATCCCGAGAGCGGCAACATGTTCGAGAACGGATGCTATCTGCGTCGTCAAAAACGATTCAAAGACGAGAAGAAAGAGCAGGCGAGACAAACAACGAAGCATCAGCACCCACATCACTCTGGCGGTGCTACTGGTCACAGCAGTCCGACGTCTCACGATCTCGGTCACGCAGGTAAAAAAACCGGGTCATCACTTCATCATACCGTAACTCATCAATCTGATGATAAAGATCTCCATTCACTCGTATCCTCGCATCACCACCATGCGACGGGACTTCATCAACATCACGGTGGCATTAAAAGTGACGCTAATGATATTGGTGGTTTATTAGGACCGGACCTGGGCGCCACACACGACGAGTTGGCTGCCATGGTAGGCCGCAGTCTTCATCCTCATCTACTCAGCGACCCAACGGCTCTTCACCACGGGATGGCAGGCAGTTTGAAGCAGGAGCCGCCTTACACCGCCGCAAATCATCCCTTCAGTATCACGAGGCTACTCCCGGGTGAGACAGCAGCAACATCTCCTGGTGCACAGGACAGAAAGCACCCGGATCTAAAGATGTACGAGCAATTGCACCAAAGTTACGCCAACTACGGCTCGCCACATCACCACCCGCACTCGGGCCCACCTTCTCACCACCACCACAATGGCATGCACTCCGGTCCCAACTCAGTCGCCACCATGCACAACATGTCGAATCATCACCAAGACTACTACCAGCCACCGCTGTACCACCACGCGACCAGCGTCTCCAGCAGCAGCGTACCACCCTCCGTCTCATCATCCGCGGCACCAGGATTGTGACATCACGCCACCCACCCGTACGCACTTGCCTGAGTCGCCGTTGCAGCGGCCCACCAAGCCGCGTGCACCAACGACAACGCTGACGACAGTAGATCTCTAATGCATAGATCCAGTGTGCTAGCGCGTGCGGATCATCGTATTGATGACAGACACGAAATTCATCATCCACATCCGCATCAACAGCAACAGCAGCATCAACATATCAGCTGGCACGTCATTGCTGGCGTAGAAGATGATCCCGAGGACGAGGATGACCACGACCACAATCCTGGAAGTTCTTACTCAGAGGATGTTTGAACTTTTACATGATAACGATGATGATTTCTATCAATTTAATAAGTATAGTACTAAATAAGGTTTAAAAAAACAACATTTACTTAATAATAACGGCGTTCTTCACTTGCTATTACGCGACTGAGCAGACACACCTTCTTTTTGTTGGTTTTAGTTTTTTTATTGCAGAGTAATTACTGCTACCGAGTAATTTAAATAGTTTAAATTTAAATTATTGTTTCTTCGTTTTGTTATTTTACTTATTCTTATATTATTGCTACTATTATTATTATTATTATTATTATAATTATTATTATAATTATTATTATTATCATTATCATTATTAATATTGATGTGAATGCTAATCGATGGACAATCTATATGCTTACAAATGTTGCTTAGATTAATTTTAAATTGACGTACTGTACATGGAGTTGAGTATAGATGAAGAAAAATAATTTATAATTAAATGTTTAATTACAAGAAAAATTGAGTTTTAGATAATATTCGTATGTATGTTCATTTGAGTAACATAAAACTTGTCATCGCTTATGATACCGATATCTAATTTTGAGATTGCCTGAGATATCTTACACTAAACAGGCTTTGATATCTCGGCTTTATAAACTTTAAATCAAATTAATTACGCTTAATTATTTTCTGTAATTATTATAACTTTTTCTTCTCATTTTTATTTTTCTCAATTCAAATAATTAATTAGTATCAATGGAAACAAAAAAAGAGAAATGATACTGAAGTTAGCCGACGTCTAATAATTTTTGGATTTTCTTTGAACCAATAAATTATTATAAAAAAATTATTTTAAAAAATTGCACCTATAGATTTTTCAATTTTCTACACGTGCATTTTTTTGTTTTTTTTTTTTTGTAATTGATTTGTTAAAAAAAAAACGAAAATTGTTGATTGTTTATCAATTTATGATCTGAAGTTAGCAGACAATTTAAAATTTTCGGTTTTTTTTTAACAAATCAATTACAAAAAAAAACAAAAAAATGCACGTGTAGAAAATTGAAAAATTTATAGGTGCAATTTTTTAAAATAATTTATTGGTTCAAAGAAAATCCAAAAATTTGTAGACGTCGGCTAACTTCAGATTGTTGATTGTTTATCAATGTATGATCCTGAAGTTAGCAGACAATTAAAAATTTTCGGTTTTTTTTTAACAAATCAATTACAAAAAAAAAAACAAAAAAATGCACGTGTAGAAAATTGAAAAATCTATAGGTGCAATTTTTTAAAATAATTTATTGGTTCAAAGAAAATCCAAAAATTTGTAGACGTCGGCTAAATTCAAATTCATGTAAATTTCAAGATCATAAAAAGAAAAAAAAATACTTTTGCACGAATTTACTTTCCGTCCGGTCATTTAATTGCCTCCGAATAAATATAATTGTTGTAATACATAATTAAATTTATAAATTATAAAATACGCTATCGGTGCTCTAAACTACTCACGGTCAGTAAGAAAAAAACGATTAGCAAAAATTGTGATATGCTCGCGAAAAATAAAAAAAAATTATAAATTATAAGTAAATAAAAAAAATATATAAATTTACCGGGAGGTTTGTTTGTATTGATGAACGTTTAATTGACGCTACCAACGATAAAAATAAATTTTAATAAAAAATATTTAAAAAAATGAGTAAAGTTGTTCTCTCGAAAACACATGTCCAGTGTTTTTTTTGTATGATAATGTAGATAGTCGCACAACGTAACGTGTATGATGTACATTATTATTGTATGTTATAAAGAGTTCTATATAAATATATAAATATAAATATATAAATAAAAAATAAATTTAAATAGATACTATATAAATATATTGAATATTAAATAAATAAAGTAACTTAAAATATAAGTAAAATAAATACAATCTATATTAGACGCAAATACCTAATATGCATACGCATCTCGTGTCCTTGTGTACTACCGTCAGCGGTGCGTCTCCAGATCTTTGTATGTAAAAAAAATAAATAATTAATAAATTAATTAATTAAATATCAGTAGATAAATAAATTAATTTATTGATAATCAAGTGAAGGAGTCGTACCTCTCCGTACTTGTATTTCAGTGAGGAAATTTAAAAAAATTGTAAATATTAATTACCGACTCAGAGGCCATCGTCATTATAATTGTCGCATATTTTTATTTTTATTATTATTATTATTATTATTATCTTAGTTCTTATTATTATTATTAGAATTAATTATTATTTACTATTATTTTATCGCAAGCAATTGAGCGTATGGAAAATACGTCAGGATTTTATCAAATAACTTTTGATTAATTATCGTCTCAGGAGAGCTAGTCTCTTCGACCTTCCTCTCATTGCTAATTATTATGTTAAAAGTAAAATAAAGGACGATTAACAATGCCACTAAGGAGATGTACATGTTTCAATAAATTTACGTATTTCTACGAATCAAGGTTATTGTTATTTAATTATTTACTCAACCTTCTCTCATTTTATTTTATTTTCATTCAAATCCTCTTAATAACTATAATATAGTAAATATAAGCCTTCTATGCAATTAACTATTTATTTAAATTTGAATTTAATTTATAATTAATATGAAAAAATAATTTTTCAGTCCTTAGCCATTAAAGTTAACAGGCGAATGAGCAATCCAAGTACAATTTCCGTAAAATTATTGGATATGATACACAGGTACTGCTGAGAGCCACTACAAAGCTGTGTATTTCGCCAATATTTGACTAAATCATGAGCAATGTTTGATTGTACACACTCGTCGACGTCATATATGCAAGCGGTGGAGTTGCGCCGCGACGGAGTAGACGCTCATCCATGAGCTGACTAGAGCAACTGTCCCAGTACAGCGCCCACGGACTTGTGTGCTCTATTGTATGGGTGACTATCGGACTTGCAGGCTTCACTTGTTCGTTACACATCCGTCAATACTTGATATATTATGTTCTCGATAAAAATTCCTCATATATACATACATATGTATACACTAAAAAATTTTGGGGGGAAAATCATCCCCGAGGACTACACGGAGGAAAATGGGCTCAAGAAATTCCCGAATTTTTATTCTGCTGTCAAAACTTGAAACAGAAAGTTGAGTCGCCGAATTATTATGCTGCAGTGCAAAAAATATACGCACTTGAAAGTTATTGATAAATTGTAATGGAAATTATTTGTTTTAATTAGGAATTATAGTAGAGAATAAAAAATTTTTAGAGCACAGTAATAATTATAGTGCAGCATAATAATTTTTTGGCGACTTAATTTCCTGTTTAAAATTTGGACAGCATAATAAAAATTTGGGAATTTTTTGTCTATTTTTCTCCGCGGTGTCTTCGGTGTGAAATATCGAGCGGTACTTTTTAACACCACATGAGTGTTTTCTTTCACACTGTGCGGTGTTTATTATCTCAGATATTGTCCGATACACTGTAAAAAAATTGTTAGTAAATTTGGAGTGATCTGGATTTTATTTAAATCAGTATTTACTACGATTTGGAGTTTTCATATTAAATTAAACTCCCTTTCAAAGTGAATTTTATTCCGAAGGAATTAAATAAATAAACAGTCATCCGCTCCGCATTCACTCCAGGATCACTCCGCATTTTTTTTACAGTGAAATATAATCTGTAGTTAAAAATTATCAAATAATATATATGTCGCAGTAGTATATCATTATGGAATACTTACTGTTGAAGTAATCGAGAGTTTTATATACAGAACTAATACATTTACACCATGGGCGGTGTGAAGATTCTAAATCACGGCTCAAAATTTAACACCGTGCGTCGCGTAACTTTCACTCCATCAGTGTTGAAAATTTTGACACCCAGTCATTACACCACCGCAGACTCAAAACTTTTTACACTGTATATATATCAATATGCTCGGAATTTAAACCGCTGCAAATGTTCGTCTGGCAGATCCTAGAACGAATTACAAATATTTAAATAATAAATAATCATCTGATGATAACTCGCGTTGATTTAAATTAAATTAAATTAAATTGTCTGCACTTGGTATATTTAATAATATAAATTTGCTTAGTAATATTATATTATAATTTATCCAAGCTATTACTCCATCTTCTAACTCATACATCAGATATATAATATTATTCCACACTATCTGAATTTAACTCTCAAGTTGAAGCAGAAGCAGAACCAGAAGCAGAACCACCGCCATAGGATGTATTGAGATATATTCCAGTCTGATTCGTATGTACTCGTACGTTACTCGGACTAATGTGTACCTTGGAAATTCGGAGGGACGATAAACTTGACGGACTTGGTTGGTACAGTTAGTATGTACATGCATATATATATATATATATATATAAATGTAAATGTATATCGTGGTAGCACGAGTATTACGGTACGTATAGTAACTGGACTTGGGCACTCGGAGTTTACATTGAATCGGGCGTGGACCTTGGGTTTACTTAGGTGCGGCGAGAAATTGAAATTTTCGTTAAGGGATTATGTGGAGGAGAGAAAAGCGAGAGGCAAAATATAAGGTCTCGTCTGTTAATCGCAATATAATCCTCTTCTTAATGGGACTTGGAGCATTATAGACTAGCTGCGACTGTAAACCCGAAGATATAGATGTACATGTGCTGAAGAAAATATGTAAAAATAATTTTTGTGATGGTCCAGGCATACATATTTAGTACAAAACGCTTTCACGCTCCCCGGCAAAATTTTTTTCAGTACTCGTCTTGTTAATCGCAGAAAGAAAGTTGTCTCTGCGAATAGAGCTGTATTATATATACGGCGAGAGGTTTCAACATTTACGACTCAATGTCTCGCGGGCGTCTTAATAATTCACAGCTCTTCGCTAGTGTCAGTTAAAGAACAAGAAATCCCGTTGAAATGTTGAGTTTACCTAAACTAAAAAGGTTGAGTACTCTCTCGTCGAGACAAGTAATTTCAACTTGTACATTTAATTAGAAAATTTATAATATTTCTACATGTCATTACAACTATAGTTCATCAAGAGCGAGCGAGTCCTGCTGCAGGAAACAATTTCAGCTCAACGCTCTAGCAAATTTCTTGGCTCCTTTCAGTAACTTTACTTACTTAGTTTACTTTTTTTTCCTTAAATATTTTCTATTCTCGCACGGTGAGCAACTACACACGTTCAGTTATATCCCCCTTTAGTTGGCTCGACGTCGCTTCTACTAGTACTTGTACGACTATCATCACATCTCTCCCTCTCTCTCTTAGTTTTTATCTTTTCTTTCTCTCTTTCTGTTTTCGTCTTGCTAGTGATGATGGAAGAAGTTGGCGCGCGCGACGACGACGTGCGTTGCCATCGCTACGCCGGCGGGTATCAGCTCGTCCGCTGGTTGGCCGGGTGTAGCTGCGTCTGTCCCTGCACACCCGCGCGAGGCCAGCAAACGCTCGTATGCCAGAGGTGAGGAGTCGCGAGAGGTGTACGCGGTGTCTCGTCGAGATATTGACGCGCCAAGCTAAAGCGCGTGGAACGTGGAACCACCACTGCTATATACTACTCTTTACTCGGTATAAATGTGAGGACGCAGAACAGTGAGAGTGAGGGAGGACGAGGACGAGGACATGAGTAGTGAGCGAGTGCGAAAGAGTATCGTGTGTCTAGCACGCAGAATCGTTCAACATGGCCGATGTTCTGCTGGGTAACGGGCACACAGACAACACAATATCAGACATGTATGAACCTCTCTAACACTCTGGAGGCTACCATTTATGTGTGGATTTCGTTTACGAGTATTATAACGAGGAGTTGAGAGTCTACTGATGCTGTCGCCCAGTCTTGCGCACTCGCGGATATTCACTGAAAAATATACGCTAAGAAATTAACAACCGCCGTAGAAGGATACTTTGTATTATAATTAATTAGTAATGCTGTCATATGTTAAATAAATAAAAATAAATTTATTGAGGAGTATTTTTATATATTACTGGGTATACATATATGTATATGTTAGAGGAGTAACATGTGGACAAGCCGATTTAATTCGCATAGCAGAAAAATCAGCTCAAGGGTCGCCGATCAGGTGTGACG
Organism: Microplitis deprimator; assembly: GCA_964016945.1. Lineage (NCBI taxonomy): Eukaryota > Metazoa > Arthropoda > Insecta > Hymenoptera > Braconidae > Microplitis > Microplitis deprimator. Next base: position 3,155,650 of record OZ024711.1, on the reverse strand, counting down.
GATCAGAACTCATGCCGCACATGTTGCTTTCTCTGAGCAACCGATCTCTAAGCTCCGTGCCCAATTAAGCTTTATTATTATTCTAATAGGATCAAACGCTGAACGTCCCGTGTTTTATTTAATCCAGAGTGACAAGTTGATAAAAAAATAACCAGCTATCAATATGTGTTTTTTTTTGTCATTATATCTTTACTTTGCTGCATGATTACTATATGAGCCTGTAAACATTTGTATAAAAAAAAATATATATATATATATATATATATATATACATAAATATGTTACTGTTGGAAATAAATAAGAATCGATTGGACGTCTGCTGTTAATCATCGGGATTCCTGAAAGCTCTGGCAAAACTCGATAGTAGCAGACCCCAGTCTCTAGCCCGCTGCCATTATTCGCCTGCATCATAGAAGTGAACTGGACGTGGACGTTGGTCACAAATCCACCCGCCGTTCGCTGCGGCACGTCGCGGAGCTGAGGATAAAGAACTTTATGCCATAGACAAACACATGAACTAAACCTATATCTTTATATTTATTTATTTATAATCAAAGTTTCAATTACTAAATATATAATGACACTAAATATATGTCATATCAAGTAGACCAAGAAAGTCGAATTACACGAAATAAATTAATTTGTGTCCTAAATTCCAAGTCGCCCTCACGTCCATCCGATAAATGAAAAAATTTTTCTTAATAAAAAATACATGAGTATCTGTACAAACATCTCATGTAAGTATTAAGTAAAAATGTGCGCAGGCGTTGGTAGCTTTTGTGCGTGTGTATTCGCCATCTTCGTCCGCCCACTCAATGAAATGAATATATCAGCGTCCAGCGACGTCGTATCGGAGAATATAGCTGCTCGAGGGTGTGTTATATGTATGGGGATGGTAAGAGAACTCAAGTCGCCATGAAGGTGGAGCACCCAACACACAGAGCCCGCACACATGTGGACACATACGCGGGGTTTTAATGTAAGGTTTTTACACCAGCAAAGACTGAGGACAGTATAATTAATCACCGTCATCTATCACCGAGCTTTGACACCCGGTCAACCTGACAGAATAATGGATCCGGCGGTTAGTCAACTTCTGGGAGCACCTACAGCGCACAAAGTTTATCAATAAAGAACACTCACATATATCGCAGCTTTTTTTTGTTTCACCAGCAGCAAATTTTTTTTTCTTTTTGTTGCAGATGAGCAAGTGAAGCCGGAAATATATATAGTAGACCAGCAGCCTGGAAAACTCGGTGTATGTTTGCCAAACAATTCCAGTATTGAATGTGTGTGATTCTGATGCTAGTTAGCACGTACGCTATCCCGTGTGCCGGATGCGCCCACGCGGACAATTTTCATCCTCCGGATCCCGCCGTTCTGAAGCCGAGTTCGCTGAAGAGGAAAAAACGTAAAAGGGTGAGTGTAGATGCAAAAGTAGTATATGAACATTAGCACAATACGGATTTGTGTATACAAGAGTAGGGAGCTGCACCCGCAACACGTATAGTTGCCGTTTCATGGGTCTTTATTTGAGGGTGTTACAATTTGGTCGCATATAGATCGGGGGTCATGACCAACACCCTGCACAGTAGTTTAGTCTCTATACTAAACGTTTAGGTCTTAAGCCGGATTTCAAAGTGATTGTGACCCCTTGGCATCATAATCGCACATACGACTCACATCGCAGGGGGTTGTTTCTACTCTCTGCACTTCTTTGCCCTTTGCTGTCGATTTGTCATCACAAATTCCCAAACACTTGTTTATTTCAATTATTTATTTAATCTTTATTTATACGCATTAATATTATTGAATCTTACACGCTCGTAAATGCCCTCTACTAAAATTATCGTATCGTAAATATTTTTTATGGAGTCTGGAGTCTTCATAAAAAGTATTTAAATATTTTTTTGGTTTTTTAGTATTCTGTGTAAGGATGGGCGCCAAGTTGAATTATCGCTGGTTAAATAAACACTAATGTCACGCGAACGTCTCCATATCAGGACGCGCCCTGCAATAACACTGAGGAAAAATGTGATTAAAAACAAGAATTCTAAAATCCAGTTACAAAAAAAAATTATTGACTGGCGAATGCAAACATACACGAGAAACCTATTGGGACATAAAATCGGTCGATTCCTCTTCTGGGATTCGAAACATCAAGAGCGGCGTAAGCTTTTGTGGTGCCGGTTTAAATTTTCTATTTAAAACTGTAAGCTTTCCCGCGAGGACCGCCGAGGCTAAAATGGACACGATCCAATGTTTGCTCTTGGCTAGTTAAACAGCGGTACTTTCTGAATTTTTCGAAAGGGCCCACTCGATATTATACACACACACTCCTTTCCTTTCTTAACTAAAGCTTTATGGACCCATGTATAAATCTTTATATATGCGCACACAGCTACAGAACACACTGGCGTTTATTCTGAAAAAGTCTTGACTCGGCTCTCTGCTTTCAAAATTCAGCCTGCCTTGAGATGGAAAATAAAAAATAAAAAAATAAGACTCTGCTGCTCGAGTACCGACGTGATGCGCTTTGACTTTAAAATACATATATATATATATATATACACTTTCAAAAGGTTGCACCGTCATTCGACATTTTATAACCGCATCTCTTAATATTTAAAAATATTTATGTATTTTTAACGAAACTGATATTTTATATTTTATATCTCATATTTAATATTTAATATTTATTTTTAAAATGGGCTTTTTATTTTTTAAATTAAATGACTGATTAAATGATTTACAGAGATGATTGACGATACACTTCCTTTGTTTTACGTATAATTTCCGCGCCAATATTAGCCGTAGAGTTCACTCAGTCTTTATATATATATATATATATATATATATATATATATATATATATATATATATATATGTAGCAGTTCGTTCTACGCTCCAAGTCCTCCCGTGATCCACCTCCGCCGCCCTGTCTCTCGTACATTGCTTGTGTGTTCTTCGCAAACAGACCAATCAATACCAATCTCTTAACTCGACGTATTACGCACGCGTAAAATTACCCTGTGCCGTTTATTATATTCTCTTAATGAAAATATAAAAAATTACCTCCCGCCCTTGACAGTAATCATCATTACTACCATTATATCAAAGTCTTTGGTTTCTCAACAGAAAAAATTTATTAAAATACTCGAGCTATTTTTTTTCACGTTCAAAAAAATTTCACTACACTGTACAAATATCTCAGACGATGTCAAAGACAGTAGTGAAAAGCATAATACGTGAAAAACGTCAAAAGAGACAGAAAAGCTGAGGGTGCAAAGGAGCCACCCACGTAGAGCGGCGGCGGACTCCGACAAAAGCCTCCTGGGCACTTGTCCGATCTCGGATTCTACGCAAATAGACACCCCCGGTCAATGTCTTTTGCTTACATTACAACTACTTTTTTCTCCTGTCTATCTCTCGTATGAAATGAAAGCCTAGCCGACTTAGCTGCTGACTCTTACATCCAGCATCAACTTTAATATACTAATATATATTTCTATCTCTATTTTAAATAATAACTTTTCTTTTCGGGTTTTCCACTTCGCACCGGTAGACAAACATCAGCTACGAGTCTGTCGGCCACGACTTTGTTCTCAAAAAAGGTTTCACACCTTTAATAATTATTACATTTATTATATTTATTGTTTTGTTAATTAAATATCACGATAATATATACGGGAACCTTTTTCTAAACACCTTTACTACCATGTTGCGTATATATGTTCATACACATGTAGAATATATGTTGTATCGATTATTATATGTTATATATTTACATATTTGAATTTACTAAGACTGATGATGCTGATGAATGTACACGTGTAACGGATACCTTGGGCTTTCACGGGACGCTAACGAGCTGTGCTAACTCATGATTAACATTTACCAAATTTATCGTTTCCAACAAACCATGGGAAAAAACAATCCTGCAGTTTCGAAAGTCTATGTTCGTTGGTTTTATACTCGAAAGTAGTTTATCTAACGTTTTTTCCTACAATTTATATAGACGATTGCGATGTGGGTCTTAAAAAATATTTTATGGCTGCTATTCTCCTGGCATGAATCCGAGAGATCAACTTGCAGTGCAAATGTATATATATTTCTCGGCTTTCTGCTCACATAACTTTAGTCTAGTCATGTTTGCACGCGACGAAAAAACAATTATTTTCTCGGTGCATCGTGGCCTCGAATTTTCCACCGGTTAAATTTAACACGTATACAGACTTTTTTTTTAAACCTCCGTCAGGAGAGAACGGAAATAATGCGACATAAAAAAAAATTCAGTTTTTTTTTAATAAAGAAAAGTTGCAACATATATATGTATATGTATATGTATATATCGGTAGTGCTTGAATAAGATGCATCACAATTGACAATAATGTTTACACTCGACACACGATCAAGTGAGTAGTGTGTTGTTGCCGCGGGGGCGCCGTACGATATTATCGCAAAGTAATGTAGGTCGGGTGCAAACAAAACGATGTGATATTTATCGTTTAATTATTATCGATAAAATTATCCGCGAGCTATCTCGATAGCTGTGTGTGGTCTTTTCCAAGTGTAAAACTCAAGAACAAATCCGTCCTCGTCGTTAGTTGTCGTCGCTCTACTCGTACTCGCGACGAAAGAATAATAGAAGAAGTATATAAAAGTGTATTAAAGCGTCATGTATGCGTTTTTTCTTATTCTCATTATCTCTGTTCTCTCGTGAGGTCGAGGACCCTTTATCTGCTCTGCTCCCTCGAAACAATTTCATTTTTTTACGACACACACATGATGAAACGTTATTTTTTTCTTCCTTTATTACTCACTCTTTTTTTTATTAAAAAAATTCCTCGATATTTTTTCAAGAATTTTAATTTCACAGATTATCCAGCTTTTATCCGAGTAAACTTTTATTACAACCATACAACTCTATTTTCCTCCTCCTCTTCTCTTGCTCGACAATCACTACTCCTTTTCTATCCTATATTTATTCTCATTCCTATCCCCTGTATATACACAGTCTTGCTCTCTCAATTTTATTCCAACCCCAACATTTTTATTTCCTTTTACTCTGTTTTTCTCACTCGCACAAGCTCGAGCTATTATTTGGCCGAACAAATCTTTACCTTTGATTCAGGAGTGGGAAGTAGTCGCACTCGGATCGTTGTTTGAGTTGGTAATATTTGGAGTAACGCTCGACCCACTGGTTTACCGGATTTTGTTGCCAATATTGTTACACTAGATTCCTACTCGTTTACTCACGACCTTCCTCAACACACGAGACACTTTTCATGACCTGGCTCAATATTATAATTCCTTTTACATCACCAACGTCCCCCGTAATTCCCAATCAAAGTTACGCAGAAAAAAAAAAGGATTTCTTACCCCAAGAAAATTTATACTTGTCCCAAGATATTTATTTCATTTTGAATTGAAAACGAAAATTTTCTTGTGGCGAGAACAGATTTTATGATACTGAAGTTAGCAGACGTCTAATAGTTTTTGGATTTTTTTAAAAATGACAAATTTAAAAAAAAAAATATTTCAAAAAATTGCACCTATAGTTTTTTTAATTTTCTACATGTGCATATTTTTAGTTTTTTTTTTTTTAATTACATTGCTGAAAAAAAAAATTCAAAAATTTTTAATTGTCTGCTAACTTCATCATAAAATTGTTTGTGACAAGAAATTTTTTCTAGTCCTCAGAAAGTTTCTGTTTTCATTTCATAGTGAAAAATATTTCTTGCACATGTTAATTGTGAAAAATTAAAATTAAAAATAAAGACGTTTTTTCCATCAGATAAAAGAGGGGTCAAGATAAATTAAGCCGCAGTTCGTGTGATAGGTAACAGAAAATTGAACGATAAAGGGTCAATAACTCCAAGTTGTGTTATAAATTAATCGGGTTATTGTCCGTAGCATTAATACCTACGATTTAAATGCTCTGTACACTTAACATTTGTAGCGAAGTGTCTATAATATTGAGTGCTCATAACATAATCAAGAGCAGCGAAACATAAATGTAGATAATCGGGTAAATAAATAAATATTTGGCCACAAGAGCCTCCGAGCGAAAGAGAGAGATGGTGAGAGTACGTCAAATATATTCAAGTAATGTCGGAGTAACGCTTTTCGTTCTCTTTTTTATAACAAACTTTTTTTTATTTTTTACTCCCGGCTCTCTTTTCTACTTATAACCTCTGGGTTTATTTTTTTTTTCTCTTTATATATTCTTCAGCCCCTCGCTTTATCTGTGTGCATAAATGTACACATACACACTAATGTTTAAGTCTATACTACTTCTACTTATACAAAATACAAAGTATATATATTGAGTCAGTACAATATGTACCTAGTTCTACCCCGCGGTTGACTCTTGCTATTTGATTCCTGAATCACTCTGTATATACAGTGAATGAGCTTAATCGTCGGTCAAATATTTTTGACTTGATCTTTAAATAATAAGGAAATACTCGCACTTACTTCTACGCTAAATAGTTCATTTACTTTTAATTAAATGGAAAGAGTTAAAGAATTTCGTTTCAAATGTTTTTGACTTCCTGCTATGAAAATGTTAATTTAAATTAAAAATAGGGGAATTATTTACTGAAATCAAGTTTTATTTTTTATACCATAGCGTTTTGAGTAATTTTATCTTCAAAAAGTTCTCAAATTTTGATGTAAAGACGTCAAAATACACAAAAATCATGAATTTGTCATTTTTTCAGGAATTTTTTTCTGAAAACTTAAGAAATGTATTTCAAAATTTTATTGTTTTATATTTTATTAGTGATTCTGAGTCTGAATTGTAATGGGATATAATTTTTCATAATTTTTCGAGTGATTTTTACCATAAAAATCCCCAAATTTTGATCCAAAAGCTCTACAAAAGTCACAAATTTGGGTTTTCTATTGAAACTGCAAAAATTTATACATTTTACTTTCAAATAAAATATTTTTTTGAGCTCCATACTAATTTTGACTGTAAAAAATTTGCGGAGGGAACATGGATTGAATTCAGAGTGATTGCGGAGTGGGTCACTGTTTATTTACTCTGGAAAGGGGTTTATTTTAACCTAAAAATTCTGTATCAGAGTGAATGCAGATTTGAAGAAAATTTATATCACTCCGGAATTACTCCATATGCAAAGTGATTTTTCCAAAACTCCAAAATTTCCAGTGACGGAGTGAATTTGGATTGAAATAAAATCCGTAATCACTCTCGATTTTTTACCATGTAATTATTTTTATGAAGACTCTTCTTGATTTCTGAAGTGTTTTTGATAATTTCCGGGTCAACCGTTTTCTAGATTTATGTTTTTTGATAGACGTTATGCAATCAGGTTGAATAAATTATTAATAATGATTTATGAGGACGAATTAGATGAGTATGGAGTAATTAACCAAGCGATCTACACTTGTGCAAACATTATACGAGAGAGCAGTTTGCGATTTGGAATACCTGTTATACGTGACCCTAAGGCAAGCCTGGTTATTATGAAAGCTATAGAGTGCTGAGCTGCAAGAGTGTTTCAAGAGGCGTCGCGACGCTAACTGTTTTCCACGTTTCAGTTCAAACTTATGTACACATATACTTATATATATGCATATATTGCCAGCTATATGTAGATGCAGCCTCAAATGTGCGAGACGAGCTGGTTGCAGAGGAGACTAAAGATGAAAAAAGCTGAGAATAAAAGAGAAGTTACGCAACAATTGCGCGAATTTATTTTTTGCGTTGATATAATAATTTATGTAATTCATTAATATAACCAGGCCCGGCTTGTCTCCTTTGCGTCTTTTATACTTTTCATTATGATAAGATTATTTATATATCTGGATTTGTGATAAATATCAGACAAATATTACTAAAAAATACGTAGCGTAAATGTTTTAATTTTTGCCAACTTCTTTTTATTTAATGTATGTAATTTAATTTACAATTTAAAATATTGCGGTAATAATAATAATTATTATAATTGCCGAGTGAATAATTTTTCAGCGTTAATTTAACGGCTCTATCTCTTTGTCCTCGTAAGTCTCAGTTCATATATATTTATATCCCACCCCATAAATACATTTGGCTGATAACAGTGCATGTGTCGACGCCGTCCCAACGATGATAAGATATATCCTTAGAAATTTCCGTGAGACTGTATCTCTCACCTACAATTATTTTTTACTGTTTTTTTTTTTTCTTCAAACCAAATATATAACAAGGTCTCGTAATTTTTATTACTAGAGAATAAATAAAAGAATTATTCTTTACATAAATTTAAAAAATTTCTTATTTCATTATTTTTAACTTTTTAAAACTTTTTTTTGACTCTTTCGATATCAAGACTACGATATTTAGGTCAAAATTTCGGTAAAATAATATTTTATGAGAAGTAATGAATGCAAAATTTAATTCTGCGTCATAACATAAATTTTTAAAAATAACGTCAGTAAATTTAAATTATGAAAACAAAATTTAATTTTTAAATTTCGTAATTTTTATTAAAAAAACAAAAATAATTTTTTTTTTAAAAGTCAATGTCAGAATATCGATGTAACCTTTGTTCGTAAAATAATTCGGATATCTCTTAAAACTCGGTGGTGTTTTAAAACTGTGCAAATAGGAGTAACTGGATCCATTAGCCTTTTACTCAATTATTCCAAGTGCTGTTCGGCAACTTAACAGTAGACTTTAATAAAATAAAACATACAAGGCTGAAAAAAGAAGTCGATTTAAAATAATAATCTGCTGAAAAGTATATTTTTTGTTTGACGTAATTAGCAGAATAAATCGTCACTTCAGAGCCCTCTCATTTGATTTCGCGTCACGCTCATTCCGGCTGATTTATCAGCATCAATACGAGCAAGGTAGAGTATAAAGGTGCAAGGAGAATAAGCAAGAGAGTTAATCGTGAGAAAAAAGAATAAAGAAGAGACTGTACACCTCGTTAATTTAAGAATTTGCTTCGTTAGATGAATCATGTACAGCTGGTTGGCTCGTCGTTCTGCCAGTCGTCGAGAGACGCTACGTTGGTATAATTAATTACCGCCTTAACTCTTGGAGTTTTCGTACAGCTACCAGCAGCACCATCACAAACTCTATCGAATTAACCAAATCGCGAAAGAAAGAACAAGACGAGCGACGAGACGAGCTTTCTTGTTTCATTCCTCCAGTCTTCCTCTAATCAGGATCCACTTTTTTCCGGACAATCATCGTTAATTACAAAATTATAATTAAATCTCTTAAATACCATTTGTTTTAACTCCGTGTAATTTATTAAGGTCTTTTTAATTATTATTATCATAATCAACTGTAATATATATTATTAAATTTTTAAGTGTAACACACATTTAATGGCCTTACTAAATTCCCTGACAATTTAATACCGTTGAAAATAACTCGTCGGTGTGTTGTATATTTATATATATATTACTACACAGAGATATTTCATCACCGCACTAGAGTGTGGTAGAAAAGTAAATATCGTTATCGGGTGACGTTTTATACCTCTTCGAAATAACAGACTTGAGTTTCCTTTCTTCACAATTTCTCCTTCTACTTACAATATTATGTATATATATCTATATATACATGTATATTATTCGTTTTTAAAAACTCACGCTACCTAAATCCACATCACCTTATTCTATTTCTTTTGCGCAATTAAAAAATATCGTATTAAAAAATATATATTTTTGTATCTGACGACATATGAGTCACGTAGACAATCTATTTAAAACCTGAACCGGATGATGAATTACTTGCCGCGATGACTATTTCTCTGAAAAAAACATAAAATTCAAAAACAAAACAGCTCTCACACTTGATAACACTTATCTCGCCCTGAAATCGAGTGAGATATTTTTCCGTTCGAATATAAAGAAAAAAAAAAAAATAAAGAAAAAAAAAAACCCCGAGTGCATTAAGTTAAAAAAAAAATATATTTCGCGTTTAAAAATCACGGGGCGATTACAAGAGCTGCGAAGCGCGTCGAAAAATTTTACGAGATAATGAGAATAGCAGTTGCAATAACGATGATAACGCACGGCAATAATGTACGGCATGTTCAATGGACATTTAACAAGCCAAGTTGATTCGAAACGTTTCGAGAATTCAGTTCCATCCGATCCTCTTCATCATCATCATCAGCGAGTGCACCGCGTTCAGCTCAACCGCCGGAGAGAATAAACCGCGGCGGGGATGTCGAGGGGTTACGTAATTACACGGATTGTCGATCGATTCCTCGGGCGAGTAATGAATTTTTTACGATCCCCGTGGTCTCTGATGGTCCCGAGCTCTCTCTCTCTATACAGCCCGGCCGTGTCCGATTGGCTCGAGCGCGCCATCAATTCAAAGAACTGACCCCTCAATATATGAGGTCGTCATATCATCAGCTATTTTAATGACATCTATTAATTAATTAATTAAGTAATTAATTAATTACTAATAAATTAATTATTTATTAAAATTACAGATTTGTTTATGATTGTAATGACCGGAAGTTGAGTGCAAATGTTCTCTTGATGTGGAGTAAACATTTATAAGCCTAGATTGACGTGACACCGGGAGGCATATGGCGCAAGTTTGCACTCACTCATATGCTCAGAGCAAAGTCAGCGTTATTTAGTTTACTGAAGTATGTTGCGTGGCGCTAGACACCCGGTAAGTCAAAGTTTGTCAGCTCCTATACCTCTAGCTATCCGTGTCACGTCGGATTGTTTGACCCTGGTACAAACTTAGACATATGTCCCAGCGTGTTCATGCTCGCGAACCCTCAATAACAAACGGGATCGCGTTATCGCGTTGACCCTCTCCTTAAATCACGCGTGGGCGGGGGTAATTAAAAATAATAAAATACGTCACAATGACTACTGCTAAAAGTTGGGTTATTATATTTTTATGGTAGTTACCAAGTCAAACAAGAGACCGACTGCGATAAGGTTCAAGTTATAAATTTTTTCCTGACACAACTATGAATATTTTCGGGTTAAACTTTCGGATGAGTCAGGGCGCGTATTACGACTCACCAAGGGACCGAAAGGATAAAGTTTAAACAGAAGATAATTTTAGGTATATAGAGTATTATGAACGTGAGATGTTAGATTTGAGAAAATCAGAACCACAATCTGAGTTCAAACAAGTCTAGAATCTTTAACCCATGCGGCAACCCACTGCTGACCCTTCTGGATTTAATTAGGAACTGCTGATACAGTAAGAGTCTCAAGGGTCGTCGGTCCGAGCCCATTATATATATAAAAGGGGAAGAGTATCCAATATATACATACATATATAAATATGTATATATCCATTCACTAGTTCTCGGTTCTCGGGTTCTTTGTCACTTATTTTATTATTTTTTTATCCGTATTCTGTATAAAACTCATTCTTATCACTTCACAGCTGTAATCATTTTCTCCCGAGAGTTTTCCAGGTAAAGTCGATGTACACCGCTCGCAATTCCTTGTTTGCCTATTTACCCGGCGTAAACAGTCGTGAGTTACATTACTACTTTCGCTGTGCAAACAATCGCGGACATTGTACCCGTCACGATCCGCTCGTTTTTCTCGCGTGGATCACTCCATACCACTGATGCATCATCATTCTTTCTATTCTATTTCCTCTCCCTCTCTCTTTCTCTCTCTCTCCTGCTTCTTTTTCGACTCCTATACGCGAGTAAATTAAACCCTCGTATTACTTTCGACACAATCGAATCGCGTGACAAGTATGGCCCTGATGTAACACTAGTTAAATAAATTTTTTTATACATTTAACTCTAACCCTTTCTCAGTGCACCTGTGCCCTTGTCCCCACGGTGTGTGTTGTTTACATAAAAGTTACAAAATAATAAAAAACTGTATCACGCGGCGCTTATTGTTAGTCGGATAAATTAAATATTCAAATTATAATTATCAAAATAACCGATCAAGATGATATTTTGACTCGATCGTCCACATTTGCATCATAAAATATTGATAAATAATAACTTTATTGTTTCAATCCACGCTGATGAAGGAGCGAGATAGCGAGCGATGTTTAAAGAGTCCCGTGTATACAAAATAATTGACGAGTACAGTAGAGAGCGATTGAGAATTAATTTAAATCGGATATTGCGGCCCGGTTGAATGTGATACGTGTTATTATATTCAGTGAACGATCGTTCGAGCGAGAGCGAGTAAAAATTAGTGTGGGGAGCAGCAGTGAGCGAGTGAATAAAAACATAAAAAAAAATAAATAAATCCCGAGGTTGATCATCGAGCTTCAGAGCGGCGGCTACAATGAGCTATCGTTCGACGGCCCTTGAGCCGCAACAATGCCAAATAAAACGATTGGCACGGCCACGCGTTTATCGTCATCGTTTTTCTCCCTTTCTCCCTTCTTTCTCTCCCTCTCTCTCTTACGCCCTCAACTTGGCCACCTTCTCGGTCGTCGAGAGCCCGGTTAATATCGCCGTGACAAAGGAGCCGTGGATGTTTTACAAACAGCTAAGCGCCACGTGGACCCGCCGCCCTGTCAAAACATTCCGGGTACCACCGACTCAATGATCACTCGCTATGAGCAACTAAAAGAGGGAGAGCCGCGTGCCGGCCTCACACCCCTCGGGGGAACTTTAGTATTACTACATCCAACTCCTTATTCGCTAATATAATGTAAGCGGTCCACATATATATCTATATATTTAAAATACTCTAGTCTATCTGTAAAGACACACGATAAGCGCATGGGAAATTTCAACAAGTTCATTGCCTACATCCACCAGTCATGGGAGACGCCTCGGGCCATTCAATTTAATTAATGAGCATTAATAAACGTCTAATTCATTGCATTAGATCATCTATTTACTCTGCGTAAGTTTATTATTCCATACTACATATACATATGTATATACATGCATACTGAAAAATTATTTTACAGTCGTTCTACTTTACTGTTTTTTTTTTTTTTCTTTTAATATAAAAATAAAGGACGATGTGATTTATTTGCCAAGTATGGGAAAAAAATTTAAGGAGCGGGAAACGTGGGATAGACTTTGCTGGTGGATGATCGCCTCAGGGAATCGGTCTCCGCTTGGTCTGAGGACCATCGAAAGGTGGTTTACATCTACCAAGTGGGTTGCCGTGATTACTTTCACCCTTCTTTGTATATCGTTGAGGCGATTGCCTTTTAAATCGAGCTTGCAACCGAGCACGAGGGTAACCGTGGGATACCCTGCCGACTCGAGTAGTCCGGGATGATATGTTCCTCCTACATGCAATAAAGAATCTCCATACACACTACAGTACATACATCGATCACTCAGTATCTATTCGAATCGTAAAATTATGTTTGCCAACAACTTATGTCTGGGACGATTTCCATTTACTGTGCTCTCAATTCTACAATTGTCTCATTAATTAAAGCTTAATTCGGTCTGCATCTATGTATATAGTACTGACGTATGTAGAATTTTGTGGTCTAGCCACCGCGGTCTCCAGTGCATTAGGTAATTGAACGATTAAAGAAAACACTCGTGGGTTCGGAGCCGAGTTGCCGGCTATTTTTCCCGTGGATATAAACAGGTGGCTAACGAACATAGAGGGTTTAAATAAGCACGCGTCAAACCGCCGTCATCCACCCCCGTGGTGTGTGTGTGCTACTGGGGACCTCTTCATCGCTCGCAGCTGGGCGTCGGGGCCCCTACTTTCTGTGTACTTGGACGTGAATACACTTTGAGTACTTAAAAAAAAGCATCAACCGCTACGACCTTATATACAGCACACATTGTGTGCAGCTTCTGTTTTCGATCGTATTAATTATTCCGTTTGGTAATATACACACATACATTCAATACCTATACATACATATGAATTTTTTTTTATATAGACGAGGAGAGACAAAAACCGTGAATACACCCCCGCTCCCCGCACTAACTCTTGCTCTCTCCGACACTTTATTTCTATTCGGTGGAATTTTTCGACACGCCAACACTTCGATCAATATTTGCGCAGCCGGGGACTCGGGTATATACCTACTACGTCACTCGACCTTCCGCGGCCATATGCGAATCGCGCGCGCGCATACTCGAGGTCCGACGGGATAAAAGACGTGCTCTTTAATATGCATTCAGGAACACGTTTTACTTTTTTATTTACGCTCCTCTCAATACGTAAGAAGATAAAAAAATAGTCGTCTAGTTTTGGGAGATAATGTTTTTTTGCAGAAGCTAATCACCAGAGACGAGAAGTGATTGGTGTATTTGCAGTATAAATAAACCACCGCCAATCACCTCGCTTGTTACATTCTTTTTCACGGGTTTGTATTGCGCTAAATGCTTGTAATGAGCGATTATCTTGGTTAGTCTAGTTAACACGTAACGTGGTCCAAGGTAACTTTGTATCCTATATATATATCGAGTGTGTGCATAAACACTACCGCCTTGTTCATCTCAACACACATCCACATACCTTTTGTCACGGGTTTAAGACACTCGACACGTGTTTGACCTACTGAAATACCACAATCACTTATGTAATATATATATATAAATATACCGAGCTTATTATTAAAGAAATTCGCCGTCAGTAAAAATATACAAAAACATGTTAATGCAAATAAATAAAATTGATCTGCATATTTATTTTTAAATACTCGCGGTAAATAATAATATTATTATTATCAATACACATATGAATAAGTGCCGCGAGAGTATATATATAACGTAAACATAAAATTGGTGCTTGCTCGACATTAACTCGGCTTTCATTTGTTTATTTAATTTATTTGTCGAGTATAGACTTTAGAGTGAATGAGAGATGATGCTTGCTTGCTTGCATGTATGTATATATACACACGTCTATTAATTTTGAGCGAAAGCGATTCCGTTTTCTGTATGTGTGCACACGACGTCTGTATATTTATGTCTGTCATACACATTTACTCACACACACATACACACACACGTAAAATGTGTACCTATGTATGATATGTGTGATGGTGAGTATGAGTGGAGTGAACGAGTGTGAGTTATTCATAAGCGAGGCGCAAGGGACTCTCAGGATCGCATAGCTGTTTGAGCAACAAATATTTTGTCGTCAAACTTCTGCCGGGTTGGAATGAACGTGTCTATATGAGTACGGCTAATACAAAGCGTTTCGCGGGACGTTTGCTGAAATCAAATTTAATTATTAGCGTGTGCACGCGTTAAAATGTCAATTCTACAGTACACACTCTGCTTTATACACTACTAGTATCAAAGATTATCCTCACGATTATCATAAAATCGAATATCTATATATACAAATACATATGTGTAAATACATATACATATATTGATAGAACTCTATCGCAATGTCTATTTTCTAAACGTTATCTCTTTCGCACTTTGAGTGTATTGGTGTGCGATACAAATTTGTTGTCACTACTCGTTTGCATTATCGATTCACTAATACTTATATACATATATATGGGTATATATATATATATAGAGAGAGTTGCGATAAAGTGTGACAGAGAGTGAGAAATACAGAGTATAGAATACGTTGACGAACCTGTACTGATGGTACTACTCCTCTATCAGCTACTACTGAGCTCCGTCGCCACATACATACACATACACAACCGTATAAATTACCACAAATATTTACCGGGCGTCAATCGTCGAGATGATGCTTTGGTGTTTCGAGTATGTTTGACTTATATTAGAAACAGTAACAACTTTACTTTTTATATCTCCCGGTATTGACTAAAATAAATTTGTTTATTGTATCACACTTATTTTATATACATATATCAAATATTATACTTTGCGTTATCGAATTAAATAAAATTTAAGCATTTATTACTTATTGAACTTGACAAAATATAAACAAATATTTTTATTATATATAAATTAAATATTTAAAAACGTGTGTGTTTTTATAATAAATTTTTTAAAATTAACGCATGTATTTTTTTACTCGCAGCCATCAATTGAGCCGTTTACTTTGACTTTATTTAAACAATTTATTTATTATAATTAACTATGACCGCACCGGTTTTAATTACTCCGTTTAAAGTTTTAAAATATCCACTCGAGATGAAATTTTCTCAAGCGCAAACGTCAGCATGCGTGTTAAATATTTAATGGATTTCTGCGTCTTCATCTGACTGACCAATCAACCGACCGCTGGATAGTTAATTAAGTCTTAACACGGTGACCCTTTAGTGTCTGAGCTCCGTAGCCTTCAGGCAAAAACTCCCGCAAATTTATTATTCATTTATTGTAATAAACCCATTGATTATTAATGACAGCCATCAGTATGATCCTCATAGACAAACAATTTATTTAATTCAGTGATCATTTACTGAATAGAGCAGTTGCTCGACCTGTGACCCAAAGACAATTGCTCAATTCACAAATGCCATGTCCGGAAACAATTGTACAGATTGCCCTTAACCCTCTATCTGTATCTAGGATTAGCAGTTGATGATTCGGGCGGCAGCGTCACCGAAAGAGAGAAAGAGAGATAGAACAAGGGATGAAGCAAAGATATTGCCGTGGGCGCCAGCTCTGCTGGGATCTCAGCCAGTTCAATGGCTAGCTTATACTAGTTTCGGAGTTGAACGCAAGAATAATGTGAGCAAATCGTGGGTAAGCTTGAGCGACAGGGTGCAGGCTTAGCACCCCCTCAGGCGTTGAGAAACCGGGGGCGCATTGCTCGGTAGCGTTAAATAGCTGCTCGAATCACGGGGGATGTATTCGTATATACACGCACGGCCCTTCTCGCGATCCGGCAATTGTTTGTCCCCTCGTGCGCTATACACGCCACTGAAACCACCCCCGTTTAACTTGCCCCTTCTTATGTATAAATACATGCCCCATACAATGTTATGTGTTTATATCCGTCTGTACACGAGTATCTCGGGCGAATAATATGCGGCTAAACGCTACATATTGCTGCTCGGTACGCGAAATTTATTCGGAGTATTATTTCAATAAACCAAAGATTTCATCGGCGCATAAAGGGTGCAACGTGTCTAAATAATTCCGTTGTCTGTTACTCTGCCAAAGGTTTATTCAACTCGCATTTGTCTCTTCCACGATTCTGGAAATTTGTGGATTTATTTTTTTTTCATTATTATTATTATTGCTATTGCCGATGCTATTGACAAATTCGGGGGATGTGATGGACTTGGAGTACTCTTGAGTAAGTTCATTGTCACCGATCTCTGGGGTTTGACACCAAGACCACAGTTTTCCAATGTTGCAATTATATCAGAGTCTCTCACGCGACTATGATGATGCATTATGTCTGAAAAAACTCCCACATGACCGGTTAAGAGTACTCGATGTCACTTTTTTTCCCTACTCAATATACCGCAATATACTCAATAGATTACAATGTCCTTCGGGAAATAATAGCAACACTTTTCTCACCGCTTCGTATTCTCTATTCAAAGACCGGGAAATTAAAAATATTTTTTTATTACTTTTAACTTTAAAAGCTTCGTCAGTTATCTCGAGCCTATTTCTTTAAAAATTTCTACTGCCCAACTTGCAAGTTTCATTAATTTAAAAAGTTTTAATTCCAAGATCCAGATGCCCAAGTTACACAACAGAGTTTAAGTCATTAGTAAACTTTAAACAGGTCAATGCCACTTTATTAGTAATTAATGTATCTAGGACTAGGATAGCGAGTCGGATCCAATAGATACACGAATTTACGTCGAGTACACTCGTCTCTCTCTCTACTCCATTGCTAGACAAATATACCCGCAGTCAACATGCACAATGGTGACTATCGCACTTGATTGTGCAACTTTGAGTCCACACAGCGAGCATTCATCTCTTGCCCAATTTATGCCTTTTATTATCATTATTTTTTTTATTTTCCATCCTCTATTTTTGTACATCCATTCATACACTTCGCGGAGTTGAAAAACTAAATCTACAGAGCAGAGAAACTTAGGAGATTATATTATGCATGAGGCCGTCGGTGGAAGAAGGATTCGCGATTCGTTCTGCGTTGATTTAAACTAGAGTCACGTGTAAGCGAATTATCTTCCTCTGGAGCCAACTACTGTACACGTAGCTCGAATTACACGCTCATTCGCGCTCCAGGTATCTCTAGGGTGAAATTCATGAGGTTGAGATGGAATAGCACATCATCATACATGCACCCAGTTCGCACAGTGCCGGAGTAGAGCACGGCTGGCAGACTTTGGATGATGTTGGAATAAAGGGGGACCAGGGGGAAAAGAGAACGCGTAAGTTAGGTATACCATACCATACTCTACTCCACTAGAGGTTACGGTGTATATCCGCGGCATCAGTTTAGAGGCGGAGTCTACAGCAGCCAACCAGCATCCTCGATTTTCCCATCGCTCTGTATATTATCGCGGTCCTTCTCTTATTCTCCTGCTCCTCTTCTTCTTTCCGTCTACTGTGTCATCACCCTTCTTGCAAAAGTCCCAAGGCATAAATACACTCCTATCCTCGTGTCGAAAACTTTGTACTCTTAAACTTTATTTATTTTTTATCTTCAAAATAGTTAAATTTCCTATGAAAATTTTTTATTGATATCCCAACATTCAAACATGTGCTTTTTACTTGCCCACATCAAAAGTCAATAAAACAGTCAACAATAAAACTTTCCTCTAATTTAATTATTTTATATAATTCTGTTAAAAACTTCATCAAGTGTCTGCGTAAAAAAATATTTAAACTGTCACCGAAAAAAAAAAAAAAAAAAAAAAAAATCCATCTCTTAAAGATTTATTTTCGAAAGTGAGTAAGAAAAAAATATTTTAAATAAATTCAGGCAATTTAAAAGTAAATTTACGGCGCCGAGAACTGTCGATACAACGTAATGGTGTTGTAACCATGATGATGATGATGATCGAGGAGGCTTTTACCTTTGCCCAAAAATATATATAACTTGAACGCAAAAACAGCCCGACAGCTGAGTGTACATAGGAACCTCTCCTTTTTTCCCCGGCTACAATTCTCTCTTTTTTTTCTCTTATCCTCGACGGGTGCCTCTATACCTATCTGTAGATATACATACACATATATACGCTATATCTGTACAACTACAGTAAACTTTTAGAGCGTGTTTCTACCCCATCTCTGTTATCCTCTTTGTGTACGTCCGTTCTATCTTTCTCTCCGTGTCTCTCCCTTTAAGTGAGTCTATTGCACCTCGGGGACCTATGCAAACACGCCGAGCATTCATTGCCCGACATATATATACAATCATATATATGTACGCTGCTGCTGTCGTGTAAGAGAAAAAATAATGCATGCTCGTGGTTTAATGGACGCCAAACGGCTGGAGGACTTTCGATTAATCGTATTGGTCCACAAGCTCTGTTTAATAAATAAAATAAAGTGTGAATCTAAACATAAATATATAAATATATACACAGTGTCCACTGTCAAGTATTTTTTTAGTAATTTGAATAAAATGATTAATTGAAAAAAAAAAAAAAAATCAGTTGATACGAAAAAAATTGACTTTTAAACGGAAATAAAAATAAAACAAGAGTTCGGAAGGACGTTAATACTTTTTGGCAATACGATAGTTCGCCCGAAGCGGGATAGAGAGAATCTGGTGCTGGGAACGAAGATTGGGAGCGAGAAGGAGAGAAAAAACAGCTCAGAAAAGGAATGAAGGAAAAGGAGATGAGTCTTGGTGAGTGAATTTTATTGCACGATTATATTGGATCTCTTGGCGGCGGCGGATGGAGCAGAACTGTGACACAGGATGAGAAGAAAGAGAGGGATGGAGAGAAGTCTGTTGAGTAAAGTCCTCTTTTAGCTTGAACCCCAGCGGGACATGGCGTACTCAAACATTTCTGCTCGCGTTCTAAATTCACCGTCGCGCTTCTCTGTTAGTCTCTGGAGCACTCAATCTGGTACTCGTCCTTCTTTACTTGTCTTCGGCAGCGTTCTTTAGCTCCTTCACCCCCGTCTCCCTTGTCCTATTTACAATCCACAGAGTAACGTTTGTGTTGTCAAAAGATTATCTGCTCGGTCTTTACCAAAATGTATATACCTTTCGACCGCTAAAGGAGCACTTATTTGACGTCATTTTTATTTAAACCAAAGACACTTGCCGGAGTATTTTCATTTTAGTTTTCAGCTCTCAGCGAGCGAGAGTGCGAGTGCTATTGGAGATGATGTTTGCTACCAGAATGTAACCGTTCAATAAGCGGTGTCAAATTAATTTTTTTTTCATTCTCTTTCTTCCCTCCTTTCATCCACTCATTCACAGTTTTTGATCCAACCGATATAAGTCTTCCTTCGAATTATTAATTTACCCCGGGGCATTTTTTCGGCGGTCAATAAACTAGATATTGAATCGCAGCCTCAAGCGATGGTAATTTTATAACAAAATAAAATAAAAAAAGTCGATTATCAATTTTAATATCAATCAAAAATATTTATAAAGATTTTTTTATAAATAAAATAAAAATCTTGTCAATAAAAAAAAAATTTCCGTCCCCGTTTAGAAGCTCCGCCGCTGGCTATCGATCAAAAGCTCAGAAGCCGTCCGAGCACAACATAATGCACACACACAAAAAAAAGAAGAATCTTATATAATAATGTACTACTTAGACTTATTCTCAACGATGAGTTGTGATATAAAAAATTTTATTGAAGCTCCAGAACAAAGCTCCAGAGGAAGCTGGGAGTGGTTCGCTAAACAATTAGAGTTTTGTGTATATGATTTTCCATAAACAGCGATCAGACAGCCAGATGTAGCTCGCGCACTTGACTTGTCGCTTGAAGCCACTCTTCCGGCTTATACACGTCCACTTGATGCACTAAACTGCTGTACCACTGACAGCCAGCTCTCTTCTTTCCTTTCGCGTATCAAACATATTACACTCTGGACTCTAGTCCTTCATCCTTTTGCTTCATCCTCGCTCACCAGTCCTAGTCTACATGAATAAAAAAGTGTGCCATTGTTTTGCCCCCATCGATAATCCACTCAGGCCTTCCGAGGGCTTCATTCCATTCAGGATGCCCTGCACTGACTACTTGATAAACAAAAAAAAATATATACCCATAATTTATTCAGATTAAAATTCAAAGTTTATTAATTTTTTGACAAACTGCCGATCGGCTACAAATAAATTAATTGGTCGTGCAGATATTTTGGTAACTCATCAAAGTCTGGTGATCGATCAGACAACATTTAGAGTTTTGGGAAACGTATTGAATCAAAGTGCTGGCAATCAAATGATTAAAGGCAACTCTGAAGTTGCTCGTGCGAAACTCCCGACGGAATTCAGCACGGAAATCATCAAGAGTCCCCGGTTTTGGGTAGAAACCCATATATATTTCCTCCTTTGCTTGTATGCTTTTGCTACACGTATATACAAGGATGTATTTCGCCAGCACTCGATTCAGCTCCTGCAAGTAACTCCTGTCTCTCTTGCGTAACACAGATAGAGAGGACGGTAGAGGCAGGAGCAGCCTCAAAGCACCGTAGCTACCATCAAGTTGCCGTCCATCCGCCATCTCTGCTAGTGGAACTCTCATCATTTGGCATCCCCTTGCACACGCTGTACTCGTCCTCGTCCCAACGGTGGAGATCTCTGAAGCTTCTAAACCCTCCAACATTCGCATCCCTCTTGGCAAACAAACCCGGCTCCAGCTCTCTGCTCTCTAGCTCACGGCAACGCGATCCCTGGACAGCTTTCTCCGATTCTTTCAATACATCCATCTATTATTATTATTATTATATATTTATAGATATATGTGTATTCGTTATTCATATTATAGAACTTGAAGTTTTGATGAAAACAAAAATCTAGCGTTTTATTTTTACAAAAGTCAACTTCATGTTAAACATTTGTTTATTTTTATGTCAAGAAGCCAAGTTGTTTTTTTTTTAAATATATTTTTATATATTTGTTTATTTATTTTTTTTGTGATATAAATTTACATAAAAAGTAAGCGATGGTACGAAGATCGACGCTAGTTTACGATTTACTGAGAAGTGAACGCCGGGAGGATGGATTTTCTCCGAAAGAAATTATTGAACGTGTGAGTCAAGATCACAATATTGTACCGGGCAAAGGTTTAAAAAAACAGATTTTCGTTGCCCTTCGTCGGGGCATGGATTTCGGTATTTTGAAAAGAGAAAACAACAAATACAGGTATAAAAAAAAAATATCATGACGAGATGAATATTTAAATTACATAATTTTTTCTGGTAGATTTGACTTAGGATTTTCGAGTAATTCCCAAAATGTCCAAGAAGCTGGCAAGAAAAGAAAAAAAAAACGCGCTGTTAAAAAACCGCGAGCACCGAGCGCTAAACCGCGTCGCAAACGATCGCCGCCAGCCCGAAAACAGCCTCAAGATGACAGAATAATTCCGAGACCCCGAATTCCACACCCGCCGCCAAATTGGACTCAGAAAAAGAGAAATTTGCGTGAAGAGCCGATGCCCAAATATATTAGACACCCGCCCAACTCACCTCGCCCTATATAATATATATATATATTTTTGTGAAAAATATTTTATCACAATTTATTACAATAAAATAATAAAATAAAAAAAAAAGGAAAAAAAAAAATTAAAGCCGGTAGTTGATTTTTTTTCCCATAAAATTTCTTCTTCCGTCGAAAATTTATATCGCGTTTACCGAAACTAACTCATCTCGATTAGTCTGATCCTAATCCCGTTTTTTAAACGGGAGCGTTTTATATTTTATATATGAGTTTGGCTCATTGATTGTCAATTTTACGAGACTGCAGATCCTTTTGTCGAGATGAATAAAAATGGGTATCTAAGGAAAGAGGAAGAACAAGTTTCGGGCCGGGGTTACCGGGGTACTAGGGCTTTCTCTATTGAGACTGAAAATAAAATTTCACGGTAAAAATTTAAGATCCCTGGAATAGCCAACTCTAAAAAATGACCACAGCCCAACTCGAGTCTTAAACTTATTTGTAAACCCGTGAAATGGATAAATAATTACTGTG
The DNA here is from genome assembly GCA_964016945.1 of Microplitis deprimator. Classification (NCBI taxonomy): domain Eukaryota; kingdom Metazoa; phylum Arthropoda; class Insecta; order Hymenoptera; family Braconidae; genus Microplitis; species Microplitis deprimator. The sequence goes on along the minus strand of OZ024711.1, from coordinate 3,132,702 downwards.
GTCAATTGCGCTTTGTTAGAATTCCAGACATCCTGGCACCTGTTTTTATTTTTTTTTTTTTTTTTATATTTATTAAAATTATTTTTTCCTAGTTTTAGTTTTATTTTTAATTTAAAACAAAATATTTTCCGGTCCTTATTACCTGTTAATTGTTGGTAAATCTCCATAACAAATTTATACAACCAACAGAGCCGTAAACAAAATCAATACAACTCTGGTTAGTGAAAAACACTGTCAGGTTCGGCGCCATGAATAAATATTTCAGGACAAAATTACCTCATAAAAGACTGGGCATTGTGTTTCCTTAATAACGGTAATACCCAGACAATCTGTCAAGCTCTTTTTCGGCTGGCTGTGTATTCATAACTTTTAAAAGGTTATTGTGCAACAAATTGCACCTCGGACACCTCCGCATCATCAACTAATAGGCTTTGTATTAAGACCCAGGTATAGCTTTTGAGTTTTCCCCCAGCAAAACTTAATGGCTTCCTCGTCCTTTTTACTCCCGCACCCCTTCTAGAAAAAAGAGATTAAACCCTAAGTAGCGGTTGTAAAATCACGGGTGACCACCATATGTTCTTTTACGTTTCCATCAAAACCAACGACAATATTACACCGTGTAATTACTGGCCGCTAAGTGTCAGGAATTGATCCTCGTATTTTATATCGCCTATTATAGTCCTCTTATAAACACACCCACACAAATTATTCCAGCACGCACACAGGCAATAATAATAATAATAATAATAATAATAATAATAATAATAATAATAATAATAATAATAATAATAATAATAATAATAATAATAATAATAACAATAATTACTATTATGCCTCTAAACAAATAAGGTGACAATAGTATCTGCGGAATGTGTTGCGTGTGCATCCGCACTTCATTGTGTTTATCATAAAAAAATTAAAAAATAAAAGTTAGAACTTTTAAATTGATAGTTGGTAGTTTATAGCTTAACGTTGTTTGACGGCAGCACAAATATTGTCAGAAGTATAACCGGGAATTGATGAATAAATGAATAACTAAAGAGTTTTGTTGGATCTATGCCTCGGGGAAAAAGGGAATAAAATCTAAAATTACCACTTGGTGTATTATTGTAAACTCGTTGAACGGTCGTTCCAATTTGTGTCGCTCAAAAGTTTCATTGTGCCTTCATCAGCAATCATTAACTTCTCTTATTCATTTTTTAACAATTAATACTATTATTATTATGATTATTATTATTAATATCATCTATTATAAGTATATAAATAAAATGATATATATTTTGAGTATCTCGAGCAGAAGATGTAATAAAAAGGCTAGAAATTGAAAAGAATTGAAAAACATGAGAAACATATGTGGCAGGTGTTTTCCACCTACGTCATCTATGTCCTCATTCTATTATTTTTTTCCGTCCCCTCGCTTCTCCTAATTCTCAAGTATCACACATACGCGTGTCAAGTCACGAACAAGCATCACACTTCCGGCACAACTATTTGTTTATCTTATCATTGCCCAAAGTATTATTTATGAAAATCTATTATCAATTCCCAGGTTTTCACACGCAATAAGACCTTACGATATTTGTGTCAAGTGATCGCACGTTACGTTAAACTGTAATTGCGTATAAATATATACATATATATATATATATATATATATATATATCTATATATACCCTCGGCGTCACCTTCATGACAAATTATCAAACGAGAGCATCAGGATCGACATAATTATCGCGATTCGTGTCTCTACGGGTCAATCGAGGACTTAAAAGGTATAAAAGATATCGAGATATACAGACCGAGGGTCGCAGGATATAAAAGAAGGACAATGCCCCGGGCCAATTAGGAGTTTTATTGTTGTCCTGGGGCGATCTGATGTGTCGACGTCAACTTAATATATTGCCTGGACCAGTTTACTCAGTCTTGCTTTTATGTTGTATTATATTATTCACATATAAACATATATGTACGCCCACATAAACTCAAAATTTATAGCTTTCCAGTTTTTTCGAGACTTTATATACAGACCAAGCATTCATATTATAATATCACCAAGATTTTTCGACAATTAACGGTCTATTATTATGAGCAGAACTAACTGAATAATTCTTCAGCATGCAGAGCGTTTGGTTGGCTGACAATGGTGGAATTGTTGGTGCCTGCTGGATATGGAAGTGCAAACAATGCCGCGCACGTTATCTTAACGTTATCGCTCTGGAGATTATAGTCCCTGGGACTGGGTTTGTTCAAGTCGTGGCACACCAACCTTCCGCTATGTGTATTCAAAGCCTATCGGTCCCAAAGACTTATATTAGTTATTTCTAAAACCTACGGTTTAAAGATTCACTAAATATATATTCAATTTTAAAATTATAATTTTTGAATTTTAAAATCACTTTTCTGGTTTTACAAAAATCTATTTACATTTTTTAAATTTTTCCATCAAGATTAGGTTATTTGGATATTTATTTTCTGTGTACATTTAAAATATTTTGCTGGTTTTTTGATATGTTTTTTGGCGTCGATGGAACAAAGGCGATAACATTTGGCTGGTGGTTTTGGAAAAGCTCTTGGATGCTGAGGGCACCCCCGCGGGGCCCCAGGCATTCTGACGCAATCTAGCGTGAAACCGCCACTCGATATAAAAAGAGAAGAAGGGTCTGGTGCACTTCAGGTCACTCGACTCTCCACAACTGACTGCGTGGCATTTTTTATTTTGTACCCGAGTATAATGTGTGAGCCCTCAACATTGCCACCTTGGTGGTTGTGCCTAGTCTCTGAGCTGGATTTTAGTGTTTTTATTCTTTAAAAACTATCATAATAACCATAAATGTGTACAGTAGACTGAGCACTGCACAGAGAATATATATATAATAATAATAATAAAAAATGAAGAAAAAGAATAGAATAAACGATGAAGAATTATGAGATATCTCAAGTGTGTCAGTGGCAGCAGCAGCAGGTTCCTCGTGTAGTATTTTCAGTTTGTACTTGCACACACACTAGATACACTAGACAATTATTTGATGTTGGTATCAGTGCGTCCTCGAGTGCCGAGGTATTAGGACATACATACATACACTGGATCTAAAGTGTATTCAGACCTGTAACCTCGGCACTTAGTCGTCGTCGTCGTCGACTAGATGGAAAAGGTAAATTAAAATAAAAAGAGTGAGAGAAGAGAAGAGAAGAGAAAGAAAATATATATTAGCGGTGAGTTATCCCATTTTCAGAAAAGTGGAAAATGGTACTCTGGTAACAGGCGTCATGTCATGCGATCCAAATGACAAAGAAAAAGCAGATAAAGTCTGCTCTGTGAGTAAGCTCGTCGCTCTGACAGAATAAGAGTGTGAGGTGAATAAGCGAGATCGCGAGATAGGGCGAGAGAAAGAGAGACATGGATCAAGGATAGTCTTTGCCAAACACCAATATTTGCGAGCGCCCTGTTGGTATCTCTGCTCTACTCGAGTCCCAGAGTCGACTCGACCGATCCAGCCGCAAGCCCCGTCCTCTCGCGATAACCCTTCACCCCTTCTTCAATTTCATGCCATGGATTTCCGCACAGATCAAAATGCAGATTGTCAATTAGTCTAGCTCTCAAAATAGATAGCATCCACTCAGCGGCAAAGAATCATCATATACTTTTTTTTTACAGATAAAATCCATCTCTTATTTGTCGCTGGCGTACTACCGCATTATCATTTTACAACAAAGCAAACTCTCAAACTTTTACGAAATTTATTTTCTTTCGTAATATTATCGTCATACATCCCCAGCATATTTCCCTCTGCAGAGTGTACACGTCGTAATAAATAATAATTAGTCGCTAATTAGCGGCGGCCATGTTGTCCAGCTCGAGATTTAATCACGTCACACACAGCTATACATGCTCTCGTTGCATCTATTGAACCGGTAGACCCTAGGGGTGGACGTTCACCTCGTACATACCGCACCAATCCCAGCTCTCTGTGTCTACACACATACACACACATCCATGCACACATGTCCACATCCACTCCCACTCACACCCACATACTGTCATCACAGGATATGTGCATGCATGAGTCCACGCTCAGTAACTCTTGGAACATGTTGACGATGTCCAGGCTAGCCAATGTAGTATAGTTCCCTGGACCGATAATGCAACCGTGTGCTCGAGGCATATCGACTGGGGATTTACGTGCCACCAACAAACGTACATTTATGCTGCTACTGTTACTGCTGTCGTCGTTGTTATCAATATGCTACTACTATAGTTATAGTAACTGCAAACTGCTATTCCTAGTGGTGAATATATTGCTGCAGACTATTCGATTCTGCCGGGCAATACGCCGCTTTTCGCCATTTCGTGACTAACGCGATTAGAGTCTGCGACTGTACTGCGATGTATGCATAAATATATATAGATATATATATTTGTTGAAGTCAAAATGAATTCGTGGTAACAATAATTCATGCTTAACATGTTTAACGGCATTTGGCGCTTCACAAGTCCGAAGATATGTCACCACACATCCTGAGAGATAATTTTTAAATGTTGCTATGAGGACATCGTACTTTTAAAGTGGTGTAGAGAGACTCGAGAGTCGTTTGGACAAATATTGAGATGTCAATGCAAGTTTTCTTGGAAACCTACGCTACGTCACACGACCTCCTTCTCGTTTTTATTTTTTACCGGCCTGAAAAAAAAACGAAAAAAAAAACTAAAAGAAGAAAAATAAAAAAGAAAAAACAGTTATAACGATAAAAGCATACAACACCTACGGTAATTGATATTAAAAAGTACACAATCGATGTACACATTGTCAGATAATAAAGTAATAAAATAGCGAATACAATTTTAATGAGTTTTAATTGAACAAATAAAATAATCAGCGATCACCGAGCGAAAGAGAGAGAGAGTGAAAGAGAGTTTAAGTATTAAATGATGACAGTGATGTTTTGGGTTGTTTTATATGTGTCGCAATTGCGCCGCCGGAGAGTGGAGCTGCATTACCATTTAGATTAGTTAGATTTGTATATGGCGTAACCGCGAAATATAAACAGAAAACGAGCGCACTTGTTCAACGTTTTAATTTTATTCTGTTAATTACTTTGAAACGGATGGCTTTTTAAGTAGATTAAAATATTCGCCAGCGTTAAACTCACGCTCACACACCAGCATTACAGCGCACATACATTTACCCGGCCTGCTCTTTTGCTTCGCTCCTCGTCTCTGCATACGATATATATGTATGTACATATGACTGTTTTGTTGGATCGTCATCGTCATTCTGTCCACGCTACACGTTGTACAGATAATTAATGTGTTTTTGGTGCGGAAACAGAGCCAGCCATCCACTGCTGCGAATTTTCCAAGCATCAAGAGTTGACGGCTGTCGCGCATGGCTGCCCATCATTCAATTTCCCAATGGAACACCGAACATCATGTCCAATTTTAACTAGATTTTTGGCCCTCCCTCTTCCTCCCCGCCCGCTTATCGCAACAAATCGTTGCCGAAATTCATTTCGCTTTACAGCCCGAATTTATTCATCAATCCCATTTGCCCTGAGTAAATATTTCCCACAGTATGTCTTTTTCATATATTTTTATAATATTTTAAATTTTAATTGACGACAAATTATAGGTAAAATTAATAATAATTATACAAATAATTACATTGAAAATGCCTGTGGAAAAATAAAACATTAAATAGCTCGTGTGTTTTATTTATTTATCAACAAATAAATAAATAAATACATAAAATAATATGATTACGTGATGATATTTTTTGTTTGTCTTTCCAGTAAATTTTCCTGGATATAAACGTGCGGAATTTTTTTTTATTTTCCCTCTATGATTACGTGAGAGAGTAATAAAGATAATAATGAGCGAGAGGAGGGAAAACTACAAAGCTCCGAAATTTCCGACTAAAACTTGTCGACTACAAGGAGAAGAATAATGTCGGGGAGTTTGTGTAGCGTATAAGGGAGTTGAGTTGAGTCGAGCTTTTCCATGACAGACGGCTCACAAGCGAGGACAAACAATCGTTCTCGTGCGGGCATCACGCATGTGGGTGGTTCGATATATCTTCCATATATACAGGAATACATTACATACATATATGTGCCGTACACGAGTTTGTATACATATATATGTATATGTATAAACGTCCAGCATGAGCGAGGTGCTTATTGGGTCCGTTGGGGGATGCTGGCTGAGCGCAGAAACAACCCTCTACTCAAACATTGCAACATCAATCAGCACCAGTCACTCAACCGTGGGCCATTGGTGCCAACATAGCGATATTGCTTCCATTTACATTCTCCTCGGTAACAAAAACAAAAAAAAATATATAAAAATTGCAGGTGTTTTTGGTATCAAATAAAAATGAAAAACACACAGGACTCATACTACCAGTGTAGAAACTTCAGCGATAGTTTCCTGCTGCACTGGCTCGGATCAATCGTATTAAAGGCATAAATATTTTCTTGGCATTTTATGGGTAAGGAAAACATCCACCAGTTAAAAGAACGAAAACAGTCGATGGCTAAGTGAGATGTAACCCTCGAGAGTAACTATTTTGCATGGCCTGAGTCCTGGTGTTATTAAAAGCCGGCATTTATAGCTCTCATACCCCCTTGCCGCCGAGTATAGACTATATCACCCCCTGTTTCGTTTAAACATCTTGTCGCTTTGTATTTTATTTCCTCAGACACATCAACGGCGTAAAATAAATTTTTTATCTCATGTTTGAACCCAATAAAAACTGAGGAGAGACAAATAAAAATAATGATAAATAAAAAATTGACAAACGCTCTGTTTATTTTTTTGTCGAGAGATGGATACAGCCAATAAAATAATTTCCAAGATCAAACTCAAGTTTGAACGCCCACGTGATTATTCGGTGATAGAATATGCTCATATTTACTCAAAGTGACTCATAGAGTATTTATCCAACCAACCAGCCCCAGAGGCAATGCCAGAATATGTATATATTGGCGGTGACATTTGAGGAACAACCTTAACCTACTCTGGAACCCTTAGCAATTTAGTTTAAATTATTGATTCGCTGGATGCTGATGTTTATAATGGAGCAGTTGTAGCATAGCAACATCAACATCCACATACCGAATTCGCAACAGCGTATAGTGGCGACGCAGCGCTTTTATTTCAGGGACCTGGAGGCAAGGCGAGAGTAATATAGAGACCAGCTAAAGGCAGACGTAATTTCCTGCCCGGCTGCAGACATGTTTGCGAACCCAACAGCTAACACGCTCACCAGCTCGATGTCCTCTGTTATCATGTTGGGACATTCTGCCTTGCAATGATGCATCGCCGTCCTCCTTGTCGTTCTTCAGCTCCCTCTGCTCTCCAGTGTGTTGGTAGACGGCTCCAAGCCCGAGCCCAAGGCGCTTTGATCGAAACACCGACCTACTAGAGTACCCAGATATAGAGCCACGTAGAGATGCTGCCAGACCAGAGTAAGACCGAGCAGCGAGAGAAAGGGATGTAAATAAATTTACAGGCGACAATTTAAAGTCTCAATGGAGATGTTGAGATTTTATTCTTCACTTTAAAGTTTGTGTTGCAGTACATAATTCACGTGATAAAAGAAAGCTTAGGTGCGAGCTTTGAGTGTGCAGATAAATCGGATGGTGCTGGTACGAGGAATAACACTCGTGAGCCGACGACGACTCGAGTCCAAACATTATATTAGTCGAGAGAGCCTAAGGAAACACATTTGCCTGCTGATGTGGGCAAACAAACCCACTCTTGTCACATATGTGATGAGACTCTACAAAGTGGAACATAAAATGCGTCCGATGTTTACATTTCAGGACAATATTTTATGGAATTTAGTCTTTTTGGTATACATATATATGTATATACATAAAAGATGAATGACGGACGAGTCTTTAACACAAAATCCACCGATTTTTATTATGTCCTTTCTCGTGTAATTCCGCGGGAGATAAACTGATGCACGTCATCCAGGTATATACGTGTCTTTGTGTAAAGAAACTAAGCGCGGCACACGCTATAGATGTTATATCATCTCGTGGTATACATGGATGCTGCTATATGCATTATGCTTTTCTGACGCAGGTATATGCTGTATCGTCGCTCATAAGGCCCGGCTCTGCGATCCGAAGAACAAACAAACCCCATTGAAATTTTCACCGCTGGGGAATACTGCAGACAGCGATGAGAGGACGAGAGAAGAGAGAACAGAGAAGAGTAGACGAGTTTTGTCAAGAGAAAGAGACGCGGGGGTACAGCCATCCAAACTCTAGTCCCCTGAATTAATGCCTTCGGGTTATGAGATTTTATGAGAGTCAAAGCGGTTTAAACGCTACTCCTGCTTCTGCTTTTACTCCTTACTACCCTCGAGAGCCAAAACCAAACTCCCCAACGACCCTTTGGTTTTAAATACCAAATGTACTGACTGAATCGTACAACCGGTAAAAAAAAATATGACAATTGTTAGAAACTCATATTAATCATGACGGGTTAATTTTTAAAAACGTCTTTAAGAAATTTATTTTATCTTACACGAATTCTTGGAAATTCCAGAGAACAAAGGTTGCCGCTAAAGCGCGACACCGAGTACATTTCTCTCAGTTAATATATATATTTTTTCGTCATATCCGTCGACTTCGCTCTCAGTCTCTCCATTTATATCTATATCTATATATACATCGGGTATTTAAGTCTGTCAGAGTATATAGTATATATATATATATGTATATAGTTTCTTGGAGGTTCGTTACTGCGAAAAACGACCAGCGAGGTACGAGGAATAAGCCAGGAACGAAGGATGACGTTATATGTGGGTCGTTTAGCAAGGTTCCATCTCCGTGTGGTATTCCTATCCGTTTGGTGGTCCCTCACAGCTCGTCTTGCGTCAATATTTGAGTCAAACACGTTAAAACAATACCCAACGATCCCGCGGAGAGAAACAAGAGGACGAGCATGAGCTTCCGGGAATTTTATCTCGCGTTGAAAATAACCGCGTCTATAATGACTTGGTGATTTGCCGGTCCTGACGTAAAACGTCTCAGACCTCGGAGCGCAGATACGCCGAAAATTATGAGCAAAGAGATAGCTATATTATAATATGTATAGGTCCCATGTGGTTCCCCTCATTAAATTTTCTCCATGGGAATACTGGCTGATGCTTGCTGTACAAACGTTTGCGATCCCATTTAAATCTTATGAAATTTTGTTATACAACTGAGCCCGAACCGAGCATTTGCTTCTGCTCTATATATATATACTCGGTTCAATTGAGCTGGACACATATTTCTTTGGTGTTTAGAAGGACATTTACTATTAATACGATCTTTTAGTGTTGCAGCATCTCGTTATTGTCCGAATTACCGTGTAACGCATTGCAAACATTTCACCCATTATAGGTTGTAGTATATATATATACATACATATACATATAATAGTCAAAAAGAGTGACAGATAATATATGAAATGAAATACAAGTGAACAAGCGTCATATGACGAGAGTAAGAATGAGAGAGAGCGAGGGGTGAATGGACAGCTATTCTCTGGACCAGCAGGATCATTGTGTCTGATGTTTGGACATGTGTTCCGCCCCAGTCACGCCCTATTGTTACCATTTTCTATGCATGTTTGTCCGTTTAAAATGTTGTTCCAACGATCGGGCCTCACTCGCTGCGTGACACGCGCGTCTTTTTATTATTTTACACCGATCACGGACACTCGGATACATTTCATTCATAAAACAGAGTTGCGTTCTCAAGATATGTGTCACCAAAACCCCAGTGACTTGGATCTGTAGATCGAGGAGTAAATTCATTTACATAAAAATTTTTTAGTCACCGAATTATTCTATTCAATTATTATATTGTTATGAATAAAATATATATATATTGGATATTAGTGTGTGTGGATGATGAATGAATAGGAAGGTCAAACGACCCCGTTTAGCTGATCTGAGGGGATGGTTGAGGCGTTACGAGCTCTTGTATGTCAGATATTTTCAGTAAGGGCGTTTGTATAGGCGGGATTCGTTGATGATAATTATTTTATTTTTGAGGGTCTCAGCAACAACATCAACAACAACAGTATCGACAAATTACTACCGGGTCTTATTCACTTTTCATTTTTCATTTCGCGCAAATGGAAAATATTTTTCATTAAATAGATTTTTTAAAATTGAAGAAAAAGATAAAAAAATTTTTTCCTTTGTTGTGAATTTCATGGATCATCAATGGACATACGTAGTAATAGGAAATAATAGATTGCGTATGTGAAAAGTCGAAGATAGAAGGCGTGTCCGATAAAAAACTACCTGCGTATCATTGAAATCCGTGTGAACTTCCTCAAGGAAGTGAAGAGTCGACAAGTTCCATAAGTTCTTTATTTAAAATTTTCAAACAGGTCTTTTTAGATATTGAATTGTGAATTACGCCTACGAGATAACTTTCTCACAATCGATCATCTTGATTCCGCGCCCATAAACGCCCCGTCATCGGTCTGGCCTCTTTTTCACCCTTGTTAAAAAACAATTTTCGCTACAGATCCTCAATAACAAAAATATAAATAGAAAAAAAAAAAAATATATCAGTGACTGAGCATAACAACAGGTCTCTATACCGAGCTACTGAATCTCAAAAGAAGTTTTAAAAAGAGGCACAACACAGATTTCACGGCAATTGAATTCACCATCACAACAATGAGTCTTCACATCCGGACATCGTGACTTTTGTCCATTTTACAGACCATTACAGATTTTCCGTCGCTTCTCTTTCCTTAAAAATTAAAATTTCCCATCATAAACTTTTAGTAAAAAAAAGAAATATGTATCAAATCTATATAAATATCAAAACTACAAAGTATTTGCATCAGAAGGATTAAATTGTCACCAGCCAAAAGCTGATAATCCACTTTACAAGACACACAAGATCACACAAGGACCCAAGATCTTGCGGTTCACCGATTAGATCGCGCCCCAAGACTCCCAGCAGGAGCCAAGGAGTGGTCTAGCAGTTAAAGCAGCAGCATCAGCCACGGGGGGTTGTAATCCGACGGCAGGGCCAGCAACAGACACCTGGAGTCTACTAAGACAAATTTCACTCGACTTAACTCCTCTCATATCTCCATGTTTTACAAACAAACATATTTGTCGCCTGCTTCCACCACAAAATTAATGACTAAAAAGAGTCGCTACCAAATTTACAAGGCCTTAAAACCCATAGGATGTCAGCTTGGTCGATTAATCGCTCAACAATAGTCAACAATCTCGATTCATAAATCCCCAGAACATCTACTATACTATAGTCTGTATACAGACTCTACCGCGGGTTTTTTATTCATTTCAAAAAATTTTAGGCCGCCTCAATGTATCACTGGACCTCGCTTCCTGCGTGATCATCGGTCTCCACATCGACATCGAGATCGACCGAAAACCATGTCGTGGATCATTTAATAGATCGAGTTTGGTACGGATTGTGTGCGTGTGCGTGTATTTATTGTTGTAAACGGCAGAAAGGGGCCGCCGTGCCTGAGGCCACCAATTGGATTGGATCGGCTTAGCGTTGATTTAAGCCAATCAGTAAATATCCAGTCACCGGTGGCTCTATACTCGTATATACAGTGTAGCTTTCTATATCTACATCCACATCCGTAGCACTGATCTCGTTAGCCGGCATAAAAGTTCACCGTTCCGTTACACGCACACCCGCACACCCATTTATCAAAAATTATTTCCCAGCCACCTTTTATTACCTTACAATATTATTAACATTAATAATACCGGCACATATCTCAGCACTGATTGCGATTACGTACAGCCAAATCATCAATTATTTATAAACTCTTAATGGAAATTTACTCTTCGTCTTTGCTAATGTTTGTACACACGCTATTCATATATTTGATATATTAATATGCCGACTAAAAAATACTATAAATAATAATTTACCTTATAAATAATATACGCAACAAGTCTAATTGCTTTTTAATTTGTATTTACTTGATTCTTGTTACAATGTCATAAATTTAACCGTCCAAGCAAATATTATATATATCCACATACTGCTATTGTGAATAAGGTCCAGCCGCAAAATCTCTAGCCGAAGAGATAATTCGAAGCAGGAGAGGAATCTGTGTGCCGTAGGTACATCTTCCGGTTAATGTATTAATATATATGTATATGTATTTAATAAGGGGTAGGAAATATAATAATGAATCTCTGTTTAGTTGTAAATACATAGCAAATGTGATTATCAACACACTTATATAAAGTCTGAGTGTACACACGATTGAGTACGGTGGTAAACGAGGTGGATATGTTAGTATTTTAAGCCTATTTAAGTGTGTTTGTCGTTTAATATTGACATCGCGTACACCGCCGTAGTTGAGATCGAGTAACGCGCCACGTATGTGTTACATCTACACATGTATATATAAATATATGTGGTGATGAACACAGGTATGTATATTTATATTAATGCGAACGAAGCAGAGAACGAGCAGCACACGATTAAATAATTTATATTATTAAATAATAAATTTGTAAATATATATAAATGTAAATAACGCGTGGTGATAATTTAAAAAGCTAATTTATCGTTTTCTTTTGTTACTTTTTTATTATTATTTTTTTTTGTCCACGTGTGTGTGCGCGCAACATACAATGGGATAGTGTGGGTGGAGAAGCGGGAGGATATTGCCACGAATAACTGTCAGCGATGCCGGTAATCTTCGGGTAATCGTGACAAATAGTAGCGGTGTTAACGTATGTTATATGGTTTGCTGCAATACCGGTAGGAATGAGCGGAGAAAGAGAGAGAGAAAGATGGATCGGTAGTTTTTGGGCTTGGGCATGAGGTATCCAGGCGACGGTGGATGAATGGGATGGACCTGAATGCAGTACCAGGTGGGGTAAAAACCGTATGCTGGGGTACGAACAATTATGGACAGACGTAACGCAGCAGGAAACCGACACCAAGGGGACAATGGAGACAAAAGTCAAGTCTATTGGGCACACGTAATATCAAATGTTTCGAAATAATTTTTTATTGTCGCTATAGTAAATAAAGTAGAACGTCGATGTAGAATTTGGGATTTGGGATGTTTTATATTTGAGACACGTGTTTTTTATTGGCTTGGTTTTATTTTTTAAAAGGGGTTTATTAGTTAATTGACGGCAGTTAATTGAGAAGTATAATTTAAGTCTGACGGAGAGGGAAATTCAGATAACTTGACTCGTTGACGGATGACGGAGACTGCGTGACACTTTGCTGTTTATGTAAGATATTTGGCCTCGCAAATATTTGGAGATTGTCTACATCGTCCCGGTTCCCCGCTCTCGTGGCTTCCTATATCTACACTCGGTCTCCCCGCAACCCCGGCATGCTGCTCTCCATATCTCGTCAGTCAATCGAGTCTGCTCATCATAGCTGCCATTAATTAATAATACACTCGCACTGACGACAAAGTGACTAATATCACCACAAGTATATATCTGCATGTGTAAATACATAAATATATGTATAAATATACCTCATGAGTATCATAATCATGGAACAACTATTTTACCAAGTGCCACTGAATTATTGATAAGCAATTTATTTAAATTACAATCATTTTTTTATCGTTTCGTGTCGTTAGTCCTGGTAACGCGTGTCCAAAAAACCACAGCCGGTGAACCGTGAAAGAGGGTCAGGTTATACAGAAAAAAAAAAAATTAATAGTACAGATAACTTTTGGATTCTTGTCTGTCAAAGAGTGGACGGGTCCAATGCATGATTCGCATGTTGGCAAACATATGAGTAAAGGGAATACTTTGATCGTATATTCAAAAGCGAAAATCGAGAGACATGGAAAGAGTACGAGTAAAGCTCTGATGACAAATGGACGTATTGATGGTGGCTGAGGGCAGTTATCCGAACACCCGGTATATGGCCAGCCATAATGTATGTCCTAGTCAGGTTTGGCATGCTCTAGCATTACAGGGGATTCAGAGTTGACAAATCATTAACTATGCATCGAGCCGACCGGCAAATACTCGTTACTAGTGCCTCACCCGCCTCGTGTGTCGTCGGTCCACCCTCTCCATCCTCGTCCCTTTCCTAATATACATATACACATATATATACATATATAGCCTTAGTATGTGCCCACGGTGATCGAGTCCAAGAGCCAGGTCCTCCAGTGTTCGCTTGACTACGCCAACCCCCGACAGTCGACCCTAAATACGTCGGTAAGCATCGCACATTACAATGTCATGCTTCTCTTGCCCGCAATTGATCGACGTGCTTGTAAGACATGAATAGTAATGAACCTCATCGTTGTCATCGTCCTCCTCAGTCTTTAGTAAATTTATTACTATTAATATTAATATTATTATTATTAATTACAAAGGTATATATTTATATTGAGATCGCATTTGATGTTAATGGAACTAAAATGGGAATTTGATTATTTGCAGTGCAATTTTTGGGCTCTTTTACATGACGATTTAGCTCCGTTCGAAAGAGTAGAATCCAATTTGTTAAAATAAATAAAATCCGTTTGTGAGTAGCTACGCACAATTTTGCTGTAAACCACGACAAGGGAATTTAGTTTACTGAAACTTCAATCGTAGCTCGATCCCGATCAGTCACACTAATTATTGGCTGTAATTTAACGACCAAAAACATCACACAGCGCATTTAGTATCGAGTACTGACAGCATATATATCTATGTATGTCCAAAAAAACACGTTAAAAATGACTTTTGATGGCAGCAGTGCGCTTTGTGAGCTGCTTTCGGTTTGTATCTGTCGACGGGGGGTTTATTCAACCGGGGGAATTTGTCAGCGGGGATCATGAGGGATATGCTACTGTACATTCACAAAGGGGATGAATTCATGGCATTAAACATGCCCACGAATGCTCTCCGTCACCAGCAACCACCACCCAGGGGTTTAAAAACTACCAGTATCGCAGCCCTCCTCATTTATTTCGCAAATTAAATAACTAATTAATTGATTTATTAATTAGCATATAATCGACACTACTTTTGAAAATTTTAATTAATTATAAACCCCTCGTGTAATTTAAATCGAGATATTTTTCCACAGAGACGATGCGAAAGCGGAGTTTATTATTCGCATCGCGGAAAGGGTTGATACAGAGATGTTGGCTAAGTCAAATAGACTTAACTTGGGAGTATCTTATGAGGAGGGCAAACGAAAAAGAAAAAAAAAAAACATGTGTATCTCGTTGAAAATGATGGAGTTGCCTGAGGGTTTGCGCGTTGGACTACCAGTTATTTTCCGGCGGATTCAACTCGGGTTCCTGCACCTCTTGCCGGGAAACCTGCTACAATAATGGGTAAACACACTTCCGGTAAATTTTACCATGAAAATCTCAACTCTTTGGCGGCTGTAGATTCTAGATGATGGAGGAATTTCCTCGTTCCTCGGCTACCCGAGGAGTTTTCAACCCTTCCATCCTTCCTTCCTACAGCAACGCTGCAGAGCTGGTATAATATTCAATTACATAGCTTCAAGTAAAGTCAAACAAGCCCAAAAGGCTTTTACTTCCTCCCATGCCAGTCCGCGGCCGCTTATATTCCGTCTGCGATGCTGCTCATGTCTGAGGAAACCTTACATTGATAAATTTTTTATAAAGAATACAGTTCAACAAAAAAAAAAAAAAAAATTTATATATATACATATATATTAACCTCTTTCAAAAGTATATATTTGTTGTGCATTGTGTGTATTTATTTTTTATTCTCATGGCATTTAATCAGGTAATAAAAATTTTGTGGCGTTTAACGAAGCGTAACCAAAGGAGGGTCTTTTTTTCTTATTCATTCGTCGTTTAGTCAAATTATCGGTCATCATTATATACAACCTGACCCTCTAGCCGAGAGCATGCACTACCCACATTATAATAAACCCACTGCAGTATATACGCTTTATTAATTCGAGTGCTCTGCATTGTTATCCTAATGTATACTATATATATTTCCTTATTCATGTTAATAGCATTATGATTTACTGGCTTATACAGCCGTACAAAGAAGTAGTTATTTATTCAAAGATTGATTTCATGTTTATATTCACCTCAAATTTACTCCGGGACAGAGGACGCGGGAGTGCAGCTCCGACCGAATATTCATTAATTCCAGAATTTTTATCTTCCCCCAGACTTAAGTACTGGAAGCGTCCTTTAATTCCCAGCTAATTAATAAACTTTAGCCATCTAGTCGGGGATCTGTAAACATCGCATCTCTTTTTCTTCAGCGGAGTTTATCCTCTCAAAGCCAAGGGACACCGGGGATTTTTAGCTTCTTTCACTCATCGCATCCTTTTTCGCCCCAAAGTAACTCAAAGGCACTTTTCCTTCCCACAATTACTTCTCCGTTTACTCTTTCCTGCTCTACATCTACATCTGAACTTGTTTATCTATTTATTTTTTTTCTATTCTGTTTTATTTAATTTTCCAACGACGACCCAAAAAACGAGTATCTCGAACTCGGCGATTGCCGACCAAGTAAATCACAGTTAGGATTTAGTTTATCGGTTAGTCCGTGTGTTTGCACTGGCAAGCGAGCAAAGGACTCTTACAAAGGCGCCGAGCATGTTTGCCACTATTCTAGAGGCAATAACCATCAAGTCGCCTGCTTTGCTCCAAGAGTTATGGTAAGTGAGATAAAACGCGTTGTATCACTTTAGATTTCACAAGAACCGCCAACCAACCAACGAATAGTGCCTTCGTCATCAACATCAACATCACCGCAATATATCACCGATAATAACCGCGCGCAAACAGTCGCACATTATTTATTAATTTAATTTTCTTACTTATTAATAACTCGGACTCATGTTTACTTTCAGATGTATAGATGAGTACAAGTAAGTACACAAACATTGCATCGAGTTCACACGCAATCATCAGCAAGAGTGACACACTGGACGACCGGACGTGTTTCCGGTCGCGTGGACACCGTCGGCGAGAGAACCGAGAGTCCACTGGTCTACACAGCTCGGGGTTAAACGAGTAAACCTTAATTATGGGTCGTTTATCAAGACGAAGGCGCGTGCTGAAGCCGCGATAATTGTTGTTTACTGGACGGATAGATGGACATTCAAAGCCCAATGCCATCAATTCAACCTGGTATAGACCATTCGAGACATGGCTCAATTATTAACATGACTACGTCAGTACGTCTCGAGTCCCGATAATTTTACGATGGGAATTTAAAAGGTTACAATCTATCATAAATTTAATTGGTCTATTTTACAGCTTTAAAGTTACCGCCTTTTTTTAAATATTTTTTTCAGGTGACATCTGACGATAATGTGTGAGCAAGACAATCAAACGAGTACAAGGTAACGTGGAGCGGTGAATAAAAGTGAGTTATTATAAGCCTGCAAATTGATTTCCGATGAACGACTTTAGGTGTATTTACATAGATTACTCGGGCGACTCGGTACTGTGGTCAAAGTTGGCCAATATATTCAGCACACCAGTACGGTGATCTAGTCTACAGGCTAGTTGGTATAGAATGCAGCGAGGGAAAGAGCCAGAAGAGAGACCGGAGACCCGAAAGGGGTTGAATACGTTGGAGGTCAATGGAGAGCCAGAGAAGCATGAGGAGCTCGAGAGGAGGATGAGTAGTAGGTGGATGAGGGAGATTGTACGATCGAAAGGGAGTGGTGCAAACATTTGCCTGCCGCCTGGTAAATTAAAAGCACACAGAGAGGATAGAGAATAGAATAAGTGAGAGAACACAAGAGCATGAAGGCCAAATTCACCGGTTCTGGTCTCTCTGAATCAGGTGAACACCCGATATACATATACTTTGTCCAAGATATACATCATCTCTATACATTTTTATTTCATTTTCCTCCATGTTTATTTATTTATTTATTTATTTGTCGGTGTCTTTTTGCGCCTAATTTATGACAAATAATCACGGCAAACTATTCTGGCAAATATTTATAACGCTTGTGTAACTCAACCACCGTTTAGTGTGTAGTCGTTTTAACTTCTTTTCTTTACTCCAGCTCCCTCTCTTTCTCTCTCCCTCTTTATACTCTGCTGGTGCTGCTGTTATATCAATATTTTAGTGTTTACTATTATCAATATTGTCATTGTACAATATGAATTTTATCACAGTGAATTGATACAACTGTTTACACAGCCAAGTCTCTAAGAATAAACATTTAATAATTGTCAAAACGATTAGCGAGTCGAAAAAAAAGACTAAATAATTACTGGCACTTTGTCGAGTGTCGATGTCGAATCAGTAAATGCATTGTCGCGGATTGGGAGCGCAAACTGATGACAGTGACACGTAACCAGCATTAAACAGGGTTAAAAAAAGGCTAAAGTAACCGCAACTATGGTACTCTTGCCTCGCGATGACGGAACAGGGGAGGCACCAGCAACGCAAGCTTCTGTGTTGACACGCAAATATTTGCTGCGGCATACACTACCACCGCTGTCAGACGACTCTCTTCTCATCCCCTGGAACCCTTGCATTAGTTTTTCTCGTATCTATAGACATCTCAGGTTTAATTTCTGCCCGCCCTCCATCCCCATGCCCTGCGTTTTAAAACCGACTCTCTGGACCCTTTATTTTTATCTAAAATATATACACTGTATATTTAGTGCGGAGCACTTTGTTACGACTCTTACTCTCCAACCCGTTTATCAAACATACGTGTTTTATTGCGAACGATAATATTATTGGGTCAGAAGTATAAGAGCGAGGTAACGCAAACACTTGTCGGCATCTTCAGTGTCTTGTTAATCATTTTTTTTAAGACTATTTCTCTTAGGCTGTTGAGTTTATTATTTCGTCATAATCATCATCATCATCATCATCATCATCATCATCATCATCATCGTAATCCAAAATATTTGATATTAAAAACACGAGTTTCGGTTTCTTCCACAATAACAATATAAAAAGCCATCAGTCACACGACCTCCGAATTCAATTATCACCATTATAACCCACACAAGTGTGAGGGAGGAGAGGGGGAACCTCAACTATTTCCCAAATTTTTAAGTGATAATCCGTAACCTCAACCTACTAATGTACAGTACGTTGTTATCATAAGTAAATGAAAATTGTAGCAACCGTCGGTTTGATCAAGTGTTTGAGCCGCGGATGACGTTGACGCGTATGTGAAAACAAAAAATATTAAAAAAATAAAGTATAAAAAATAGGATTTAAATTAATAGACAGAGAACAGAGAGATCGGTACACATGAAAACGAATCGTAATCCGTGTCTTTGTTGCGCTTTTGACCCCGGGACCTGTACACTCTACACTAGGTCGATGTCTCTTGGTCTGTGTGCGCGGCTGTGTTTGTCCCGTGCAAACTTTGTTTTTGCAAATAGAACCACGTGTTCCTGGCACCCTGACCATCGCTCTTATTCTCTCTTGTCCGTCCGTGCCTCCAGCCCCTCCCGTCTTTATTCAAGAACATCCTCACTTTTTTCGCCTTCGCGCAATCCGCAGCCCCTTCACACGCGACAGGTGCCCGAGAAGTCCGAGCTCGAACCGCGTCTCCAGTGACTTGGATTAAATTCCCTTCTTTTTACTCCTACCCAGCATTACTTTTATAAAATTGCATACAAGTACTGATAATATTTTGTCGAAAGTCCGCATGAGATCATCACTAGTTCTCAGATACGTTTCGGTTTTGATTTTACAATTTGAGTTGCAGCGTTGATAATTTAAAAACAGGTTTTGTCTCGAAAGGAACCAAACTGGTGGCCGTGGATGTGGATGTTGATGTTAACATTTTTTTATCATCAACAACGGTACCTTAAAAAACAATGAACCACTGTGGCGATGTAGACGCGTGCTCTGTAGACCCGGTCCAGAGTGCTAAGAACATCATTCATATATACTTATGAATATATATGAGTGTAGTCAAGGATAAATATTCGAAAGTGATGAAAGAATGGTGTATGGCACAGAACATATGGACTTGACGACACGAGTGTGTAGTAAGAGGCCGAGGAAGAGTCAAAAGGTGAAACGTGGGTAGATGTATATACTAATTGAAGGGACCGTCGGCGATGTACGGTAGCTGGACTCATGATTAACACCTCGAGACCAGGACCACACGCAGCGTTTGATCCTTGTTCTGCGTATCCACTCTCTACGCCTATTCGATATATTTGCCAAGAAAAACTTTACTCTCCATATGTTGCCAGCATAGCATCGTATTAATACAGCCAATGTGTATATTGCGATACACAAAAGCTGTTTTTTAGTGTAGGATGTTCTGGGAACTGACATGAAAGAGGCGAAAAGGGCGCGACGAGTTAAGGAAAAGGGATTCGAGTTTTTAGAACTCGAAGAAAGTTTACACAACTCTTTTGCCGTCCTTTGAATTATGAGTCGATGCCATTACGCACTCGAGACTCGAGACTTGCTGGCCTGGAATCTCCTCGGATTCTGGCTTTCTGGCGCAAGAAAATGGCTACGACGTGTACAAGTGTTGTTTCGAGAATTCCTCGTGCACGAGACATTTCTCAAGTACCAGTCGCGTAAATGGGCTAAAAATTACCGTAAATCACTTTAGATTTTTTTTTATCTTCATATTGAAGGTACGAAAAAGCGCACAAGTCCTTGGGTACTCGATTGGCTTATAGCCGATCTTGCAAGTTTTAAACTAAAACTTAGCTCGGCAAAGTTTTTTACATCAGAATCTATAAATATCTATATGTATATATATATTCCTCGTATATGATAGAGTGGTTGGTTCGCGCGCCCAACCCTCAAGAGTCCTCGAGACCGAGCAGAGAGTCAAGAGGACCTTCTTCTCATCTGCATGGGTGGTCCTTTCTTCTTACGCATGCATTATATAAGTTCTCTGTGACTTGGAGAAAAGAAAAAGCTGAGAGTGACTACTCCGATCTCACCCAGCGGTGCCTGACCTCCAGCTCCAGCCTCCCATTTATTCGCTCTCAGAAGATTCATTTTATTTATTTTTATTTTTTATTACATTCATCGAAAAAGTTATTCATGACACGCATACTCGCCAAATAATTAACATCTCATTTAAAAAATTATTTTATTAATCGTGTGATTTTTACCGTCGGTTTATTTGCATAATATGTAAATAGATGTTGTACGAAATAGATAACGGGCGAGTCCTCATAATTCCTTGGAGGGCAGTAAGGCAATATGGCCGATTCATCATGGCGTGTCGTCATCGTAGCCGTCTACGTCGACGGACACGACCGTTGGGCGCAGGACGACGCCAGAGGGGTGGAAACATGTTGCCTGCTTTCCGCAGATAAGGTCGGACCCTATATCCTTCCCCGTTACTCTTTCATCTAAACTTGTCTTGTTCCCCTCTTTCTTACCCATATCTACTTTACTAAATTTGCTATCCCGATTTCTATGAGTACCAAAGCTCCGATCGATCATTTCCCGAGACCGCTGTCCAATAAATTTACTTGTTTATGATTGACATTCATCCGTTATTTCTTCTTCTTCTTCTTATATTTCTTTGCCTTACTGTGTTTTTTTTTTTTTTTTTTTTTTTTTTTATGTAATATAAGTAAAAGGTATGAAAGTAACAAGGAATAATTTTATTTAATTATTTACTTACAGGAACTTACTCTTCATTGGCATCAAACCACTGGAAATGCCTTTGAATAATAAACATCGGCATCAATGACTCCCATCCTGGTATTTTTATTCCTTCAGAAACAAACTGGTAAGCGCTGGAAAAAATAAATTAAATAGAAGGTAATAAAAATAATATATATAGAAAGGAAAAAAAAACGTTTATGTAAAGAACGGCGTATCGGTTAATTATGTATGTGAGCTATATTTGAACGGAATTTCGCACATTATTAGCTCGTACATACACAGCAGATCAATTTGCATACGGGGCAAGGCTCCTCTCTGTCTCTCATTGGGAGAAACAAACAGCGAGGATTTTCAGCACGACTCCAGTTTTATAAATAATGTTTACTCAATCTATCCCCGTTTTTACCATATGGTAAATTTACACATACCGCGAGGATAATTTCGACAAAATATTCTGTCATGTTTTTAAGCATCGCTCTTGGGATGTACAAATTGTTTTTTAAATTAATTTGTCATCATTCCCGAGAGTAAATATTATATTTTTTAAATATTGCCCGGAAAAACAGTATCCGGCTATTAACATTATGTTTATTATTATTATAATATTTATTTAGCTTTATTATTTAATTTTGTTTATTTATTTTATTATTTATTCTATCAGTGATATTTTTTTATTTAAATACCGAATGTCGTCTGCCATCTACTGGGTACCCGGTAATACTTTGGGTGGTTATTAAAAAAACTAATTAATCGTTTTATTTATTGCTCAAATAATGTTTGTTTGCTGTTAATTCACGGATAATTTGTCAATAATTAACATATTTATTTATAAATTATTTGTTGACTAAATTATTGAAAAATAATTCATTTCATTCCTGCTTTCTGTTCATTTTTTCGGTAATTATTTATTTTAATTATACAAAATAATTTTTATTATAAATGTCAGAATTTTTCTTACTCATTTATTAGGAAATAGAAATACTCGTTTTTTTAAAAATTAAATTATAAGATTCAGTCAGCAACTCGAATTTAAAATCTCGGGTACTAGATGCCATCTATTGGAGTACGGTAGAAATAGGGTGTTACCTACAGCATGAATTTTCTATGGGTGCATTCAAAATGCTCTAGCTCTAGTTCTAGTCTAAAAAATTTCTAAATGCACCCTAATTAATATAATTATTGACATTGATAATTTTTAATAAAATTATTAAATTTAAATTTTGAAATTTCGCGCCGTTGGCGCTACTGCGCGTCGCTGTAGTTGACGTTAAAATTTTTGCTAGAGTGGGGGTGGTCGAATGAATCGCAAAATCGATTGCTGT
Organism: Microplitis deprimator; assembly: GCA_964016945.1. Lineage (NCBI taxonomy): Eukaryota > Metazoa > Arthropoda > Insecta > Hymenoptera > Braconidae > Microplitis > Microplitis deprimator. The sequence continues at coordinate 3,109,793 of OZ024711.1, read as the reverse complement.
GTATCAACTGGCGGTCTAATAGCGACAGTCAATATCATCGACAATGGCAGCAGTAGTCCAGATTCTTCTTTACGTTTGAATTAAAACACAGTATTACAGTGGTGTCGTGTAATTATCCATAAAATTTGTTGCTCATAGTTGCAGTTTAATTAAATTGTGCAGTGTTTGTAAAATTTAAATTGTGCAAAGTGTCTGTGGTGTCGTTAAGTGTTGAGTGTTCAGTGCTAGTGTAAAATGTTGCGGATTGCTGATGCTGATGACTTCCAAGTTCCTGAGCAAAATCATCTGGCATCGTCTGGTGGGAAATAGCAGTTAAGTGACATTTTTTAGCTGCAATACGCTTGGAGCAATTTAATTCAAATCTCCAAGTGTATTAGGACACCCTTCTGCATATTATTTCTCCACCAAGGTTTGTTCAAACACTTGCGTGTTTTTTTTTTATTTTTTAAATATTTTTCTATCATATACTGCCGCCATTTTATTTTGACTTATGATTTAAAATTTTTCTTCCATTTTTAATAATTTATTTTTCGAATATTTAAAATTACCACGCAAATAATGAGAATAATTAATGGTCATCTTCACTGAAAAAGTTTCCATCAAGTTGTTGGCAATTTTTTCCACCCCCAATTTATTGCATTAAACTTAGCAACAAGTTGCTGTCAACTGTGCCATCGAGTTGCAATTTCAGCAGCAAATTTACGTCAAATTGTTGGCAACTTTTTCCTCGTCAAAATTATTGCACTAAATTTGACAATAAATTGCTGTCAACTGTACGCGCGTCAACGATTTTCAAGAATTTCAGCAGCAAGTTGACGTTAAGTTGTCAACAAAATTGCTATCCGGTGTATATATAATTTTTCGTCCGTTTGAAATTATCTGGTGCTACTGACAGCTTTGTTACCTACGGTACCGCTGTAAGTAACTTCCGCGCGCTGATCATTCGTGGCTAATAAAGAAATTTATTTAGTCATATTCAATAAAAAAACTAAACAAAAGTCGAGCAGAACGTAAATAACGCATAGTTATTTATTTATTGCAAATAAAATGTCATTGTAAATATAAATAATATCATGACAATATTTTCACTGCATTTGAAACGATTTAAAATAATACAAAGTTATGTTCAATATTCAGTAAGTGCTAAAGTTAATATTACTCACTCTATATTATTTACATTTTAGGTTAATAATTTTTGTCATCATTACTAATAATTAATAATAATTACAGAGTATAGCAAAAAATTTATCAGACCCAGCCAAGTGGAGACGAATGAAAAATTACACAGACTCAGCAATGCCACGAACTCGAGCAGATCCTGTCATAACCAAACTAGACACTCCAGAATTCCGTTCAATATTCACACCAGAGCTGGATACTCTAGTGTCGCTGTTCAAAAGACACAATTACGAAATAAGAATCGCTGGAGGTGCTGTCAGAGACATACTGATGGGAATAACTCCCAAGGACTTGGACTTTGCCAGCACCGCGACTCCAGATCAGATGAAACGTCTCTTCACTGACGAGGGGATCAGAATGCTGAACACCAAAGGTGAGAAGCATGGCACCATAACAGCCAGAATAAACGACGCGGAAAATTTCGAAATAACAACCTTAAGAATTGACGTGATGACTGACGGCCGTCACGCGGACATCGAGTTCACGACAGACTGGAAGCTGGACGCCAGTCGAAGAGACCTCACCATAAATTCCATGTACCTCGACTTGGACGGCCGCGTGTTTGATTTTTTCTTCGGCTACGAGGATCTGAAGAACAGGAGGATCGCTTTCGTCGGCGACCCCGCCACCAGGATCCAAGAAGACTTCCTGAGGATTCTCCGGTACTTCAGGTTCTACGGCAGAATAGCAGAGTTACCGGACAGCTACGACGAGGCGACCATCAAAGCCATCACAGACAATGTCGAAGGTCTCGCAAGAATTTCCGGCGAGCGGATCTGGAGCGAGTGGAGCAAAATCCTTGAGGGTAATTTCGGGGTAGAACTCACTTCCAAAATGATGGAATGTAATATGGCCAAATATATCGGCCTACCGGAAAATCCTGACATGGAAAACTTCAAACATATCAGCGAGCGTGCTCGATCTAATGGACATAAGCTCCAGCCCATCACTATGGTATCCGCGATGCTGAAAGACACCGATCAAGCTATGAAACTCCACGAGAGATTAAAGCTCTCTGCTTACAACCGAGACATGGCTGCTTTCATAACGACACACCGGGATAAAGAACTCACTCCTTATCCATTGTATCCATTCCAGTGTTTACTGCTGAGCTCACCAAAGGGCATTGTCACGCGGGAATATATTAACGAAGTTATGAAGTATAGAGGCGCGTTCGAGCTGCTGAAATCCTTCGAAGAATGGAACCCACCAAAGTTTCCAGTCAACGGGAATGATTTAAAGCCACATGTGCCCCATCCCAAGCTGATGGCGCACACGATAAACGCTCTCAGAGAATCCTGGTTATTAGACGGCTGCAAGACTTCGAAAGACGAGCTGATAAAACGGGTGCCGGACCTCGTCCTCAGCCTTGAAGAGAAGTACAAGACATTGCTAGAGAAAGTTCCTGTTAAACAAAACAAAACAAATGTCAAAAAACGTAGTAAATAAATAAATAAATTTTATTTTATTTAAATATTCATTTCCTGTCAATGGTAAATTGAATTTCTTTACTACCGAGAGCTGAATAGTCAGCTCAGGACAATCCCACGACTCGGGTTTCCTTCGCTTTTATACTTTTTTAAGGAGTTTTAATAATTAACGTCTCATCTAAAAACAAATTTATAAAATATTCAAAAGCTCTTGCGTCTAAATCTTATATATTTTTCGAGTGCAATGAACTGCGGAGTTGAGCAAATAATTGAGGCTCTTGATTTATCAATTAGATGAATTCGTCATCGACTTAAATGTTAAATGTTACATTTTTATTTAAATTATAAATTCAAACAGAGATAAAAATTTAAAAAAAATGAATAAATTTTACAGTACAACTGAGTGAAAAAAAAATTCACTCGTTTCATGAACCTGAATACTTTCCAATAATCTTTAGTTCCTTTTTCTATTCGCCTCGTTGATTCCATAATATCTGAATTGCCTCCGATTCAGAGCCGCGAGTCTTTATTCTCGTGATTCTCTGGCGAGTTCAAACCCAAGCAACCAAGTAAGGCTTTGGCTGTAGAAATACTGAATAATCCGTACTTACGACCACGATATAAAGATATTCTACATGTATAAATATCTATATTATATATATATTTAAATTTTTGAAAGAGAGACGGAAACTTACGGACAGGAACGTCGGGGTGGGATAAATTAATTCATTTGTCAATTAATTAATCTCGACCTAGATTCACTTGACGTGTAACGTCGCTTTGATTAAAACTCGATCGACATAAATAACAGCATTCTATGCAATTTATTTCCCTCGCAACGTTTCCGCGTAAGCTTCATTAATCGGCCATAAAATTTTCGCTAATTTCCCCAAATGCATTCAGTACTACGGTACAGCTGTTTGTAAATTTAAAAGGGTTTCAATCAGCCGTCGATTGCACGTGATGATTTTGAAGGGTCGTCATGTAGATAATTGAAAGTGCATTGGACGGACGAGGCTCTAGTAGCTGCACATGCATACGCCGCGAGACAACGATCAATACATATATTTATTTATATATGAATTTTCAACATATTCCGATGGGTATAGAGTACATGTACATAGACGTAGATATATATCAGCGATCGATGTAACGTGTGTTGTGTTTAGTGTGTTGTGTATCTATACCACGTGCTCTGTTTCCTGCCCTCGTAGCTAGACCAGGTGACAAACTTAAAACTTTCCGAAGCGATAGAGAATATAAATAAATAAAGAAAGAAACAAGAAGGGAATAAAAGCTAAACAAAATTAATCAACTGTAACAAGGTATCGAAACCACGATGTGAGCTGGTGAGCAATTAGGAACTCAACGCCCTGGTGGCACCGTTAAGCCCAGCCAAACAGAGAGAGTTTCAATTGTCGAGAGACGATTCTCGTTAGACTGTAATAACAATTTAATGAAGCTCCATTAACCCGGGGTAGAATGAACAATTTGTACTTGTGTATAGCAGACGCGTCAATTGTACAGGACACACTAATTACGGGTAACTACTAACTGCTGAGAAAATTGGATTCCGCCAGTACACGTGATGTGCAGAGCCCGCAGTGCCAGTCGGGGGTTTCACTGGACGCCTGGAGAACAAAACAACACCTATTCGTTCTCCGTCTTGTTCATTGGTTTTTTACGACGACTTCTCGTCTTTGAACAATGACTCAACGTTTCACGATTTCGTGACCCGGAGTTGAATTAACTGCTCGCTGCCAGTCTCACTGTTTTTTTTATTTTTTATTTTATTTTATTTCTACTTCTACTTTCTCAATTTTTCCTTTGCTGTACTTCTTCTTCTTCTTCTTCTTCTTCTTACTCTTCTTCTTTTACCTAAATCTATATACATATACCCCAACGCTATTCTTTATGAAAACTTTAACCCACGTCTCTGTCCTACTCAATCGTTGGTGACTGTTCAGTTCCAGTGGCACGAGTTCCAATACTAGTTCGAATCTAATACTAGCAGTAGTTTTACCAGTAGGATGAGTATAAATTTCCCAAAGACTCAGAATTTATTCAAGGTTCGACAAGGATGCATAGAAGTTGGTTTCCACTGGACAGTTTTTAAAATCCCCGAGTTTTCAAACCGAATAGAGAAGTCTTCATTTATAAACACACAGAAGCAACACAATACTGTCATGTTTAGCGGACAGCAAAAGAAAAACTTGAAAGAAATGAAAAAGTAAACTGGCACCGGGATTTGTTGGTCTGCAGCAGACAAGACTAAATTCAACATTCGAGCTTTCGGGAATCCTCTTCGGGCTTCTGGCTCAGCCCTGGACTGTGGTTCGACTGGCCAGGCATTACCAAGATCCTCTCTTTGTTCCCTCTCGGTCTCTCCTCGTAATCAGGACGTCCATGATCCTGCTGTCACCAGCATCGGACAATGGTCTCCCCTTCGAATGTCACCCGAACCTGAATCTCTATTGGAATAGACTGGTCGCAGCCTCGGGAATGGATCTTGTACGTATACACAGGGAGCCGAAGCCTGGGTTGGGAGGTGTCACCGATACTATCCCCGGAGAAGACCCATAATGTCAACGATAATGGAAACAGTGGTGACAGGGTTGGTGCTGGTGGATAATGCTCATCAGTCGAGGACGGCTCGACGATAAATTCAAGCAAATACAGAGGACCGCGTGTTATTTCTCATCCCTTATTCGTGTACACTCTCTCTCTCTCGCATCCCACAATCCCTCTATATATATATATACTGTTTCCGTTACCACTGTCAGATACACGCTCGAAGCTCATTACTCTTGTCACACCAGTACAATAACGATCGTTATAATTATTGAAGAACAATAGTCCTGACATTAAATAATAATAAATCTTTCCCGTTGTTATTAGTATTTATTATTTAAATAATAATCATGACATTAAACTCTGTTAGAATAATATTAAGTCTTATTAATAATTCAATTCATCATCAGTAACAGCTAGCAGTGGAGAACTGGAGAGAGAACAACAATATTAATGGACACATGAGCTTCAAAACAAAGTAATAACAATTCGGAATTCGTGCTCGGGTCTTCTCGGTGGTAGTTTTGTTCATAAACCTGGTGGTGGTGCTGCCGTGGTGGGAAAAAGCCCGCGCGGGGGTGAAACCTACAAGCGAGATATGCCTGCGCGGTTACACGCGTTCACGTCGTGTTTCTGTCAGTAAGCGTTGGACTGCCACCTTGGTGCGATCCACATCGGGCCTACAGCACGTCACCACGTTGTCACATCCTTCGAAAGTACGGACACGAGATTCAAATAATAAGTAAACAAAGTTTGTCGCTCGAAAAGGTTTATTTTTTTTTTTTTTACGAGTCGGGGAATAATTTGAATCTAATGAAGTAAATAAATTTAAAATCTTCGTCACGGTCCATCCGAGGGCTTCCGCAGATTTACCTAAAAAATGAATTTGCGTGGGAGCTTGTTCATTTGGATGATCGCTGGGTTTATTGTCATCAGTTTAACAACCGACTCTAGTCTTGCTGATGGTAAGTGTAACTATCGTATGTTCAATCAAAGTCTTTCAGCGAATTACTATTCTAGCAACCTGGTAGCACTTAATTCAAATCTCCGCGCTGATATCTTTCTCGGTAAACTCAAGGGGATTATTTATTCAGGTTTAAATGTATGTCTATATATATGTATGCTGATTCGTGGCGCGACTTTCCGCAGTAGATGCACGAAAATTAATGCTTTATGAAGATTCTTCTTGCATGTTAAAAGCCAGCTCGTCGAGTAAAAATAAAGTGGTGAAGAAAAAAAAAAAATGGAATGAGGAATTGTTGAATTGCAAGCTCGGCGTGACGCTCAAGGGATGATATATTTAGTCGGGATGTGATCACACGCAACACTGAACATTCCCAGATCACACTTTTTTATTTAGATTTTTTGCTCTTCATTAATGGCATCCATGATAAATTAATGCAGTGTCCTCATTATACAAATTGCTTTTTTTTAATTTATTTATTTAAATTTTTTTTCAACGAGAGCTGATCGATTAGTATACAATAAATATTGACAGTAGATAAATAATTTATTTTTGCGTATCATTATACATTGAAATGAAATCCGAGCCAATAATATTAAATTGCAAACCTACGCAAATATATGTAATTAAATATATATAATAATATTATGTAGATATTTTGAATAAATTAAATGCATAAAATTTACTCAGTATGCATTTAATGTTATCAAAAATTTATTAATTGTGATAGAATAATGTCGACAGGAAAATTGATTCGATTCAATTAAAATACTATTTGAATTATAATTCATGGAATTATGATTGACGGCTGGGACGACGAATTTAAGTTATTCATACATTAATATCAGACTTTATTCTGTAGAAACATATTCGGGCTAAAAATAATCCTCCTACAAAAGGTGAAAAAAAAACGTAATGAAAAAAAAAAGGCTTTTCCTCTTATTACTATTTCAGAACCAATAACACAACCGGGTTTAATTAATTTTACCCAAGCTCTGGGTTCTGTCAACCCACGCACCGACTCTATATTGACGTCATATCAAACAAAAATGACGGATAAAGTATACGTTAACGAGCGGCTGATCATCAAAACACTATATAAATTCATATTAATAAAAAAGAGTAATTATCCGTGTAGCATCGAAACAAAAATAGCTTTTCAAAGGCTCCGTTGACGTAAAAATATTTTACAAAAACAATTTCCACGTATTCGAAGTCCGAGTTTATGTTTTACTTTAAATATGTACATGCAGATCTGTATGCACATCAAAGGAAAACGCAAAGAAAAATTTACAAGACAGAATACCCGAGATAATCGTCAACTTCCCTGAGGCAATTTTCCCACGAAATGTCATACTCTCTTTTATTAGCTGCTCTCTGATGTACAGAGACATGAACCCCAAGCTGCCAGCAGCAGCCGGATATTTGCGATCCTCGGAAATGACATCACTTGCTTCCACTGTTAGACAGCATAATTTCAAACAAATATCTTTGTTTATTATTTTTTTATTTTTCTTTTTTTATTCGTATGCATCTCAGAGCAACAAATTAGCATCGAAATCCTAAAGGGATTTTTCTTTTCTCTATTATTATTATTACTATTATATTTTTCTTTATTTCGTTACTTGCTTTAGCATTATTTTATTTTCCCCCTGCTTATTTTATGTATATATATATATATATATATATATATATATATATATATATATATATTTTCAGCTATATGAGGAAAATACTTTGCTAAAGAACGTCAGTCGACAAAAGTATTTGGTTTGTTCCCTCACATATTTTAGTTGGCCAGTTTCACTGCAAAAATATGTACCCAGTGTATAAATCTTAAAGTTAAACGATAAAAGAAAATATTTTTTCTATTTACATTTCTCAGAAATAATAATGATAGTAAAGACGAATAAAGTTTCCAATATAATACAATATTCTTAATAATTATTAAAAGCACAAAGTAAAGATAAAACTAAAGCAGAAAAAAAAAAAAATAAGACAACTTAAGTCGCTCGGTAAATTCAAATCGATCTTAGCATCTGATTAAAGTGGCTTTTATGCCAAGCCTCTATACCATGCACATTGTAATATAACAAAGTCGTGGGTGTATTTACCGGTACCTCGATCATATATACTAATGTAGTTTAACAAGAAGTGATGTGAACAGCGAGCTTTCTTTGCCTCTCAGCATCTGGAGCGCTGGTATATGATCATATCTCCTAAGCCCTAATTTGCATATCATCCTTTGTAAGTTGCGCGAGTTCTTACGCAACGCTTTTAATTCTCGAATAATTCAAATTTCACGTTATGCCGACAGTTAATTAAGCCAACGATGGGGATTTATAATAATTATATTAAAACGTTATATTGCATTGTACATTCTACTTAAGTAATTAATTTTTCTCTTTAATATTTTTACCCGGTATTAATGGATAATTTAATTAATCTTTCTGCATCTCGTTTCGTCTTCTATTGTATCTATTAAGAGTATCCTTTGACATCGGGAGCTTAATTCAACTCTTTGCTCGCGTCTTCCAGTCAGGTTTTAAGCTCAAGGGATCTCGGTAATTCAGCGGGCTGACGGTGACAATGAGGCTTCAAGATGAACTGATGCTTTTCAGCTGTAGCTTACGGTAGCTGCGTTATATACGTAAAGCAAGACACCTTATAAAGTAAAAGAGAAAGAGCTGAAAGCAGGCACGAGTATCGTCCATTAGCTTTTAGCGCTGACGTTGCCTCTGGCATTGCCCCCGTAATCCTCCTAGCAGTCGGATCCCGGTTCCCGTGTGTCCTCTATATTCTCCCTATTGCCTTCGGGAATTTCTCCGACATTCTCTCCACCCTTATACGCTATCTCGTCTATATATATATATATATAGATATATAGATATGTCTTCCAAAGCACCTACGCTTTGACCCGAGCCTAATCATTCGACAATTAGATTTGCATTGTTTGACGAGTCAACGTTAATTATCCAGTGCACCGGCTGTTTCTCTATTCGTCTCTGTCACTCGCTGACTCACTCGCTCATTTCCTCATCCTCTTTTTACTCCCCTCTGTTTCTTGTTATCTTCCTACGCTTCTTTATCTCTGGCAATCCCACTTTGTCTTCATAAATTCACGGTGTACTTTAGTCTGAACTTGTACCAGGTAAATTTTTTACGTGTTCTGTGGTATGTGATGTCTACAAAAAAAAGGTTAAAAAAGTATTGAAAAGGGCACGGGATGAAATAAAAATAAAAATAATCTATTCAGTGGAGCCTTTTGCTCTTCAACTCCACGACGCGGCTCTTCTTTGCTGAAATATTTTTGAATTATTCGCGACTGCCGTAGACGAGTAGTCTTTTAAGTGAAATTCTAGACGAGCAATAGAAAAAGTGATGAAGGCAACCCCGGGTTATATGTATATATAACAGTGTAGCATCGCTGGATACGCATCAACCGTGAAAATATAACGAGAGATGAGCGGGTAGCGTTTTATTTAAAATTAATTCTTGATAGTAAACAAAAAAAAATGGCAGCAAATGAGGAAATGAAATTTTTTATATCACGTAAGCCGGCCCTGGATTATTAACGTCATCGAGATACTTTTTTACCCATTATTAAAGTTGGATACAATTTTTTTGTAGCTCGTAATGACACTTGGGAGTTGGGAGAAAAAGATAAGCAAGAAAATGTGGTTAAATTGTGGCATAGTTGCACGGTTAATTGCACTGCCGTCCGTTATGTGTATGCATAAATGCACTGCCAGTGGTGTACACTCTTTTGTTTTTCTTCGAGTTTCTGGTTGTACATTCGAGACGGTGCTCGAGTCATATTTCAGAGTAGAGGCCCGTTGGAGCGACGAAACTGGATGGAGCTGTAATTATTATACCGAGGAAAATCCCTAGGTCTCTGTTTCTACTTTACTCGGCACAGTTACGATACTACTCAGTTCGTTAAACAACTAAAGCGCATTTTACAAAATGTTTTAAATACGACGTCACATTATTCACTATTTAAATAAATTATAATTATAAATTTAGATTATTTAAATAGAGTGCTAATCTAGGGAAATACAGAGAAAATGGGGATGTTGGGGATTAATTAGTCCGGGAATGTCATTAGTTTATAAAAAGATAACATTTTTAATAAATAGCCTCTACTTTTTCTTTGTTATTAGTCCATTAGGTGGCCGTAAAAAATTTTATTAAAAATCCCTAAAAATGAAACTAAAAACTGTCCAAGTTTTATAATAATCATAATATTTTAAATGAAATATTTTGTTTTGCTAATTAAGGTCATTCTCAGACAGTGCCCCCCCTCCACTTTTTAAAAATATTCAGTGACTTAAAAAGTTTATTAATTTATCAAAAATAATTTAAAAAAGGACAATACAGTTGCAATTTTCCTTAGATCTAGATTTCTAAAAAAAAATTACTTACAGTTGCCATCAATTGGGAGTCAAACGAAATTTGTTAAATAAATTTGAAAATTCTACTTATAAAATCGACATGAAGATTTTACTAAAATTTATTTTCCAAATTGATATCAACTGTAAATAATTTTTTTTTAAATCTATACCTCAGTGAAATTGTCTTTTTTTTAATCAATTCAATCATTTCTTCATTAATTAATAAAATTTTACTGGAGTCATGACAGTCGAGTCATCGAATACTTTAAGAAAGTGGGGAGAGACACTGTCTGAAAATGCCCTTAGATATCCGTTGATTGCTGGAAACTTTTCGTCAGTCAAACTATAGTTTAAATTTGAATATGAATGAAACGAAGGAAAAAATGACATTCTGTAAATTAAACCGTCCAAGCAACTCAGTTTGCCCCAAGCATCCGATCAATGTCCATAACAGAATACCTATCAGTTACGCAAATCATTATTCAGAAAATTATACAAAGTATCCTGATGTAATTAACTTAATACGTATATTTAACTGAACTGAGGAAAATGGATCGTGTTTGCAATTACGAGTGAGTATATAGAACATCAGTACCTACATAATTCCCTCGGGATCCATTTGTAGAGTTCCTATCGCGTAATACTCTCAGTACCGGTCGTGGGTAGCATCCAATATCCTGGCTCGCAAAAGCACTAATATTATACAATACGACTGATAGTTTTGCGATAACACGATACTCTGTAAAGAGCAACGTTCGTCATTTATCATCATCTCTCATATAACTCGATCTCCAGGTACAATAATTCTTGAATTACATCGTTATCTTTAACTTCCAGAGGCGAATAGTTTCAGCAAAACTAAGTACGGATACAAGTGCACGTAATATTGCCCAGCGAAATGGCTCCAACTCGAAAATATGATAAAAACTACACAATAAACTTATTTATTTCCCATTGAGTAAAGCAACGTAACTAAGAATTACCAGCTGACATTTATTTTTATTTTGTTAGCTTTTTTTTTAACCTCCGTCTTGTTTCATTTCCTAGCGTTATCTTCGCTCCGTTTCTTCCTGACCACTTTTCCTACCCTGGAACACTCACACACTCCAGAGGCAGCGGTCTCGGGAATATCGCCAGTGTGAGAATAACATTCAACCAGTGGCCGGCAGGGGAGTGCTAGAAACATCTCTATATATATATAGACAGACACAGATATACACAATATACATCTGCAGTGTACTTCTGCAAATACACTTTAACACATAACGTACAATATGTTTCGGGTTGCAATTTCGTTACTTTTTCCCTCTCAATTTAATATCACCGAAACTTTACCATTAAGAGTTCAGAGAAAACTCTTTATTAACTCGTTAAAATAATAAATATTTAAAATAAATTTATTATTTAGGGAGGCAAAACGGGGTACTTAAGGAAATTCTAAGTTTTCAAGGACTCAAATACCCAAAATCTTTTTTTTTATATTCAAAGTAAATAGAAAAAATTTTCAGTTGCCGTTAAAAAAAAAAAATTCAATAGTTTTTATCCAAAAACAAAAGTCTAACATTTTTCGACACACTCGATTTTTGAAAAAGTATAACAGAAAAATTCAAAATAATGCTCAATTATATTTACAAGTGATTTTTGAATGTTTGAAAAAAATTTTAAAAGAAAACTTTTTTTTAATTAAATTTTGGGGGTAACCCGTTTTACCCCCGTCCCTTAAAGTTGAGGTGTGAATAAGGACAATAAATAATAACTTTCTGAGGGTTGAATTCAAATTGTTTAAGGAAAGATCAAAGTGCTAATGCCGAAGTATGCCAACTATGGTGGCACAGTATATTCAGGCTCTTTGCCTCTGGCACGTATAGCAACCCCGGCAGTACATAGTGGTAAGAGTAAGCTAGGCCGCAGGAATCTCTTCAGTGATTTTACTCTGTTGAATTTTCTCTTGCTTCCATCCTCTATCCCCCTATCCATCAGCCCTCTTATCCTACCGACTTCCCTGAAACTTCAGTTCCCGTTTCACTTTTCCTTCCAATAGAATTCACATCCAGCTTCTTATTCCTATTCTCGGTAACTCGTAACTCGTGATAAATACACTTTCGCCCACCAAATTGTTCGCTTTTTCTCTTCTGATACTTTAACGCCGCGCCCTCCGATTTGTCCTCTTTATTTTACAAATAGCAGCCCTCTGCCGTATGCCCAAACAATCAATAAAATAAAATAGAGAATCGAGTAGACTTTACAATGGCGTGCGAATAATAACAACAAATAAATAAATAAATAAAAAAAACATAAGCTGGAAAATATAATTGCCTATTCAGTGCTTAATCCATGACTATTTCTGGCACGTTCGATCCGCGAATTTATATTCCCTGCACTAAATTTTAGCTTTATATAAAATACAAATTATTATTATTATTATTAATATTATCAAAGTTGTTGCTGTTGTTATTTTCAGTTGTAAACCATCGCTACTGAAATGTTTACATACAAATATTATTATTATTATTATTTTATAGGATGAAAATGATTCGTAAATAGTTGGTTGCATTATTCATACATACGCTTGAACGCTGAATTATTATCAGCCAAAATAACAAAACTAAAGTGTATACAGTAGAAATTAAAGTTTTAACGACTTTACGGGGGTTATCGACAGGATTTTAAGTTGGTTATGACTGCGGTTTTTTTTTTAATTTTTTTATCAAGCCACCGTAACTAGTTCTAGTCAACGAGGGATCCAACACGACGTTTCACTGTCGCAGTCGTAGTATAGGTTTATATATATATAGATTTGAGTGGTATACAACGAAGGTGGGTGGCAGCAGAGTTGTATATAGTTGATGGAGTAGGTGCAGGTATTGTTGTAGATGTACGATGGGATGTACGAACCCGATTGTACGAACGAACAGCAGCAGCAACTTGAAACGGATGAGGTGCTCGTACGATAGTTCGGGTGATTACACACCAACGGATCAAATCGTGAGGAAGAATAGTTGTACGCAAGCTATATAATTGCAATTAAAGATCGATCATTCTCATCAACTTTACTAACGAACCGTTTTCTTATACTTATTAAAACCGCTTATATTTATTTTTTTATTTTTCCTACTTTTTATCGACAGGAAAGCGCTCAAATATTTATTTGATGAGGATCTTTTTTAGTTCCCATTTTAATGAGGATAATTATAAAGTATATTTATTTGAATTTGAACCTTTTTGATGATTTGATATTTAGATGTTGATGAGTCGTGGGTAAGATTGCTCGGGGTTAACTTGCCGAAACAATAATCAAGTGAGTTAGTGATTTCTGGTAGTATCTTCAAGTTGTTGTATTAATCATGATGTAATTCTTGGTAGCGGTGCTAGTCGAGAGAACAGTGAGTAAACTTTCGGTCTGTCACGCGATGCAAGATATTTGTATTGTTATCATTATTATTGTTATTGTTGTTGTTATCGGTAAATGAAGGCAGAGAATTTAAATTAAATTGTCAGCGGTGTTTGAATTTACAGACTTAAATCTGGTGTTTGTTATTGAAAATTTTCCGACAGCAAATATTCAGCAATTGGAAAACTTTATTTTTTATTTTTCTGCAAATAAGTCAAGAAATTTATCTCAGCTGAGAGGAATCTGGTGGATTGACAATTCAGTGATGGAAAAATTCAGTGTATCAATGACGCAGTTGCTTGAAAAATTGTCGTGTTAAAGTTACGGGAATAAAGTAGGATGAGAATTAAAAAAGCGTAGCAAAAAAAAAAAAAACAACGAGATACATCCGGATACAAGCGTTATTAATCGTCCCGGGCGCAGTGTATCGTCATGCAACAAAAAAAAAAAAATACTTTTGTGGTTTTCTCGCATTCACGGTTTTTCCGTTGCGTGCGTTTCGCACCTCGTCATTATTACTATTGTTATTATTTTTATTTTTCCATTAAATAGAGCACACAAAATATTTTCAGTAATTTGTCAGCAGTATTTTTCCATGTCGGCTTGCGAAGTTAAATGGAGAACGTAAAAGTTTTATGATGAAAAAAAATTAGTCAGTTTATTTTTTATGAAAGTATTTTATCATTATCGGACTTTATATTATTATTATTATTGATAATAGTGAGATAGCATGAGGGTAAATGAAATTCATAATAAATGAGGTTTTTCAATTGATCGAGTCATTTTTTCTGACATGCAAACAAAATCGATTGTCTTAGCCAGCACACGGCAGTAATAAACTACGAAGCCAGTGAGCGCTTATGAAAACGTTCTATGTCTAGTCACAGTCTTCCGGTCTAGCCGTCAATAATACCCTGATTCATGACCGGTCCAGAGAAAATCATTTTCTTCCTCAGTATATAATATAACTAGAGTTATTTAGCACTGCCAAATAGTGATATATGTAAGACTCATGTTTAGTTACACTTTGGCACAAATAATATTCCTCACGACATATATCACTTTCTTAATTCAATGTAAAAATCAATCACCTCTTTTTCATTTTTTCTTTAAACTTGATACAATTTATTTATTTTCAACCATTAAAACTCTTCATTATAATTCTTTCTCAGTTGTTAAATTCTCAATAGACTCAATGAAATCCAAAGCTCGAGGAATTAAGAGTCGCGTTGTAATCCGTGATCGTAATTCGCGACCCAGGATTACCGGATCACCCGGTTCGTTTCATCCAATCTCCTTTAGCTCTTCTTCTTTACTTATCCTCTTCATACAACATTCTCAAGTTTCAATCACCCTCTTTTATTTTCACTCAATACTTCAGCTTTGCCATCTATCGTTTCTCCTCTGTCCTCTGTCGTCTGTCATCCGTCTACTCTCATCTATCGTTCATCATTTCCCTGTACTCTACTCGACATAAATAAAATTAACAAAATTATTTACCAAGCACGAGCGAGAAGCGAAACTCAGTCATTTAAAGCTCCGTAATTTCAAACATTTGGCGCCGAATAACTACAGGATATCACTTTGTCTCCTCTCAATTCATTAAACCATCAGATTTTATTTTAACTCCATCATATACAAAATCTAAGAAATTTTATCGACGGTACACGAGCCCAGTGCGCATGAATGATTCAAAGAGATTTTGTATATATGTATGTTGAAAGTGGGTGTATATATATACGTATATTCTTCAGAACAACCGCAGAAAATCCCAATGCTTTAAACTAACTCTTTCTACCCAATGTAAAATTGTTAACAACTTCAGAGGCAACATTCTTTTCATTCTATTGGATCATTTCAGATACTTGTACCTCTTTTACTATTTTAAAACTTATTTTTACCCCATACTTTTTTCATTTTTACTTATTTTAAAGTTGCACATGCACTTTGATGATGCCGTAGACGGTAGCTGTGGTAAAAGATGACGGAATATATTTTGAATATAATGAGGGTCGCGTTACTTGATCATATTCAAAGGGGTTTACTCCCGCTGCGTGGTGCACACCTGGGTGCATACAATCTCCTTATAATATTAGACGGTCACGTAACATAATCTCCTCATGTTTATTGATTCATTTCACTTTATTCATTATAAATAACCACGGATCCATTACACTCACGCAAGTGTTAATGACATCTATTATGCACTGAAAATTTTACAGAGTGAATAATAAATTTAAAGGGGATACTCTTCATAAATAAAATATTATTATTATTATTATTATTATTATCATAAATGTCAAAACAAATAAAGCAGTTAATTCAGTAATTAAGTGATGAGTTTTGTAAGTCAAAGAGAAGCTGGTTTATTTATCAGCGTCGAGTAAAATTTACGCGAGGGCATGCACACAGAGAGGACAAGAGGGTAAGAAAGAGTAGAGAGAGAGCAAGTAAAGTCTGTTGAATTTTCAAGGGACCATGGAGTGACACCCTCTTGACTATTCGCCGGATCTGAGACACGTCCTCGAAATTACGTGACTCGGAGCTTCAGGCTCGGGACTAACGAGGTAGCGGCACCTGATTAGGTTACTACCCAGAGTAAGCGAGACAGCCAGTGCACTAGAGACAGATACCAGCCCTCTGTAAGCTCGAACTGCATACAACAGTGCAACACAGATCCGAAACTAACCCATTCCGACGTCCGCTTACATTATACGCTCCAATGAAATACATCCACCCTGGAAGAAGAGGAGGCTCAATAAATACCCGGCGAAAGATAATGATCAATTACAATGTAAATAAAATTTTTAGTGGCAATAAAAGCTGGCTCGTTGCTCGGTCGGATTATTTATAGCGGCGCATGCAGAACGATGAGGAAAATTCCAGCAAAGCGATACGCGAGGTGTTTGATTCCCAGCAGTGTGTATCGCGCCCTGGCGATCAGTATACAAAACGAGACCCAAAGCAATCAGTGTATAATTGCTTTGATCCGGCTAATACCTGGGCGTCGGGATAAGCTCGCTGTGGATACGAGGGCTGCCTGTCCACTATATCTATTTATATGGGTATAGATTTGGTGTCGATTGACCGGAAACCTATCGGGCCTCGTCAACGGATTTTGGCTCTGGAAGCCCGGCCACCAATTGGATTTAAATAAAGCTGAAGCCAAAGCCGAAGACTTGTCTGCCGGCAATATTGTCCAGCTCTTTATTTTATTTAACACCTACCCTAGTGTGCCCAGTAGACAGATAGACGTATGTGTATGCACAGTAGCCAGCAGCCAGCAGCCAGTCAGCCAGCTAGCTAGCATATACATATATATGTAGATGCATAGATGGATGTATACATGGACGCGTGATAAATTGTTGGTTCTCTCGGTCCGGCAATCCGACGTACGACGTCCGGCGATTTATCCGATTATACAGCTGGTGGTTTGGGGGCTCGTCCTTCCGCAAATCGTGTCATAATCGGATGATATGTGCGGTGTAGCCGAAAGCATACCACAAATTCCATTATTCCATTTTGCACGCGACCACGATTGTCCCGGTGATTATCTCATTTTATAATCATAGAAACGTACTCCCCGATGGCAACAACACACTTGTTAACTTGCTCTAATTAACAAATTCTTAGACCACCCAATCTATGTTTCCCTCTTATGGCCACTACGCACGGCAATGCTTTCTTGATTTATGCCGTGTGATAAATGTTAATCTAGCTTGCACACACATATATATATACACATACATATATGTGTGTTGTAGGTAAAGGGGCGCGACTCTGTCACAATGATATATTTTAAAAGTTTAAATAATTCTTATATATGACCGGCTGCCAGTTCAAGTACGTTACGCTCTATGAAAATCTATATATGTATATATATATACCTGTTAGTCCATGCTGGCCAATCTCTTTCTCTCTTTCCACAGTACACGTCTATATATTTATAAAATATAATATGTTGGACTGGCCAAAGTTTTATAGTCCATTCAATATAGATTTATATATATATATATATATATATATGTATATATATATATATATATTTCGGAAAATAAAAATGAAAATATAATCCCCAATGATACGTTATTTAAAATATAAAAAAAAAAATATGATTCACGGCGAAATGGGTTTTCAGTGCTTGAGTTTAAAAATAAAATAAAAAAATGCTCAAGTTAAAAGTTTAATTAATTTAAAATCGATGATTATTTAACCTCAATATTAATACAACGAGCGTAGCCAGAATTATTAATACCTCTAACATTGTAAATGACTTTCGGAGCACCCTTGAGTGAACAAGTTTGAAATATATATCTATATACATATTAGTATATTTAACTCGTTTTAAAGTTTCGAGTTGATTGAGTTTATACACTGAGCGTTATGTATATGTACTGAATTATATTATATGAAATAATATTATACTGAAAGCAGGTACACGTGCTAATTAATAATTATCGATTGGTGATGGTTCGACGTCGCGTGGTGGCTGATTAATTTTACGTTAAATGAACCCATTTATTATTAAACTGACGAGCATGCACACACAAGACTGTCAAGGAAATGGGTCGAGGCGGTGACCAAGTGGCTGGTCGGTCGTTTCTAATGACGCAGATCGATCTTCGACCACGGGAGACCGTCTGACCATTCGTTGAGGACCTTCACGAGTTACGTCGAGGTGCCGAGTACCCACACTCCCTCAACACATAATAATAATATACAGCACGATGTCCTATTCATCACTAACTCACCCACCGCACAACTCCATCCTAAACTACATACAATTATTCGTTTTTCATCTTAATTGCTAATTCGCTAAACAACTCTCGCGCAAACTTTTTGATTGCCGTGTGCATGTGACTACTAATTAATAGTTTGTCAATGCGAGCTCTAGTGTTGTGAATTAACTATGACAGCTTTTAATTTATTTCATCCCCCGAAACTCTCTATCCACACCCCTATCTATAGACAAATCTATAAATATATATAAACACGTAGATACATATTGTGAACGCGGAACGGTCCGAATAATAAAACTCGCGACACATATGAGGATCTGATCGATCGATCTGCAGTGTTGCGTGCCCGAACGATTCCTGACATGCATAATTCATAAACGACAATTTCCGTTCTCGTTTCCCGCACTCCAAGATCCCATAACCCTATTTTTTTTTTCTTTTTTTTATTTATTTTAGCAGTGACTAAATTTCCAGGTCAATCTGCTGGAGGGGATAAAAAGGGGGATCATTTGCTTTATCATTCTTTTTTGTCCAACTCTCTGAAAAGACATTTGTATTAATGGGAGCGGAGTTTTTTCTCGATTGTCGAATGTAAAACTGCCTACTGTAAGTTTTATATTACAAATGTAGTCTTTGTTATTTTTTTTTCTATTCTTTATTTTCTTTTTTTTTCTTTTTTTTAGTCCAAGAGCCGTTTGCCCGGTCATCATCTCGGCTCGGTGGTTTTTCGCAGAGTCAGTAGTTCTCTGTCGCTTGCTTGCTCTCTTTGTCCTGTATAATATTCCGGGGTTGAGTCCATGGATGAGTGTGCGGGTGTGTGTGGATGAGGGTGTGGGTGTGTGTGTACGCCAGTAGCGTGGATAGGAGGCAAGATATTGGCAGACAGCCATGTTGTTAACGCAGAGCAAACGTTGTGAGATGCTTTAGTCTCTCTAGTTGCTAGATGGTTGAGATAATCGTTCAATTGCTTTCTAGTATCTTTATACTCGATCGGACAATGTAGAAAAATTTATTAATATATTATGAAGATAAAATATTTAATTTTCCCGGCGTTCGAACAAGAAGTTTGTAAGGGTTTAAAATTTATTTTATTCAAATTTCGTAAATGATTAAAATCTTTTTTAATGAAAATTTTTTATTTAACAATACGAGTATCGTTTGAAGGCATTGTTACGAGTTACATTGAGCTACTAGTTCGTTCAGTATTTTATTCATACGGTATAGGCAGTGGCCTCGAATTCGCGGTGGCTGACAAAGAATCGAATTTTACGAGCAGCGCAAAAAAGTTTCGGAGCTGGATAAAAAAAGTAAAATAACGGAAAAGAGTGATTGAGAGTAGAAATAGAAGAGAAGGTGCGGAAAATAGCTGACGGGACTGAAACAGGGAAAAATAATGCGGTGATGGGAAATGGCTAATAAAAAAAAACTAATAAAAATCAATAAAGTGCCTGCAGAATAGACAATAATAAAATTAAATCACATTATAGCCAAATAACTAAATTTAAATCGACCCGAGAGACAAATAAACTTTTTAAAATTTCCTCCTCAGAAAGCATTCAATAATTTAGATGATGGCCTGCATTATAGTTGTACTGGACGACAATAGACTCGCTAAATTAAGACACCGTTGGCTTCTGCAATGACAACTTTGATCTCCGCACAAAGTGTCTTATCCAGAGAATAGACACAAGTGAAATTTAGATTCAGACTATAACTCAGACCAAATCTTCCCAGACCTGTCTAGCAGAATCTCTCGCCTGGATTCCCGTGCAACGCGTAATTATAAATTAATTTAATTATTCAGAGCAGTACGTCTGCTGCCTAAAATTAACGATAATTGCTGTTGTATACATCGCGAGTAAACTTTTATTTGAAGGCGAATAAAAAATAATAATGGGTTAAGTAATTACATTAAGGAGAGAAGAGAGATAAAATAAACATTTGAATGGCAAAGGATTCGCACGGCAGCTTCCAATGCCGACGAATAGTAGCTACGCTGCGTTGTGCACTAGTAGTATACATTAAACTTTCACTCGGTTCCACGTAAATCAGATTTGTCTCGTAAACAGAGCCACGGGTGACGGGGAAAGAGACGCGAGCAGGGAGATAGTATTTCCTTTAATTGTTAGTCTGTATTCCGAACACACTCTGCAGTTGTTGTGTCACCATATATATATCAGATATATCTGTATGTATGTGTATTGATGTGTAGCTCGTTGTGCACTCGCAGTATTTTTACCAGCATTGTGTGGAATGTCATCGTAAATTTTTATTGGCTATGAAAAAAAATAAATAAGTTTTGTATTTCTGTCCTCTGTTTTTTTTGTCTTGTATTTATTTTCAGTCAAAGACGAATGACGTAATAACAACGACGATTATACATTCGTAACGGGGGTTAATTGGGAATCTGTGGCTTACGGAAAACGTGCACCGGATGCGGTTTCCCAACGCGCGGTTTAATTACACGGAAGCCCAAGAGCGTCCGCCGGCGACGCGCGACGCTAATGGAAATGACGCTCAGCGGTAACAAACCCCTGTGGATTCTCCGGCTTTGCTTACTTTCTTTTTACCTCTATTTCACTTTTACTCCATGTTTTTTTTTTACTGTCATTAGCGTCATTTGACTTTTTGCCCCGACACAAGGGATGCTCTTTTAATTTATAGTAATTACTTTCTGAAATTAAAGGATGACAAAATGAAAATACAGGAAAAATAATAATAATAATATAAAAAACCGAGAGAAAATTTGTCGAACAGGTGTACGACATTGATAAGATTTTATTTTTTGTCAGACCCGTTTTCTATTGGCAGAGTCATTCAATTCAGTCGTGACGTAATTTTCTTCCGCAATCTAATTTCGGAGAAGAAAAGAATCCTTTATGTTTGAGGGATCGAATGGTTCACTTGCGAAATGAACTCGTTAACCCTTTACCCACAGGCCACTACAAATTCCTCAAGAAATGTCATCGAGTTAAGATTATTCTGAATAAGAGTAATAATAATTACAATAAAAAAGAAATATCGAATAAAAAAAGGCACCCGCTTCAAGAACTCATCTCCGCAGCAAGTCTTTATTTAATTATTGAAAACCAATCTCCATCTCATTTATTCCCATTAATTAACCAAACTCTTAACAGGCCATAATTATTAATCGACTTAAACTCAATTAACTTCATTCGGTAATCGGAAAAAAGTTCACCAGCATAATAACTACAATTATAAAGTAATCAAATATAAACTTTTAAAATTTTTGTTTTATTAAATTTTGCATTACATCATTACTTGATGTTCAATTACTGAAAACTTTCTGTAGTCACTAGCGAACATTCATCATCGGTTAACATAATACACAAACTACTAAATTTATTATATTTATCGACGTATTTCTTTTCGCCTGACCGTATACTGAGCGTATCCACTTATTTATGTCTCGTGCATAATTGACTATTTTTTTTTCTTGACTTATGGAAAGAAAAGGTACCCGCAGGGTTTACACAGACAATAAGTCGTGTGTAAGGAAGTTCAAGGATTCTTATCATATTTTCTTTATTCCCCAACGAACTCACTGCACTTGTTGTTATTCCCCCTTCTCTCTACCATTTCTTATAATGTATACACATATTAAATATTTATCCAACCACACACTCACACATCATGTATGTATATATGTATTTATATATGCACATTGAAATGTATATAATAAATATGTGTAGTGTAAGCTAAAGTTTTTCACAACTTGTTCATTTCTCAATTTGCTCACTAACGGCGATAAGATGCCCAGCAGAGCGCGGCCTGGCTTTTACACTCGAATAACTTTCCTTCTCCCGGCCGGTTCCTATGGATCGTAGTGTAGTAGGTACACAAACTCTGCTAGATTTATCTCGAAATTAATGGACTGAAAACTCTTACACGACGAATTTGTAACTATAAGGCAAATGCGTTTGTTTTACGTGCTTCGCCTATTTCTGCCTGCCATCTTACTCTCTATTAAATTCCCGATTTATTTTTGAATTAATGCTACCGCTCATAACCAACCGAACATACATCTACTCCTGCTAACCCCCACTTTTTTTTAATTTTCAATGACTTTCAATTATCATAAGCGTACACATAAAAAAATAATTTCTTGGCTCAATAAATATTTTGAATTGTGAATTGAAGACAAAAACTTTCTTAGGAGCAGAAAAAATTTCTTGGCGCAATAAATTTTTCCCCGCCTCAAAAAAATTTTTAATTTCAATTTATAATTCAAAAAATTTTTTTGGGTCAAGAAATCCTTTTTTTTTTGTGTATGAAAATTTTATCAATTAATTATCATCAAGATTTTACAAAAATTTATGTAACAAATTTCCTTTAACTCCCAATTGATAAAAATTGTAAGTAATTTTTTAAAAATCTATACCTCGGCGAAATTACTACGTTGTCATTTTTTCAATTAAGTTTGTAATATTTTTTAAATCAATTGATAAAATTTTGATACGCTTATGAAAATTGAATGTCATTTAAAATTTTGACAAAGTGGGGGAGGGGCACTGTGAGAATGGCCTTAAATTGTGAAAAGCTTATCACTCTTAAGGACAGCGAAATATCTGTGGCAGTGGCAATTCACTAAAACTACTTCATACTTATATACTTATATATGTATCTATGCTATACAGAGTTTTCATTGTCTCTGTCTTTTAAAGTTCTCGGCTGTCTGACGTGCAAACGTGTGACTCGAGGAGACCGTAGATTAAATTCCGTCTTTTAGATAGTATATATATATATATACATCGTAAGATATATACGTGCGCAAGTCTAGTTGCACTTCAGCTACACAAGTCGCTAGTCTGCACATCACTAAAAGAATAGATTAAAATAATCCAACAGTTATTCTTTCCCTTCATTTTTCACAACTGTCCTAGTACAGTAGTTCCATTTTTTCTCCCCCCTATTGCCGCCCGTATTCTTACATAGTGACCCTCTGTGTGAATAAAACACTAGTGCAGAATGAAATGTAGGATTTTATAAAAATATAAAATCCTCTGGACGCAGACTGACGCTGTTGATTGTAAGCTCGAGAACGAGCAACAAATTTAAAAATGGCTGTTTTTTTATTAGAGCTAAGCTTTTTTATGGACAGCTCGATAAAGAGAAAGAGCTTGAGTAAAACCCATCTCTACGTGATCGATTTATAAAAAAATATATTGCGAGAGCAATAAACGGACTTTACACTCGATACTTTTTTTATGGCCGGCCCCTTTGATCGGGAAATCTCTCTAACCCCCTGAGCTCATGACGTCTAATTCGAAGGCCGCTGGCGAAAAGACATAAAAGAAGTCGGAGTAAAAAAAAAGGTTAAAGTGTCTGATACCCTCAGCGACAATGATAATAAAAATAATAAGGGTGAGGAAAAAAAAATCACAAGGTGGGATGAAGATTTCGTAGCAGTACGTGCTCTCTTTTGATTTTCTCGCCTGCCCTTTGTCAGAGACGCCGCTACTGCCAGTTTTATTTTTTACGCCCGTTTATTTGCTACACTTTTGTTGTGTCTCCAGTTTCTCTTTGAAACAAAAAGAAAACAAAAAGGAAAAGCAAAATTTTATATAAAACGCAAGAGAAACAAAACCAATATTGTGCCTCGAATTTATCCAAAAACTACGGCGACGTGTTCAATGATATTTTTTCAAAGTTTGTTTGCTCTTATTCCATTTTATTTACCTACACTACGTGTTTCCTAAAATATTTTCACCCCAGATATTTCTTAGCCTTCGTCTAAAGTAAAAAAAATCTATAAAATATGCGATATAATTTTCTATCCTTATCTATCCGAGTTTTTTGTGTGCTGAGTCATAACCCTTGCCGGTTCATCTAGCAGACAAGACTTTTATCTCCACGTATAACGTTAAGCAACCGATAAGTGAAAAGACAAAGCCTCTCAAAGCTTACAATCTTCTTCGTCTTCTCGATTGTTATTCGCGTCCCACTTGCTCATAATAAACTTTTTATATTAAAATTCACGCAGATTTTTTATATCTCTACTAAAACAACAATTTGCGTAAACAAAAATGCAAACAGTTTTTTGTTGCTCACTTGGACTATTTTTTTATTTTAACAAAAGTAAATTACCGCTGACATAGTAATTACTCACTTCATGAACAAAAAGGGATTTTATTTTATTTTAATTTTTCACGACCACCGATAGCCGGTTGTACATTCAAACCATTTCCAGCTCAGTATTTACAGTTGCCAGGCAATTTTCACATACTTCGGTTCATGGTGTATAAATGCGCGTATATAATATATATAGCGACAGTAAAACGTTGATGGTTGAATTTACACACCCGCAAGTGAACCTCGTCCATTTTAAAAAAAAAGTATTTGCGTATTTAGTACACTGTAGGTAGGCATCGAAAACGTGTTATATTGCAAGAGAAATTCAAACAAAGCGACGTTCAAATGACCAATGGGTGCTATTTGAATACCTTGTTCTACAAATAACGATCAATCTGATTTTATTACTATTTATAAATAAATAAAATTTATTTAAAGCCTTACTGTAAATTTATTACTTATTTTATAGTAAAAATAATTATTTTATTAGGTCTGATGTAGAGATACAGAAACAGAGTCAAGTTATAAATTATTTTTTACTTGCTGTTCAATTTTTAAGTCATATTAATTATGTACAGGCGCGGATTTAAAACTTGTTCGAGGAAAATTGATTAATTTTATATTCAAGTCTTATTTTATAATTCAAACATTTTTACTCCCAGTAATTTATTAAAAATGTTAAAGTAAAATCCCAAACTATTATTCTTATTAATTTCAAATATTTATCCATTAACTTGGACGTCAGTATTTTTTCTCGCTTAATATTTTTTCAATAATTTTGATTAAAGTAAGAATTAATTAAATTAAATTTAAAATCCATTAGAATGATAAATTTCCGGTCGTCGGATCTATTCACTCAGCTAATTGTTAATAAGTAATAAATAAAATTTAACATTATATATACAAAATTTATATTGATGAATATACAAATTGATATTGCACATTTACGAGCATTAATTAACAATAAATTAATGTATGTCGTGTACATGAATAAAGTTAGCTCGTGGTATTATGATAACAATGGACCAAAGGCATTTCTTTACATGAGTATCTCAATTAAATAGCGTAATGAAAATTCAGTAATAACCATTGGAATAGTAGTTGGTACACAGTCGAGGAAACAAGAGTCTGTCAAATTGCTCGACAATGACCAGTGTTCACAGTACGACACACATTTCCAACATCACATCAGAGTAGAGAATGTTCATATACAGGAGTATTGAATTGTGCAGAGAAGAGCACAGAGAGTGGTCTGATGCATACTCGCACGGGGAATAAACGGAAATGCATTGGGTGTTTCAACCCCTCCGAATATAATGGGCTCCAGTTTGCAGAACGATAAGCGCGAGCATTGCTGTTGTACTACTCTGTATATCGGTTGTTTCCTATAGTACTCTAACTCTGTACTCGACATATCCAGAGTCCGATCCCTTCACATCACTAAACTCCTGACCAATAGACTCCATCTATTATAACATTTCTCTAGTCTTTCTCTTTCATTCCATGGGTAAATGCATTTGGAGAACCGTACAACAGATCACACATATGTCGGTCTTTTCTGGTGCTTGTGCTCCATATATAGATATAGATCAAAATTTATACTTAGACATTAGTCGTTGGCGCCGTGGATACCCAGTGAATGCCAATTCGAAACCGGAAACTACAGACGAAACTTTATTGAAGATTCCCAAATTGCCAACTAAAGAAACTTGACGTGCAGTGCAGAAGCATTAAATGTATGAAAGACCCGGATGTATTATTCTTTTATTAGTTACTTCCTATCGGTTTTTATCACCGCGGATCTAGATCGAGAAACGCCAGGGAATTATTTAAAAGTGTTTATATATAGTTTAGAACCGTAGAATATTTACGGTGGAGTTTCTGAGTGTATCTATGGATCTACGTCTATATCTTTGTATATATTCTATTTTTACTAATATACAGTGTGTAAGATATCGATTATGGCAAATCGATTCGGCTGGTGCAATTGCTGAGCCCTCAATAAATCTAGTTTTCTGTCTCGTAGACTCTTCTTATTTCTACCAATGCTACGAAATATAGGTTCTGTTTCCACGGGTAAAATTTTTAGACTCCATTTGGGCCAATTGACTACCACTCTCACACGTCACTTGTAAATAATACTAAATTCATATTCTCTATTTCCGTTTCTGTGTCAGATTAAATAAATTATTTTTATTCCATTCATTTTTCCTGTCAACCGGAATTTATATTTATCAGAAAAATATTGAAATTCATGTAATTATATTGATTATGTTACAAAAATTTATGGAAGTTCAATAGAGTGGGTCAAAGTAGGCGACGCAAAAATTATTGAGAATTTTTTTTCTCGGAAACTTCAAGAATTTGAAATTTTATTTTTGCAGAATTTTTTTACTGCAGTTGCTACTCATTTTCAAAACCATGTCACCTAAATCTATACGTGAATTTTTTGAAAAATGAAAAAAATTTTGTTCAATTCAAATTTGAAATTTGTCTCATTTTTTTAAAAATAAAATTGAAAAGTAGAAGATTTAAGTGTAGTCAGAATAAAAAAATGCATTTTTTTCTAAAGAATTTTAGCTTTTCCGGCCATATCTTAATTTTATTGTAATTTAATAACTTGAAATAATTTCACAAGTACAATAAAAAAAAAAATGCTGTCATTATTCTTGATTTGTCTGTAGAACAAATAGGTTTCATAAAATAACTTTGAGTTCTTAGAATTAAATAACCTTTTACTACAACCATTACTTTCAAGTTTAAACTGTACTTTATAAAACCATTTACTTTAAATCCCTTTGAATTAAATGGTTACATTGAAATCCATTGGAAAGAGAAGCCAACGAACCAATCACACGACTCGAGTATAAAGAGGTTGCGAACCCTAGTTTAAAAATTAGTTTCCAATCAGCCCGCCTGCCAGCGGACTTGATATAAAATATTAAATTTTTCAATAAACTAATTGTAAAACCCCCGGATTGTTTCAAATTAATTCAATTTTCGATAAAACAAAAAATAGAATATCCAAATTGGTTATTTCCATTATTAAATTAAGCCGATCAATTATTCGAATTTCGATACTCTTCAGTTATCAGAGGCGAGTATAAAAATAATGCTACGGAAATATCGAGTTTTTTTTAGTTATTCGATGCAGTAAATACGTGGGTATAAAAAAAGTGATGGAATTTATTTAAACTGGCAGCTCACGTAATATTTGCGCCGATGACGAGAATGCTTAAAACCGTTTTCCGGTTTATTAGCCGAAGCCTGGTCCGCCGCGATGATGCTGCTGCCACTGGAAAATGCCTCGGGCGAATCTGTGTGCTGTGGTTTCGAAACATGATGTGTAGTGAATAATGCGTCGATGGGATTTACAAAAATAAAGTACTCCGGTATTCGACCGAAGTGGAATATAAAGGGATGGAGAGAAAGATAGAAATCTGTCGGACCGCTGGCCAATGGAATATCGGAAAACTGGACCGTCGAGCCATTGCGTTACACATTTGGCTCGATATAAGTCTCCTGCTTTCATATATTTTGTATACAATAACTCGTGTCCTTTCTATATTCTACTTTTACGGTACTATACACCCGCGACGTGTTTACCTCCTGGCTATATTGGAAATATGTATATATATATATATATACCGATCACGTACAGTGTAAACGTACTTTTGCAGCCCGGTCATTTCGTACGAGCGAAAAGAAAAAATATAGGACAATGCAAACGCTGCATAAAAAAAAAAACTCCCTTACTGTCTCTTTACACTTTTTTTTTAATACTTTTTTTTGCTTACGGCATTTATTCTACCGAGTGTAAATTTTATTTCACGTGTCGTATAAATATATGCGTGTGTGTGTTTTATATTTTGTATATGTAATATTTTTTCACAGGTTTATTTTTTTTTCTTTTAACTTGGGCGCGATGGTGAGAGTCGTAATTTAGCTGGAAAAATTTTACTCCAGGGAAAAAATAATAAAGTTTTAAAAAAACTTTAACATAAAGAAATTTTTAAACAAAGCGAAAAAGTATATAATGAAAGTATTAATAAAATTTAGAGTGTAACTTACGAGCGAGTGACTGGCATCGATTCAAGACCCCTTGTTTAATTCTCGCGGTTTTTCTTCCTTCATGTCCTAGTATCTTTATTGCGGGTTAAATTACGGCGGTCAATTAAAAGTCTCGGCAAGTGTATGTATATACATGAGGGTAACAAGAATATTCATCGGGTGCATCTGTTGCCAGTATGCGCAATGTTGAATTGAAAAAGAAAACTAACAGCTCTTGTGTATTATTTTTTAAAAATAAAGGATCTAAAAATAAAAAAATTATTAAGTACAAGCATGCAAAAGTTTAAAGTTAAATTTACCGGTAGGATGAGTAAGGTGTGGTATTAAAAAAAATTAGCATAGAATAATAAGGGTAAAAAGAGTCGAAAATAAAAATTATGTATATCTGATTGCCCGTAGTTTTTGTTGAATGCGCAGATGCTTTTTTAACAAATTTATTTTTTAATCAGTTGCAGATGAGAAGAAAAATAAGCAGAGAGAAGAATTGTTGGGAGTTGTAAGGGTGAGTTTATTTTATTAAATCTATTCAACAGTTAATGAAAATACCCGAGTTGAAATAAAAATAAATGTGGTAATAATTTTAGACTGCGTCGTCCTCGACAACGGAAAGAAATTTAGGAGTTGGGAGAGAATCTGGCGCAGATTACGGGGAGGAAGATGGAGAAGATGAGGACACGGAGGATGTGGAGGCGGAGGCGGAGGGACCGGAAAAAAAAGTGAGAGAAAAAGATCACGTGGACGAATACGAGGAGGAATTACGGAGCATAGCTGAGTCACATGAAGCCATGTCCAGAGACGAGCGGAGCAATTCCTCTGACAGTCTAAGTAATTCCGAGACGAGTGTGTCGTCTCCCAGCGAGACACTAGGCACCAGAAACTTCGACTCGTATGAAAAAAACATTGAAGATAGTTCTGATGAAAGTATGACCTCCAACGAGGCAATCAGCGGCGAAGTTTCTGGACCCATCGCCCAGGTGAATATACATTTTAATTTATTCACAAAGTTACTCTTCAGTTATCAACTTTTTATTTACTATTCACGTGAAATTTAATAATCATTTTTTTTATTTTTTTATTTTTGTTTCATCTTTGTGTCGGCTGATACAGGAGCTTTTGAAGTTCAAACGCCAGACGAGCGGAAAAATTAAACGCGTACCGACCGTAAAAAAGGAATTGAGTTCACAGATACGGCTCCAAAGTAACGACACTAATGAGGATGCGGTCAAAGGGTCTGTGAGTCAACTTTTGGGTAAAAAAGTAACGGCGAGTCTCGAAAAGATTGACAATGACTTGGTATGTAGCTATTCAGCGTTACTTCGGGCGATTCTCGTATGCTGTAAATTGATAGGGCACAAACTTATGAAAATTTAATAGTTAAATTACTTGAGATGTTTCAAATAATTTAGACAGTTTCATTTTGTTGAAATACGTAAAGAATTTAATATTTCCGATAAATCGATATGTCGATGCATTCTTCAATGGATTATAATACAGTCGGTCCTCATCATAAGACTAGTTCAGGCCTGTAAGGGAAACAGTTCTCAGAATTGAGATTCTCCCACTATTGCGCCCAAGCCTCGCTATAAAACTCTGCTCTATTATACAGTCAATCTATTTCATGTATAATTATAATTAAACAGAATTTTATCTCGATCTTATAACGCGTAGTCTTATAACGAGGTCTAACTGTATTGCTAGAAATATATTTTTATTTATAAAAAAAGCTGGTGTGCATTTTCAGCGGGGATCGCCCAGCAGGTGTCGGGAGTGGTAATAATAGTTGGAAGTGCTTTCAGTTGGATGACGATGGGATTAATGCTGGGGAATCGTACCTCGAGAGGAGATCTCTGGATGGCGAAAGGGAGGCCGTAGACGAGGAGGAATATATGGATTTAGATGCGCCGACGGAAATCCTTGGAAAACTCGACAAGAGACAGCAATCCGATCTCAAGGGTCTCGAGACTTATCTTGAACCGGCTACGCACACCTCCGAGTTCGAGAAGCTGAGAAAACTTGAGGAACTTCGAGTAAGGATTTGCCACTACACTCGAACTTAAGAGATTCCGAGCTAGCGAGAGTCAAGGGTTGAGTGTATTTCATTTTTAAACACACGTTCCGATAAGACGCCGCAGTGAAACTGAAAAACTTTTGAACTATGAGTGTCTACTATCTAGTCCCGACAAATCTATAAATGTACCTACAGAGGACCAAAATTTTAACCGAGACGCTGTTACGTTTCCTACTGACTACAAATTTTTGCTCTCAATTTTAGCGACATACTCACTCCCAAGGTATCTGCCTCGCTGAATCTCAGTGTGTGAAAGGGAGATCCAATTTTGTCTGGAGGCTGATCCCTAGGGGACTGGATAAAAGAGGAAAGCAACGCGAAAACGGAAATGATGGAAAAAGAGACTGTGGAAACGAGACCGGGAGGGAGGGGTAGAAGGGAGAGAGGAACAATACCCTCGGTCATATGACAAAGTGCTACGTTTCTTGTTCGTACAATTCTCGAGTCAATTTCCTGGCGAAATGCCGGTTGCATATCTATTTCTCTTTTTTATCTCTTTTCTTTCCCTCTCTCTCTCTCTCTTCTCTTCGCCTTGCTCGCATCCTCACCCTCTGCTCGCGTTCCCTTTCAACCTTGTGTACGTACCCATGCGGCGGTTTCAATCACACCGGGCAGCATTCAAGCGCAATTTAAACGTGCGGGATTAAGTCACTCTCTTGGTGGAATCCCCGCGGGAAATCAGGGGAAAGAGTCTTGGGTTATCAATCCCTCATGTGTCGAAGGAGTGTCACTGGGGATAAATTCTGAAGGAAATCTCATCTATCAATTCCGTCGATTCTTACCCCAAATAGATCAATGATTAATTTTCATTTAAACTCTGGCTATTAAAACTTTTAAAAGACTTTTCTTCATATATATGATCCTCCGCAAGAATAATAATAATAATAATAAATAGACTCTTGACCTCTTGCTGGATTATAAATTATTATGAGTTTTAAAATATAGTATGTCTCACTATATAGCTTATACGTGTATCCGTATTTTTTTATTATTTCTATTTTCCAAACTGTTGATTTTAACCCTCTTAACTTGAGTGTACTTTCTTGCTTTGTTGACCAGGCGGAGGAGTATATTCTGGCTGAAAACTTAATGGAGTTATTGGTGAAGCTCGCCGAGAATCCTAAGCGATGGGAGCGGACTCACAAATTGCTGAGTAAGTATACAACCTGCATATATACAACCGATATTCCTGTTATATTATACCCTATCAAACAACAGCATAATTGAATTTTATCATCCTGTTGTGTTTATATTTAATGAATTTATTAGATCATAATAATATCAGTAATAAAAAGGTATATGAGAAAGTGAAGGACAATTGAAATGCTGAAGGCGCCATTCGAACGGAGGAAACCCGACGGATTATTAGTCCAACAATTGTTCCGCCAATTTCGCCGCAGCACGCTCTCGGTGTAGAACCGAATCCACGGGGAGCACGGGGCTATTTCGCCTCTTAATTATCTTTCGTAGAGCGGCAACCCGTCGTCATTACACATTATAACATCCTATAAGAGTGCTGCCCTACTTTTCCAACGACTCTTTTATTTTCCATCCCCTTGAATTCAAATTACCTTGAATATATTATAATAAAAAAACATTTTAGCCTCTATTTCATTTATTTATTTTTTTTTTTTTTTTATTTTCTTAATAATGTTTGCAATTTTTCTCCTCAGGAGACATGGAGAACGACCTGGAGCTCTGGAGGGCCTCGGATTCGAGTAAACGCGGCTACGACTTTCGTCAAACACTCAGCCTGTCGACTGACTCCCCGTTGATAGAAAAGCTCAAGCCAGAAACGGAGAAGCCAAAGAAAAAAAAGAAGAAAAAGAAGAAGCCACGATATCATCAGCTGTCTACAGAGATGCCATCAACTTCTACTACTACAACAACAGTTACCCCTTCTACGACAACGACAACAACTAAAAAACCGACACCAGCACCGGCGCCCACTCCAACATCGACAGAGGCAACACGATGGCGTATCTTTCCGGATTTATTTGGATCCCCGATTCGTAGCTCACAGCCAGGACTGCACAAAGAGCCTTCTAATTTAGCCAAGATCCATTACGCTGTATCGGGAAAGTACCAGAAGCCGTCATTGTCCTCTAATAATCGGGCCGATAACACTGCCGGTGGATATCTCAACGATGCAGTACCAGGGATATTGGATTCCAGTCATGGCATGAGTGTGAGTGCCAGTGGCAAGTATCCGCTGTCAAGGAAATTCCACTTTGGTAAGATAAACACTCATGAGAAGGACTCACCGCTGAATCAACATGACTCGGAGCCGTCGATTTACCAGGCTGATAGTGAAGCGACGGTGGGTTCGAACAGCCCGCGGCTCCTTGATTACCAGATGGGGGGACGAGGGGCATACCACCATGAGCAGCCGTCAAGAGCCCGTGCTAGCGACAGGTTCGATCGATACAGACCGCCGTATGTTGTCGACGAACGTGTGAGGAATCAAGCATTAGAGGATTATCAAGACACGCTGGGCTATCCGAGTAACGAATTTTCACGTCATCAGGGCCCCTACGGCAAGTCCTGGAAGTACTCAAAGTACAATTTGAGCCCGCCTGTCGACCCTTACTACGAAGATGAGAGAAGTAACTGGGCCACAAGGTATCGCGCTTGGCAAACTTTCTGGAGACCGATATTTGAAATAGAAGATGAGGATGAGGCTAAAAGAAGGATGCTCTTTGGAAAGTTTCCTTCTTCTTCGTCTTCCTCTTCCGCGTCTTGGTCTCCCGATAAGAGTATGCAAATTCCGCCTTGGCGTTCAATAGATGACTCGCCAAGATCAAAAGGGTACAATCGGGAACTAGCAGTCGGAGATAAAAACAAAAATCATTCAGAGTTTAATGAAGCATTCAAGTCTTCTAAGCAAACCGCGGATGAGAATGTCGCCTTACCAAAGATAACCATGAAAACTTGGAATAGTTTGACGTCCGATCCGGCAACTTGGCCATTTAAACTCTCCGACGCCAAACCCTGGCCGAAAGATAAAAACGGAAAGTCATATAATCCGAACGCGGATCTCGTGAGAAAACTCGGTCTAGACAAGCAAGAGAGATTGCTAGATAAAGACGAAGATAAAAAGTCTACAGGCGATCAAATTAAAAATACAAGTAATAATATTAAAGATAACATGCCGAGCAATTCGAATCCATGGACCAGTGACAGGAAAATGTGGCCAATGAAAATGTCGCCGAAGATCCAGTCCGTGGGGGCCTGGGTCATGCCAGCTGACGAGGCCACTTGGACGTCTTACAATCAACAGCAGCAACAGCAGCAGCAGTCGCTTCAGCATCCCGGAACATCTAGATGGTCAGAGAGACCCAGCGAAGCCAATTGGCAGAGTAAATTAACAAACTGGAACGTCGAATTTGCCAAGCAGCCGAGTCACTCGGGTGCTGATAGTGCTGGTGGTGCCAGCGCTACATGGCCACCAAAGTGGAAGCAATTTTCCTACCACAAGGTTAATTCTGCGCCAATTAGTAAGCCTGGTTCGACACCCGAGGAACCCGGGCCGCGAAGCAGGAACGCGTTTATTGCCGTCTCTGCAGTGTCGCCGTCAAAATATCCCGGCAACGAGTGGAGGAAAAACGATATTGAGGAAAATTTCGTGGATAATCCGCTGAGGACAGGCGTTATTGATCGCGATGACCCAACCAGTCAACTACTTCACAGCCACTGGCAACATCAGCAGACACAAGTGGGCAGACCCGAGAGGAGAAATCAAACAGACCCACTGGAATATCAACTCGAGGAACTTCGACAAAATAATATAGAGGTGAGTAATTTGATAAACTGAAGCTAATAAAACAACTAACACCGAGACAAGTAAAGTGACTAGTGTCCTCTCTTACGGTCTCTCTTACAAAGCAGAACGAAATTACGATGAAAAGCCCCCAGAGAATGGAGCTTTGCTTCCGGCGAAGAGACACTCGGGGCAAATTTAACGAAAACTCCTGGGTAACTAGAGTCGAAGAAAGCGAACCGGCTTCTTGCCAAAGTGGACGGGCAAGTTAACGACGAATAGCTCCGGTTTAGTTTCTTCTTTCTGCTCTACTCTATTTTATATTTATCTCAGTCCTCAGTCATTCACTCACTCACTCACTCACTCACTCACTCGAGGTATTTTTTTATTCTCCGGAAGAACAAACGCCCTGGTGAGACTTGCTGAGTTACAATATACCAAACTCGTCTTTGCTTATTGTAAATAAAACTTTTATACACCAAACTCGTCTCAGTATATAAGTTAAGTAAAGAGTTGAGTTGCGAGTTATACAAAAGTAAAAAAAAAACTTACGGCAATAACTTTTTTTTGCGCTTTTATTTCAGATAGCGAAACAGCTAGATCGTTAATTAAATATACCGGCGTATATATTATCTCGAAAAGAATAAGATAAGAGTTTTAGTTTTAGTTTTACTTTTAAGGAAAGTGTACAAACGATACTTTGATGCCTTGTTCAATAGCAAAAGATGTCCGGTGCAGATTTAACTCTCGCGCAAACTTTTAGCACAAGTAAAAAAAGTAAAATAAAAAAATTTAAAATATCGTTAAAAAAAACAGAAGCAAAAAATAGGATTGTAATTTTACCAACGAACGACCGGTGCTTGTCCAAATAACGAAAAACTTTGTGAGTTTGAAACTCCGAACGCAATTAGGTACGAGCCGCAATTTTACCGAGCAACGGGTGGTCGATCATGTTCTTTTATTATTATTTTTTTAATGTTCTATTTTGGTGCTTCGAATCCGGAGTGCACCGGCGTAATTGCCAAAAAAAGTACGAAAAATACGAGCAAGTATTAGCAGTACGTGAGCATGTGAAGAATCAGGAAAAGTTTCGAGGCTTCGGTTACCCGAGAGCGTGAAAATATCTACTTCCAGGCAACTCGCGCTCGATAACTCCCGCGGGAAAAGCGCCGGGCAATGATACCAAAGAATGCTCTCAGCAAAAAAAGTAAATAAAAAAAATTT
Organism: Microplitis deprimator; assembly: GCA_964016945.1. Classification (NCBI taxonomy): domain Eukaryota; kingdom Metazoa; phylum Arthropoda; class Insecta; order Hymenoptera; family Braconidae; genus Microplitis; species Microplitis deprimator. The sequence continues at coordinate 3,073,909 of OZ024711.1, read as the reverse complement.
ATTAAAGAAACTTGTCGAGTTCCGATTGCAAAAGTTGTAGCATGAGAACACCGTCACCCTCGTCCTCGCTCTCGCCCTTGTCCTCGTCCTCGTCTTCCTTCGAGACTCGATGCTTCAATAGATCGCGAGCCTTTGTTCCACTTTTCACTTGGTCTTTACCTGCGGAATTTTATTTCCCTTTTTCCGATAACCCTAGGAAAACTGTATAAAAGTTTGCGATCGGTTTCACCGGCTCTGTTGACCCGGTGATTTAATAGAAAAATTTAAACCAACTTTTCCTCTAAAACTTTTTATTTAACTTCATTTATTTTGTTCCTCAGAAACGCAGCGCACCTACGCAGGCCACGTCCACTACTCAGAACACCTCGCCAAGACCGAGCGCCGTCGAAAAACCAACAAAAGTCACTCAGAAGCTCGAAAAGTTCCCATCGAAACCAATAAAAGAGTAGAGAGAAGAGAATATTTATTACATTAAATACAATTGTTAAATAATTTAAATTAAATGTAAATGACGATGACCAATATCTATATCAAGTCCCCCGTCTCCTGATCTATCATCACCGCGAGTATCTCCCCGACAGGGAATACAAACTTGCAATCTCTGAAAGGATCTCAAGTCATCGAAAACATTCCTCGAGTAACTTTAAATTTATCCGTTGTATTAAATCCGAAGACTATTCGGGATTTTACGGCATTACCATTCAAATTTCCCACTACGGGATTTTTTTTGTATCATAGAATCTGATTATATAATTAATTAATTAATACGTTCTGTAAATAAATTATTATATTAAACGGGACGAATTTAGTCGCGATATAATAAATATATATATAAATTATAATTAAAAAAAAAATATAAGAAACATATTATACAGAGTGTACACCCCATCAACAAACGTATTGTTTACGCACTCGATATAAAACGTAACAAATCATTATTTATAAGTATTAAGTTTTAAATTAAGCAAAGCTGTTTATGTCCTTCCCCTTCACTTATAAAAAATAAATAATTGTATACGTCCAGATATAAATTTATTTCTTCTTCTTATACTTCTTTTTTCTTTTAAACATTTACCGCCGTGGCATTTATTGAGCGGCAACGTGTCGATCAAGCAAAAGTTTATTTTTTTTTTATCGAAAACAAATAAAAGTCAAGGATTCAAGAGACAAGTGAGCAGTCTGACAGTTGGATTAAAAAAAAAACGAGGCTTGTTTACGAGATGAGGAAAGACGTGATGAGATGTGGGACCAGCTGCCGGAGCTGATACTGACGTTAATTTTTGATCACTTGGAGTGCCGGGACCGGTTCAATGTCGACCGGACCTGTCAGTCATGGAGTCGAGCGCTGGCTGCCCCAGTTCTTTGGCGATCAATCACCATTACCATAGATAGAGACTTACGAGGCGACTTATCTCCTACAAACCAGCTCGTGGTTAGTGCCGCCCAGTTAATTTCTCATTAGTTGATGTTAATTTTGGTAGACGAGAGTTCTGTGAGTTTTTTTATCGTTGCTATCTTGGTTGTTACTATTATTGTAGGCCAAGTATGGACAGTATATCAGAAAGTTAGAGTTTGCTTGGTCCCGGCCGTACATTTTGCCGCGCGAAACTCGAGCCACTTGGAATATTCGGGCCAAGGAGGGTATTGAATTTATAGGGGTTATCAAGGACAAAACAGTCCAACTGAACCAGCTTGTACTTACAAACTGGTTCTTTGGTACTAACTGGAACCATCGCAGCAAACTTTTGTATGCAGTCGGACACTTTCTCAGGTAAGTAAGACAATTTACGTCTACGCTACATATTTACAACGCGAGGTACACGATAAAAATAAACACTGAAAGTTGAGTAAGAGTAAGAATAAGAATAGGAATAAAAGTTCTCGGAGTATTTATCGCGGAGCAAAATAAATTATCTACAGGTGTCAGCAAAAGTTGAACTTTCTAAGTCTGCTGAATGCAAACTTGGGTGTCAGCGATGTCTTGAGACTGTTCCGAGCTGTCTCTTGGTCCTGCGGCGGGACTTTGGAGCAGTTGGACATCAGGGGAGCCTTCAAAGATTGGCAGGCGCCGCACAGTAACTCCAGGTCATTATCAGTAGTTTATTTACCAGACTTAATTGAGAATTTGAATAAATCCAATCAGTGGATAAGAAACTAATTATAATTATAATTAAAATTACAGATACCTCGAGTACCTTGGAAGACTGCACACACTGACGACATTTAAATTGGACTACCCGGCGCTGTCTGATCTGGCTCTCAATTCACTTGCCACCGCGGCACCTAGAGTACTTAGAGACTTGCATATCTCCGTTCGTGATTCGGATTCACGACAGCATACTATTCAAGACGACGCTTGGCTCAATCTTGTAACTGTTTGTCCTCAACTAACAGTTTCTTACACAATCGGTAGGTAAATACTTGATAGAGAAATTCCATTTAAATTCTTGTTGTTACTTAATTAACAAAAAAATTATTTCACACGAAATTAATCTCATTTTTTTTAATGGCAAGAGTTTCAATGGACATGGAGGGGCAAAATGGGCCTCTAAAAAATTTGATTTCATTTTTTTTATCTAATTTTAGTCGCTAACAAAATTTGATACAGATAAGAACCAGACATGAAAAAAAATTCAATGTGGGGTAAAATGAGCTTTTAAAAAAAATTTTTAATTTAATGGAATTAAAATTTTTTTTTTTTGTGAAATTTTTTTGTACTATAAATTAAAATTGCGTTTTATACAAAATTTAATATATTTGAAAATTACAAAAAAATATTTACAACTTTTAGTCATTAAATGAATTTAAATTGTCAAAAATTAGATCCGTTATCATAAATATCTTTTGCAAGAAAAAAAAATTTTAATAAACAAAAATTTAACAAAATTTTGATAAACTTAAATAAAAATTTTACTAAATAAAAATAAAGTTTTCGTAGCCCATATTACCCCTACTGAAGTTTAAAAAAAAAATTTTAGGATGAATTTGATTCCTTGTAATTTTGCGGGTGCCATTTTTCCCCATTCCCTCAAAAAGTAATTAATTAAATAAAATTTTAATTAAAGTAATAATTTAATAATTTTAGTAAACATTTCACATTATGAAGACATAGCTTATCTATTATTACCGAGCATACCCCTTGCACGTTTTCACATGTACGGAGGTCATGTCTGGGATCAAAGTCGATCCAGAAACTTTCGGAGCACGGTCGGACTTCTCATAACTCATTACCCCAAGACCTTAAGTAAGGAGTAAAATAATAACTTAGTCTAAGAGCACGGAGTATTAAACATTATAATTTATTTAAATAATTAAATTATATACGATAATTATAAAGTTAACTAGAGTTTGGTATAAACTTGTTTGATAGCTGAAGTAACTCTGCAACTGAGAAACAACCGTGAGGCTCTCGATGATCTGCTCGTATCGATGCTGGAACGCTGCAAGCGGCTGATGAAACTTCAATACGACGGGATCATCCGGAACGTCGATACCCTCAGGGAGATTTTCGGCTTGCAAGTAGACAACAAAACTTACTTCCAAACTATTCACGTTAAGCCACGCAACCTCAGCCTGAAGAATCGCCTCATTTTGGACGACATCAATTTTCGCTACGGTCACAAATTGATGGACAGAGGCGTCGACTTTCGTATTGACGACCCGGCTTTTAATTTTTACTGATAAAATTATTTTGTAAATTACTTTTCAAAATTAATGACATGAAATTTTTTTTAATAAAAATATAGAAATTTATTTTTTTATACATTTTATGAGACGTTTTTTTATTTAAAGGAGAACTAGGAATAGACATAATTTTTTTTTTAATTTTTTTATCTACAAGTATAAAATATTGAGTAAATCTCCGCTGCATTGATCGCACAAGTACTGAGAATATCAAATTCCTTGAGTTCGTTCAATAAATGTAAGTGACATTCTGAGTCCTTATGAATGTCATTCATCTAAAATTATGTTTCATATATTTTCATATCCATCTATATGTATATATACATATACATTACGGGTGTGCGGATAGTGATCGTAAATAATTGAAAATTTCAAATAATCCGGAACTTCGATCTAATAATTAAACTTTTGATTATCAAATTTCAATATTTGGTTCAAATTTCTCACTCAATTTTTCCCTTACCTAGTAAATTTGTGTCTAATTTTATTCATCAGACAAAAATATCAGATTGGTTAGAAAAATTTCGAGCTGATTCTATCACACAGAAACCGACCGCAAAAATATCCATTGTCACGCAATATCTAATTACATTGGAAAAATAGTAATCAAATTAAGCAACTAAGTAATTTCTACAATTACTATAATATACTAACGAATTCCGTGATATTCCATCTGTACAATCGATTTCTGTGCGATAGCGGCTGGTCCATTTTCCATTTTTTAAATTTTAATTTCGAGTCAATTTAAAATCTCATTAATTACGAATAATTTTCAAATAACAAAATTTTTCCCACACCCCTGATATATATATTTATATAAATGATTTTTTAACTATCTTATGATGAACTAAAAAAAAATAAATTCTTTCAGTTTAAATTCCAGTCTCATTAAAATCGACATCAATAATTCCTTTGAATCCTCTTTAAACTGAACCTTTACCTAAATCATATTATTGTCAGTTGAATACTTGTCAAGCTGTCAAACAAAGTTAATCAATTAATTACACAATAGCCAAGCGAGGTCATTACTTTCCGCAAGTTATTAGTCAGTAAATTGTCAAAGACTTGCGATAGAGAGACAGAGTTAAAACTTAATCAATGTGTGGGAAAGAGAGACACGATGTGTGATCACAGAGGACTTGTTTTCCAGCAACCATGAAGCTGTTGGAGTAAAACGAATAAATTCACCCTCGCGTGAGAGGAGAACCTGAAAGTATTCTGGCTGTATCTATTGTGTGGGATGATTCTTATTGCGATGTCATTGCACGTAGTTGACACGCCCATTAAATTACATTCCATATGGAAGTATTCTCACAGCTCCCAACTCAGAACGAGTCTTCTTAACGCGGAGTAACATCGGTACAGAGTATGAATTGCCGGATTCGCTGGAAAAGTACTTACTGCATCTCGCGATACGTTGGTTGAATGCCCGCTACACATACAACAGCGAGACGAGTTTTAAATGGGAATCGTCGAAAAAATTCCCAAGCTTTATCTTCTCCTACATCTGAAAGCAATGAGAATTTTTATTTTTCAGATGGGATAAAAAAAAAAATATTACATGAATATAAAGTGTCTTTTTGTGGGAATCTTACTTCTTTTTCCGAATGGATCCTATTGCCGAGTCAATTTTATATTCATCTTGGGTTATTACCTTCCAGAGATCAATCCTCCGTCGTCGTCGTCATCGCAACATTCGGTTCTGAGCTGAGTTCATGGTTAAAATAAAATTTTTACCTTAATTTCCATTACTTTTGAATACTTTTTTTTAATTTTTTTTTAAATTTTTTTATTAAAAAAACATCCAACATTAACTCATTTTTTTTTTCTTACATAACATTAAATTTATTTTAACGATTAAAAATGAAGCGGCTGCTCGTATTTGAAGCGCGGGACGACAATTTTCGAGATATCGTGATCTTTTCGATGTTTTTGTAGAAAGTTATTGGTGACAAAACCTCTGCCACATTCTGGGCACCAGTAGGGCGTCTCGCCGTTGTGATAACGCAAATGAATTACCAGCGGAGACCTCTGAGCAAATTCTTTACCGCATTCGTTGCACACATACGGTTTCTCTCCCGTGTGAGTCCGCCTGTGAATTTTAAGGTTCTCTTTGGTGGTGAATTTTTTCGGGCATAAATCGCAACTGACGTTTCTCTCTCCGGTGTGCGTCCGCGTGTGAATATCGAGAGCTTTTTTCGAGGATACTTTCGCGCCGCAGAGGTCGCAGAGATATTCTTGCCGCTTCTTAACGCGGTGACGATTTCGCTGGTGATTCTTCAGCGTTCTGAGGGTCGCGAAGGCCACCTTGCACTCGGTACAATTGTACTGACTCGTCTTATTCATTTTCCTCAGCTCGTAGTGACAGAGCCTCAAGTGCGCATCCAGATTTCGTTTGTAAGAATAATTTTTATTGCAGATCTCGCAGCGGAACTTGACGTTCGTGTGCAATATTTCGTGCTCAAGAAAATCCGCTTTAGAGACAAAACCTTTTTTGCAAACGCCGCACTTGAACGCATAATCTTGCGCGTGCCTCCGTTTGTGCGTTTCTAAATTGGCCTTCTGGTGGCACGAGTACTCGCAGACGTCGCAAGAGAATTTTTTAAGCCCCGAGTGGATCAATTTGTGCCGCGCGATATTCATAGGACTTTTGAAAGATTTCCCGCACTCGTCGCAGCTGAAAGCGTTCTCAATGCCATGAGTATTCTTCAAATGCTCGACTAGCTTAGTCATGTGGAAAAAATACGCGTCGCACTTGACACACTTGTGTGGATCTTTGGATTTTTTCCCTTTAGGATTTATCCGCTGAAACCCTTGACATCTGAAATGAATTTAAAACAGCTAAAGAAATTAGTGACCTTATTTTCATTTTATTTCGTTTACTTAAATCTAGAAAATTCTTTTTCAAAATTACGTAATTAAATATCAATTCATTTATTAACTCAGCAGTTTATTAATCATCTTAAATTATTACATGAAATTCAGTCTTATTACAAAAGTACGGAACATTTAATACAAAATTAATAATAATAATAAATAATTAATTGTATTACAAAAATATTTAGTAAACTTTGAACTTTAAATGGCACTTATATTTATGAACAAAAACAAAACTTATTTTAAAGATAAAAAAAAAAGATTAAGGCTTCAATTTACTCCTGAAATCGTCGTAAGTCTGAGACTCTGTCCTGAGTTTCGGAACCGGGACAATCGAGGAAGTGACCATCGAGGGATCAAGCTCGCGTATGTAGGAATCAATATAAACTACAGGCATGGGCGGAAGCTTTCCAGGGTGTTGTTTCCGGTGGCTACTGAGCGCGGGTATCTGGACAAAAGTTTTTCCGCAGATATCGCAAGTGTACGGGCGCTTGCCGCTGTGGGTAAGCAAATGCTGCCTCAGCGTCGTCTTCTTGGCGAAGGACTTGTGGCAAATTGAACACTTGGCCAGCTTCATGCCCATGTGGGTGTTCATGATGTGCATCCTCAGAGCCGGTTTGTCCTTAAAACCCCTGCCGCAGTGGTCGCAGAAGAGTTTGCCGACTTTGGTCACCGGATTCTTGTGGTAGTTCATGTGCATCATCAGCCCCTGATCGCTGATGAACTTCTTCTCGCAGATATTGCACTCGAAATTACGCTCAGTGTGGTACTGGTTTATGTGCAACTTCAGCGACTTTTTGTTCCGCGACGTGTAGCCGCAGAACTCGCACAGTAGAATCTCTCCTTCTTTGTCTTTCTCCCGTTTTTTTGCAATGTCGTCTTCCGAGCACAGGTGGATCTGGTACTGGGAATGGGTCATGTCCTTTTTTAAACATCTCCCGCAGGAGAACTTCTTCACCTGCATCAAAAACTGCCTGTGTTTAGTTTTCTTATGGCTCTCATACTGTCGGACACTCGTCGTCCGGTACCAGCAGTGCTCGCACTTGTAGTACTTGAGCTCGTGGGCCTCGTCCACGTGCTTCAGGTAATCTTTCGCCAACCCAAATGTCTCTGGACATTGCATGCACTTGGTGAAGTGTTTCTTCGAATGCATTCGCTTGAACACTTCCGTCTGCGGGTCACTTGCTCGTCCCGAGTAAACATGTCCGCAACTCTTGCAATAGTACTTCAGTATTGGCTCCTTTGCTGTAACCGAATTTTTATTAACCACCGGAGTCCTGGGCTTACGTCTGTTTGAATTCTCGGTCTGATCCTTCGGCTGCTTGAGTATTTTAACTCTTGTTGAGCTCAGAACCTTAAATCTGCTAGGATTCACTTTCATGCATCTAAAACACGAAAATAAAAAAATATTTTGTTATATTTTATCGAGACTTGATACTCTGCGAGTACTTACGTGATAATAAAAAAAAAAAAAAATAATAGTAATAATAATTATCGAAAATAAAATAAATAATAATTTTATTTGCAGTACACATTAATTTAATACACATTAAATTCAACAAAATTATACGCTCCAGTTACTTGGAGACTCTTTTCAGAGTAGAAGACTTTATTACTTTTCCAGACTGGATGCCATTAAATTTATTACGACGCCGGCATTGTTGCCTACGAATGCTTCAGTACTTGAAAATCTAAAAGCCATTACTTAGCTTGAATTATTGTCCGACAATTGATTCCAGTGACTCGGTGTTAAAGCTCGGGTGAGTTTCCCAACTCAAATATATATCTAAAACATATTTATATCAATAACTTATATCTTATCAAGTTTATCATCATTTTAATAGACACTTACTTGCTTACTTCGCCCGAAAATTTATCAGCTCACATCAGACGACATAAATAAGGAAGCAAAAATATATAAAACGATATATTGGTGGTGTGAAATATTTATTAAACTCATAAACTGTACATAGTATACCTTAATACTTAATCAATAAATTTTAGCTTAGAAAAATATTTATTAGAATTACACATCTTAATAACTTACTAATTTTATTATTAAAAATTGATTAACATTAACAGGTTGAGGTGTTACCCTAACAATTACCGACCTCACGTTACGAAAATAAATTGACAGAAAAAAAAATAAAAAAAAAATGACAATTGATAAGATGTTGATTAATTAATAAATTTATTTATTAAAAATAATTTACAAAATAAGATAATCAATCGCTGATAGCCTCAACCTCGTCGTTGATGTCATTCGCGTTTCCGTTTTCCATCAGATACTCGGCGGTGAATTCTTTAACGAGGTCGGCGATAGGCATGACAGGAAGCGGAGGATGGGATCCGGGGTGAGTCTTGCGGTGGCAAATAAGCCCGGGCTTTTGTGTGAACGCCTTGCCGCATATATCACACTTAAAGGGACGTTTGCCCGTATGGATAAGTACATGCTGGCGTAATTGAGACTGCCGAGCAAAGGCTTTGTTGCAAATAGGACAGTTGTGCGGTTTGCTACCCGTATGTACAGCCATGTGTCGTTTAAATGAATCTTTTTTAGTGAACGTTTTACCGCATTCTGCGCACACTATTTTCTCACGTTTTTCGTGTTGCGTCACCATGTGCTGGTCTAAATTTTCTTGCGTTACCATCCTGCGCTTGCAAATAGTACACTCGTACTTCGGCTTGTAGTGAGCCCACTTTTGGTGAACGTACAGGGACCCGGTGTTCTGACAGAGCTTACCACAGACGTCGCAGTTTATCGGCTTCTCTTTGTGGTGGAAACGCACGTGGTTCGTTAGATCCCCTTTTACTTTGAACTGCTTCGGGCAGAACTTGCACTGGTGCTCGTAGGTGTCGGTGTGCTTGCGGATAAAGTGAGACTGGAGCGAATGCTTGGACCGACACTTGAACCCACACACGACACAGGGAAACTCCAAATTGCTGGGGCCTTTCTTCGGCCAGGTCTCGTGCTTCCGTTCTAAATGGGCGGCAAAGAGACTCTTTTTGAGAGTCCGGTAGTCGCAGACCGCGCAAATGTAAGCGCCGTCCTCTTGAATGCATACTTTCTTTTTGTGAGTCCAGGCGACGTGTTTCCGGAAGGCTATCGCCGACGTAAAGGTCTCGGCGCAAGCTTTGCACTTTAGTGCTGGCGTACCTTTGGGGAGAATCGGTCGATATTTTATTTGTCTTTGGCTCTTGGTGGTGATCGCCACGGGCACCGGACCCTCAGGCGCTTCGGAAGTTTTCTCTCTAACAGGCTCAACATCGTCTACGTCTTCTTCGTTCTCACTCGCGTACTCGATTACTTGCGAATCTATACTGTCCGCATCAATATATTGCGGCACTTCTTGGGCTTGTTCTTCCTCGTCCTCTTCCTCTTCTTCAACTTGGCCCATAACGTCTCCATCTTCATCTCTATCACCATTTCCATCTCCATCTCCGTCTCCCTCTACCTCTTCTTCTCCATCAATCTCTTCCTCGTCCTCGATTCCCTCTTCTCCGCCCACTTCCTCGGCTTCAATAAATTCACTTTGCGAAATGTGCTCCTGGTCCATTTCAATTTCTTCCGATTCAACAACTTCCTCTTCAACTTGAATCTCCTCATGATGTTCATCTACGTCACAACTTTCATCATTATCATTTTCATTGTCATTATCATTATCATTGTAATTATCATGATCGTCATTCTTTATGGAAATCACGTTCTCAGCAAGTTTTTCAATCGTTACAACGCTCCCTTCAACTTTAAATTGATACAAATCGCCTCGGGTCGGCTCCTTGCCGTTATCAGTCCGACAGATGTCGTTTATTAAAATTGGCTTCATTTCAGTCTCATCAATTTCATCTGAATTATTTATAATATTTGCATCGACATCATACTGATAATCATAAAAGCTGGCGTCGTTTCCAACAGACACCAACTCCTGCTCATCTTCCTCGCTCGGATCTTCGGTCTTGCACTGGCCCGTCAATTTTGAAATTTGATTCCTTCGCTCATGCTCCAGCTGATCCTGCTCTTGCTGGTGAATAATGTAATCAATCTCGTCACTATTATTCCCATCATTATCATCATCGACGGCCTCATCATCGTTACTCGGGATGTTCTCCATACTTATCGGCTCCTCGTTTTCAGGTACAAATGCATAATAAGGTTTCCCATCGAATTCCAATATTTGCCACTTTCTCATCACCACCGACTCTTTTTCAAAGATGAAAAACCCCCGTGGATCTCCAGACTCATCTTCATTCCTCGCTCTTGTCGTAGCAGTAGCAGTTTTATTGACGTATCTGAAACACCAGCGGATGAATTTGTTAGTCATTATTTTTCGAGGGTTACAACGTCATTATTCGATTATTTCGTGCGTAGATTTATTAATAATATTTTTTTTTTTTTTTTTTTTACAGATTCACTTTATTTTCATACTGACAGCATTTTTTAATTTTTAAATTTATAGTAATTAAGTTACGTGTATCGAAGTCATTGCTTTGTTTCACTTGCAGTGATTGGCTACAACATAAAAATATTATTAGTCATCAATAAATACTTTAATATTATAAAAAAAATTTTTTTTTTTCAAACATTTATTTACTAATAGAATACATTAAACTTCAATAGCAACATTTTATTTCCCTAATAATAATTATTTATTTCTTCGCTTAAATATTAACACTTAATTAAACTAACAAATAATCTCCATTTTTTACGTCCTAATAATCAACATCTTTAAATAAAATATCAATGAACTCGTGCTACTAAAAAGTTTTTTTACTACTTCTTTAAACTTATATCAGTTTTAAACTTTTTAAAATTTTAAGTACACTGTAAATTTATTCAAGTGTTTTCTTAATCTTCTTTATAATATTTCTTTGGTCTTCAAATATTCGTCACTTAAATTTTATAACATTTATATTATTTAACTTAAGTCACACTTGAAACTTTACATTTTATCACTGATGTTTCCTAAAACAAATTTAAAAAAAAAAAATACTTACATGCGCATGTACTTTTATTCTTACAGACCAATTTTACTACAATTATTATTTATGTACATCAAGCAAAGTAATTAATTAATTAAATATTATTATTATAATTTTTTAATTAAGCGAAAATTTACAGAACAATAATTAACGGCTCATAAATTTATACTAGGAATAAACATTTCATATTTTACGTCAAAATATTGGGAAAAAAAAATTTGTGAATAATTTATATTTATTTATATTTATTTGCTAGTCATGATATTGCCAAGAATATGATCAATGAGAACTCGAGGCAGCGGAGGATGATTTCCAGGATGTGATTTACGGTGACTGATTAATCCGGGCTTCTGAGTGAAGGCTTTTCCACAGATATCGCAGACGTAAGGCTTGATGCCAGTGTGGATCAATAGATGCTGCTTCAAAGCCGTTCGCCTGATAAAAGTTTTACTGCAAATCTGACAAACATACGGTCTGTCACCCGTATGAATCCTCATGTGAATTTTAAGCCGACTGTTGCGCGAGAAACTCTTTCCACACTCGTCGCAAACGGCCTTCTCGCGCTTCTCGTGCTGTCTTATCATATGCTCGTTAAGATTTTCCTGGGTGACCATTCGTCTTTTGCAAATATGACACTCGAACTGCGCTTTGTAGTGCGCGAATTTCTGGTGAACATACAGCGAGTTGCTGTTCAGACAGGTCTTGCCGCAGACGTCGCAAATTACCGGCTGCTCTTTGTGACTAAAGCGCACGTGATTAGTCAGGTCGCCTTTTACTTTAAATTTTTTTCCACAGAACTCGCACGTAAACTTGTAATCCTGGGTGTGTTTTCGCGCGATATGAATTTTAAGCTCATACTTGTTTTTATTTTTGTACTCGCAGAGACTGCAGTTATACACTTCCGGTGCGTTTGACTTCATGGTGTGTTTCTTGAAGATGTGATTGTGCAGCGATGATTTTTTTATGGCCTTGTAGCCGCACTCGTCGCAAGACAAAATAAGATTTTCATTTTCCAATATCCTGTGGCGACGTTTATGAGAGTACATTGTGTTTTTATTAGCGCATTGGAACTCACAAGAATCGCATTGCAGCTGACCAATTGATTCTTGAAATTCTTTTTCCTGCAGTAATTCCTCATCCAAGGCTTCTTCATCAATAGTTTCATCTTCGCTTCCGCTTGAATTTTCATCTAAAGCCAGAGCTTGCTCATCAATAACTACCTCTTGTCCTTCTTGTCCGTCTTCAAGCGCTTCCTCTTGTATAGACTCAAAAGCAATGACATCAGCAGCCGAGGGTATTTGCGGATTCTCAAAACCTTTAAGCTCGGCCAACAATTCTTCTTGAGTGACTATTTTAAATTCACCCCCGCTGATATCCAGATCCTCATTTATCTCGTCCTCGTCCTCGTCCTCGTCCACTTTCGTGCTGTGCTCCCGTTCCCTGTGCGCTATCAACTCCTCCTGGTTGTCGCACGTAAACTGACAGAGCCGACAATTGAATTCCCTTCTCTGACTCACTAATTTCTTGGGGACCATTTTTCTCAGCACCATTTTGTTCAACCGCTGGCTGATATTGTGAAAGACTTTGTGCCGATTCAACATACTCTCCAGTGGGAAATTAATGTTGCACTTGTCGCAAAAGTACTTGTTTATTGTTCTGACTTCCGTCACAGTCACCCGAGGACAACATTTTTTACTCTGAGACCTCGTGATCATCTTCGAAGGTTCCAGTATCAGCAAATCTTTCCTCTGTTTCCCTCTAGAACAAAAAAAATTACTGTCATTACTGTCTTAAATTCAATTACCGTCTTCTCGAAATATTACTTACTCCAGTAAATATTATTAAGTTTTTTTTTTTTATATTTTTTTTTTTTAAACACGTAATTATCTGCACAACACTTTAATCACTTTAATTATTTTTTTTATCAATAAATAAAAATCAGTAAAAAACTTAAATATATTTATTGTCTTATAAATAATTTACATAAAAAGTATAAATATTTTTATCATTATTTTTTAAGCGCAGATGACTAATGCCTCAGATGTCTACAGCAGTTGTGAAACTTTTACGCAGCAATTACATGGTACAGTTTAATTCCCATATGAATTTTCCCAGTGAGATATAAAATCCTCGAGAGACAGCACACGTAATTCAAATCTGCGATCATTTAAACGATAAACTTTTCGATGGTTGCGTTATGCGGTTAATAATTGCTCTTAAGACCAACCGCACATGCCACCAGTTTGATATTAAAGTTTATAGTAAAGTTAAATCCCATTGCATTTTAAATCGCTCAACTTTATATTATACTTTATCCCCATCAGTGCTTTCATACATTATGGGCATGTGCACCTGTCCTGATATTTAAATAATCTCTGTTTAGGTTCAATATCTCTTGGAGTTTAAAATAAAATTTATACTCAAATTATTAATTTCGTCGATTGAGTTTGAATAGACAACTTCCGTAGGAATGACATTTCCTTTACTTTCAAGTAAATTAATTTATTGGCTTAATTTTTCGATAATTTTAATGGCTTAAAATTCTCTGGAGCTCTACAGAGACTCGAGTTCTGACTGCTAATTTATAGCCAATTATTGTGGATTTATAAGTTCTGAGAGCTTTTCCCAGTTTTATTTTTTATTCTCCGTTTTCTCGGCTTGCAGAACAATGATATTGATCCGACTTCTTTGCTGTCAAGTCTCGTCTCTTCTAAAACATTAATTGCCTTTTAAAAAACATCACTAAAAGTTGTCGATAACTTTAAAGTTTTATTTAATAAATTAAAATAATTAAATATTAAATACCTTCTGACCGGGAAATTTGAATTTGCAGATCTTTGGGTCTTTAAATTATCAGTTGTCAAAATACTTTGAATAAATTAATTTTTTTTTTTGTCATCTTCAACTTTGTCTTTGGCGCCGTGCAGAAGCTCTGTGATTCTGATTGGCGGGGGCTTGGGATGAACTCCTGGATGTTTTTTGCGGTGCAACATCATGGGCGACCGCTGGGTGAAACTCTGCCCGCAGATATCGCACACGTAAGGCCGCTCCCCGGCGTGTGTAAGCAAGTGGACTTTCTGTGAGCTCAGAGAGCTGAAAGTTTTCCCACAAATAGCACAGAGACAAAATTTTTCCCCCGAATGTGTCTTCAGATGCTTGGTAAGTCCCTGCTTGAATTTGAACTCGACTCCGCACTGCTCGCACACATATTTAATGCTGTGCAATTCGGCGTGACTACTCAAGTTCCTCTGGCTCTTGAATTTTTTTTTACAAGTCACGCATTCGTACTCTTTTATTTTTAATTTGTGCTTGTAGTATTTGTGGAAGTAAAGCGAGCTCTTGTTCGGATAAGAGCTGCCGCAGATATCGCACACACATGATTCCGTGCTGTGATCCTTCATGTGGGTGGTGAAGTCTGACAGGACTTTGAATTTTTTTCCACAATCCTCGCACTGGTAATTGTACTCATCTGTGTGCTTCCGGATAAAGTGTATCTTCAAATAAGCTTTAGACTTTGCTTTAAAATCGCACACACTGCAGGAAAAAAATTCCGTCTGCTCGCGATGAGTTTCCATGTGTTTATTCAAGTACACATTCGTTTTAAAATTTTTGAAACACATCGCGCACTTGTAAGGCCGCGAATTACTGTGTCGAAGCATGTGACTCTTCAATTTACTTTTAAGATTAAATGACGAGGCGCAAATTTCACATTTAAATTCTTCGGCTCTTTTATTTTTATTTAATTTAATTAGAGTGGAAGTTTCTTCTTCTTCATCTGATGACGAGACGATTTGTTTTTTCTCTATTTTTTTTCTACGAGCAAATTTTTTACGATCAATTTTAATTCCCTTTAATTCTTTGATCTCACTAATGGTTACTGAAATTTTTTCTTTTCCACAAAATTTAATAATCTCATTTTCATAATTAACCGGTGATTTTTTTTTACTTAATACACTTAGAGACTTTGTCAATAGTAAATTTTTTTTAACTGACAGTATCCGGTTATACCTAAAAAAAAAATTTCAAAATTTCAATTAATTATAATGATATTTATTATTAATGTTATTGTAAAAATATATATAAATTTAACGAGCACATGCAGACAATATAAAACCATAATAAAAATAATACACTCGCATATTAATAACTTGCGCTTGAATATTTTTTTTTTTTTTTTTTTTTTTTAATTAAACTTTCGGTTCCACTTCTAGACTATGAATATTTAAATAAAGATAATGAGGACTAGGAAGCCCGTATTATCCGTAATTATATTCACAAGTGATAACTTTTTCTTTTGGTAACTCGTTCTTGCATAGTAATAAATATTTCAGAGATCTTGATTTATATTAACGATCTAGAAAAATAAAAATTTACAATTAGAAATTGAATTAATTAATTAAATAATAAATTATGAAGTAAAATAGACGAGCTTACCTGCAGACAGACCTGAAAATTTAAATTCACGAGCTGGAACAAGGAGTTGAATAAGAATACGGAGTAGTTATTTTAACCAAGTAAATATAAAATCTATTTCTGATGTACAATTAAAGTAATACATGAGTTAATACATGACCTTTCAACAATACTATTATTTCATTTTTATAATTTCATCATTCCCTCAACAATACTTATTATAAATCAACGTTTTCATGATTAAACACTAAATCACTATAGCAACAGCTTCATTTTAAAGGACCCAAGTAGCAGAGACAACTTTAAGATGTCATTTAAACAGTCAAGTTTTTTAAAATAAATAAGACATCCAGATTTTGATCCTAGAAGTCATAGAAAATCTCTGTCTTTTTTTTTCATCTTAAAAAATTTATTTTATATGAAAAATCGTTGAGATAATTAATTTGACAACTATTTGTAATTTACTTTTTCACGTCATTTGTACCGTTCTTTTGAGTAGACATTTTTTCGATGACAAATTTTTGATTATTTTGTCAACATTTGATGCCTTGATAGGTCAAAAAACAGCCTCAAAATTGCTATCTTATAGATGTCAATAAGCCATAGGCTACTTGGGTATTCCGAAGTAGCACAGAGACAACTTTAAGATGTTAATTAAAAGGGCAAGAAATTTCTTTTTGTCTCAGTCTAGTCTTTTTATGTTTTACTTTTTGTTGTCAATTGTGTCAAGTCTTTTAAACAGATGTTTTTTGATGATAAATTTCTGATTATTTTGACAACATATTGGTGCCTTGATAGATAAAAAACAGCCTCAAAATTGCTATCTTATAGATGTCAAAAAGCCAAGTGTGCTACTTGGGTATTAAAAAAAAAATTTCCATTGACAATTAAAAATATAGATTAAGTTTGAACTTAAGACAATTTTTTTGATATTTTGCTATAATAATAATAATATTAATAAAAGATATTCCCTTTCATTATTTATTCTTAGAGTTATACATTAGACACTAGATCCAAATCTAGACACATGTGGTTTTTTGATGTGCGGTGAGATTACCCTGACACGAAAATCCCCTCTTGCAGATTTGACACACGTACGGTCTCTCCCCAGTGTGTCCGCGACGATGAATAGTCAGCGTTGATCTCTGGGAAAAAGCCTTCGGACACTGATCGCACTTGTAGGGTTTCTCGCCCGTATGGACGCGCCGGTGCATCCGTAAATTTTCCGAGTCCGTGAATCCCTTGCCGCATATATCACACACGTAGGGCTTTTCCCCAGTGTGGATGCGCCTGTGTTTCTTCAGATGCTCAGCGCTGCTCAAACTTTTCCCGCAATAATCGCACAGATACAGTTTCGTCGGATTGTGGCTCTCTTTGTGCCGGAAGAGCGAGCGCTTTGTTGCGAGAACTCGTCCGCAAATATCACACGTCGTGCTGGTTACTTTATTGGCCTTAATTTCAGGGTGAAGGCGTCGGCAGTGAGCCGACAGTTGCCTCCTTAAGTAAAACGAATTCCCGCACTGCTCGCACACAAAAGGCTTGTCGCCGGAATGAATATTGTAGTGTTCCTGTAAATCAGTCGCTTTCCTGAAGTGTTTGTCGCACTCGTTGCACTTGTAGGGCAGACCCGCGTTGTCTGTATGCTTCAGCATGTGAATTGTCAGGGCGGCCAACACCGTGGTCTCGTAGTCGCATTCCTTGCACATGTAGCTCGGCAAGAAATGGGTTTTTTCGTGTCTCGTCAAGTCGCGATAGAGACGGAACTTCTTGGGACAGTGCTTGCAAGTCAGGTCACCGGTCGTGTGTCTCACCAGGTGTTTCTGATAATTACTCTTGTGTCGGAAGACTTTGTTACATATTTTACACGCCAACTCTCGCCTCGATCTGTTTTCTTTCTTGACCTCGATGTCTCTATCACTTGCATCGACGTCCGAGTGCTCCGCTGACGACTCAGCGTAATCTTTTATACTTTTTTGACCGTTGTGCTTCTTCATATGCTTGCGGAGGTTAACCAGCGTACGAAAAACCCGACCGCACTGGTCGCAAGTACTTTTGCGGTTGCTCTCGTGCATATCAGCTTTGTGTTGCTCGAACAGCAACGACGAGGCAAAAAATCTGGCACAGAGCTTGCAGTAATAAGCCAGCGGCATGTCCTCTTGGTTATCGTGATCCTCATCTATAACTTTCAACACATCGATGCCTGATTTATGGGACACATCAGTGTCCGACTTACGAGACATCTCAATGGACGGATAAACTGGATTAATGTCAGGTATCTTGTCATCATCCATCTGAACAACAACCGGATCACCATTTGTCAGACTTAGATCTTCATCATTTGTAGCTATTGAGTAATACGGTGAGATTTTGCTGCATCGAGTCTGGGTGAATCTGAAAAGTAAAATTCAACGTATCCATAAGTCATTTATTTATCTCTCCAGTTGTCATTTTTATCTGTACTCATTTTGTTTGTTTGCTTTTTAGTTCATTATTGATATCATTAATTTATTTTTTTTTTAACTTTTACTTTATATACTTATTTATGTTTTGTTCGCTTAACTGTCTTCGTACACCCGCATGGTAGAAAATAACATACTGCCTTTAAAGTGTACATTTTAAATAAAATTATAAGTCTAAGGTGATATTAATATTCAACTTGATAAATGTCCACATTTTTTTTTCTTTTTTTCAGTATTTAATAATCTATATTTGTATTTTTTTAAATTCTTCGTACATTTTGTTACAAGTCTCGACTCTCATAATACTTTTTTATTTTTTTTTATCACGATCACTGCTCTAGAGTATACTTTTAAAATATTTATATATATAGATATATATTTATAAAGATTAATACTTAAAATTGTTCCGTTTAATGAAAAATATATAAAATTCTTGCGAAGGTATTTTTAAAGTAAAGCACTTGGGTAATCAATAAATCACTTGTTTACGGGCTACGGCTTAGAGCTTACGGCTGATTGATGGAACAGCAGCTACGTGGGCTGAAGGACCACCACGTGGGCTTTGTTGTGTACATTGAGCAGCGCTCTTGACACAAACGACTTGGTACACACTGTGCACTGATACGGACGCTGACCTGTATGATAACGTTTGTGTATCACCAGGGTCGAGTGCTGAGTGAATGATTTCCCGCAAGTGTCACAGCTGTAGGGTTTCTCTCCTGTATGCGTGCGCTTGTGTACCACCAGTGTGGTCCTTTTGTGAAAAGCTTTACCACAAACATCGCAGACCAGAGATTTCTCACCTCCATGGAGGCGCAAGTGGTCCTGGAGCGAGCCTCTAGAAGATACTGATTTCCCACAGAGATGACAGTCGTATTTATTTTCCCCCGTGTGCGACTTGACGTGGACCATTAGGGAATTTTTGTAGGCAAATATTTTCCCGCAGAATTCACACTGATGTTTAATGGGTTTGAAATTCGGGTCATGCATGTTTGCATGTCTTGCGAGAGTGTGATTGTTTGGGAAGGACTTGCCGCAGTGATGACACACGTGTTCTTTCGCGCCGTGTTTGATGTTCATGTGCCCGTGCAATTCGGCGTTGGTGAAAAATCCCTTGCCACAGAGCTCGCAGAAGCAGATGTACTTCTCAAAGTGCCGGCGCTGGTGCATCGCTAACTGCGAGGCCTGGATGAACGCACGTCCGCACACGTCGCAGATGAAATTGCGCTCGCGGGTGTGGATTCTCCGGTGCACGGCCAAGGTGCTGGTGCGTTTGAATGACTTGTTGCAGATGTCACACTGGTAAGGACGCGCGTCGCTGTGAGCCACCAAGTGGCCTTCAAACAGATTCTTTAACCGGAAGTGCTTGTTACATATTTTGCAGACATAAGACTCTTTATTATTTATATTTTTATCTTTATCTTTAACTGAGACTTCCGTCTCTTTGTCTTTTGTATCAGACGATTCTTCAGCTGGAATTGATTTTTGATCGGTACGTTTTAAAATCTCCGTATGTTCCGTCTTTATTTGCGAGGAAGACAACAATCTGAAAGTAAATAATTTTGTTTATATATTGTGATATTTAGATTTTTTAATTATTTATAACACTCCATCTTACTTTAATATATTAACTTATGTATATATAAATATATAATTATACGCTCGGATAAATTATAAAGTAGACGTCAAAATGATCGATCTGAAAAATAATAAGAACATTTAATTTATTTTTTTTATTTTTTCTGATACTACAGAGATTTAATTTAAATATTACTCACTTGTCACATACGTACCTCCATATCACCTAAAAAATTACACTAGCTAATTAAATAAATAATTAAATAATAATAAAAAATCACGAGGAATTTATCGCAATTAACAACAAACGTATTGAATAAAATAATTGTATTTAAAATATGGTAAAACATAGACACGTAACTGTTTTTACATTTATAAAATAAGTATCAGCAATTTACAGTATTAATCTTGATACTCTTCTTCCAACTGTTCAATCTCCTCGACTTCTTCGACTTTCGCGACGTCTCCCTTGTGGCCCTTCATGTGCGAATTGAGTGACCCGTGCTGGGTAAATCTTTTGTGACATATTTTACACTCGTATGGTCTCTCCCCCGTGTGAGTTCTGAGGTGGACTATGAGATACTTCCTGACACTGAAACACTTGCCGCACACCTCGCAAATATTTGGTTTTTCTCCAGTATGTATCCTCATGTGTACTTGCAAGTACGACTGACTGGAAACAGATTTCCCGCAGACTTCACATTTAATGCGATTCTCTCCCGTGTGTTTTTTGACGTGACCCTTCAGAGAAGTCTTCCAATAAGTCTCGTAGTCGCAGAGACTGCACTTGAATTTTTCTCTCTCCGAGTGACTTTTCGCGTGCAAACTCAAGTAAGACGCGCTGGCGTACGAGGCGTTGCAAATCCTGCATACAAAAGGTCTCTCCCCGGTGTGCGTGAGGATGTGTCGCTGCAGAGATTGCTTGGTGTAGAATCCCCGCTGACAGTACTCGCAGTGAGCGTAATATTCTTTGTTGTGCTTCATCATGTGCAGGCGCAAGTCGTACGGCGACACTTTAGACATCCCGCAAATTTCACAGGAGTACCGTTTGTTGTGTTGCTTCAAGTGGATCCTCAGGAACTTGTCGGTCTTGAAAGGTTTGTTGCAGATGTGGCAGGGAAAAGGCCGCTCCTCCTGGTGCATTTTAACGACATGTCTCGCGAGCTTTTCGTCGTCGAAGAAAATTCGGTCGCACTGGGAGCATTTTTCCGCCTTGGGTTTCCCGTGATCCAGTCGATAATGTCTCTCCCATTGATGGAAATTCCACGACTCCTTGCCGCAAATTTTGCACTTGTACCTTTTGCCGGTCTTGGGCGCGAATTTGTCGTCGGTTTTTTTTGAGTCTGATTTTTTAGCTGCATTGGAATTCGCTGACTTTTTTTGCGGCATTGGAGGCAGAGACAGCGGTATCATCGGCGGCGGCTCCTTGGTAGCGCAATTAACTCTCAGTAACTTTATCTTAATAACATTTACTTTTGGTTTATCGTCTGCTGAGATCACAGTCTCTCCATTGGCGTTTTTTGCTTTTATTACATCTCCTACATATTCACTTTTGATGGACGTTATCGGTATTTGCTCTACTCTCGGGTACTTCGCGTATGCATATGACGCCGGCAGTTTCGTGAGACACCTGAAAATGACAAATTGTGTCAATGCAACAAACCTTTGATTACTTTATTCGACAATTTTGAGTTATTAATTCTAAATTATTATTATCTTTTTTTGTTTACCGTTAACAGAAAATTTATCACCCGGGTTAGTCCGGGGACTAGGTAAAGATCTTTCTCGAGTAGCTAAAAATAAATTTATACATACATATAAAATAAAAAAATATATCGTATACTTAAAACTCCAACTTAATCCTTCGTCAAGTTGGATCTTCCCGACGCGTAAATCCGACGGTACTTATTTTCAATTCCATCTATTTTTTGTTAATTATTTATAAGGCAATAATTATACACATTAAAGTACTTTAAATATATATTTTCAATTCGTAATAAAAAACATTTGATTAAAATAAATTCCACTGCATTATAAATTAATAAAATAATAAATACTGACAAATTTTTAATTAATACTGATAAGAGATTACGGAACAAGTCGACAAGAAGGTACTCGGGCTAGGAAAATTTTAAAATAAATTAATAATTAGTAATAATAATAATTATGGCAAAGGAGGAGTTCGATGAGTGCGAAGATGACTAGTGAGTGTACCGCGTTGAGTAAAAGCTCGGTCGCAACGATGACACTTGTAAGGTTTCTCCCCCGTGTGGATGCGTCGATGCTTCACAAGATATCTTCTGGAAGCGAAAGTTCTCCCGCAGAATTCACAAACCTCCGGTTTTTCCCCGGTATGAATTCTGATGTGAATTTTCATGTAGTCGCGGCGAATCAGTTTCCCGCAGTACTGACAAGACAACTGACCCTCTCCTGTGTGGGTCCACATGTGCTCTTTGAAGCAGTAGCTGTAGAAAGTTTCAAACCCGCAAACACTGCAGGTGTATTTTTTCCTAGTGTCCGGCTGGGAGTGGATCCTCATGTGACTTTTCAGATAAATCTGGTTTCCAAACGGTTTTTTACACACGTCGCACTCGAAAGGTTTTACGCTGGTGTGTCTGCTCATATGATTTTTCAGATTGGCCTTAAGATAGAATCCTTTTTTGCAAACGGGACAAAATTCAGTGAACTCTTTGTTGTGCCGTCGCACGTGAATGTTCAAATCGTACTCTGAGGTTTTTTTAGCGCCGCATATATGACACACGTGAGGGCTGCCGTGCAGAGCCATGTGGACTTTCAAATACTTTTTTTTTTTAAACGTCTTCTGGCAGTCGAAGCACTTGAGCTGGTGAGTCTTGACTGGAGTCGACGGCCTCGACTGCTTGCCATCGCTGTCATTTGTGTCAGACTTGGAACTGTGACCCCTCGATCTCCGATGAGATCTGCGTCTAGAAGCCCTGGGTGTCTCGGAGTGACAACAGCTGATGTCGTCAATCGTCGTATGGTGGGCCAATAAATCTAACTCTGTCTCAAAATTTTCCGCGCATGTTTCGCAACGATAAGGAGCTTTTTTTTTTCCTCTCACACGGTCTCGTCCTCTATGTTTTTTTTTCGAGCCACCTGTAGTAGAGCGCTCGCTGTCCACTAGTAAGTCTTTTCCGTCTCTGCAATTAAAAAAATGCCAACGTTCAACCAGCGACTTGACTACATGCTGACACACATTGGCCCGAAGATTAAACATCTCAATGGCAACGATCAACAAAATCACTGACTCGCTTACTGGGATTCCAACTGGACATGCTATCACTCAGCCAGGATTTAATCAATACCCTGTCCTTCTATCTAAATAATTTTTATCACGCCATGCAATATATTTTTATACTTATGCTAATTATTATTACTAATTATAATTACTATAAATAATTATCAAAAAGTAGGAAATTGAATAAGAAAAATAATTCATTATTTATTTGAAAAGTATATAATGTACTTTTATTTAGATATTTATACATAATGATCAAAAAATTTATTGAAGAAAATAGACACCTTTGAAAATAAATTTCATTTAAAATATATTAAAAATAGTCGTTGACGGTGATAATGTAATTATTTATTATATTGATAATAAACAATAAAAAAAAAACTTAATCTAATAATAATAATAATAATAATAATAATAATAATGATAAATATAAATTCTATCTAGTTTAATTATCAAAATAATTACATACAAAAATTACTTCATTTGTAGGCAACATTTTCATTTTAAAAATAAAATAATTATTTTTTAAACTACTTGAATTACATTATTTACATATAAAACTCTAGTTAATTATACGTTTTCACCAGCCAACATTTTTATTAAATATTCAAATTATTTATATAGATAGGTTTAGTTATTGATCCCCGCGGCATGTAAATAGACAATTTAAGTGTACTGTCGATCAAATTGCACTTTTACAATTTTAAACAAATGGGGTAAGAGAACCAGTACCCAGCTTCTAACCAGTAGCCAGCCGGTCATATACTTTAATATTTGCCCAAAATATATATAGATATAATTTAACATAAAGTGGCTGGCTACTGGTTCGAGGCTGTGTACTGGTGCTCTTACCCTACTATGGAATGTAATAAATAAAAATAAAACTGCCAATTATTTAATTGTCTATCGAAAAAAAAAATTTTATTTATTAAAATACTTCTAAAAATTATAATTAATAATAAAAATAATAATTAAGTTGATTAATTCTGTACAAATGCCGCTTGGACAGATCAATGTGATCGTTAACTCCAAGAATTAAAGCCATTCTGACAGTACCCCCTTCCCCTACTTTTTTAAAAATTTTCAATGACTTAACTGTCAAAAGCGTATCAAATTTTTATCAATGAATTAAAAAAAAATTAAAGCATTAATGGAAAAGAAGACAATTTTGAGGTATAAATTGAAAAAAAAATTACTTACAGTTGACATCAATTGGGAGTTAAACGAAATTTGTAAAAGAAATTTCAGTAAAATCTTCATAGAATTTTTAAATTTTGTAGGGCAAAATTTTTTCAAACTCCTAATTGATGTCAATTGTGAAGGTTTCAATTATTAGTTTTAATTAATTAATAAAATTTGAATACGGATATGACAGTTGAAAGTCGCTGCATATTTTTAAAAAATGGAGGGCACTTTGAGAATGCCCTTAATAATTATATTTATATTTATTAATTAATAATATTATCATGTATATTTCTCTTACTAAGGCACAGAAACTTTGTTTTGCTTCAAAGAAGTCAAAATTATATCTGGACAATCATCATTATCATTATTTATATTTAATAATCAAGTCGTTGACTGCTGATTTATATACATTTATCATCAAACAATCGAGTCTAAAAAGTTAATCCCCAATTCTTTCATTACGATTCCTAGATAAACGAAAAATACTGAAGTCTACCTGAAGTCGGTAGTTTTGTTATACTTTAATAAGAAGAAAAAAAAGTATTACATCCCGTAAAGAAATAATAATGATCAGACAAAGTATGAAACGCGAGTCATTGATGACAGACGGACAGATTTTTCAATAGCTAATAGTTAACTCACATTGTTTATTTATGTAATATATATATATATATATATATATATATATATATATATATAATAGTTTGTTTACTTGAGTTCATGTAGAAATAAATAAACATTCGCGTAAAAACAGTACAATTATTTTATCATTATATATAGAGTATGTAATAATATAATCTCATATCTTCAATAACCTTTACTATTACGTCTATTTTTTTTTCTTAATTATTATTATTTTTTTTTTCATTTTCATTATTTTAAACTTAAATGTTTAGCGAACGTTGAGGCATTTATTTTTGTGCTTCGGAGTTGGTCGATAAAACTCAAATGTTTTAATTGACCGGAACAAAAGTTAAAATAAAATGGAAAGTTAATTAAACTTATGATAATATTTACAATTATAAAACTGTATATTGTTCGAGGCGTTATTTTAATTATCTAAGCTGCGAAACAGACCAAAAATTAATCATCTCGACAAAATATCACGATAAAATAATAATAATAATAATAATAATAATAATAATAATAATAATAATAGTAATAATAATCATCAATAATTAATAGTTAATAATTTAACCGGACAGCAAAACCGAAACTGTCTCAATAACACGTGTCTGCGATTGATCCTGCAATTCCTCATGATGAAGTTCATCTGGATGTAGATCGTCAACTTGTAGGTGGTCAGTAATATGTTCAGTTATGTGGTCTGGCTCGTGCATTGAGTCGTGCATCGAGTCTTGCATCGAGTCTTGCATCGAGTCTTGCATTGAGTCTTGCATCGAATCATGCATCTCCAATTGGTCGTGATAGTTTTCTTCTTCTAGATGCTCTGGCTGCAAATGCAACTCGTGCTGCTGTTCTCTGGCTGTTTGCTTCGCGTGAGTCTTGAGATGACTATTCAGCATAGTCTTTGAGGCAAATGACTTGTGGCAAATAGTGCACGGGTAAGGTCTGTCGCCGGTGTGTCCTCGAAGATGAACCACCAGAGTGGTGCGCTGCGTGAACCTCTTCTCGCAGTGAGTGCACTTGTGTGGTCTCTCCCCAGTGTGTGTGCGTCTGTGTACACTCAAGTAATTTTGAGATATAAAACTCTTGCCGCAGTGGTCACAAACATGAGGTTTCTCGCCAGTATGCTTGCGCATGTGGACTGTCAAATAAGTTTTACTCGACACACCTTTGCCACATATAGGACATGTATATTCGCTCTGCTGTCCGCTGTTTCCGTGGGTCCGCATGTGGACCAAGAGCACTTGCTTCCGCGAGAATCGTTTGTTACAGAGCTCGCACAGATGCTTCTTCTGGGGCGGAACGTAATCGGGCTGGTGGAGTTTCGCGTGGAGTCGGAGGCCCTGTCGGTATCTAAAGGTCGCGTTACAAATTTCGCACTGGAATGGCTTCTCCTGGGAGTGCATCAACTGATGCTCTTCGTAACTATTACGGGTGTAAAATCCATTGCCACAAATATCGCAGTGATACTTGTACTCTTGATTGTGACGTCTCTCATGACTGATGAGGTTCTGCCGGAGGGACGAAGTGTAAGTGCATAGTTCGCATGAGTATAATTTTTGCGGGCTGTTGTTGTTGTGCATTTGCTGCTGATGTTTACTCATAATAGCGGCATTCATGAAACTCCGTCCGCAGTGTTCACAAACGTAGACAACTTTTTCGTCATCAATCTCCGTGGACTCGACAATCTCCTCGGCAGTTTCTTCCTCGACGTCCTCCATCAGTTGGTACTCGTGTCTTGGTCTCAGATGATCATGGGTGTTAAGATGAAGCTCAAGATCTTTTTCACTTATAAATCCGTCCCCACACAATTCGCACTGACTGATAGTCTGGACAGGTACGACTATTTCGTCGAGATTTTCATCTTTAGCCACTCGTAGAGTCTGCTCAGTCAGCACCAGCTCGTGGGTTGTGCCTTCGCACAGTACCTTCATTTCACCGACGTGGCACTGGTCCGGTGACAGCGTCGTGATTTTCGATACATAAAATCTGTAAATAAGAGACAATACTAAATCAATTAACCACATTAGTATTATTACTATTTATTTATTTATTTTTTTTTTTTTATATTTATTATTATTATTTATTTATAATATCTTACTGCTTCCTCAGTATACTTTGTTCTATTTATTTTTTAAAAGAGTTCTGATCAAACCGCCTTAGTGTCATTAATTCTTACTAATTTATTATTTATTTATTTATTAATTAACATTATTATTATTTTTTTGTTTTGTTAATTGCATGAAGCTAGCTGACTTAATTAGAATAATAAATTAATTTTAAACGACGTTAATAGTTGTTGAGACTTTATTTATTTATTTAAAGTTGGTTCAATTGACTGGCTGAAGAGTTCTAGAAAAAAAATACACACTGCATACTGTAATCATATAAAATAATAGATATGTAGATATAGAGATAGAAATAGACAGACAAACGGACATGTAAACCCTGCGTACATTTGTGATAATAAAAGAAAATATAGAAAAAGTCGTTGACCGGTAGCTTGTGCATTAAGTTGGTCACCCAACGTTGCGTCGTACAAAGAGCCCGCGAAAACGCTATCGTATCGATTCTTCTTCGGCAGTTGAACGCAGGCGCGTGGATAGCGAACGGGAACATCTGCCTGTTGTACAGTTTACTAAATTGTAATCGATCTGGTAATTTAACAATTACAGTTACAATCCCTCCGTCTGTTTCAAGTATTCATATTCATATTCATATTTTTTTTTCTTTTATACTCATATGTTTCAGCGGGTGATATCTGAAAACAACAAACGATAGATTATCCTACCGCGGTTTGATTTCTTCATGCAGCTGACGGTCATCAGGTGAATCAACTCGACTCTCGATCCGTCGAAAACTACTGCCGCTGGTATTAAAATCATTCTTACCTTCAATCAGAATCCAGAACTGAAATAAAATTTAAAAAAAAAAGAAAAAAAAATTGTAATGATGTACGAATTTTAAAAGATTGATAAACATTTTGAATATTTGTTTATTGAATTGAGTATTGACTAATATATAGACGGAATGAAAAAAAGAAAAAAAAAAGAAAGTAAAAAAAAAAAACAACCGAGTAATGTAATTGTAGAGTATAAAGGCACGAATTGCCGTCAAGTATTACATAAAATAACATAGAATATATAAGTAGTAATAATGATCAATATGAAACGTTTATACGGACAATCGATTAGTCTAATATAATATCACTGTTTACAACTTATACTTGCCGCCGCCTTCCCCGCACTTGGCAACTTGATTATAATATTTTTTTATAATTTTTTTATACCTATGATATACTTTCAACCCTCGGTAAGTCTAAAGTTACGTTTTATTAACTTGGCAAAAAACTATGAGTCGACTCATCAAAAGATTCTACAAGCGACTCCTTTTTTCTTCACTTATAATAATCAAGGCACTTTGAATTCTTTTGTTACTTTTTTAATTAAAACATTTTTTTTTCTTTGTCTATTATTATTATTACTATTAAAAAATTTCGCGAGATCGCGTTGTTTCGAGTACTCGAGTAATAAAGACAACTCGACTGATATATCAAAGGCACATATTAATATTGGCCGGCCGTTTAAAAACTATAAAGTAAAAGATCCAGTACCCAATCAGAGAACTAGTACCTAATCAGACTTGATCAAGGAACTAGTACGTGATCAGAGAACTAGTACTTGATCAGAGAACTAGTACTTGATCAGAGAACTAGTACCTGATCAAGGAACTAGTACGTGATCAGAGAACTAATATCTGATCAAAGACCTAGTACCTGATCAGGAAACTAGTACCCGATTAGGGAACTAGTACATGATCAGGGAACTGGTACTTGATCAGACAATTAGTATCCAATCAGAAAACTAGTACTCGATAAGGGAACTAGAACCCAATCAGGAAACTAGTCCTGGTCAATGAACTAGTACTCGATGAAGGAACTAGTCCCGGTCAGAGGACTAGTACCTGGATCACTCATGTATTTATATTTACTAAGTATAGATATAAAAATACAAAGAGTGATCGGATACTAGTTCCCTGATCTGATACTGGGTCTTTAACCTCAATGGAAAGAATAATTTCTACATCCAAGTTTTCTTTCGGGCCCTATACTATTGACGAGATTGTTGTCAAATCCCCAAACTCGCCGTCTAATCTATAGTAATAACAATATGTATACATATATTTATAATAATAATAATAACATAAGAAACAATTATCACAGAAAAAACGTGAATTTTAATAGTACTGATTGATAATAAAGGGTCCAATCCACCCTTAGCCATTGAAATGGTAATAATAATAATCCTCATTATGTTCAGTGTTTCTTCATGTGATTGAGCATTATTGTACGCGTAACGAAGCCTTTGCCACACAGAGTGCAAGTGTACGGACGTTCCCCAGTGTGATAACGTCGGTGTACAGTGAGTGTCGAGGCTTGTGTGAATGATTTGCCGCACATCGCACACAGATACGGTCTCTCCCCCGTGTGAATACGCTGATGCACGACGTAGTACTTGCGATGAGTGAAACCCTTGCCGCAGACATCGCAAACTAGCGGACGAGATCTGTGGACAGCTTTGTGGCTGGTCAGTGACTCGATTGTGTGAAACTGCTTGGTGCAGGAGTCACATGGGTAAGATACTGGAGTGTCAAAGGATGACTTGTCCATGGCTACGTTGCTTGTCGAGGTAGGTATCGTGATGTGGTTGATATTGTTGGTGGGAGATGGATTGTTAACCAGCATCGGCGGCGTCGGCGAGCTTTGGATTATGGACTTGTGGGTCTTAGCGTGATGGTTGTAAAGAGTCCGGGTCTCGAATCGCATGGGGCAGCGTGGACAGGTGTAGGGTTTGTCTTGCCCAGTGAGGTGGATCTTCTTGTGGCGCTCGAGGAGGGTGCGATATCGAAAGCTCGCTTGACATCGATCGCAATTAAAGGTCTGGTCGTTTGTCTGCTCTGGTGGTGGAGACATCAGCGTTGTGTTTGTAACTATGACATTATTTTGCTGCTGTTGCTGCTGCTGTTGCTGATGTTGTTGCTGTTGTTGTTGCTGATGTTGTTGCTGCTGTTGGTGGATAATTTGCTGATGCGAAGTCTCGTGCATACGCAAGTGACCCAAGTTAGGAAACAGTCGGCCGCATATTGAGCATGAGTATTTTATCTGGCCGTTGTTGTCGTTACTGTCCAGACGACGACGCAAGTCGTTGGTATTGATCTGGTGATTCATTCGTATGTGATAGTTTAGCTTTAGAGCGCTGCGGAACTCAAGGCCGCAGCTCAGACACTGATGCGACTCCGTGTGGACCTCGAGGTGCTCCAGCGGAGCCATCTGCTCGAGCGGTATCATTGAGGACGGATGCGAGGGATGGAGGTACGGCGAGGACATCGGAGCAATGTACTGAACCCCTGGTGACATCATGCTCGTGTAGTTGGTGAAGATGCCAGACTGTAGATTGCAACAGTTGAGAAATGCGCCGTCGTTGATCTCTGGTGATGGTGACAGTATTTGACGTAGCATTCCAGACAAACCACCAAAGCTCTCAGTCTCCCTGTAATTGACACAAACACCCATCGACACAATCCTACGGAGAATGGTGCCGTTTACAAAAGTGTGGACTTTACTTTTTTTTGTAATTTTTTTTTTATTTATTTTTTTTTTGCATCCAGTTGCAGACGTTAACACGATTAGCAGGCGGTGTTGACATATAATATAAATAATAGTAATAATAAAAAATCATTAGATGTATATTTTGCGAGTGATTCTGCCAAATGGCTGTGCAAGGTGCTGAGCATTGCTGATACTGTCATTATACGCGAATTATTTTATTTTAATTATTTATTTAATTATTGTCAATTTTAAAATAATTTTTATATAAATATATGTATTTAAAAAAATACAACCGCTTGTAGTTTTTAAAATAAAAAAGTCTTGTTACTGTTCTATAAAAAAATATAAATAAAAATTCTATACCGTTGAAGCTTAATAATAATAAAATAATTTACCTCACCTTAAAACGATAATCCAACTCCGTAAATAATAAATCTTCTGGACAGCCTGTGCAAGTGATTTCTTCAAGATCATTATGTTTCACTCGCACTTACATCAATTTGATGTATTGATTAGTTTTTATTATAGTAATTAAATTTATTTACAAGAAAAAAAAAAGTTGTCATGAGGTATAGAGCATGACACTGGCGCAAAATGCAGCCGAGTAATCAGCAGTAAAAATAATTTACTTTAAAAAAGTTGCATTATAAAAAATAATTTATAAAAAGTATGCAAGAAAAAAAAATGAACGCATCTCAGTGTCGAATGGAGAAAAAGGTGCTCTGGAAAAATTTAATGGCTGAACCGCGGATGCGACAGCAAACAGCTCGGGCAGCACGTGATCGGGGAGACCGCAAAGGCCGCGGTCATCCAACACACGGTTAAGTCACGGCCAGAGAACCCACTAGCGATATTTCTGCCTGCTGGTGCTCGCAGAAAACCGGTTCGCCAAACTAAAATACCAGGCACCCTTTCATCAATTTTATTCTTTCGTGTTCGCGCGAAGGACACACTCGCTAGTGCACCAAGATAACGTCCTTTTGTACGCAACAAAAATAAAACAATAAACAAAAAAAAAATCTATTTACTC
Organism: Microplitis deprimator; assembly: GCA_964016945.1. Taxonomy (NCBI): domain Eukaryota; kingdom Metazoa; phylum Arthropoda; class Insecta; order Hymenoptera; family Braconidae; genus Microplitis; species Microplitis deprimator. The sequence goes on along the minus strand of OZ024711.1, from coordinate 3,042,209 downwards.
ATAAATAAATAAAAAAGTATTTAAAAATGAGAGCCAACTAACTCACGTTTTACGTGAAATTCTTTTTGTATAAATTTACAAAACCAAAAAATACTAATCAAAATAAAAAAACCTAGTGGAGAAAAAATCAATACTCGCCTTAGAATAAATTTTCATCCATCTCTCCTCTTGAATCCTCAGTAAATATTGAGGTCTTCTTCTTTTTTCATTTATATTTTCTTACAACTCAGTTATAAAAAATTTTTAAAGCACTAGATCAACGGCTTTACCTCTCAATTTAAATTTACCAGCTTCAAATTTCACTTTTAGATAAAAACACGCTCGCGAATTCCCGTATTTTAATATAATATTAAATGCCTTGATTTTCATATTTCATATTAACACATCGCGCTCGCAAGTTTTTATAAAAATATTGACAATAATAAAATATAATAATAGTAATAATAAATAGTATATCGATAGTGATAACAGTAAAATATTAATAATAATAATAAATAAGTAAATAAATAAATAAATAATTAAATAAATAAATATGTACATTATTGAGTGGAACATGTTATATATATATGTATATATATAATAATAAGAGTACTTTTTAATTTGTCAGAGTGGATGGAGGTCAGTGAATCCTTGGCCAGTCGAAGTAATAGGCAAGTTACGAAATTCACGACCTATCGATTGTCAGTGATTTGTTTCGGTCAGCTCTGACCGAGTGCGGCATAGTGCCATCACGTAAAGCGTGGTATACTTTATCGACACATGAACATAAACAAATTATTGTCCAATGTAACCAGATAAATTATTTAACTATCCAGCAAGTACTCAATCATTTAAAAACAAAAGATTTTCTACTATAAATCTTTCTTATTTATTTAAAAAAATTTATCTGTTTGCAGTGAACAAATATATAGACCGACGAGCGTTCAAATCAAAATGTATCAACAAATAAAATTATATATTTATTTATTTATCCTAAATTTTTAATTTTAGTGGCGGGAAATAATTTAATTGGAAATTTATAATTTGCAGTTGGTCTTTTGATATGAACGCCGTCAGACACATGCTATTGATTCAAATACACATACAATATTTAAAGATGTCCAGCAATTTGCATATTTTATTTCACTATCGATTGTAAGAAGACCGGTGATATTTAAAGTGAAGAAAAAATGAGGGAGAGATATTATTATAATAATACTATCCAAGTACGATTGATCAAATTGCTGGACACCTGAGGGCCAAAGATGGTTGTGGGGTGTGTAGGCACTTACCTCAATGACAAAAACTCTATTGAATTTACGTTTTATAGTAAAGACTCAACTATTAATAGAAAAAAAAAAAAAAAAAAAAAAAAGTAAATGAATAAAAGAAAAATAATTGTCAGTTAAATTGCAATTACAGTATTAATTAAATGCCAGCAGAATAAGATAAAGGACTTTGATATTTAAAAGCAAGAATTGTTTGTGTTAAAAAAATTGTTTGTGATCGCCACAACATTTAATACATCTTTGGCCGTTCACACTTTTACAAACAGAACTAAAGAAACTTACCCAGTTTTCGTATCGCCTTCAGACGATTGCTGGATACCCATCTCTGTAATATCAGCGAGTTTCTGCTGCTGTAGACCCGAAGGTCCGGCTTCGTTGCATGATAACGCGACGTTAACAAAAGTCGTCGGCTCCATTGACCTGCTGCCGCTCGTCGAATTTTCGCTCTCCTCTTTCACGACTTGCATTCCTGTTTCAAAATCAACAATCAGTCTCATAGTCCAGCAGTTTTTATAATCAATTAAAAAATAAATCATTCAAATTTCAAATTATAATAAAACATCAGTGATTTATACCCTCGTCAACATCACACTCGTCCTCGGAGTTGTCGTCCTCTTCAGTGTCTTCAATCTCCTCATGCCCGCCGTCTTTCTGCATGCGCCGGGTCGTCTGGACACTGGTCCCAGCTACCGACTGGATATTTTGCAAGTTATCCGTCGAGCTCATCGACACCGCGGGCATCTGCTGATTTGTCATGATGATCGGCAAGCTCAGGCTCATCCCATCAATCATATTTATCTCCATGTTGTTTGATTGCTCTTCTGACGACAATACGGTCACATTTATTCTGTTGTCCGGTTCCTGCTTCATCATATCCTGAAACCCATCAATTAATTAATTAATTTATTTATCAGCCCACTAATTACCCGACCAATTAGCGATTTATTCAAAAGTCTATTTACCGAGTTCATGACTTCTTGCTCATAATCCTGCTTGTCTTCAAGTCCAACCTCTCCAAGCCATTGCAGCAATTGCTTTTCGGCATTGGCTGTGGTATTGTAGAACTGATAACAGAGTTCTACTTTGTAAGCACAGTCGTCGCATATTTTTTTTGGCAATTTGTCTTCTCTGTCCACCTGTAACAACAATTATTAATTTATTAATACCTATTACTCAATAACCAACACCTTTTCTAAAGATTTTTTATTGTTTTTTTAAAACGCCCGCTATTTTTATCGTCTTTTAAAAGTATTGCAGATAGCGTTTAGTTCTCCGAAGTTTGTAAGCAAATGGAACGAATGGATCGATCTCAAAACAAAGCCGTCATTAACCCGTATGTAGAAAAAAACATAACGTACTACTTCTCGTAATTTATTTATTACCGTCACGTGCTAATGAATAAATATTTAATTTAAATTCATAAACTTTTTTATTTAAAATTTTAAAAAATTCAAAATCTTTGATAATTTAAATTTGAGTTGCCGGGAAATATAAATAAAATTTCAATTCTCCAGAGCTACAGGTGACTCTTTGGTAATTAAATCCTATAAAATTTAAATAATTAAAAAAATAAAAATAAAATAAAATTTAAATAGCAGGTGATAATTTATTTACATGTCAAAAGCGCGGCAAACTTTTGAGACGCGTCCTGCTGATAAAAAAAAATAGTGTAATAAAATAAAATAAAACAAAATAAAATGGATAATTTATCATCAGCAAACGGTTTCAAAATATCCACATTGTAATGAAAAAGAAATATAGAGGCAAGATGTACAGTACGTTATGTATAAAATAAATAATTAAGTGAGTACGCATGAAAAATATGATATATTCAGTGATTGAGAATCATTTAATAGATAATGTTGTAAAGGAACATAAAGACTCGAGTCGTCAAGATGGCGATCGAGTGATGCATGGCGTAGTTGGCTTACCTTGACCGGCAGACAGAAGGATATCTTGTGGAATATTTGTCTGGCATCGCCGTCTCCTTCAAATATCGGGACGGATACTTGATCCTTCACAAGACACAGTCGGCACAAATCTAAATAATCAAAGGAGGACATGATTTTGATATTAAAAACGCCAGTTCGCGACACCAAGCCGCGCCCGTTGGACGCGTAAGTATAATAAAAGTTCGTTTATGGAGAGCGGCACTAACGAAACAGAGATTGTACTGTTCCAAGATACAGAGTCCGAGCCAGAGCGCACGAGCGAACACACCAGCACCAGACCCAGGATACACAGACACCGACACTGACTTCACTTAAACCCGGATCGTATTATAGCTTACAGCGGACTGTACAGTTTCACAAGCATCTATCAGCCACCAGGTTGTTGTAGTTTGCAGTCTAGTGGCTGTAGTGGTTTACAATAATGGTCGTCGTTCTTCCTGCCAGCTATAGCGTGTGCAGAAAAATGGCCTCGGGTGTTGCCGTGAGTCTTCGGGTCACTCCGCAGCGCTAGTATCGATCGCGGATGGCCGAGCAACGCAACGACCCAACGTACAACCTGACGCTCTTTACTTACTTGTCTCTGTCTCTCCCTCACTTTTTTTCATTCTCTGTCTCTCCCTCGCTCTCCCCGATTTTCTGTCTCTCCCTCACTTTACTGTCGACTGATTCCGTCCCGCACTTGGTACCTGGTGCTCTTTGTTCTGTTGGTAGACGCCGCAGAGGACAAAGGAGTACAGAAAACCCGGAGTGGGAGAAGACGCAGCTGACGTGACAGCCAATCAGAGACGAGCGGCCTATTTTAGCTGTAAATAATTTATTTTGTGCACTAGGTGCCGCCATCAGAACTTTCGATCCGGATTTTAAAAACTCTGCTTCTTTGTGTTAAAACTCGGGGTTAATTTTTAAACTTTGCTGCGTTAAAGTTTATGGTATAAATACACTTTGAATTTTTTTTTTTTTTTATTAATAGGTCGGGTGTGAGGTAGTTTTTAATTTAAATATTCATGATGACGACACGTGACCTTACCAGTTGCCAGTCTGCTGTTGATTGACTTCCGATTCAGAGATGGCACCAGCTGTTTTGAATTTCGGTGGCGGCAAGCGAGCGACTTAATGGAGGTTCGAATAAAGGAATTTATAGATCGATTTATTGAGAGTGAGAGAGAATAATAATTCAAGATTAATTTACAAAACTGCTTTATTGTGGCAGAACACATGTATTATCATATATCAGCATATAATCGGTAGTCCATTGTAATTTACAAATTATTATGCGATCTGAAATTGGTACATGAAAGTTGGTATTTTATTTTTAATACACGTTGACGTGTTTTTTTATTTATTTATTTATTTATTTATTTTTTTTTTTTTTTTTTTTATTATCGGAATCACTATTAATTCACGAGCGAGAACAATTCAAATTGATAAACAAAGTGAATATAATTATTTCTCGCAAATTGGTACAGCGCGACTGCTAGATTCGCAAGTCGGCATTTTATTATTTATTTTTTTTATTTTAAATTGAAAAAAAAGAGATATGTGGAACATTATTTCTTAAACGTTTATTTCCACTCGAATCGCTCCAAACGCTTATTAACAATCCTTTATTTTCCTCAATAGGCACTCATGTCTACGCTGGAAGATGTTTTGTTATAAACTTCTTTTAATTGCTATCGTTAATTAGCTCGACATTATGTTTTTTTTTTTTCCAATTAAGTAGCAATTAAAATTATCTTAAAACTAGAGGAATTCAAAATGATTGCAACTCACTAATTATTTAAAAGCAAATGTTTTATGAATGTGAATGCAACTGACAAGTGGGTATTTTATGATACTCAAGTCAGCTGACGTCTGATAATTTTTGGATTTTTTTAGAAATGATAAATTATAAAAAAAAATGCACTTGTAGATTTTTTTATTTTCTACATGTGCATATTTTTAGTTTTTTTTTTGTAATTAATTTTTTATAAAAAAAAAACCAAAAATGTTTTAGAGGTCTTCTGACTTCAGGATCATGGCAATTTTTTAAATTTTTGAGTAAATAAATAAAATGTCAGTAGAATAAAATTTAAAAAATGCATGTTTAGATCAATGAAAAATTAGTGCGCGCATTTTTTCAAATTTCATTATTTCAATTTATTTATTTATTTATTCAAAATTTATCAATTGTCTGATGTCTGCTACATTCACACTTATAATTTTTCAAAATTATCAACTCGTTATTTATCTCTTTCTTTGCTCAAGTACTTAAATTATCTTTGTTGACATTTTGGCCACTTTTAGTTTAAATTCTTATATTTATTTCTACAGTCCCATTAAATTTTCGCAGTACAGTTTCATTTTATTTAAGACTCCTTCTATTCATTACTATCTACCTTTTTTTTTCAATACTTCCCTCAGCCTGGAATCTATTTTGAATCGTCAATTATCATCTGTCATAATAATCAACACTCGCGTTCTTTCGATGCACAAATTTCATTATTTTTAAATATATCCATTAGATTATTTAACTTTATCATAACTATACACTTACTGCTATAACAATAGCAAAAAATTATCGTATTTTTGCCCTGCTGACTCATATTTTTTTTTTTTTTTAATTATTATTTAATAACTATTACGAATATATATAATTTATATATCTATCGGAGTATTACCGTTTTTTGAAATTAATTTTTTATAAATTTATAAATTTACCGGCGAGTTGGAGTATAATGACAATGAACATAAAATGAATATAAATTAAATAAGTCCAGGCATAAAATCCTTCTGAGATAATTTTGAAATGTATTGCGGATGCGTGCAGTTGGAGACACACCACAATACGCTTTGACTAGCCATCAAATTAAGCTAATGGAAAATATTCAAATTAGCAATAAAATCATAAACCGCTTTATTATAACGTGGCATTAAATATATAAATATATATATATGTATATGTAATAATAATTTTAATGGATTGGTACTTAACAAATACTGGGAACCAGTCCTGAGACTGCCAATACCAGACTGAGTCCTTGAATAATTATTTATAAATCGAATTAAATTTATTAATAATAATAATAATAATAATAATAATAATAATAATAATAATAATAATAATAATAATAATAATAATAATAATAATAATAATAATAATAATAATAATAATAATAATAATAATATATTAAACCAATTTATTTAATTTTTTACACTTAACATCTTAAACTCACTAGTCGTCGACGCTAGAAAATTTGGTTTAAAATTCGTTGGCAACGTAGACATTTTTTTTTTATTTAATATTTATTTACTCTTCTTCGATACGTAATTTATATATACATTTTCAATAATTATATATAAATTTAATGGTTCAGCTAAAATTATAAAACATTAATCAGCGATATAATAAAATTGCGAGGAGAACAAAGCGAAATATTTAATTATCCAATTTTAAATCTGCAAAAATCGTTAACGAGATAGAGCCGGATAATAATCGAATTATTTTAATAAGTTAAAGTTTAAGAAGAAGAATAAGAAGAAGAGGTAAAATATGCGTATATATCATGCATGATATATATTATCAATTATCAATTATTAAATACTATTATTATTATTATAGATTTATTCAGCTGATCATCAGCGACATGACATTTTACGAAGGCCATATCTAATAATTCGTAAGGTGCAAAAGATTCATCTCTTGCTTTATTATTATTATTATTATTATTATTATTATTATTATTATTATTATTATTATTATTATTATTATTATTATTATTATTATTATTATTATTATTATTATTATTATTATTACTATTATTAATTAATAAATTAATTATAATTATATTACAATTTTTTTTGTTTAAATTTACAATTTTATTAACAATCACACTCTACGTAATGTGAGCACGAGCCTCGAACTCGCGTTATAAGAAATATTCGCTCACATGTCGCTCACATATTCCTATAGTAGATTAATAATCCGCTTACGTATCCCTTTACTCTCATTCATTATTATAGCCATTTGTACTCGTGTAACCAGCAAAGCACATTATCTTCATATCACTAATTGTGTCCCATTTCTAACTAAGCTCCGTCGTCTTAAGTTGACGGTTTTACATCTAATGTTCCAATGATAATAATAATAATTATTATTCTTAAAATAGTATAATGTAATGACGTACAATAATATATAATCACAATAATAAACATAATACATCTATGTCAAAATAATTTATATATGTGTAGGAGGTACATTAATTACGAAGTAATTAATTGCAAAATGTATAATCACTTTACTCCGCTATCAATACAACCCTAGTTTCAACATCTAGAAATGTCTTTTGTCTCATTGATAAAATTTATTGATAATTATTTTTTTTTATGATAGACAAGAGTTACAAGCGTTAATTAAATAATTAAATGTCTTTAAAAATTTAAATCGATTTAAATGTAAGAGATAAAGATTTAAAATAAGCTGCTAATTGTATGGATTTTTACAAGGCTTAGAAAATAATATCAAGGATTAAATATATATATTATCAATAATATTATAATTATAATTATTATTAATTTAATTATTTATATATTTGTACATGTAGATCTTGGAATATTTCAAATACTTGATTGACCCGTTTCAAAATTTTATTTGTTACAACGTCTTGGCGCGGCAAAGGATCATTGTCGCGTGATTTAAATCGACATTTAAATCATCTGATTAAATTAGATACACTTTTGCCAACGAGACATATTACCAACAAAGTCTATTGATTTACTCCTTAAAACTAAAGAAGTGTAAAATTCGGAATTTATTCGTCACCGCATCTGCGTTGTGTCTTTTTATTATTTTTTTTATTGTATTGTATTTTCATCCCTTATTATTATTATTATTATTATTATTATTTATATTTACATCGAGGCACAAAGTCGCCTCAACTCGTAGCACCTAAAACTATTTTGTATTTATTATTTATATTTTATATATACATATAAATTGAAAAATTGTTAATGAAAAATTTTACTTCTCTTTAAAGTTTGAACGTAAATATATAAATATTATATTTATTTATATTTATATATATATTATGTTATGCATTTGTTATTTTTCGCACTACGGAACACATGGTCACTTGCTTGCTATAATAATAAAATAATAATAATAAATAATTAATAAAATAATAATAAATTTATTTCGTTTTTCTTTGTACAAGATTACCAAGATCCCGAGCCTCGGTGTCCGCGACTAATTAAACAGGAGTCTGATGTACATATTTTATAGAGGGTGACACTCCGAATCACCGGCTCGGCAATCTGTCGTGATTTAGGACATAGACGGGGCTACTGAGGAGAGGAGTCGGTCTGAGTCTAACAGGAAGTACATGGATCGGATTAACGCATTAACGTTTGTGTCTAGTCGATATTTTGAGCGAGGAAATAGTGGTAAGATTGAACAAGATTTACTCTCTTTCTTTTCGGCAATAAGTTAATAATTATAGTAATAGATGATTATTAGTTTCGACAAAACTAGTTCGATTGGTACTACAAGTTAGTTTCCGCGATGATCATCATCATCATCATCATCATCATCATCAAGACTTTGGAATTTGGCTAGAGTTTATGGCACGCGATTGAGAAATATTTCTCTGGAGCGACACATGTCGCATTCTCCCAACAATACTTTATTTTCGTATCACATTTGAATTATATATTATATTTATATATATATTTATAATTGTTCGTTAATATTTAATATAATTCTCGCACTAATTATTTAATTATTAATATTAGTAGTGTTATAATAGATGTAGATGTAGTTATATTAAATATATATGAGTAGAGTAGTGAGGGGAGCAGAGGGAATGGATAAAGTATGTGTTCAAAAAGACGCTCGTCGCGTCATTTGGTACTGCAGTATTACGTGAGCGGGTGTGGGCACAGTTTTAACCGATGGGGGTCGTCAGATGCTCGCTCTGTGCGGGTAAATTGGCGGTAGTTGGAGCAGCGGCGTGAGAGGCGGCGGACGAATTTCATCCCTAAAACTCGAGGCCGGAAACTGCTGCATAGGCAGCAGATGTGAGATCTTGCCGGGCGAACGACGTACTGTGAACCGCGGTCGCCGTTGCTTCCTGTAAAAACCAGTACACCTGCAACTGCACACAGACGCATCGTCTACCAGCGATATCGTGTCTCCCTGATTTCCCATTTGCCCCGAGAGTATCGAGCCGTTGGCAGTTATCACATCGCCCTCCAGTCTGACTGCTCCTTGCGCAGCCTTAAATTATATACAATTTTATAAATTTATAATAAAGTTATCATAATTATTATTATTGTTGTTGCTGATAAGTACCTGGAGCGCTTCAGCCTCGTCTCGCCTCTCGTCTTCAGTGTTCATCGTGACAAATCTCAACACGAGCAAGTTGAGAGAGGCGGCAACTATCGCCAGTCCAAATAGAATAAATACAAGAGCAAATGCAACGTACTCGGGTTTATTGTCGAGAGCGTTATCTTTTTGTAGCGCGACCATGTCGCCAAAGCCGATCGTTGTCAGTGTTATGAAGCAGTAATACACAGAATCAAAATAAGACCAGCCTTCATATTTTGAGAATGCAGCTGCGCCACCCGTTATCGTCAGACTTGAGAGAAATGTCACCACACAAATCAGGTTTATTTCCGATGCCTGTAATCAGCCAAATGAAATACTCAAATAAATATTATCTTATTAAAATTATATAGGATCTATTATTAGATCGGTCAAAAGCTCGGGTTTAGCATGGATTAGTGAATGCACAAGTTGATACCTGAACGTCCTCGCACTTGAGTTGTTTTTTGACATGGCGTATGACGACGGATGAAAATTTATTTAAACGCTCTCCGATGCTTTGAAACATGACGAGGCCCAAGGGGATGCCGATTATCGCGTAGCACATCGTGAACAGCTTACCGCCTATCGTATTTGGAGTCGAGTGCCCGTAACCTGATAATGAAAGTTAACTTGAGTGAGCGGCCAAAAAATAGGGACAAAGTTTACAGCTAAAAAATAACTTTTCAAACACTTTAATTCACTTAAGCGGCTATGAAATTACGCGATAGAGCAGCGTGTGATTTGTTCAGATAGAGTTCGCTTGCTATGACGGGATAAGCGGGTAGAGGAGTGCGTTAGGGGAAATAAGCGTGTGTACCGACCGATAGTAGTGAGGACCGTGATGGCATAATAGAATGCCCCGGCGAATTTCCACTGCTGGCCAGCCTTGTGTGGTTCCGTCTTCAGCACGACAGTTTCCATTATTTTGAAGTCGTCTTCGCTTATGTTGTACTTGCGTTTGACCATTCTCTCGATGGCTAAAATATATATACATATATTTTTAAAAAAACTATTGTTACTATTAATGATGATGATAATTTAATAGAGTAGTAATTACCGTCTAACGCTTCTTTGCGCCGGTTTTCCGTCTCGGACTCGAGGACGTCAAATACCGCAGCGCCGATAAGGAGATAGGTGAACGTGCAGACGATCAACGATAGGGTCCGGACGTTTTGCTTCTTCATTCTCTAGTGAGCCACATGCTCACTAGCAGGGCCTCGGCCCTAACTACTTGCATCGCTCAGTGGGATACACCGTGAAGTAACGGGCCCATTGTGAGCCCTTTTGTCTTTGCCAGTCAATCTTTTTCTTTTTCTTTTTATTTTTTTCAAGACAACTTAAATCACCTGTAATTAAAATCACACAATTTATTATCACCTTTGACCCAAAAAATAATAATTAACAATAAATATGAAAAATAAAAGTCAGCATTGTCTTTGAATAAAATTACACAAGATAACTTGAGCTCGTATATATATTTTAAATACAAAACATTCGGAGACGTATAAATTCATAATTCATTAACATTTTTCAACCTTATCTACAATTATAACTTTCTAGCGAGGAAAAGTTTATATGCTGAATAAATTTTTCATATTTATGATACATAAAAAATATAAATTTATGTATGCAGTAAGTATTTGTATAGTATGCTAAATAAATATTAAATTTTATTTTTTTTTTGCAGTCAATTCCTGAGTTTTACTCGCTGCCGCTGATTTTAAAAATATTACATACAAAAGTACTTTTGGACCGGACCGATATATTTTTACAACCCATTGTTGTTAAAATTTTTTAATTAAAACTATTGTAATTTTTACTCGAATAAGTTTCAGCTTTTGAATAATTACTGGGGATAAATTTACGACGTTTCACAACCGTCTTTGATTTGATCATTAATAAACCAGGGTAATATAGCGCTGGGACTCCGACAAATCTAAATGTTCTCATGTAATTGCTCTCTATTTATAGTTAGTTAATTATAAAGGGAGAACTCTACAATAAGAGAGAAGACTCTGAGCTTAATATTTTATAAACAAACGGCTCAGTCAGTAACAAGTCAGTAGTAAATCTTTGAGCTCGGTAAAAAAATCGCCTGACTTGGTCTATTGTTTTTGTACTTGAGTTGGCAAGGATGTAAAGGTCTTGAAATATTTGTGATTGTTAGCGAGTATTGTAAATATTTTACCTTTAATTTGAGCTTTTGTTTATCTTTTATCAGTGTCCTTTCTGACTGGTCCAGGATCTTCGTTTTTAAAACCGTAGTCGCTACAGGGCCGTTTCGCTTGGCCGCTTCCTCAGACTTGGGTTTCGTGCACCTCTGACGACAATTTCCTTTCGTTTCTCTGAAATAAAACCAACTGTATTTCAGTTAAAAGTAAACGAATACTTTTTTATTTTATTTTTTATAATACAAGATGGAAGAATGACGTCAATGAGACTAGAGGAATGAAAGAGAAGCCGGTTGAAGGCGAAGGCCGATTTTGCTTTGATACAATCGTCCGATAAAAGTGACGGGAAAAAGTCAAAGGAGACTCGTCCTCTGTATACTCCGTTGGTCGGAAAAGATACGAGAGGGACCAAAAGACAAGAATGAGGGTTGAGCTAGAAAATAAACGGATCTACAACGACTTTACGTTCACGTTCACGTTTACCTTTAACCTCTCGAAAAAAAACGTATATAAAAAAATTACGAGGAAAAAAAGCTTAAAGATAAAAATATATTACCCCGGACCATATCAATGGTATTTTTGATTGCCTTCTTATAATATACTGACAGTTTGTATCAACAAATGACTTTTATCGAAATAAGCGCCGTCCAGTGTATGGGGGTTCAGTTAATGACGTGGCAAAGTAGTAACTCACAGTTCGTTGGGAAATAAATAACTTTTGGACGTACAATAGTAATCGTAAACAAAATGTAGAGTCATTTAGGATACAAACTACTCTCACCTGCAGTCCTTTTTGTGGTTTCCTTTGTAAAGAACAAAGGCTCGAGCGAAATGATATGGCAGTGCTTCCGCTCTTTCCAACGCCACGTCGACGCCATTCCTCAAACTAGTGTGCCACGGCCTTTATTCCCGCCGCTGAAATCAGAGCACAAAACAAATTACTATTTAAGATAATAAATAGTCTATCGGTCTGTCAAAATTTATACCAAATTTACTTAACCAACTGTCTGACCCGAATGAATTTATTGCGCGACTCATTCCTGTTTTTTTTTTAAACATCAAACGCAAAAGTTTGAATCCCACTGAGTTTTTAATTTCCCCGGTTGTAAATTATTAACGGTAGAGGAGTTAAAACGATGAAGGAGCTTTAAATCGATGGATCGATTCGCTTCCTCTTTCGTTCTATCATCTCATATCGCGCCGGAAAGTGTCACCGTCCTCTACAGTATCCTATACTACTACTGGAGTGTGTACTCCACTGACGTATGATGTATTCTATCGCGCGAATGTTTGAGTGTTTCGTTCGCCGGACCCGAAAGCAATTTCATCCAGGCAAATTGAACGGAAGTTTCTCTCGCTCGGGCATCATTTCTTCGAATAAAGAAAATAAAATCCAAGCATTGACATACATAATACAAATATTGCTATTTCTATTTATATATTTGCTACATAAAAACATATAAAGAGAAAATGGAAAAAAAAAATTGTATTCAGTGTAAAGTTATAACTGCAATAAATATCGGATAAAGATTTCTTGACATATGGTCCGAGTGATACAAGCATTTTTTTAAGTATTTTAAATTTTTACCGAACCTTTGAAATTTCAGAGGCTTCGTTCGATATATTTATATACATTTGCTCACATGTATAAATGCACTGGGTAAGAGCAGTAATGTGTTGTGTTGCAATGCCAAGATACCTACACATTTTTCAACGGCATATAGAGAAAAAGCATACGGATATCGAGAGAGCTTTCATGCTCGCTTTACTCTCCCTCACAGCCTGCTCTGTAAAACTTTTTACACCAGAGTTTTTGCTTTGAAAATAAATAGGAGTGGGTATAGAGTACAGAGTACTGGAGTGTAGAGCTAGAGCGCGTGTGAGAGGGAGGAAAAAGAGTTTGAAAAGAAGTCCGTGTGACTATACACCCAGGGTTTCACAATTTTTTCATTATTATTTTTAAAAAAACGACACTGCAGGTGAAAAGAGAATAAAAATAAGTACGAGTGAAAAATAATAATCTCGCGCATATTTTTTTGAATTTTATCATTTTTATTATTATCCTCATTCTTGCACTTCGTTTAGTGTAATCTTTGGTATGCACTAACCCCGACACGAGACAGTGGAGCTCATTTATGACTAGAGTGGCTACTCGCTCATGTGTGCTTGCTCTCTTTCTCCCGATGAAAAATTTTTTCCGCTCTCATTTCGCGACTCACGTCTGCTCTAACCGAAATATCAAGTATAACTTTTATTTTTATTTAGATTTTTCTGACTCTCTTGCTCATTCATTCTATTCAGTCACTCATTTCTATTCGGCGCGAGCTGCGATGAGAATTCGTAATGCGTAAGCCATCGCGGCGTTCCGAGATTAAAGTGGATTTCACGAAGGCTGAAAAATAACCAAATAGAAGACAGAGCCGTCGCAGAGGTGAGGACTCAAAAATGTAAATTTAAAAATTTATAATGTAAATGTATTTGCCCTGTGTATGAGTCGCGTATTAAATTTTTTAAGTTAAATTTTTCCAGTTTTTTTTTCAGTTATTCATATTTAAGGAACTCAGACGGCGTCAGTTATCAGGAAAAACATTAAGAAATACATAAAGCCCAGGGGTTCAACGTCAACTAAGAGGTCAAGTCGTTTTTCTCAGATGAAATATTTTTTTTTCTGCCATAAGAAAATAAGTGATTCAAAGCGGTAAGCTAAGCTAATCCGGTTTCCATTCTTAGGACAGAAATGGAATAAAATACTTGAAGTTTCTTGAGTCGAGAAATTTTAAACTTTTTTCGAAATTGAATTATCTATGGTCTGGTTGATGGGATCGTGGGTTATAACTTTATTTTTCATGTTATGTTATTGGGGATGCTGTATGTCGGTCTCGATTTCGCGGGCTAAAGTCGGGCGAGAACGTCACGATAAAATATATGGATGCAGTGAGGAAATAAAAAGGACGGATGTTGCAAAATAATAAAATGAAATAATAATGATAGTAAGTGGGCAATAAAAAAGTCGATTGGTCGTCGAGGAAGACGATAATAATGATGATGAAAAGCGGAAGTGTCGGAAGATGGTAATGAGGGTAAGACTCACTTAGATCGCACCAGTTTTCTCTATTGTCTTTTGCGCGACGACAGACACAGGCATTGAGTACAGAGTACCGGGTTTACAATTCCCGTGCACCGGGAATAGTACACCGACATTACTATGAGGTCGTAGATTCAATAATACTCGAGTATTGTCTCTTGCTTTATTCAATAATATCATCTAGTGCTCTCTCAGACATTGCACCGGCACACGGTTGTATTCCTCGGGCGTATTTTCTACTCATCCTTTCGTTTTATTTACCGGAAATAACAGTAATCGAGCCATTAAACTTTAAGATTGAGAAATAAAAGTTTAAGTAAAAAAGTAACAGGAGGTTGCAAAAAAGTATGGATGGAGCATAAGAGAGAAGAAGAGAAATTAAAGAAACTGTGGTGTTAATTCCAGTAAAGCGGGCAGCTCATGAATAACAGATTTGATGTATTCTCATCAGACTATTCATTACGTTTTATTTTATGAGCCCCAGGCCTCAGGACTCGTCGGAACATTTATCTTTCGGCTTCCGGCCTTCGGCCCTTAGCTCAAGACTTCCGGGATTCTCCTCAGATGAATTGAATGCTGGATATTTCGTCTCCGCTCATCACTATACCACGGCAGTGCCTTCCAGGCTGTAGGCACACTGAGGAGACCTCCGAGACCTCCACACCCAACGGAATAGAATTCCAGCTCAGTCAATATATATATATATATATATATATATATATATATATATATATATATATATATATATCACCGTTTGCTGGAAATAGACGAGCAGTGTTGAGATAAAAATAAACTACAATTGGACGCTCGCAGGACAATGATCTCGGGCAAGCGGTTTCATATGTCATATCCCAACATTATTATCCGTCTGAACTTTTGCCATTATTCCATTTGCTGTCGAGTTCTCAAACTATTTATTTTTACTCTGCCGTCATACTATTGATAAGAGTTTAATCTTTCAGTTAAATTGGACGAATAAAATTGACGGTAATGATTTGAATTATTTTTGGAAACGGATAATATAAGAGGCAAACTTTGTGTAACACTTGTTACGGCACTGTATCGTCGTGCAGTGTCAGTACATACATGTGTGTAAAAGTTTTCGTGTGTTAGTTCGACATCGAGGGTGAATAATCGATCTATATATGTACATTATTTATACATATGAGGTACTTACATATGTACATAGATATTCAGCGGGCGGTCGGGTGGGTGGAAGAATAGAGATGTGCCAAAGCATCTGGCACTGCTCTCAGGCATATGAAGATTCATAATAATTCGTTGGAGATTTTATGTTTTATAAAAAGGAGACTAAAAAACGGGGGGAAACTTGGTGTCGCGTCGCCGAGATGAATGAATCGGCGAATCGAGGCTAGATTGAGACAGAGAAGGAGATCTCGAGGGTGGCGACGGCAGAGGAAATAGAGACCGAGGGAGGTATCGATTGGAGGCGACAGAACTGCAGAGGAATGATCCGCACGAGAGGACGTGATAGATTGCCTCGGTCTAGAGGATGAAAATGAAAATTTTTCTGCAACGATTTATATATATACATATCTATATCTATGTATTTATATAGATGTATATATAGCAAGCTCTCCATCTCTCTAGCATCTCTGTGAACACGTCGTTCTTGATGAATATCGAGAATACGTCATGGGCCGAAGAATGTATGGACAATGCTTGTTCATCGATAACAAGCTTCAAACTAGACGATAAACTTTTTTTATTCATTTTATTTTATATACGTATATATTATTTAGTTAACGCGTGGGAAACTTGTTCATATAAATTAATTAATACTACACACTGAATATGACGGTAATGATGACAAATTTATTTTAATAAACCCATATATAATAAAACGATCTAGTGTAAATATATAGCATAATATATATCCAGCAGCACTTGCTGACGTGACTGCTTATACAATTGCGCAAGTGAAAGACTCCCGTCAGGTTTATGAATTTTATTTGACGGTAATGTATATATACGAGCTAACTAAGTGAGTTTCAAACTCTAACGAGCGTTGATTATATATGTATATATATATATATATATATAGCCACTGGCTTCTTTCTTTTTAGTTTTATGCAAACAGTATTTCACCTCGAAAAAATTAGAGTTAGTCTAAAAATTCGTTCTTTATATTCACTCACTCGTTATATATTTGCACAAAGTAAAAACGAGTTTGTCCAGCTAAAATTTTTCCCTCACTAAAAAAAGTAAAACTTGTCAATATATACATGGATGCCGACGCGGCAGTAAAAAGCCAAAAAAAAAGTAAACTATTGAAAAGTAAACTTTCTGGCAGCTTCATTTAATCTGAGCGATTCGACGCTCGGAACTGCTAAACCGTCTTGAGATAAAAATTCCGATAAAAAATTTAAAAAATACTTTTGCGGAACAAGTAGTAAAGTAAGTTTGTCAGGTGCTCTGCAGTATCGTTAGCGATCCAACTTTTCTCCTATACTATTTATTTATTTATTTTTTTTATTTTTCATTTATCTCGACGAAACAATTGGCCGAAGAAATAAGACGAGAGAGCGTACTGGAGCGAGAACGAGCGTAGGGCGGGCCAACAGAGCCCGGGGCATATTCTTGTTATGTCATTCGTTTTGCGCACAGCCCCATGTTATGCTTTCAGTAACCTTAGGCACAACTACTGCTTAACTCTCCTTCATCCTTCATCTAGTCAGCCGCTCTTGTTCTCTCACTCCATTGAAAGAACCTCGCGGGAGTCTCTGTCAAAGTGGACCGTACATGTACAGATGCATACATGAATCTCAAGTACATATAATAATACAACATCTTTCTACATATACATATATATCTACTCATGTATATAGTCAGTACTCAGTACTCTTGTTGATGTATAACCGGAAGACGCCGTATGCTCGGAGCTCATGCATACATTCATGATCCGTAGCCCGCCGCGTCTAGTCGTGCCGTACTGTATAATATATATATATACATATATACACAGTACACAGGTGTTTGCACATCCTTATATCACACCAAAACCGGGCAACGTGTAAGCACAAGTCATCTCCATCAGCCGTAATAATGCACAGCCTTCATATCATTAAGAAGCATCCTTACCCTCAACCACAACCACAACTCGATCTTATTCTCCTAAAATAAACCGCTACCTGAACTCTAGTTTACTTTACTCTACTTTTATTACCACTTTTTTCCTCCCTACCCACAACTTTTATAGTTACTTTTTTATGTGCATAAGTTGTTTAATGTTTGAGCAGCACATGTGACAGGACATGTGCCCATGAGCAAGGGGGATCCTGGTAGTTTATTGAAAACGCCCTGTAATCGGAGGTTTTTACGACCTCGGGATATAGATGCTGGGAGCCAAGAGCAAGTTAATGCTGTTTGTGCATGCGACCATTCGTATGACGCACACATATATACTTACACTTGCACTTACACTTGCACACTGGGTAGTAAAGTAATCCAATCTATCTCGACCGATTTTACGAGGGACACTCAAATCCACCGAGCAGATCGTCAAGCGAAATTGGAGTTGCCTTCACAAGCTTGTACGTCAGGTATCATTTACTCTGTTGCTAAACAGATTCGCAAAGTTTCTCTGGTTGATGTTGTTATGTACAACCTAAATTATACATATATATTTATATATCTATATATTTGTTTATATTTACGAACATACTTGCATAAATTTGCACATCATGCATTTAAAGCTTTTAGAAATGTGCTTATGTATAAATGAGAGGTTCAACTTGAGGTTGTAGATTTTACAGTTAACATAATGACTGCCGTAATAAAATTTACGTTCGTTTATAAATTAAACCCGCGGGAGTTGTTGCGAACAGTAACTTTGCATCCAGTATTTTTTCTTTTTTTCTGCTAAATGTAAATTAACAGCAAATATATAAAGTTATCGGCGTCGTAAACGAGTAATATTTCTAGTTGCTAGTAATCGCGGGTGCTGGATCGGAAATTCTAACGACGGTTCTGCAATGCAGTTGCTCTCCCCTTCTGTATTATCTGCATGTTGGTATTGTCTCCCATCTCATCCCCCTGGGCTAGTTCTTTCAGAAGCCATTCTCCTGTCGCTTCTGGGCTCTCGATTCAACCTCCTCTATCTCAAAATACTTGAATATGCCAACTTATTAAACTATTCCAATTATATACCCAAAGGTCACGAGGATCTCATTTGCTGAAATCCTTTTGCCCTTAAAACAGCCCTCGGCGGTAGTATTTCTCATCAGCGGGTACACTTTCGCCGGTAATGTGAACATATAGAGGATGCGCGCCAAATTCGAGCCAGGTGAGCTGAATTAGTAAGTCTATTTAATAACGTGCAAGCGTATGTGTGCATGTGTGTGTTGCATGTATGGTCGCCATAGAATTATGTCTTCCTTTTTTTATTGCAACTCATTCTCTCTTAATTCCCGTCTGTCCGTCTCTCTCCCAGTCTGTCGTTGTTTGGAATCTGTCCAAAACTCATTGTCCAGGAACTGACGGGCCGCCGCGTGTGTGCAATGCTACTGGTAACTGGCTACAACATCCGATTAATTACTTTGCATGACCTCTGACTATCAACTAAATTTTAACGTTTCCTCTTACAGTTCTCTGATACACATTCTAATTAATCGGCGAATTTTAACGTTTATTGCCCTTTCTTTCAAAAAAATTAATTGCCTCACTTGCTCTATTCATCTTTTACACTCTCCGGAGAGTAAAAAGTAAATAAATAAAGTAATGAAAATAAAAAATCAAGGATTCAATGCATAAAATATTTTTTTCCACCCTATCTATAAATTGAAGAAATAATTCAACCTGGGACTGATAAATTACTTGTGGGATTTATCAGTCATCCATTTTAACATTTTAGTTAATGTAAATTCCTATGAATTATTCTCTAGTTCGTTTAGTTTTATATATTTTTTTACATATATTTCTGTTCACAAAAAATAACATAAATATAAACATCGTAAATGGACGTTTATTTATATACAGAAAATTTAATAGGTTTCAGTAGGAGCATTAGTCGGCAGGAAATCCAGTGAGACCATAGAGAATTTCGCACACACGCCCACACTTACACAAATAGCCAGGGTCCTTTCTTCTTGATTGCTCTCTCTGACGTGCACTAGACGTTATCATACGCCCGGGTGCACTGCTACCGTATATTTTCTTCTCTCTTTAATACTCAAGAGAGGTCTTTTAGCCTTTCGAGTCATCTCTTTCGCGTTTTCCCCTGGCAGTTCACCCACTTGTACTTCATCTCTTTAGCCGAGTCTGAATCGAACTAACGGCCACATTCGGAGCTACTTACAGTCACTGTCTTATCAAACTTTTTCTCAACATTTTCCATCCATTTCATCTCAACTCTCGAGACTCAGCTCCCCTTTCACCAACTACCCAATTAAACTGTTTTTCTTAATTTTATATAGAAAAAAAAACTTTTTCCTTTCCAATGTCGACGCTTTAAATTTTCAAAGCGAGTACTTTCGCTTATCTCGGATTAACTCGGTAGCCACGCATGAAATTACAGACTTTATAAAGTTATATAAAAATAAAAACTTTTTAAATTTCTTAATGAATTATTTTTATTTTACCGCACGGTGTCGGTTAATTTTTTTTCTTACCCCAAAAACTGCCCAGATAATTATCTACAGAGTGGTTGGATAAGAAAAAAAAAAGTAAATTTAACTTTAATGTCTGGACTTGGAAACAGAAAAAATAAAATAAAAATAAAGTAGATAGATAGCAGGCTATAGATTGACGCAAAGTCTTGTGGGAAAAAGGTAAGACCAGCAGATGCTACTTCCAGTATGCCAGTCAGAGTTGTGTAGAAGCCGGAGTTGAAAAATAGCGGTAACACAAGTTATATATATCGATTCATTTGCCAGTCTGTTGTACAATATATATACAATATATACACAGCTATAGACACCCAGTCTCTCGGTTGTTCAGTTCTGCTGAAACATAAGCGCATCAGAGAAAATAATCGGACAACGTAAATCAATTTTCTGTGGTATCAATTCTCACTGGATTTTTATCTTCACCAATCGCTTGTTTATTTTGACAATGACAGATCTTACAATGCCAGAAAATATTACACAATAACAAGAAAAACCACATCCTCTCTGTTTCCTGTTTCCAGTTTCTCTGTATATCGACGTCAGAGATTATTCACTTGTGACGTTAAGAGCCCAGATTTTTAGTAAAAAATTTTTTGAATCCAGATAAAGTATCAGCAGCGATATATATGACTAAAGAGAGGTGGAAGCATCTTTTGAATTCAAGTTCATGAATTTTAAAGGTTTTTCTTCATGCCATTGGACAATAGCTACTTGTGGAAATCAATTGACGTTTATCGACAGCAATATCACTAGCAAATGTATATAAAGAACCTGATATAGAAATGCTATTTCAGAGATTTATAAATTTTTTTAAAATTTCCATTAAATAATCAGAAATTTTATTTATTTTACTCCCCATTTATTTTCTTTCAATTTTATTTATAAAATAAAAGAAAATACCGTCGCTATAAAAAGTACTTCAAATTCAGGTTGAATTTTTATGAGATGCTAAATTTGAATTCAGTATCAAAGTGCCGTAATATTTTATCATCGATAAATTTACTGGGATGAGCCTCGCATTTTTACAAGGACGCGGACAAACTGATCGGCTTGTTGACGTCCAGGCATATCATGGAACGTCAACAACAAAACCGTGACGCGGTGCCGGGCTCGTGACGAGCCAAGAGATACTGCGTGCTTGTTGATGCATTTTTCATGCGACCACGATAAAACTTGGTCAACACCGTGGGAAATAGTGCGCGCACCCGAATAGAGAGATCCATTGCCGCGGGCGCTTTCCGCTGTCCAAGAGTTCGGACTCCTAGATACCCCGCTGTCACGCCGTTTATTTTTTTTTTTTAGCTCGGCTTTATACATGTATATATATATAGCTGGTTCACGCACGTAAACGGGTAATAGGTACCAGTACACACATCAACGAAATATCGCAACTAAAATTCAGCGCTTCCACGCATTTAAATTTTTTATCCCTTTGTTTCTTGTTTGTTTCGACAGCATTGTTCTCTGTAGCGCGTAAACATTGCGTCTGAATAAATAAATCTTGTCGGTCGAGTTTTGTTTTATTAGTATACATGTATTTAATGTTATTTATTTATTTATTTATTTATCTCTATTTGTTTATTCATAAATAAATAAATAATTAAAATAAATATCGCAGCGCAAAAATTTTTATTACGACCAAGAGAATGCTTGCATTAAATTTGAAATAATAAATATTTGCCGTGTGGATGTAGAGTGTGTAGAAGGACTAGAATAAGTGCATGGAGAATGATAATAAAATTTGATATTCCTGGTCGGTGTGCGGTTCGATTATTTCCGTTTATATAAAGCTCGTTCGCTAAATTATACCTTTCTGGTATAGGAGGGTAGTCGTTGCCGTCGCCGTTACCGTCACCGTCACCGTCGCAGTTCCAGTCGTAGTCGCATTTCTGTCGTTATAGAACGGCCTTCACTTTATGGTCTCTTGCAGTTCCTTTGAGTGGTTATAAATTTATATGGATCAAGAATCTCAAATTTTCCTCTACTTTTTATTTTCTTTTTTTTATCGTGATAATCTATCTTGGGACAAAATCGATACCGGGTTAATATGCCAACAATTTGTATGAGTTGCTATTTATCATTTAAATATTTTATTTTATTATATGGATTTTTTTCGCTGTCATCGCGAGCGGTCGCCGAAGCTCGGGATATATCGCGAGCATCTGTAAGAGACTTGAGTACAGAGGGATATATAAATTACGGTATTAAAATGTGTTGTAAAAAGTGAATAAAGATAAAAAGATGTTAAATATATATATATATGTATATAAATTTGTATCGACGTGGGAGATTTACAGCTGGTGATACTTATCGTTATGTGCTTGTCGTTATACCAGGGAGAGGACGTCCTTGACCGACATAAAGATAATGGGGGCTACTAAGGATCGCTATGACGTTGGTAGACTTTAGCGTCGTTAAAAGAACGCACAATGAAACATCGAAAGGATAATAATAATAGTAATAATATGATGATAATGTTCGTATTACAATCATTAAGGTATCACGGGATCTGTAGATTTCCAGAGAAACAAGAACTAATGGGAATAAGAAAAGGAAAAAAACTAAATAGTGTAAGAGTGTAATATTGTAGTTCTCGTGTAAACGAGAAGAAAACTGTTGAGTACGTCTACGTCTTCTAATTGGAATTGGAGAACGTCTTGTCTCATCGTTCTGAAAAAATGTATACTGAAAGATAACGGAAGAGTCTTGTGTCTTGATGCTGCTGCACTTTCTTCAACTTGCTCGCTGCTGAAAGACGAGACCGAGTGGTTAAAGCTTACCACCGCCGAGACTACCAATTACTACTGACAACATCGTAAGCCGGAATGCGGAGTTGTTTTAAAAAAAAAAAAGAGGTACAAAATAAAATGAAATGAAAATTGTCAAGTATCATCATCAATTTGAAACACGACAAATAGACAGGAGTAATGGATTTTTCATTTTCTTCTGATGGATTGCGATGTGGGAGCAGTAAGCAAGGGAGCAATCGAATGAACGACCGAGTTGCGGCATGACTGATGATGCGCTTCAATTATTCCTTGTAATGTGCTTGTGTTACCATGGTAACGGGCTAATACTCGTCACTCAAACGTGCACTGAGAGATTGGTAAATTTGGTCGAGCGATTTCCAATTCCTGTCAATGATATTTAAGATTTATTAAATCACTCAATCGGTCCCTTGGTTAAATGGTTCCCAGCATTCCTCTTAAAACTTTTTCTAAGCTCTCCAATAAATGGAATGCAGAAAAAAACCAACTGAAAAATTCCACAGATTTTTTTTATCAAAAAGAGCTTTTGCTCAGTCATTCTTTATACTCTCTTTTTACTCTTTACCGAGTCTCTAAATCGATCAATCTTCGGCTAACGAGGCCTCTGGGAGCGGCATGATCCTTGGAATTAATCGCGCCATTCCAATGCGCCTGACTCGTGGTTGGTCTGCACTACTAGTCGGTGTAGATCTCCTCTCACTTGTTCGCACACCGCACAATCAACAGTTTCACTACTACACCCAACACCTCTCCTGTCACTCACACTCGCCAGCACACTCACTGTCTGTCTAAGCCGGTGTTTACACGTGTGAGTTCTCTGCCTTGTATGCAATAGCCAATCAATGTTTGTCTCTGAAATTATCTATCCCGAGCTTCAGCTACTCCTTCATCCTGACTTTTCAAATATTTATACCCGCTTCTCTGTGCTGTTACTTTTTTCCCAATACTAAAACCGCATCTCGTGATCCCGCATCATTCATGCAAAAAATTAAATGCCTTTATATCAAAATATAATTTCCTCAAGCTTTATTCCGAATCTACACCGAGGTAATTGATACACACAGACATAGATATCTAAATATATATATGTATACAGATATGTACATTTGAGTGATCGAATTTCCGGGGAGCGAGACATGAATGTGAATGGATAGGAGTGAGAAAGCCACAGAAGCAGCTACCGAACCACATGGGTTCCGACAGGAATCCTCTCTCTAGCCGCTGAATGACGTGCGTCCAAGTGGAATGACGTCATGCTTGTGTTCGAACTTGAACATCAACTTGTAGGTCTGTTTCTGTTTCTGGTCTTGCTGCAGTAGCAGCTATTGAAGAGGACATAATATAACTTTAAAGGCTACAGTCTTGTTGGATAGCTATATTATTAGTGGATCAGTGGTTCTAGATACACTAGCAATAGTGATAGTTTAATATTGGAATAGTTGTGCCTCGGGAAGATAATGCGGCACATATAGTTACCAAAGGGATTAGCAAGACTGGTGCGTAGCTTACCTCAGATTCACGGGTAACTTAGTGATGGGATTTGGGTCCCTCCTATCCGTGGTAACTCGTACATATAACGAGATTGAGGAGGAGTAGGTATGTGGAGCCCCGTTGAATGAGTTTAATCGTGTCGAGCATTAACACGAGATACGCTAAGCTATTATTCGTATTGTGTAATTCAAACGGGCTAAACTATACTTGTGTAATTGATCCTTTCATTTATAATATGTATATATAGATATATATGTATACATTGTTATTAACTCCCGGATACGGTGCATTTGCTTTCAAACCTCCGAGCGCACTCGAGTTGTGTTTATTTTGTTGGCGAGTACTTGAGTGTATTGCGAGAAGAGAAGATCAAGTAGATTTTTATCAGCAGTAATGATAGTAATGGGGATATGAAAATAAAGTTTTTAAAATATGGTTGAAAATACAATCAATAAATGAGATAAAATTTAATGGAGCTCTGAAGTGAAGGAGCGAGGGAGCGTGAGAGAGAAGAAGGAAACTAAAGACGGTAAAATGTACAAAGTAAAGGGACAGGAGGCTGGCAGCGTCACACAAACTCTCCTCGTAGGCTGTCAATAATCCCGATCCGTTCTGACATTTTCCTTTTATCCCTCTTCTTCCTTCTCTTCACGGCTCTGCTTCTGCTTCTGTCTCAACTTCTTCTCATGTTCCGCAGTTTGTACGCCAGCTCTGACAGGATTCTCGTGCTTTTATCTTCAACTAAATTTCGATAGTTAATGATATTCTCTTAGAATTTTATTTTATATATTTATTTTTTTTTTCCAAGGACGTAAACACGCCAAGAAATTTTCCCCACTGAAATAACATTTTTCTTTATAAACAACTTTTGACCTCACTTGTCATCCACAGACACACATAAAATAATTTAAGTGATAGATGGCCAGGTTGCGGAATAACCGGATGCACTTTGTCCAGACAGTCAAAGTCTCGGGCATGATAAATTTAGCTCTACCGAGAGTCGGACTTCTCATCGAGTTTTTCTTACACTTTCTTCCTCCCATTACACACAGACACACACAGATCTTTCTACCATGAGCTTTCATACCTCACTTTATACCTTGAACCTTCGCAGGCAACTGCTATTCGTCTTGATATACACAAGACCAAAGCCTTTATGCCTCTAACTCTCTTGACTCATGAATATCTCATGTACGACAAGTCGAAATCTTTTACCTTCTCTGACAGTTTTATCGACACCCGCATCAAACCACCACCATCACCACCACCACATACCCTTCCCTCTATTACCTCCAGATTGAGTTAAAATTTTTCCTATCCCTTTTCCATTGTCGTAACAATGCCTCTGGGATTCCCCACTAACTGACGACAAAACCATTGAATTTGTTAGCCCACCGATTTACTGAAAATATTAAATCAGGTCAAAATAATTAATCACCGCAATAATAGAGACACCGCGAGACCATTGTAGGGCCGAAAAAAATTTATACACAGCAGTATCAAATGATTAATCGGGTGAATCAGCATAAAGTACATAAAGGAGTCTTTATACATCAGCAGTAGCAGCATTAGCGGTATAATAATAATCAAATATTATTGTTGGCTGTATAGTTAGAGCCAGAACCAGAGCTAGAGTCAGAGTCAGAGTATAGGAAACAAACGGAAAGGCAGCATAAATTTTAATGACTGGGTGATAGTGGTGGTGGTCGTGCGTAATCGATTGTCCCGGGAAATCGAGAGAGATCTGGATCATCACGAACCCCCTGGGCGATACGAAAACTATTATATTCTGCGTACACTGGCAGCATTACGTCGTGGATGGGGGAGGGGGTGTCTGTATACTGACGGTGAGGAGAGCAAGAGCCAGCGGTTTCTGGCCACTGCACCGATAACCAACTCACCTATGGACATACGCGCCACGGAAAATATACCGTAACACCGTATAGTAACCCGTCGCCGCGATAACGTACCCGCAATGCGGTACACCCATGCCTCGAAACGCCGCGCGATCCCCAACGCTTCCGCACAAACTTGACCCCGTGTAGCACCCTCTGTTCGTCTGCTCTGTGTACTACCACACGACTTTAGACATCCGAATACAACTAAACCCAGGATCTTTGTGTGTCTGGAGCCAGGACAGTATGGAGAGAAAAGCCGCAAGAATAACCCGCCGTCTGAGGCTTTGCTTTATCGTTCATTCGCCTTCTCTACGCTCCTTTTTACTCCCAGTGTCTGTGATTCTGTCACTAGATCTAAGTGTGAGTATAAGGAACCTCTTATACTTATTTCCACAACCTCCAGACACACAAACGATAAATTTAACTCTGGCGTTATAGTGTCGCTATTTTCACCCGGCAATCTTGGGATTCGGTGGATTTTTATCACTTTACTAAAACGCGTATATGTTTCCGTCACTTGCAGACTTGTAAAAATGAGCACCTTCATTTTACGAAAAATATTAATTTACTATTTAAATATTCAAGCTTTCACTTAATTTTTTTTCCCACTATACTTTACTATGTTTATCACGTCTTAATACCGATATAAAATAAAAATTTAAACTTAAATCTCTAAAACTCTCAGAGTATTAAAGTCATAAAAATATTTATTATGACAAATAATATATTAAAATTTAAATAAATCCTCATTGCCCATCAAGCAGCCCTATAACTTATTAATAAAATAATTTACCCTCTCAATATTAATGCTGCATCTCTGAGTCCCTCCTTACTTCGTTTTCCATAAAATATCTTCGAGCATTAATACTCAATGGAAGTTTGTAGCACTGACCCTCTTGGCTCTCATGAGAGATGAGAGTGCACTCGCGTCTCGAGTTTCATCAAGTACTCACTGCTTATCTCTCTGTCTCTCCCTTTCTCAGTACCTCTCTATCTACACTGCTCGGATAATCCTTGTCGTTTCCTGACAGACTCCTGAAATACACCGGTAATGAATGTCATTTTGAGGAAATCACCTCGATATTGTTTCCGGTGTTTCGCGTAACTCAGCTGAAAGAGCTTTATATGACATATATAACCCGTCTTCCTCTCAGCAAACTCTTAACATATATATCTATATTTATTCTGTCTATACTCTGCACTCTTCTCTCCCGAGTGCTCTTTTCTCTCAAATCTTATTAAATCTTCATACAACAATCTGACTAGATTAATCCTGGTAAACTTATCTCATACAAATCTCATTATTGTTATTATTATTATTAGCATAATAATAATAATGTTTATTATTATTAGCGTAACTTATAGTACTCCTTTATTTCCATTGATACCGTGGTGTATACACGATACTAATAATTACGGATAATAGGCCGTTGTTGTATTGTATATCAAGTCTTGCATATATATTAGCAAACTTTTCCATGTTCCTGTGATGTTGCCGGCGTTAATTGGACGAGGTATTACGGTGGCGACGTCGATCGATGTAGCCACCTACTTCGCTCTCCTCCCCCATTTGGCTTTACCCGGGGTACACATTTAATTGCACAAAATAACCACCTCCTCTTCCTCCCACTCCCACTCCCACTCGCACCCTCACCTTCCCTAATCCCTACGGACTTTTTTATGCATCCGTCAGAATATT
Organism: Microplitis deprimator; assembly: GCA_964016945.1. Lineage (NCBI taxonomy): Eukaryota > Metazoa > Arthropoda > Insecta > Hymenoptera > Braconidae > Microplitis > Microplitis deprimator. The sequence continues at coordinate 3,013,910 of OZ024711.1, read as the reverse complement.
ACACCAGGACGATAAAAAATTTTATATTTAGCCATTAAAGACTTTGTCGTAAAGTTTATTTAAATTTCTTGCCGCGTTCATTCGTCATGGCTGTAAAAAATATTCATGCTACTGCGACAAAAATATATTTATTTTATTCTATTATCGCAAGGACCTCGAAAAATGGGCCACTGGATAATTTTAATAAAAATTTTTCATAAATTTTTTTGACGTTTTCACTTTAAAAATTTATTTTTACATTTTCGGAGGCTACTATACTCGATTTTCCTCTAAATCGTCTGTGATTAATTTCACCGTCTCGGGAACAAATAAGTTGTATTTATAGACAACAATAAAACTAAAAATAAAGTTATTTTATTTAAATTTAAATTTAAATTAAAACAGAGTAATTTAGCCGGACAAAGTCGTATTATTTTAAATAAAAAAGCCTTCTCATTAAAAGTAAAAATAATGTTTTTATAAAACTAAAATAACAATGAGAAAGTAAAGTAAATTGGCAGCCGGTGAAAACGATTTTTAATTAGGTATAATAGAGATTCAGTGAACGTTATTGAACTCATTTCCTATTGTCGGTATGCTATATAGCCTATAAACCAGTACACTGCAGACTATATATATATATACATACACGCAATCGGGTTAACTCACGCGATTAAATTTACGGGCGTTCATTAGCATAATCGTACTGGCATTATGTGAAAATTGAGGCCAATCGGACATAGAATATCGCGCGCGGGTGCCGACGATTAGTCCTGCAGAAACGCCGCAAATACTCAAAGTCATTTGTTTGCCGATACCAATAGAACGATACCATGCAAGAGCTGAATCTCGAGTGGCATTGCCGTAAACATTCTACTGGACTCCACTACTGGCTGGTATATCAAATCCACCTCAATAGGATATCCTCTGACTACTGCCTGCCTTCTATAATATACTATCCACTATATACCTCCAAATATATATACATATATAACTACAGAGTGCATTGATATCCGATTCTCCAGTCGTCAGGAATTCTCTTACTGCAATGTCTCCGAGTTAGTCTAATTGGTGTATTTGTGGTTCATATTAATGAGCGAGGACATGGCCGGTGTAACCATACACCGTTCGTTCGGACTAATTATAACCAAGATCACTAATTACACAAGTGTGAGGTGTCGGTATAACGTATGCATGTTTGATGATACGAATTAGTGACATGAGTTCCGGATCGCGTGAACCTCGGATAGTGATCGCTTGTCTGATATTCACGCAAAATTGCCGGTCTCCGATTCAACCTCTCTGTCACTGCACTTCCTGGCATTCTTCATCCCACACTACGACCACTGCTTCAAATTATATTGTTAAGTGGTCGTTATTTTCAGCTGATAAAATTACACTTATTGAGTTTATCTGCACTAATGAGCATACTAAAAATTATCAATGCCATTGGAAATAAATTAAATGATTTATCTGGGAGTTACTGAATATTTTAACGAATTAGTAATTGGAAAAATTTTCCTGGGTAAATTGATAAAAGCACGTGGGTGAATAAAAAATAAAATATCATAGAAGTGGAGTGAATTGAATTGAGTTGAGTTGAATTTAAAAATAGAAAGTTATAAAAAATTATTTGACACTGATGCAGTTGTAGAGTGAATGCATAATAAGAGAAAAGTTTTATCGATTTTTGTACACAACTTTTTTTTTTTTTTTTCTTTCTTTTCCCTTCCCGTCGCTATCTCTCCCCGTAAAATTACGTTTTGATAAAAAAGTTTTGAAATTAAAATAAAAAATTGTTATCTCTTTTCTGACGGCTATTATTAGCAGTACGGATAGAGAAATAACGGGGAGAAATAAAAAAAATAAACAAGTAATTTTAGCAAACGGTATTATACGTACAAAAAGTTTTCCATTTAACAAGTAATCATGGAAAATGTTTGAGAACAAGATGTACAAGTTGGCTGCGAGCTTTAGAGCTGTAGCATCAGTAGAGCAATTGCCTGACGGTTTTCCCCATCAGAGCAGCTCGTTCTGATGAGCGTGTAAAAGCATGTCAACGTCGTCATGATCCGCCGAGATAATGCGATCGTTCGATATTAAATTTCCTCATCTGTATTTTGATCCATCAGTCTACTCGTTCAGCCAATCGCTTTCCTGAATTATTATCATCGTATCGTTTTCCGATATGTTCAGCCCACCGACACTTTTTTTCATTTTATTTCATTAACTAATTCTTCATTACGCTGTCAAATAAATCGTTAATTCCAAACATTTTCCACATCGATATTGAATTACGTCATTAGTGCGCAGACACTGATAATTTTACGAAATAATTATTGATCGCGGCGATTAATCATCAACTAGTGGAATATAAATAAATATATAAATAAATATGTTATGTGTATATTTATATATAGGTATCGTGTACAACATTAATGAGGTAATATCAGTATGGAGAGCAAGCGAGCGGACTCTGTCCATTATAGTCCGGTAATAATTACAAGTACACATGATACATGTACAAATATCACGTCCCCTTGATTTAATTTATCAATATTATATTTAATAAGCTATAAATTAAACCCAATGGGCAGTGCGCCTGACACTTGGCTGCTAAGGGACCAAGTTAAAAGTTATATAGATGACAAAGGAGCAACAGCGATTGCAATATCCAGGTACTGCTAGAAGTCTTGTGTGTACAGCATAATATATATATATATATAACTAGGGAAAAAAGTCGCTTGAATGAAGTTGTGAGTTTTCTCGGGGGAGGCGGCGTCCGTGACCCAGTTTCACTCTCTACAAATTGTCAATATTCAACAGTTCTCAAATCCACTTAAGATAATAACAATAATAATAATAATAGGAACCGAGCGATGAGTAATAACGTTGAATGAAGAAATAAAATTTTTTAATCCAGTGATAACTCAGGAGCAAACGTAACTCAATGCAACGGCAAAACCGATAGACAAATATTTGCCAGAGTATGAAATAATATCAAATGTAAGCATAAAGAAGAAAAATATGCTGTAAATAAATTAAAAACAGGTTGGAAATAAAATTAGAGCGAGGAAATGGCTGGCGGGTGATCGACTAAAGGATTGTTTATATTATTCTGGGCAGTGTATAAACAATATAAAAATCTAAATATGTGTAAATATAATGGGAGGATTGGATTCATAAGAGAGTAAGAGAGCCGGTTGAATGCAGAGGGATGGTGGCCTGGTTTCATTGAACCCTCCTCTTTCTTGCAGTCGTCGTTACAAGTCTTTCTCTCTCGTGCGCTCGCGTCAGGCATCACCCGGTCCCAGCATCCAGTGACGTTGGTACAGCGCGGAAGGGATGCTGTTGCCGCACTGAAAAGTGAGCGCGAGAGAGACATCCACCCCTGCGATAGATACGAGTGCTTCCAAGTCCCGAGTCTGTGCATACTTCTCTTACAAGCTATGTATAGGTCCTCGTTTCTATAAATAGAATTCAACCGTCTCCCCTACTACACTCCCACTACCGCCACCGCATTAACCCTCTGCTCGTCTATCCTCCTTTTCCCGTGTTGCCATCTACTATCTACTATCTGCCGTCTGGTCTCTCCCTCGCTCTCGCAGTCTTTCGGCAAAAGAGCCAACCAGCGTCGCGGCGCCTTCCACCACCAGCGAACTCGAACCCGACTCACCACGTCGGCAACGTTTCGTTCAGAGTCGGCGTTCTGGCGCTGCGCGGGACGTCCAGCATCCAACAACCCCTTGGACCGTTTCTCTCTACACTATTCTCTTCTCTTCTCTTCTCTTCTCTTTTCTATACGCGGCATGAGTTCCCTCTCACTCTTACTACCGCTATCAGTGATCAGGTTGTCTCTGCGATCAGACATGTATATCCAGCGCAGAGCACAACCCTCTCGATACGTGACCAGAGAGAAATAATTCACACACTGTTATGTGTAGATGAGATACGCCAGAGAAGTTTGCGGCTAAATATAACCCGCCACTCTTCAAGGATAATTCCCAGATCAATTTTTTTTTTCCACATTATTATTGTTATTATTATTATTAATCCACTTGATTATTATTAAATAACTTATTTTCCCGGCACTCTGTTGTACTGCTTGATACAGTGTTTATATTTATTCAAAATTTTTTTATCTCTCCATTATTCTAATTAGTCCAATTAGCATAATTAATAAAAATCGAATCCTATTACTGACAGCCAGTTCGTTTAAATTATCTTCCGGCAATAAAATACTTTAAATGGAATCAATGTTACCGGGTATTTTTACGAATTAATATTTTATTAAAGGAGCAAAAATATTTAATAATTTTTTTATTGAGAAAAACTAAAAGTTGAGAAAAATAATTAATTGATAATTTAAATAAAATATTATTTTTTAATTAAAGTCTACGGGATAATTTCTACGTAATGAAATATTTAATTGATTTTTGTACCAGCGGGTATTTTATTAGCGGGCTATATATATAGATATATATAAATATATACATTTTTTTTTTCAAAGAGATAATTATTCTTTAATATGTAATGCGGATCAACACAAGTTTATGCAAAGAAAAAATTACTTGTTTATTAAATAAATTAAACAACAGACAAAGGGAATGCCAAGTGCATTTGGTGTAAAAAATACACGCTCTGGATTATAAAAACAAACTGGGAGGGAGATAAAGTTTTCATGAGCGAGTAAGCGAATGGAATTCTTTTTAAAAATTTTATATATTATAGCGTGTGCACATACCAAAAACATTTTCCCTCAACTCTTTTCATGTCTTTTTCTGTTGCCGGTTATTTTGTCGGTGTGTCTAACGTGAAATGCGCAAGTGGTCGCAGCGACCCGAAACCATCCGAATCGCACTCGCGAATTGCGCATTTGATCCGGTGCTCCGGCTTTCATCAGACTTTTTTTGACGTGGCATTTACGTCACAAAGTACTGCGACAGGACACAATGCATTCCCTTTTATTTTTTACCCGCAATATATATACATATATATATTTTTTTTCATTTTATTCCAACCGTTTTTTCATCAAAACCTCCAATTTACCTCTCCTGTTCGCCTATTGGAGAAGCGAAACAGCTACGGCTAAAAATAACTAGAATATAAATTAAATCATCGGATTGGCTCGTTATTTTATTTATCGATGTAATTAAGGTATAATTATATTCGGATGAATGGTGAAAAATAAAACAAACATTTGCGTTGTGTAGCATAAAAAATATCCAATTACTCGTCGAACGGGAATCGATATAACAGTATGTAGATGATGCGGAAGGGAAAAACCTTGATGGAAAAACGACAAAGATGATGGCGAGACGAGTGATACTCGATAATCACTATTTTGTCGACGTCATCATCACCAATATACAACTCCATCGATATCAAGCTCTGACACGCATTTAATCTCGTCGGTACTCGACTCGGTACTGGACGATAGGACACCGGGACCTGGGGATTGGATTAACGCGAAGTATAAACTTTTCAGTGTGTAAGAGCTGAAGAAATTTTTATTGATACCGGCTGTGATGGTTCGATAATTAATTACAGATACAGGGTCGTAACTGAAGGAAGCGATCGATAAATTTTTATGAAAAATTCAAAAAATGAAATTGAGTAGAATTTTTTTTTTCTTTTTCAGTAGAAAATTAATTGACTCATATTTTGAAATCATTATTTACTGCTATCACAATAACTCCTAAGTAGTTTGATATGCTCATAATTTATTTTCATTTTTTTTCAAAGGCAGCCCAAAATAAAAAAATAATATATTTTTATGACACTTAAAAATTTTTCTCATTTTCTTTGAATGTCAGTGAAAAGTATAAGATTTAGTGTATGAAGGATAAAAAAAAAATATTTTTTTATTAGCGTCCCCATTTGCCCGACCCTCTGCTAAATAATATTATGGTATATTTTATATACCAGAGTGAAATGGATTACTCGTATCGTGATCAGTGTCGTGATTACTGAATAAATCGAGGCATGTTTGTGGCCATAAAAAAATATATTTTATTTTATTTGTCATTCATAAAGTTAAACAATGAAATATTATATTTATATTGAATAGCAAAGCTCTGTATTTCAATATTATCTCGGGCTTTGTTGCAAACAACCAGAGATAAACTGTATAAAATTATCTTTCAAAAGGGATTATGTATATAAAATTATTAGTGAACAGAGATTTTGGAATCGAGAGAGGAATTTTCGAGTCGGACAAAGCCTCGGTCTAAATATTGTATCAAGCGCACAGTCCGAGGCTTGATTAAAAGAGTGGGAGTCGGGTCTCAATTAGCTGGCCCAGGATGACCGGATAAATTTAAAATTAATCTATACATCTGAAGCGAGATGATGAACTATGAACTTTGTAAGGTCACATAGTTAACCTTTTGTTTTTCTCCTACGCTTTTCTTGCATCTTCGCATGAGCAGCGTGGGACAGAATCGATCGCGGATAAAAGTGAAAGGGACACGTCAAGATTTTTTTTTGTCTCCAGCCCAGCCTATTCGTCTTTTGTCTTTTCCCCATCACCGTCACACATGAAAAATGCTTCTGTTCAGATGCTTTCAGATCCCACCTCTCGATTTTTTGTCTCCACTCCATCTTGCTGTTCATTTTTTTCTGGTTATTGTAAAGTTTATAATGAAACTCATTCAATTCACTGAAAAAAAAATTTTTAAAGAGTCATTGTCTAACAAATATAATAATTATTATTATTATTACTTTAATAAGCCCAGCAGAGTTTTCTCTATCGAGTTCGATATTTAAACCGCTGGCAAATTCGACCCTACCATCGGTCATTAATTTCGTCAAAAAGTCCCCGAGCTTCCGTAAGTATATTTTGATAAAGCTGAGTAGAATTAATCATCAGTGAAGACCGAAAACGAAACACGAGAGACGGAATCATTTAATAAGCGGAGAGAGTTCAAAGTCAGAAGCCAAAGGAACTGCCGGAACCAAAGAGAAATAGTTGATTCAGTAGCCATGGAGTAGAAATTGGCTCCCAACTTATTCTCGAGGAATATATATCATATACATAAATATATTACTTTAAAGTAAATGAATAATTTCTTACTCAGTTACTGCATAGCTGGATGCTCTTGTGTGAGCTGGTGATGGGAGCTGACATGGTTTTGTTTTATTCCAGAGTCTGGTATTCGGTATTCTCGCAGGGTTTCTCATATTCGAGAGTATCCGTACGTCTTGGAGATTAGAATCGATTGAGGCGAGCCAGAGATACGAGGTCGACGTGCTGGAAGGACGAAAACCCGAGGTGTCGCGCCGACTTTAACGCCAGCTTGAGTTAATTCAACAACTTTATAAGAAACTTGACGATTACTCGAGAAAAGTCGTTTAGACTTTCCTCGGCGAGCTTCTACAGTACATTCACTCCTTTCCTTGGGGAATAGAAATGACACCCGACCCTATGTATATATATATATATATATTTTTTTTTTAAATGAGAACTTTTGTCCTGTTCGAGTTTTAAATTAATTTCAATATAAAATTCAATTCCCACAAAAGCTCCATCCTTTTATTTTTCGCTTTTTCCGAAAAGTTATTAATGACTGGGGAAAAAAAAACAATAAAAGATTATATAAATATATGTGTTCTTATATTTTTGGTGGTACGTGGGAACTGAGTCACGTCGTGTGAGTTATCTTGGACTTCCACGTGGCCGACTTCTGGATGACTAACGGCGTCGGTTCGATTAAAAAAGCTCAGGTTCCTTTATATATAATAATATATATGTCATATACAATATAGAATCAGAAAGCTCGAGTTTATATTTCCCAGAGTGAACTCCCAATCCGCAGTCTTTAGTATTTTCTTGTAGGTTTTTTTAATATTTTTTAGTTTTGCTCTCCAGCAGACAAGAAATTATTGTGCCAGCTTCAGGCGTTCGAAAGCCCATTAACGAAATTGCACGCGGACTACGTTGAAGAATAAAAGTTTTATCGATTCTCGGGTGTATACGCGTTCGCTGGAGACTCGGCGAGCCTCTGCTCCATCCTCCATTCCATTCCATTCCCGCAACAAATCAATGCCGTTAGGAAATAGCTGTTCTTTTGATAAGATTAAACAAGAGATTACCAATGTCCGGATAATTTAAAACTTATTATAAGTGGAGAAGAATCAAAGCGATTGTGCTGACTCACTTCTCATTCTCTCTGCTTCCGCTAACGAAAATACAAATTACGTCGATCCGTTTTGCTGGAAATATATAAAGGAATAGAAAACAAGTATGAAGAAGTGAAAAAGTATAAAAAGTATTAAAAAAAAAAAGTTAAGAATAAAAGAAATAGTTGAGTTCAGCTTTTTGTCGTACAGAGGAGTCTCAGGAGAGCGCACGGCGCCGTTTCTTCCAACACTTTAGATCGTTTCCAAAAGAAACTCAATCGGACGTCCTAGATGTTCGGCTCGAAAAGGTGACTCGCCTGTTTTGTTATTCGCAACATCCACCCTGTTCTTTTCAATCACCATCTCTTTTGTCGATTCTTGTGCAAGTTTTAAAAAAATATAAATAAAAGAGAGAGAGACAGGAAGCGATATCATCAGCTGAGAGCTCAAAAATTCCCTCGGAAGGAACAAGTCTTATTTTTATTTTATACTTTCCGGAAGCGCTTTCTTCTACTCTATACTATACTCCGTGTCCATAAAAGTAGATGACGAGACAAAAATATGCTGTAATTTCGTCTGACCTTCATCCGTCACTGTCTCGTAGATATAATGGACCCTGAATTGTTTTTCTACAAACATATCGGTATATTTATTTTTAAACAAAGCTCTCAGATCTCAGTCCATTTGTAAATGTATACATACATACATATATATTATACAAGGGAATACTCTCAAGCATTATCTGCTGCATAGACTGGAAACTGCGTCTCTGGGTTCTGGAATCGATGATATTGCTCGATCGTTGCTCTGCTATCGCTACAGTTACTGCTGCAGCAGCTTGCCCATTTCCACATCCTCATTCCACTCACATGAACTGAATTTTTAAACGCTAAAAACTTCACCCAAGAGATTTCAAACAAATTTACTTAACGGATATTTGTTTGCATTGAGCGGCTGACCTCGATGTCAGTTATGAAGCTCCAGTCGAGCCGGCTAACAACTGACTGAATTTATAAGGCCGTAAAGCGGACTACTCTTGCACCAAGTTAGACGCTCGATGCCACTAAAAAACATGAGAGCGTCATTTTACCTCCACTAAACGTATTTCATTCTTCCGGAGTTTCCCCCGATATATTGTTTCCATTCCATTCTACCCTGCAGTTCCATGGCATTCTATGGCACTCAATTCAATTCAATTCGAAAATTTCACAGCCCGACGCCAGTTTTTCGCCGTTTTACGACTTCCGCAGTGACCATAAACCCAAACTCTAAGACTACTTCTAAGTCGAACACAAAACACTAATGGACGTGACCTTATTGCGTACAAAACTCTCGGTTATTTTTTACTTTTCCAACTCTTCAACTTACAACTTCTTAGCAACTGTATGTTTCAAGTATTATTTCTTTTTTATTCTTTTATATTCATACGTGTCCCCCTCCCTCACTTCCTTCTCCTCTCTGTAGCTTTACATCTTGAGAAAAATATTCAACCAAGAATTTATTTCGCGCAATTTACTTCCCAACATCTTCATACCCTTAATTTTATTCGTTTTTTTTTTCAACAAGAGCTCAAGTCACTCCCCAGTCCTGGTTTTTTGAAACGATGACTCGAAAAACCTGAGCGTCATGTCCGGAGCTCTCCTCTATAATCATTCAATATACACACTTAATATACTCTTAGTTTTTTCCTCTCATTTATTTATTTTTTTCCAAGCTATCTCCATTATTTTTTCTTCTTCGTACCCGGTATTACTGTTGAGTGGTTTTTCTTATAGAATACCAAAATACAGCTCTCTATCTTCATTTATCTTTATGTATTTTTAACATTTTTTCTTATTTCCATTAACCGTCAATTCGTGTCTTTGTAATTTTTCTTATTTTTATTTTTAAAAAAAAGTCAGATCGTTTATATGTTTGATGGATTACCGTATATACAACAAGTGTCGTGTTCTCGCGCTCTCCATTTACGGGTTGCTGCTCTTTCTCACACATCAGCTAAAGAGTCCGTCACTTTAGGTCCTCCTCTTCCATCTCCTTCACCTCTTCTATCTCTATATCTAGCACTTTCTCCACCTTCTCCTTGTTGTCGTCAGTTTAACCGCTGTGTCGAGTATATATATCGAATTATCGACCAACCACCGGGAATTCCATTTGCACTGGACGTTGAAAAGGACGTCCCGCGATCCGCACGGCGCCAAATTTATGTTCCAGAGAATGCTGAGGGTGCTACCAAGACGTTAACAAAAATAAAAGCCCGCAAAAAAAAAAAAAAAACGTTTATCACTCAAACGCTTTAAATGAAACAATAAAAAAAAAAAAATAAACAGAATCATTGTAATTGTAATAAAAAATAAAAATATAAAAAATATTATTACAATTTTATTTTTCACTTCTGTTATCTTTTCAGCGAGTAAATAATTTTATTAAATCTACTTTGTAGAGAAAGTTATTTCACTCAACGAAATACTGTTAGACTTAATATTTTATTTAATATATATATACCTATATATTTCAATGCTACTTTTTCTGTTTATTTCTGCCTGTAATTCTCCTCTAGAGAATCCTGCTATACAGATCTCAGCATGTACACAACATACACAGGTGAGGTATAAGAGCTCGCTGCACACACGTCACTCACCTCGACCTTGCGTCTCTCCTTTTTTATTCTTCCATCTCGCTCTTCTTGCGCTTCCCTCAGTTTTTTTTCCTCGACAAGTAGAGAGTCCTCATGCTATTTTTAAAGCAACTACCCTATATAATGTACCGTGAGTCATCCTCGTGCTTGCAGTGTCTTCCGCGCGTCTTTTTTCACCCTTGCGACCTCCGTCATTGAAGGCGCCTGAAGTTGCAGTGGATGCACTGGATACTAAAGACATAAACACTAACCCACATTATACATATATATGTATATATGTATCTCTTCAGTGCCACAAGTGCCGTGACATATTCACGCCTTCAAGTAAATACCAGCAACCTTCTTCTTTTCTTCTTTCAAAATTCACACTCTCGGCGTGTTGTTTCTCGACACTTGTACTTGCACTGTGTAACCAAATGTCGGTTTTAGTGTATATTTATTCTTCTGTACTTGAAAAATATTTTTTTCATATTTTTTATCTAATTATTATTATTGTTGTTGTTGTTATTAACAATAGTATTTTAATCCACCGTAAAATTATTTTCTATTTTTATTTTGTTGAATAAATTTTTTAAAAATATTCTGCACTTGTTAAAATTTTTCACAAAATAATTTAATTTTACTGAATATTTTATCGGTTTCAAAATATTTTCGAAGACTTTTGAACTTTGTAAGGTATTTAAAAAAAGTTTGGAATTTTTGTATAAATGTTGAAATTTATCGAAATAATCTCGAGTTTTCCGGAATATTCTAAATAATTTGAAAAATTTTTTAGAGTAATCAAAAAAAAAACAATACAACTTTTGAAAATATTAAGGTAATTATAAGGTCTTTAGTTTTTTGAATTGTTTTTGAAAGTTTTAAACTTTTCTCGAATGTTCCAAGCAGCTCTCAATAAAAATTTCTGTATCATTCTGAAAAGTAATTTCCGAAGAAAACTGAAATTACACTAAACAAAATGATAATAACAACAGCAGTAACTGCACCGATAATAGAAAATAATAATGGAAAGAAAGGTCGGATTAAGTTCAGCAGTGCAGTGGACTGAATTCATTTATGAAATCCCTCCTTTATGTTAAATTGGAAACCTCGAAACTTGGATAAAGAAAATTTGGGGGATTACTGGAAAAGTTTGTGGATTTAAATATTCACAAGTCTCTGAACTTTGTTTCTCTTAAAGTTGTTTAGTTTTGCAGTTCTTGTTTAGTTTTAAAATATATATAAATAAATATAAATTGAATAAATTGTTCAAGTTTGAGGTCGATGTTTGCTATACGATAATCGTATTCATGAAATAAAAATAAAGGAAATGCCTCCAAGAAATTATAAGCGGTTTAAGAAAAGAACGTGGTTTTGTACAAGCTAATGTTTGTTATTTCAAAAACAAATCTTACAAGAATGTACTTTTAGTTAAGTTATTTTATAAAAAAATATAAATATCTAAAGTTTATAATTTACGTTCACTTTACAAATAAATTTAAGAATCAACCTCCCGATTTTCTTCTATTCATTAATTTTTTTTTTGTTTTTCAAAATAAGACCTCACTGTAAAAATTTTTTGAACCCGGTGTAGTGTAAATAACTCGGTCTAAAAATTTAGGTGTAAAATAGGTGTGAAAAATTTTTACACCGTCAAGTGTATAAATATGTAATTTATGATAATTTTGCGTTAAGAAAAATAATCAAAAAATATTGAAATGTTTAAAATTATAAGGAGTAATACGGAATGGTGTAAAAAAAGTAATTTACACCATGTTAAAAATACACAGATGGATAATTTACACCGTTATTCCACACTACACAGTCGTGTTTGTAAAAAATCGGGAGTGATTACGGATTTTACTACAATCTGAATTTACTCCGTCACTCAGAGTTCCGGTTTTCAAAAAAATCACTCCACATAAAGAGTAAATAGGGAGTTTGTCTCTTCAGCGGAGTGATTTCGAAGTGATCTGAATTTTATTTAAATCCGCATTCACTTCTATTCGGACTTTTGACATCAAAATGCACTTCCCTTCGGAGTGAATTTAACTCCGAGGGGATGAAATAAATAAACAGTCACCTGCTCCGCATTAACTCCGCAATTTTTTTACAGTGTAAAGTTCTCGGGGGTCATTTTTACAGCGAATTTTTTTACAGCGCATGAAATATATTCGATAATTTTTATTACGTTAATTAAAATTAATAATAAAAATAATAATAATAAAGTAGCGTTCGTTTGAAGATAGTGTCGTTGACGCCTCGAGCATGACTTGAAGTCTAGGATATTCGTCAAAGGAATAAAATTTCAACAATGGAATCTAGAAAAGAAGCAGTGCAACTGCGCGCCGGTTTCCTTTGTCGATTCGCGGCACATCTTTTCATATTCTCTATGCCACAACTACTTTCTATAGCATGTACTACACTCGAGTAGTCTACACTATACTTTGTCAGCCTTCCGAGTCAACCACTCTTATATTTCTATATACATACAAATATATATGTAATATATAATTTTTTTTTAGTCTCGGGTGTATCCGCAGTGTTGGTCGTTGTCCGGACAAGAGTGGATGTCAGATCTTGTCGCGTCAAACGACTTTGGGCGTACTCCCAAAAAAATAACGATAATAAGAAAAAAAAAGAATGAAAACAAAGGAAATGGAGGGGAATAAGGAAGAAAGTTGCTTACTCTTAGATCTTATAACTTGGCAAGCGTTTCATCAGTTGGCTCACTAACGACTCGAAACCTGGAATTTATATTCCCAGTTTTATACTTTTTCCACAGTCTCTGGTCTCCAGTATTTTCTCTTAGCTCTCAGCTCCGTTCTCTCCTGGCTAAGAATTAAATTTACTTTTTTATCTGCCCGGTTTTCATTCAAATTTAATTTACAATGCAGTCCCCTGTTTTAAATCATGTTTAATAATATCTCAAGTAGTTAACTGTAAATTGAAGCTTTTTATAAAAAATATTTGAATAGAGCCCGAGTAAATGTCAATACGAGAATAGAGAAAATAATCTATTGGAAAAAAATAGCTCTCAGTATTTGCTTTAATATTAACGTTAAATAAAGGTTTATAAAAATGACGCAGGTATCGTAGTTTATTGGAAGTAACATTTAAAAAAAAAAAAAAAAAAAATATTAATCATGGATATTTGAAAAATATGGAAGATAAATTTTAAAATCTGTTATCAATATATCCATGTAATGTTTATCGTATGTTTAATATATTGCCGTAGATTAAAGTATAAAAATAAAAACAAAAATAAAAGTAACAGATAATAATTAAAAAATAAAAATGTGTTTTTTTTTTTTATCATTTAATTGCTGGGAAAATGGACTGGTAAAGCAATGAGTGCTTGTCACACGTTATGTTTATTTTAAAATATAATAATAATAATAAAGTTTAGTATTTGATGGGGTTGTAAAGGAGAAAATTCAAAATAATACGCCACCTGTGCGTATATGTGGAGGCAGAATGACGTATGGGGTCGCAACCGCGGCCGTAGCTTTGCGTATCGGCTGGTTATGTTCCGGTCGATATCAACTGCCAGCGGGGAGAGAAAAGCGGACGGAGAGCCAACCACTGGCTTTCCCGCGAGCTCTTTTACTCTTGTATAAGCTTTCTCTACTATTTTTTTTCTTTAATACTTTTTTTTTACCCTTTTTGCATTAGCCTCGCGCTCGCGTGCGGCTCTGTAGCATCTTGTGCGAGCACATAAATGATAAATCGCCTAGTGGACTTTGCTTCTTTGACAAAAAAAAAAAACTTCAAAGCGCATCAGCCAGTAAAAAAAAGCTTTTTTATTCCGAATAATTTTTCATTAAAAAATAGTTTGTTGTATTATAGTAAAAAATAATAAAAAATACAATTTGATGAAGATCCCAAGTATCTCGGCATGTCTCTGAGGAGATCAGAGACAAGGGGGATAGGGAATTTCACTGTTGGAACGTCGCGTGACAGGATTTACTGTAGTTTCGTGGCCGCTCTCGAGTTTTCGTTCCCGTCTCGCTCCTTCTGTTTGTCCATATATATGCAGCTTATTCCAGGTGAAACAGTATTTGTGTGTAAACGAAGACAAAGATGTACCGGGATGCATTCTGTTGCCCAACGAGGTCTACGTGGCCCGGCAAGTTCTATACACCGAGCGATAACGAGTTGAACAAGAGAGACAGCCGTCTGGAGTCTGGAGCAAGTTCCATGAGAGTTTGAACAAGGTTTAGTGGCTGTCAGTGGCTCAAAGTTACAACTCACGAGCTATTCAAGACGCGTTCCCTCACTCTACTCAAAGAACTATAACTATATAACCCTTACAAACATACATTCACCGCACGAGTTACTTATACTACCACTCTTTACTCTTTACTCTATACACCAAACTCTCTTACACACCACAGCATTTTAATCCGAAATATTTATCCACAACTTTCACACACCCGTCAATTCTAATATTAACTTTTAATAAAGACTGTTACACCAACAAACTCCTATCCGAGCTAAGTGCAAATTTACGTTGCCATGTACGACATACGTCACACACACACACATACACACATATAATGTATCCACGTAATACTACATGTGAAACAAACAATGCAAGAGAAATAGTAAATTCAACTCGGAATATAAAAGATAAAAATAATTTTTACGTGATATTTTATTTTTATTATTATTGTTGTTATAAATATGAAACGACAAAAATGTGTTATCTGGTATATCGCGAAAGCTGAACAAAATTGAATTTAAAAGCCATCACGTAGGCAGGAAAATTTAACGTCAATTATCAACACTATTTCTATATACTTTCAGTTTTTATTTTAATCCTCGGATTTTTATCCCATTATCGGGCTGGGTAATTGCTATTTTTTTAAAGCCCCGACTAAAAGCATTATGAAAATGTGTGTAAAGTATAGTTTATAGACATGGATGCTTTTCCATTCGCGATATAGATCGGGCGCCCGTAAAACTCGTCAACTCGTAAAAGATAAAGAAAAATGTGTGTTTATTTTTTTACGAACCCGATGTAAGTACCGAGGCAAAGCCCACTCGGACATTTTATAGACGGGGTTTTCTACGGTAAGCTGACGTGGGAGAGAAAGAGAGTAAAGATGTTTATGCGCGAGCATTAGAGGGAGCCGAGGGTGAAAAATTACAAGTGATATTTCCAGGCCCTTGGAGCAGCCTCCACTCATGTGAAAAACTCCCGATTGACGACGAGCTAAAGAGAGGCAAAGTAAAGTACTTGCACCTACTGACTACAAATACAGTCACCACCACGACGACGATGTCGACGCAGACGATGGCCCTCAATGACTCGGTCCTTGTCGATAGCTATCTTTTATACACTCAACTACTTTGTGAAGTCTCTCTTTTATCTTCACCAAGAGATTGTTGTGTTGATCAATTCACTATTGATGAGTGTTTTCATCTAAAGGTCTGTAGAATAAAAAAAAACATCAACATCATTGATTTTTTTTTTTATTTTCTTAATTTAAACTTTGTACTAAATGTGTCTTTCTTATTATAAACTGGCAAGCTGTATCCAAAGGACGAGGATGAAGAAGAATATATATCGGTAGATAAGACGAGTAATCCAATAATGAGATAATCTTGAACGCGGTGAACCGCAATAAACTGCTAGAAAAGGATTGAGAGACAAAAGAAAGTACCGCGATGTAGGTCAATTAGAGAGAGAATTTAAAAAATACCCTCGGTAAACTTTAACATTTTTTTATTTATTTTTCCACCCCCCCAACACGACCCGCTAAATTATTTGTTTAACATCATAAATTACCCGCTTTTTCAGCAGCTTATTTTCATTCGGGTTTTTGTGCCGTCGAATATAAAATCTGGTCTTAAGCTTAATTGACGTGGAATCAGATACATTGGAAAATGTGGAGCCAGAGAATCTCGGAGCAAAAGAAAATAATCGAAAAAAGCTTCGCGTGTTACCGTCTTCCGAAACCCTCAGGAAAATCTCGCGGTAACTAACTAATCTCCCCCTCCCACGGCGTCTTTTTTCCCTTATTCCAATTTTTCGTGGTTATTTTTTAACACGACAGACATGATTGCACTCGAGGCTCTGGGTTTCTCGGGCCTTAGGCGTTGCTCTTGCAGCCGTTTTTAAATTTTTCTCAGTTTTTTCAAGGCCTCGTAGATAGAATCTCAAGTCGGTGATGGAACGAGTGCAATCGCTCGAGTGTAATCCGTCGCTCAGCTCTTTCACGTTTTCTTCCCTACACTTTGCTGAAATATCTATATACAGATAACAAATTATGCATATATATATATCCACACATACACATATATAAGCATAAACATAAATATGTAGAAGGAAAAAATAGCTTGGGATTCTGGCGACTGGTCCCAGAAATCTTATATCTTCGCCCTCCTCTCGACTCGAGTCATCTAATGTTAATATTTTTCTCATTTCCGCCAGCTTACTAGCTTCAGGCGAAGGTTGCCTATTTCGCTATCCGCTTCAGACTCTTTTCCGTATTCCTCCCCTCTCTCCTTGACCCGCTTCGTTGTCAGAAACCGACCATTTTATTTAAAATTTTTTCTTATTTTTTAAATAACGAAAATAATAAAAAACATTCTCTCCCATCTTTTTCCTATGTATATATATTTTATATTCATATTTGCCGCAGCGTGGAGCGCTATATATTGAATTCTCAATTTCACGACTCACTCATCTGTAAGATCAAAGATATATATGTAGATATAAATACATATATACATAAAGTCATTTTTCTGCTTCAAATGTAGAATGGCTTTGCATCTCTACACGCTTACATGACCCTCTAAGAAGAAGAATGCCCGGGGTATAATTATAATTAGCGCAATTCGGGAGTTAAGTGCCGTGTAGCTTTGCTGCTACTTCTGCTACCGCTTCACCAGAACTCCCGGCAACCTACAAAGCAGTAACTGCTGCAGTAGCACACCAACAAGCTCTCAGCGTATACAGATAAATATATATAAATACGAGTGCAAGGAGCCGAGAGCGATTTCTCCGGTCGACTCGACCTTGTCGCTGCACAGGTCACTGCATTGTATCGCCGTAAAATTCTACTCCGAATTAAACGCTCCGACAACCCACGTCGACTAATTCGCGAGCCCCTCCCACTTTTATTATCTTTGTCATTCAGTATCGCGGAACATGTCACTGTTTAATTTAATTCTCGGCTCCCCATTGAAATTCTCCTCGAGCAGATCGATCCCAGTCTGACAATATTTTCCCTTGACTTTTCTCGGCTCGTCTTTTGACTGTGCACAGCTCGCACGGCATCAGAGCCTTCAAGAGTCCCTAAGGGTACGAGCCGCGATCGATACCACTCGATTTTTGCCTCCAGGACCTTTTTCTCCTCGGCTTCACTGAGTTTAACCATACCCACACAGATATACTTAAAGGCTAAGTCACTCGATGATTTATGTGGGTACAAGATGTTAAGAGTGACCCTCCAACATTTTTTCTCTCACGTACACCGACAAGTAGTCCATAGTCCACAGTCTGTGGCAAATAGTCATATTTTTTTTTTATTCACACCTTACAATTCTTATCTACTCAAATAAAATGTACAAGGCGTACGTCTATATATTTCCCTCTATATAACATATACCTACACCACATAACACTTAACTTAACTCGTGTTTCATTCGTACTCCCATAAGTATGTTTGCGTGACGTCACTTTTTAACGCGCGTGCGTCAAAAATATCTTCACGCGTTGATCGTTATCTCACGTCTATCACGTCTCCTGTATTTCCTTTACATTTTTTATATTTTTTTCCACATCCGACACATTCTGAACTCCTATTCACTTCATCTCAACTCTCTTTAATTTATTCAATCGTTAGATCAACTATATTTCCATGTATACATTTGCATTAAAACCACGCTCTGCAAATACCAACAGCAACAACAATGATAGTAACAATAAAAATTATAAACACATTGAGGTGAGAAAGTTTATTCCAGTTAGCGGCGACCGAGCAGAGAAATGCGTTTATAACTAGTCTATTAAACAGGAAACTAAGCAGAGACCATAGAGGTGAAAATTTAACAACAAACTCGTGTATATGTATTTTAAAAATATATATTTTAATAATCATATGGGATCGGATGGTAATCTGGTTTCTCTGTCTACTCAACGTGATACTATTATGCATAAGGCGGATTCTCAGCGCGAAACAAGGAAGGGCGGTTTAATTCCGTAACGGTATGGATAACGGAGGTGAGCATGTAGTGAAAAGTGATTTCCATTTATACACCTACATCCTTGGCGAACATTAAACGCTGCATAGTCCGATTATCGAAGTTTAGCTCCCCCGTGACTTGCCAGCTCTGCTATCCATGTAACGTTTGTTCACGGGGGTTTCAGAACGAGCTGCAGCCACACCAGCTCTAATACTCTAGTGGACTTGTACAGTAGACTTGCAGACTTGTAGAATAGGAGACTAAATTAGTAGACCAGAGCTGTAACTGCAGTTAAGGACCAAGAAGGATTGCCCTGGGTGTTTCTCTCATTTTAACTTCTCATACTTGCTGGCATTCTGATCTTTTTCCTGCTCCCTACATTCCATTATAAACATACGAATATATGCATATGTATATATGTATGTGTACATATAATATCAAAGGTATTGCAAGCTAGAGCAAGTCTAGCACGAGTGTATATTCTGTATACGAGCGCCACTGTTTTAACGATCGGCAACTCGCAGACTAATTACTGAATACCACCAGAGAATTCCAACCGCAAACCGAGCTAGCATATAAATTCTTCACTAATTCTTTTTAACTAAAACTTTTCCGTCATCTTCGTCATCATCATCATCATCATCATCACCAGTGTAATCAGGTACTTTTGCGGGTTTTTATTCTATCACTTGACAATCGTCTCGAGCAGTATGACTCAAGATCAAGCGAATGAGCGAGTGATAAATGGAACAAAGGATATAAAAAACCGCTGACAAACGAATCCCATCAATCAATCAATGTAAGAGTTTGGTCTCAGATCTATCGACAATCCGCTACAATGGCTTTTTGTCTCTATTGATATAAAAATTTTTATCGAGTCTCATCATAAGTTTTTTTTCTTAATCTTTTTCTTAATTCCGACTTATGAGAATACTTGGTCGTATATTTATAAATTTATCTTTACTTGTTATATTAATCGAGTTAAACTTTTGTCCCGGGTATTGATGCGTCGGGTAAGCGTCGTCTCGCTACACCCTGACGGGATTCGCAGTGCATGGCCAGAACGGGATACAGGGAGAGAGAGAGAGATAAAAGCGCGAGACGTCGCGTTGCAGTTAAATTTGCATCTCGTATACATTATGTAAATCGACGCCGTCGCTTCGCTGGATATATACCCCGAGGACACTTTGTAATCGTACCCGATTGACTCTCGGGAATTTTATATACTATATTTATTCCTCGGATACCCTCCAGCCCACACAGCATATTTTTAACGTCAAACGCAAAACTAATTCCAACTAATAGATGCTAAATTATCATTGTCTCTCGGAATACGCCGAAAACAATACACACTGAGTGAAAGAGAGAAAGGGAGAGACAGAGACAGAGACAGAGAAAAAGAGAGTATGTATGTTTGTATTGGAACAGAAACTGCAGCAGCAGGACGACGATGAAGCATCAAAGACATCGGATATTGACATCGAATAGTGATTTAATAAACATAGACTCTATTGTTATAGTGTACCGTACATATACTATATATAGATCCAATATTGTCTCTCCATTGACTGGCGTGTGAGAGAGACGACAATCCCTCCCCTTCACCACCCCCTTTTCCTCTTACCCTTCTTCCCCATACATATGTTTATTTATTTATTACTTTTACATGTCTTCGATTGTCTCTCCAGGACGACCAGAGGGCATCCTTTCATCTTTTTCATTTTACCAGCAGTCTTTTACTTTTAAATTAGTTTTAATATTTGCTCGACGGTTTCCGTGATCCTGGGAAATAAAAATATTTGAATATAAATTCTTATATAAAACTCGGAAGATGTTTGTTTAGTTTAATTACTGCGTAAATGGTAATTAAAAATAACTAGAAATAATAATGTATTTTTTTTTGACTTAATAACTCGAGAATAAAAATAATACATAAATGAAATAGAGTATTAAATACTTTTTAAAACTAATAAACCGAGTTACTCAGCGAACAAACTTCGCTAAAGGATTATTACATTATTTAGGTATTTAATATTAATATTTAAATTTTTAAAATTAAATAATTTTGAAAATTTGTTTCACAATATTTCGCTTTGCTGTCTTGAGTTAAGTCTCAGTAAAGCCCTTGAGTTTCTTGCTTCCCACTCAAGCTAATTTTTTTTAACGTCTACTTAAATCCTATTCACTGATTAATTAACCTCAGAATTTGCTAAGAAGCAGATGAAAAAATATAAAAAGTTATTAATTGGTATTTTAAGTAGAGCCTTTAACTGTATGCTAAAAAGTATATTTATTAATTCGCTACAGCGTAATGGCGGCGCTTGGAAAAGCTATAATTTTTAAGAGATTTTATAGGTGTAGCAAGTAATCCAAACGCTTTATCCTCATTCGTCGAGCAGACATTAAATAGAATAATAATAAATAAAAATAAAAATAAAAATAAAAATTATGGTAATTAAGTCATGAATTTTTTAAACTTTACACTTGTAAATTTATTCTCACTTCGTCTTTATAAAAGTTTTCTTTAGCAATTCCTAGGAATAAGTAGACACAGTTCACGACTATCAGCCAAACTAAATATACATATATATGTATTACTGCAATCTAAATTGGAGGCACGTCGGGAACTCTGCACCGCCTCGTGGTATTGGCTCGTGATTGTGATGGGAAACGGAATATAAGTATACAAAACAAGAAAAAAAAAAAATAATAATAATAGTAATAACGATAGTCAAGAACGGAGCATAAATAAAAAAAGCGTTCGGATCTCTTTTTATCCTGTCGGGCGGTGCTGGTTTTTTGTATTCTGAATAGCGACAGGAGCCATCTAATGGAGTAACAGCCTTAGTCCTTCAGTGAACTACACTCGAGAATCCACTCCAGACGTAGGAAAAAAAAAGAATGAAATAAAAAAAAATTCAACAGAGTATCTATCGCTTAGTGGATAACGATTTTTGACAAGGGCTAATCAAGATAAATATTTTTATCCGCCTCGCGCTCAATTGAATCCCGATAACCCTCGTCACTAACGAAAATACTCGTAAAAATATAATAAATAACAAAATTTAATATACTGTTGCCTGATTCATCGGATGATGGTTGGTATTTTTATAAAATAACGTCGATGCCGATGCTCAATTTATCATATAAAAATATAAATTATCGCGGGGTATATTTACTTAATAAATAACGAGCGGAACTTGTGCGAGGGTGTGGAGAGAAAGAGATGAGTAGAGGACCAGACACTAGATGCTGTAGAGTAGGTATAGTAATAGTCGGTTGTCTGATCGCAGCCCCACGATCGAGAGCAGAGCCAGAAGCTGAGTTTCATTACCGAGTGTAAACTCGAGCCCCGTTTGCTCTCGACGCTCTGCTCTCTACCCGAATCATTTCGCTCCTCCTTACCCTCGCCAAAACTTGCCACCGTTATACACTAAATCTATTTTATCGGACATTCACTTCCACTTGTACTTGTATTGGTGATGGTACTGCTACACAATTCGTGTACTGCCAGTTCTGCTGGAGATTCTTATCCATTAAGCGAGACAGCGGGAGGTAAAGGATGCTGGGGAAGCTTTGATCCGGGAGTAGTTAAGCTCCAAGGACATAAGAATCACATAAAAGTACTTGGAGAAAGTTTAAATGTGAAAGTGAACTTTAAATGCCGTTTTCACTTTGTGTCTGACCGAATGCTCTTAGTTCTACTTTGCGGAGATTTGTAATTACAATTCACCGAGAGTTTATTTTAGTGGATTTTTATTTTCTGGTTACGCAATTACGTCTGCTGATTTAAATGGATTTACTTGTTAAAACGTAATGAAAAAAAAAGTTAAGGAATGATAAAAATAAAGTGGAGTAGGTGAGGAGAAAAATGTGAGAAGGATTCCGAAGAGGATCTCTCCCAAGAGCTTAAAGACGACCCAGTTTTCCTCGCGATTAATATTATCCAGTGTAAGGTGCCGGACGAGAAGGAGAAAGGGGAGAGACTGAAGACATCGGGCGAGTCTCCAAGAGGCGTGTACTGCTGATATATCATCTTGTATACGCGATTCCGAATACTCAAAGACAAACAACTGTTTTAAATATTTAGCTAGCTAGTGATAATGCTCGAAGGAATAAAATTTGTTAAATTATTCAAGGAATACTAGAACGTGACGATCGTCATGAGCTGAGGATTCACCCCGAGAAGCCGAGAATAGACTCTGTGACTCTGGTGTATTCTGAGCTGAGCTGATGTAAAACTATCTCGATAAAAATGAGTGTCTGTCTATATTCCCACAACCAGATCTCCTCCAATCGATTTGTCCTGTTTTATTTTATTCTATTCTAGACTCGGTACTTTTATAACACTTTTTCTACCTTTTTATTTGTCTGATACTCCTTGCCAGGATTGAGTATTGACGTGCTGATGTTTCACACGAACCCAACCGGAATGTACACCGATTCACGGTTCGAACATAAATATTTGGCAACTTTCCTCTGTATTATTAGTTTCTTTGTGAAAAACTTTAAAGTTTTCACTGGCCACCGCCAGGCATCACTACCAAAAAAAAATATTTTTAAAATCGTTGCTTTTATAAACTTATTTTTTTTAATTTTAAAAATAAAAAAATAACATTTGAAATATTTATCAAACAAATATTCACTTTTTAAATTCACTCGACTCTATAACTTTTTTTCCACACATGAATTGAAAGTTGATTTTTTAAAAAAATTTTCCATTCCAATGACCCAAGTTACGAACAATTTAATCAATGGATTTTATTTAGAGCCGAGTTATTAATAACAATAATAATAATGATAAAAAAAAAAATGAAAAGTTACAGTTGAAATAATAGAATTAAAGTAATGAATAATATAAATTATCCGTAGAGAATGTGGAGCAGCGGTTTAAAAATAAAATGAAATATTTATGGATCGTAAATGTAATATATAATAGTATTATCAGAGCAATCTGACGTATCGACTATCTCGATAATTTTTTTTGTTCGTGCCGCAGAGTAACAAAATTTTGTGTCCTGTCCGTTAAACAAATGCTCATGTTAACCCATCAACTCGTTCCACGGGAACGCAATTTTCCAGCAACGGCATATCAGAGACGCTGAGTGTTTTGCCGAGCGGCATTTTCACGCGGCGAACCGTATCTACTGTTCTCTCCCTGTGCATATGTCTGTCCACTACAGAGTGAATATCTATCGCACCATGGACATTGAATGGCGTTCACAAAATCTCATCCTATCCCCTCACTTGTGAGAGAGCTATAAAGCGAGCGAGGACCAGCGAAATTCTACAGTCCAATTTCACCCTACCGCATTCAGTGCTTTATTTTTCTATTGTTTTTTATATTTCTATTCCTATCTCTTCTGCCCAAAATCCCGGCATAAAAAATTTACACAAAAATAAAATACGGGATATAAATAAAAAATCCCAGAGGATTTTCCAACGGTTGTTTTTGCATAACATGGTAAATATATGAGCACATAAATGTATGCGGAGGTATTAAATATTTATAAATTTCTTGAAATTAACGCTTTCCTTGAGGACCCATATTTGATATCGCGTCAACGACTACACTACAAGTTTAAAGATAAAAAAAATTTATTGCGTACTTAAGAGAAGCACGTGGATCCATCACCCTGGTGATTCTTCTCTTCTATGCCTCTCCACCCTATTTCCTGCCTTACTTTATTTTATTTTTTTTATCACTCCACTTTCCTCGGCTCCGCAAACGCCATCTGCCTCCTATACTCTCTATCATATCGTCTCGGTTAAATTTAATTGAACACAGGCCGCGTTTATTTTCTTTATTATTTTTCACCCCCGCTGGCTCCCCCACTCCTGACACATAACATTATTATATTATCTGTGCAGTATATCTATATCTATAGCCATTAGTCAGCCACGTGAACCCACGACAATTTCTCCATCTCATTTTCCTGCGTCTTGTTACGTCCCCCAGCCAATATTATAACGATCATGTATTTATGAGCCCTCTCTTGTGAGCATTCTACACACAATAGACTAGTCTTCTTGCTGCATCTCATTGATATTATGATAAAAAAAAAGATTCAATCCAAGAGAAGCTCACGTCGGCGATGAGTGTCGCGATAACTGTGAAAATTAAATGACTCTCGACATATCGGATAAAATAATCAGAGCCCCGCATAGCAAATCCTATATCCACATTTTACCTTAAACGTGTCAGCATAAGCAAATATTAGCGTTTTCTCTCAGCATAAATTTAGGAAAACACGATAAAGCTCACACCGCAAACCCGGATGAGTATGAGTTTTAGTTAAACTTGGAGTACTGAGATTTCTGTTGACAATTAGAGAGCTTTCGTCTTACATCAGCATAAAACACCCGCCCAATATACCGCACTGTCGCTTCACCCGAGGCTTAACTCTCACGTCTTACAGATAATCTGGCAAATTCCTGACATATCCATTTATCTGTCAGTGTACCCTCGTTCATACGAACCCGGCTCGAGCCAACAGAACTGAATCCGCCGGCATTGGCGTCACCCATGCCGTGCCAACCGGCGTCTCCAGCTTTCTCATCTCTCGCACAAACGATTCCCTCAGTTTATCCAAAATCTCGCGAGGCTGAGCCGCTTAAATAAATAAATTTTTTAAAATTTTCTATAATAACTTACCCGACACATCGCAAGCTTCATTCCTCCTCGGCACGACTGCATCCCAATTAATCACTCTCACTCACCTCAAATACCACTGATACCATAATTACCCATTACTAAAATAAAAATAATTTAAAATAAATAATCACAGTACACTTGGCACAAGATCCTGCTATCAGTAATCGATTATCAGCAAATTACAGCGGGCACTCTGAGCTCAGTAACTTGGAGCATCAACACCGGCCAGAAACAAGTAGTCTATGTCTGTCTGTGTCAACCCAACAATAACAACAAAAACAACAATAATTATTATTAGTATTATTATTACTACAGCAATAATAATAGTCGTAATAATAATTAGTATTATTAAAACTATTAAAACTCATCATCAGGCTCAGGCTTTCCACCTACACCTACACCTACTTCTACTTCTAGGTCCAGCCCGCCGCGAAATCCTTCTCGGGCGCTTTCGTTGCTGCTTATTACTACGTACGAGCAACGAGGTGGCAGCCACCCTGACGAATGATCCAGCATCCAGCTACGCCCGTTACAGCGACCGGGCTACTACTGGAGATCACTGCGTTCCGGCGCAAGCTCTGATTTCGATTTTGTCCGTACGAAGCGCCACTGATGATGTACCCACTCTTCTCTGTACTCTCCATTCTCCACTCTCATCCCCTTTTCATCTTATATATTTTTCCCCCTGAACCCCCCGACCGATCTCGCCCCCTCGTTCCGCCTGCACCCCTGGCTCCAGCAGCTCTTCTTCCTTCGGCGTAAAAACACCCCTCGACACACTGCTGTACACTACACAGACTAACTCTGGACCGATGGGACGACGATGCCGAACGTGTGTGCGTTCCTACTGAGAGCAAACTCCAGGGCTGCAAGAAACTAAGAGTGTGTTGGTTCCCGAACCGAGGGGAGCACTCAGAAGGGTGAATTCTCAACCCTGCAGACGTTGAAAAAATTTAACTCTACTCTTGTTATTATTTTATATTTATGTACTTATGTACAAAAAATATACGAAAATCCTTCGGCAGTTTTTTTATAACCAACCTGATGTTTCATTAGTCCCATTATGCTCTTTGACTATGCAGCTTGCCAATTAAGCTAAAAGCTGCGATGATCAATCATCAATACCATATCGGATCTCAAATGACTGCAGGCACCATCAGCTCCGGGTTTAAAGCATAAAATACCTCGCACTGTCACCCAAAATGTTTGCACTCAATCCCCAACAGATATTAAACAGTATAAAATTAAATTTACTTGTTGGCAGAGAGCACGGCGGCGTTAGAGGGCTTATGTACACACAGACATGTGTACTCGTAACCGTACAGAAGCGTAAATATTTGGCCGTGCCTGCTACTAGCAGGTCTAATCAATGGCCTCAACCTGCTTAGCTATCGTTCCCGTGTCGATTTAGATGCTGA
The DNA here is from genome assembly GCA_964016945.1 of Microplitis deprimator. Lineage (NCBI taxonomy): Eukaryota > Metazoa > Arthropoda > Insecta > Hymenoptera > Braconidae > Microplitis > Microplitis deprimator. The sequence goes on along the minus strand of OZ024711.1, from coordinate 2,986,927 downwards.
TGTGCTTCTTCATGGCATTACTTATGCACCCAAATAATTAATTATCCCTTCTACTAACTCGCTAATTTCTTTGTAAAGATCATTTTGCGGCTAGTGGTATCATTTATTAATAACCATCGCTCTGATTATAAAGCACAGCAGTAATTTCGTATAAAAGTATTATGAAATATTTATAATTTAATCCACACAAGACCTTAACTCAGGCAAACTTTGTTTCTATTACCGTCTACATCATGACTTGTCAGCCAGTTTTATTTGAGCTTCTCAGACGTTCTACCTCTACTTGAACTAAACTTACAATTACTGTAACTGTGCAGCATGGGTGAACAAGTGCCCGCGAATTACGGAAACTTAGATCAAGAAGTTTATTTAACACGTAGTTTCCTACACTTCTGTGGTTTGTGGCCCGGCACAACTTATTTACGTTATTTTTCGGTGATAATATTTATTTTCATCGTTCTCTGGATGCCTTTTGCTGCATACTTGTACTTTTTCTTCAGCGATACCATAGAAAATGTTGTCGAGACTACTGGGTACTTGATGAGTGTCACGTATGTGATAATAGAGATCTTTATATTCAGAAGCAACAAAACTAAAATAACTTCAATTGTTGAGCACATGAGTGACAATTGGCTCGGCATGACTTTTATCCCTGAGAAGGAAAAAAAAATAATTTACAAAAATTTATTGAAATCCCGGTTTGCTGTACGCATGGCATTTTTATTTGTTACCTTCTGTCTGGTATTTTATTCAATAATGCCCTACATTATTGCACTAATTTTGGGCAAAAAGTTTCCAAGACAAGCGGCTCGAGTCGCCTGGTACCCGTTTCCGTTGGAAAATTCATTCGTTATATTTCTGACTTCTTCTGTCACATTGGCGGCCATTTTTCTGATTATGCTGATCGAAGTGGCCATCGACGCATTTCTTATCCTGCTCGTCTATCATTCCGTTGGACAGTTGCGGTTATTGCGAAACACAATCGATAAATATCGAGGATTAATCAGACATCCAACTGAATCTTCACCAAAGTCTTCTTCATCTTCAAGAGGTTTCAAAAAATCTTGTCCTTGCCTCAAGTGTATCGTCGATCATCACGTGGACATCGAGATGTTTGTAGAAGAAATAAATAATTCTTTCAGTACGATTATATTCATAAAAACCAGTGTGACGATTATTAAATTCTGCGCAATGGGATTTTTTGTAGTCCAGGTTAATTAATAATTTAAAATGTTAATTAGTTGATGCTTGTAAAATTAAAACCAGAAATTTAATATTTTATGATGGATTATTATAGAAGGTTTTGATGTTATGAGCATTAATTACTGGTGTAATAATAATTTTTTTTTAGTCTGCGCATACTAAAAATATATCAGGAATAATAGAAAACGCATTATATGTATTCTGGAGTGGATTTAGTCTCATTATTTATTGCTGGCTAGGTGAAATACTCGGTAAGAAAAGTGAAGATATTGCGAGAGCTGTATGTGAAATCGATTGGAGTATTAAAAAAAGAAAGAAATCACTCTCTTTGATGTTGATAATAATTCGTTGCAGAAAACCATTTGCTATAACTGCTGGCAAAATTTTCACGATGAACTTAATTTTTTACAAAGAGGTACTCGATAGTTTAAATACTTTTATAATGACATTAATAATAACCCGGGTCGAAAAATTTCATCTGATTTCAGTCTGACGAGATTGTAGTTGGAGTAATTGGCCTGTCTTTTGATTTTTACAAAAATTTCAAGCTGTTTTTTATCTAAAGACAATCAAAAACAGACTGATAAAAATAATAGGCAGTAAAAGTATAATTTTGATCCAGAGGCGGCCAAAACCAGACTAAAAATTGTGGAAGAAAAATCTGAAAATAGACTAAATAAATGTTACTGAAGACCGGAACGTTTTTCGCGCAACTAAAAGGAAAAAAAAGTTCATGTAATTTGACTGATTCAAAGGTAGTTCCGGAGCTTGGGGGCCTAAGATTTTCGGCTGACATACCAGCATCTATATGCGAAACATTTTTCTTTTCATTGCGCGAAAAACGTTCCGATCCACAGGTACATCTAAATAAAGAATAGTATACTGAAAAAAAGAAATATTTGTCTGAAATAAATCAATTTATTTGTGGCTATTTTTTGAATATTTCTTAATGACAAATAAATATATTTGCTACAACAAAATATGACAGTTGATTCAAATAATTTAATAATTTGACTGGAATATATAATTTATTTATGGCAAGTAATTGATATATTTGCGGTAAAGGCAATTGGATAATTTCTTTACCCCAAATAAATCACTTAATTCGCGCAATTAAATTATATCTTTCTCACAATTAAATATTTATTTGGCCATATCTAAATATACGATATCTTTGGCTCAAATAAATATTTTTTTCAGTTATTGGCAAAAATCAATTAAATTTCATATGTTAATTAATTAAATACAAATGAAAAGTAAAATTGCATAGAAATAATTTAAAAATTTCGTTTCATTTAAAACAGATGAAATTTTTCGACCCAGGAATAATAATAATATGTAATAAATAATTTTATTGATAATTTTATCTTTTGCTTCCAGTGCATTTTAGCATCTGTGTCATATCTTTCCGTCCTTATCGCTATCGGACTAGGTAAGTTACTGTGATAAGAGATTACACGCGAAAAAGAGGTAAAAAAAAAATTTCTCATCCCATGAAATCAGGATAAAAGCATATTAAGCACGAACATGTGTACATATGTTTCAAAATACTGTAGTGGTTACTTATTGAATAACAGCTAGGTCAGCAGGCAAATAGACTCTGCTGCTCATAACGTTTACTATGAAGATATTAGGGAATTTTAATACCAAGTTAAATAAATTATTTCATTTATTTTTAATTACGCACAAATTTCCAACTTATAATTTTCCATTTAAATTTAAAATTCATTACAATTTTTTTATACAAAAGTCGATTCTAATATAATATGATAACAATTTAATTAAATAAAAATGTAAATAAAATATTTAAAAATTAAAAATTCATAGAATATAAATAAAATATTATAAAAATTAATACCTTAAAAATTTAATAACTTCTATTGCTCACTAGAATTTTCTCTGGCTCTGCAATGAGCTACATGTCTATTGCGCGAAGTCTTACGACTAAATATTTTTTTACAAAACTCACATGTTAAAACTGAACATGGATCTTCTAATAAACTAGTTTTTTTTTCTTTCTGCTTCAGGTGACGTGTCGACTTCAAAGGCCTAAAAAAATTTCAAGTAAAACATCAATAATTATTCAAACAATTAATTACTATAAATTGTAAGACAAACTATAATATAAATAAATAATTACTTAGTTCTGCAGAGTGTGCACAGACACTCTTTCAATTCACCATCAACTTTATCACTGATTTTAAAAGGATCCAATAAAACTCCGGCTTTAAAATCACTAATGTTTGAAGATTTCAACACTTTTTTATACTCTTCGAAATTATCAATCACTTGGTACTCGAACTTACCAGGATTTGGATCAATAGACCCATCAGTTTGATTCTCCAGAATCTCAGTATCAAATTCGAGAACCATAAATTCATTTTTTACGCTTTCTTCCACGCTATCAATAAAATCAAACTCGAATTCGCTCGCGTCGATGTAAAAGTCTTTGTCTTCATGACCAGAACTTTCAGTCATAAAAAAATTATTGCCTACTTTAGAATTATCATCCACGAATTCGAGTCCGCTGACGACGATATCATCAACGAAAGTGAGATTTTTAAATTCAAAAAAGCCGCGGTCATCAAATTCGTCATGGGCAACATCAGTAATTTTTTCAGGCAAATTAAAATAAAAATTATCAACAATCTCAGTACGCTGAACATCTAAATAATCATCAGTATCACCTACATACCACATTGGAGACTGGTCCAGACCTTCCTCGATATTTTCATTCATTTTCTGGCTGATCACTTGGTCGATTCTTCCAAAAAAATTCTGCTTTCTGCGATTTACTTTCGGATAAATTTTATCGAAGACTTTGTCCTGCTTTGTAACTTCACTACGTCTCTGTCTTCTTAGTATATTTGGCACAAAACGTTTTTTTTTAAACTTACGTTCGATTACTGGCGATAAATTTAATCGATCAAACGAAATTAAATTACTAATTATCGAATTTAAATCAACGTACGGCATTTTTTTGTCACTGAACTGTAAATTTACTTTCTTGAGCTTTTTTAACAATGGAAAATTTTATTGCAACGGATTATCGCAATCAGTAATCGATATCTCGAATCGTTTTTTAAATGATTGCCAAAAAATCAAAATGGCGGCGCGCGAATAATTTTTTTTTGTCTTCCCTCCAAATAAATTGAATTAATAAACTGATGACGTCAAATTAATTAAAGTAAAATAAGATATTAAGTAATTAAAATTTTTAATTTATTAATTAATGAAATAAAATGTTTAACGTTAATACATCAAGTAAAAAATATCAATTACTTTTTAAAAATTCAGGTAAATATAAATTTATAAATGTTAGTGTTTATTTAAATAAATTATTTATTTATTTTCTTTAATTTAAGTTAATTAATTTATTTATTAATTAATGTGTCACCAATCATTGGTATCATCGTCATTGATACGTAAATTTGAAAAAAGTACATCGCGGACTTTCGGCTTTGGATCCTCTTTTATTTTACTCGGGACGGCTTCACCCAACATCCATTCAAATTCTTAAACAAAAATCATTTTTAATTAATAAATAAATAAATTGATTATTTTTTATCAATTATTAAAATTAATTAATCAGTGAATTAATGGCATGAAAAATAACGAGTGTGAATGTAGCAGACATCGTCAAATTTAAAATTATAAATAAATGGGGTAAATAATTGAAAAAATAATAATTATAAAAAATGCACTCATTAATTTCAAAATTTTTTAATTGCGCATTTTTTAAAATTTTATTTTATTTATTATTTACTCGATTTATTAATAATTTTAAATTTGTCTGATGCCTGCTACACTCAGACATTTGAAAATTTTTTTAAAATGAAAATTTTTTACAAAGTCCTTCATATTAATTTCAAAAATTTATTTATATTAATATTGAATTCGTTCAGTTTAAAATTTAAAAAAATCTGAGTACCCACTACTTTAGAAAGTCTTAAATAGTATGATCCTGAAGTTAGCAGACAATTAACAATTAAAAAATTTTTTTTTTCAACAAATCATTTGCAAGAAAAAAAACCAAGTATGCAAATTTGCAGACGTAGATAATTTATAAAACTTTAGATGCAATTTTTAAAATAATTAGATGCCAACTTCAGTATCATTCAGGATCATATAAATAATTGATATAAATTAAATATGTGAGGTTATACCTGGTTCTGTCAATTTCATTCCTCTGAGTTCAATAGGACCGATTATTTGCTTGACCATGTCTCCATTGCGATAAATAAATATCGTGGGTAAATTTTTATCAGGCCAATTAGGAATACAAGTGGTAGAGATACTTTTTAAAAATTTAGTTGCTGGAAACTTCGTAGCTAGAGATGTCAAATATTGATTTATCAAAGTACACAATGGAATCCTAAAGAGACAAGTTACATTAAATAATTAATACACTTCATAAAACCCATCATTGCAATATTATTAATTATTATGTCAATGTAAAAAGTATTACCCAGATTTGTATAAATGAAGGACGACCCAGATATCCTCACCAGCATTATTAACTTCTGCAACATAATCCTGAGCAGATATTTCCTTAACTTCTCCATACTTTGATTCAGATATCAGTGCTTTCATCTCAGCTAACCTCTTTCGTCGGTACTCCTCAATAACTTTTTCATCTTCCTCGTCTTCGAGCTCGTCTAGCTCATCAAGACTCTTGTCATCTAATTTAGTAACTTCTATACACAATAAATAAGTAATTAATAATTAGAAAAAATTTACACTAAAAGTAAATATTCAAATTATTTAAATTCTTATAAATTACCACGACCAGTTCTTTGATCGATTGTATTTTCTAGCAGATCAATAATCTGATCTTCAGTAATTTCCTTCTCTTTTGGTTTCTCTGGAATAATTCCCTTTGACCTGAGGATGTCATTCCACTCGGTATCTTCATTTGGATTTTGCTACCAGACAAATATATTTAATTACTTTAAAATTTCATTTAAAATTTAATGATTAAATTTATTCTTACCATTTTGTCTGCTGTTAACTTGTTTGAATTTAAATGTTTATTTATACAATTAAATTTACACTTTTAGGTTAATTGTTAGCTTTCGTAAATGACAGCCTTTAAATTATTTTTTATAGACTTCCACATTTGGTATTTGTATCAAATTACATCGCCAGCATTTTCCTCATTAAAAAAATTCTACTTTTACTAGTAAACCAGCTGTATCATGACTTATTGGAATTACACTCCAGCGACTTTGACAGCTCCAATAATTATTTTAAAATATATAATAATATATATAAAACAATTACTCATGTCCAGTTTTATTACACAGATTTATTTATAAAAACTCAATAATTAAATTTCATTATTATTATTAACAAATAATTAAATTTCCATAAATAAATATTTAAATTACGCGGGTTTTTTTTACCACCTGATGATAAAGAAAAATTTATCAGCTTGTCGACAATGAAGAACGTCAGCTGTCAAATAAATAAATTTTCAAAATTTTGTCATCAGATGGCGCGAAATTTAAATTTCGAATCTCCGCCCGTTTTGGGATCGTTAATTTCCGTAAAACTTCCGGCGACTTCGGCAGTTTCCGCGGCCTCGGTGTAGTGGGGTGACGTCACGACGCATGTTCTGTCCTATCGAATATATTCGAATGACAGGTGGTACACAGCGCTCGGTAGTACTTGTACTGATATTTCGTGTACATAAAAAGACGAGAAACAAGAAAGACAAGTGTTAGTTAATATAAGTGCAGCAGGACTGGCAATAAATAAGACTATAATATATATATTAGTATTTAAAGTAATAAATATAAATCGTGTGCGATGCTTACACTTTGTGTGCGCTGTCAAATTTAACTGTTTAATCACGGTTTTATAATGTATCCACCGAATTCCCGTGAGCTGCCCGAAAAAATTAGCTCCATAAGAAAAGGTACGTCTTCTAATTTTTTTTTTCCTACCAACTTGCCCCGAACAGGTTGAACTTTGTCCCGTCTATTTATCCTCGATTACTCCATTTGAAATCAATAGACGTCTGCGTGCATCGCTCACCAATTCAATGACACCATCAGCTACTTTGTCTACTCGTCATATCTTTATTTACTTTATTAATATTTTTTTATTTACTTTTTGTCATAAAAGTTTATATAAAATCTGTTGGAATGAACAATTTATTTTTTTTCAGCGGTTTTAAGAAATCGTTACATTAAACTTGGCACTCAAGACCGTCGATTATCATTTTTGTGAGTAAATCGGAAAAAAAACAATAATTTAAAAATATGGAAGAAGGGTTGGGAAATTAACGAATAACAAAAATATAATAAATCGATTATACGATTGTCAGATGATCAACAAAACTGTCAACATGTCGTATAACTTTCTCTTGTCTCACCTAATCCACACATCAGTCATGCATACTCACACGCTTAATTAACGACAATTTATCATCTCCGTTATTACATATCTACATGTAAATGTGTAAACCACTTTACTTTTATTCATCATTATTTAAACTTTTGTTTTTCCTATTGCACATTCTTGAGAAAGCGTATAATTTGCGCTTATCCGTACTCGATTGTTATTTTATATGGTCAAAGTTCCTTCAATTTAACACTGGGTGATTTTGAAATATTTCTTTTTAAATACTCATATTTCTAGCTTCTGTAATTTATTTATTTTTTTATTTTTTTTTATTCATTCATTCAATCCTAAAGTAGCAAATTAATTATAATTACAAGCGTTGATACGAGAAAACAAGTTAAGTAGCCGTTAATGATTACCATCAGTTATCTTTCGGTATCTGCACATAAAAAAGTATTTTTTTGCGCAAGAAAAGATTTTGCATAAGAAATGAAAACAAAAATTTTTTTACAAAAAATCTTTTTTTTTGTGCGCTAAAATTTACACAGAAAAAAAAATTTTCGACTGGAAGAAAATATTAAAAATTTTTTTAAAAACTTAAATTTTCATGGATAAAATCGAAATGTCCTCCGAGCAAGAAAAATTTTCTTGGCTCAAAAAAATCTTGATTTGGTTCCCAAAAACGTCTGCCTTCCAAAATATTTTCTTGACTCGATAACTTTTTTTCTGTGCATGTTTACTTGGCTAAAATATAATTTAATAAAACTAAGCACTTTGCAAAAATAACGTGACATAATTTAATATAAATAAACAACAAATCGGGCGCCACCGGCTTCGTATTGATTTTATCTATAGAGTAAACTATTTAGCATTTAATTTTAAATATTTAAATTGCAATAACTTGGACTTATTACAAATGGTGTTTGCGCAATTAAACTGGTGATGGTAATTGAGTAGTTAGTGTCGCTGTAGTTAATTATAATTATCATTATTATTAACAATTAAAAATTGCTAAACAGGTGGTGCAGAGAAGCTGATCTATCTATATGGGGCAATGCGTGTCTCGTAAGGCGGGCGCTGTTATCGCCGCATCGTCGTACCGAATCATGGACAAGCCCGCCAAGAATCAGGTAAAATTATTTATTACATCAGCAACAACAAAATAAGATAATTTACCCTGTGCGTCTTGGGATTTATTTTTTGTTCTCCAATCCGGAACGAGGAAGCTATAGGCATACAAATGCTGAGAGTGCGTCGACCTTTTACTCGCTTGACGACTTATATTTATTCCTATATATAAACATAATGCAACCCGCAATATACAGCTCTGAGTAAACTTACATTAGTGTAAAACCACTGAGTTATTTGTCGGATCGGTTACAGATGTTGACACCCGACAATCCAATTATTGTTTAGCATGATCGCCATTAAATCACATGGGCTTTAGTATATTTCTTTTTAAATTTTACTTCCTCGAATTTTATTTTAACTTAAAAAATATCTAAAGACGTAACGTCGCGTGATTCACGCTCAATGAAATTTAATTAACGCCACTCTTTGTTGGGTCATAAACGGATGAAACTGAAGATGATATTGCGTATTATATATCAGTCTTATAGAACTTTAAGACCAAGAGCAAGAACAAGAGCAAGAGCAGGAGCAAGACTAATAACAAGAGTAAAAACAAGAACAAAAGTAAAGCTATTTAGTTATTTTATTTCTTGTAATATCATAAAACTTGTCGGTCATGCTTTCAATTGAATTTATCTCATCTCAAAGATATTGAAAGTGATACAGGCAGGATATCAAGGCATCGAGCCACGCCAATATAAATACTAGAATGCCGATCTGTGGGAGTCAGAGCCATAAACTACATTCCCATACTTATTATTTATCATTTACATTAATGATATCACATCTGTAATCTGTAATCGAAAGTACTCAATTACATACAACCTTTCAACGCGACTGCAGCTGATATTTTTCTACATAAAAAAAATAATTTTTTTTTTGCTGATCAGAAACAATCACCGAGTAAATCGGTACAGTATTGCTCCGTACGGACAGATAAGTGACCCGCTTTCAAGCCGAGCATCAGCAGTCGCCGATTTCTCATTCGCGATCTCATTCTTTTTATTTCTCGCATTAGTATTTAATTATTATTATTTATTGTTATATTATTTAAAATTGTTGATAATAAACTCCCGTACAAGCCTGCAGATAAAAGCTAATTAACGAGAGATAACTACACAATAATTAAAAGTGCCCGTCTTAATGATCTGCATAATCTAACCACGATGGATAATGAATTCCTTATCGCGTGATCAGCCAAGCGTTTGTCACGGTATCCATACGCGCGTTATGTGTATCGATACCCGAGATCCAAGCCGAGTTAATTCAACCGTTAATTGCGTAGCAAATATATCTACTCAACACACTCTACTATTATATATACACATTTTTTTTATATGAAAATGAAATACTCTCCCACACTATAATTATAACATTAGCCATTAGTTATATTTTACTTATCATCGTCGCTTTCTCGACCGAGGTACAAACAAGTGTTTCACACTTGTATCTTTTAAAAATTTTACTTTATTTACTTTATCATCTATTAAACTATTTATCATTCAGCTGTGAGATTAATCGGGACAGGAATTTATCGCATGCTCGTGCGACTTTATTTAAATAAGTTATTAAAATATTTTTTTCCCGCGTCTAAAAACAAATTCGGATTTAAGTCTCTAATTTCTCAATTAAGTTTTTGAGGATCAATTTAAAATTTGAAAATTGACAACAGTATAGAAAATTATCCTAGTTTAGTTCTCAAAGTAGTTACGACCCATTTTACCCCTTTGAGGACTAAACTGGAACAACATAATCTGAATTAGAGCCTCTAAATATTCAAAACATACAGGAATAATTTTATCCACATTTGAATCTCTCCCCTCCCTTTTCTATCTAAAATTTTTAAAACTCCGAAATATTTTCATTCGTCGAAGATTTTGAGGTCTTACTTATTATTTAAAATCGATAAATTATTCGTATTTAGACCTCATAGTTGTCATTGAGGATTTTTAGTACTAAAGTAGAGTAACTTTTTTGGCGGGAAATAAAACATCAAAGGAATTGAGGCTTTTAAGGACTAAACTATAATTTGTTTTTTGACGGGTTGATATTCAAACGGTAATTTTAGCGTCTTACTATTACTTCTATGATCACTTTATATATTTATACACAGCAGTAAAAGCTATTTGAGTTTGAGAGAGGAAGAGTAGAGCTCGTGAACTCTAAAGAGCGTGGGACGATTAAGTGTGTATATATTCAAGGCAATTTAAGTACTCGAACCCGTACTTGTATTCGTATTCGTATTCGTAGCTCGTATTAAAACAGTACCGAGGGTCTCAGTGAGAAAAATTAAATTTCTCCTTGAGATTCCCCGAGAGGTCTTACTCCTGTGAACCGTTATGTACAAGGTACACAATATATACAATACAGGAGAGAGGCTTTGCGATAGGATCGTAAGCGTACGGATATTTTAAATACGTTCCGCTTGGTATTGCATGCCTTCTTATCCTGTAATAGCATTCGTTGTAAGTAGGAAAGGGAAATACCAGCCACAACTGTGTGTTGCTTAAATCTATTACATTAAACTTTGACTTATACTCTGGTCTTTCTTCATTAGATCGCGTACGGGAGTACAGGCAATAACTTCTGTCAGTAAAAGGTGACGCAGGTGATCGCATGCGCCTTACATTGGGTTCAAGTTCATATTTCTAAGGTTCATTGTCCTTTAGGGCCTTTCTTTCATTCTGTGTACTGTCATTGTAATATTTTCTCATACATCCGTACCCATATTCATGCTCGTCCTCATCCTCATTAAAGAATTTTTTATTGTCTGAAAAAAAAAAAAATAAAACGATGAGTATCAATCCGTAAATTACTTTCTAGATTGACGGTATTGAGGCCATATGTAAATTTAGTAGTAACTGTCTTTTAAATACCCACTTTTTTTTTTAATGAATTTTATATATATATAGATATTTGTTTTTTTACTTTTATTTATTTATTTATTTTTTTTTATTTATATATCGCGGGTGTGATGCTCTTTCACCGGAAGCACAATAATTGGAATTAAAAATAGTATACGAGCAGAGTGAGTGGATGGAAGAAATAAAATAAATATTAAGAATAGAAAGTGCTTGACAATCTAAATAAATGAAAACATATTTATATTTATATTTTAAATTAACTAGTCAAAAAGTAAATTATAATATGCAATAGCTTAATTAGGAGTTAATTATACAAGAGTTAAAATTTATTAGACTCGCTTTCTTGCGTTTTCCTGTTTTAGCTCATACCCACTACTCCTTCCGGAGTTAATTATTTTTAGCCTGTAATCCAAAACGAAAAACTGATTTTTCCCTAGCAAACGCTGGCATTTGGATGGCAATTTACTGAATTTCGCAATGCGGATACTGCAGAAGCTGACATAAATTGTTATTGCACATAAACGAAGATTGAGCGACAATAAACTTTATCGTGTGCAGATTTAATTTAAGTACAAAAGGTATAGATAAGTGAAGAGAGAAGAGACGCGGAGGGACAGAAAGAAAAGGTAAAGGTCGAAGAGGATTCGGTGGGCATAACAACCTGCACTATCGATTGGATAGTCAGGTGAGAGCGCAGAACCGTAACGTGAATGTGTTTTAGGCGTCACGATGGCGCAGTTCTCCGGGTATCGATTCCCGGTGGCGCCGGCCGGACCACGTGAGTCATCTTCTCGCGAATGCCGTCCGCGGCCCCTTCCTTCCCTCCTTTACTTTCTTTATTTTCTTTTTCTCCCCTTTGATTCTTTCTCCAACTAACCCTCTACTCAACCTGACACTCTTATCTCCTCTTGTCCCTAATTTAAACGAGTAAAGACGCTGTCAGGATTTTTTTTGCTTGTATTGCATTCAAGAAACTCTTTCTCTCTAGTTTATACTACTCGTGAAGACTCTTATTTTACGTCGAAGCCGTACATTCTCATTTTCATTGATCGTTTTACGAGATTACCTTTTTATTATTATACTAAAAATAATTAAACTTGACATTTAAATTTAATTATCATAAAATAGAAATAATTTCACTCCCAATCAGTTTGCATCTGCAGTAAAATGGGACCAGAACATCCGGAGCATTTAATGCCAGGATAAAAAAATGAAGGAAAAATAATTATGGTATCGATTGGTAATTTTTAAAATATATTTTCTTAATAAAAGCGGATTCTGTGATATTTTATTTGCTCTACGATAGTTATAGAGTCCTCTTGATCCGCGTTCGCGCACTGGCGTCGCGACGCCGGCGCGTTGCGTCCAATCGATCCTCTTTTTATCCGTCGACTGGCCAGGGTTATCCGTTTGTGTGCGTAACCGCGACGAAACCTCGGAATAGAGGCGCATTCTTGTGTACTCTTGTATCCACGGGTCCGTCTTCTTGGTGGCCATCAAAGATGTGACATCATCAACACACTCTTTGCCATACTGTCACCAGTTAAATTATAATTTATTTAAATCACCCGCATCGTCAGTGATTTCTACGCCACTGCGAATCCCGCGATAAGAAACTCAGTTTTGTTGAGATTGCAAGATCCACTAGGCCTTGGTTGGTAACTTGATAATTATCTTGCGTGATTACGTTCGTAGAAAACATAAAAAAAATATAAATAAATATATAAGCATTAAAAGAATATATAATATTTGAATAAATAGTGGTAGGGAAATGAGGAGAGTAAAAGAAATGGATTAAATCGTTAGCAACTACGCAAGACTGTTTGCCAACTCGTCATCCATCATATCACCTACGGCAGTTTGTTATTGCCAGAGACATGGATTATCGATATGGATTGCGTTATAAAGAGGACAATGATATAGACAACGAGAAAGATTGCGCCAGCAGTTTTACGGCGGTAAGAAAGTGATGTGACAATTCATGTTTTTGTTTATGCAATTATCATTTATTTATTGTCATTGTTACGAGTAATATAAATGTATAAGTGTATAAATTTGTCGAGTAAATAAACAAGGAAATTATTAGCACACTTAATAGGTTGATGTTAATATTATAGTGAGTCATGTCTCTTCTCGTGCTGGTCGTTATGTTTTTAGAGTGTGCTGACAGACTATACTGTCATGTGGACTCTTAACTGGCATGGAACTTGCCACTCGAAATAGATTTTGCTTCTAGACAGTGTGGGTTTATTCAGAAAAATCGCTTCACTTGGTTTATAATTTTCGGGTTAAAGATATACTGCTCCGTTCTCTGACTCTGTACAGTATGCGTTCATTTTCTCTGATAATTTATTTGTTATTTTAGTTTTCAACCGAGAGAACATAAAAAAAAATATTTTGACGTACAAATAATTTTATTATAAATATTGTTTGCCTATAAATAATTAAATCGATACTAATTATGTGGTTTTTTATTTCAGGACGACGGCAAAGGTGCGCCGAAGAGAGGCGCGCCGCAAACACGAGGCACCGCCATATCTTTTGGATTTCGTAGAAGATCTCGCGAGGACGGCAATCGCCAGGCGATAAAAAATTACGAAGACGAAGTACCCCAGCGGTCAAAGTCGCTCGGTCCGGAGCAGGTAAGAAGACGCATTGTAGATGACGATGACCAACGACACCAGCGTGTCCAAAGTGCCTCGTCCGGACGATCAACACCGCGATTGGCACCGCCCAAGAAAGAGGTAGTCGCTGGGAATGTGCGAATGAATCGGTTCGGCTTTCGTCAGCCTCAAGCTGCTAAATATACCGACAAAGTTGCGGACATTTGTTCCAGTCACAGTGCAAGTCACTTTAATCAGGACAAAATACATCATCAGCAGCATCAGCAAGAACAAACTCACGTTCCGCGATCATCTGCGAGGAATCAGCAGTATGCTACTCCACCGAGTGCCAAGCTGAGGCCCTCGCCAGTCAACAATCCACCGGCCTACAGTCATTCGAACAACGCGACAGAGATAAACCGCAGGGTGACTAATATTCCCGAACCGGTTAGTAAGTACACTCTGCACACGAGTCATCTTCCGTTGCCACAATACGCGGTCCGCGTTGCAGACACGAACCCAAAGATTGCCAAAACAGTTGCCAATCAAAATAGAAAAGTATCCACGGCGTCGAAAAGTTCCGCGGGCTCACAATCCGGTTCGGGAACTGAGGACTCTGGGATCGGGAGTCAGCCGGGTTATTTAATCGAGCACGAACAGACATCAATTAGAGGTGGGAACGGCAACAGCGGAGGCATGGATTATCTTGATGGCGCATCTGCAGTCAGACGGATACAAGTCAGGCCCCGGAACTTGAGAATGGTCGTTAATGGCAAGAGTTTTGATGTGCGCGACGTCGACGATGACAACACTGTCACTGAGATCTCAGTGATACCCTTGCCAAAGACGTTTGCCAGCGTAAATCTCAACACGGGATTGGTGCGCGAACGTACGAGTCAGTACCACCAGAGAATAACAAATAATAAGGACAACAGGTACTGTACAACAGAGTCCATAACTTCGATGTCAACGACCTCGTCGGAAGGCTACGACGAGGGTCTGGGTGAGGAGAAGGTCTTCAAGGACCGCTCGCGCTCTGAAAAAGTTCCCTCTATCAAGTCTGACTTCAGTCCTCCCAGCTCAGACGACCCCGAGTACGGACACGGCGAGGCAATGGCCGATGAGTACTCTTTCAGTTCCAGCGACGAGTGCCGTGCTAACAACATTCAACAGCATCTCAAGACAGTCTCCAACCCAGCACCCAAGAGCTCTGTCACCCCTCTGTCTATCCCGAAGAACACTCTGCGCTCAGTGATGCTCACCATCGAGGATCCCGCGTTCGCTGCCGCCGCCGCGTCCTCGACTACTCTCATCGACGACGAGACCTCACCCGTAGACAGTCTCGTCGACAGCCTCACCGCCAGTATCACTCAGTCTGACGGCCAGGCCTCGAAGAAAGAAAAAATCCTCGCTGACAAGTGTCCCGGCATCATTGCCGACGATGATTCCCCAGGTACTCCGACAAACGCTTCTAATTCTCTGAGTCTCTCCGAGGGCAGAGAATATTTCGATGACGAAATCGCAGACCAACCTGGATTGACCTTCGACGACACAATGCGGACCGCTCATGAAACTCACTCCGGTCGTATTAGTCGACAAGTTACCGACAGCAGCAACACTATGATGGAACCTGTTACCAAGACCCGTAAGTTGTTTATTTACTTTTACTCCCAACGTAACTTTTACTCTCAATCGAGTAATATTAATTTATTATATTTTTAAATATCTTTCAGATTCCATACAAGCTAAAAATATTGAAAACAGTCCGTTAAATTGCCGGAGAATCAGCAGAACCGGTAGCGTTGATACGCTGTCACCCTGCGAATCAATAACGTCAGATGACATGATGCTGGATTATGAACGCAGTGAAACCAGCTCTTATGATGAACCTCATCGCAGGTAAATATTTTTCGACAATAATTTTTAACCCAACGATCCAATCAATCGGCTAATAAATAATTAACATCCATATATAATATTTATTTATTTATTTAGATTTGAATCAAGTCCAGCAATTCATGAAATGGACGACGCGACAATCCTCTCTGAACTAGAAGCCCAGGGCGAGGAAGTAATGAGAGAGTGGTCATCACTACTAGGAACTCACCCCCAAATTTCAAACTCAAATTTGACAAACAACAATTTGATCTCCAGCAACAACAACAACATAAACAATCAACAAATCTCCGAATCTGGGTATGTATTTATTTATCCATTACAAAAAATCGTGGTCCATGACTTTTCAATATCGTATTTCAAATTGGCGACTATAAACTGATATTTATAAAAAATTTATTTATCATTGATTCAGACAAGCCATGGATCATAAATATTTTATATGAATTATTTTTACGCTTTACAGAATTTTATTTAAACTTGTAAATAAGCTTATTTATTGTTAGCTTTATGTTGTCCTTTAGTCAATATCCCGCACACTTATCATAATGTTTACTGTTATTGTACGACAGCATTGTTCTTGTTGCTACGACGAAGGTTGGTTTTTGGAATTATTACAAGTCGCTCTAGAACTTCTCTATGTGCAGACAACTCCATAGCATTTCTCTTCCTAAAATATGTATATGGTAAAACAAAACTATCCTTGAATTGGTCACTCCAAAAACATCTCTATCCAGAACAATTCTAGCAAGTTCAAACTTTACTTCGAAACTTTTCTATCCAATGACAAGACTATCTATTATTGAATCAACTAAAAAATCATCGATAACTGAAAAATACATGAATTTCTGTGTTATCTGATGTTCTGAGTCACTGATGATTTTCTAGTTAAGCCGATAATGAAAAATGTTATTTCAGGTAGTCTGGTCTTGTCATCAGGTAGAAAAATTTTGAAGTAAAGTTTGAAGCTTGACGAGAGTTATTCTAGAGATGTTTTGGATTATCCTATCAAAAAAATTCATGTGGGAGCCCATAGGAATCCGTATAGAAAAGTATGCATGCTGAGAATTTTATGGAAAAATAATTTTACTACTATGTGATGATAATCATTACCATAAAATTATCAGTGTGTAGGAGTGTATGGATTTACAGTCGAGTGGCGTTATAAGTCCGCTTAGTGTCTCTCTCATATTAACGCGAGTCTGGTTAAAAGAAAAAGATACAAGCCGGACTTATAACGCGACTCGACTGTATATAAGAATCCATGTAGAAAATCATGGGTATTTAGATTCCTATATGGGAATTCCACATAGGAAACTTTGGGTATCTGGATTCCCATATGAGAACTTGACAGAAACTTGGATGTATGGATTCCCATGTAGGAACTTCACATAGGAAACTAGATACCTGGATTTGTTTATGGGAAATTCATATGGGAATCTGGGTTTTTATGTAAGTAATTTCTATAGAATCCAGGATATCTGGATTTCTATCGTTTATTGACACGAATATCAATAAAAAAAAACAGATTAATATTTCTATAGAAAACTATATGGGAATTCATCCGAAAACGCCATATCGGAACTCACATAGGAATCTAGGCTGGATTCCCATATGGATTTTTTTGATAGGGTAATCAATTCAAGGATGGTTTTGTTTTACGATAAACAGAGAAGTTCTATACAGCGACTTATGATGTCTGTTTTTCATTCTCGTCAAAAACGCTTGTTTTCTATGTCGACTATAGCAGGGAAACGGTTTTGTATTCAGGTCATCGACTAATGTTATAAACTTTACATATTTATTGTATATTCTGAGACAGTTATTGAATTTCCGAGAAGTATATGCAGCTTTATACTCATCCTACATCATGCAGCTCATAAAAACGTCTTATAATCAATTTTAATAAATATAAAAAAAAATACACTGGCTTAACAAATTTGAATTTTAAATAATTCAAGTTTATTTCATAAATTTGACATGCAGAAAAATTTAATTACCCTGGGGCTATTAGCAATTAATTTTTTATGTAAAAACTTGTGATAGCTTAATGGTTTTGTAATTTAATCTAAACTAGCGTGTACTCTAATCTGCATTTAATTTCTTATCAAAGTAATCGTAAAAAAATTGAATTATATATTTAATTAAATTAAAAGTTTTACAACAAAAACTTTTATTTATTGATACAAAATTTATGTAAAATACACGATAATGCTACAGACTAAATAAATTTTTTAATACTTGAAAAATTTAATTAACAAATTAAGTAATTAATTAAAATTTAAGTAACAGACTAATAATAATTTTCAAATTTTTTAAAATTAATTTTTTTCTTTTACATAATTTCGAGTATTCGTGACTTCTTTATCCATAAATTAGTACATTTATTTAATTTTCTCACATATATAAAATAAATATTTTTTTTATTTTTTCAAAGTCTATTATTTTCAAAAAATAAAAAAAATTTTTACAACAATTTGGAGATTAGTCTCTTCCATTACAAATAAATGTAAAGTAAAAGAAAAATAAATGTAAAGTAAATTCGATTTAAAGTTAAAATTTTGAATACTCCAATTTTTATCATAATTTTTTTTTTTAACAATTTATTAAAAACCAGCTTGAGTTATTTGTCTAGATTTAAATTTAAAAAAAAATTCAAATCCAACCGGTTTTTCACGTTTCCATCTTTTTTATTATTTAACATATAAACAAACTGAATCATCAGATTGGAGTGTCTCGTGGCTCGTGTCTCATTGACGTGTTCACGTTATGAGTCACACGAATCTATACCACGGCAAATAAAACAATCGCTCTGGAGCATAATGTAGTCGGTGTAGCTATAGAAAGTGTTATAGAGCACGAGGAAGCGATATTACTCCACTATCTGCATCAGTAATAGTCTATAGTCAGCAATAGTATAGTAGTAGTATTTACTACCATTATATATATATATCTATATATTTATACATATAGTTGTATAGTTGTAAAATCCATCTATCCATATAATAATACTCCCTACTACTAAAAGCTATTGAACGGTTAGCTGGCGGCGCAGCCGGTGGTTGACGCGTACAGCAACGGCATAACTACGCTACGATCGAACCCACAGCTTGGTATATTTTCAGACACCACGCTGACTTTAGTGCTAAACTCGCTGTCGGAGATATCGCGGCCGCGAGTAGTCTGGCTGTCGCGTTTGTTAGGGTCGTCGTGGTTCATTCGCTCTTGACTCTCGGTTCAGTCGCTCCAGTGTATCAGCTTCCTGTAGTCGACTCTATATTCTATGGTTTATTCATTCACTCCCTCACATTCACCGTAAAAAATATAAATCTATTTTTCATACAAAAGAATAAAATCCCAAGTGCTCTTATTTAATCAACAGACCGAATTGCCAGAGTGCTCTCTACTCCATTCAATTTTTTTCGACACTTTTAGTTAACTCTTAATATTTTTATCAAGCCTTAAAATTTTTTTTACACCCACTTGAGTTTATTAATTAAACTGACGCGTCTGCGCAAAATAATTATTTTACGGTATCGTAAATTGAATTACCGGCATTCAATTACGTTAATTGGTATCAAGTTTTAAAAGTCAAATGTCTGATTAAATTACACCGTATCTACTTTTTTCCGTCCCTTTAAATTTACATATATATCAAAATATATATATTTATTATTCCTGCTCCTAAAAATCTAAATCCTCTCATGCTTATTTTAAAACTGCATGTGTGTTGCAAATGTAATTTTTAAAAATCGCAAGCATGAACTTCATCAAAGTTAAATCATAAAAAATAAAAGCTAGCTTTGGGTTTTGCATTAATATTTAAATCATAAAATACAATATAATCGTCGTCCTTGAGTACCTCGGGCTAGAACTGGCTTTGTACCGAATAGTTTTTAAAACCCCGGACTGCATTTGAATAAAAATATTTTAAAAAAACAATCAAAGTATTGGATGACCGTCGATTGAGAGGTAGTTATTTTGTGTTCTAGTGCACTAATTAAGCGAGTCAAGCAATTGAAAACCGACGATGAGGAGGCTACGGGTGGGGACTACTATCAACTGACTTATCCTAACTAGCAAACACTCACCAGCCCTCCCTTGATGACTAACTCCGCTAATAACACCAGGTGCTAGTGATCGTGTCTCGGGCGAGGGTTTTTCAGGACAGGGAATTTCTGTCACCCGACTAGAGTGCCATTCCATTAGAAATATATTTGCTAATTAACTAATCAGTCTTTTCAAAAAAATTCCAATCAAATTTAAAGTTTTCCATTCGACGCACAAAATTTAAAAAAATATATTTTTAGTTTTTAAATTACTATAGAGTTATCTAATTAATCAGTAGATACGATAAGAATTAATATTTTTCCAATTTCATATCAAGAACCACTCAAGTAATAAGTCATTGAATTTATTCAGTGCAATAGATAATAGCGATAGAGAAATTTTTTAAAAAATTTATTGTTAGCTGATTAATGTTTTTCTACGGGTCATAGTGAGGATTTAATTAATTAACTTCCATTCCAATAGTATTAAAATTTTTAATTTTAAAAATATCTTCCATAAAATATTCAACCGACATGTCGGCCAAAAATAATTAAATTTTTTTAATTATATTGTCGAGCAGCTTGTAACTGATAATATTTATCAACTTATTCGATCGTGATTGTGATCGTGATCGCAAATATTCAAAGAATAATAATAATAATGATAATAAATGGGCGTGAGAGTGCAAATTACTGATCTCTTAATCTGCTGGACGGAAAATATTAATGAAAATAAATAGAAAAGGACAATAACCAGTGAAAATTGCTTTACATATACATATATATATAACGAACAATGACAAAGAGTAACAACAATAATAAGTCGTGCCTGAGAAAATTATACGTACTCACTTGGTGACTTTAAAGTGAAACACTCGAGTGTAGAGTAAGAAAAAATTATTTCACTAGTGATGATACTGTAGCCAGTGCTCACTATTACCATTATTGTGACGACTATTTGACTTGTAAAATAATCTGCTCTCAAGTAGATATATTTAAATATATAAACATACATAAATAAGTAAATACTACTTATGAAAAAAGTTATTGAAGACAAAAAAGTCAAGACAACAATGAAGGAACCAGCTGTCCAGTATTCCGGATCTAAACTCGTTACTTCTGTAGCTTCAGCCAATGGGTAAATAATCGAAAAATATCTGCATCCCCACTACCTTTATATTTATAAATAAAATATATAAGTAAACATATATATATGCAATGCATCTGAGAAATTGAAAAAAATATACATATAAATATTTGTAATTCGGATCATAAAATTTTGTCCGTACAAGTGGGCGCGTGTCCGAAGATTTCATTCCTCGATAAATCCACGGACATATTAATTGACTTGATAATTATTAATAATAATAATAATAAAGATAATGAACAATAGAATTGATTGCTTGTAGCTTCGGACACGGCTTTCTTTGTACTTGATTAGCATGTCTGTAGAATGAAAAGCATAATTTAATAACTCATTCATGCTTACTGATTATTTAAAGCATGACTAACAATAACAATGTAGTAGCTAGTATTTGGTTTTGAAAATAAAAACTTAATGAAACCAAGGCTTTGATTTTTTTTATACCACCTGCTGTTCTGCGGTAGGCCGTTACTTGGTTTAAATATCATATGGAATAGAATCGTCGACGTATATATGAATCATTTAATTTTTTTTGGTCTAGATGTTGAGCTAAGTCTGGCATTGAGGTCAAATATTGTGAGCAGTGTCGTTTATTCCAAGAACGAATGTTTTTTTTTATGACAACAATCAGCAGGTCGATGACATTGACGGTGTTTTAGTGATCTGTCTGTTTACAAAGCGGCTGTTATATAAAATAATGAGGAATGTTGAAAGATTCTCAAGTCGGCGCAGGAAGAACGTGAAAAAACTTTTGTTACATGATTGGGAAAAATAATCCGAGTTATTTATTCGTTAATTAGAGCGTCACTAGTTGCCCAGTCGGTGTATCAACTTATTCTTTTGTCCGGTTGCGCCATTTTGCTTTCTTTTACTCAATCCTTCCTTTTTATTTATTTAGTTACCGTACTCACGCTAACTCATTCGCTCGCTCGCTCACTTGCTCACTTGCTAACAATAATTTTAATTATTTATTTATTTAGGACCCAGTTAATTACAAAATTGACTTTAATAATTCACCCGAATGATCGATGGACCTGAGGAATAAGTGATTAAGTCCAGTAATTATTGACGAGCATCTAATATAGGCTGCGGCCTATAAGAACAGTCGATGACCTTAATTACTGGCTTACATCGTGTAATTTTTTTTTTTTTCTGGGACAAGGACGATGTGATATCGCGTGCGTTTGTAAAACAATCCTATCATTGCTGGATGTTAATTTTTTTTCTGCTCGCGGTTAACCCGCGACTTTTTTTTTTAATGCAAACTATCGCGTATAAAATCGTCTCGCGGTATATATACTGATGATAATAACAATAAATAAACATAAGAATAAATTAGTTTGCATAATGTAGCGTGACTTGAGTTTTTGGCACAAGAATCGAGCGATTTGGTTGCTGGGATACCAAAATTACACATCAGAGGTTTACTTTTTTTATTTTACTAAAGTGCCAAAGTGCTCTTTTGGCTCTTGTGGTCTGCTGATTTTTTATGGGGATGGGATACTGCAGTCTGCGCCATTCCTTCCAAAGTCAAGGTCGTTATTAAATATTATTGTTTTTTTAAAAATTAATTTCTTTATGTAAATTTAAATTAAACAATAAATAATTACGTTGTCTTACAAAAAAATAATATTATTTTATTGATAAGACTTTAATGTAATGAATTTTATTGGATATTGAAAATGCTCTCATTTATTTTCCCCTAGAGAATCCGAGTACGATATTGAGCGCCCGAGCCAGCTCCAGGAGGCGCTTGCGCGAAAATTCACGCGAGCGATTTTCCGTCTTTCCAGGTGCAGCTCCGCAGTTTTCTCGCGTCGGTCTCTTAAGTTTCATTTAATTTAAATCCAGTAGACTGAAATAATAATAAAACAAACAAGTAAATAAACAAATAGAATAAAATAAAATAAAAAACCGCGCAATTGTTTATTAGATCCCGCCGCGTTTGTCGCATTGCGTAAAGTGGACAGTGTAAAAATAAAATTAATTGCAATAGTAATTAAATAAATTTAATTTAAGTAACGTTAATAAATTGAGAGCAATACAAACTAAGACCTTGACTTTGAATACTATACCGTAATATATATGACGCGGAGTCTAAGATTACAACCGTTGTATGACAGGTCTTTTCATCTCGAATTTAGTTGGCCTCTAAAGTTTCAAATGCTTAATGATTGGATAAGCTGTTTAAATTAAGCCATCGCTTAATAATGTATCGAGTAGAGGAACAGTTTTATGTGGGATTGAGATGAGTCAGCTCCAGCCTTAAACCGGCCTCTTGTTTCAGTTAACTATCATCTCACTCTCCTTAAACTCACACAGTACAGTTATTTCTCAGCATGATCAGCTCACTACTAAACTCTATTCCACTGTTATAAATAAACAAAATAAAATAAAGTAAGCGATGGCATCTAATCCCGAAGACAAAGGTGCCAAAAGACGTGTCACTTTGATTCCGCGGGCTAAAATTCGCTCTGAAAGTCTAGTGAATGCACTCGAGTTTAATAATTTGCGGCTAAATGATCATACTGAGGGAAAAGACTCGGGACTGTCATCCGAAAGCACGACACCGACTGGTGGATCTCCGCCTCCTAGACAACCCAAAATAATAACAAATTTTACAGCCGCTAGTCGGGGAAAAGTTGACCCAAGGTATCCTCTTTATTTAAAACATTTGATGCTTTTATTTTAATTTAAACCTGAGCCTGTGTAGGACATAAATTCTATGTGCAAATATGTTGCTGTTATTATTATTATTATTAATAGAATAATAATATAAAGTGTGCATTTGTTTGATCCAGAATCGGCAGTGCAAGAACATCTCGACTGTTGCGCAGCAGAACTGGCACCGATTCACCGCGTTCTTTGGATAGCGTGCGAACCCGACAGGTTGCCAGTCCTTTCAGGCCGGTGTTAACAGGAAACGTAAGTCATTCGTAACACCTAGTTCATTAATCTCGTCATTAATTAACTCGATACTTTATGATTGATGGTTGATGACCAAGGAAAATTTTAATTAAATACTTAATTACAATTATTATAATAATAACAGGGTCAATCCCCGAGTCTTGACTCCGGCGACGAAGGAAGCCCGAGGCTAGAGCGATGCAACTACCAGCAGGATATCGTTTACATAAAGACCGGGTTATTGAAACTTATGCGCATCATTCAGGAGGTAATTGTATTTTTAATTAATTATGTGTTGCACTGCATTTATTTATTCATTTATTTTTTTATTAATAATTCATATCATGCATTCACTTTTACTTTCTTTTTTTTTAACATTTATTTTTATTTGTTTTGTGTTTTGTCTTCTCGGTTTTCAATTTCAAGTCTGAAGAGAAAGATTTGACGAGGGTACGTTTTATTTATTTTTTTTTATTTTATTTTTTGCTTTATTCGTCGATTTTTAATTTAATGGACACTCGATTTATTGGGAATTTAATTTTACAGGCGGATACTCTCAATCCATTCAACAATTCGCTGGTACGTTTAGATTTTTAATTAGTGATTTGTTATTAATTATTAATTATTAATGATTAATGGTAATGGTAATTATTTGAGTACAGAATGGTCTCTTCCACAATCTGAATGAAGACGGCACCGATTCGAACGGTTTACTAACTAATGGAGCACTTAATATTGCTGACGAATTGACTGATTTACGTAGACAAGTTATATTTCTTCAAGGACAATTAGAAGACAAGGATAGAGCGATACAAAATTTACAATTGCAAGTTTCCAAACAACAGGATTTAATAAACAGCGTTGATTCACAGAGTAGTGTCTCGTATGCCAGTTCGTCTAAAGATATGTCTAATGCTGCTACTCAGACTGAAAAGGTTTTTTCTCAAGCAATTAATATTTTAATTTTATTACGAGGTCACCTCAGTGCGCTTAGAAATTTAGGGTGTAGGGAAAAAATCAATGAAAACTAAACTACTAGGCTATTAATAATTTTTTTTTATTTGTCAAGGGGTTCTTCAAGTAGATATAATACTAGTATATATTTTTTACACACGTATTTTATGAATTCCGGGTGACTAGTAGGTGTCAAATTTTTAAAAAATTATCTGAGGCAGTGTGGCCAGATCGTGGATGGAAATTTTTACCCACGATCTGGCCACACTGATCTGAAGTAAAAAAAAATAAAAAAACTTTCAGACTAGGAGTTTAGTTTCAATTAAGCGTAGGAATTATTTTTTTTTTTTAATATAAAATGGCGGAGGTTAAAAACTAAAATATCTAGTTTTTATAAAAAGTAAAAAAATTTTATTTTGAGACAAACGAATTTGAAATTTTAAACTGGGCGGTCATATAACTCAGTAATTTTTTAAAATTACCTTAAAAAAAAACAAAATTTTCTTTTAATTTCAACATTGGGATGATCTCATAAATAAATAAATTAACCTATCAATTAATTAACTAATTAATTTATCACTTAAATGTCAAAAGATTCGTCCAATATCAGCAGGACCGTCATTACTGCAAGGATTTCCACAAGACAATGGCATGGGGCCTCTCGTTAGGTAATTATCGCCTTAAATGTCTACTTACAGTAAAAAAAAAAAATTATTATCATTAATTTCATATCACTAACCATTACATTACACCATGTATAAAAAATTTGATAATAGTCTCTAAAATGTATGTAAATAAATTGTTATTGCTGGCCTGGTTCATCGTCGATCCTGCGCTATTCTTCGTAAACAGCTTCAGGATCGGGAAGGTAGAGTGCGTCAGTCCATGTGATATATTATTGGGATATTTTCTTTTGTGTGCATTCAATATCATGTTTTATGCTTACTTAGTTAATTTGCGTTTATTTCCTACCTCCGCATATCTTTAGTGCCTCTATATGTATATAAAAATATATCATTATAATTATAATAATAGAATGCATGCGTCAGAAAAAAAAAACACGTGACCTTTAGAAGTTCTGCTGAAAAAACTTGAGACTAATTTTATAAATTCATAATTAATTTAAAAAACTAATTAAATACCAAAGTTTATACTTTTGTATAATATGTATATTTATTAAGTACCTGTGCAATTATTTAATAAATTGAATACAAGCATGAGTGTGATATTAAATCGCTAGAGTAATTATATTTTTAAAAAAAGGATGTAATAAATTCACATTTAAATAATTTTTCATGCTGCGTTTAGCCGTGTGGGGTGAGTTGATAATAAAAAATACATTCTTTGTTATGCAAGACCCTGGGAAATTAATTGCTAATTAATTTTTAAGCTCCGGTAATAAGTAATGAATTTTTTTTTTAGTTGGAGTGAAACGTGGAATCAAAAATCATCACAACGACCGCTATCGCTTGCAGAAATCGGCAGTAATTGTGCGAGCAGCGGTAATGTCAAAAGTAATCGCAAGATTGATCGACCGCGGACAGTTAAATCACGTCATGAACAAATTCAAGCATCAAATCGTTTACCAAATGGTAGCAGTAATGGAAACATTAATGGAAATGTTAATTCAAATGCGAATGTAGTTACCGAGTTAGAAAAAGATAAATCGCAAAGTCAACAAAATTCAGTAGTGAGAAGAATAATGAAATCTCGTGACTCGGTAACGAATCAGATTATCGATGACGAATTCACAAAGGAATCAAAGTCTGAAGTACCTAAATCATGTATACCGTCTCTTAGAAAAGTAACGACGCGAGTTGCGAGACAGACAAATATTTCGATAAATCGATCGCACAATGCGTAACGTTGATGCTTGTTCATGTAGTTTGTATACATATATATAGATATATATATATTTTCCATGAAAAAAAAATAATTTAATTTTTCATTTTGTAAATTTTATGTTTTTAGTTGAAGATAAAATTTAATTTGTATATATAAAAGAAAGTTTATATATATATTTGTGAATTCGTTAGTAAAGCGATTGAAATTTATTTCTGTAATCGCGAAAACTACTGAATAGTTGCTCCACAGTATTCAAAAAAAAGAAAAAGAAATGAGGTTACGACTATACAATTAGAATTTTAATAATTGGAGCAAAATACTATGATTAGTATTTTTATTTTTCATGCATTGTATTTTCTTACTTTTCCTTTTTTTTTTTTTTTTTTGAAATTATTAAATGCAATAAATTTTCGAGGTTAATTGATGGCCTTCGAGCCGGTAATTTTCTCTCGGTTATTTAAATTTCTACTGTATAGTCGGTAACAAATAAAAAGGTACGTTGAGACAAAGGCAAAAGTGTGCAATCAACGTAACAGTCATTCAATTGTAGATTATATTTGTAAATATTATTATTTTTATTATTAGTTGGAAATGGTTATAAAGATATAATTAATTATTATAGTGATAGTAAGATGACAGGGACAAATAATTTACTTAAATAATTAATTTATTGCTATCAATTCCTGCTGTTTAAAATTTTATTTGTATATATTATCATTATTATTCATTGTCACTTGTACTGATGTTATAATTTAATGCAGACACTTAAATTATGGCCTAAAAAGCACTTCAGAGTGTTGTAATTTATTATTTTTTCGTCAGAGCTTTATTTTATGACGCATTTAGAAGTGGATTATTTGGTGAGGAATTAAACTAAAGGAGAGTGAGGATGTGGCGTAACGCTAAGTATGAAATTGCGGTTCATTTCGTAGCCCACAAAATATTTTCGATAATTACCTGCACTGAAAGTTTGAGTTTAAATGTCTAGAGCCGGAAATGAGACAATTTGAGTCCAATAGAATGTCGGCTCTTATTGGAAGTGTGAAAAATTTTTTGAAAAAATTCCAGTTCGCTATACAAAGTCTGTAAATCTGAGTTTGGAACTTTAGAAAATTTAAAAATAAAAATACTTGATTTGGAAACTAATGTGAACATGTCGATTTTTATATGATCGAATTTGGACTTGAGATGATTTTTACTCTGTAGCAAAAATATCAAAATTTGTTAAAAACAAAAAATTGTTTAAATTGATCGGAACGAGCGAAAGATCTAAAAAATCTATTGATAATAAAAGAAAAAATTCCGATAAAAGTCGAAGTGTCTTCGAATCGATTTTTGAAAACTGTATTTTAATTTTTTAATTTTCTAAAATTCTCCACATCGAATTTCAAAGTTTTGTATCGAATACTTTATAGAATCTCTTATGGTTTGATTTTTTTTTACACAAATTTAGTGGCTCGAATGCCACATGATTATTCTGAGGATTAGAAAAAAACATGCGATTCTAATTGGGCTGAAATTAAACGAGAAACTAAGTGACCGACTGGCTAAACACTAATTGAAACTTATACTTGAGTGCGCGGGATGATGAAAATTAATTTGAATTTAAAATAATTTAGTAAAATAGCCCGTCCTTATTTATAAAATATGCTCTGACAATATAACATATATCAATAAATAAAATTTACCTCGAAATAAAAGTTTTATGTCAAAGAATTTTGTACGTTATGATAATAATTAAAAAAAGATGTAATGATGAATAAGAGAAATGACAAAAAAAAAAAATATAATAATCAGTGCAAAGCCAAAATATCAAAGCTTTGGCTTTTTTGTATTAGAAATTTCTATACGATTCAGTAAAAAAAAAGTAACTAGAAGCTTGTATGAACTGATGTGTATTGAATTTATTGACCGGAATACAGCAGGTTTCGTAGTATTGTTCAAAAATATTTATTCTATTCATTCCATTTCTCTTTTACCAGACCTCAATGTCACTATTATACTTTCATAAAAAAAAAAAAAATTAAATTACATAATATAACATCTGATTTTAATGAGTAAATAAATATTTACCCAATCAGCATTGAGACAAATGTATTCTCCGTACCAATATCACGGTAAAAGAGATTTATATAAAAATAAAAATCTGTAAGCCCGTATTTGAAAATAAAATTTACAATCTACAATAAAATCCATTAAATTCCCGATCTTTAAATTATCAATTGTAACTTTAATCAGTACTTAATATAATTAATAAATTAGAACAATATTCATTTTATTTAAATTATTGTTATTTTAATTGAGTAGGATCCTCAGCAGCGGCCTCCAAACCTTGAAAAAATAATTAGAATCACTAATCTGGGTGTTTGAATAGGTCTGAAAAATCTGTAAACCAATGGATCGGGTTAAAATTTGGCTGAGTCGTAGAATTCAATCTGCTGCGTCGGAAAAATATATATCGGGATTTAAATTGAGTGGCATCCTCTGCAATGGCTTCGTATTCGTATCCTTGAAGAAGTGACACAGACCGACTTTCTTACTAACTGACAGTAGATTTCAAATAAATATGAAGAGTTTTGAAATTCAATGGATAGTGCGGAAACGCTTAAGGCTCATCGGTTCCCGAAAAAAAAAGTTGGTGATGGGTCGACCCCTCAGAGGGCCACTTTTGTGTTGTGAGCTGCTGTGAGACGCTGTAGTGGATCTGGGGTTGAGTAAAAATATTTTTTGACCACGATTTGAATTTATTTTACTTATTTTTGTGCCCACGGATGATATAGAATCGATTTATGGCCAATTGATCCTCGAAAAAAAAATTTGGTGGTGGGTTGACCCCTCAGAGGGCCACTTTTGTGTTGTGAGCTGCTGTGAGACGCCATAGTGGATCTGGGGTTGAGTAAAAATATTTTTTGACCACGATTTGAATTTATTTTACTTATTTTTGTGCCCACGGATGATATAGAATCGATTTATGGCCAATTGATCCCCGAAAAAAAAATTTGGTGGTGGGTTGACCCCTCAGAGGGCCACTTTTGTGTTGTGAGCTGCTGTGAGACGCTGTAGTGGATCTGGGGTTGAGTAAAAATGTTTTTTGACCACGATTTGAATTTATTTTACTTATTTTTGTGCCCACGGATGATATAGAATCGATTTATGGCCAATTGATCCTCGAAAAAAAAATTTGGTGGTGGGTTGACCCCTCAGAGGGCCACTTTTGTGTTGTGAGCTGCTGTGAGACGCCATAGTGGATCTGGGGTTGAGTAAAAATATTTTTTGACCACGATTTGAATTTATTTTACTTATTTTTGTGCCCACGGATGATATAGAATCGATTTATGGCCAATTGATCCCCGAAAAAAAAATTTGGTGGTGGGTTGACCCCTCAGAGGGCCACTTTTGTGTTGTGAGCTGCTGTGAGACGCTGTAGTGGATCTGGGGTTGAGTAAAAATGTTTTTTGACCACGATTTGAATTTATTTTACTTATTTTTGTGCCCACGGATGATATAGAATCGATTTATGGCCAATTGATCCTCGAAAAAAAAATTTGGTGGTGGGTTGACCCCTCAGAGGGCCACTTTTGTGTTGTGAGCTGCTGTGAGACGCTGTAGTGGATCTGGGGTTGAGTAAAAATGTTTTTTGACCACGATTTGAATTTATTTTACTTATTTTTGTGCCCACGGATGATATAGAATCGATTTATGGCCAATTGATCCTCGAAAAAAAAATTTGGTGGTGGGTTGACCCCTCAGAGGGCCACTTTTGTGTTGTGAGCTGCTGTGAGACGCTGTAGTGGATCTGGGGTTGAGTAAAAATGTTTTTTGACCACGATTTGAATTTATTTTACTTATTTTTGTGCCCACGGATGATATAGAATCGATTTATGGCCAATTGATCCCCGAAAAAAAAATTTGGTGGTGGGTCGACCCAGACTTTGAGCAAACATATATATAGCTGTGACATGAATTCTACGATTAGAAATATATTTTGATTACACTCGTAATTGAATCTAGTTGTCACCTAGTATAGATTTTGTCAGTACGCCTTAGATACCCTGATAGCACGAGTTGATCGTGAAAAAGTTGGTCATTCATTAGTTTCCGACCAACTTGACGACAAGTTGTCGACAACTTTAGCTTTTGCAACTTTTGGTTACAAGTTACCGCCAACTTTCTCAGAAAGTTGGCGCCATTATGGAGCTGCAACTGGAATGCAAGTTTCTGAGAAAATTGAACGGAAACTTACCGTCAACTTATGATTGCCAACTTTTGCAAGCAACTTTTGCCACCAACATTCTCAGAAAATGTCTATCAACTTTGGAGGGACCAACTGTTGAGGGCCAACTTGGTGTCCAGTTGCGGCTGGAAGTTTCTCGTCAGTTTCTCGCCAACTTGGCTATCAGGGTAAATTTCGCTCTTACTTTTCGCCAATTTTTCTCGTCCTTTTTAAAGTGACATCTTAAAGTTATCTCTCTGCTACGAAATTTTTAAATTCACCCGCGGGAATTTTTTCAAACAGGTGTCGCCATCTCGTGTGTCAACATAATGACTTCAACCCAACCCGGCTTTATCATCTAAACAATTACTAGTCATTTTTTTTCGGCAATTACCGTCTTAGGGATTTAATTTTTTAAAAACATGGAGTATTTATGCGGTGGTAAATCTGTTTGTAACTAGTGTGCAATACCAGCGACTGCAGTGAGAGCCAGTGTCTCGTATTATCTTCCTCTCGCTCATCATTTTCTCACCGACCATCATCTCTGTTCATCTCATACACTTGCTCACGTTTACATACGTAAAATAAAAACAATAAAAGTGATAAAAAAAAAAAAATACCAGGGTAGGACTCGGCTGGGACTTGTCCGACTCGTCAAAGTACATCAGTGACTGTCGGGCTTTTTTTTTAATGGTGCAAGTTAAATAATTATTAATTGTCCTTTGACAATTAAAACATTATAATTACCATGGAACAAAGCTAACATTAGAAAAATGCATTAAAAAATATAAATGTCATCTAGTTAATAAAATTTGCCTTAAAATATTAAAAAAATTTTTAAATAATAATTCAAGTAAAAGTAACAAAAAAAAAAAAAATAAAAGCTTTCTCTCAATACTTTTTATCAAAGCCGCTTACTAAATTAATTATTATTATTATTTTTTTTCAAATAATTAAAGTGGATTTAAAATAATAAAATTTTAAATTGCTATGGCGATGATAGAAGAATTTAATTATTTATGTCGTCTGTGTGCTGCCAAGACAGGAATAATGATGATGGGACTGCCGATATTTGAACCTGGTGAAAGATTGCGAAATATTGAAAAAAAAATCGCCGCTTGCTTGCCAGTACGAGTAAGATAACTTTTATTTTTACATTAATAATTATTTAATATTAATTATAATTATAAGAAAATAAATAAATAAATTATTTGTTGCATTTTTCTATCAGGTGTCAAGGTGCGATGATCTCCCAAAAATAATTTGCGAGCCATGTGCCTATAAATTAGACGAACTGTTTGATTTTCGTGAAAAATGTTTGCATACTGAGGGACTATTCTTGGATATGCTGAAGGAAATAAAGACCGAGTCGATTAATATCGTCGATAATTCCCTGGCAGGTGTCGATGAGATATCGAGTGTCATACGAACAGACATAGACGCTCTGCACAATCATAGT
This sequence comes from Microplitis deprimator, assembly GCA_964016945.1. Lineage (NCBI taxonomy): Eukaryota > Metazoa > Arthropoda > Insecta > Hymenoptera > Braconidae > Microplitis > Microplitis deprimator. The sequence continues at coordinate 2,954,311 of OZ024711.1, read as the reverse complement.
CACAGTCATAACCACAATCATAACCATCTCCAGCACCAGCACCATGATATTGATGATATAAATAGCATGCAGAATGGTATTGATGATATGCAGACACAAGACTGCACAGCAAGACATGCTGAGGGTGCTAATGAGGCGAGAAGTATGCACTCGATGAGAGTTATGGACGACATGGAGCTCGCTGGAGGTGAGCAGGTTGTGAGTCAAGAAGAAATTACCCCTCAAGAGACTCTTGAGGTCACGGGAATGGAGTGTCTTGATGAACACATGCATGAAGTAATTATTTTGTTTATTATAGTTTTTTTGTTTGATGATTTGTCTATATGACAATCTTGTTCAAGGCTTGAGCAAGTCTGGTCTCGAGTTCGATAGACGTTAGTGTCTTTTCCTACCTATGTCTTGCTGCAGATACTGGTGGCTAGATTTCAGTAGCAAGTCTAGTGCAGGTCTTGCACAAGAAATTCGTGCCGGATTTTAACTTAATTATGGAGCAGTGTTACAATTTTACTCACATCTCTACTCAAGGGAAGTAGCTGCAACTCTACTCATAGTTTTTTTACTCAACTTCAATTAGATTCAGCTACAACTCTACTTACAAGAAATTGCTATTTTATCGATAGGCTAAAATACGTGAGTAGAGTTGTAGCTGAGTAAAGATATAACTGAGTAGAGTTAAACCTGAGTAAAAAAAAACTGAGTAGACTTGAGGCTGAGTAAAATTGTGAGTGAGTAGAGTTGCAGCTACTTCCCTTGAGTAGAGATATTGTGAGTAGAATTGTAACATTGCTAGATCTGCTCAAGGCTCAAAGTTGACCTTGAGCTTTGAGTAGATCTTGAGGAACCCATGCATAAGTACTGCCGTAAGTTACTTGGGCAATAAATGCACCAGAAACTTTTAAACTCCACCGTATCTAAGATATCTTAAATATTCTTGTGTACAATGCCTTTAACAAGTCATGCACAAATTTTGATGATGATTTCTTGCTACATGATCTTGCGCAAGACCCTTACGTAGAAAAAGACACGTGACTTGGGGTTTTGCTTAAGACTGGTACCAGAATCATGCTGCAGCATGTGCTACTTGGGTATCTAACTGTCTATTATCATTGCAGGTGTCCAATCATCAGATAGCGATACATTTAGACGGAGAGATGACTGTCGTTGGTAATTTGACTGTGGACAATCATCTGGGAATAAATTACGTGACAGCAATAGTTCCGGAGCCGCAGAATGGAGAGCAGATTCTTCACTACTGCGAGAATGTTAAATACGAGGGAGTTGATGTTAAGCAAGAGTATCGAAGACTGCAAGATCACTTGACTGGTGATGGTACAGCGACGGGTAATATTCAGACGAGTGCTACGGTTTCGAGCTTTGCTGATGCTGTTGCTGCTGCCGTTGCCGCTGAGAGTGAGAATGGGGTTGACAGTGCGCTGGGCTCGCAGATCCCGGAAGCGGAGATCCATGTTAACACGATGCCGTCCACGAGTCAGGAATCAAAGTCGGTTGAGTTGGTAGAGTATACTAAAGAATCAAAAGACAGTTTAATTGAAAACGTCATCAACAATCCGACGATTGACGCGACTGGTGCCAACTGGTACATCTGTCCATTTTGTAACGAAGCCGCAAATGAACCGGCCAGTCTACTTGACCACTACGACCAGCACTTTTGTTCCTGCTCATGCGGGACCTACTTTGTCAGCATTGAGGAGTTTAACCAGCATGAACAACAGTGTCCTTTTTTAAATGATTCAAAGTCTCCGACAGAAAATGGGGAGGATGAGTTATCAGCTGGTGAATCTGTTCCAGCTACCGGCAATAATGTAATAGATCTTGCTGACATTGATGCCGGTGTCGGTAACCCTGACACCGAAGTCGAAGGAAATGAAAAATCACAATCTGGCGTACGGCAAAAATGGATTCCCAAGATTTGTTCCCAGTGTGGGAAACAGTATCGGACTAATTATAAGCTCCAGGAACACATGCGCAAGCATACAGGGGAAAAACCGTTTCAATGTGAGCTGTGTGAAAAAGCGTTTCGCAGCAAAATTGGTCTGGCCCAGCACACCGCGACCCATACAGGACAGTTTGACTACAGCTGTTCGACCTGCGGCAAAGGGTTCCAGTGCAAGAGTTATTTGGTAGTTCACCAGCGAGTTCACTCAGATTTAAAGCCCTATCCCTGCGAGACTTGTGGCCAGAATTTCAAGACCAAGCAGTCGCTGCTGGATCACCAGAACCGTCACCTGGGTGTCAAACCCTTCATGTGTGAAATTTGCGGGCGTGGTTTTATAACGAAGGGTCTCTGCAAAAGTCATCAAAGGATACACTCGGGTACTGATAATCGTCAGTATCCATGCAAAGTATGCAATAAAATGTTCGTAAGTAAAAGTTACTTGAACACGCATCTTCGTATCCACACAGGAGAGAAACCTTATCTCTGTGAAGTTTGCGGTAAAGGTTTTTTGACGCGTGTTGATTTACGCATACACTCAACGATGCACACAGGAGAAAAAAGTTTCAAGTGTGAGATGTGTAATAAAGTATTCGCCAGACGCGCGGCTCTCAGGTGCCACAGAAGATCACACACGGGCGAGCGACCCTACAAATGTGACGTCTGCGGAAAAACTTTCACCCAGTTTAGTCCAATGGCTATTCATAAGCGGTTACATACCGGCGAACGGCCTTACCAGTGTGATATTTGTAATAAAACTTTTATTTCAAAGTCAACGATGATGTGCCACAGGAAGAAGCATCGCGTACCCAACGATAATGACTCTACCGCGGAAAAAGATATTGCCAGTGGTAACGATGACTCGGCAAATGATATCGTCATTAACGTCAATGTCATCGAGACTCCTGACGGCATTGAAATTCATGCAGACTGATTTTTTACATACCCTTTGTCATGTTGATTTAATTATTACTATTAATTTTTAATTTATTATTTTTACTGTAGATTCTGCGGCGAGAAATAAAGTGCGATTTAAAACCTGGATAAGGTTTACTGCCGCGACATCGAGTCTGAAGTCGCGATTTAAATGTCGCACGATAAATTTACCATAATTACCTGCATTGGAACTTTAATTTTAGTTTAAATGTCTGGAGTCAGTGGCGACGAGCCAGAGCTGGAATTTATTTAGCGGTCACGGACTAAAAGTTTTTTTTCACTGGAGAAAAAAAAAAAACTGATGATTTTAAACCCGCTAAATTTTATTGCTTTTAAATTAGCTGGCTCCAGACATTAAAACTTTTATTTTTAATGCGGATGAAGAGAAAAAAATAAAGAAGTGTCAAGTTATTTAAGACTTTAAAAAATTTTGGCGACTTATATTTTAAAATGGTTGACTGTAAAAAATCGGGAGTGATCATGGATTTTGATTAGATCCGACCACTCCGGCACTCGGAGTTGCGGAGTTTAAAAAAAAATCAGTCATCATATAGACTAAATAGGGAGTTTATTTTTCAGCGGAGTAATTTTGGAGTAATCTGGATTTTATTTAAATCCGCATTCACTTCAAATCAAAGTTTCAATATTAAATAAACTCACCGTCGGAGTAAATTCTACTCCAAAGGGATTAAATACACGGTATCGACTCCGCATTTACTCCCGATTTAATCCGCGTTCACTCCGAAAATTTTTGACAGTATTATTGAAAGATCGATAATAAAATTTATGAAAGTTCTGACCAGGGTAAATAAATAATTTAAAAGTTATAAATCTAGTATATTTTACAAAATTACGTCCAATATTAAATTTGAATATTTATAGGATTTAAATAATTGAGTAAAAAATTCAAAGTTAAGTTTCAGATAAATTAAAAAAATAAATTTTTTCTAAGTTCTATAAATTAAGTTACGGGTATTAAATATGAAAATTATTTATATGAAAAATTTAAATTTTTTATTGATTGTAAAAAAAAATTAATTAGTAAGAGCCACAGTAAATTTTTTTTAGTCTTAAATATACAAAGACTTCATATAATCATAATAGCAGTAAACAAAAAAAATTATTAAATATTTGCATTTAATTGCTCACGTGTGATTATCTCGTTTTACATCACGTGACTTGATCGAGTACGAATTTGCCAGATTTTTTTTTAATTAAAAATAAATACTGTTATAATTAAACAATAATATTAAAAATTAATCTCATGATAATATGTAAAAAAAAAAAAAGTATATATTCTAGGTGTAAATAAGTTTTGAGTGATAGTTGCTGATGAAGATTTAATAATTATATAAACAATATTTCGCGCAAGTTATGTACTATAAGATTATAATTCATTGTGTGATTGATTTTTTTACGGATTTTGACAGCGCGAGTCTGCCAAGAATTGATAAATTATTTTTTTATATGAAAAAAAAAAATAGCTGTTTAGAATAAATATTTATCTAGATCTCTAGATATGATCTTGTATTGGGTGTTTTTTAAATTAAATATTTTTTGTTTCAGTGCAATTAAGTGGATTGTATATTTCAAAACGGCCATAATCTTGTAGTACACGCGAACTATATATATTATTATTATTATTGTTAGTTATTATATTTATTCAATATGTAAATCAAGTTAATTTTTAATTTCTTGTATCAATAAAACGAATTTCTTAATAAAATTATTTTTTTTTTTTTTTTTTTTTTTTTTTCTAGGGGGAAAGGGGTCTGAGATACAAAAAAAAACATTTTGTTAAAAGACAAACCAAAAAAAAAATTACGATTGATATTTTATTGTTCAAATTATTAAAATGACTATAACTTGGAAACTATGGACTTTAGCGCCTTGACTCGAAGGACTTTTTTTGAAGAGAATAAAATTTCCTATAAAATTCTTATGAACATTTTTAGTGTACTTTTATTGGTTTACGTTCTGCAAGCCGATAAAGGTCAATTTTACAGGAAAAATGACTTCCGCAATGGACACAAGCGAAACAGCTAAGTTACTATGGACACTTTTGAAGAGCACTGTTCCCTACAATTTGCAATAAACGGCGCTTTGATATCATAAAATGCAGCTGAGTATCAGAAAGTAAAAAAAAGTCATTTAATTTACGCGTAATTTAAATGGGAAATCTTTGAAATCAAATGGAAAGTACTTAGGATTGAAATTAAGAGCTCAAACTTGGCAGGAATTTTTTTTTTCAGCATAAAGAACAATATTTTGCTTGAGGAACGAAAAACAAACTTTCGCCGGAAACGAAGCATCCTAATATGTCGTTTATGGTTCGGATCTCGTAATTAAATAACAAATTATTATTTTACTCCACGCTACGAATGCCGTAAGATGGACGGTGGAGGGGGCGAAGGTTTGAACATCCAGGATGGAAAATTTGCTAAATAATTTATTTTACTAAAAAATGCTCTTTATTTATGGTAATAAACAATAATCCGATATTTAAAAACTATAACTAAAGTAAACGTACAATCCATTTAATTGTTAATGGAATAGACTTAAAATCTTGACAATGATTATTTAGAAAAAAAAATTATTTGACAATCGTAGCTTGCTCAATTAAACATCCATTAGTAATAAAAAAAAGGAAACAATCATTTATATTTTTTATCAGCGGTACAGAGAGACTTATCAGATAAAGAGAGAGCATTAAGTATACACGCGAGTGCACATATTTTAAAAACCAATTGCACAGTTTCAACTATTTCCTTATATTCATTAATGATCCTGAAATTAACAGACGATTCAGTTTTCGGATTTTTTTTCTAAAAATCAGGACCAGTTTTTCAAACCAGGTGTATTTTTATCCACGTGGAAATTAATCTTGTTTATATATCTATACATAAGTTAATACATAAATATACCAGTAATAATTAAAACCCGGAAATTGAACGGTTTGAAAAACTGGCCTGCAATTACAAAAAAAATAAAAACTTAAAATATGCACATGAAGGAAATTAAAAAAACTACAAGTGCAATTTTGTAAAATATTTTTTTTTATAATTTATCGTTTAAAAAAAAATCCTAAAATTATTAGACGTCAGCTAACTTCAGTATCATTCTTTAAATTGACATGAGTGTGAATGTAGCAGACGTCAGACAACTTTTAAACTATAAATAAATAGGGTAAATAATTAAAAAAATTATATTTATAAAAAATGCACTTATTTATTTCAAAATTTTTTAAATGCGCATTTTTTGAAAATTTTATTTTATTAATTATTTAATCTATTTATTAATCATTTTAAATTTATCTTATGTCTGCTACTTTCACACTCATTAGATTGACAATTATTATTTTCCTTCGTCTTTTATTTTCTTTCCTTCAACTCTATACTTTTAACGATAATTATCTAAGCAAGGCATCAATGACAATATTGTTAATAACTTATATTTTTTTTTTTCGTTTCACGTACAATAAATCAACTAGAGTTCCCGTATTTATATTTGTCATTAAAATTTTCGTTATAAAATGCTTATAAAATTGTCTTTTTTTTTTTTTCTAATTATTATTAATTTATCCTTACAAATTGTTATTGACAAAGTACAAAATTAAAAATTTATAAATTTAAATAATCCATTAATTATTTATATAATTTTGTCTTAAACAATTTGTCATTAAATTTAAAATAATTTTTAAAATTAAATTACGGGAACTCCGATAACTTAGTTATTGTAAACTTATGCAATTATTTAAAATATAATACAAAGCACCAAACCTACGTCATAGATTTATATAATTTATGATTTATAATTATAATACGTCCTCTTAATTAACTAAATTAATTAATTAATTAATTAATTAATTAATTAAAACAATATAATTATTTGTTAAATAATAAATTAATATTAACAATTTGTGCTTAAAATAAATCTAGATAAAATCGCGTTACTATCAATTTTTATAAAGCTTGTCGAGGAATGCTCGATACTAATTACTAATTACATTTTCTATTTTAATTGCATACTAGATAATAGTTTTACTTTTATTTAAACTATTCATTTTTATTTAACTACGACGATGGCAAATTAATGGACATGATTTTCTTTATTATTATTTTTTTTTTTTTACTAATTAATTTATTAATTTTACTGTCTAATTAAATTTTAAAATAATTATTTATAAGTAATTAATTTTAATTTCTAATTTAGAATTTATGTACATAAAATCTTCATATACAGACAATTACCATAAATATAAATATTTTTTTTTTGTTATAAATAATAAATAAATAAGTCAATTTAGATAAAACAATTTAAAATATCATTAATTTAATTATTATTTTTTATGCATCTGACATTTAAAATTTTTTTGTCTGTAAGCGCGATAAAAAGTTTGTTTTTTTAATTAAAAATATTTTGGCAGATATCCGGCGGTTGTCAGCGAATTTTTTTTACATTGTTATGTATAATAATAATAATAATTATTTTTTTAGTTTGATCCCAGAAATTATTAATTATAATTACCAATTTAATTTGAACTTATTATAGTCACAGTTTTTAGTTTAAAAATACGAGAGAGCAACATTTTAATCAGCAAATTATTTAAATTATTGTTGGTGTGATTTAAATTAAATATTTATATTGATATTTATATATATTTATAAGTAAAGTGATAATTATTTAAGCGTAGTTACTATTAAAAAAATAATATTTAGATTTTAAAATTAACTCAAGATTACTAAGAAATAATAATTTTAATAAAATGAATATTTAAAAACTGTGTACTTAATACTGAATTTGTGCATTATTTAACAATAGCTCTAACAAATTATTTATTTAATGCCATTTTTTAAAATAATTTATTAAATGGCGAAATATTTATATCAAAATATCAAATTATGTTAATTTAGCAGTACGAAAAAAGTGATACTAAAAATTTTTATTCTTTTTATTATTAATTTTTTTTTTTTGAGGTATTACTATTATTGTTATGAATTTTTTTTTATATCAATCTTAATTATCTCGAAGCTATAATGCTGTCAATAAATTAAAAAACAAAACTGCTGATTCGATCAGTCAAATTCAGCCTTAGTCTCACTTCGACTGTCATGCAATTTATCAATCTTTTATTATTATTATTTAATAGTATTTTATCCCACATGACAAATCTTGATAGTACTAAATTACCACGAATCTTCAAGTTTATTTTAAGGAGTAGTCTAGTCTGGAAGTGTGAGTTTATAAATTTTTTTTGAGGTTAAGTAGAAAAAAAAATGTATTTTTACTGTGAATTTTTGAAATATATTTCAATAAGACATAAAGAAGTTTTTGTGTAAGAAATTTAATTTTAATGGATTCTAAAGATCTATTGATGGGCATAGTAAAGGTGGGGTGTGACTGAGTTCTATTTTATCGATTGAAAAACTTTGGTGTGTATTTTTAGAAAATTTTACTTTTTAGTTCTTAGGAATAAAAAAATTATTTAAGAAAAAAATGAAACTAAAAAAATTTAATAATCATTTGAAATTTCCGAGAGTAATTATGAAGTATCTAATTAAAATGCACACCAAACTCTAACCGATCGGTAAGACAGAGCCCGAGGTATGAACCAACACACCTTTTTTTATCAGTTCTGAGAGATCCTTAAAATGAATTAAATTTCTCATATTTTTATCTAACAATTTTTTTTTCAAGTGTAAATAAAAAAATACAAATTTTATAGTAAAAAAATATTTTGTTTTTTTACTCAAACATAAAAATTCCTCAAATTAAACTCATCCAGACTAGAATATTCCCTTGATATTAATAATTATTATTATTATTAAATATATAAACTTGCCTATTACTGTTACTCTCCCGTTGTCTCTCGATTTTTTTTTAAATTTCATGTTAATCATTATCACATACCTTATTGACTAAATAATATAGTACAATAATTCATCTACATCCAATACATTTATAATAATATATAATATATAAATAATAATAAAATCTTAACTGTTTATATTTACCTACTAACAAATATTTAAGCGAATTATCAATTTTTTTTGTCTTTCAATCCGATTCGACGACCGTCGATTTTAAATATTAATTTTTTTTTCTTGATATTTTATTGCTGTATCCGGGTACTCGAGGCAATTATTTAAATGGCTATTTATCCAAACCCTAATGAAAAAAAAATGACATTTAAGTAGAAGGTAGACAAGGGCTAAAACAAAACAATTTCAGACGAGGGTAAAGTTGGCTAACATCACCCGCAGTATGAAATCGTGTTTCATCCAAAGTTACACACTAGATTTTTTATGATTACCTGCATTGGAACTTGAAGTTTCAGTGTCAGCAGCCTGTCAGAAACAAGTAAATTTACGACCAATGGTGTGATTAACTACTAGCGTAAGCGTAAATTGTCATTTTCAATTTATACTTGAGCAGAAACTATAAATACTATTTATTATTCACAGTTATTTTTATAAAACGTAATCACAGTCAGAACTGTCATTTACGTAAATAAAATTAATGATTTGAAATTACTATTAAAGAGATGACAAGTATCAGAGTTTTAATTGCAAAAGCCTTCAGTCAGCGGGCAGACATTATTTCCACCATACCTGCACCGAAATTTCAAATTCCTGCTCTGTTTAGAGCGAAAAAAGTCCTTCTTTCCTTTCATGAGAAAACAAATGATGAGAGAACGCTATTATTACAAACAGAGGCAAAAATTTAAACTTTCAGATACAGATCTGGTAAAAAAAAGCATTCAGCTCGGGTACGCAATTATACACGTAGGTTAGAATGTCCTACTTTTCATCCTTGGTGTGTAATATACTATTATTTTTTCCCAAGGGAGAAAACAAGTTTGTTTCTACCCGCTAACTGAAGGCATTCACAATTTGCGTGTTTCCTAACATTCATTCGCAGCATTGTACTGAAAATATCTTCTTTTGACTGACTGTAGACACTAAAACTTCAAGTTTCGATGCTGGTATCATGAAAATAAATTTATTGATCCTGTATGCATACAGTTTACTAAGAAATAAAATTCCTGGAAGTTGGTAAACTTGTAAATTTATGCAAGGGGTGAATAATCAATAGCAGTTTATAAATATATATTTATAAATAAATTAGAAAATAAACTTACAATGCTACTTGACAGCAAGTGTTTGTTTGAGATGTCGCATTAGATGACTTCCTACGTCGTGAACTTCGGGCCACTGCTTGAGGACAAAAACAATGCCCAGGACGACCAACGTCGTCGTCAATATGCGCACCCTGCACATGAAACAATGAGGCTTAGTACAGCTGAAACAAACGTGTGAAACAAAAAACAAAAAGGATGAGCTTGTGAAACCCCATGTGCATTCTTTTCATTTTTTTTCTTTTGGTCTCCAGTCCCCGATGATTGATGATATGAATTAACAAAAGATAAAGACAATTGTATAACCATGCGTGCGTAATTAATTGTTAGTCTACATGTTTGTCTAAAGTCTAAAGGATTATTCATATTTGTGTCGTAAATTTAAAGGAGAGGCTGGAGATTAAAGCGGCTACGATATTTCAAAAGAAAGTACAAACAAATTTATTTATACATCGACGTCCAGTAGCAAACTTTCTAACTCAACTTTTTTATTTTACGAAGGCAGTGAACAGTAAATTAATTTTTTTTTTATGTAGTAAAATATTCAAGTATTTTTATTTAGAATTTAATTTTTTTTTTACTAGTATGCAAAAAAAATTTGATTCGCTTTTTAAAGTCTCCCTTAATTTTTGATTCCGATGCTGATTGCAATTAAAATTTTTAAATGAACGCATTGCAAACTCAGATATTTTTTATGCTGAAAGAAAAAAATCTTATTGTTATATTTATATATATTTTAGGTAAGAAAATTTATACGTATTGTCGCGGTACCAACAACCTATAGATCATCGAATTGAATTTGAATGAAAAAAACAATTTTTCATGTCAAGTCGATGAGTTTTCGATACCAGAATATTTATCACTGATAAAATTAAAGAATAATTTTGTAAAAAATATGAAGCCAGGAAGTTTGCTAATAAGGACGTCGATAATATCTACAAAAGTACCTCGTTCTCAAGAAAGGCATCATAATTCCCGCGCCTGTGGCTACAAGTAATAAAATAACTTGTAAAACAGTTAACACAACGTTGATTAATTTAACAACCAACGCTCGCGCGTTACTATTGTCAAGACCCTCGAGTGTTACGTATTGCTGATGTTGTTGCTGCTGGTGTTCCATTTTCCATATTTTAGTCTGACAGCTTTCTAGCATCTCGTGAATGTCTCTCAGCCGATCTTCACTTTGATACTGTACTTTTTCTTCCATGTCTGTTATCGTTTGCTTTAAATTTTCAACTTCGTTTTGATGCAATTCTGTCAGATCGTTCATCTGTTCTTCGAGCCGTTCACACCGGAAACGTTCCTCTTGCAATGCGTTTGATAAAAATGTGACTTCTTGTTGAAGTGTCTGATATTTAAAATAGTAAAATAATACATGACTGGTATATAAAATAAATAAATAAATAAATTACCTTAAGCGTGTCTAGTTTTTCTCTCATACGTTCAAAGTTTTCCCGATGCTCCTGCAGCTCTGCGAAAATAGATTTCAAACTGAAGGCGGCATTGTTGCTGTGGCATGCGTGAGCCTGACCTCTGCTGCCGGGGCCACTTTCGCTGGTGACGCTCGAGCACTCGGAACCCTCTTCCGAGGGAAATTTTACGGGCGCGGCACTGTGGGTTGAACCTAAACTACAACCACCGGGTAATGTCGCTGAACCGTGATGAGTTTTTTCCTCCTCAACGCTGCCATTATCGCCGGTACCTGCACGTGGTGGATCGTTTACATAAAAAGTAGATCCATCTGGATGAAATAGACAATGCTGTGCATTAGACGACTCTGTTATCCAATACCAATTTATAGTTTTAAATATTATCGTGCCGCAAACAATAAAACTCGGGTTTTTATGTTTGTTTTTTGAATTATGATGTTTTGTTTATATTTTATTGTAATTGTAATTGTAACTGTCATGATTATTTTTTTTAAATATCTAAATATCTAAATGACTAGTCTATAAAAATTTTAAACTAAACATACAATTAAATCATTCAATTTAATTTTCAGGGTGTGCAAATTTGTAAGTACGAATATTAAAATTTGATTCAAATTATTGATAAAAATGTTTTAAATTTTTTGCTGTGAATTTAAAATTTATAATTCGAGTTTGAATTATTTGCAAAATTTGATTCATTAAAAATTTTTTAATTTTTTACATGTGAGTTAAAAATTTCAAATTTTAAATTCTAACTAAAATACAAATAATTTAAAATTTACAAATAATTAAGGCCTTTATTGGACAGTACCCCTATTTTTTAAAAATTTTCAATGACTCAACTGTCAAAATTTTATCAATTAAAAGAAATAAAGAGGACAATTTCTCTGAGATATAGAATTAAAAAAAATTACTAACACTTGTCATCAATTAGAAGCTAAATGAAATTTGTTGGAATTTTACCCAAAAAAATATTTATATTTTAATTATATAACTGACATTAAGATTTTGCTGGATTTATTTACCAAATTTCGTTTAACTCCCAATTGATGTCAACTATAAGTAGTTTTTCTTTAATTAATTGATAAAATTTTGATCCGCTTATGACAGCTGTCATTGAAAATTTTTAAACAGTACGGGCACTGTCTTAAAACAATCAGATTCGATTCGACTCAAATGTTATTCGCACACCCGAAAATTAAAGACAGCAATAAATAAATTAATAACACGAGCATACACAAATAAAATAGATTAAAAACGACACGATTATTTTTATTTGGTAAAAAAAAAAATGTAAATTCGTTAGTATTGGATAACTAGTTGTGGGCGCAAGAAGTACCAGCAATGATTAAGCGACATGACTCACTTAATTGTAAAAAGAGATTTGTAAATTGCAGATTGTAGATTGCATACTGCAGCAGTAGAATGAGTACAAGGTACAGATAAAAAATAATAAAATAGGTAATTTCATAAGCACATCTCATGCAGAAGCGGAATTTGAGTTAATGTTTGTAAAGCTCGGATTAATTGAGGAAGCAGATCTTTAAGGCTGAGAAATGTTAAGAGGCCAAATAATAACACGTATATATACAATGTGCTCAAAGTGAATGTAAAATATGGAAGGATAAATATAGAATCAGCAGTAGCGACTTGAGTAATACATTAACAAGAATGATGCTGGTTTAATATAATAATAATAATATATTTTTAAGTATTCTATCATTGTTCAACAAAGCGTAACACGCATGTTAATTGTCTATTACTTACTACTGTCAACTGTCGTGGCAGCCAAACAAAACAAAATATTTTACATTTATTGACAGATAAATTAATCATTAGGTTTTAAATTCAATTATTCGCAACAAATAATTATTTTTTCAATGATTAAAAATGCAGATCGTGGATTTTATCAAACAGATTGCGGTGTCATGAAATGTGTTGAAATTTAAGTGAAAAATAATTGTGCAATTACATTTTCGTTGGGTTAACTTACGTGATAGAGTATTTATATTGTCGGCACTGCCAAATTTATTTTTTATAAGATGCGCAAATTCTCTGGGCTTGGACATGACACTTCTGTAATTTTATTTTTTTATTATTGAGTAATAAGAAATAAATGGATAAGTAAAAAAAAAAAAAATATGGGGGAATATTTTAGATGCTAATGGAAAGTAAAATGATTTATTTGTATTTTATTTAAAATCGCGTAAGTGAAAGTGATAGATAGATCTATTTTAGTATTTTAACTCACCCCGAAAATCCGCTTATTCCGTCCCTAATGTTACCGCCCACGTTTCTGGAAGACAAGCTTAAATTAGACGGATAAATTTTTAGCGCTATAGATAGTATACATTTACGGCCTTAACATTGCAAGTTATTTATACATTCCATTTAAATTCATTTCATTCAATTCTATACCACGTTAACTATTAATAGACTAGCAATCCACGATTCCTACGTCTATAATTAATTATTTCAAAATAAAAAAAGTAAAAGTAAATTAATAATAAAAATAATAAAATCAAACGTTTACTTTAATCCTTGACCCATGTCTCGAAGAACTTCTCGCGGTTGCCGATGACTCGTTGGCGCGCCATTCATCTCATAATTTCTTAGTTTTTTCGTATAACTATCCAACTTTTTTTGCAACTGTGCAATATTGTGTGCTGACTTTTGATTCTTCTTCTCGAACACCGTCTTTATTCTCGCTAACTGCTGCTTGTCCGCATTTGCCGCAAGTTTAAGATACTCGTTGACGTTCTCTGAAACACGCGAGCAATAAATTACCGAGTCATAAATTTATTTTATTAACAAACACTGGTTATTATTTACTCGGAAATTTTTTCTCACGTTTGTATATTTTATTTCGCTGTTACCGTCACACAAATATTTATATAAAAATATATATGAGTATTTATTATTATTAAATTACAAAAAAAAAAAAACATAACAAAACTCACCATCGCGGGTTTTTTGCTCCGTACGAATGAGTTCGCGGGTTTTCGTTATTTTATTTTGAGTTTGTTCTATTGCCTGACGGACGCGAGCTCCACTGGAGTCGACGTCTTCGGATATTAATTCTGACGATCCATTAGATAAGAATGATTGAGTTGTAGTATGAAATGTTTCCTGAAAAAAGTATTAAATTTATTTAAAAAGAAAAAAAAAATATTTATAAATAATTGACGTAATTTAAAAAAAAAAAAAACTAAAAGAATTAAAAACTTGTTCACATGTAGACTTTTATTGTCAGTCATACTTAATAAATAACTATGCAAATTAAATTGTCCATTGCTGTGACCTGTGACCCTGCATGTACAAGCAGTTACACACATCAGACAACGCCGATCCCGGTCAGCAATTCACGGTCTCACGAACGTCATTACGTTTGAGTTATTAAATGTCACAGATAAATAGTAATTACTTGCACTAGTTAATGTATTCAATCTATTATTTAGTAATCTATGTCTATCTCGACATATCTGTAGATCGTAATGATTTAATTTAATAAAATAAGCAGAACTTACTCCCTCGTCATCTGTTGGCGGGTGGACATTTGACACAAAATCCTCGGACTCGACGTTGGACGGATTCGATTGACTTGACTCCTCAAAATTATCACCAGAACGTGCCATTGCACCTGGGGATCTTTGTCTTGAACTACTTTTCATAACCGTCGTTCCACAAATACTGCTTCCTGCGCTTCCAGTACTACCTTCTCCAGTTTGGCCACTGATTTTAATTTAAAAAAAAAATTAATAATAATAAATACAATAAATGCTAAATAGATAAATTTAAATATGGCAGTAAAATACCCCCATGCTCACTTGAATAAATATTTAGTTCAAAGTATTTAAAGCTCTGGGTCATCATTATCGGATTATTAATTTTTATCTTTTATATAACAAATAATAAATAATAATATGTGTAATTTATAATCATGTCCAGATCAATTAATAAAATGATAAATTTATCAGGAGGTAGAACCTCCCTGTTGATTTATGATCACTGTGAGATCGTAACTTAAATATTTAATTCGAAAAATTGCTGAAGGTCTCAATAAAAGGACGAAACAATGATCCAAAAATTGAGAGAAAATCAACAATTTTCGGTTTTTTTTAACAAATCAATTACAAAAACAAAAAAAAAAAAAACTAAAAAAATGCACATGTAGAAAATTAAAAAAAATACAAGTGCAATTTTTTCAAATATTTTTTTTTTATAATTTATCGCCTTGAAAAATAATCAAAAAGTTATTAGACGTCTAAATTCAGTATGATACGAAACGTCAAATTTTTTGTAAAAATTAAATTCAAAATTTTAATTTACTGTTCCCCCTATGAATTTATCATCTTAATAAATAATAAATTACATGTTATTGTTTACTTTAAATCGAGCTGTGACTAAAAAGCCTTAAAATAATATTTGTTATTTTCTTTTTAGTAATAAGCTTACACTGCAGTGTTACATATCTTTGGCACGTGCTCCAGGTTAGCGGATGATTGTCGATGATGAGTTAGTAAATTTCCTCTGTTAGGTGAACTACCGCGAGAATTGTTTTTACTTGACGTTGCGACTGTCAAACTAGCCATCACCCTCTTCTCGACGAGTTAATTTACCCGATTGCTGTTGTGCATCGATGCATGCAATTAATCTGCTCAAAGTAAACAAACAATTTATCCATACATATATACACCCAAACATAAAAACTATCAAAATTATCAGTACCAGTTCGCTGCTGATAACCATTACCATTCAACAATTTGTCAATTTAAAAATTTTAATGTAAAATTAATTGATGTTTAAATTTTAAGTAATCAGTGACTAATTACATAATTATTTATATTTATTATATTACTATTGGCAATAATTATATTTATATTTTTTTACAAGTGAGTAATGAACGGATCTTATCTACTAATGAATGAAGTTATTTAAATAAAAATATGTATGATATATATCTGTATAAATTATATTAGCACAAGAGTATTACGTATCACAAATAGTTATCACCTCTGGAGCTCCAGGGCTATCTTTTAAACTGATGATTCATTGAGATTACAAGTAATGTATGCATACATTGACAGTTTATATCTCACATACGTACATGTCGATGTATATATATATATATATATGTAGTATACCATAATATAACGCACTATACAACATAGTGCAAGAGAAAATAATATAATAGTCACCGGGGCATGATACACAAAGGAAATTATTATGTGTTCTATAAACTATTTAATTATGACTAAACTCGGCCATAATTATTTTTAAATATTACAGAGTTATATAAATTAATGTAAAAAACACGCAAGTATGAGATATTGAATTTATGTATGGATTTATTATTTAAGCGAGAAAGTTTATGGTAAATAAAAAAGGTTTGTCTTCAGCATCCAATTTTTAAATTACATATAAAAAATTTAAATAATTAAATTTAAAAAAATTCATATACTGAATTTGAATTGTCTAAACATGAACTTTTTTTAATTTTTATTTTATAAACATTTAAATTTATTATTTGAAAGTTAAAAACTGTCAGATGTCCGCTAGCTTTACTGTCATAGATGCGGATGTTAAAAAAAATAACTTGGAATTCAAACTATTTTTTACAAATGTCATGTACGTCATGTTGTTTTTTTTTATGGGTGTATTTGTAGCTGTTTTGTTGGTGTCAAGAGGAGAGATTGTGTATTGGATCGTGTAAAAATTATCGGGTAGGTGTGTTAACGTTGGATGTAAATATATAGAAATAGATAAGGAAAAAAATAATAAAAATATTGAAGCATCGTTGGTCGTACACTCACCTCGTTCTCAGTTGTCCATGAAGGTAACAACGTCGTTGCCCGCCCAAAGTTCAAGCGTGCATCATCAACAATAGTGACACATGCACACATAAATGTGTAATTATTGTGTTGGTGGTTTAGATTTTTGTGTGAGTGTAGATTTTTAATTATCGAGGTATTGTTGAGGTTTAATTTAAATCGGAGTCCGTCCATTCCAAGCAACTCTGAAATAAAATAACTTGGGAATCAGGCGACTGCCTTATGATGGATTATTTTTAACATACACACTTGTAACATTGTTATATTTATGTTATGTATATATATATATTTATATGTATTATTTTTCTTGTATTTTATCTCTGAATGTTATTGTGTAGTTGTGGTTGCAGTTGCACTGGTTATGTGTCAGATGTTTGATAAATAGCGAGGCAGGTTGACATAAATGATGCTGGGTATTGAGTAATATCTTGTGTGACAGTAAATATATGAGCTTTGGTTTATATTAGTTTGTTTAAAAAATTCACACGCGACACCCGAACGTATAATAGAGCGAGTTACTTCGGTCACTCGCGAATCTTGACGTGAGACGGAGGTAACGAGGAGCGAATTTAGTTTTTTTAGGAGAGGGCACTGGTAGATAGAGCGACGAGATTGACGAGGCCTGGGTTTAGAGAGAGCTGGTGGAATAATAGATAAAGAAAGTTTTTAGGGTGGGGAGAACGAATGACGATCAAAGGACTACGGGGAAAGCCGATGATTGGTTCTGATTTCGAGCGAGACGAGAGAGAACTCTGGTGACAGATTTTTGTAGTTTTTTAGTTACTGGCAGTTGCAACTCCAGGTTGGCTGCGTTCGGTTTTTAATTATTTATTTATTATTATTAATTAGTCATTACATCAGTTTCATTTAATTATTTATTAATTAAATTAATAATTATGTACTTGGATTTATTTTAAATTTAATTTTATTGAGTTTTTATTATTTGAATTTTAAATTTACGCGCGCTCAGTACTACAGTGATTTTGTTCTGAAATTGTTTAAATAATTTTATTTTTTTAATTTTTGTTGACTCAAATACTTTTTTATTGACTTATAATTATAAATTAATTATTTTTATTTGAAAAAAAAAATTAATTATTTCCGTGAGTGGCGGCCATATTGGCTGTAGGCATTATCGAAAGTTATCTTATCGATAGGCATCAAGTATCGAATTGTTTGAATTTTGAATTTACTATAAATCGATACCAAGTGAAATATCGCTCGAGTCGATTAGTTGCGAGGTTTAGGTTCAAAATTTAAAGATGGCGGAACAGTCTAACGGGAGTAAGCGGGAGAGTTGTCGTGGTTTTATCAGTTAATTTTAATTAATTATTTTTAACGTGCGAAAAAAAGTGTTGATTATAAATTACATGTCAGTGTGTCTTTAAATATTTAAATGAGGTATTAAAGTGACAATTAAAATAAAATATGTATCAGTAATAAGTGAATTCGAGTTGACAATTTTTAGTGAGGGGTGAGGGTTTTGAAATTGTGGTCAAAGTAAAAAAAATAAAAATAAATATATATGAGTAAAAAGAATAGTCTCGGATGGTCTCGCGGTAGCGCCAAATTCGAATGCAGAAAGTCTGGGTCGTGGAATGTTGGCAGGTTCTCGGTGGACTTGACGAAATCATTAGGGGACTAAATCCAATAAAGGGCCGCATCCTGAAGTCCCCTTAGAAGAAAACATTCCCGTTTGAAGCGATCGCTCGCATCGTAATCGTCGTCAATGATATCGGGGGATCTCCACTCCACCACTGGACTCCACTCAACGTAAACAAGTTAATCCGAATCAACGATGAGCCATTCGGCTCACGCTGTCGCCAAGACATTTGCCTTAGTTTACTTTTTCATCAATACCTCAATCTCTGCCATTCCACCACCTCATCCTCATCCGCGTCTTCGTCCGCGGCCGTGTTCTCGTTCTCTACCCACTTGGAAACCTTTTCGTTGGCTATTAAATTAGTTTAATAAACCGCTAAATAATTCTGATCGCGCGCGCGTCCAGGCGCTTACGGTCACGTTTGAGGGAACGCCGTCGCTTATCCGAACCGGTTCGGCTAAAAAAATTGACTTTTATTTATTTCCCCGCGAAGGATAAATAAAGTAGTGAGAGATATATTGCGAGTGAGTAAGTGAGTAGCGGAAGAACAAGAAAGAGTCCCTCAGCTTAACTCAATAAACGAGAGTAAGTGAGAGCATAATCGCACTGATCAAGATCTAGATGATAATAGCAAACGCTACTGATGATATTGATCCAAAACTACGATTGTCTGCTTCAGCTTGGAGATTAATTTTTATTTTTACTTGCAACCACTGCTTGGGTAAAGTCCATGGATGGAGATTTTTTAAATTTCCAAGTCCGAGGATTGCTTTGCATGCAGAAAACCGATACGAGTTTAAGACTAAAGGGATGCAGAAAACGTTAAATGTAAATGGTGAGTTGAGTATGATCATTCCTAGCTAACGATCAACTTGCGGGTAGTCTCGATTGTTACAGTAAATAACTATACGGTATACTAGTGTACCGGAATAGTAGTAGTTTGATGATGAGGTATATATATTTATATGTTTCTCAATGTCTGGACATTTTCTTGCAGGTTACAAGCTCCTGGGTGTTCCTGTGACAGCCGTGATTTCTCGAGAATTTCTTTACGGTAGACAACCGTGACTTATTCTCCGTTTGAAGGTTTTACAAGCGAGTCTACTATCTACTGGCGATGTTGGTGATGCTGGTGAACGGGTGAGTAAAATATTAAGTCAAATATATTTTATATAGTTGGGTAGTAATGAATATGTCTTTATCAAGTTTCATTGAATCCGGATGAGAATTCCTCATCCTCACAGTCAGCAACTTTCTTATTACATTATAAATATATATTTTATCTTTGCTCCTTTGTACCGGCGACTGCCGGAGAACTGGATACTGTATGAGCACGCAATTGGTTCGAACCCATTAATATTTATGAAAACGTTATATTTATAAGCGTAACAACTCCTGCCCCCTACCGTAGGTTTCCCTTTCTCAGTATGATCCACCTTCACCTCATTCTTTAAATCTTCGAGCATCCAGCATTGAACGTCATCCTCCAGCATTACATCTTGAACCTCCACCTCCACCTCTACCTCTACTTCTACCTCCAGCATCTCGATCTCCATCTTCATCTTTATCTACTTGGTCCTTTCCCATCGTCCTGGTGGCTGTATATCGGTGGCTCTGCTGATGCTTCATGGTTGATGCTTCGGTGCAGCCTGGCCTCGGGGCGCCTCAGCCACGAAAAAACCCGAGAGATTTATCGGGACGCACTCGCACGCGGACAGCCATTTCTACCTTGATCATACATCAAGTTATATACCAAAGAATCAACTCGTACTGCTCTCTCGACTCCTTTATTACGATTCCCACCGTATCATCACCCTACTCTCATTCTCTTTCTCTTTCTCTCCATCCTACTGTTTGACAACTATGATAAATACATTCTTATAATTAAACAACTAATTGAAATTACTGCTTCCTCACTCGGAACATCCAACTTCAATTAGTTAACTTAATTACTATTAAGCTTATTAAATTATCAAAGCGGCTTTGCGGCGACTTGATCTCGGAAAACTAATAGTATACTCGTACTTGTTCTGCAGAATATGACATTTAGTTTATTCAATGAGTCAAGTTGATTATAATGTTATTGAGTTTTTGTCGTGTCTCTCAATAAGAGACTCGCCGAACGACGTCGACGACGTCTCCATTTCCTTATCCAGAGAGAAATGAAGTCGAAAACCCGACGGGTCTTAATACAGATACAACTTTTATAATACACCCGTCGCGTTTTATATCTCATTTTGCTTTTTTTTTTATTTTATATTATATATTTATTTGTATCTCCATCTCCGTCTTGAACTTGTTCCGCAACTCGGTTCCTCTTCTTCTTGCCTCGACTCCACTCAGTCTAAATAATTCATCGGTTTGTCTCTTGTGTGCAATCGAATATACGATTCTCGTCGTCTGACGATTTAATACACTCGATCATTGCGCGTTTATCTCGTCATTGAGATTGTATTTAAAGTATACTCACGATGTTTTCCAACAATTTATTTATGTATTTATTTATTTATTATTAATTATTTTAATTAGATTTATTATTACTCTCAAGTCTAGAGTTTAAAATTAAATAACCAAATGGTAAAATCATTACATAGCTATTGTATAAATCTAGAGCCTTTCGTGCTGCATAAAATACGTGATACGTGATTATCATTGAACACCGCACAATTATTACGGAAACCCTATAATTTAACTCGCACTTTATTCAATCCCTTGTATGGTCATATGTTTTTTATTTACTCTCGTTTAATTTTAGTTTAGGATTATACCGACGAGAGGAATATACTACAGTATACAGGCATTAAATCCTCGGCATTGCTCTATATTCTATTGAAAAGAATTAGTATAAAAAAAAATGTCCATTGAAAGCAGCCGCGATGGCGCCCTATTTCAATTTGATGGTTCTGGTGATAGCCCGAGGTGAAGAAATGTTGAATTGAGTTAATAATTATTTTTATCTAATGATCCTAACAAACAACACACGCACTCTGCTAAGAGCTGTAGTTTTTAGTAGACGAGTTGTTGTATGTTATATATATATATATATTTCTAGTGGTTTATTTATGTGTCTCACACGACATACGTACACACCACGTGCGGCGGCCGGTTTTATACCAAAGGTCTACTATTGCTTTTTAAATTTTTTATTTGCCGATTGACCGTCTGGAGTATCAGACTAACCAGTGAATTGGGATCGCGACGATTTAGTAATTAGAAAAGAATCACCAGAAGAAGAAGAAGAAGAAGAAGAAGAAGAACGGGTGCAGGGTTTGTTTAGAAGGCCCGGCCGGTTGGTCTCGTGGTTGTGGTGGTGATGATGATGGTGCTATGATATAATGGTAATGGTGGTAGGTTTTATTTGTTGTGAAAGCATCAACATAAGTATTAAGAAATTGAATAGAATGGCGAAAGCTATTCAAGTTTGCTATTTATTTTTTTCTCACCCTTAACTTCTTCGCTGGATATCTGGACTCTAAGTAACATTAGCTCGGCGCCCAGTAGGTTAAAACCTCAGAAATTAGGCACTGGGCGCCGTTCCTGCTAATTTTATATTGTATCTATTTTGTTGTACTTGTATAGTGATAATTTTTTTTTTTCCTAAGTCGTTTGTTTGTTATTTTTTCTTTAAACTTTCAATCGACCAATTTTCGTCGGCTTGCTTCTGCGTTTATGACGGAGCACAATGAATATCGTGTATGATAATTTTTTGAAAGAGCTTGATTGGTGAGGTCTAGAGAAAGGATAGTAACATAAAAAAAGAAAAAATAGTGTCTTGTCTTCGATACTTTAGAAAAAGACTGTCTTCATTTTATTATTTTTTCATATATTAAACCGCAGACGGTTAATATAACCATGAATTTGTTAGATTAAATATATAGTTAAACATCTGGTTCAAATGAAAATCAAATTATTATTTAATAATATTTATTACTTATATTTGGTTGTTTTATTAATAATATATTTTAACTTTTGTTTAAATTTTTTATTTGCCGTCAGTTAATTATTTGGTATTGATCTGTCATTGGAGTTTATTTGAAATTAAAAATTTTGATTACCAATTTTTTCAAAAGTTCAATTGATGTTTAGCATCAATTTTTTTTTCGGGAGAAATTCGTTATTGTAGAGGACAATGACTTGTTGACGTGACGATTTCGAACACTATTATTGTGTGGATTGTAAAGCCGAAAAATTGCAATAGCGTGATAGGTATCGAGAGAATATATGAAAGAAAAGTATTTGCCCGCGGGTTAATAGTTATGGTCGTCGCTTTGATATATTTTTTAGTCTATTTATTTATTCACTAAAAACCATCACTCGTTTGAAAACTATTTTTTTCAAATATTATTATTTTATGACAAAAAAATACACATCTTGGAAATCAAATCTCGATTTCACATTTTTCGATGTAGAGAATTTTTGTTTTAAATTTTTGGTAAATGATTATTTCTATTAATTATAACGAGACTTAGTGTTTTTTCTCGAAAACATGTCCTGGAGATTTCGATGTAGAGTCGATGTCCATCTCGTCTGAGTGTTGATTCGTCAACTTTTTTTATTCTGCCTACAGTTTATTATCCTGCATTATTTTGAGGCTCATCCAATGTGAAATAGTAGCAAATAGTGAAGAAAAAAAATTTTTTCAGTCCTAGAGTATTCCCAGACACATGTCTCTGGGCATCTCGATGTCAAGTCGATGGCCATCTCTTCTGATTGTCAATCGGTTAATTTTTTTCATTTTGCCTGATTATCATCCCTCATTAATTTTGAGACTCTTCCAATCTAAAATAATAGAAAAGTAGAAGCCGTCTGTCGTCCGCTAGCTCGCGCATGTCACGTTTCATGTATCCATTTCAACATATAGTGTTGTGTATATTTTTATAAAGGAAAAAAATCTTTTTTTTTAAATCTTATTTTTTTAATTTAGACAAACACTAGACTTCACAACTGTAACCTATAATAAAAGTTTTATTAGTTAATTTTCGGTTTAAGATTTATAGGATTTTTTAATATGTATTTTTATTCTTCTGATACAAATGTGTATCATCAAGAAAAATTATTATTTGTATTTTAAGACTTATTAACTTTTGATATCTAATGTATAATGGCGTTAAAAAATATATAAATTACAAATTGGTACATGTCGGGTAGATATTTGTGTGTAAGCATATAGACCACATATGGTGGGATGTGTATAGTACTCGAGTCGAGTTGAGAAGTCGAGTTTTAAAAATTTAAACTGCAATATTATTATCGTGTTTGGCAAAAAGACCGGATAGGAAGAGAGTTGATGTGAGTTGAGGCTCAGCGAGCTCGTTGGTTACTCAGTTTCTTGATCGGGGCCGTGGCCTTTCTTGTTGTTATTTCGCACCTCCGAAAGTGTTGTCGGTTCTACATTCCTTTTTTTCAACTTGTTTTTTAGCACACGCTTATTAACTCAATCGAATATGATGGTTAAACTTTGTTTGATCGGGCCCACTCAGGACCATAAAATTAAGTTGTTATCGAGTATTTACCAAATTACAAGTATTTACAGGTGTTGGGTTGATTTGTTACTTACCTTAATAAACAATACCGACACCAATATAATTTCTTTACACTTTCACCTTGTTATTATTGTATATATAAAGTAAAAGGCCCAGTACCCGATCAGGGAACTAGTACTTGATCACTCCATGTATTTATATATATATATATATGTTTAGTTAAATTTAGTAAATATAGATATACAAATACATCAGCGATCGGGTACTAGTTCTTGTCTTATTCATTCTTACTCGGAAATAATTATCTAATAAATTTTGCTCATTAATTGTAAGTAAAACTGGGCCTAGATGAATAATTACTCTTCCGTTTCTAAATAGTGTTCAATTATTGGGTAGAAAAACTAAATTTCGAGTAATTTTTAAATAAAGAAGAGTAAAAAATAAAACAAAAAAAAATCAATTTTTATTCTTTTCGTATTTATTTTAGTTTTGGCCCGGGTCTACTCTAAATTTTAGAGTAAATTTTATGAAAAAATTATCTCCGTGTACTATAAATTTATCAAAATACTTTGTTTGAACAGTTTTCTACCCGGAGAAATTATTCTCGTTTGAAATGCTATGGTGTCATAGAAAAGCCGGACCATGTTGGCCACCTGATGGAAATTTGAAAAAAGGCCATAGTAAAATAGACATCGATTATATCACAAATTACTGCGAGCATTAGGAATTTTACTGTGGTCATAGTAATTTTTGCATGGGTTTATTTCAA
The DNA here is from genome assembly GCA_964016945.1 of Microplitis deprimator. NCBI lineage: Eukaryota > Metazoa > Arthropoda > Insecta > Hymenoptera > Braconidae > Microplitis > Microplitis deprimator. The sequence continues at coordinate 2,929,167 of OZ024711.1, read as the reverse complement.
TTTTTGTAAGGTGGCCAACATGGTCCGGCTTTACTATGACACCATGGCATTTTAAACGAGAATAATTTCTCCGTGTACACTTCAATAATATTATTAATTTAAATTTATAAGAGTAAAGCCACTTTACTTAAACATTCATTTTAGTATTATCATATCTTAGGCGTGACTATTGAGAAACTGCAAAGTAAATATCGTAATTTCAAGTAGGAAATGAATATTCGTCATTTATTATTTTTTTTTTTTTTTATTAAAACTATAATCATCTTACTACATAATTTTTTACTTTATTGTATTTCATTTTAATAATTATTTTGTTTTCTAATTTTGAATTAAAAATTCCGGTTTTTAATTAAATTTTTGAAAATAAAACTTTAAAGTGATTGTTATAAAAAAATCTCATTACTCCAGTGATTTAAAAAAAATTAATTTTAATTAATGAAAATAAAGAGACTTTTTTTTTAAAGAGGTTTATTGAAAATGAATATTGACGGGAGACAAGTCCAGGTTGTTTAAAGTTCAATTGGCGGTAGTTATTTATTTAATACCGACACCCGAGAGTGAGAGAGAGCGAACGATACTTAAAAAGTTTCTTTATTTCTTTAACCTGAGGAATCTTGGGCCAGAAAAAGCCGACGATTGGACTGAGAGGTGGACGTGCCAACCTGTAATTGTTCTTCGATGTAATTGCCCGTTGCTCTTTTCTCTTGCTCCTTCTCACTTACCTGAGTCCTCTCATTCTCTCTCACATGCGCTCTTATAATTTTAGCCCATGCTTCTCTTAACTCTTTCGGCCGTTACTTGGCGCGCGCGGGATATTCGACCCTGGATAATTCGTAGCCGCGGTCAACACTCGAAAATTCTTAACATAAAACAGTGACTTTAACTTAACTTATTTTCAGTCACTCCATTAATTTTGTCGTTATTCTGTCTACGACATTCTTTTCACAAAGTTAATGCTGGAATTTAAATGAAAAAATTTTTTCATTTTTTCATATAATTACATTTAAGTTTTTCTTCGTCCAGTGACTTTTTGCCGTAAATTTGTTTGAATATTGTTAGCCATATATATACATATATATATAATAAAATATGTGTATAGAGTTATGGTGACGGACGTGCGTCAATGAAGTTTCCTTTGGCGCAAACTCGATTTTAAATTGTTGTCGCAGCATCACGTAGTTTATCTCGGCTGCAAAAGAGGTGCCGTTGCTGCGGCATAAGAAAGTAATCTTAAAGAGAGCGACTGAGTGATAGTATAAAGAGCATCGAGTATCTATAGGAGGTGAAGAAGACAAAGAAGAAGAAGAAGAAGTAGAAGAAGTGCGGGAGATGTAATCGAGTTCACTACCAAAGACGTAGTTGGTCTCACCGAGCACCGTGTGAAACAAGGAGCGAGCAATAACACTGTTGTGTGTAGGCTTTAAGTTAAAATAAGACCGCGACAATGACAACAACCACCACGACTAAGGATCGATACATTTATGGAAGACGCTGTGTGCACCGATCACAACTGTAATTATTTCAGACTTACATTCTTGGGGTTTAGACACTTGAAAAAATAACAAGTTTGTTTTGGTATTAATGATACTTTATTCACAAATAAACAATAATCATCCTGGTCGTTATGGGTTTTTAAACCATCGCAATCATAATAAAACTCGTATAAAAAATAAATATAATTATCATTTTTTTTTTGCAATGAAAAATATAAAAATAATTGATTCAGGTTTTTTTTTTGTTTTATCTGAAATTTCTGTCTCATATTAGAATTCTGTAAAAATATTTTTTACGAGGCTCATATATTTTCGGAGGGTATTTGTATTTATATATGCAAGTGATTCAATTGTCTTGGTTGTATAATTTTAGTAGAGATATTTTTCATGTAATTATAATTTTAAAATATTTATTTTTTGGAGAATGTCGTTGTCAAAATGATTGAATAGGGTGCATTAACATGTTATAATTTTTGGGCGTTCAAAAAAAAACTTAACTCGAATTTAATTACAATAACAAACAATGTGAGGTTTTATTTTTATTTATTTACTTGGTTGTGTATTTTTTAGCGACACCTGTTATTTTTTATTGACAAGTAAATAATAGAGTTAAAAATTGACGAAGTCGACGCACGCAGGTGATAAAGTGTTTTTTGCCAGATGAAAGATGCTCAGACATTCAGAGCAGCATCTTTCAGATCTCACGGCACTTATTGCGTGGACAAGTCGCGGGGTGAGAAATTGAAAAGTGGCTGTCAACCAACGTCCTGCCTAATTAAACTCATTCCAATTGGTTGAATAAAACCTCTAACAGTCACAACATCGACACTCTACTCATGAATGGAATTAAAAAGGAACAAAAATAATCCATAAATAAAATTTAACTAATGGGAATTAAAGTTGGATTTGAAAATAATAAAATAAAAGGATCAATTAGAATTCAATCGTGTCTGCGAGGACAAAGTGCATAAGCAAATATTCCATGAAGTCAAAAAATATTTTTAAAAAGACTTTGACGTGCGTTGCGATCCAGCGACAAACAGCCTTTTGGCATTATCCTTTCAGAGGAGGCTCCCGTGAGTCTCGCGGCGACATGTTATATATGTACACACCATTACACACTAACTATGTATATGTATAAATATATATCAATGTGTGGTGTATGTATTCAGTATGTACGCACTGTGGTAGCTCCGCTGTACTGATAGGTGGCGGCAACCAAGTCTCGATCTCTTCGCGGAGTGGTAACGAGTCGAGATGCTCAGAAACATCGGCGGTGCCACTTCAAAGCGGGAATCCCGCGCAATCAGGCATCCCTCCTTCCCCACCGGACTCGCCCCGTCGACTTGCGCGGTACCTTGAAAAACCTGGCCGAGAAAGAAAGATGTACGTATATATGTATGTATATAATATATATATTTAAACATATATGTTTGTATATAGTACCATACGCAACACACAACGACAACCAAACATCAAGGAAACTACTCCTGGCACGTATTCGCGGACAACCAACATACCGCTGCTTGTTTTCATATACGACCCAACATTGCGCCCTTTCTCTACTTCTTTATCGTCGCTATCTCTTCTTATAGATGCATCTTTTATGTGATTCTATTTCTATTTAATTCAATCTTCACTTTATATAAACATATATATTTTTTTTTAAACCGGCTATTTTTAGTAAAATTTAAAATTCGGACAAAATTATTTTAATTTGTTCGCGATAAATCAAAATATCTTGTACCCGATGCTCAAAAGCCACAAAAAATAATTAACGACTTAAGGGGGGGGGGGTCGCACCGGTCTCGACTATACATTGGTATTATTATTAGAAAAAATGATTATATTTAGTAATTAAAAATAATTTCAAGTTCAACTTTAAATTATAATCATTTAATCCACATAATAACGTCATTAATTTCGTGGTTGATTATCAGTGCGGTACCAGCTCGCGATTTGTACCTGGTATCTTTACATTGGTTTAACAATGGGCGAGGCATGGTTAACATTATTGACCTCATGTATTTGATCGCTCACGGTAACTTTTCTCCGCTACTGCGGTATACATTTATAACAATTTTACTTTATTCATAATAACATAAACATAAATTACCGTTATTGTTTCAATAATTAAAAATTTTTTCGGCTATAAATATCAGTAATTAGTAAAATGACAATAAAAATATCAGGATAATATTTATTGACCCGAGATTCCTGGTATTAGAAAATAAAATAAAAGTTGGGACTATAAATGACATCTTTCACAATTAGCATCGTGGCGAGAGTCGATGAAAGATGATAATGATAGTAATGATGATGATGATGGTGATGGTGATGATGATGAGGACGACGACCAGGAACATAATCGCCTTGAGTCAAGTTACGAACTTACTTGTCTTTTTTTACTTCCAACTCTTTACTTCACTTATATATCGTCACTCCACTGTAGTCTGCACGTTGATTCTTCACATCACAACGGTCTGTACGGTGTTTATTCTCTCCTCTATGCTCGCAGCATCTCTTATTTATTTTATTTTTAATCCTTATCTTTTTCCGCCGTGGCTCGTTACAAGCGAATAAATCGGCGGGAGCCGAGACGAGTCGGCGATGAGGTGAGGTCGGGGCTTTTACTACGAGCACCAGCGATAGGAGGTCAACCCTACCGTTGATTCACTATTACCCAGCCACGAAGCTCTACAGTAGGGATACCTAAGTCGCTTCTGGGTGGTAATTAGTTCCAATCCTTGTAACAACGTCGTATATCTTTTTAGTTATTTTTATCCTTGCTTAGCATCCACATCTAAGATATATTGTCCCTATCTTCATTATTTTTATGTCACTGCCCATAAACTTTTTAAATATTTATTTTCATTTTATTATTATTATTATTATTTTATCTATTGTACCTTTAGCTACCTCACTAATACTTTGAATTCATTATTTTTGTTCTGTAGTCTTCTTTATTTGTTTTTATAAATTTATCTATTTACGGCAATTTAAATATAATTAAGGAAAAAAATTTAATTAAGAGGTTTAGGTAAATAGAATATCTTTAAATAAAGTTTTACGTGATTTATATAACAATTTTTTTTTATTATTATATAATTTTGAATACAGAAAATAATAAACTATTGATGTAGGTAGATAATTATGGGATGTAACGAAAATTATTTGAAAACCTGCGGCCTTGAGAGATATATATAATTTTTTTTTCTTATAACACACACGGAAATCCGGTGAAATAAAAAAATATAGGCGTGATCTTTTGAAATTCGTCGATATATCATTTTTCTTATAGTGATAAATATTATAGATTTTTTTTAATATACTTAAATATTTTTTTTTATTGTATATTATTATATATACATTTTTTTATTTTATTTCTTTCAAACAATATCCCTCAAGTCATTCCGATTTGTCACACTTTGAATTTGGCCCCTGATATTCGTGAGGATGGAAATTCACAATGACATTGAATCGAGTGAGGGTAGATTATTTTTTTTCTTTTTTTTAAGGGGTCAGGTAAGCAATAACAGCTTTGGATCGAGTTATTACTTTAAATTTTCTTTTTGAGGAATAAAAACTAATAGAGCAAAGGGAGTATAATGTAGAGAGAAAGGTAATAAAGGAAAAGGTTATTGGGTGTAGGGTAGAAAATAAATCGGGCCACCTCCCACTGCTAGGAAAAGTTCTCGATGGCCCACCGCGCGCGATCAATCGTTTTTTACTTGCCGCTTTTATATAAATTCCATGTTTCCCGTGGCTACCGTGGTGGCTACCTTTGTTCATATGTCTTTCAAATATTTTTTTATTTTCTCTATAATATACTTTATTTTATAAACTTCATTATTTTATTTCTACACTCCAGACCACCTAATTCGACAAAATTAAAAGTTGTTTCATATTTTATAAAATCATTTTCTTTTGATACATTTTTTTTTTTATACTTACGAAATTAGGATTTTTGTAAAATAAAAACCCACAGTGATGTATTTTTGCATATAAAAGAGATCGGGGCAAAATGAACATACCAAATTTTACTATTGTCAATTAGGGATTGACTATTTCACCCTAAATTTTTTTATTTAACCACAAATAAATGGAAAAAATTTTCCTGTGAAAAATCCGTATACTACAGGATGTTAATTAAAGTAATTACCAATAGATTTATTCAGAATCGTATGGATCTTATTTTTTTTTTTTTAATCAAAATTTTGAATTTTTAGTTTGAAAAGTAGACTTTATTAGCTTTTTTTCTTCGTAAATCTGCCCAGATTTAAATGTAGAAATAATTAGATCTACGCAAGTCCTAAAATGCAGGATTTAAAGATTTTTAAATAATTTTTACTGAAAAAATTTTACTGAAATGGTTAACAAACAAAGTATTGCTCAAAGCCGCTATATAAGGAGATACAATATTGCTATAAGTATAAGCGAAAATTTGAATAAATTATCAATTTTAAAAGGCAGTATCAAAATCTATGACACATAGATACATATGTCATTTCCTTATGGCCAATCAATGCGTGATTATACGAGCACTGGGAACTTGATGACCGTACGCTCAAACACAGACATACAATTGCACACATTTATATATATATACTGACGTGCTGATGATGGGAGTAAACGAGCACCCAACCATTTCTGTACTTTATGCTTTTAATAATAATTATACTGACGAATTATAATTTAATACATTGTGCTATAATACATAAAATTATAGCTATTAAAATTAAAAGTAATGAAAAATATAATTCTTAAGATTTTTAGAATTTTTATTCGCATAAATTTTATCTGTTTAATTTCTCAAGTATTTTTCATTAGTTGATTCGAAAAAAAAACTAATGATTTTTCTCGATAACTCAGACCACCTAAGAAGATTTTCTGTGTATAAATAAAAATTACATATTAAATGTAATTTAAAAACTAATAGATTTTTTATTCTAAATATAAAAATATATATTTTTTATTATAAATTGAATTTAAATAGAAATTAAAATTTTTATTGCGACATGTATTTGTGGAGAAAAAAAAATATGATAATAAATAAAATGTATAGATTTATTTTAGTTGAATAACCAGTACTGGTTAATCTATATCTCAATGACTCCTAAATCTTTTGAGCAATTAAGTGTGTAAGGCTAATCGTAATTGTTAAAGGCAATTGCTAATTACTTAGTATGTACGTCCCATGTATATGTGGTTAAATGAAAATGAGAAGGCGTGGTCCATATATATCATTTTGAGATCCATGTTCAATAAAATCTTGCTCGTGATTTTAAGTCTGAAGAATTTTAGGCTTTTTATTTATTATTATTATTTTTTTTTTGTTGGGTTTAATGTGTGTACCGAGTATTATTTATTATGATTAAAAAAATCTTAATATTTTTTTTAAAGTGTTAGATGTAAATGGAAGAGTTTAAATGAAATAATTAGTCTAATTTTAACGGTACTTGTCTGTTTTTACTTTTATTTTTTAACAACATGAGGTATGAAGTAGGTTCTGTCATATGTTAATGATTATGTATATCTTTTGACATACACAAATTAAAAGTATACATGAAGGGTTGCCCGTACTTTTGGTCCTTTATTAGCTGGTTAATATTTTTTTTTAAGTTTTTTGTTGAAGTTGTAAAAACGCGGAAGGTAAGCGAGAATTACAAGAAATTATCTTCCGAATGGTGGAAACTCTTACAAAGTACGAAAAATATTGAGTTTAAAAGTGTTAATAATTATTTATTTAAACTAAAACCAGATATGAAAATGAAGCAGAAGCAAATGTAGATTAATAAAAATGTTCAGTGTATTACTTTAAAAACGGTAAATTATAAATTATACAAATTACTTGCGGTCGACGAACTTCATATATTCGCGCGTTCATACTTCGCGAAAATAAATATCTACGTATGGATCGCGTGTTTAGTAATTTTTTGGAGCAAATAATTTGTGTCGGTATTATAATTACTGATATGAGCATGTATACATTATGTATATTCCGAACAGGCTATTGTAATTTTAATTTTCTTTTGTAAAAAGTGAGAATAAAAAATCAAAAGTGTTTTAACGTCATCACGAAATTTTCTGTTGCCATCTGGAGTCAAGTTAAGAAATTATTTTACATAAAAAAAGGTATTTAAACGACGATTACATTTTTGTTTACAAGTACTTCATTTAAAAGATTTTTAAACTTACAAATAATCTCTATTTTCAGTTTATCAAATTGAATTTTAAATTTATAACTGTTGTTATAGTATACTATATATGATTTTAATCTGCATTTATTACGGGGTCAAGCTCAGTATAGGAAAGTAGAATTCGAGCTTAAATTTCATAGGTTAATTTTTAGGCTTACGAATAGATTTGCAGCTAGAAATTTTGGTTGTACAAATTTCGGTGGTTTTGAAATTCACAAATTGGCATTAAAAAAAAATTGAAGTTATATCAGGGGGTGATTGCAGGTTTCTAATTGAAATCACATAAATAAGATGTATAGAAGTCTATAGAAAATCAGGACTTCCGGTATTTTCAAAAACTAATTTTATATTTACTATGTTCATAGATGTGTACGCATATAATATAAAGACATTTGTGATATCTTTGGTAAATACCACATATATATTTGTATGATTCATATATTTATTTATTATGACACATTTTCTCTATACAACATATTATTTTTGGGGGCGATCTGGGGAAAGTTAACGAAATATCTTCTCACCGAAATGTAGTTCAAAGTTTCTCAAGATGTAATGGACGAGTTGTAGATTTCCTTCAACCCTAAAATTTTATTGTATATAATTTTTTATGAAATGAGATAAAAAATCGAAAATCCAATTCATTCATCAAAGTTCTTGCCTAAAGAAATTAACAATATGCCAGCTGTCAGTCACCGCCAAGCACCCCTGTATATTAACCCTGTCACGAATTTTTACCAACATTGAAAAATGTCTCCTACATTGTAGTACATTGTAATGTCAAGAACAATATTCTCGTTATACATTCTTTCAGTAATTTTGAACTCATTTCAAATTTTATTTCATTATACCGTAGGACACTTCTCAATGATCTACATACACAGTATAAATTTGTAAAGAAAATGAAAAAAATATATTATGACATACATATAAACAAAATATACGTATATATATGAAATACAGTATACGCACAACTAGCCTTGTAATTTTCAACATCCTTTCCATTCTACATTGACTCCGCACACATCCGATCGCAAAAACTTCTCAATGCGGTCTTCAGGTGCACACTTGAATGGCCGACGGATAAACAATAACATCTTCACTGTATGTATATCCGCTTATGTAATATCCTTCCGGTTTTATACCATCAAAGTTTCTCATTGGCCAGTTTCATAAATTACCCCCGCATCCATATCTTACATACATATATACATATATTCCTATATCTACAAAGAAAAAATAATTTTTTCAATGAATTGTACAATAAGTGAAAGAGTCTTATTAAATATTTGTCTTTTCTTCATAAAAATAAAGTCAAAAAATACATTTACTTCCGGTGAATTTAATACCGCCCCAATTATAACTCATCATTATTCATTTACGTGTCTCTGAAATAAAAGTTAAAGGAAACCCCGTAGTTCCGAGTCCCACTTTGTTCGCTTGGGAAATAAAATGTAAAATAAAATGACGTCAATAAAAATTATCCGACAAATTGTCGTCGATTCTCGTTTCATAAGACTCTGCAATAAATCCACGTCTATTCTTTATGTTATCCTGCTAGTTCTACATACAAATGTGTGCGTAAGAATCGCGATTGGTCTAGTGTATAATTGTAAGGACAAGTATACACACATGAACGAATTTATAAATATACGTGGATGTAAGTAACGTTAATAGTAAAAAGAAGTCCATAACGTTTGTCTCTTTCACATTTCACACAATAACGGCCTCCGGAACTGGCACAAACGAATCAAATATATATTCGTATATGTATGTATATGCACACAAAGGAGAATAGAAACGTCTGGAGATTATATATAGATGTATGTGTATGTATGTGTATGCATATATATGTGGATGTGGATCCAACAGAGTGCACATTAAAGATCTTTGTCCAGTGACTCTGGGTACTTGCATGCTGGTTACATAGTGCGTTTCCTGGATCATTGCCAAGGTGAAATCATCGCTGTCGCCTTCATGCCGGAGCTTTTCATTCCAATGAAAATGATTAACGAGTCCTGCGGATCTTAGATGTACAGTAATAAGATTTTTAAATTTTAAATCTTATGAATAATATTAAATATTAAGGATTGTGTTTGTAGGGAAGGCGACTGGGAGACTATTGTCTGGGATTGGATGTTATATGAGGGTCATAGAGGGAAAAGAGATTAAAAATAGTGTATAATGTGAAAGACTTGTGCTAGGTTAATTGCGAGATTAGATAGTCCACGTGCACACGCTCTCGGACTGTAGATCGACCGGAGTTTAAACGCTCGATTGTTATCTCTTTTGACTCTCAACAAGTCTCGAGTTCGTCTGCTTATATTTTATTCTCATTTTATTTTTTAAGGTTTTTATTTTCTCGTGGGAAAATTACATTTGTACTTTTGTATTAAATTTATATTTTGCCACAGTGTTTCTCTTTTTATTAAAGCAGGTGTCGATATTTAAATTAGGAATAAATATTTCGACGATTGAAATCAAGGCTTTCAATACGTTTTTAAATATTATTGAAATTATGCTTTTTGAAATATTTAATTATCTAACACTCATAAGGTATCCTGAGGCTTTGCTGTGGAGGTAATGCATCTATTAAGTCGTTATACGATTATATATTCTTTTAACTGCATAATCTTTCGCGGTAGTTGATTAAATCCGTTGTTTCTTCTACAAAACCCCCATAGCAAGTATGTATATATATATACATATATTTGTAGTTTGAGGAAGGAATGGAGAATGACATACTCAATGTAGAAACGGCTTATTGTCCTTGGGGGCTAGTGTAGCGGCGAGTTAAGACCTGGGCGCTGGTTTTGCAGTCGGTTCCTCGAAAATGCATCTCGTGTAGCAAACCTTTAACTCGTTTAACTCGCTCCTTTCTCCATTATCGATGACCATAGTACAGACAATCAGTAGTCGTGTTGGTCCTCGCCCCAAGTCAACGAATTTGTGCTACAGTGTTTCGTGCGACGAGCGCACTCTAGCATTAGAAAATCGCTCCGTAAATTCTTAGTGTTGGTGTGCCGGTAAACTATTTTAGCCTTAGGGTTTTTTTAAAAAGACGGTTTTTGACCTTTTTTCAAAAATTTCTGCAGTTAAATGTAGACATAAATTTTTCTATTATTATGATTATCCAAAAAGTATTCACTATTTTAAATACTGTACAAGTAATTGTTGAAGAAAATTTTTAAAATTATAAACTGATTTTTCTGTGTCTTTTTCTGTGAGCCTGATGTCAATTGCGATTTATTGTATTTTTTTAGATATCGAATCATAGAGAGCGGATTGAATGATTAGAGACAAAAATAAAATTTCTATATATTTTTCTATACTCATGTTTTCAGATTTAAAAATAATTCTTGTGTTTATTGTTTGGGTTTATATTTTTTGTATATTTTTTTTTAAAACTTATGAATTAGTGTTAAATGTTTTCGCCCGAAAAATATACGGCAATTTGAATAGTTATTGTTATAATAATAATAATAAATAAGCATAGACAGACAAAAATATATTTGCATGTCCACCGGCGTCTGCCCTCGTCTCAGTTTCTACTAGAGCTCTGGGCCAAAGAGCCCCGACTTGCCACGCGATTCGAAAACACAGTATAGTTGCATAGAGATTAGAATACAACTCGTAGTTTTTTCAATTTTTGTATTATTATTATTTTTTTTATCCTATTTTCTATACACAGTCATGGATGCGGTGTTGCAAATTGCTGGTGGATTAGAAGCGCGCGCCCGCACACATAATATACAGAAAAGAGACCCGGTGGAACCCCTGAGGGCTACTACCACCCGAGATTATTGTCTCGTGCCTCACGAGAGATAAAGAGAAAGCCAGAGGCCGACGAACGGGACGCGTCCAGACTATTCTCTTCTTCTTCTCATCTTCTCTGTGTAATTCACACACTCGTATCTCATCTATACATATATATCTATCTATCCCCCATATCTATAATATCTATACACTATATGTATAAACGGTGGAAAAGAATCACCGGTTGTGTGTTTGCTGTATGTCGTGTGTAGCTATCAGGGGGAACTAAATAACAGACGCTACGGGGTGGCGTTGCCTTTTAATTTTTACTCATCTTAAATTTTTATTTATTCCTCGCACTCCTTCATATTCACCAATTCCTTTATTTTTCACCTCCGAGATATCTTTATATTTATTTACATACATTTTAGCTTCAAAAATAATTTAAACCTATTTTTTCACGCCTCATTTTCGAAATACTAAAAAAATAATTATTTTCACCTAAAAAATTTCTTTTTAAAACAAATACGATCCTCGAATGCTAACTACTGTATTGACATAAAATTAAAAGTTATTATTTTAGACAAAAATATAGAGAAAAAAATTTTTAAATCCTTATTAAGGATACGGTTTAACTAATCCCCCAATAATTATATTTTTATAATTTTAGTTTCGGCAGAGTTTGAACAAGCTACCGTGCAAATTTAACGTGATTAGGCACGGTACGTCTTCCCAGTTATCCGCCTCTGAGCTCGAGTACCTATTAGAGAAAATTACAGGAAAAACCTGTAACTACCGGTACGAAATTAAATAAATTTTTTTTAATTGGGGTTGTTAAAAAAAATGAATTTTTTTTATTTTACTTTTAACTTTACTGTTTATTTATTTATTTAAACTGTGCTAAGTATTAAATAATAACAAATACGATACCTAAATAGGGTTTATAAAGACATCGCCACGCGCCCACGTGTGTTTAGCTTCTTGGTCGTTAATCGCGCGTACATTATTGCTGTGCTGTTGTCTTTATTTTATGTATATCCATACTTAGTATGTGGTGAATTTAACGTCCATGTGTAGACCGATGCACCCACATTCATTGTCCAATCAGGCGATTTATCATTGCGGGGGAAGATCAGGACGAGTTATTGACTTGTTCGATTCCTTGGTTACGCCCCGCGATCTCGACCCCTACCTACTTACAGTTTCCAGCTCGCCACCTCTTTCCTTCTCTTGTTCCATACACTCGCATATAATATTCTGTAAATATATATACGCATACATATGTGTATGTATGTGTAACTACACTAGCCAACAAGCTTTAATATAAATATACTGTACGGTTTTGCCACGAGGGTCCCGTGAGCACGACAACGACCCACGACCATGTCCAAGAGCAAACATATCGCAAGTCTATTTAATTCAATTATCAATTGAACTTTTTTTAAAATCTTTCGGTCGAAAAAATGTAGTGACTATTTTTTGTTAACAATGAGTATAGTGATTAATGAGATAAATAAAAATATATTGCAAGAAAAAAATGAACTGGTGCCTGCCGGGTTTAATTCGATGGAGTATCGTTCCACTTACACCATTTCGTACGTAATAAATCGCCGGGTTCGTTAGTGAAATGAGTACGCGACTGTAATCCACCTTAGGCGATACATTTTTACTTATACTCTTTACAGAATATTTTTAAGTGCAACAAAAATATCAACAATCGGTTGCATTTTGAAAATTTATTTTTAATGAACCAAAAAAAGTTTATTATTTAGAGAAAAAAATTAACTGAAGATGTTGTCGATACGCCTGGGGAAGTTTAAATCTTGGATTGTTGATCTGCCACTGCTCCTTGCATCCTGGATAGGATGGGATGCAAACAACGTTAACCGGTACATAGTCATCTCTCTTAGCTCTTATCTATCGTTTCTCTTCATATGCGTCCAGTCTTCGACTTGCCATAATTCACTGGCCTAATCGGGTGTTGTTGCAACCCCTCGGGAGTAGTCTACTCCCAGTTGCATTAGGGATCTGATGCCGCTTCTCATTTATCTTGCTCTGCGCAGTTGTAAAAGAAGAGAAAAATAACAAATCTTTTATTTCTATTTTTTTTTTTTTTTCATAAAAACATCTTTATACGCTTCTTTATAAATTAAATTATACATGGAAATCTCAACTATTTCCAAGTTATCTGACAACGTGGAAAATTCTCATAGGTCAGAAAATTTTTTTTTCACTTCGAATCGAGTTTTTTTTTTCAACTAATTTTCTGTATCCTCTGGATTCTGGAAGCTCAAAAAAATTTAAAAACAGGAAGTCAGAATCATAAATTATTTCTGTATATAAATTTTATTCAAAATTATCTTTATATTAAACGAATATTAATTTCTTATAGAAAAATAATTATTCTAAATAAATATTCGAGACAAAAAGTTAAAATTACCAGTGTGATATTAAGTTTTATTATTTCGTTTTATATGGAGCAGCAGTTATAGTATCGTCTAAATACTAAATATGAAGCCTTGGGCTTCTGACAGATGTAGTAATTCGTTTATTATTAATTACAACATACATCTCATACATTCGCGTAAATAATTCCCACAACTCCGATTAGATTATTCTAATAATAATTTAAGTAATACCTCCTGGCAATAAACATATCTGTTATTACCATGGCTTATCAGGATGTAAATCCGATATTACATATTTAGATTAGGTATAGAAATAGCCGCTAGTCTTTAACACACAATCCGATTGATTCGATTGATTCTCCGATCCGAGATAAATAATATATCTATTGATTTCATCGTGGGGATAATTGAAGCCTGGGCATAAAATACGCATCTGGATCTAGATTACTTTCTCTTAAACTTTCAATTCATCTGAATATTTATATCATTAATTAATCAATTGATTAAAAATTAGTAATTAATAGTTGATGAATAAATTTATAAAAAAAAAAAAAAAATTGTTTTAATTTTTGAAAAAAATTAAAATGCAATTTTTTTTATTTTTAATGCAACTTCCGCATTTAGTGCTGGAATTCCAGTGTACGGTTTATCTCATCCTCAGGTCGTATTATTACATTGCTGTGAGACGAATCTTCTTGGGCACAGTGACAATGCAAAATTGTCAAACAGAACTCGTCACGTTCGATAAATCAGGTGTGTGTTATAGACTACGAGTGCTCTCAAGTTATGTACACGTGCCGGACACGACACACGACTGTGTACGGTGTAAATAAGGTGACGTGAATCTGTCAAATGAATGTCGTTACGTTCTTACATATAAAACTATTCACGTGCTTTACTGCACCGTTAAATCTCGTCCAATTTCCGAGGAATCTCAGCTATCCTGTTTATAATAGACAATAGATGCAAGCCGCAATCGGTTATATAATTTTTTTTTTTTTTTCAACTTAAATATTAATAGAAATAATTTTTCATAAATTCTGAGTTGAGTCTAAAAAAAAATTGAAGAATTTTTTAATTGGAATTTTTTAAGGGTTTTGTTTTATAATTGGCGTTACGAGCGGTAGCTATTTATTTTATTTTTACTATTATTTTTGGTGTAAAGTATAGTAATTTTTCACACTATATTAATAAGGATACCTGGGAAAAAAAATCAAAGTTATTATCGTCCATTTTCTAAGCAGGATTTTATTTTTGATGCTTCACGTTCCTCATTACAAAACTATTGGTTTAGGTCTTAAAACCAACTTATTTTGCTAATTACGATGAATCTTCATGTTTTATAAATTTATAAGTTTTATCAAAACCATTTACAAGATTTAAAAAAATTCAAAATATGATTTCCTTTATAAATTTACTAAACAATATTTTGACCCAAATAGTTAACAAAAAAAAAAAAAAAAAAAAAAGTTAATGACAATATTTTGACAACATAAATACTGAGAAAAAATTTTTAATGACACATTCTGTTCCGTTTTGACTTCCGTCTCTTCTCCGAAAAATAAAAAAAATCATTCTTTGTTTTTCACCGCCACTAATTTTTTCTCATTTAAAGTAAAATTTGATTTTCTCCAGACGTCCAAAATCATAATAGTCTACATTATATATATTTAAGTATTATTTACTTTTTTTCCCATTTTGACAAATTGAAAATTTTTCTACTGTACGACACGGACATTAAATATTGTGACATCCCATTCATTTGGGGTTTCCGGTATCATGGAAAAAGAAGCTGGGTTTTTTTTATTTTTCGCCGCCGTGCATTTATTTCTTCTCTTTAAATAAAATTATACTGCACACTCTTTCATATTTAAAGTAGAGCACACAAAATATAAAATATCCAACTTACCCTTCTCTTCGCAACGTAATAACAAATAATTATAATTATAAAAAAAAATATATATTTATATATAACAGGACAAGTTAGAGTGCAAATGAAACGTCATATAAATAATAAGATAATTTAATATGCCGGTAGTAATATTGACATCATTAAACATGATCATCATTATAAACTATCCGCGGAGAATAAATATATATAAATATCCTCCGGTACATCCAATATCTCATCATGTTCATTCAATGCCTTTTTTCATTTCGCTTTATTTTATTTTAACTGCAGTGTAAAATATATAAATATATATATATAATGTAATATATATATATCTACATGAGTGATAATCGATGCCGACGACAAAGTGATCCGCGGTTCTTACAATAGCAAAGTTGTTGTATTATAGCAATTACCGTAATTCGTCTCGTAATTATTACGATTGCCCGTAGCGAGTGCGAATTACCTTATACTATATAGTCGCAACAGCAACAGCAACTTTTATTTTTATACTCTAGCGCCTTAATTTCCTCATTTCAAGTCACACAATCTTTGTACAGGAGAAGAGCGCCGTGCCAGCAACTCCGGGGATCTTTAAGGATTATGTCCGTTTTAAAAATGTATTTAAAGACTTTACTGTGAATCACATAACATACACTTGTTGTTGTTGCAGAGCTATTTACCTCACAGTAGCATTTCCGGAAATTATTTTCTCACTGTGACTAAATCTCTATTTCATATTAAAAACATTAATAACAATAACAAATACGTATATATATACAATTAAATATAATAATTTAATGAACAATTTAACAAATCAAATCGCGTCCGTTAGAATGCCACGGGTGAATTTAAATTTAAATATTAAAATAACATTTGTTTTGGTTTATTTTAATATTTTTTCCAGTTACTAAAAAACATAAAATTTTTAATTTTTTAAAATGGTTGTCGAGTTAAATATGTGTAACGCCGATTGTAATTTAATATTTTTAAATATATATATATATAATTTTATGA
The DNA here is from genome assembly GCA_964016945.1 of Microplitis deprimator. NCBI lineage: Eukaryota > Metazoa > Arthropoda > Insecta > Hymenoptera > Braconidae > Microplitis > Microplitis deprimator. The sequence continues at coordinate 2,912,402 of OZ024711.1, read as the reverse complement.
CTACATGACTTCCGCAACTATACCAGCAGTCATTAAACATTCTCTGGGTGTTGTTAAATTTTTAGAGATCGTTATTTGCCGTGAGTGACCTTTAAAAATGATGAAAGACAAGTTACCGGGACTCTGAATTTTATTATTATTGTTATTATTATTATTGTTATTGTTATCGTTGTTATTGTGTGGTGGTAGGACTAAAGGGAGTTGCGAGAGACAATTACGCTCATATATATACTGCTTAAGCACAAATGCAGGAGGATATCCCCAGTAGAGGCAATTGAATAGAAGTTAACATACACAGTAGTATGTAGTAGTTGCTGTTGTTGTTGTTGTTGTATTCACGTAACGTAATGTAACCTGTGTACCGCGAGCTTCGGCGTAAAAGAGACAGAAGGAGCGAGTGCGTTGCCTGGTATCAATTTGTCCAGGGCCGGGAGGACGCATAGCACGGGATATGTCGGTTATATGCGCGGCCGAAGGTCGCTTTGTACCAGCCGCTATCCGGCATTCTATCAACTTAACTCGCTGAGTATATAAGGTACTCCGGACTCCAATGTCTCTTCTTTTCTCTTACTTTACTTACTTACTTACTTACTTACTCACTCACTTACTTACTTACTTGGTTACTTGGTTACTGAATGTGTGAGCATGTGTGTGCATATATGTAGGTATAAATGTACATATATGTTTATAAATACGCATGTAGATGAGATGATGGTTCACGAGAAAACACATCGCGATCGATTTACCCTATGCAAGTGTAAGATACCAATTACTGCGCTCACACGATCCTCTAAGGACACATAATTGGATATGTGAATTTGCTCGCCGAATACCGCCAGTTTATCGCGTGTTATTGCACTTTTATTTTTCAAAAAGTATTTTCTTTAATTATTGGTTCGAAAATTTTATTTATTTATTTTCGCTGGAGCAAAAAAATAAAAAAAAAATAAATTTTTTACTCTGAACACCAAATCGTTTGGTGGATTTTTTTTGGCTTTGATGAGATGGTTGTTCATCAATTAATAAATAATTATTTAATGACATTATTATGTTAGTAAATTTTGACGATTGAAAAATTTTTAACTAATGGCAGATAATTTTTTTAGAGAGAAGTAAATATTGGGTGAAAATTGCTGAGATTTTTAGTCTTAAAAAAAACGTTTAGCTTCCAAGAAGGTTTCAAGTTACCCGCGGGCCCTGGACGCGAAGGGTTAAGGACTCGTCGCGTCATTTGGCATTTGCCTCGGGTCAAATTCTTCGACAATGCCTTTGCCGTTGGTTTTTAATACTCTTGCCAATAATAATTCTGTATGGCTTTTTGCTGCTCCAGACAGTTCCTTAGTCAGTGGAGCGACTCTCCATCCCCCTCTTTATTATTTTCGTAGTCAAATTTTCAGATCCGGCGTTTATCATAGATATAAAACCCATAAAAAAATTTATTTAAATAAGAAGGAGTAAAATCGAGGGCGATTTCAATAATTTCTGATCTTGATACTTTAAGTATCCGTCAACGTCATATCTGCATATAATAACGATCTCGTGATGCTCTGGGAATTTTATTACAAAAAGTAAAAAAAGAAATTTGATTCAAATTTTTTATTTTTTTTAATACCATTCTAAAAAATAACGAGCTCTAATCATATTTTATTAAAATGAATATAACAAAATGAAAAAAAAATTGACATTAGAAATTTATAAAAATATTTGTAAAATAATATTTGCAATGGAGTAATGAAGACTTAAGAATTTAAAATTTTTTGTTTATTAACATCAAAGAGGATTGTTGAAAGAAAAAAATAAAAATAGCTGGAGGTTCGTATTCGCGGAGTAGTGAAGTTGGTCCAGGATGGGAATAAGAAGGAATCCCCGCGGCGCAGAGTCGTAAGCCGCGCGTTACGCTTTCGTCAAGGTGTGAGCGAAGACGAATGGCGTTGATACGACAAAACGCTGCCGGCTGTCCGGTTTGTCCTGGCAGCAGAGGAACTGAGCAGACCGCGCAAATGAAGACGTTACCATCATCAGTGTGCGAATGATTAGTGCGAGTAGCACCACTTGGACTTGGGCTCACTCATCCTCTTTCTCTTATTCGTACACACATATGCCCACACAAGAAGTCCCTCTCTTGCCATTAGTTACTTCTTGCTACGAAATTACTTACCCCGATATCTCTCATATACACGTACTCGTATTCGTGCATTAATACACTCTCCTTTCATTCATTTATTTTTTATGCCTTTTAATTCCCCTGTCTACTTATTTTACTCTTTTCCATTTAAACTGCAGCACAATTATGGTTTTTAATTTTTTTTTTTTTAAATACACAATCATTTATCTTAATCAAATAGAGAAATTTTTAAATTATATATCATTACCACTATAAAAAAAATATATAAATTAATATTTAAATTGTGTATTTAAAATTATTTTGCTTAAACTCTTGATAAATTAAATTAAATAAATTATAAACTAAAAAAGTAGGTATTTAAAAATAAATAAAATATTAAATTATTAGAAATTGAATTTTTTTTATTGATTTAATTTTTATAAAATTTTTCAAAATATTCAAATGATAGAAGTAAATAAAAAAATTTTTCATTAATAAATTTTCACATTAATTATCATAAAATAAATATCGTCACAATGTCTTTTTAAAAAGCATATACAAGATGTATATAAAAAAAATATATATATATATATATATATATATTTAATCGTGGAGGTCGTCATGTAGGGTGGTCATTGTCCGTTGATGGTCGTACGTGTACCATCTATCATTCCGTCAGTGGTTTACAGTCTACAGGCTAGAAGATTTCAATTTGCTCTCTTTTTACATCTTCCCCGTCACCGTCGACTCGCATATATTCATCGGCTTATGCTGTCTTTTGCACCAGCCACAAAATTGTATTTAATTGTGATTGACTGCTAAGTACTTGTACACTGATGATTATGATAATGGCGTCGGCGATACGAAGGTGACGGGAAGGTATCTCGCATCTCGCGTGCAGAACATTTAATAAGTCAAACCCATTTTAGCATACTGTATATTATAATATATACTGCATCAATATATATATAAAATACACAATGCCAATAAATTCATACTTTCATACATTACATATACAAGTTTTAATAAAAAATAACAAATTACTTGCTTACGAAAACTATCATTACGACCTACTTAATACTAAATATAATATATATATTTACAAAATTAGCTAAATTTTTTAAGTTCCTAATTAATAACTTAAAGCATTTAATATTAAGTGCTTAATTGAAGTGATTTATTTACAAATAATTATGAATGTCATTTATACTTATATTTATATATTTACAAAATGATATACCTCAGTCTGTTTAAATTAACAATAGACATCACAATAAATGCTGTATTCCAAATATGTAAAATGAAACAGTTTTCGAAAGCGATGGCGACATCAGTCACGCTGGAGTAGTTCGTAGAGTGCGGAAATGTAAGTCTGCGCCATTTGTAGTGTTTCGAATTTGCTTAGTTTTCTGTCATTTCCCAAACTGGGCACGACATCCCGCAGTTTATCGAAAGCGTCGTTCAAACTGTTCATCCGTCTTCGTTCTCTTGCATTGGCAGCGAGACGTCTCTTTCTCATCACTTCGATTCCCGGTGTTGTGTTTTTTATTTTCTGGAGGGTTTCCTTTATTTTTTGGGCTGGATAAGGCGAGGGACTTATTGACGCTTCACTGTCGCGACGAAACCTCGTGGAAACTTGATGACACTTGTTATTTCTGTTGGCTTCAAAGTCATTTTTCGTCGTGGCTAATTGATAATTTTCGGCGTAAAGTACGTCGGTTCTGTGAGCAAACACGTCAGTTTTAATATTTTGGTTATCCTGATTGTTGTAAACGTTGTTTTTTATGAAAAAGTCATTTTGCATATTGACTGGGGGTTTTTGTTGATGTGGAGTGTGAGATTTAAAGGGTTTATCGATTTCTAGGTAACCCAAATCATAGGAATCGTCGTTTATAAATTCAGTACGGTAATTTGACTTGTGGTCTTTGGAGCTGATGGCTTTGAAAGGATCGTAATTTTGTTCACACTTGGCGGCTTCGCGGTTGTAGCCCTCGTAGAATTCGGTGAAATTAAAACTACCGCCGAGACCGGGGAATACACTGCCGTTCATTGATGAATTTAGGTCGCGGTACTCTTGGTGATTGTGGCTGTCAATAGAGCTTATGCTGTCACAACTGCTGCCACGTGAGCGAGGGGGTTGTGGATAAGACTCTGGTACAGCTTGTGGTTGGCGGTATGACCTTGGATTTGATTCCGGACTACTTGCTGATCCGTAACCTTCCGAGTCGAGAAGATCATACTGTTGGAAACACGCGTAGCTCGTCATGTTTTAAGACAAGTAATTAATTTATTTATTAATTAATTGATTGATTGTTTATTAAAGTTTATTGCTGCTTGAAAGCTTTTAGTTAAAAAAAATTCACACACGAAATCAGTGTACAACACGTGGAAAAAATAACGTTCTGTTACGGGCCACTGATGATGACACTGAGTGATTGTGAGGGTGAGCTCGTCCCGATCTCTTAAGTCGATCGAGTCGTTGCGTAAACTGACGATGTCTTGAGTCGAGCGAAGATCTCGTGGCTGGACCACGCTGCCGGGTTTTCTCAGCGAGCATGAGTGGGGGAATTGGGCCTGAGAGTCCTGGTGGGGGTTGTATTGGAGTCCGCTGCAGAGAACATCAGACCCAACTCCCCACTACTCGGCAGCGTGTCGAGTGGGCAACTCTTTGTGTGAGCCGCACAGCAGACACGCCTATCGTCTCGTTTCATATTTTTTAATTTTATTTTTTCTTTATAAGTCTTTTATTATTTTTATTATTATCGTTTGTTCCTTATTTTTTAAATCTTAGTCTATTCTTAGTTTTATTCTAGCGCCAATTTGCTGGGGGCTTAAGAGATATTATGTGGAATCGTTGAAAGCTAGACGGATTTTAATTAGAGCACTATTGTGATATTTTAAGCAGACGATTAATTATATTGTGATTCCCACATTATTTATGGAAGCTACAAATTTTCATCCAGACTTTTTGCCATCAATTTTTTAAACGCGTCTCTCATAATCTTTATTTTATTCCTTGTAGATTGAGCTGTCACGTTTTAAATGAATCTGACTACTGACTACTTTATGTCGATTAAAAAATTTAAGGATTCGATTTTTACTGATGGTGATTTATCTAGATGTTAAAGATGCATCGGAACGAGCAAGAAGTGAGGATCCGCGGATTCTCTCCGTCATCCAGATCTTAATAATCGGCCGGACTTGATGGCCAACAATGTATTGTTGTTTAAACTGATGACAGATACTTGTCACAGAATCGATTGTAATTTTTTTAGATATATCGATCTTTATAATTTAAATCACCGGTAGCTTTGTCCAAATTGGCTCCTATAATTTTTATTTATCATTTATAATTTTTATCTTCCTTCTTCTTAATATTTTTTTTTTTATCTTTATTTTGGTTTCTCCTTTTAAACGGCGGCTTGACCCGCGCTGCTAGTTTACGAGCTGCAAACCAGAGAACTCGAGTTACGAGGAGACTCCTTTCACGGCTATTTCTCTTTTCGTCTTTTCTTTTATTTATTTCCGACACACTCAACTCAAGAGTCCTCCGTGTCTTGTTTTCTCTTTCTTTCCTCTTCTCTGTGGTACCCCACGCGTACTTTACGACATTTTAAACGCTCTGGGGCCGGAAAGCGTCGACAAATTTGACTGGTTTACGAGGTCCTTCGAACTTTACGATACCATCCTTTTGTTTTCGTCTTTATTCACTTTACTCTCTAACTGTCAATTTATTTTTTGTTATTCCCTGAGGTTTTTATTATTATCAATTAAGAATATTTTTAAAACTCTTAATTTTGAGTTTTAAATTTTTTTATCTAACTTTTGTAATTTACGTTTCTATTTAAAAAAAATAAATAAAATAACATAAAAATTCCTCTCCATTGTCTACTTGGATGATGCCACTTCAAAAGGTGTGATGTATAAAAAAAGTTTGACGATTTGTTTGATTTTAAAAATATTTCAACCCTCCGGCTGCATAAGGGATTGATGTCACTGTCTAATTTAAAAAATAAACAAATATATAAGTATTTATTTATTTATTTATGTAGAATAAAAAAATTTAAAAGCTCTTCATGACAGCATGATGCGTCCAGTCATCAGACGTTTGTTTTTTCGATTATGTCTGGGGGTGTGACTCCTTTTTCCACTTGCAAATATTAACTCACAGGCGTATAAAAAATATAAAATCCATGAAAAGGGAAACCGAAATATTTCCTCCTCGTCCATTTCTCCGTATTTTTTTATTATTTTTCGGCTGTTAATGTTTTATTTGTTGGCACGTTCTGACGCCGAGGATACTGAGGGACAGAGAGACAGAGGCAGGCAGAGACACGAGGGGCGTCAGTCGCCAGACCTCATTATCCTTCACTAATTTACGCAACAAATGAACCGCGTGGCTCATCGGCTTGCCGTTCACCAGCGGCACTTTTTTTTCTTTAAATTCACAAACGAGACGTTGAAATAGAAAAATGACTTTGAGGACGCCCACATAAATTTTTCTCTTGTTTTTTTTTGTCTTTGATAAAAACCACAATACAAAATTTTTTTTGTATCAAAAATTTTATAGAATTTTTTATTTTATTTATTTTTTAAACAGAAATAAATTTTAACAATTTTCGAAATTTTTTTTATCAAAAAATTCAATTGAGTGATTTTTTAATTTTTGAGATTAGCAATAGGGTAAAATGGGTCAACTGTCAATTTTAGTAAAAAAAAAAAACTTTTTTTAAGTAAAAATATTTTTTTCTATTGTAATTTCTTTAATTTGAAAAAATCAATTAATTTAATTACCATAATTACTTTAATTAAATAATTTAAAAATCCAGTTAAAGTATTAGATGACAAGTTAGCAAGTTGTAAATAGGATATGAGTCAACGACATGAGAATGACTCTGTACTTTTATCATCATATTATATCGTAAGAATAATAATCACATATATAGAGAGTTTATTTATAAATTCAAAGCTATAACATGTAATAAGTGTAGGTAGGTGGGGGTAAGACAGAGCGATAGGTTACGGTTGATTGCAACGAGGAACGACGCGACTGGTGATGCTGCTGCCGTGATGTGATGATAGGTGATAATCAATTTATTGCGTGTTATCTACAAGAACGCAAATTGATTATTACCTGCCTACGCCAGCGGCGCACAGTATTACACTTCATCAGACAATCACTCATGATTTACAGCATAATAGCCGCGAGTTTGACTGATGCTTTGACGGTCCATAAAATCTGAATTACTTGAAAATTATTTTTTATCGATCGGGTAATTTCAATCTCTTATTCTTCGCTCTCTTTTTTCCATGTGCATACACACAATAATTTTTGTACATGTATAGAAAAAAAAAAAAAAAAAAAGAAAACAATACATTTGTACATTTATTTACTGGTCGAGGAAAGTAGATTTGTAAAAATCTGTAGGGGGTTCAGTTTGCTTCAGATATAAATCTCCGGTAATTCAACAAGGATTTATGAAGGTTACGAGGAAACTTTGAGCCATTAGAATCACACCTAAGGTGCTCTAATTACAGGTTATACCTGTGAAGACACATCTAAGCCGGCCTTGTTTTGCCGCGAATGCTATTCAAAACAACTGGAAAAGGTGGTTATTGCTAATATTCTCGGCCTGTTTTTCTCGCCTCGCAGACACCAGTCAAGTAGGCGTGTTACCAGCTCATTTGAAGATTGTTTAAATTTTTGATCTGTTTTTAAAATGAAAAATTGACCTCTAAAAATAACATTCCACATCAAATGCAAGAAAAGCCAGCCCTAAATCGGACTCCATTTAAAAAAAATCTTTTTTTGTTCTAAAAATATTTACTTATTTTCTAAATGGGGAAAGTTGGCCATCCGAAGCTATTTCTAAATTTTCAGTAGAAACTCGTAATTTTTCCAGACACTATAATTTTTTATCATCTTTTATTAATAACTTCGATCCCTATAATAATGATAAATTCATTAATATAATGAACAATTATGATTTATGTCGCTTCCTCGCCATGAACGTCATTTTCCATCCGTCTATTCTCGGTCCTGCCTTATTATACTTCAAGCTCAATCTTTTATCTCAATAAAAAATTCCTCACGTTATTTATAACGTCCCATCAAATTTTCTGCCTATTTCTTATTCACAACAATTTTTTATCATAAAATACCCCCATCAGTCGTTTATATATATATATATATACCTGTATATCTTTTTTTTCTAAACTTCAACAAAGATCGAAGAATAATCATTAGCATGCAGCATCGGTACTGATGCCTATTAAATTTAAAGACCAATGATATACAATACTGTTCAAAGTCATGACGTGTTTTTCCTCTCAAGAGTATACATCAAAGCGTCACTGTTAGTATACAACTAAGCCTGGTTATACCCTCCATCAGTAGGTAACGTGCTATTTTGAAGTCACTCACCAACTATAATGCAACTTTTACGTTAAGAATATACAAGAGATGAGAAAATAATACATACATATACATGTATCTATGCATACATATATGAAAAGATGAAAAGAGAAGAATGAAAAATAAAATAGGATACATTGGGATTCTATGAGAGTTTAAGTCGAGGATAGTTTGCAAGCATGACGAAGCTCAGAGGCTAGCAAATCGTTAGTTGAGTATTCTCGACTCCACCATACCATGAGGAATTACATCTTGGTCCAGTGGGTTCGCGCCAACGATCTTATTCAACCTCATGTATCCACCTTATATTATGTATTTATATTTATATGTATACTTACCACTTGATGCGCATAGTCTACATGTGATTATTCTTCTAGATTAATAATAAACGTGAGAAACCTCTTCGCTGGATTTGCCTCTGACTCTGGCCCCAGCTTCGCACATCATTACTATCAATCTATTACTTTAATAGCATTTTTTTTCACCGATAAAGCATCAGAATTATTATTGACTTGACCGTTAAAATGTTGGCATCTGATTTGTGTGCGACGTTAAGTCTCTATCGGGTCATTCAGTCCCGATATTTTTATTATTCCACTGGTATTAAATCTTATCGAGTGTCTTGGGCCTTTAGTCTTTAGTCTTTAGTCTTAGCTTGAATTTTCTGTCCAACACAATATGGCCAATTACTTCACAACGTGTTGATTAATTTAAAACTTTATCCCTGGCCATCGTCATACAAACTACCGTTCTCGGTTTATTATTAAATTTATATATATATATATATATATATATATATGTGCTCGTTCCGCGTTCGATGCCCGCATCATAATCCTGAAACTCATTATGCCTTGAGTACATACATTTTTCAGATATATGCTGAAAATTACCTTGAAGATAATTTGTTTAATTGGTTTAATAGGGTATTTATCCAGGATTGAGATTTATTTCGTCTGTCATTAAGCTTAGATTTTAATTAAATTTTATTTATGATAATTATTAAAATTATTTATTTTACTAATAAATTTTATTGTCAATAAAAATTTTACAAGCTTACAAATAAAACTTTTTGACACAATAATTAATATTTTTCCAATCAAAGTTTTATTAAAAGAAAAAAAAAAAAAAAAAAAGAAAACCAAACGTTTATTAAATTTTTTTTCTATTGCTTACAATATTAGTCTAATCAGGTCATATAATTAAAGCCTACTTTCAATATTTTTTGCCTATTAAATACTACTGTAGACTGCAACACACACATGGAGTATGACTGTTGCAATTATTGAACGGAATAAAAAGTTGACGTAGATCATGGACCTTCAACTTAAATGCAGATCCTTATGATGTAAAGCCGTAAGTTTCGCGCAAGAGAAAGCAGTAATCGCTAAATAATACAAGCAACGTTTAAGTTATCTATATATACTTAACATTACTATATACACTAGTAAGATAACGGGCTACCACATGTTCCCCAACGTACACTCATACACGTAAACTCTCACACCGACTCATTGACTTATTCTCCTTGACGTTGTTGTTATTTCTACTGCTGGTGCTTCTGCTGGCTAGGAAGTGCCGCCGCATTTGTGTGCACCTGCCTCGTCATCCTTCGCGTCGAACGGAAAAGAAAAGAGCTCGTGCGGATACTATATATACACTTCTATAACTTTCAGAGATAAAGCGGCCGAGGGATGAAATAAGTAGTCGAATGGCTCTGTAGTTTAACGACCATCAGAATACAAATTTTTTATTTCATTACATCATATAACAAACTCAATATGTTATTTTTCAAAATTTTTTTTTAAATAAATGAATTGATGGAAAAGAAATTTTTTATATTCAAATACTTGAAATAAATTTTTTTTTTAAATTACTATCGCGCCACTAATTCCAAAAGGACATATTTTTATACGCTCTTTTGGCTTTAGTTATTAAGTTTAAAACCAAAAGAGCGCATAATTTTTTTTAATTGCAAATTATATCGTAGACTTTTTCTGGAGCTGAAAATTAGGAAAATTTTATTTTTCAATTTTTAGCTGTAAAATAAGTCTACAATACGGTTTCCTAAAGCCAAAAGGGCGTATAAAAATATTCGTTTTTTTTGGAATTAGTAACGCGATATAATTTGATTTCAATGTTAATGATTATGATAAAAATCTCTTGATATTAATAATAGTAAATTTATTATTAAAAATATGAGAACTGTCACTAGTAGAAAAGTACACAAAAGTAAAAGTTTAAATTAAAAAAAAAAAAAAAAAAAAGTTAAAGTCGTCTGAATGAATTAATAAGACAAGTTCGTTACGGTCATTAAATTCGTGATATTCAGTTGGTTCACCTCCGATCCGAGATATGAGGGCACGTGGCAATCCCTTTTATCCCTACTTACATATAAAAATAATACATATACATAAATACATAAAATTATGGATATATAACACAGACAAAAAAAAATATCTATGATGATGATGATGATGATGATGAGACAGTGGTATATTATCAGTTGTTTTAATTCAAAGGGGAATTTAAATTCCGGATAATTGAGTTTATCTCGTACTCTAATACAGTAGAACACAATATTAAGACTCGTGGCAAAGTAACACATACATAATATTATAATTATTTATCGCAAGGTGGACCCACCAACGTGTGAAGACAGCCGACGATTAATTGTCCTGATTAAAAATTTATAGGGGAGTACTGCAACGATCAGTACAACGTACGTTGGAAATAATAATATTTTTATTTAATTATTTACTATGATAATTAATTGTAATTGTATAATTTTATATTTCGTGGTTTGAGTGATTGATTGATTGATAAATATGTGAAGCGTAGTGGATTATATTTATTGATTTGTATATCGAGTTACGGAAATTGTATGGCGCCCCCCGTGACTCAATTATTTTTCGTTGGGGATCGAGATCGAGAGCTAAAATCAATTTACGAGTTATTAGGCATGCTCGGCTAGAGTTTCACATTGAAATAAAATTTAACCGGCGGCATTGGATTGAGAATTATACTTGATGATACTTTAAATAAGTGTCTATGGTGAAAAATAAAATGAGTATACCATACCGACACAGAAAATTCTCCCATAAACACCATTAAATCCAACGACTCCACGTTCTCGAAATGCCACTGCGTTCTTCAGTGCACTACATATATATTTATATATATATATATATATATATCGCACACAGCTTCTTTTTATTGGATTTTATTTAAGTATAAATGCAACTAATTTTGTTTTGTAGCCGGAATTTTATATATTCGTAGAAAACATTTTGTTTTATATACAACTCTTAAGAAATACTTGAAACTTTTGCTTTTAATTTAATTATTTTTTTAAAAATCCAAAAAACTATTTTTCATAATTTTTTTTCCATTTTATTTCAATTATCAACAATGAGTTCAAGTAGAAATCATAAGAATTTTATTTTGAAAGAAAAAAAAATTTTTAATTAATTACGAAAAATTTTTTGTAGTTTTATCAAATTTATGGTTACAAAAAATAAATACATTTCTAAACTTAAAATTTTGAAAAAATAATTGATTGTTAAAAAAAATTTTTTAAATAAAATTGAATTGAGTTAACTAGCGGATTTATTTTTGAAACAATAAAAATTTAAAAATCACGTTAAGAACTTGATTGAGAGTTGTTTTTACGGGTATTATTATTTTAAATTAATTTTTTCGGATATATTAAGATTAAATGATGGGCGTAAATATTACAAATGAAATATTATAACGAAAGATTTGTAACTTTGAAGAATGTGGATAAAACAAAACTTGTTGTTTTGTAAGCGCAGCTGAAAATCGTTAAGAAGTGATTGGTAGTAACGGCGAAGAGTAGCAGGGATCGTTACGCGTGGAAGGACTCCCGCTAAAATAATATAAAGAATGGGGAAGGAATTCGACCAAGGAGTTGGGGTCCCAATTTCGCGGGAGATTTTTAACTAAAGATAGTACAATACTTACCTACAACACTTATTATTTAAACACATGCAGGAATAATGTAAGGGCTGCTGGGTTTAACGGCCAACCGTCCGAATAATGTAAATATATATCCAGGTTAAAAAAGTAAATACATATGTACATATTTATGTTTTTTAAAATAATATAAATTTTTATTACGATTAAAGTATTTCGTTGTTATTTTTTTCAGACTTTACGACCGTGAAAAATTTTAATGTAAAAAAAGTCAATAATGACAGAGCTAATTGTCGGGACGAGAATAGATATGCCTATTTTTTATTTATTTTTCGGTGAACCCACTTATTAAACCTTCATCGACCCCCCAAGTTCCATAAATATTCCGGCATAACGACGTACTTTGTTAGTGGGAATGGAAAACGGTTAATTATTTAAAAGGAAACTGTAATTAATAATTATACTTTAATTATTTTTTTTGGTTCAATTGACCGTCCGTTAATCGATTATCCTTCGTCATTAGGATAAGTAGCACTCGACTTGTTTTCTGCCAGTGTATGTTCAATACAATATGCATATTATGCAGATAAATGCGTTTGTTTATAAATATATATACTATTATACATAAATATAATAGTATTAAAACAGACAAGTCACGTTGCGCGATGTACCTTTCTATTTGTTCACCGTTATTATCAAGTACTTGTATATATCAATGACGCTTTCGAGTTTTCAATGGCACTTACCGAAGTATGCCATTAATTAATCATTTCTTTGTCTCCTATATTCAATTATATTATTTACCACATAAAATTATAAACGATTTTTAAATTTTTTTCATAACGAGGCAAATTTTTAAATGGGTCACTTGTCGATATTTGGACCAATGGATGCTCGACTCGTGAGTAAAAAATATATAGAAGTAATTTTTATAGAGCTTCAGAAAAAAAATATTTTATAAAGAGAATTAAATTATGAATGAGACTGTATTTAGATGCAACTTGAATTGGATACTAATTTTCATTTTAATTACAGTTATTTGTGATATTAATAAGTGTAGAACAAAAAGAAAATAGTAAAGTTGAAAAGTAGAAAAAAAATTTGTTTGTTAAATAGATTTGAGTGGAATAAAATATATATGTGATATAGTATTTATGTTAAATAGTACAAAGGAAATATATGGATGAAAAGGTTGTTAAAGAACAATAAAATATAATATAGAATAATATTTTATTGTCTGAATAAACTGTATCGTCATTTGGCATAAAGTATCAAGGACATGGGAGTAAAACGAGGGGGTTATTTATAAGGGGTGGCAGTGTATAAAAGCAGTACATGTACTGATGAGAGAAGGGTAATTGTGTGTCGCGTGCCGTTTCGCTCCCTTGGGTCCAACGTTGTCTTGCACATGACACGGCTGTAATACCTCTCTATACACCACACAGCATTACCCACGTTTCTCTGTTCTTTCGTATTTCTATCCCATTTAAACTGACTCTCTGACGATGTTACCGTCTCTCTCGATCCCGAGGATATTAAACGAACCCAACCGGCAGGCAGGCACTTCCCGTATCTCCGGCCACGCGACCGCCACGCGAACAATTTAAACCCAATGACCATCTTTAAATAACTTTACAAATGTCATTTCAATAAAATTTTTCCTCAAGCATTTCTTTATTTTTTTTATCTCACTTATCAGCTCTGCATTTCCTCTCAATCCGATCCTCATCTTTATACTTTACTAAATAATTCACTTACTGATGGCTTATTCAAGTGTAAGCCTGCGGTTTTTAAAACTCGATGCTCGAGGAGATCGAGACGCCGCAAAATAGGGTGGCAACGAATTTTTAAATCATTGCACAATTACCCGCCGATCATGTATAGTATAAAGTACGATAATGATGTTGACTTAAATACGTAACGACCAAACTCTTTAACTTTGCGGTGATATTTGAGAAAGTTATCGTGGCGTCAGTAGTTTTTTATCTTTTAAATTATTTAAAGATAAAAGTAAGAGGTTACATTGTATTTACGCTGAGGTTTTCTTGACATAAACAAACTAAAATTTACGCTGATATATATTACATGTAGTGTATTAGGGAATACGTGTAGAAATTCGACAAAAACTCTAGTCCATAAATTTAAAACTCGAGCTAATGGATCTTTGTTGTTGGGTGCAATTGAAAAAGATCTCGATTGTTAAAAAAAAAGGACACTCCTTATTTTATTCTTCGGCATTATCGATGCCTGTCGATTTATGTCTGAAGAAAAAAACCTATTATCTAATATATTTATTTTTACTTTATTTATTGCTCAATTAAAAAAAAATTTTTTATTTAAAATTAAAAAATTTTTCAATTCACTTGTAATTATAAATTTCAAGTATAATTAAATTAAATAAATTTTTTTTAAAGACAAAAGCTTTTAAATGTTTGATGTTTTTCCGCGAATGATAAGTAGTTTTTAGTTACTGTCCAATAGTAAATTAAGTGTATCTAGATGACGTGACAGAGAAACAATATGGGGACGGGGGTGGACTGATAGGTGGGTATGGATATGGGATAGATTTAGGTTTAGTGTATATATATGTGTGTGTATGTATACATGTATGTATGTGTAGAACCATAGAGTAGGATCGCGGTGACTTTTTGGATCCTATCATGCCACATGGCACGAGCCGCTACGCCCCTTAATAAAGGATCGGGATGGTTGTTCGTGCCACTGTGAGTGTGTGGGGATCATCAGACAGAGAAAAAAGATATTGAGTCTGGACTGACTGTGCGGTGTGTCATCTGTTGCTTCGGTTATATAGCCCCGTGGAGCGTGGCGAGCTCAATGCCGGGTACGATGTAGTCATTTCAAAAACACGAACTGCAATTGTATATTTTAATATTACAAAAGCTACACGTACATCCATTTTTAACTTTTTTTAAACTCGCCATGCTGCAATTCGCAAGTACTGAAATTGCATCACATATTATCATAATTACCAGCGCATTTGCTTGATGAATACGCTTCCGTATTTTTTATTTTTTTAAATTTTATTACGCATTAAACTTTTTTTGTCCATGTGGCTGAACTTTTTTGTTAAACATTTAATTTACTTGCAGGAAGTCAAAATCAATTTAAAATAATTCATAAAAATCTTGTTATTCAGATTTCGTTTAGAAAAATTTTCTTAGCTCTATTTTTATTTTAATATTCACTGAAGACTTTTCTTCAAAAAATTCCACGACTAACTATATTTTATAACGTAATAATCTTGTGCAGGAAATAATGCAATTTATTTCATAAAAAATTTTTTTTTATATGAAAGAATTATAGTATTATTTGATAGTATTTTTTTTTGTTATTTTTATTCCATTATATATTTTTTCTTTTTGTAAATAAATGGTGGATTGAAAGGGCCAAAAACTTATGCTTACCGTCATCTGTGTTGGGATGTTTCGCGATTCACGAAACACGCGCTGTAACATGTACTTTTCTTTTTCCTGCAGTTCATGATATTCTTCTTTTGGACAATATAAGATAATATATATAAGCAGTAGCGAGTTAGGCGTAAGGCGTAATACAGTATAAGACATATATGTATATATACACATACCTTTTACCGCAAAACTCCAATGGGGGTTATTCCGTTCACCTGTTCGCCATATTTTGGAGGCGCGTGCCACCTTCACACTATAATACTTCTTTTTTCAAAAAATTAAAACTCTTTTTATTCATGAATTTTCATTTTTTTATACCTTATGGATAATTTATATAAACTTCGTAATAGCAATATATGAAAACATATAAAATCCGAATAAACTAATTTAGACAATATTGAAGGTAATTTAGGATAAGTTTTAACGGAAATGATTGAAAGAACCATATATAAATGTATAGAGAAAAGGATTGGAAATTATAACATCAAGGGAGGCCGAGAGTTTACCGTCAAAGCAGACTTTGATTTATCGAACCGGTCTCCCTGATGTCCGGCGTCTTTTATTTTTATTAATTCATTTATTTATTCTATTTTTTTATCCATCCAGTCACATAATAAAGAGATATTGGGAACGAATAAGCGATTATTCCAAATCCAAAAACCGTTTGTGTATGAAAAAAAAAAAAAAGTAACCGTTTTTATTTTATTTTTTTTTTTCAGCTCAAATTATCAGTTTTTCATTCTCTCAAACTCAAGTTATCCAGGTACCATAATTAGGACGTGTTGTCTAAACAAAAGCCGACGAAAGCTGCTTGAAACTTGTCGTTAGATACCGACTAATGATGATCTTTGCTTCCGGATGGAGAAAGGCCGACACATTTGAGAGAAGGTTAAAAAGGTAAGAAAATGATCGTTAAATAAAAAAGATAATCCGTAACTATTTTTTAAAAAAGATACTTAAAATTTTATCGAAAACGTACACACAATAAAAGATACTAGGTATCTATAGTCTTAATTTGTTCAGGTTTTTAGAAAACACAACGATTATTTTAACATGAAAAGCGTTAAATTGAAAGTGACTTTTTAGTATTTTTTAATACTTTTTTTTTCACACCCGTGAATTTTTAACTTACATCCGTATTTTTTTTTCATTTTGTAATAACGACCGGGTGTTTGAGACGAATTTCGAATTATGAAAAATATTAACAAGTCTTTTGTTTGAATTTACAAATAACTGAGTTATTTTTTTCTATAAAAAGCATTTTAATGGACTCGGGATCCCTAGATTTTGATGGCGATGATGATGATGATGCTGATGATGATAGTTTATTAAAAAAAAAATAAAGATCGAATGGGGTATTGGGCAAACCGCGAAGATCATTCATACATATATAATGCGAGTTAGTATATGTGACGTGTTTTTAAAATGTCAGATGGTGAGTAAATCGGTAACGCTAACGCACATTGCCGTGGCTGCACGTGTTATAGGAGTACCAAAACACCTTTGACACCATAAGGACAGCGAAGATACTCCTTTTTCCGTATACCTGCATCACGGTTCGACTAATTTTATAAGCATCACCTGAAGACATTTTAATACTTTGCTCGTTCTGCCTAAAAAATAAGCGTGATATAAATATCTTGTTCAAATATTTAATCTGGTCACCCTGCTGCTTACTAAGGTCTCTTGATCTTTTTAAAAACCGAAACAATAACATTTGATAAACATAAAATATAAAATAAAAAAAAATATATGACAAAGGTCCATCCCAGCGAACTCTGCTCTGTGTTTTCCACAGAAAAACTTCCAATTTGTTTTCTTGGCTTTGGGGGCGGACGTCGTGGTCAGCGTCAATTATCTTCAGAATCGATTTAACAGAATCTCCGAGTAGTAGGCCAGTATAGGCTTTTGACTTATTGCTACGAGATTCATAGCCATGATGGACCCTCGATCCCCAGCGACCAGGTCAGTTTTGATAATTTTTCGGCCTCCCAATTCCGTCTCATTGTCTTATTTGTGTTCTGTATCCTTTCGCTAGTATTTTTTTAACTGCACCAGACACTCATACGTCCTAGATCATTCTGATCCTTGCCATCCATGTTACTAAACTTGTATCCTCGATTTAAATAGACCGATCAGTTTGTTGTCGGATGATTTTCCGTAGCACAATAGAATCGTTACTGCTATTGTGTTGGTGTCGTAAAGTCGACAGTTTCCAAGCTCAATTATTTGAATTACTCCCAAGAGATACGTCAGAGATGTTATTAATCCGTTTATGGATATAAAACTTGATCTTCCAAGATCGGCAGATACACATAAAAGTTTTATTGCTGTCTTTTGTTATATTTGAAATGTGTGGTAGCAAAAAATTTGAGTACATGAATTCCTGTACATCTTTCATAATAATCATAATTATTATTATTATCATCGATGATCATGATGATGATTTAAAATTGTCGTTTTGTCATGATCGTTTGCCAGTGTCATGGACCTCATCGACATCTTTGTCCTGTACGTTCCGGCAGGTCGGAATGTTGTCTGATCACTGTCGACGTTGTTCGACAACCGGTCTTCATTTCTCTTGTTTTTGATGTATACCACCGCACCTCATACCACTCAATACACAACTTCATATACTTCACTCACAATAACAACTTTTCAATGAATTAAATCCAACTTCCGATATTTTTTTTAAAGCTGTAAATTAGTGCATTAATTTTATTTATGAAAAGCTGAATTTATTACGGATTTCGTGGTTAAACTCTCATTTAAAATTATGCAGAGTGTTTGTTACTGATGATAGTTTTACACACGGCCGATGGAGAAAAAAGGAAGTAGGTTGCGGACGAAAGGAAGTACGAAAGTAACTTATTTATTATTTCATTAAAAATGGGGGAGGAAAATAAAGGCAACAATAATGTGAGGATAAGAAAATATCATTTCGTTTACTTGTTCGGTGTAATTACATGTGTTGCTGGTACTTAATTTGAGTACAAAAGATTTCTTTAGGAAAATGAAAAGTTTATTTAAAATTAGTACAATAATGTCTTTAATAAAATACATAACTGTCAATTTACAATTTCTTTGGACAAAGAATTTTAACTCTGTCGTACATTTAACATTTTATTATAATTATTATATTTATTATTCTTACCTTATTACAATATTATTATACTTAATTACTAATTATTTTTTTTTAAATATTATAAAGTCATTGAAATAAACATGATGGCATTTGACTAGAAAATAAATTAAAAACACAAACTATTTAAAAATAAATACAACTGACATTCAAAATTAATAAATATTCAGGAAAAAAGGATTTCTTGGCACAAAAAATTTTCACTTTTCCCAAGAAATTTCTGCATTATAAATTGAAAACGAAAATTTTCTTAGGGCGATAAAATGTTTTCTTGGAGCGGAAAAAAATTTCATGCGTCGAGAAATTTTTTTCAAGTCTTAAGAAAATTTTTTCCATCAATTCATAATGCGAAATATTTCTTGGGCCAAGAAATCCTTTTTTTCTGTGTAGATACATGCAAAAAAAAATTGTACATACAATGAACAGAAATTAAATTAATTAAATATTTTCTAAATAAATTTTATAATTGAAACTAAATAATTTAAAATGAACTAATTAAATATATAAATTATAATTAAAAATACAATATACATTAGGCACTTTGGAAAAATTTCATAAAATCTATCAAGTGCCGAGTAATATTTTTATTTTTGCACACTCTTTGGATTTTTAGCTGTTTCAGCAGTTAACAAATAAATAAAACTAATAAATATACAGATAAAATAATTAAATTAAATTAAAAATCGACGAATCATTAACATGCAAATTTACAATTAATTAACTAGTGTATTTTTTTTCTATAAAAATAAACTTGTCCTCCATAAATTCAATTAATAATACAATTATAAAACTAAACATATTTGTCTTTATAAAAATATAAATTTCGCTAAGAAACTTTCAAACTTTACCGTCGTGCTGTTCTAATAATTCGCATAGAGCGACGATGTAGCTCTGGGCCATCTGAAGAGTTTCATATTTGCTCAATTTGTGGTCCGCACCAAAACTCGGTACCACTTCGCGCAATTTATCAAATGCGTCATTGAGGCCATTCATGCGACGTCTTTCTCGCGCATTTGCTGCCAATCTTCGGCGTTTTACGACACTAGGTGAGGGTGGCACGTTGCGGGATCTTCTTCTTCCTCTTCTTGGGCTTGAAGTCGGCGAGTCTTGGCCCTTTGAAAAATTTCAAATAAATATAATTAGCAATGCAACCAATTAATCAAAATTCAGTTAGCGTCAGTTTAATTTTTACTTTTCCGTCTAACAAATAAAAAAAAAAAAAAAAACTGATACACACTTGGCTTGCAACAGGTTCCCAATAATTTTTCCTTGCGTCTGCACTGCTCCGTTGACACGTGTCATTGTCAATGAGGTATCTGGGTTCTTGCGGTGGTGTCTCATAGCAATAAACAGGTACCTGACACTCCATTGAGTTGTCTTCATATAATGTTGAACGTGGTGATGTGACGTGTTCAAGAGAGCCATGAGTTACAAATCTGTAAACATAAATAAATATAAATATTTATATATATTTTTTTATTCTTCTTATATGAGATTATTATAATAATAATGATTATTTATCATAAATCCATGACTTACTTTTGTGGAGTTAAAGGTGTAAGCACACCGTAAGGTTCTCTTTCATATCCTTCTGGAGTTTTAGCATACTCATGGCATTGATCACTTGGAAACTCAATATTTTCTAAATCTCTTCTAGGCGTAAGATTATTAACATTCGCGGTATAATGATCTCTGTAGTTGGCTGGCAAATTGTCGTAGTCTGGTGAGTTGTATGGTGATGGATAGAGTGGATCGTAGGATCTCGTTGGTGTTTGATAATTGTTAATCATGTCGGTTGATTGATGATACATTCCTTGATTTGACAGCAAAGCCATTGTAAATATAATTTTAAAAGTATAGTTTCCTTTATTAAATTTATATAAATTGTACACTTTATTTAATACTGAGCATATGAGAATAACAGATTACCCGCGCGAAGAAAATGTCCTTCGGCGGGTTTTAAACTCAGACAATACACATCACATGGACATCAATCACTTAACTTTTTTTAAATATTTTTTCGAGTGTCAAAGTAAAAAAATATATTGTAAAATGATAATTATCGATTGTATTATCATCACTGTCGACTTTTAGACTTTACGTTACTTTTATTTTAATGAAATACTCGAACTTGTTTTATTTTACCTGAGAGGTTTTAATTTTTTTATATAAAAATTTAGTTTGTTATAAAATCGAAATAACTTGAGAGCTCGTCCTCACGATGCGAAGGTTCGAGTTTGAGTGTGGCGCGTGCCAGGGCGTTCTCCAATGCATCAACATATGGTCCCACCTCATTCCGTGCTCATCCCTAGATAACGCGTGCACCTGGTGCTCCTGCTCGAGTTTTCTGGAGTAGCCATGAGGGAGAGGACTATACGTAAAGTTAACTTAAAAAAAGATATATATATATATAAGCACATTCTCTTACTCCCCTATCTATCCCTTCCCTCGTTACCCTTCTCGTCAATCGCAAGTGCCACTTTGATCCTCGCCTCCCTCACTCTCTCGCTCTCTCGTACATTACATTAGACTTCATTGCTTAGCTGATTGGTCTCGCATACCTGCACACGTGTCTGACGCGTGGGGAGCCGTGAGTCGGAAAAAAATTTTTTTTTTCGGGAAAAAAAGAGAGGAATCGAGCCGAGTCCAAGGACCGAGGTATATTTAATGTGGGGGGAGACTTAACTCCGAAGGGCTGATGAGACAGTCGAAAAATAAAAAAAAAAAGTTAAGAAAGAAAAGGTAGACCGGGTGCCAGCTGATGAAACTCAAGTACATGCTCCGAGGATTCTCACCTCATTGAAGAGTCGTTGAGGTCCGTGTACAGGTTAAACCATATGATGATTTATTTTCAATTTGTTTTGTTATTAATCTAGTCACATATTTCTTTATATTTTTAGTTTCTTTTGTGAATTTAAAGTTATCAAATACCTTTTCATTGGTTTTTTTTAAAGCAAATCAGAAATTCGATGAAATTTTCAGTTTAATTTTTCAACTCGATCGTAATTAAAAAATATAAAAATTAAATTAAACTGTGGATTGGAAAAAATATTTACAGTTGATAAGAAAGAGGAAAAGGAGGAAAAAAGAGGGTTGATCTGTAGCTAAAAAATTTTTTATTTTCCGGCTTGCATATAAATAAAATTCCTATCGAAGCTTTGCGTGGCTTTCACTGGCTGTCTAGTCTCTTTACTTGTCTCTGTAAAATAACGACAGATGCTTTTACAATAGAACTCACCGCATACAGTAATAATATTGGTGCATCCGTCTTAATGACGAGACGCCGGTACAACGGAACTCTTCCTACATATAAAATAATAATAATAATATTAAGTATGAGAGTATAAGAGCGCGCGCGTTCAGGCGGAAGCTCCGAGCGGTGGCACGCGACCTCGAAAACCCTCTCGAGAAAATATATATTTATCGTTACCGAAATCAAAGATCTAGACTGTTGATGTCGGAATTTTCCAACAGTCCTTTTTTTTTTGTTCCTGCTAGGCGAGGTGGAAATTTAGTTTTTGTATTTTTATAATTATTTAGGATCAGGTGGAAAAGAATACTTACATCTGCGTTTAGTTATTATGAGTATTAAATGTCAACGTGCATATGATACTATCGGTATTGGTAGATCCTAGTCCTTGTTAATTTATATTTTTTTTTTTTTTTCGATTGGAAGATTATTTTTAATTATCAGTTAATATAGACCTTTCTAATGGTTAGATCTATTATTTATTATAGATCGTCGTTATTTATCGCCCAAGTATTGGGTTTCTGGTCGGAATGAAAATTTTTTGTTTTAAAAGTTTTAGTAAATTTAAAAGGAATAAACAATAGTTTTTATTATTATGATTTTCAAATTGCATAGAGATTTTTATTTGTGTTATTATACAGTAAAAAAAATTCTCCTTTACGATAATGAAAAAAACTGGTGTCAGAAAACGGTTTACGCAAAATTTTTCATTGTGGACTAAATGTAAATTGCGCTAAAATTAATTTTTTATTTTGAAATCATGTAATTAGGGGAAGGGGGGGCAAAACGGAGTACCCCCACAATTTGGTGAAAAAAATTTTTTTTTTTTTCGTCTAATTACTGTATATCTGATATTTTTGAGCATTTTCAGCCCTACGCATGATACCTGGGGCAAAATGGTCCAGCCCAAAAATAGAAAAAATGATTCTATCAAATTTTTATCGTCAAATTAAAAAAAAATTTAATATATTTCCGCATTTTTAGACCTACCCATAACACCTGGGGCAAAATGGATCAGCCGAAAGTTTTGAAAAATGATTCTTTCATATTTTTATCGTCAAATTAAAAAAAAATTAAAATGTTAATTCATTTTTCGGATGATTTTCTGTAGTTGGGGCAAATTTGGCCACTAAAAATATTCGAAAATAATATTTTATTTTTTAATTGATAAGAATTCAATTAAAAAAAAAAAAAAAAAAAAAAATTATCATTTTTTGGAGGGGGGCCTCTCTGCCCCACAAAAAAAATTTTTTCTCCCTTCGTATCCACCAATGATGTAAAATGTAATTTTTCTGTATGTATTTTACATTAAAAAAAATTTAATTTAATGAAATTTGATCAACTTTCAGAAATTTTTTTTTTTCAACTTTTTTAAAGGGTACCCCATTTTGCCCGCCAAAAGTAGAAATTTTATTTCTTAACGGCAGCTAAAAATTTTGTCTATTTATCTTGGATATCATTAAAAACAAAAAGATTTGGCGTATTTTAGTCATCGAAAACTTAGTATTTCCATAGGTACCCCCTTTTGCCCCTCCCCCCCTAGATGTGATTGAAATAATATATTTAATATTGATACAAAATTGTTAAAATAAAATGAACCCGTAAGAAAAAAGTATACATCCGGGTATATATCCGGGCAAAATTGAATATATGTCTCACATATGCAATATGTGACATATATTAAGATTTACCCGCATATATACGGATATCTACTTTTTACGTATGGGAAATATTACTGATTGTTAAAAAAAGTTATTTTACTTATAACTTTATCGACAAATGAGAAAAGTAGTCGGTAAGCTTATGAACGATGGTATCATAGCTTACCTGGGAAATACTGTTTACCTGTGAGGTTGCCTTTTAGAGATTGTCGTTTTATGATAATGTAGATGTAGGTAAATAAGGTAAAGATTCAGGTTCAAAGTCTGACCACTTGTTCCAACAGCACCCCAGCTTGATATTTCGTCCGCAAATTGACGTTAACTTGCAGCTGAAACTTGACGTCAATATTCCTGCAGTTCGTTGGTAACTTGTCGTCAAGTTGAATGCAATAAGTTGGGTGAGTAAGAAGTTGCCAACAACTTGATGGAAACTTTCTCTGTCGCCTTCATATTGCGACCTAAGATTGTCAGCAAGTTTCTGGGAAAGTTGTCGTCTTGTAGCCGATAGTTGGATAGTCAAATGTTACCCTCAACTTGACGGCACGTTGATCGCAGCTGTTCCTGCGTATCTTAGTTGCGGAGTAACTGTTGTTACTTGAGATCTTATTTGAAGATTTCTAAGGTGGGCATGATCTTAATTGATAGTTCATTTTTTCATTATTTTTATTATTTTGAGGAAAATTTGATCGAATTTATTGGCTGAAAAAAAGGCAACACCTTGAAAAAATTTTATTTTTAAATTTAAAACGGAATAGTTTAAAAATAAAAAAGTGTTGGCTTTGAAAATTATCTCCGTTATTTTAATAAGACAATTTATAAAAAAATGATTATATACAAAATAAAATAGTCACAGTATTTAAATTATTTTCAAATTTTACCTGCAGTTTATTATTGAGGGTTTTGATTAAGGAAGATTATAATAGATCGGGTTTTCATTATTTTTCTTTTTATTAAATTTGAGTATGAATATTTCAGTTTAAGTATAAAATGACTTAAATAATTAATAATCGGTGATGATTTTGAATATTACATAGAGAAAATATTTTTTAAAAATTAAAATAATATCAGTGTCTTTCGTGCGCATAAGCGTTTGTACTCTTCTATGTTTTACATAAAGAACTTAAGAAATTGGTATGTCACTGCAAAGAATTCAATGACCTGAAATCGAATGAAGTTCAAATTTTGTACTATACCTTATTAACGCAAAACAAGTTATATATTATATTTGTTAAATTAAAAAAAAAAAAAATCAACTCATTTAATGAAATTATGTGACATAAAAGATGCATTGTAATGTAATTTTTGTTAATTTTTGAAATCATGCAGTCGAATTATTCTTGACTTAGAAACAGAAAATAACAAATTTGACGTCGATTTTTTTTCAAATGATGCAAAAACAATCCAACGTCGAGTTTCTAATCCTAACACAATTTTTTAAACAAATATTATGTTTTGTATCAAACATTACGTATTTCAAAAATAATAATGAGTTTCAAAATTATCCTTCAGAGTCGGTAGATTGTTACATTTTTTTATTTTCACTATAATTAATATTTGACTATTCAAAATTTGGTCATTAAATTAAAATATGTCAAGAATTTGAATTTCGTTTTCTACACATTTCGCATTTGTACCAACATCGTGAAGTACGATCCAGAAGTTTTAACGATCTTGAAATCATTAAAATCAAATTAGAAAAAAATATTAAAAAATAATAGAGCTTCGTGTTAATAAAATATAAATTTTTACCGAAGTAAAAGTCTCCATTGATAGTACGAGAATTTTCCCTGCAGTAAGTTGAGATGAAATTTGGCTTCTCATGATTACTAAAGTCACCAGCCGCTGGGCTTTCACTGAACAAAGGTACCATTTTCCGTTCATTCTACCAAAAATTAATTTTCATTTTCTACAAAATTCATTTATAATTATGCAGAGCTACGCTCTCCCTACTTGTCATTTTAATACAGTCGAGTCGCATTATAAGTCCGGCTTGTATCTTTTTCTTTTAACCAGACTCGCGTTAATATGAGAGAGACACTAAGCGGACTTATAACGAGACTCGACTGTAATATTTCTTCATGATTCTTCAGAAATTTTTTTTCAATTTCTTATTTGACATTGGATTGAAAAATGAAATTTTAACATATGAAGTAGTCTTAAATTTTGAGTCGGTTATGGGATGAATTATTTCTTCAAGGATCGAAATAAAATTTCATCGCAATTGTTGCACAGTTAGAAACTTTGTGTATTTGTGTTAAAAAATTATTTGGTTAAATTTTTTGTGTTGATTTTTAACACAGAAATCTGTTAATTCAACACAAACCGTTTGTGTTATTCTACTTTTACAAATTTCTCGTGTTATTTGGAAATTGACACACAATTTGTGTTGTTTGACTAAACGTTCCCGCGCAATTCTTCATTACTATAACCAAGCAAAGCATTGTAGCAGCATTGTCTGCAGAGAAATTTGGATTATAATTTATTTACAATTAAATATATACATTTCACAATTAAATTAAGATAACTTTCATATTTTTTTGAACCGGTTCAATTGTTCGCTAAATTGACATATGTTCTATTAAGGGTAGATCAGTATACTTGAGTTGGTTAGCTTTATGTGCTTATGTTTATTAGTTGATTTTAGCACGAAAAATGTGTTAAATTTACACAAATGTTCTGTTAAATGTACACAAATTTTCTGTCAAAAGAACAGATTTTATGTGTTGAATTTTATTTAACATAAAATTTGTGTTAAAGATCAATATGAACGCAATTTGTTGAATTAACTCAAAAATTTGTGTAGACCGTTTGCAACACACGATTTGTGTTGAATTTAACACAAAATTTCTAACTGTGTGTAATGAATAATTACAATTTTTATGACATACATGTTAGTAAAACAAAGCAAAACATTAACTTTTGATAATTGTCATATATCGTCAAAAACTCACAAATTAATTTTCATTTTTTCCAAATTAAAAATTGGTGGAATCCTATTTCCGCATAATTTTATTTGTATATTTAAGTATTTATCAATATTCATATACTTACGCGCACTCTGGAACCAGTGAGCTACTGGTCAAAAGCTTTTGTGACAGAAAACAGTAGAAAAAAAGATGCAGCAATTGTACACCAGCAAATGTACCGTATTTCATAGATTGTATCACATTTGAGGTCCCAGTCGTAAGCTGATAAAATATTCAAAATTTCTGTTTGGTATTTTAAATAAGTTGCCAATTTGTAAATGTGTATTTTTACCTGCATCGCAGTTACACTCATTACAGGCATGTTCAATGTTATTACAACTCCAAAACACCATACGTAAATAGATTCAAGATTTTCAGCAAATCTTCAATAATTTTCAATTATTTCACGTGAATATTAAAAAAATAATTTAATACATACTCTAATGCCCGTTTATGACTTCTCATACATCTGACGTAGTGTTCATATGCGACATCTTTCATTTTTTCTTCTGCATTTTCTTTGATTGGAACGTTTTCCAATAAATACCTGTATATTATAATGAAATCATTCAACTGTGAGAAAAATTCAAATATTCAGTAGTTGTAATTACCCTGTAACTGAAAATAAACCGGTAACATGCTGCAATAGATTTATAAACATTGCGTCACTAGCACAGGTGATACTTATAATAAAATTAGTATTCAATGTTTGGAATGATATTAAGTAATAGTAATATTTTTCAATGTCTGGTGTTTTCCAATATATAGGGATAGAAAATCTCTTGGGAATTGTTTCGTTTTGAAACAGTTTGAAGAATGTTTGCTCGACGATCGGTTCAGTCATGAATAAAACGGTTACCATATATACTGCTCCTGAAAGTAATTTGAAAATCTTACCATTTTTAAGTCATAAGTTTCAGGCTGATTAAAAATTCTATTTGGTCTGAGTCAAAATTGTTGGTCGATAATCATTAAAGTCAAAATCCTTATTAATGTAAAAATATCTAATATACGTACCAAAAAAAAAAAAAAACGAGAATAATTCTTTCACATGCATTAATAAAGTACAGGCTAGAATTTTGCCAGTTTTCGTTTTTGCACGCAGAAAAAATGTAGATGCACGTGCTTCTGAAATAGCACTAGCACATAGAAGTAAGGAAAATAATTGTTTTTGCCAACACCGAGCCCCGAGTACCGATTGTTTATGTATTGAGTGTGTAATTTCTGTGGACGTTCAGATGACGGCTTCTGAAATGGCGCTGGCACATAGAAGTGAAGGAAAATCATTTTCTTACCCAACACCGAGCCCCGAGTACCGATTGTTTATGTGTTGAGTGTGTAATTTCTGTAGAAGCTTCAGACAAAGGCCTTTGAAACAGCGCTAGCACGTAGAAGTGAAGGAAAATAATTTTTTTTCCCAACACCGAGCCCCCTAACCGTCCCAATCGGTTAATTCGTTCGAGAGATATCGCTGGAGTAAAAATGGTAAAAAACATTTTTTTTCGAAAACAAAGGCAGACCAAAGTTTTTTCGAAAATGCATTCAGAACAGTATTTTCGAGCTCAAGGAGCTCGAAAACAGCGGGAAGTTGTAGGGCTGGCCCGCAGGATCAACTGATAGACCGATTTTTTTTTTTTTAAATAATCGTATTAATTACAATAATTACCGACATATCCTAAAGAAAGAATTTTCCCCACATTTGCGTAGTACTGCAGTATTTTTCTTTCTTCTTTGTTGGTGTATATTTTCCAATCCTGTTTGATACTCTCTAAAAGACCTATAATCTATTTTTCAAAAAAAAAAAAAAAGTAAATGAATTATAATTAAGTCACAATAAATGTGCAATAACCATCAACACGTTTTTATAAAATATAAACAAAAACTTACTGTATCCATTTTACATATTGTCGTTATATATTTAGCCAAAGTTATTATATCAACAATTAATGGTGAAATAGTCTCCAAAATCACTTCATGCTTACTCGAATAGTTATCATAGTTACTATAAACCAGCATCTGAAAGTTTTATTTTAAAAAAAGTTTTCTAGTTTTGTTATTTATATAACAGTTGATTTAATATATATTCTATAAAAATCAACCCTATGAAACATTGTATATGACCACAGAGTAGATAGTATTGTTGTTATAAACACTCTTTCTTTAAGAGTCTGATACGGCCAACGTCCGATTAAACACAATAAAATTTTCATCCCTTTGTAGTAGTGACTGTCAAAAAAATCCATTGTTGAGTTTTATTTTCATAAGACTTCTTGATTTTTTATCACGCAATGTCTTTCACTCTTTGTATTTATATTATTTTTTTTTAGCTACTACAATATAAAACCGTCAGTATGATTGACGGACATTTAAATTGCTTGTCATCACGATGTCACGCTGGTGGTAGACACATCAAACAAAAAAGTTTCGTGTAAAATGTAGATGACTTTTCCGTATTATGAATTTTTTTTATTTTAAAATCGATTTTGTTACTAGTATAGTCATCAAACAGTCACGGAAAATAACACAAGGGACGTATTTCTTCTGAAGTTACTTACAATTTTAATACTATCAGTTACAAAAGTAATATTTCAAAGAAAAAAAATTTTTAAGATAAAAAAATATTTAAGTTCTTAGTTGATAAAAATTCAACGATTTTTTAAGACAGTGTCAATGTTTAAGTAGTGGTAAAATTAATTATAACTAAAAAATATATTTCCATAACTCGATCGCGAAACGGAGAGGTAGTGCTCTACTGTCACCAAATTTTTTTTATTGTTTTCCGACAGTGAATAGTTGGAAAATAATTGAAGGATTTTATTTTGTTCAATTGGTTTCTTGTATAGTGGAATTTACAAAGTGAATTATTACAAAAATTTGCTTACCATAAAGTAATAAATTTTAATAAGAAATTGAAGGTCATGAAGATTTTGAGTTTTAACTCCTCTTCAATTTTAAATAATTATATATACTCTGTATATTACAGCTGTATTGCTAAGTAGAGAAAAAAAATGCGTTCACTGGCAAAAAATATGTGCTGTGACTGCGGCGTTTTTTACTCAAATATTCGATGTCATTAAATCGAAGGTAATTTTGATGAGTAGACTAAATCTAATTTGCAGATCATATTTTTTCTTTCTTAGTGTAGAATTACTCTGAATAATGGTTTTAGTAATGATACATCTGCGTTCATTCAATCCGAATTCGCTTCGTTACTCGGAGTTCTAGAGTTTAAAAGAAAAATCACTGCATACGGAGTAAATAGGGAGTTTGTTTTTTCAGCTGAGTGATTTCGAAGTGATCTAAATTTTATTTCGATCTGCATTCACTTAAAAAATATTCAGTTTTGAATTTATTGAATATTTTTTCAGTCGGTATTGGTATTATTCTGTACAAACCTTCTTACTAAATATTAATATGTTATGTGGTAGAGTTAGGGGTAAAGTGAATACTGGTATTATATTTACAACGATTGCTGATTGTTGTGACAAGTACTCATTATGAAATTCAGTTCGACCGATTGTAAATAAATCCTTACAATACGCAAAAACATGATATATTTTTTTAGTAACATAATATTTAATATTAGATTTACATAAATCTGCAGAAATAATTAATAAACGAAAACTGTAAATGATATTTATAAACACATTAACTTAAATTATAATAAAACTTAAAATGAATGGATATTGATCATTGGACTGAAGTTAACACTGTAAAATATGACATCGACGTACGCACCACCTTAAAAAATTTATAATTCATAAATGAAAAGTCTCAATTTCACATAAATAATAAAATAATAATTATTTTTAATTAACATACTGCGCTAAAATTTTGCATATTCAAAGTATAAAAACTGCCGGCTGTCAATTGACATGGAACAGAACTTCTCATTATGAATAGTTGAAGAAGCTTTCGCGATCTCATAGAAGTCAAGTACCACGCGCATTTGGTTCTGTAAATATTTTTTAAAAAATAATGTCAAATAAAGTATTTGAAGCTTTTCCTTAACGATCGACGATTGGAAACGGTTAGATCGTTTTCAACTGTACGTAAAAATTTTTTATAAAATTTTACAAACGTGGTTTCACTTATTCGTGCACTTTCGTCAGCCAATCTCTGGGACGGCCAGCTTTGAAAAAATAAATGAAATGTTTGAGTGATCGTGAATCCCGCATATCTAAAAGCTTCGTCAGGGCGATCTAATTTCGTCGCAGCCTGGTAATAAATACATGAAACAATCACTATATTATTCGATTCTCTGCAGAATAATGATTAATGAAAAAATACTCACTTGAAATCCACTAAAAGTAATTGTGAGCATATTGAATCCCAATTGAAAAAAAAATGAAAGCGAATTTGCTGATTGGATCATCTGTGCATATCTAAATAATTAAAATAATAAATGATCGTTATAATTACTTACATCAACTGTTTTTTATTTAAAGAGCAATTATATTTACGAACTTAAGAGCTTTACTATGTTGAACAATGCACTGGATCATTCGTTTATATGGTTCATCATTTGAAATATGTGGATGATAATAGAAATTAATGCTACTGTCATCCGCCAAATGTTCTAAACGATTTCTACTTAAAAGCAAATTTTATTTTACTATTTGCTGATAGTTGTTTTGGTTTTAATAATGTTAATTATACCCGATGATGGCGAAAATTGCGCAAGCATGCTGTACATAGACCATAAACATCGAGTCGATTCCAACAGCAACGGTCAAGTACGCCATTGTACCGAAGTATGAATGGATGAGAAGCGGATAATAATATTTTTCTAAATCATAGAAGTATTCGACGTGGAAAAGTACTGGTTTTTCAAGAACGATACTACTGTTCTCGGGTAAAAAACCCGCAGGCATGAGCTTACAAAATATTGGCACTAGTGGACCCAGCATAAATGGAGCCATGGTTCCATAAAGAGCACCTGAAATATTATCAACCATTATTTTTATTTAAAAATTAAATTTTATATGTTTGCATACTTTGAATGTAACCACGGAAGTACCTGCGTACATGATTGTATTTTTTCTACTGTCTTTAGCCCACGAGTTTAAAATTTTCAATTCTTCTTCATCATTTATTGAATTCCAATCAGCTTGGATAATTTCGAGAAGTTTTTTCATCTGTTATTTATTATTAGTTTTAATAAAATCATTAAATATTATCATCTATAATGCCAATGATAGACAAACCTTATCAGCATTGTAATTGAAATTCACAAATTTAACGAGACACATGAAGCTTATTAAAACTGGTGCAATTGATTCCATAAATATCGGCTGATCACACTTTGCGGCTATCATACCACCAGTCTTTGAAATAAACATTCCAATTTAATTTAAAGATTAAATTAAAAAAAAAATGTTTATTTTACCCAAGCGACTATGATTTTTTTTAATCAGACAGTTTTCCATTGTAGTATGATTTAAAAAAAATTTTGAGTGATTACAGTACCTGAAAGTATGCTTGAGTAAGAAGTAAAAATACCGCGTTTATAAGCGTAAATATTTTAGAAATTTGTTCCTGCTGTGGCCATTGTCCGAGTGATGACAAAAAAAGTCGATTTATGCGTAAAAAACTGTCCACTGAGTTGTCCATTATGGCTCCCAATGGCCAATGTGACTGTGCCCTGGAGTTGCTACAAAGTTGCAATCCGTTTGCGTGTCAGAAATTCAAACATTTAGTATCGACTCTAATTTCATATTCTCTTGGATAGTATAAGTCGCGTTTGATATATTTTCGTCTTTTAACATTTTTCATCGTTCTTCCTTCGACAATATTTTACCAAGAAGTGACTAACACAAAGTAAATTATTTTTAATATTACTTTTAATATTTTTCATTGTTCTTTCCTCGAAAACATTTTACTAAGAAGTGAATAACACAAAGTACATTTATACTTTGTCATGTGAAATGACGATTTCATTCTCTTTCAAGTATTTATATTTTTTTTTCATTCTAGAAACACTTGCTTTCTTTTATTATCATTCTATTGTCTCCACTCATAGAGCTAAAAGCCGGACATATCTTTCATCGAAAAATAAAAAGTTTCTACTTCGACATTGTCGTTCTACACGGAAATTTATTTTAAACCGAACAGTGAATCAAATTGATAAAAAAAAAGATAAAAAATAATCATTACATAAAATTGCTTGCTTATATAACATATATGTAAGTATTAATACTCTTGTAGATTTGTTACAATATTTTATTAATCGTGAAACAATCACATCACCTAAATATCGGATTACCTTCTAAATAAATATTTTTTTCCTTTGGAATTCGTAATGAACTATTCAATTTTTTATGATTATGAATTTTATTAATTACATACTGAAAAATATATTTTTGACATTAGAAAATATTCGAATCCCTAAATTCATGAAAGTTTAATATGTTTAGAAAAATCGTTGATTAAATCTGAAATTTTTGGAGACCACATTCTCAGTTGATGACTTTTCGGTCTGAAAACCTTTCTCCTAAATGAAAGTCATAATATTCTGAAAAGTGGATTAATACGGGTCATATTATGGCCTTAATTTAAAAAAAATACTCCATTCTTTTTAATGTTCGTATATATTATATAACAAGGCGTTGAAAATAAGTTGATGATGAAATTTTATTTACAACAAATGATGATTATTATAATATAAATATTTATTATAAAATTCAGTACCAGCAATCATGGATAAATATACTTACAGTAAACAAAGATAATATTTTTTTTAAGATACGATATTTTTGATGTTTGATTAAAGTAAATCTAGACAAATTACTAATGACCAATAAAACATGAATGATATTAATCAACAAATATACACGGAGGAACATTTACGATAACAATTACAAAGATTATGGGAATAGCTCTCATATCATATAGTAACAGGTTTTTTTTGAAACATCGACTATAAAAATGGCACCCATACACTTTATGGTTACCATTTATATCAATATGGGTTTCATTTTTATACGATATTAGAATAGTTTCTATGCCATTATGGTAATCGGTCCCATACTACTATGGTCACTTCCACCATTTATTATGGTAATTGTTATCTCAATATCACGGGAATATTTCACTTTTTTATGGAAACGGTTACTATGATAGGGTATATTTCTATACACACATATGAACATGGGATTTATTATTTTTACCATAATTATAGGAATTACTCTCGTAGTTATGGAATTTTTCCCCGAAATTAGGAGTGTATATCCCATGATTCCAAGTAATTATTACCACAACGTTATGGTTGATATTTCATAAACGAACTAAAACAGGTTACCATAATCTTCTCTCCGTATAATGAGATGAATATAATACTTATTATGAATTTATATTAATCATTGCATTGAAGTTAAAACCGTGAAATATGACATTGACGTACGCACCACCTTAAAAAAAATTTTAATCCATCAACGATAAGACTCAATTCAATATAAATTATCAATTAAAAATTATTATTAATTAACATACTGCGCTAAAGTTCTGCATGTTCAAGACATAAAAACTTCCGGCTGTTAATTGACATGGAACAGAACTTCTCATTATGAATAGTTGAAGAAGCTTTCGCGATCTCATAGAAGTTAAGTACCACGCGCACTTAGTTCTATAAATATTTGAAAAAAAAGTCGGATAAAAAACTTGAAATTTTTTCGAAATCGTTAAAAATCGGTAAGAGTTTTAAAGTTTTTCATTGTAGCTAAAAATTTTTGAGGATAACTTTACATACGTGTATTCGTTAATTCGCGCACTTTCGTCAGCCAATCTCTGAGACGGCCAGCTTTCAAAAAATAGGTGGAATGTTTGGGCGATCGTAAAAGTTGCATATCTGAAAGCTTCATCAGGGCGATCTAATTTTGTAGCAGCCTGATAATAAATACATAAAACAATATGTACCTAAAGTTCGCAACGTTTTTCAACAACAAATATGAAAAAAAATAAAATCATAAAAAGAGGTCGCCTTACTCGCTGGATTTTTTTCATATTGTTCATTGCAACATAAAAAACATATGGAAAAATCGCGGACACCCCCGTTGCTCTGGAACTACCCCTGAGACCAACCCTAAAGTTGAAATATAAAAAAAATCCAGCGAGTAAGGCGACCTCGTTCTAGGGTAAATAAATTTTGATAACTTCAGGGTAGGTCTTAGGGGTAGTTCCGGAGCAGCGGGGGTGTCCGCGATTTTTCCATATGTTTTTTATGTTGCAATGAACAATATGAAAAAAATCCAGCGAGTAAGGTGACCTCTTTTTATGATTTTATTTTTTTTCATATTTGTTGTTGAAAAACGTTGCGAACTTCAGGTACATAAAACAATTCATATATTATGTGATTTTCTGCATAAGAAATGACACTCACTTGAAATCCAGTAAAACTAATGGTAACCATATTGATTCCCAATTGAAATAAAAATGATAAAGAGTTCGCTGATTCTATCATTTGTGCATATCTAAAAATAATTCAAATAGACATTGTTCAATTTTCTGATTTATTTGAAGCAACAATCAAATTTACTAACTCGAGACCCTGACTGTGTTTAACAATACATTCGATCATTCGTCTATAGGGTTCGTCATTTGAAATATGTGGATTAAAATTGATATTAATACTGTCATGATCCACTAGACGTTCCAAACGATTTCTATTTAAAAATTAATTTTCCTTTTATTATTTGCTAAAAGTAGCTTACGTTTTAATAATTTTAACCATACCCGACGATCGCAAATATTGCGCAGGCATGTTGTACATAAACCATGAACATCGAGTCGATTGCAACGACGACAGTGATGTATGTCATTGTACCGAAATATGAATGAATAACCAACGGATAGTAGTATTTATCTAAATCATACAAGTATTCGACATGAAACATCACTGGTTTCGCTGAAGCAATACTACTATTCGCGGGCAACAAACCCTCAGGCATGAGTTTGAAAAATATAGGCACCAGTGGGCCTAGCATAAAAGGAACCATGGATCCGTAAACGGCACCTGAAATTCATTCAAATATTATTTAAATTCAAAAATGAAATTTTATTTGTTTGCACATTTTGAATACAGAAGTACCTGCATACATAAATGTATTTTTTCTACTGTCCTTAGACCATGAGTTTAAAATTTTCATTTCTTCTTCATCATTTATTGAATTCCAATCGGCTTCTAT
This sequence comes from Microplitis deprimator, assembly GCA_964016945.1. Classification (NCBI taxonomy): domain Eukaryota; kingdom Metazoa; phylum Arthropoda; class Insecta; order Hymenoptera; family Braconidae; genus Microplitis; species Microplitis deprimator. The sequence goes on along the minus strand of OZ024711.1, from coordinate 2,876,321 downwards.
ACTTTCGAGAAGTGTTCTCATCTGTTATTTGTGATTAATTAAAATAAAATAATTGATTAGTCGTTTCCTATTATATTAATGGTTAACAAACCTTGTCAGCATTGTAGTTAAAATTAATATATTTAATAACGCACATAACGCTTATTAAAACTGGTGGTATTGATTCCATGAATATTGGTGGATCACACAATGCAGTTATCATTCCTCCGGTCTTTAAAATAATTATTTTAATTAAAATTGAAGATTTAATTGAACAAAAAATTATTCAATCCAAGAGGCTTGGAATTTTTTTTTTTTTTTTTACTATTAGCCACTTTTTTATCGTAGTGAAATTACAGAAAGTATTTTCGTGATTGAATTACCTGTAAATATCCTTGAGTAATGAGAAAAAATATAGCACTTATAGTCGTACATGTTTTCGAAATTCGATCTTGGTGTGGCCATTGTCCGAGTGATGACAAAAGCAATCGATTTACACGCAATAAACTGTTCAGTGTGTTGTCCATTATGATGTCTCCAGTGTTAATGTAAATGCATCCTTGGGTTGTTTGAAAGGGGCAATTTGCTTGCGTGTCAAAACTCAGATATTTAATATCCACCCTCATTATATATTCTCTTGGATAGTACATACAGCGTTTGATATTAATAAATTTGCTAATACTGGCCATTGTTTGTTCTTGGATAATATTCTACTGAGAAGCTTCTATCTCGAAATGTATTGATAATTTTTAATGTGAAACGTATATTTAACATTCACTTTTAACAGTTTATTATTATACACTTTCAAGAAATAATAACTTAACTTTACTATTCAATAATTTCTATATTTTGCGATTGAAAGATCGATATCTAGGGGCCATAATTATTCTACTCGATGTTTTAAATTTAAATGAAAATTCATTCACTCCCGAGCGACAAAGCAAATTGATACAAATAACAAATAATAATTACAAAATTATGTATCTACTAAATATGATCAAATTATAAATACGTATGCAGGTATGAAAATTTTGTATAATTGTGATATTATGTTATTGATTGTACACCAGTTACATGAAACGTAAGCATAAGAATAATTTCAATGAAAAAAAATTCCTTTGGAAAATTATATTTTAATTTTCTAGATATTTTTTCAGTGCTATCGCGCTTGAGGTGTGCAATTTATTTTCTGTATAAACTATATATATATATTGGCTATTTTCAAAATCTATGCAATGATGAAATGAAAATTTACCAGTGTCGAAATAGCTTCGAAATTCAAGGTGAACTCAATAGTTGGAGGTAACTGGAGGAACAAATATATTATTTTGTTACAATTTTGAGCAGCTAATTTTTCATGAAATTATAAAAATCAACTTCAAAATGATTATAGACTATATTTATCTACATTATAATTATTTTTAACAATATGAGTTCACAGTTACCTTCAATTTTTTCATTTATTTCAAGTATTGACAACATTTTTACGTTTGCAAAATCTTATATAATTTTATTGTAGTACAAAAAAAATAACGATCGTTTCACACAATTTATTCCACTACCACAAATGCCTATTTATTATTTTCCGTTAGAAAAACTTTTTATTTCATTGAATATTTTAAATGCCATGTGTCTAGTGCGATCATTTGAAGTGTCTACATTTGAATATTATGAAGTAAGGATCACTGCATTGAACACAAAACCATAAAATATGACATTGACGTACGCACCACCTTGAAAAATTATAATTTTACAATTAATACCAATTTTAAAAAAAAAAATTAAATCATAGAAAATTTTCATACTGCGCTAAAATTTTCCATATTCAAAATATAAAAAGTCCCAGCTGTTAATTGACATGGAGCAGAACTTTTCTGTATAAACAGTTGAAGTAGTTTTCGTGATCTAATCGAAGTCAGGTACCATGCGGATCTAGTTCTATAAATGTATTTAAATAAATAATGTCAAATAAAATATTTGAAATTTTTTCTTAATGACCAACGATTGGAAACGATTAAAACGTTTTCAACCGCGCGTAAAAATTTTTGAATACAAGTTTACAAACGTGGATTCAATTATTCGGGTACTTTCATCAGCTAATCTCTGCGATGGCCAGCTTAAATAAAATAAAACAGTTGTTACGGCCATTGTAAAAGTCGCATATCTAAATGCTTCATCAGGACGATCCAATTTTGTCATAGCCTAATAAATATATGTATATTAGTAGTTTATATATCGATTGCATATAAGATACGAGTTATGATGTTCGACTACCAAGCCGAAGCTCGGTAAATCATCGCAACTCGCGTTTTATACGAATCTGTATTAGAAATGTACAACAGTTTTTGTAAAAAATACTTGAAAAGTACACCAATGAGTGCGTATAGGAAAAATTTTGTCACAGAATGACTCAATGACTTACTTCGATATTTTTTGCACACTTGTTATAGTGCATGCGACTAAAAATGATATTTTTTTCACTGCTGATGCCATAATTTGAATGGTTAGAAATCTTTATTACCCGTTGTGTGATATTTAATATTTTTAACTGCTATAGGGGCTCATATGCTTACATTTCGAATATGGGTTACAAAACAATTACATATGTAAGGTAAGCGACCGGGTACCTGATCAGGGAACTAGTACCCGATCACTCATGCATTGGTATATCTATTTACTAAATTTGATTAATTATAGATATACGAATACATGGAGTAATGGAGAACTAGTTCCTTGATCGGATACTAGGTCTTTTACCTAATATGTACATAAATTGTTTTTTGGTAAAAATTAATTTTTCTTTATATCTCGGTTGAAAGTACGTATTGCCGGCATCGATTTCGCGGCAGAAAGTCTAAGATTTGTGCATTGGTAAAACTACAGGTACGCCATCTGCAACAACGAGAGCAAATAGTATATTACATACCTAGGACAGTAAAGTAAGAAAGGTCTCAGATCACATGCAATTGTTGGCCGAGGCGAAGCCGAGTCGCAACAGACATCTTCAACCCATGCAATTTTTTCCGTACTTTCGACCGACTATGAAGAAAAATAGTATACACCACACGCGCAGAAGTTTGAAAGCCCTGAACTTCGCGATATGATGCCCTCGATTTCGCCTCGGGCATCATTACGCGCAGGGCAGGGATTTCAAATTTTCTGCCCACGTAGTGTAATATACTAATCATAAAGTAGCACCTACTTGGTAACCAGTAAAACTGATGGTAATCATATTGAATCCCAATTGAAAAATAAATGAAAATGAATTTGCTGACTCAATCATCTGTGCATAACTAAATAATTTAAGTAATTTTTAATTCTTATAATCTTATGATTATAGTTTTGTATATTATAAAAAAGTACGATTAAATTAACTAACTCAAGAGCCTTACTGTGCTCGATAATACACTTGACCATTCGACGATAGGATTCATCGTTCGAAATATTTGGTTTTATATTAATATCAATATTATCATGATCCACTAAATGTTCCAAACGATTTCTAATTGAAAATTAATTGAGTTGTGTTATTTTGTACGATTAGTTTAATTGTTACAATAATGTTAACCATACCCGACAATGGCAAATATTGCGCAGGCATGTTGTACATAAACCATGAACATTGAATCAATTGCAACGGTGGTAGTGATGTATGTCATTGTACCAAAATATGAATGAATAACTATCGGATAGTAGTATTTATTTAAATCGTACAAGTATTCGACATGAAACATAACTGGTTTCGCTGAAGCAATACTACTATTCGCGGGTAACAAACCCTCAGGCATGAGTTTGAAAAATATAGGTATTAGTGGACCCAGCATAAAAGGAACCATAGATCCGTAAACGGCACCTGAAATTCATTCAAATATTATTTAAATTCAAAAATGAAATTTTATTTGTTTGCACAGTTTGAATACGGAAGTACCTGCATACATAATTGTATTTTTTCTACTGTTTTTAGTCCATGAGTTTAAAATTTTTATTTCTTCTTCATCATGGATTGAATTCCAATCGGCTTGCATATTTTCGAGAAGTTTTCTCATCTGTTATTTGTTATTAATTAATATAAAATAATTGATTAGCCGTTTTCTATAATGTTAATAATTAACGAACCTTGTCAACATTGTAGTTAAAATTAATAAATTTAAAGACAATTACTATGCTGATTAAAACTGGTGGTATTGATTCCATAAATATTGGCGGATCACACCATGCAGCTATCATTCCTCCAGTCTTTAAAATAATTATTTTAAGTAAAATTGAAGATTTAATTAAACAAAAAATTATTAAATCCAAGAGGCTTGGAATTTTTTTTTTTTTTTTTTTTACTATTAGACACTTTTACATCGGAGTGTAATTACAAATAGTATTTTTGTGATTGAAGTACCTGTAAATATCCTTGAGTAATGAGAAAAAATATAGCACTTATAGTCGTACATGTTTTCGAAACTTGATCTTGATGAGGCCATTGTCCGAGTGATGACAAAAGCAATCGATTTACACGCAATAAACTGTCCAGTGTCTTGTCCATTATGATGTCTCCAGTGTTAATGTAAATGTATCCTTGGGTTGTTTGAAAGGTGCAATTTGCTTGCGTGTCAAAACTCAGGCATTTGATATCCACCCTCATTATATATTCTCTTGGATAGTACATACAGCGTTTGATATCAATAAATTTGCTACTATTGGCCATTGTCTGTTATTGGATAATATTCTACCAGAAAGCTTTCTTCTCGAAATACATTGTGATTTTAATGTGAAATGTATATTTAATATTCACTTTCAACAGTTTATTTGTTATACACTTTCAAGAAATAATAACTCAACTTTACTATTCAATAATTTCTATATTTTGTGACTGAAAGATAGACCTCTAGGAGCCATAATTATTCTACTCGATGTTTTAAATTTAAATGGAAATTCATTCACTCCCGAGGAACAAAGCAAATTGATAAAAATAACAAATAATAATTACAAAATCATTTATTGGAAAATTATATTTCAATTTTTTAGACATTCTAAATTATTTCCCATTCATAAATTCAAACGTCGAAGGATGGGAAATTTTGGATTCAGGTAAAAAAAGATCATTTTCAGTATAGACATAGTGGATATTCTCAAAGTCTATGCAATGATTAAGTCAAAATTTACTAGTGTAAAAAAAAAAATAGCTGCGAAATTTAAGGTGAACTCAATAGTGGGAGGTAACTGGAGGTACAAATTTATTTTTCTTTTACGATTTTGAGTGGCTAATTTTTCATGATATTATAAAAATCAACTTCGAAATATTTGTAGACCATACTTATCTACAGTATAATTATTTTAACAATATGAGTTTACAGTTACCTTCGATTTTTTCATTTATTGCAAGTATTGGCAACTCTTTTACGTTTGCAAAATCTTAGATGATTTCATTGTAGTACAAAAAAAAAAAATAACGATCGTTTCACACAATTTATTCCACTAACAAAAATGTATATTTATTTTAATTTCCATTAGAAAAACTTTTCGTTTCATTGAATATTTTACATGTTATATGTTTAGTACAATCATTTAACGTGTGTAGATTTGAGTACTCTGAAATAAGGATCACTGCATTGAACACAAAACCATAAAATATGACATTGACGTACGCACCACCTTGGAAAATTATTATTTTACAATTAATACCAATTTTAAAAAAATAAATTAAATCATAGAAAATTTACATACTGCGCTAAAATTTTCCATATTTAAAATGTAAAAACTCCCAGCTGTTAATTGACATGGAACAGAACTTCTCAGTATAAATAGTTGAAGTAGCTTTCGTGATCTAATCGAAGTCAGGTACCATGCGGATCTAGTTCTATAAATGTATTTAAATAAATAACGTCCAATAAAATATTTGAAATTTTTTCTTAATGACCGACGATTGGAAACGATTAAAACGTTTTCAACCGTGCGTAAAAATTTTTGAATACAAGTTTACAAACGTGGATTCAATTATTCGGGTACTTTCATCAGCTAATCTCTGCGATGGCCAGCTTAAAAAAAATAAAACAAATGTTTGGGCAATTGTAAAAGTCGCATATCTGAAAGCTTCGTCAGGACGATCCAATTTTGTGATAGCCTGATACATATATGTATATTAGTAGTTTATATATCGATTGCATATAAGATACGAGTTATGATGTTCGACTACCAAGCCGGAGCTCGGTAGTCAATCATCGCAACTTGCATCTTATACGAATCTGTATTAGAAATATACAATAGTTTTTGTAAAAAATACTCGAAAAGTACACCAATGAGTGCCTATAGGAAAAATTTTGTCACAGAGTGACTCAATGACTTACTTCGATATTTTTTGCACACTAGTTATAGTGCATGCGACTAAAAATTATATTTTTTTCAATGCTGATGTCACAATTTGAATGGTTAGGAATCTTTATTACCCGTTGTGTGATATATAATATTTTTAACTGCTGACTATTGGGGCTCATAGCGTACATTTCGAGTATGGGTTACAAAAAAATCACATATGTAAGTTAAGCGACCGGGTACCTGATCACTAATGTATTGGTATATGTATATTTACTAAATATAGATACACAAATGTGTGGAGTGATCTACTACTAGTTCCCCGATCAGGTAATAGGCTCCTTACCTTACATATAAATCTTTGGTGAAAAATGATTATCACAAAATAGCACTTACTTGAAAACCAGTGAAACTGATGGTAATCATATTGAATCCCAATTGGAAAAAAAATGAGAACGAATTTGCCGACTCAATCAACTGCGCATAACTAAATAATTTAAGTAATTTTTGAATCTTATAATCATTTGATTAAGGTATTGTTTTTTATAAAAAAGTATGATCAAATAAACTAACTCAAGAGCCTTACTGTGCTCAATAATACACTTGACCATTCGGCTATAGGACTCGTCATTCGAAATATTTGGTTTTATATTAATGTCAACATTATCATGTTCCACTAGATGTTCCAAACGGTTTCTAATTAAAAATTTTATTTAGTTTATTTTATTTTATTCGATTAGTTTATTTACTACGATAATGTTGATCATACCCAACGACCACAAATATTGCGCAGGCATGTTGTACATAAACCATAAACATCGTATCGACTGCAATAACGACAGTTATGTATGTCATTGTACCGAAATATGAATGAATAACCAACGGATAGTAGTATTTATCTAAATCATACAAGTATTCGACATGAAACATAACTGGTTTCGCTGAAGCAATACTACTATTCGCGGGTAACAAACCCTCAGGCATGAGTTTGAAAAATATGGGTATAAGTGGACCCAGCATAAAAGGAACCATGGATCCGTAAACGGCACCTGAAACTCAATAAAACATTATTTAAATTCAAAAATTAAATTTTATTTGTTTGCACAGTTTGAATACGGAAGTACCTGCATACATAATTGTATTTTTTCTACTGTCTTTAGTCCATGAGTTTAAAATTTTCATTTCTTCTTCATCATTTATTGAATTCCAATCGGCTTGTATACTTTCGAGAAGTGTTTTCATCTGTTATTTGTGATTAATTAATATAAAATAATTGATTAGTCGTTTTCTATTATGTTAATGGTTAACAAACCTTGTCAGCATTGTAGTTAAAGTTAATAAATTTAAAGACGCATACTATGCTTATTAAAACTGGTGGTATTGATTCCATGAATATTGGTGGATCACACCATGCAGCTATCATTCCTCCGGTCTTTAAAATAATTATTTTAATTAAAATTGAAGATTTAATTAAACAAAAAATTATTAAATCCAAGAAGCTTGGAATTTTTTTTTTTTTTTTTTTTTACTATTAGACACTTTTCCATCGGAGTGTAATTACAAAAAGTATTTCCGTGATTGAATTACCTGTAAATATCCTTGAGTAATGAGAAAAAATATAGCACTTATAATCGTACATGTTTTCGAAACTCGATCTTGATGTGGCCATTGTCCGAGTGATGACAAAAGCAATCGATTTACACGCAATAAGCTGTCCAGTGTCTTGTCCATTATGATGTCTCCAGTGTTAATGTAAATGTATCCTTGGGTTGTTTGAAAGGTGCAATTTGCTTGCGTGTCAAAACTCAGACATTTGATATCCACCCTCATTATATATTCTCTTGGATAGTACATACAGTGTTTGATATTAGTATACTTTTTAATACTTGTCATTCTACCCTTGATGATATTTTAATCAAAGTCCCTTTTCCGAGATACATCCATCGTTTTTCGCGTTAAATGTGCCATTTGTCATTCTTTATTAACAATGATTCTTTTTTATTCCTGAAATTCTAACTCACCTTTGCCATTCTATCGATAATTATATTCTCATACTCCAAAACAAGACACATTTGATCGAAGAAAACATTTTCTTACCATGTAAACTGAATTACACAGTGTGCGATCTTAGAGAATGGTTTCAAAAAGTTTTATAAAAAAAAAATAAAAAAAAAAAACATTATTTACAAATTGATAATAAAAATCAACAATTAATTGTTTATTTATTATAATTCATTCATATTTCTTAATTTTATTGTGATATTTTAAAAAAATATTTATTTAACGCATTGAAGATAAAACAGTGAAAAAAGACATGGCGTTTTTTAGTACCTTTGAAATAAAAATACAAAGTATAAAATATTTAAAATAATTATCAACTTTTATAATTAACTTACAATGCTAAATGTATCCATTGATAGAATATATAATTTTCCTGCGCTAACCGTGAATGGTTTAATACTTTTCAATAGAATAATATTGAGAAGATTTTGGTGATAACGAGGGAGATTATACCATTCAGAGTCATAACTAAAAATATTTTTTATTTATAATAAAAAAATTGATGCCTCTCGTTTTTTTTTGTTTATATTTTAGTCTACTCACATAGAGTAAAAAACTTTTTCGCTTTGTGTAATGAGTATTTGTCCTTGAAAACTGCTATAGAAAAGATGGAAAAATGCACCCATTGTAAATGCGCCAAATTTAATTGCCTCGTCAGGTTGATGCAGTTTTATGACTGTCTAAATACTTTTTATTCATTTTTGAGTATATAAAAAAAATTATCATAAAAAAAATGACTTACCGTCATACCAGTTACAGTAAGAACTAATAAACTTAACCCCAGTACTATGAAGTAAGTAATATTTATAGATGCATCTAATTCCAATGCAAATCTTATCAGCCAGTGAAAAAGAAAAAATTGGTAATTAAAAAATACCATTTACAATTTTCGCTTTAGTTAATTCATGCAGGGATAATATGAGATAGCAAATATATAAAAAAAAAGGCAGAAACAGGATATCTAAAAATTTTGGGAATATTTCTATTGCATTAAGTTTGGATTTAAAATGTGATTGATTAGAAAATAATGATATTTCTCTTGTGTCATATTTATCGTGATTAATTTGCAATCATCTTCTCGGAAAAAATAATTTAGATCTAACGAGATCTAATTGGTTCAAGCAGGATTTAATTTTTTCAAATTTCAGATCTACATTGTTATCAATAGATCAATTTAGATTCACTCAAATTTATGTAGATTTCGTAAGATTTCAAAATTTTTTTTTTTAAAGCCTAAAATCTCTATTAAAATTCAAATTTTGAATTTGTAGTAATATAACTTTTTTATGAAATGACCATAGATCCAAATAATGAAAAAATTAGATCTAGGTAAATCTGGAGGGTTTAGTGCTTTGTAGATTGTAATATTTTTTCCCGGGCTTTATTTACAGAAATGTTAAATTTGAAAAAAAAAATATATATTTTGAGTTTCATATTATATCCATTATATATAAATTACTTACTCTAAACTATTTTGATGCATATTAATACAATGAATTATTCTCTCACGTATTCTATCCAATTTTACCTTATCGTAAATTTTTTTTGCATCACTATCTATGTGTATTTTTGACAAATATGTGCTAAAAAAAAATCTTTATTTAAACAGTTAAATTTTATAATACATCACGACTTGTAATAATAAAATATATAAAAACCTGAGTATTTCTAACATTGCACAGGCATGATGAATAAATGTCCCGAGCATGTTGTCAAAAAAAACGATGCCACCAACAGACAACGGAACAGTAAAATACGCGTGCAAAAGAATGGGAACGTAATATTCATTTTGATCAACATAATATTCCGTTTCGTATAGATATATGAGATTACGAGTTTCGTTCAATGGTTTAATAATGTCCAAAACTTTCGGTATAGCCGGTGATGCCAAAAACAATCCTAGTATTGGAAACATGGCAGCTATGCCAAAGCTTCACGTCACCAATCGTATTCAAATAAAGTAACAAAATTTAATGAACAAAGGAAAGTATTCTTTTGAGTCATTAATAACACAAAAAAATATCTTAAAAAATTTTACTTTACATCGTCGTAGTAAAAAAATATATAAATGCATTAATACCTGTATAAGCAGATGTTATTTTTCGAGTACGTATAAGCCATCTTTCCATTATTTCTTTATCCTCTTCACTTTTCAACGTTTTCCCATCGCGTTCTATCAGCGAAAATAAACGTTTTATCTAAAAAATTATAAAATTTTTTTTTTGAAATTGAATATACACGGAAAAAAAAAGTCGGAAAAATTACAGTTGCAAATATTAGCAGATACTCTCTGTTTTGAAACTGTAAAAATTACAGGACGTAGGAATTATCACAGTTTCATTAGTTTAAAATACATTAGAAACTGTAAAATTTGACATCTGTAATTGTAATTATTTTATTACAAGAAGTAGTCGCAATTATTACAGTTTCAAACTGTAATTCTTTAAGTTGTTTTATATGAGGGCCCGGTTTTTGCACTAAAAACTGTAATTTTTTCTGTGTATGATGGAAAAAAAGTACTCACTGACTTAGCATTGAATATGTAATTGATAAATTTAACAAAACCTAATAGATGTACACAAAGCATCGGAATACACTGAATCATGCCATCAATATCGCCAAAATATTCAATGAACTTTATAGTCTGTTCGAATAAGTTATTAGTATTTTAAAATAATTATTAACATTGAAAAATTATAAACAGTTTTGAAATTTGAAAAAAAAAAACCTTGGGCGTGAAAATGCTGAATATTCCTGTTGTTATAAAAAATCTCAACAAATATTTGTTGCAACCAGACTGATGTGGCCACACTCCATAGCAGGAAATAATAAATCTATAGTTTATAAAATGACGGTTTTTAAAAATATCCATTACTGTTTTGTTGCGTTACCTCAAATGAAATGTCAGCGATTGACGTGATGTCACTGTTTCCTCGGCTCAACTCGTTGGAATCATTTAAAATTCTGTTTGAACTAGTAGGCACTGTTTCTGCTGCTAGGCCGTATTTTTCTTTAATTTTTAATAAACCAATTTTTGGTCGGTTAAAAATGAATGAATTTCTTGTTAAGGATATCAATAGGAAATATAAATCAAACAGCATGCGACCATTTTTAATAAAATGTTGCAGTAATAATTTTTGCGACTGAACTTCAGCTATACCTGCTGTACAGTTTAATAGTTTGAAATGATATTTATTCATAGAAATTGTCATTTTAAAATTACATTTTTTTCAATAATGTTCTACTGGGTAACTTTTTTACACTTATTTTGTAAAGTGTATGATTCAGAGCTAAATTAACTGGAGAAAATATTTAATAAAAAAATAGTTAAAAATTTTTTAGATAAAATAAATCTTTATTTTTTAAATTTATCATCATTTGCATAAATTTCGGTATATTTGCATCGTATTTATTGGAAAATGGTTATTTAACGCATTGACGACAAAACCGTGAAGAAAGACATGGCGTTTTTCAGAACCTTAATCAATAAAATACTATACATTAGATGAATTTTTGAAATTTTATAGTAATAAAATAGCAAACTTACAATACTAAATGTGTCCATTGATAAAATATACAACTTCCCTGCTGTAACGGCGTTGGATTTTACACTTTTCATAATTATAATATTCAGGAGCTTTTGATGATAACAAGGAAGATCATACCATTCAGATTCATAACTAAATAATCAAAATTTATAATTAAAAATTTTAGTATAATAATTTATTTTTTTTTTCTCGGGAAAAAATTGATATTTCAAATTTTTTATATATAATTTCAGATCTTAAATTTTTTTTATAAGACGCCGAAATCGATAAAAAAAAAATTTTGAACTTGTTATAGTTTGATAATTTACTACAAATTACTCACATGGCATGAAAAACTTTTTCACTTTGTGTAATGAGTATTTGTCCTTGAAAACTGTTATAGAAAAGATGAAAAAGGGAGCCCATTGTAAATGCACTAAATTTAATAGCCTCATCGGGTTCATTCATTTTTATAACCGTCTATACATTTTTCAATTATTGTAAATTAAAGTATGTAATTCAAAAGTGAACTTTTTTTTTTTTAATTCATTCTTTACCAGCCACAATAGTTTTCATAACAGAAAATATTAATTATTAATTCCAAAAGTAGCATCAAGAGAAATCTGATTTTTTATCAAGATAAGTATCATTATAAATCATAAGAAAAATTGGGACTTTTTTTGTGTCAAATTTGTAATTAATCAATGATTTATTGTTGTGTTTATGAATTAATTTTGCCTGGTAAATTAATGAAAAGAAAAAAAAATCAATTAAACGTACCGTCATACCAGTAACAGTAAGTATTAGTAAATTGAGACCTAGGACTATGAGCCATGCTATATTTATAGATGTATCCAATTCTGAAGTAAATCTAATTAAAACAAAAGAAAAATTTGGTAAAAAATAACTGTGATTTTTTATAAAAAATATTAAAAATCTATATAGATTTCTTACTCTAAACAATTTTGATGCATATGAACGCAGTGAATTATTTTGCTACGTATTCTTTCTAGTCGAATTTGATCATCTTTTTTTTCAATTTTGTCTACATGTATTTTTACTAAATATGTACTAAAAAAAAGCTTATTTAAATTGTTAAAGATTATTTATAATATTCGCTATATATATACGTAAAAAAATATTAAAGTGAATCGAAACCTGAGTATTTCTAACATTGCACAGGAATGATGAATAAATGTCCCAAGCATGTTGTCAAAAAAAACGATGCTACCAACAGACAATGGAACAGTCAAGTATGTATGAATAAGAATTGGAACGTAATATTCATCCTGATCAACGAAATATTCCGTTTCATATAAATATATGAGATTACGAGTTTCGTTCAATGGTTTAATAATATCCAAAATTTTAGGTATAGCCGGTGATGCCAAAAACAGTCCCAGTATTGGAAACATTGCAGCTATCGAGCATACACATACTCAAATTTCCCCATAATCAATCGCTCTCAAATAATTCTACCGAGTTTGATTAGCAAAACGAAATATTTTTTTTCGTAACAATATTAAATAAAGTCATCAATACCTGTGTAAGCGGATGTTATTTTTCGTACGCGTAGTAGCCATTTTTCCATTATTTTCTTGTCTTCTTTGCTTTTCAAATTTTTTCCATCGCGCTCTATCAGCGAAAACAAACGTTTTATCTAAAATGTTATCTTACAATAATTCTATTTATCACATAGAAAAAATTTTATAGTACCAACGAACTAACAGAGTTATAATTAAATGTGTAATTGTAATATTTAACAAGACCCAGTAAATGGACACCGATCATGGGTATACATTGAATCATTCCATCAACGTTACCAAAATATTCGACGAATCTAATTGTCTATAGAATAAAAAATTTTCTTTACTTTATTGCCATTACAGACTTGAATTAAACTCGACAAATATATATATATATATATATATTTTAATACCTTAGGTGTTAAAATACTCAATACACCCATCGTTATGAGGAACCGTATACAATTTTTTTGAAAATGTGACTGATATGGCCACTGTCCATAGCAGGTAAATATAATTTTATAATTTTTGAAATGACGGTTCTTCAAAATATCCATTGTCGTATTGTTACTTTTATTGAAATGTCAATGACAAACATGCTACTCTGTTGTCTCGACATAATAGTTATCTTAGTTTAAAATTCTGTTAGAAATCAGTTACGCTGGCTTTCCGCTATACTGCGCAGTCTCTTGCATTAATTTTTAATGACTCAAGTTCCTTGTTAACGATAAACGAGTATACGTCTCGATTTTAACTTCAAACGGGTGGTAAATCAAAAGACACGCAAATAAATTCGCTGAAAAATTCAAATAATTTAAATAGTCCGCCCTTTTCATTGTCAAACTTTTATGCTCAATCATTCTGCTCACAGTTGATGTTAAATCGTGCTTCAGTTTTCAAATCTCGTTGCTGAAATTTTTATAAAAATAATTTTTCTCTTTTCTGTTACTTTACCTTTTATTTCTCTTTACTAAACACAAAATACTTTCTCAACATTGATTCAGTTGATAAAAAAAAATCTATCTGTTGTGAAAATATGAAAAAATAATGAATATAAATAAATTTATGTTTCTATAGAATATAATGTATCAAAAATAATATTTATAATTTAGTTAAAAAAAGTGTTATTGAAAAATAAATATATTTAATTTACAATCAATGCTTATATATATATATATATATACAGTATAATTATCGAGTCGATGACAGGACAGTAAAAAATGACATCGCTTTTTGGATTACCTTTAAATAATAAATTTATTTATTATAATAATGACATTAAAAAAATATATATAAGATTTATTACCATGCTAAATGTATCCATGGATAATACAAATTTTTTTCCTGCAGTAACTGTACAGGGTTTTAAACTTTTCATCATTATTGGAATTAGAAGTCGTTGGTACTGAGGAGGAATGTTATACCATTGGGACAAATAACTAAATAAAATTAAAAACATATTTATTAGTTAGTTTTTTATATTTAATTTTATTTCATGTTAGTATAAGAAATAAAAATTGTAGGACATACACGGCATGAAAAACTCTTTCACTTTGTTGTATCAGCTCTTGGCCCTGAAAACTCGTATAAAAAAGGTGGAAAACTGCACCAATAGTAAATGCAAAAAATTTAAATGCTTCATTCGGTTGATCTAGTTTCATAGCCGTCTGTAAGTACTCAAAAATATTTTATTTTTTTTTATTGTCATGCTCAAAAATTTTTACACATTAGAAAAAATATGTGTGTAGATTCTTACCACCATTCCAGTTATAGAAATGATAGTTAAATTATAAAATAAAACTATTAGCCAAGCAAATGAAACTGATGATTCTAAATCGTTTGCAAATCTGAATATTGAAATGATTGTTAATATTATTTAGATATCGTAGTCAGATGGGGAGAGTACCAAAAAACTTTTTTTTTAGTCGTTTTATTCTTAAATTATATTTTTGACTTGAAATTCATCAAAAAATCATAATATTTTGGAAATGTCATTGAAAATGTGAATTTTTTTATTTTTTTCACGATTTTCCGTTTTCTTAGCTCGGAAAAAAAATTTTCTAACTGAAATAAAAATTTTTATTTACCTCAAAGCATTTTTGTGCATATCGACACACCGAATTATTCTATTACGTAATTTACGAGAATGTTTTTCAGCATTAATTACAGTTATTTTACTAACGTCATATTTAATATTTTCCAAGTATGTACTAAAAGAATTTACTATATCATTAATAAAAAATATTTAATATCCGACGAATTCAAATTACAAGTAAATAAAATTTTTTACCTGAGTATTTCAAATATTGCACATGCGTGAGCGACATTTGTTGCGAGCATATTGTCAAAGTAAACAATTACAGCCAATGAAAATGGTACAGTCATGTATGCATGTATCAGTATATGAACATAGTACTTGTCTTGATCGACGAAATATTCTGTTTGATATAAATATATTCTTCCACGGGGTTTATTCAAAGGAGCAATCATGTCCATAAGTTTTGGAAACACCGGAGATGAAAGATACAATACGAGGATTGAAAACATAGCAGCTGAATATGTAAAAATATTTTTAAATGTTTAATTATATTATTTATTATTATAAAATTTAATTACTGAGCTTTTTTTTTTGACTTCCGAATGGTTTCGCTTATTTATTTTTATAGAATTAATCAGATAAAATTACATGTATGTATGCATATATAAATAGTATATATATATATGAATTTTATGTCTAAGATAATTCATGACTGTGATTAATTTAATATATGAAAATCTGTATGACATTAAATTTGAAAAATTAATGGCTTATTAACGTATTGAAATTTTCTATGATTTTAGAAAAATCGCAAGTCATTTTCCAATACTTTTAAAACCAACTTATCTAAATATTTGTTGAATTCCTGATATTTAAATTCACTGTAAAAAATCGGGAATGAATTCGGAGTGATTACGGATTTTATTTAAATCTGAATTCGATCTGGAGTGAGTTTAACTCCAAGGTGATTAAATAAATAGCAAATCATTAGCTCCAAATTAACTTCAGATATAATTCCCGTTCATTGGGAAAATTTTTTACAGTAACAATATTTGAATTTAGTAAATATATAAACGAAGTTTTTCGAAAGTACTTCGACTGGAAATTGTATCTTATAGTTATTGATAACTTATACTTGTATAACTCAATGAAATTTTTCGTATATGCTCCAACCATTTGTTCATTATTTTAACATCTCGATCAGCCGTCAAATTTTTTCCGTCTCGATCAATAAGAACAAATAAATGGTTTACCTATTTATAAATATACATTATTATTTTTAATAATAAAGCACTATTGGATATTCAAAGCACGATGAGGTACTTCAGGAATTTTATTTTTAAAAAATTTTTTCTTTTCTCAAAATTTCGTACTCATTTTGTTTTATTAAAAGTTTTGAGTAAAATGGAGAATTCGACTCATCTAGAAAACTTTAGGCAACATAAATTTTTTTCTGGTTCTCCATTTTGTCTTGAAAACTTTTTTTTTACTAAAACTATCGAAAAGTGATGACGAATTCGTTAAAATTACACCAACAAATTTTATAAAACCACAATTTTTAAAAAATGAACCAGCGTTTGCGTACCCCTTCGTGCTCTACTCTCTCTTCGTCTTTCTCTACCATTAAAAATTTAATTATCACGTGGTAATAAATAATAATGTTATGAATAACAAAAAAAAAAAAAAAAATTTGTTGTTGAAATACCTTTTTCTCATTGAATATCCAATTGAAATATTTTGTAAGACTCACTAAATGAAGAATAACCATCGGTAAACATTCGATAACTTCATCAACGTCTTTAATACTTTCAATTAATTTGATCATCTATTCCAGCCACATTTATTTATTTACTTCTTATCTTTTTACATTTATCAATAAATATTAAGACATATTTAGTGCTGACAATTACCTTTGGTGTTATGATACTGAATATAGCCAACAGTACAACAAAACGTGCACAATATCGTTGACAAGGTGACTGAGAAGGCCACTGTCCCAAAAAAAGGAGAGCGATTTTAAATTCTCGAAAGTGACGACTTTGTAGGATATTCATTTCACTGTAATTTCGATACGACTAATTTAGATGGATGTCTGGAGCTGCTTAGTGTCCATTTATATTATTATAATTCAAACAGCTTTGTGTCTGCCCCTCAGTTGTCAATGGCGACACTCATAATAATAATAGTAATGTGACAGGCGATTCGTAAATAATTAATTAGCTCGAGCGTTTGATGGATGGAGAATAAATTAATTTTTTATCATTTTCTTTACCCTTTTCTACTTCTTTACAAATCACGCTATTCTAGATTACGTTTTTCAAAGCCAATCATAATATTATTTTCTTCTTAAAATTAAATTTGTTAAGACTATTACCAAAAAGAAATTTTTTAAATTTATCTATTAGAAAATAAGTCAATAGTATATATCATCTGATAAAATTTATATTTATTATCAGAATGTTACAGTAAGTTATTTGATTTTTTTTTCTACATGATCTTAATCTTTGATTTATTTATTTAATAATTCGCAGTAACTGATAGTTCTGATGATGATATTTTTGAACATTGGAAAGTAATTTGATAGGTCTATTTTTTTTTTTTTAACAAATATTTTTTAAGAATAATATAATGTCAATAAAAACAACTTTATCACTTTTTATTAAATTAGTTTAGTCGGTTGCTTTCAACGCATTGACGAGAGGACCGTGAAGAAAGACATGGCTTTTTGAATTACCTTTTTGATAAAATATAAAACAGTTAAGTTAGTCGTTAATACCATTTTGCAAATGAACAATCACGTTAGTTTGTTTTGAGTAATTAAAGTGTAATGTTTATTAAAATTGAACTTACGGAACTGAATGTATCCAAAGACAAAACATAGACTTTTCCGGCAGATAATCTGCAAGGTGTCACACTTCTCATCATTATTGGAATAAGAAGTTTTTTATAAAAAAGTGGAATATTATACCACTCGGATAAATAACTATAAAAATTTATTTATTTAGTATTTCAGATTTAAAATTATGATAAATAACGATAACAATAATAATAATAATAATAATAATAATAATAATAATAATAATAATAATAATAATAATAATAATAATAATAATAATAATAATAATAATAATAATAATAATGGAAAGGTGGAAAAATAACTCACGTCGAATAAAAAACCGCTTCACTTTCTTCTATAAGCAGTTGGCCTTGGAAACTTGTGAAAAAAAGATGAAAAACATGGCCTATGGAAAATGCTGTAAATTTAATTGCTTCACTTGTTTGATTTAGTTTCATTACTGTCTATAATTATGAAAATTTTTTTTATGTTAATATTAATAACTACAGAAAAGATGTAAAAAAAGTTGAGTACTCTAAAATGCTAAAAAGTTATTTTTTTAAATTACGATTGCTTTATAGTTATTTCGATTGAAAAGACAAAATTCAACGAGATTCGATGCATTACTCTATAATCTAGTAATCTACTAACTATTTTTATAGTTTTTCTGATCTTCTACCATGTGTTTGTAATCAATATGCGCCAAAATAAAAAATTCAAATTTGGAGCAAAATAGGCCCTCCAAGAAATCTAATAAACTTCAATTATTATTTTATTTCATCTGAATAGTATATTACACATCGAGGGAGAAAAGTAGAAAATTCTAACCCGAGTGTATAATTGTTGAGAAACTTTTTTTATTTAGACGAGATAATAATGAACCACAATCTCAAACACTTTGCAGGGGTTCCTTATTCTTGAATCATTTAAATTGATCAAAAATTTTGGGGGGCCTATTATGCCTCCCTATATGTATTATATATATTGGTAAATAAACTGACCGCCATTCCAGTAAAAGTAAGCGCTATTAGACAATAAGTTAGTAATATAAGCCAAGCAATATTGTAAGACGCTTCTAGTACATTGGCAAATCTAAAAAACCAAGAAATGAAATTTTGTTTAAAAAAAAAACCAATCTCACTAAGTACAAGTAGTTAAAAATCTGTGCTTTTACTTACTCTAATGTATTTCTGTGCATATCAATGCAATGCATGATTTTTTTGTGAATTTTATTAGAAATTGTTTCATCATTCAATTGTGTGTTATAAATATCGACATGTATTGTTTCTAAATATGTTCTAGGAAGGAAGAAAAAAGACCATTTCAATAAAGTACATGGAAATAAGATTTTCCAAGTCACTTATAAGTAATTGATACCTGAGTACTTTGAACATAGCACAAGCATGGTGTACGTGTGTTCCAAGTAAAATATCAAAATATACAAGAACAGCTACGGAAATTGGAACAGTCATGTATGCATGTATCAGTATATGAACGTAGTATACTTCTTGATCAACATAATATTCCGTTTGGTACAAGTATATTAGAGGACGAGATTCATTCAATGGACTGATTGCATCCATTATTTTCGGAACTGCTGGCGATACGAGATACAATGCGAGGATTGAAAACATGGCAGCTAAATTCTCAGGTAAGAAAAAATACTCGAGTAATATGAAATTTGATGACTATATCATATAAAAAAAAAATTTACTTAAAGTAGACTTTTTTCTACACTGTCAAAATGTTTTTAATTTTCAAGGATAGTTTTCCCGGAAACTTAATAAAATTCATTGATTTTACACGAATATCAATATGTTCACATTATTAAAAGTAATTAAAGTATAATCTTTAATGAAAATACAATGCTACTATTTGAAAATATATTTTCTATGTAATTAATCAAGATATCGGGTTAGATTTACATTGAAAAAATTTTAAAAGTACGGTACTGACGTTTTTCTTTCAAATCTTGATTAGTTATTGATAATTATGAGTTATTAAAGTCTTGCTATAGAATTTCAAGTATTTAAAAACTAATAATTGGTGAAAACAATTTTGCAGTTGATGAAAATGAAATAAATTGTATTTATATTTTATAATTTTTGACTGTTTTGAACATTTTCATAACTTCACGTGAATTGATTTAAATTTCGAAGAAAATTTTTAACAGTGTACGTAACTGAAATTATATAACTATTTTCTTTTTTGAAAAAACAATTCATACTTGTGTAAGCGGTCGTAATTTTTTTTATACGTTTCAACCATACCGTCATAATATCAACATCTTGATAACTTTCCAAAGTCTTTCCGTCACGTTCGATAAGAACCAGAAGCTTTTGAAACTGTGCCAATTCAAATTTTAGGATTAGAGTACATTAATTTTTATTTATTATTAATAAATAATTTTTCCAATAAATTAAAATACCTTATGCGCATTAAATATCCAGTTTAAATATTTAGTGAGACTTGCAAGGTGAACAAATATCATAGGTAGACATTCGATAATTCCATCTATATCTCTGATCACTTCAAAAAATTTAATCATCTATTCCATCCACAAAGTTCAGGGTTATTCGTTTACTTTTTACATAGTCAGTAAAATATAATAAATTTATCGTATCCAACTGTTACCTTTGGTGTCAATATGCTGAAAATCGCCGATAATACGACAAATCGTGCGCAATATCGTTGTAGGGGTGACTGAGAAGGCCATTGTCCAAGAAGGGAGAGTACGACTTTCAATTCTCTAAAGTGACGACTTTGTAGAATATTCATTTTTGTACGATGTCTATACTACGACTAATACTTTGATAGATCATAAGCTGAATTTTCATTTGATTAATTATTATTAACGGAGCTCGGTTCTCTATTCTGTAAGATGTTTATGGCGACATTGTCATAATAATAATAGTAATGAGATAGACGTATTAATAATAAATTAGCTATATCTTTTGATGTGCGCGGAACATGTTTTACTTATTGTCAGCTTTAGTATTGCGTTCACTTTAAAAATCACGCTATTCTTGAGAACTTCCAAACATGTCATTGTATTACTTATCTTCTTCCGAAATAATAATTTCAATAATTTCCAAGTTCATGAATCAATTTTATGTTCCTTGGTTTTACTTATAGTGAATAATCATTTAACAAATTATTCAATGGAATATGAAGCAATGAGTTTGATTCTTTTTACAAATTTGAAATTTTTTCAATGGGAAGTTAAAAATATTAAATTGACAATTTAAAACAATTAGTCATTAGTATTTTTGAATATTGTAAAGTAATTTATCAGTTTTGTTTATTTACTATTTTTTTTAACAAATATTTTTTAAGAACAATCCAATAACAATAGCAATAAAAACAATTGTATCACTTTTTGTCGAATCAGTTTTCCCAGTTGCTTTCAACGCATAGACGAGAGGACCGTGAAAAAAGACATTGCCTTTTGAATTACCTTTTTGATAAAATATTGGATAATTAAGTTCGTCGTTAATAACATTTTGGAAATGAATAATCACGTGAATTTGTTTTGAAAGTGTAATATTTTTTGAAATTGTACTTACTGAGCTGAATGTATCCATTGACAAAATATATACTTTTCCAGCAGATATTCTGCAGGGCGTCATACTTCTCATCATTATTGGAATGAGAAGTTTTTTATAAAAAAGCGGCATATTGTACCACTCCGAACGATAACTACAGAATTTTATTGATTTAGTGATTGAAATTCGGAATTAAGTTAATAAATGATAGCAATAATGATCATTGTGAAAAAGTTCAAAAATTACTGACGTCGAATAGAAAATGGCTTCACTCTGTTCTATGAGCAGTTGACCTTGAAAACTTGTGAAAAAAAGATGGAAAATATGCCCTGTAGAAAATGCTATGAATTTTATTGCTTCACTTGTTTCATTCAGTTTCAATACTGTCTATAAATTTTTTAGATAATTTTTTTTTTTTTCAATTCCGAAATGTTCAGATTTTGACTAAGAAACTCACCGCCGTTCCAGTGAAAGTAAGTCCTACAAGACAAATTGTCAGTAATACAAACCATGCAGTATTATAGGATGCGTCCAATTCATTCGCGAATCTAATACAAAAAAAAATAAAAAATTATGTAAAAAATTACAAATTGAAAATTTCTATTTTACTCACTCCAATGTATTATTGTGCATATGAACACAATGAATGATTTTATCGGATTTCGCTTTATCACTTATTTCTGTGTTACAAATACTGACATGTACTGATTGTAAATATGTTCTAGGATTCCGAAAAATATATTTTGATAAAACCCAAATAGAGAAAATTACCAAAAAAGACACTATAATGATTATTTGATCATACCTGAGTATTTCAAACATAGCGCAAGCATGGAAAACATGTGTTCCAAGTAAAATATCAAAATATATAAGAACTCCCATGGAAACCGGAACAGTCATATAAGCATGCAGTAATATAAGAACGTAGTATTTTTCTTGATCAACAAAATATTCTGTTTCATACAGATTAATTAGAGGCCTAGACTCATTCAACGGATCAACTAAGTCCATTATTTTTGGAATTGCTGGCGACACAAGAAACAATCCGAGGATTGAAAACATGGCAGCTAAATTTTCAGGTAAGATCAATATTCAAAGTAGTATGTAATTAAAAAATACTCATTTTATCATATAAAAAAAAATTGACTAGTGGTTGTATTTTTTTTTATATTACCAAAGTTAAATAATTTTTGTTCTCAAAATCAATGCATACTTGTATAAGCAGTCGTAATGTTTTTTATTCGTCTTAACCAGTCATCCATGATCTCAATATCTTGATGAACTTCTAAAGTATTGCCATCGCGTTCGATAAGATCAAGTAAATTTTTGAACTGTGCCCAAAAATTTGAAAATTCCAGTACGTGAACTTTAACTTATCATTTAAAAAAAAAAAAGTTCAATTAAATTCAATTACCTTATCGGCGTTAAGTATCCAGTTGAAATATTTAGTAAGACTTGTAAAATGGACAAATATCATGGGTAGACATTCGATAACTCCATCGATGTCGTTAATTACTACAATACATTTGATTATCTATACCATCCACAAAGTTCAGGGTTATTCGTTTATTTTTTAAATTGTTAGTAAAAAATAATAAATTTATCGTATCCAACTGTTACCTTTGGTGTCAGTATACTAAAAATGGCTAATAATACGAGAAAGCGTGCGCAATATCGTTGTAGGGGTGACTGCGAAGGCCATTGTCCAAGAAGGGTGAGTACGACTTTGAATTCTATAAAGTGACGACTTTTTAGAATATTCATTTTTGTACGATGTCTATACTACGACTAATACTTTGATACATCATAAGCTGAATTTTCATTTGAATAATTATTATTAACGGAGCTCGGTTCTCTATTCTGTAAGATGTTTATGGCGACAATGTCATAATAATAATAGTAATGAGGTAGGCGTATTAATAATAAATTAGCTATGTCTTTTGATGTGCGCGGAATATGTTTTACTTATTGTCAGCTTTAGTATTGCGTTCACATTAAAAATCACGCGATTTTTAAAAGCTTCCGAGCAAATCCCCATTACATCATTTTCATTTTTCCGAAACAATTTTTGAAACAGTATGTTAGTTCATCGTGAAAAATACATATTACGACATTTTATATTAGACAATATCATATGTAACGTTATGAAGCTTCTTAGAACTTCAAAACGCCGACATCTAATGAAAACTTGATTTTCGCATATTAGGGTGAAAACAATAACTTCCCGAAAAAGAAACTATACCTGCAGTTCATAGGTCAGTCGTTGGATCTCGTGTCTTATAATTATTCAGACTAAATGAAAATAATAATGATAAATTTTACATGTATGTTAAATTATTAGCATATATACATTTTACACAGGATGGCACTTATTAGTGTGTGTGATTTTTTAATATCAGTAATAGTTTGAGTGACTGTCAAATTTTTCATATATTTTCAAGGTAAAATAAATATTTATCAATGGATGTAAGATAGAATTAACTTTTGTGGATACTTCAAAGTTTTCTATGAGGTCATTTTTATGAAAACTCATTATCGTAATGATGTCTTTTATATTCATAATGCATCAAACTATGGTATAAAGTGTCCACAAATAGTGCAGTGTCAAAAACAGGTGCCTTTACCGTGTATTAATTTTACTAAAAAATAATTATAATTTCATTTTCAGTCGACACAAATATTGATATTTTTGTAAACTAATTTATATTATTATTTAACAATTGTTGGCTGTAAAAAAAACTTTTAAATTATTGACTTTATTAATCAGTAGAAAATGTTCCAGTGTCGAAAAAATTTCTCAGATTTTATTTTTCACGGTTTTTCGGACTGGTTTTTTGGAAAAAACATTTTTGTCGAAGGAAGCTTAATCAGTATACTTCCACATGTAATTAGTATATTTCCACTCATTTACTTGTTCCAGCAATTATCGCATTGATGACAGAACAGTGAAAAAAGACATAGCGTTTTTGAGTACCTCATTAAATAAAACAAAATTTAAATTATTACATACATAATTTTTGAATTAATTACTAAGTCAGATAATGGACTTACAATACTGAATGTACCTAATGATAAAATGTACATTTTTCCTGCGGTAAGTGTACTTGGTTTTGCACTTCTCATTATTATAATACTGATAAGTTTTTGATGATAACAAGTAAGATTATACCATTTTGATTCATAACTGTGAGAATTTTTGATTTTGTAGTTCGACAAATTAATTTACAGAAAAAAAAATTTATAAATTATTATTAATTTTTTTTGAATTTTTTCAATTCGGTTTTTTTATTAGAAAAAATATTCAGGTTGTACATACATAGCATGAAAAACTCTTTCACTTTGTTGTAATAGTTCTTGGCCTTGAAAACTCGTGTAAAAAAGATGAAAAACTGCGCCGATAGTAAATGCGAAAAATTTGAATGCTTCACTCGGTTGATTCAACTTCATAACTGTCTATAAGTATTCAAAAATAATTTATTCTTATTTATTAGTACACGATATTTAAATATCGCATAAAACATTTATTTTCATTGATACAAAAAATTTCTTACCACCGTACCCGTTACAGAAATTATAGTCAAACTATAAAATAATATTATTAGCCAAGCTAATGAAACTGATGATTCCAATTTATTTGAAAATCTAAATATTTGAACAATCATAAAAATTATTTACGAAAATAAGTTAGTAAAACAATAATAAACTTACTGCAAAATATCTTTATGCATATTTATACAGTGTACTATGTAATGGCGTACTTCATCGGACATTTTTTTATCACCTCTTTTAGTTATTTTCCGAGCATCAATGTTTTCTAAATAAGAGCTGTAAAAATGTAACTTTAATGGAAAATTTTATATTTTGTAAATAAAAGGTAAGTATTAAAATACGAATACAAGGTTTAGGAGACCCCCATAGAAATAGTATATCTTCAGAATATAAAAATAATATATAAGAAATATAAAATAATATAATTAAAATATATACTTGATGTATTCTAGATACAAACAGAATATATTTATTTTAATATGTTTTTTGCCGCTTTAAAAATATTCCGAATATAGATAGAATACATATAATATATATCAAGAATATGCGAGAAATATATATAAGAAATATTCAGAATACAACAATGATATTATAATAAAAATATATATGAAATAAATTCAGAATATATCTTGCAAAAAAAAAATTTTAGAAAAAAAAACTAGAATCCTACGGGAAAAATTTTTTTTTTGCAAGATATATTCTGAATTGATTTCATATATTTTTATTATATTATTGTTGTATTCTGAATATTTCTTATATATATTCCTCGCATATTCTTGATGTATATTATATGTATTTTATCTATATTCGGAATATATTTAAAACGGCAAAAAACATATTAAAATAAATATATTCTGTTTGTATCTAGAATACATCAAGTATATATCTTAATTATATTATTTTATATTCCTTATATATTTTTTTTGTATTCTTTATATATCTTAGATATATTCCAGAATATATTATTTTTATATTCTGAATATATACTATTTCCATGGGGGGAGATTTAGGCCGTTAAGATTTACCTGAGTATCTCGAACATGGCACAAGCATGATGGACCTTCGTTCCGAGGACGTTATCGAAGTATACGAGAACAGCCACTGAGATAGGCACAGTCATGTATGCATGTATCAAGATATGAAGGTAATACTTTTGTTGATCGATGAAATACTCTGTCTGATATAAATATATCCGTTCACGGGTTCCATTCAGCGGTGAGACCATGTCCATAATTATTGGAATAGCCGGTGATGCGAGATATAATATGAGAATTGAAAACATGGCAGCTACACAGATATATACGAGTGTTTTCACTCGATTAGAATTGTAAAATCTGCGATAGAATAGGGGGGGGGGGGGGGCGAAACAAAATTTTTGAGGAAATACTGATTTCAGGGACTCAACTACGTTAAATTTTTTTTTTTATGATATTCTAAATGAATAGAAACAATTTTTGAAAATTTAAAGAAATTAAATTTTCTTATAAATAATTGACGCAAAGGAAGAAAACAAATTTTTTACTAGTTTTTATCATAAAACAAAAGTCATTAACATTTTTTTACAAAATTAAAATTTTTTGAAAACATAAAAAAAAAAATTCAAAATAATGCTCAATTGTATTGACTCCGGATTTGATTCGCAAAAAATTTTACAGTATGTTGTAAATGTAAAATAATAGTTCATACTTGAATAATTTGTTGAAACAGTTCTTATACGCTGCAGCCATTTGTTCATAATTTCAACATCTCGATCTAATTTCAAAGCCTTTCCATCACGATCGATCAGTACAAATAAATGATTCACCTTTTGTAAGTATATATTTATTGTGAAAAAAGCGATAATTTATGAAAAAAAAAAAAAAATAACTATGACTTAGATCATTTGTGCCTAGTAATCATGAAGCAATTCGTGTACATCAATAAATTCAATCATTGATGAATTCAAATATTTTGTGATTAAAAAAAAAAAAACATTTGAAATACCTTTTTTTCATTGAGTATCCAATTGAAATATTTGGTAAGACTGACTAAATGGAGAATTATCATTGGCAAACATTCGATAATTCCATTGACATCGTCAATAACTTCAAAAAATTTGATTACCTATCACATCCACATTCATTTTTTTTTTTTGCGTTAATCAGTAAATAATTTCGTGTGCGCAGAGTATTACCTTTGGTGTCAATATACTAAAAATGGCTAACAATATCACAAAACGTGCGCAAAATCGTTGTAACGGTGGCTGGGTCGGCCATTGTCCAAGGAGAGTGAGCACGATTTTGAATTCTCTATAGTGACGGCTTTGCAGAATATTCATTTCAAATGTAAATTTCGACTGCGACTTATACTTTCAAATAATACTTCAAATCACAATCAACTTTGGTTCTGGAAATTACGTTAACTATTCCCTTGGAACTTAGTCGCGACAGTCATGATTATTACAGGCATACAGAAACCGACATGTTAATAATTAATAAGCTATAGCTTGAGAATACAAGAGTTAGTAAGCGCTTTATTTAATTTTACAAACACGATATGCATCTCACGCGACTTATTACTGCCTGTAACTACCCTTAGTAATGACAGTTTTTGTATTGAAATTTTTTTCTGCAAGAATTTTTTATTCAAAAGCAAAATTAAAACACATTTTTTAAAGAAGTTGGCAGTAAGTTTATTTTATATTTTTTTAGTTTATCTATTTTTATAATTATCAATACTTAATAACTCAATAGTAAATATTTATTAATATAAATGTCAAAAACATACTTCTACATATTTACTAATTCATTGTCTATTAAATTTTTTACTATTACAATAATAATATATCACACTTTTCTAATTCTACAATTATTCATAACGCGTTTAACGCATTGATGACAGGAGAGTAAAAAAGGACATTGCTTTTTGAATTACCTAAAAAGTATGTAAAAATAAAAATTTTAATTCCAAAGCAGTTTTAGCATTGCAACAGAATTTATTTAAATACACATTATAGAATCAAATTATTGTTCAACATATTTAAATATATAAATTGAATTACTTACGGAACTGAATAAATCCATGGATAAGATAAATATATTTCCTGCTGAAATTTTGCAGGGTGCCATACTTCTTATCATTATTGGAATTAGAAGTCGTTGATATTGAGGCGAAATATTATACCAATCAGAAAAATAACTGTATAAAATATTTTTTTTTAATATTACCTGGACTGAAACTACTAATCACATACTATACGATTTAACTTTAAATACACTCAGAAAATTAAGTAATTGTGTTACTTTTGCTAAATTTTTAATTCCAATCATCTAGAATGATTAGAACGTTTTTCAATGCAAAAATAGTTATAGTTAGTGTTATAATATTTTTTATTAGGATTAATAATTATTGGATGATAAATTCTGCAATAAATTTCGTAGCAGTTACTATCAGGACGATATTTACTATCATGATGATAACAGTTACTATGAGAATGATAACAATTACTATCAGGATGATAATATTTACTATCAGGATGATAACAGTTACTATCAGGATGGTAATATTTACTATCAGGGTGATAACAGTTACTATCAGGGTGGTAATATTTACTATCAGGATGATAACAGTTACTATCAGGATGATAATATTTACTATCAGGATGATAACAGTTACTATCAGGATGATAATATTTACTTCTGCAATAAATTTCGAAACAATTACTATCAGGATGGTAACAACTATAATTTCTGATGGTAACTGTTACCATCTGTATTATCAATATAACTATTTATAATAATAATAATAATAATAATAATAATAATAATAATAATAATAATAATAATAATTAACTCTAGTTAAAATACAGAATTGTAACAATTATCATACATATGGTAAATATTACAATCTAGATAATATTTACTAATATCTGATTAATAGTAGAAATTTTTACCATAACTAAATAGTAACTCCTATTATTTAATTTTCTGAGTATAGTTTTTCAATTAGGATAGTAATAAATTTTACTAACGCTGAATGAAATACTGCTGCACTTTCTTCTATAAGCTGTTGTCCCTGAAAAGTAGTGTAATAAAGATGAAAAACATTGCCTGATGAGAATGAAATATATTTAATTGCTTCCATTGGTTCGTCTAGTTTCATAACTGCCTATCAAATTTTTTAAAATTACCATAAAAAAAAAAAAAATAGTAATTTGACAACATTAACATAAGGTGAGAAAATACTGACCACTGTTCCAGTAAGAGTAATTACAAAAGTACATAATGTTAACATTATAAGCCAAGCAGTGCTGTAAGATGATTCTAATTCATCAGTGAATCTAATTTATTAATTATAACTGATAACAAAAATCATATCGCATTACTAATTCCAAAAGGACACATTTTTATTCACCCTTTTGGCTTTTAAGAGCTTCCTAGAATCCAAAGGGTGTATAATTTTTTTTTTATCACAAATCTTTTTGGAAATTTATTTTGAAGCTCAAAATTAAAAAAAAAAATTCAGCTTTAAAATAAGTCTACCAAACGATTGGCGATGAAAAAAAAATAAAACGCCCTTTTGAATTGGAGAGGGCGAATAAAAATATGTCCTTTTGGAATTGGTAACGTATTGCAATTGAATAAAAAATATTTTGGAACATACTCTAATGTGTTTTTGTGTATTGTAATACAATGAATTATCTTCCTGTTTATTATTTCAGATTTTCTCGGATCACGATCTTTTATATTATGAATATCAAGATGGATTGTTTCTAAATATGATCTAGAAAATACATAAATATC
This sequence comes from Microplitis deprimator, assembly GCA_964016945.1. NCBI lineage: Eukaryota > Metazoa > Arthropoda > Insecta > Hymenoptera > Braconidae > Microplitis > Microplitis deprimator. The sequence continues at coordinate 2,846,179 of OZ024711.1, read as the reverse complement.
AATTTTGATAAAATAGATATAAATACAGGTTACAAAATAATAAAAGCGAGTTCTTGATACCTGAGTATTTCGAACATAGCACAGGCGTGATAAACATGAGTCCCAAGCAAAATATCAAAGTACACAAGAACAGCTACGGAAACGGGTACGGTCATATATGCATGCATCAATATATGAAGGTAGTATTTTTGTTGGTCAACGAAATACTCCGTTTCGTACAGATTTATCAGAGGCCGAGATTCGTTCAAAGGATTTATTATGTCCATTATTTTCGGAATCGCCGGTGAAACGAGAAACATCATGAGAATCGAAAATATGGTGGCTACTCAGGACATGCACAAATCCTCAGGTAGGAAATAATACTCAAGTAATGTGAAATTTAATAGTATTAAATTAGGTAGTATAAAAAAAAAAAATTATAATTTTTTTTTTTTATAATATTTTACTGAAAATAAATAATTTTTATCTGAAAAATAATTCATACTTGTGTAAGTGGCTCCAACACTTCGTATTCGTTCGAGCCAATTTTCCATGATTTCAATATCCTGATCGACTTCCAAAATTTCACCATCACGTTCCATAAGTGCAAATAATGTTTTTAGCTGTATCAGTTAAATTAAAATTTATTACATAAAATAAAACAGAAAAATTTTATTTTTTCTTATTAAAAAATACCATTACCTTATTTGCATTTAAAATCCAATTTAAATATTTAGTAAGACTTACAAGATGGACAATTATCATCGGCAAACATTCGATTGCGCCGTCGATATCGTGAATTAATTTTATAAATTTGATCATCTATATCATCAATTGATTTTTTTACATTGCTTCTTAAAAAAAAATCAATAAAAAATAAAATTTACAAGTTGTTCATTACCTTTGGAGTCAGTATACTTAAAATAGCCAGTATCACTACAAATCGTGTGCAGTTTCGTTGAAGGGGTGGCTGAGACGGCCATAGCCCCAAGAGAGTCAGCACAATTTTGAATTCTCGAAAATGACGCGATTGAAAAATATTCATTTCAGTTTCGTGTCAATATTGTGACTGAAAACTTCCATAGAAACTCTATATGTCTATTTTACCTCAAGTATTACTATATTTTAACCTTTGTCGACAATTCCTTCAGAAGTCTTTATCTACAGACAACTCATAATAATAATGAGATGTACGACAGGTTAATAACTAATGACCCTGCGCTTATAATATGTTCATAATAAATCTACAGCTTTGACTTCATATGTCACGCAAATCTTCTTCATTTTAGTTATAAAATTTCAACTACATTTCATTTTCTCTATACCATAATTCAGTATCATAATAATGACAATGACGTGAGTATTTTATTATCGAAAAAAAAAATTAATTTTATGGAGAATGTTCCAAGTTATTTATCAAAATTTACTAATTTAATTTATTTATATAAAAATTATGTTTGGATAAAATTTACATACGATTTCATGTGGAATCGTTATATATTTATACTTATCGATTTATGACAGGACAGTGAAAAAAACTCTACTGTACTTTTATGTATCGTTTTTATTATACAAAAAAAATTTTTTCTATTAATTATTTCAGGTGTTTTTGGATCACGCTCTGAAGTGTTTTCAATTTCAAAATGTCTTGATTCTAAACACGATCTGAAAGATTAAAAAAATTAGAAATTTCGGTAAAATATATTCAGCCAAAATTGTTAAATCAAATTATGTATATTTTACCAGATTGTTTTGACCATTGCGCAGAAGTGGGAGTATACATTCCAGGTTATAATTAAAAAAATGACACCAACAAAACTGGGTACAGTCATATGGGGCACAAATACATGGACAATATTAATCTCGATCAACGAAAACTTTCTTACGATTCAAAATCAGAGAAGTAAATAAAATAAAATAATTTATGATGTCCAAAAATTTTGGGCTGGATTGAAAAATGACTTCTTCAGACATGCGCAAATCCTCTGGTAAGAACCAACAATCGGATAACGTGAAATTTAACAGCAATAATTTCATCGAACAAAAAAATATTTATATAGTAATTTTTTTTATTTTTTTCTAAAATTGTATGAAAGATTACATTAATATATGATTAAAATGATTATGTATAGATATGAGTATAAAAAAGTTACAAAAACTGATTAATAATCTTTGGTAAATACATATTGATATTCACGTTATTTATGTTATATATTTTAACCTAGTAGTAGCAGAAAATACTTGGTACGAAAAAGCGACGCAACCAGTCCATTATTGTGCAAAATTTATTTTTGGTCTAACCATAGTTTGGTTGTTTAATTTTAACAATTAAACACGCATGGACGCAAACACAGTAAGGTATGAAAATGATGTTTTTACAATCTTTGAAAAAAGTAAATGGCACTTTTTAGTGTATATTCATTTAAATGACTCCTTACATATTATTTACTTACCATACTGAAACTTTTTAATGACATTTCAAACATTTTTCCTGCAGTTATTCTACACGGTATTGCACTTCTTAGTAATAATGGTACCATAAGTTTTTGGGAACGTGTTGATGTGTCATTCCAGTTTGCTTGGTAACTAAAAATTTATTTACATTAATAAAAAAAAGAATAAAATTTTAAACTAATTTGCGCTGAAAAAAAGTTACTCTCTCAATACTAACACATAATAAAATATTGATTCACTGTGTTTCAAAATTAACTCTCCCTGCCAGCTGCTGTAAAAAATATGGCAAATTTCACCTAAAGTAAAAAATGCAAATCTTCCTGCTATCTCTGTTTCATTCATCGCCAGTTTGAAAACCGCCTAAAAGTTTATCAAAAATTATTTTCTTTCTAAATTTCTCAATCAAATTCCGGTTACTTTAAAATAATATCTTTGAGAAAATTTAATATTTTTACCACTAAAGCAGATGTTGTCATCATTATTATGTTGATTCCGATGACGATGAGAAAACTAAGATGATTGGCGTCTTCAATAAGATTCGCAAACCTAGATTATGTAAGAAAAAATTTTTTAATTATTCAAAGCGAAATTTATTTTGAATGCTACCAATCCAATGATTTTTTTTTTACAAAAAAGTACGTACTCAATTGCGCGGTTGTGAATAGCAATGCATTTGACTATTTCCCTGTAATCGATATCATCGAATTCGGCGGTATAACGGTCGATATTTTGGTCAGTATTTTTGGCAATTCGTTCCAAACATAATCTATGAATTGTCAACAAGATTTTTTTAATCACAAGATCGATAAATTTTTTATGATAAATTTCTTACCCAAGAATTGCAAATTTAGCACACCCATGTTGAATATAAACCATAAGCATCGTGTCAATTGCAATAATAATGGTCAAAAATGCAACGGTCCCCATATAATTATGAATAAATAATGGGAAAAAATATTTATCAGCGTCAACTAGAAACTCGATTTGTTGAAACATCAAATGTTTCGGATAGCTTTCATTCATAGGATCAATTACATCGAGTATAAGTGGAGTAATTGGTACTAAAACTAGAGGTGCCAGTGTACCATAAAGTGCACCTGAAATATCTTTATTCAATTTCTCGTTTTTCTTATTTTGAATTTAGTTATTGCTTATATTTATTAACCTGTGTAATATATTGTAACTTTACGCCCGAAATGAGCGTACTCGTTCAAAATTTTATTTTCAGGCCCCGATGCGTACATTTTCCAATCTTCTTCCATCGTAAGAAGTAATTTTTTCATCTAATTTCCAAATAATGAATGTTAATTAAATCAATTTATCTTATTCTCTGATAAATTTTGTTTATATAAAATACCTTAGCAGCGTTGACTGAAAAATTGAACATTTTAATTCCGCAAATAACATCAGCTAAAACTGTTGGAATGGCTTCCAAAAAAACATCGATATCATTTCTCGCTGCTATCATTCCTGCAGTCTGTTATTAATTTTTCACATTAATAAAATATACAAAAAAATTACTAATAATTAATGCGTATGTTCAAAATTTTATTTTATTTTTTTGAATAATCTTCAAATGCATAAAAAATTTTTAATTTATTATATAGATAGTGAGCACTAAATTTTTGAATCGTACATTAATTATTTGAAAATTAATTTGATTATTCGTATGACGACTCAAGTAATTATTAAAAAGGGGGAGACGATTAATTTTGTGAGAAAAATTTGTGTTTTTTTAGAAAATTGTAAAATTTATTTTTTTTATTTTCAAAACACGTTAATTAATATCACCTGAAGATAACCCTGAGTAGAACAGAAAAAAAATAAAATAAGGTAACAAATCCATTTTGATTTTGTTGATTGATGCGGCCATTGACCGATGACACTCAGAAAAAATTTATTTATTCTATGATATGGTGTAGTGTTAGTTTCCATTATGACTATATTGCTAGTTGAAGCAGTTAAATGACTATGAGTTAACTGATATGAGAGCGTTATTGCTGTCTATTGATTGTGATTATAAATTCTCTCAGTTGTTTTACTTCCTAGTATTTATGACCTTACGTGGTACAAATTGTCACGAAATTTGAATTTATGATCATAAGTTTTTACGCTAAAATAGCCTACTATTTTAACTTCAATGTTGGTCTTTGAAGAATATACAGAAAATTAAATTTAAAAGGTTCTTATTTTTGTTATTTTGTTACAATTCATTCTATCTAGGCAAGCTAGTGCTAACTGTGCTTTGGATTAATGCCGTAAAGGTTATAATCAAAAAATTTATTTACGCATTTTGGATTCTTAAAATTCTTTAATGATTGGAAATTTTAAAAGCTGGTAATTTTTAGTGAAATTGTTATTACTACAACTGACTTACATGTGACGATCATTTTATTTTTATATAAAAAAAATATAACAATGGAAAAACTAAAATCCAAAGTCATTTTTTGTAAAAAATAGTTTTCATGAACGCCTAGAATTATATAATTGATTTTCATGCTTTGAAGGCCTTTTAAAAATTATAACTACAGTTAAAATTATATTTACAGTACATAAATGGTCTATTGCTCATTTAATGGATAAAAATTATTTAAGGTCTCGAAAAAAGTGATAGTCTTCAGATTTATAAATTTTGTCTTAAAAATTATTAAAAGGAAGTGACGTTAAAAGTATTTTTAGGGTTTCAAAAATTAAAATTGAATAAAAAGACGTTTTCAATGAGTATTTGTTATTGAAAATTCATCAGTAATGAGTTTTATTATCGCTTGATTTGTCAAAAATTTATAATTATTATACTGTTTCAGAAAATAACTCACCATTATTTTAGTAGCAATCAAAAATTGCCGCCACTTAAGAGGTTTATTAAATCCTCCATTGACTAGTGTTGGAAAAATTTCGGGCTAAGACTAGATAAATGAATAATTGAGAAATATAAACTGCAAGTGAGTATTTTTGAATTTTTTTATCAAATTCAAACATTTGACGTGATTTTAATTAAACAACGCGGCTGCAAAAAAAAGTGAATTAACACATGAAAATTTTATGAAAATTTGAAAAGACTAGGAAATATACGACAGTTCTGAAACATGAATTAATAATTAGATTAAAATATTTATTATCAACGAATTCATAACTTAACGATCATCATAAAAATATATTAACGAAAGTTTATTGCATGGATAGAAGAACAGTAAAGTATGATCCGGATGTTTTCATCATCTGTAAGAATATAAAATTTACCAGAAAAAATTTTTTTAAGAGCATTTAGCAATAAATCTCACTGAAATCTTACCATTCCAAAGCTTTCTATAGATAATTCCATAATTTTTCCTGCGGTTAAAATACATGGCGCTTGACTTCTCATTGTCATCAAAATCAACAATTTTTGTGACTTTGTCGAAATATTGTACCACTTTCCATTAGCGCTATTCAGAGTGATTAGTCATAGTTATAGTAAATTTTATAAATATTTATTACAAATAACAGTTTAATCACTGTGTATGTACATGTGTTGTTGAACTCGTAAGCTCATGTCCGTCAGCTGTTGGGATAAGAAACATTCGAAAAAGAGATGTAGCATCTGAGCTCCGGTAAACATTACATATTTTATTTTCTGCTGCAACGTACCCGATTGTGCGATAATCTGGAAAATTTCATTCCTTTTTTTTTAATTCCCTAATTTTTCATAAAGAAAAAAATAAAAAAAGGAAGTGTTACATGTCTACTTGTATCATATCTCAAGGGAAATAGTTTTAACTCTACTCATTTACTTCTTGACTCAGCTACAACTCGACTCAAAAAGAATTTCTACCTTATCGATAGGCTCTGAAATACGTAAGTAGAGTTGAAGCTGAGTTAAGAAGTAAATAAGTCGAGTTATAACAATTTCCCTTGAGTAGAGAAGTTGTGAGTAGACATGTAACTCTGCAGAAAAAAATATATATGTAAAATTTTTATGACTGAACCTGAACGCCGGTAATACTCATTAAAGGCAAATTTAATCCTACTACAACTCCGAAGCACCCAGCAAAAGTTCTTTCAATTAAATCAACATATCTATCGCAGCATGGCAATTTTTTTTAAATTATTGACATGTTGATCACTTTTTCTTAAATGATTATTTTTTTTACATACTTTAAAGCCATTCTATGAATTCTTATACATGAAACCAGATGTTTGTAATGAACATCATGTGAATTTTTCAGGGAATTTGTGTTTCTGTTGATAATTTTCAAATTCTCATCGTTTGGCAAATTTTCAATTCGGTGACTATGAAAAAAGAACATTTGTTTAAATAAATTATAAATCAATGTGAGAATAATAAATACCCTGTAATTGCAAATAATCCACATGCATGATATACAAAAGTTATAAATATAACGTCATACGAAATTAGCACTGTTAGAATCACCATAATACAGATACTAGAATTACTTAACAAGAGCCAGTAATATTTTTCTTTGTCAATTATAATCCATTCCATTGGATCAGCAAATTTATGGGGAGCAGATAAATTCGTTCTCAAAATATAATTTAATATTATCGGTAACACCGGTTCCGTTATAAACTGCACAGTCGCAACGTATACAAACCCTTAAATCAAATACTACTTTGATATTTAATAAAAAATAAATTTAGTCCAGACAATGATTGGAAAATGTTTCAACTGATCGAAAAAAAACACTTTTATCATCAACCATAAAAAGCAAATAAACAAAATTTGAAAAATAAAAAATTTTGAAGTATTCAAATCGAAATTTTTTAACCTGCGTATCCAGTCGCCATAAGTTTTCCAAATCCTGCATAGCTTTCTAAAATAATCTTTTCTTTTTTATCCGTCACTGATTCCCAATCATCTTTAATCCTTTCAAAAAGTATTTTAAGCTAAATATAATTATAATAATAACAATAATAATAATTTTATTATACAACGATCACTCAAAATTATCAATAGTTTTTCAAAAACGGTAGCAAGGAGAGATTTAAGTAATTTAGACAATTATATAACAAACCATTCTTGCATTGACAAAAGTGTTAATATATTTAGCAAATGCCATAATGTTCGTTATAGTCGGTGCCAATGTTTCAAGTATTAATTCTTGATCATCAGAATGCACTACGTCAGCTAGTATCTGCGAAAAAATTATAACTAAATATAATTATTTATAATGAAAATACGTTTGATAGATAATTTGGAAATAAATTGTTTTGTTAACACAATAACTTTTGTACTTTAGGTCCGACTTGTAAAATGAACGCAGAAATAATGACGATCCCTATCAGAAAACTTTGTAAGCTCGACTGGAACGGCCATCGACCTATTGAACGAGCAAAATTTCTTGGTAGCGTAAAATAAGACTGCTCGAAAAATTTCATTGTTCTGAGAACTTTTTATTTCTGACACATTTTATTTTTTATTTCTGACATATTTCTCACTTTTCTTTAAAATAGATAACCTATCATTTACCGTTGATACTGCGCCCCTTCTCGTGGAATATTTAAGTGACAATGATGGACGTTTAAGCTGTTATTTCAATCATCTGTCATGATAGCCCACTTTTGTGTTCATAATGTTGTTATGGTAACTTCGATTACTTTTTTTTTACTCTTATTGTTAGTGAAAAATATAACGTCGTTCATTCACCAGTTCTTTTTTCCAAGAACACGAACTATTTGAAAGTAGGCAAACAGATATTTCGAGGGTGCATTGACACAACTTTGTATCTTCTGATAATTTTATTTTGAAGATTCAATGTTTTGCGATAGTACTTTCGAATTTTTTTCTACTGTTTACTTTTTTCATCTATTTGTATTTTTTTTTTTTTAGACTTTAATTAAATTAAAAAACGCACGCGATAATTTAACGCAACTTATAGTTTTGTTTTCACTGAAAATAAAATGAACATTGGTATGTACAAACTTAAATAAAATATATCTACATTTAATAATGAAAAATAAAAACTTGTGTTTGGTAGTATAGTAAACAAAATTTAATAAATCGCTGAAAATTTTAAAAAATATCAGTACAGTGTGTCACATCGTAATAATAAAGTATCACAATTTTGAATGAGTTTTCCATTTTTATTCTCAAAAAAATCATAACTCAACGGTCATCATAAAAAATATAATGGTAATAGCATTTATTGCATGGATAGAAGAACCGTAAAATATGATCCAGATGTTTTCATCATCTGTAAAAATATAATGCATAGCAAAAAATGGTTTTGTGTAACATACTCAAAATATACGTCATTGAGCTCCTATATTTGGCGGCTACCAATATTATGTATAACACAACATAAAATAGTATATATAATCATTCAAATTGAGACGTCAGACGTACAAAAAATATTATTTTTTAGTTGCATGCACTATAGCTCGCGTGCGGAAAATATAGAAGTAGCTCATTGAGTCATCTTGTGAGAAAAGTTTTCATACTTCAAGCGCCGTTTATTACCTGCGGCTGGTAACCTGCCGCCTATAAGCACTCGTTAGCATACTTTTTTAGTATTTCTTCCAAAAACTACCCTGATAGCACGAGTTGATCGTGAAAAAGTTGGTCATTCATTAGTTTCCGACCAACTTGATGACAAGTTGTCAACAACTTTAGCTTTTGTAACTTTTGGCTACAAGTTACCGCCAACTTTCTCAGAAAGTTGGCGCCAGTATGGAGCTGCAACTGGAATGCAAGTTTCTGAGAAAATTGAAAGGAAACTTACCGTCAACTTATGATTGCCAACTTTTGCAAGCAACTTTTGCCACCAACTTTCTCAGAAAGTGACCGTCAACTTATTGGATTTCCAACTTTTGCCACCAACTTTCTCAGAAAATGTCTATCAACTTTGGAGGGACCAACTGTTGACGGCCAACTTGGTGTCCAGTTGCGGCTGCAAGTTTCTCGTCAGTTTCTCGCCAACTTGGCTATCAGGGTAAATTTAGTACTATTTCGTATAAGACGCTGGTTGTTCTGACAACTTCGCCTCTGGCTCGATATTCAATCGTCTCAACTCGCGTCTTATACACAATCGCACTAGATACATAAACTACTATTTCGATGAAAGTAAAAAAATAACATCAAACCCTTACCATTCCAAAGCTTTCAATAGATAACCCCATAATTTTTCCTGCTGTTAAAGTACAAGGCACTTGACATCTCATTGTCATAAGAATCAATAATTTTTGTGATTTTAACGAATTATTGTACCACTTTCCATTAGCTCTATTCAAAATAATTGATAATGATTAGAGTAAATTTTACAAACAAGCAAAAATAACTGTTTAATTACTGCAAATGTACATGTGTCGTTGGATTCGTAAGCTCATATCCGTCAACTGCTGGGATAAAAAACATTCAAAAAAAAGATGTAGCATTTGAGCTCCGGTAAACATTACATATTTTATTTTTTGCTGAAATGTACTTGTTTCCGCAATAATCTGTAAAATTAATTTTTCTTTGAATTCTTAAGATCTTTAAGAAAAAAAAAATAATAAATGAGGTATTTGCGCTTTAACCTGAATCCCAGTAATACTCATTAGCGGCAAGTTTAATCCAATAACTACTCCGAAGCATCCAGCAAACGTACTCTCAATCAAATCAGCATATCTTAGGTAGCATGTTAATTATTATTATGGTAAATGCATTATTGAAATCGTATATTTTTTTTACGTACTCTAAAGCCCGTTTATGAATTCTTATGCACGAAACCAGATGTTTGTAATGAACATCATCTGAATTTGATGATGCATTTGCTCCTGATGTAAGATTATTTTTATGTACTACATCATTAGGCATGTTTTTAATCCGATATCTACAGAAAAACAAAAAAAGTTCAATTTCAACCAACTTATACTTGAGTTAAGTTCAAGTGAATTTGGAAAAAATGGATACCCTGTAATTGCAAATAATCCGTAGGCATGATGAATAAATGTAATAAATATAACGTCGTAAGAAATGAGTACAGTTAGAATAACCATAATACAAACACTGGAATTGCTAAATAGTAGCCAATAGTACTTTTCTTTATCTATAACGATCCATTCCATCGGAACAGGAAACTCGTGCGGAGCAGATATGTTTGTTTTCAAAATTAGATTTATAATCATCGGCAACAACGGTTCCGTTATGAACATCACAGTCGTCATGTATACAAATCCTTAAAAAAACTACATTGACGTTAAAAATCAAATCAATTAAAAGCGATTTAATTATTTAAGCCAAAGTTATGTTTAATGACTGCCCATTCAAAAAGATATTTAAAAAAAAAAATTTGGCATTGATAAAAATAAATTTCCACAAATCCCGTACATATAAGAGGAACCGGTTTTAGTAGAGTTTGAAAACAGAAAATAATCGTATTAAAAAAAATACGATACCGTTTTTGGCAACTTTGGGGACAGTTTTGGACACTTCATAAATTAAAACAAAATAATTTGCAGCACATCCAATCTTATGATTCATTTTTTAAATGTGTTCGTAGATAGTTTTATTACATTATGAAAATGGAAATTTTTTTTGTACTTTTTTATTTATTAAAATAGAGTACTGAAGGCCCAAAATTGGAGAAGTGGCCACAAACGGTACTTCAATCCTATTTTATTTTGAATAGTCACTCGTTATTTATTTAAATATGGAAGTATGAAATTAAAAAAAAAAACACCCAAATTATCTAACCAAAAAAAATTCTGTAAGTCAGTATTATGGACTCTTTTTTAACCTACGTATCCAGTTGCCATGAGTTTTCCCAATCCAGCATATTTTTTCAAAATCAATTTTTCACTATCGTTCGGCATAAATGTCCAATCGTCTTTAATTCTCTGAAGGAGCTTTTTAATCTACATGCGAGAAAAAATTTTTTATCATAACATGTAATCACTCAATATATTAATTTATAACAAGTTTTAAAAAAAAGTAACTCAGTAATTCCAAAAACAAACCATTTTTGCATTTATAAAAGTATTCATATATTTAGCAAATGAAGCGACGTCTGTTATAGTTGGCGCTAATGTTTCAAATACTAGCTCTTGATCATCAGAATGCACTATGTCAGCTAGAATCTGTGGAAAAATATATACTTACTTATGTAACTAAGAAACAATTTATAATTATATTTTTTGAATAGATTATTCAAATATATATTTATATTGTTGTATTATCACAATAACTCTTATACTTTTGGTCCAACTTGTAAAATAAATGCGAAAATAATAGCAATTGCTATTATAAATCTTTGCCGCTCCGACTGATATGGCCATCGGCCTATTGAGCGTGCAAAGTTTCTTGGCAACTTGTAATAAGGCTGCTCAAAAAAGTTCATTGTTCGAAGACCTCTTTATTTCTGATATATTTTTCCTTTTGCGCTACAAAAATATCAACATATCATTTAACGTCAACACAAAGATTTCCCTCGAAGAATATTTGAATGACGAAGATGGACATTTTTGCAGTTGCCTTCAATCAATTGTCAAAATCAAAGAGTTTGTATTCACGAGGTTGTTATGGCAACTTCGATTACTTTTTTTTCGCATTGTCGGCATAACAATAAAATATTGCTTATCGATTAGTTTTACTAGCGAGTACAAATGTCTTATATTATAAGATAGCCTCATTTCGAAGGTACATGGATACAACTCCAGTAGCTTATGTGATATTTATTCAAAAGATTATACAAATATGTTTTGTTAATGTGCTCACTTAATGTTTTTTTCTGATTGTCGATTACATTCAATGACATTTAATTTATAATATATATTGTAACAATAGCAAAACGACATACATAAAATAGTTGACAAAATTCCTGATTAAAAAAAGATTAAAAAATGGTGGGTACAAAATAAAATAAAATAAAATATTAATATACTCAATAGGATTTTCACTATTTTAAGCAACGCAAGGCCAGAAAAACTGTTAATTAATTATTTTCGTCAATTGCTCATCAATTGGCGACTTTAGAATTGTCTATCAGTCATTTTATAAATTCATAGGAAGTTTTCGCGTAAAAAAATTGATCAAAAATTATTTGAAATTCATTTTACATCCAGTTTGTTATTTTTTTTCATTATCTGAGTGACTTAATAATACAAATAATTGTATTCTTAGTAATTACACTTGCCTTATTATCTATATAATCATACCTATTGGAGCCCTATGCCTCTCTCGTATGCCATATACGATTTTGGTAATTTTAAACTTTTTATATCCCGACTAACCTCTGAGATTCCCATCGCTTTATTAGAATCCTGTATGTGTCTAAGCCATAATGGATATGAAACTTAGTGAGAGTGAAACAAAAACAGGCTTCTGAAGATCAAGTGTGAGTTAGTCTGAATTACTACATTTGTTGTAAGAGTTTAATTTGGAAACAAAATTTTAGGTTTTCTGTTGTTTTCATAAAAAGCTAAAAATTGTTTATTCAATGGCTCAAATTTTTATCAGCAAATAAAAAATTTGCTAATATATTGCTTAATTATAACTAACGCATGGATAGAAGAATAGTAAAATACGATCCAGCTGTTTTTATCATCTGTAGAAAGTGTTAAATACGGTATGAAAAATAATATTAGGAAAATTACTGAAATTTTTATTTTACCTTTCCAAAATTTTCTATAGATAATTCTATTATTTTTCCTCCAGTCAGTTTACAAGGAACTTGACTTCTCAGTGTCATTAAAAACAACAATTTTTTTGATTTTGCTGAATTATTGTACCAATTTACTCTAGCTCTATACAGAAAAATTTTAATATCATTATAAGTGTTCAATGTGTAGATATTGGATAGAAAACTATAGTTTTATGAAAACTGCATAATTGTCGAATATGGTACAAGTGAAAAACTAAAAAAATTGAATATTTATGACTCGTACATGCATTGATGAACGTAGGAGCTCATGTCAGTTAATTTTTGTGCCATGTAGCAGGTGAAAAAGAGATATAGCAATTGAGCTGAAACATCTGATATATTTTTCACAATGTCTTCGATTGTAGCGGATGGTGAAAGAATCTAAAAATTAAAGTTTACTTTTGATTAATCAGAAGCTTACTAAAAGTTGAGAATAGTGTTAATTGATAATTAAACCTTGACCCCGGTGGCACTTATTATAGGTAAATTGAGTACAATTAATGCTCCAAGAGATAGGGTATAAGTTTCTTCAATGAGTTGAGAAGATCTATTATACCGTATAAATTAATACAATAATAAGCTTATTCCAACATAATAATATATAATATCAAACATTTAAAAACTAACTCTAAAGCTCGCTTGTGATCTCTAACACACGATACAAAATGATTGTAAATGGTGTCTTCTGAGTTTATCAAAATTTTTTTTTCTTCGATCGTAGAATCATTGCTTTCAAGATTAGGCGAATTTTCTAAACGAAATCTGGATAAAATATCAGATATAATAAAAGTGTACAGTAAAGAACTTGAAATATTTCTGATTGCTGCGCATAAAATATAAATATGTTACCCTACAACAGCAAATATTCCACAGACATGTTGCACTAATGAAATAAAAATAACATCATAGCAAACATAAACTGTCGAGTATAAACTTATACAGATAGTTGAGAAACTCAATACTGGCCAATAATATTCTTCTTCGTCAAATATAATAAATTTCATGGGGGTAGGAAATTTGTGAGGCGCAGACTCATTTGATTTTGAAATAGTATTTACAAATATTGTTATAACTGGATCCATTAAGTATAATACTGTTGTCATAAACATTACGGCTAACAGAAACAATTATTATATTTAACCATAAGTTAACTTATACTTATTCAATTATAGCTTTTAATTATTTACCTACATAACCAACTGATATTAATTTTCCCGTCTTTAAGTGATACTTAAATACATCTTTTTCTTCATCGTTTTGTAGTATTTTCCAATCGTCTGGAATTCTCTCGAGGAATATTTTTATCTGGACTTCGAAACAATTCATTAAAATTTTATACCAATTACAGTGAACTCTCTCTCTCTCTTACTTTTACACTCCTTAATTTTGAATTCCCCATACCCATTTTGTACAGAAAAAGTGTCTGTCTACTTCCGTGTATTCTGTAACTTTGATTTAAAAAATTTCACCTCCTCGTTGTCAAAGTCAGAGAAAAAGAGGGAGAGAGAGAGATCAGTGTACCAAAAAATAATACATTTTATCATTTGGTTCCATGACATCTGATCCCCGACAAATGATCCCACAGACTAAATCCAACTGACAACTGATCTTCTAATTCATCAGTTTCATCAAGATTTTCATAACTTTCATTACCATCATCATTTTCAACCGAATGACAATGGGATCAGACGTCGGTTGGATCAATTTCTAGGGATCACTTGTCATAGTATAAAATTGTTGGAGTCAATTGAAAGCACACCTTATTATTTATGTAAAAAAACCAATCACTAACCGTTTTTGCTCTGTTAATCAGGTTAAGAAATTTTATCATACAGTCTATTTCCTGTACAAATATTGTTAATAATTCAAAAAATAGCTCTATATCATAAGTATCTACAAACCAGACGATTATCTGTAAAAATATATAATGTATATGTAAATATTAATGTTTATCTCTTCCAGATATTAAACACGATAATGATACTTGAGGAATAAGTTGGGCGATATGCGTGATCCATAATGCAGTAGGGTATAGAACTCTCTTTAGTCGAGGCTGATAAGGCCACAGTCCAAGAAAACATAAGAAATTAATCATAATTTTATAGTATGATTCCTCGTAAGTATCCATTTTACTCAACACTAGCTACTGACGCTTCTACTACTCCGTTTGTATATTAAATACAATATTTTACCTCATATATTTCCTCGAAAATAAATTATTCATTCAATAATAACAGACTTTTTACTTCCTTTATCTATTTTCTTCATTTTACTCCCTTGAGTATAAATAATTAAAATAATAATGATAGACTCTTTAACTTCTTTACATATTTTCTGCACTTTATTACCCCAACGATAGATTATTAAAATAGTAATTATAGACATTTTAGCTTCTTTAGTTACTCTACTCACTTCGTTTTCTTAAGTATGAATTATTAAAATAATAATTATAGACCGTTTAGCTTCTTTGCTTATTTTCCTTATTTCATTTCTTGAAATTTAAATTGTTAAAATAATAATTATAGACTCTTTGTTTTCTTTACTTGCTCCCCACATTTTATGCCCTTAAGTACAAAGTATTAAAATATTGGTAATAGACGGAAAATTTCTATTTCAATTCACAAAGAAAACTGATCCCCTTTTGTAGTTTGTTAGTTGCTAGGGTTACTTCGATTTCGTTGTTATTACGACTTAGTATTAGCAAAGATAATAATAAAACGCACAGTTTACACATTCAAAAGTTTAGTAAGTGATATTTATTAGCAGACATATGGTATAAAGGTATAAAGTAAACTAATATTGTTTTTTTTTCTTTTTTGATTTTGTTCAAGCATAAGAACATTCATGATTATAAAGTACTTATGAAATTAAAAATAACTTATTAAGGTTGAAGTAAGAAAATGAAAAACAAAATGGAATGAAGATTTTATTATATTAGTAAAAAAAAATGTGAAATGTTATTCAGTTATCATGTTTACTCGGGTAAGGAAATTTCAAGTTAAAATAATGTTAAAATTCTTTCTCAGCCGAAAAAAGGCCCAGTTAGTGAGCACAAGGCTGAAGATTTAGTTAAGCCGAAAAATAATCGAAATTAAGCCTAAAAAAAATTAGAAATAGGCCGACTCAATTTATCGGACAATTTTCGGCCTGTTTATTAAGAATAATAAAATTTCGGCGGGTTTTCGGCCAACGCGACTTCATCTAACAAAATTTTATGGCTTCAGCAAGAATTCGGCCTCTTTGAATAAAATTCTATGATTTCGGCCAACTATAGTCTTTTCAGCCAAATATTGTTATCCGGGTAGGAATGATTTTACACAATGTTGCAAATAAATTAAACATAATTTTGGTAAGAAAATGATACTATTAGATATTTATAAAAGTATTAAAATGACACTACGGAATACTCGTAGTCGATATAAAGTGAATATCTCTGGATAAGAAGGAAAATCTGGATAACGGTTAACCCTGTGGGTCAGCTCCAAAACTTCCCGCTATTTTCGAGCTTTTTGAGCTCTGATAGTACAATTGAAAAATCTTAATTATTTTCAATAAGTATGTATTTTATATTTACATTCAGACGTATATTTTTTATTGTTGTCGTTAACATAAAAAATTTTCTTCTCCCTTGGAGAGTAAGTGGATTTGAAGGTGCTATGTCTCGGAAGATGACAGTCTTATTACGATTTAACGCATTGACATAAAAACAGTAAAATATGACCCAGCTGTTTTCATCATCTGCAGAAAAAAATCACTACTGTTAATAAACTTCTGTTCGAAAAATAAATAGTATACCTTTTGATGTTTACCATTCCAAAATTTTCTATAGACAGTTCCATAATCTTTCCTGCAGTCAATTTACAAGGAACTTGACTTCTCAGTGTCATTAAAATCAACAATTTTCTTGATTTTCCTGAATTTTCGTACCAATTTGCTTTAGCTCTGTACAAAATAATGTTATTTTTACTATGAATAAATACCCCTTATTCGCGTTAGAAAGCAGCTATCAAATTAGTACAGAATAAGATTTAATTCGTAAATTGGTAATTGCATTTCTTAAGAATAATCAGCAAAAAAAAAAAAAAAATCAACAATATGTACATAGAGTGCTGAATTTGGGAGCTCATATCCGTCAATTTTTGTGACATGTAGCAGTCAAAAAACAGGTGTAGAATTTGAGCTCCTGTAAACATGATATATTTCATTGTACTTTGCATTGAATTCGATTGCGTTAAAATCTGGAAGTAAAAAGTTTTTTTTTGTTACTCAGAACTGAATCAGCAGTAGGCTGAAATGTTAACAACTAAACCTGGACTCCGGTAATACTCATTAGTGGTAAATTAAGTCCGACCACTATTCCAAACGATATGGCGAATGTTGATTCGATGAGTTCAGCGAATCTTTAAAAACATGGATATAACCAATTAACCTTTAAACGGTAACCCTAAAAATTGGTACGCTACGGATAACGTCGGTCTGACAGAAGTACACTCGGTTTTTACATTTAAGAAGGGCACTTTATCTATTTACACGAATAAAACTGTATCTTCATGAAAAAAAAACATGATTTAGTGATATTATAAACGTTATTTATTTTGAACCTTCACATTAACTGATATTTCAACATAAAAATTAAAAAAAGTTTTTTTGATTTTAAATTTGATTAGCGACCTTTTAGACCGGGGTTACCGTTTAAAGGTTAACAATCTTATAGCATTATCAAATATTATCAAACCTACTCTAAAGCTCGTCTGTGATCCCTAATGCAGGATACAAAATGTTGATAATAAATATCTTGTGAGTTGATGCTAAATCTTGTTCCTTCAAGCAAATGGTGGGAGACTGTATCACTCGGTGAATGTTCCAATCGGAATCTGAATAAAATATCCCATATGAAAAAAGTAAAAAATACATGAAAAAATTATTCAATTATTGAACTTGATTTTCAATTAAAAAATGCCTTTAACTATGAGCTTGTAGTATTATTAACAACAGCTATTTTAATGCTGACGAACCACGACATAAATATTCGCGTCTATTCTTATTGGTCTGCTCATACGTTGATTATTTCCCTTTCTCCATTGAAACGCTGCTGGCCCAGAATAAATTGGAGACGGAAATTTTCCGATATTAAGTACTCATACGAGCTAGTTTGTCTTAAAATAGTGGAAAGTGTATTGTGAAACTTACAAGCTGACATAACCTAAGCATTAATTATCGAAAAACATCTGATAATTATTTTTAATTATCGATATTAGATAGATAGACGTTACCCGACGACTGCAAATGTTCCACAGACGTGTTGCACAAAGGTGATAAAAATAACATCACAGCAAACAATAACGTTAATTATAAAAATCACGCAAATATTTGATAAACTCAATAGTAGCCAATAATATTTTTCTTCATCAAATATAATAAATTCCATTGGGACACAGAATTTTAATGGCACGGAATCGTTTGATTTTGAAATAATATTTATGATTATTGGTAAAACTGGATCCGTTATATATATTAATAATGTCACGTTTACAAACCCTTGACATAAAAAATAAAATTAGTGTGTATTTTTATTTAAAATTAAAGCTCGAAATTTATTGTACCTGCATATCCAATTGACAGATATCGTCCCATTTTCAGATGAGACTCTAGGATTAATTTTTCGTCATTAGTTTTAGGTATTTTCCAGTCATCTTTAACTCTCTCGAAGAGCGTCCGCATCTAGATTTCATAACTAGATGTCAGAATTTATCACTAATTACCAAAAACACATATATCAGGCAATAGTTTAAAAAAATAATACTTGAAACAAACCATTTTTCCTTTTTTAATAGTATTTACATATTTAGCGATATATAGCACATCTGTTATAAATGGTGACAATGATTCCAACAGGAGTTCTTCATCATCGGAATTAACAACCGCAGCAATTATCTATAAAAATGTTTATTTTAAAATCCATATAATATTAATCTATTTAACGAATTGTATCTCATACTTGTGGGATAACTTGAATGATAAATAAAGTCCATAATACTGATCCGAACATAAAACTGCGTAGTCGAGATTGGTAAGGCCACTGACCTATGAAAGAAGCAAAGTTTTTAGATATTTTGTAGTAGGGTCGCTCGTAAATATCCATTGTACTGAAAACAATTACGTCTGACGTGACGTATTTACCCTTATCGTTGGATCGAGTCTATTTTCTTACTTATATAATTTTCCCATCATAAAGTATTTAAGAGACATTGATAGACACATTAATTCCTGACGTCCGTCACAAGTCAAAGTGATCCACGTTTGTAGCTATATAGTGCTGCTACGGTAACTTCGATTTCTCCGTCATTATGATTTATTATTAGTTAAAATAATATAATGGATAGTTTATACATCGAAAAGTGTACCTACTGATGTACAGGAGAAACGAGGAGTGTAGAGTATTTTTTATGTTGAATGTTTTTTTTTTATCATACAAAAACGGAATTAAAAATATTTCACTACAGAATTCAACTATAATTTGGGTATGGGCTCAATTTATTTCAATACGTATTTAGATTTAAATCTATCAAGGTTTTTTCTGCGATGAAAATTTTACGTGAAATTGTGGCAATATTTAAAATAGTCGGTAGTCATATTCATAGTTACCCTTAACACAATTAAATTAAACATACCGTGTTACTAAATCCGAAAGGACTTACATTTTTGTACGCCCTTTTGACTTTAGAGAGCTTCCTACTCAGTGAGCAAAAAGCAACCACTCTATCCACTGTAAATTTTGTGATTAATGAATTATTAAGAAATATTTCCACTACATACTAAAAAAAAATTAATAAATAAACTGAAGCTGATTTAAATATTTAACATCATAGATTCTGAGAGGTGACAGTTAGTTAATCTTTATTGAGATAAAAATAATGATAATTTTCGCTTGTTCGATAGTTAAAAATTAACAAGTCACTACATAAATCAGTTAAATTTTAACTGGTTGATAATTCAGAGTACTTATTTATCAGTGATATATTAAGCCGCTGATAAAATAGTGGGTTACTTGTGAAACATAGTGTAATCACTGATTACTAATCAGTGCAAATTAAAATCACTAATTCATTTTGAAAACTACTAGTTCAACAGTAATAAAGTAGGCCATTGCCTGAATCTGAGAAAATTTCACTAGATTATTTTTAAAGAGTATTTATCATCAATAAATTCGCAGCTCAACAGTCGTAGTTTGAAATATATATCAATAAATATTTATTGCATAGATAGAAGAACAGTGAAGTATGATCCAGATGTTTTCATCATCTATAAAAAAATAAAATAAAGCAGAAAAAAATGGTTTTAAAAATGATAAATTACATGTACTTCTTACCATTCCAAAGCTTTCAATAGATAATCCCATAACTTTTCCTGCTGTTAAAATACACGGCATTTGACACTTCAGTGTCATTAAAATCAACAATTTCTGTGACTTCGTTGAAATATTATACCACTTTACATTAGCTCTATTCAAAATCATTGTTAATTATTAAAATAAATTTCATTAATAAGTTAAATTAATAGTCTAATTACTGTGTATGTACATGTGTTGTTGGATTTGTGAGCTTATATCTGTCAGCTGTTGGGATAGAAAACATTCGAAAAAGAGATGAATCATCTGGGCTACGGCAAACATAATTAATTTAATTTTTTGCTGCAATGTATTTGTTTGTGTTATGAGCTGAAAAAAAATTCGTTTCTATCTTTTGCACTTTAACAAAGAAAAAAAAAATAGATGTAATATTTGTGTAACTAAACCTGAACGCCAGTAACACTCATCAGTGGCACATTTAAAACGACTACTATTCCAATGCCCAGAGTAAAAGTACTTTCAATCAAATGAAAATATCTTCAGTAGCATGTAAATTATTATTTGATTATTAACATCTTAATTTATTTTTTACCATAATATTATTAACTTTCCGCTATAAAAATTGAAAATTAAAAAAAAAAAGAAGTTACTGGTTTCGGTCTGATTTTCGAAAATCGAGTTTTCATTATATGTCGACGTTTTAAGGTCCTAAGAAACTATTCTGACTACTATCAGATGAATTTCCATGTGTGCGCGTTCATGTGTGTGCATGTAAACTAATTTTTGTCGTACGATATTTTTGGAACGAATCAACCGATTTGAACGTTTTTTCCGACAATCGAAAGGGCTCAAAAGACTTAGAATTGAATAGATTTTGGTGTCGATCAGTTGAGTAGTTTACAAGCTATACGAAAAATAAAAATTAAAACCAAAATTTTGTTTTATTTGTTGCATAATTCATAAATCGCTCGACCGATTTGTTTCTAAGTTTGATCAAATCTAAGTCTCAACAAGCTCTGTCTATTACTGCAAAGCACGTACGAATCGGTCGATGAATTCTAAAGATATCGGCGAGCAAAATTTACTTTTTTTCACCGAAATATATTTTCTTTTTGTCCAACAGTTTTTCAGATTTTATTTTTACGTACTCTAGAGCTCGTCGATGAATTTGAATACTTGAAATCAAATGTATGTACTGTACATCGTATGAGTTTTTTAATATATTTGGCTTATTTATCTTATTTTCGAAGTTTTCGTCGTTAGGCAAATTTTTAATGCGGTATCTACAGAAAAGTATATTGTTTATATAAATAAAGCCATCTTCAGATTTAGTTAAAATCAATGTAGTATAACTACCCAGCAATTGCAAATAAACCACAGGCATGATATACTAAGGTAATAATTATAATGTCACAAGAAACGAGTACAGACATAATTATCGTAATATACACAGTGGAATTAGTTAATAACATCCAGTAGTATTTTTCGTTATCTATTACAATCCATTCCATCGGAACAGAAAATTTATGAGGAGCAGATATATTTGTTTTGAAAATTAAATTTATGATCATCGGCAAAACCGGCTCTATTACGAATGTAAAAGTTGCCATGTAGACAGCTCCTTGAATAAAATTTAACCTTGACAATAAAATCGATATAAACGAATAAAATAAAAATAGATAAAAATTTTTTAACCTGCAGATCCAGCTGAAATAAGACTTCCTAATTTCGCATACTTTTTCAAAATAATTATTTCATTTCTGTTCTTCACTAAATTCCAATCGTCGTTAATCCTTTCAAAAAGTATTTTAAGCTAAATATTACAATAATAGCGTTATTATCTTATCATATCGCGTTACTGATGCCCTAAGGGCGTATCCCGAAAAAAATATCCTTGAAAAGGCATAAGGGCGTATAAAAAACAAAAAACTGATTATCATAACACACCTTTTTTCCGTTTATAAAAGTATTCACATATATAGCAAATGTACCAGCATTCGTTATAAGCGATGCTATTGATTCGAATATTAATTTTTGATCATCAGAATGCACTATGTCAGCTGTTATCTGTGAAAAAATATATACTTTTTTAGTAAATTAATTTAATATAGAAGCATATCAATATATAGTCATAATTGTTTTATTTTATTATTTTGAAATTGTTTTATTATCATAGTAACTTTTTTACCATCGGTCCGTCGTGCAAGATAAATGTAGAAATAATACCTATTCCTATAAAAAATGATTGCAAACGAGACTGATACGGCCATCGACCTATAGAACGTGCAAAGCTTCTCACTAACTTGTAATAAGGCTGCTCGAGAAAGTTCATTGTTCTAAGACTTTTTATTTCTGATATTTTTTTTCTATCATAGTATTAAAAAATAAACCTGTCATTTGCAGTGAAGGCTGTCCCTCGCTTGTAGACATCATAGTCACGATGATAGACATTTTGGATGACGGCTTCCATTATTTGTCAAAATTTAAAACATTGTATACACATTGTTGCTATGGTAACTTCGATTATTTTTTCCTCTTACTGTCATAAAAAAAAAATTTTAAACGTCGCATCCTCGACATTTTTTTCTTTTCACTACAATATATTCTACAATAAGGAAATATATGTTCCGAGGGTACGTCAACACAACTTTGTATTCTTTGTACATTTTATTTTTAAAACACAACGTTGGTCTAGTAGTATCTTCGATTTTTTTTTCTTTTATTACTCAGTACATTTATAATTTCTGTATGCAACTGTGACAGTTAGTTCATCTTTACTGAGATAAAAATAATGATAATTTTCGCGTCTTCAATAGTTCAAAGTTAATGTCACTACATAAATCAGTTAATTCTAACTGGTTGATAATTGAAAATACTTTTTTTATCAGTGAGAAATTGAGCCATTGATAAAATAGTGGTCTACGTGTGAAACATAGTTTAATCAGTGCGAATTAAAATCACTAATTGATTTTGAAAACTACTAGCTTAACAGTGATAAAATAAGCCATCGCCCGAATCAATGGAAATTTCACTAATTTATTTTTAAAGAATATTTATCATTAATAAATTCTTAGCTCAATAGTCGAAGATTTAAGTACATTAATAAAAATTCATTGCATAGATAGAAGAACAGTAAAGTATGATCCCGATGTTTTTATCATCTATATAAAAAAAAAAAAAAAATAGAGCAAAAGAATTTGTTTTAATAACAGCAGAAAATTACAAGCACTCCTTACCGTTCCAAAGCTTTCGATAGATAATCCTATAACTTTTCCTGCTGTTAGAATACACGGCATTTGACACTTCAATGTCATTAACATCAACAATTTTTGTGATTTTATTGAGATATTATACCACTTTGCATTAGCTCTGTTCAAAGTCATTGATAATTATTGCAATGCATTTTATTAATAATTTGAAATAATAGTCTAATTACTGTGTATGTACATGTGTTGTTGAATTTGTAAGCTTATATCTGTCAGCTGTTGCGATAAGAAACATTCGAAAAAAAGGTGTATTATCTGACCCATGGTAAATAAAGTCAATTTAATTTGTTCTTGCACTGTGTTTTTTTGTGTTATAATCTGAAAAAAAAATTCGTTTTTATCCTATGCAATTTAACAAAGAAAAATGAATAGATGTAATATTTGTGTGGCTAAACCTGAACGCTAGTAATACTCATCAGTGGCACATTTAAAAAGACTACTATTCCAATGGCCAGAGTAAAAGTACTTTCAATCAAATTGAAATATCTTCAGTAGCATGTAAATCGTTATTTAATTATTATCATCTTAATTAAGTTTTCATTATAATATTATTATTTTTCGCTACGAAAATTAAAAATTTTCAAAAGAAAATACGTCTTGCAAACTAATTATTGTCGTACGATATTTTTGTAACGAACGAACCGATTTGAACGTTTTTTTGCGGCAATCGAAATGGCTCATCTAAACTTGAACTTGATTAGATTTTGAAGTCGATCGGAGTAGTTTCTCAGTAAATAAAAACCGGAAATTTTTTTAGCTTACTGCTAAGAAAATTTCAAATTTTCGAAAAATTCAGGAAGTTGTTATTTTCACCCCGATATTCGAAAACTGATTTTTCATCAGATTTCGACATTTTTAGATCCTAGGAAACTATTTTGACTGTTTTCCGAATGATATCCTTAAAGAGATCGAAAATGTATCCATACTAATGTTTTCGAGCTTCTTGAGTTCGAAAACAGCGGGAAGTTTTGAGGCTAGCCCGCAGGGCCAACCGTCGCCCAGATTTTATTTTCAGCGTTTTGTTGTGTAACTCGAAATTCGCTTTATCGATTTATGTTCAATTCAATCAAAGCTATATCTCAAAAAGTCTCGTTGAATGTCACAAAGCACGTCTAATTTGGACGATAAGTTCGGATGATATCGTCAGACGATAATTATTTTTTCGTAGCGAAATGTATTTTCTTTTGATCCAATCTTTTTTGAGCTTAAAGAGCTCCAAAATTTCAAAATAGTAACGTTTTCGAGCTCTCTGAGCTCGTCAACAGCGGAGTTTTCGGATCGGACTTCAAGGTCGACCGATTACAAAATTTTTTTCTACGTACTCTAAAGCTCGTCGATGCATTTTAATACTCGAAATCAGATGTGTGTACTGAACATCGTTTGAGTTTTTTAAAAGATTTGGCTTCTTCAGCCCATTTTTGAAGTTTACATCGCTAGGCACATTTTTAATTCGATACCTACGGAAAAGTATATCATTTCTGTAAATAACGTAATCTTTAAATTCAGTTCAAATCAATATAGTATAACTACCCAGCAATTGCGAATAAACTGCACGCATGATGTACGAATGTAATAAATATAACGTCACAAGAAATAAGTACAGAGAGAATTACCGTAACACACGCAGTCGAATAAGTTAATAATATCCAGTAATATCTTTCTGCATCTATTACAATCCATTCCAAAGGAACAGAAAATTTATAGGGAGCAGATATATTTGTTTTGAAAATAAAATTTATGATCATTGGCGAAACCGGCTCTATTAAAAACGTCACAGTTGCTATGTACACAGCTCCTTGAAATTAATACTATTTTGACAATAAAATTCAAAAAAACAAGTAAAAAAAAGTAATCAAATTTTTTTAACCTGCGGATCCAGCTGAAATAAAATATCCCAATTTTGCATACTTTTTCAAAATAATTATTTCATTACTGTCCGTCACTAATTTCCAATCGTCATTAATCCTTTCATAAAGAATTTTAAGCTAAATATTACAATAACAGCGTTATTATCATCATATAAAATCAGCTTGATTCTATAATGAATTAAAACAAAAAACTGATTATCATAACAAACCTTTTTTTCGTTTATGAAAGTATTCATATACATAGCAAATGTACCAGCATACGTTATAAAAGATGATAGTGATTCGAATATTAATTTTGAATCATCAGAATGCATTACATCAGCTGTTATCTTTGAAATAATATATACTTTTATATTGAATCAATTAAATATAGAAACGTATCAATTTATAGTCATAATTGTAATATTTTATTATTTTGAAATAAATTGTTTTATTATCACAGTATTTTTTTACCATCGCTACGTCGTGTAAAATAAATGTAGAAATAATACCGATTCCTATAAGAAACGATTGTAGACGAGACTGATACGGCCATCGACCTATAGAACGTGCAAAGTTTCTCACTAACTTGTAATAAGGCTGCTCGAGAAAGTTCATTGTTCTAAGACTTTTTATTTCTGATATTTTTTGCCTATCATAGTATAAAAAAATATACCTGTCATTTGCAGTGAAGGCTGTCCCTCGCTTGTAGACATCATAGTAACGATGACAGACATTTTGTATGACGGCTTCCATTATTTGTCAAAATTTAAAACATTGTATACACATTGTTGCTATGGTAACTTCGATTATTTTTTCCTCTTACTGTCATAAAAAAAAAATTTTAAACGTCGCATCCTCGACATTTTTTTCTTTTCACTACAATATATTCTACAATAAGGAAATATATGTTCCTAGGGTACGTCAACACAACTTTGTATTCTTTGTACATTTTATTTTTAAAACACAACGTTGATCTAGTAGTATCTTCGATTTTTTTTTCTTTTATTACTCAGTACATTTATAATTTCTGTATGCAACTGTGACAGTTAGTTCATCTTTACTGAGATAAAAATAATGATAATTTTCGCTTCTTCAATAGTTCAAAGTTAATGTCACTACATAAACCAGTTAATTCTAACTGGTTGATAATTGAAAATACTTGTTTATCAGTGAGAAATTGAGCTATTGATAAAATAGTGGTCTACGTGTGAAACATAGTTTAATCAGTGCGAATTAAAATCACTAATTGATTTTGAAAACTACTAGCTTAACAGTGATAAAATAAGCCATCGCCCGAATCAATGGAAATTTCACTAATTTATTTTTAAAGAATATTTATCATTAATAAATTCTTAGCTCAATAGTCGAAGATTTAAGTACATTAATAAAAATTCATTGCATAGATAGAAGAACAGTAAAGTATGATCCCGATGTTTTTATCATCTATATAAAAAAAAAAAAAAATAGAGCAAAAGAATTTGTTTTAATAACAGCAGAAAATTACAAGCACTCTTTACCATTCCAAAGCTTTCGATAGATAATCCTATAACTTTTCCTGCTGTTAGAATACACGGCATTTGACACTTCAATGTCATTAACATCAACAATTTTTGTGATTTTATTGAAATATTATACCACTTTGCATTAGCTCTGTTCAAAGTCATTGATAATTATTGCAATGCATTTTATTAATAATTTGAAATAATAGTCTAATTACTGTGTATGTACATGTGTTGTTGAATTTGTAAGCTTATATCTGTCAGCTGTTGCGATAAGAAACATTCGAAAAAAAGGTGTATTATCTGACCCATGGTAAATAAAGTCAATTTAATTTGTTCTTGCACTGTGTTTTTTTGTGTTATAATCTGAAAAAAAAATTCGTTTTTATCCTATGCAATTTAACAAAGAAAAATGAATAGATGTAATATTTGTGTGGCTAAACCTGAACGCTAGTAATACTCATCAGTGGCACATTTAAAAAGACTACTATTCCAATGGCCAGAGTAAAAGTACTTTCAATCAAATTGAAATATCTTCAGTAGCATGTAAATCGTTATTTAATTATTATCATCTTAATTAAGTTTTCATTATAATATTATTATTTTTCGCTACGAAAATTAAAAATTTTCAAAAGAAAATACGTCTTGCAAACTAATTATTGTCGTACGATATTTTTGTAACGAACGAACCGATTTGAACGTTTTTTTGCGGCAATCGAAATGGCTCATCTAAACTTGAACTTGATTAGATTTTGAAGTCGATCGGAGTAGTTTCTCAGTAAATAA
Source organism: Microplitis deprimator (assembly GCA_964016945.1). NCBI lineage: Eukaryota > Metazoa > Arthropoda > Insecta > Hymenoptera > Braconidae > Microplitis > Microplitis deprimator. The sequence goes on along the minus strand of OZ024711.1, from coordinate 2,818,381 downwards.
AAACCGGAAATTTTTTTAGCTTACTGCTAAGAAAATTTCAAATTTTCGAAAAATTCAGGAAGTTGTTATTTTCACCCCGATATTCGAAAACTGATTTTTCATCAGATTTCGACATTTTTAGATCCTAGGAAACTATTTTGACTGTTTTCCGAATGATATCCTTAAAGAGATCGAAAATGTATCCATACTAATGTTTTCGAGCTTCTTGAGTTCGAAAACAGCGGGAAGTTTTGAGGCTAGCCCGCAGGGCCAACCGTCGCCCAGATTTTATTTTCAGCGTTTTGTTGTGTAACTCGAAATTCGCTTTATCGATTTATGTTCAATTCAATCAAAGCTATATCTCAAAAAGTCTCGTTGAATGTCACAAAGCACGTCTAATTTGGACGATAAGTTCGGATGATATCGTCAGACGATAATTATTTTTTCGTAGCGAAATGTATTTTCTTTTGATCCAATCTTTTTTGAGCTTAAAGAGCTCCAAAATTTCAAAATAGTAACGTTTTCGAGCTCTCTGAGCTCGTCAACAGCGGAGTTTTCGGATCGGACTTCAAGGTCGACCGATTACAAAATTTTTTTCTACGTACTCTAAAGCTCGTCGATGCATTTTAATACTCGAAATCAGATGTGTGTACTGAACATCGTTTGAGTTTTTTAAAAGATTTGGCTTCTTCAGCCCATTTTTGAAGTTTACATCGCTAGGCACATTTTTAATTCGATACCTACGGAAAAGTATATCATTTCTGTAAATAACGTAATCTTTAAATTCAGTTCAAATCAATATAGTATAACTACCCAGCAATTGCGAATAAACTGCACGCATGATGTACGAATGTAATAAATATAACGTCACAAGAAATAAGTACAGAGAGAATTACCGTAACACACGCAGTCGAATAAGTTAATAATATCCAGTAATATCTTTCTGCATCTATTACAATCCATTCCAAAGGAACAGAAAATTTATAGGGAGCAGATATATTTGTTTTGAAAATAAAATTTATGATCATTGGCGAAACCGGCTCTATTAAAAACGTCACAGTTGCTATGTACACAGCTCCTTGAAATTAATACTATTTTGACAATAAAATTCAAAAAAACAAGTAAAAAAAAGTAATCAAATTTTTTTAACCTGCGGATCCAGCTGAAATAAAATATCCCAATTTTGCATACTTTTTCAAAATAATTATTTCATTACTGTCCGTCACTAATTTCCAATCGTCATTAATCCTTTCATAAAGAATTTTAAGCTAAATATTACAATAACAGCGTTATTATCATCATATAAAATCAGCTTGATTCTATAATGAATTAAAACAAAAAACTGATTATCATAACAAACCTTTTTTTCGTTTATGAAAGTATTCATATACATAGCAAATGTACCAGCATACGTTATAAAAGATGATAGTGATTCGAATATTAATTTTGAATCATCAGAATGCATTACATCAGCTGTTATCTTTGAAATAATATATACTTTTATATTGAATCAATTAAATATAGAAACGTATCAATTTATAGTCATAATTGTAATATTTTATTATTTTGAAATAAATTGTTTTATTATCACAGTATTTTTTTACCATCGCTACGTCGTGTAAAATAAATGTAGAAATAATACCGATTCCTATAAGAAACGATTGTAGACGAGACTGATACGGCCATCGACCTATAGAACGTGCAAAGTTTCTCACTAACTTGTAATAAGGCTGCTCGAGAAAGTTCATTGTTCTAAGACTTTTTATTTCTGATATTTTTTGCCTATCATAGTATAAAAAAATATACCTGTCATTTGCAGTGAAGGCTGTCCCTCGCTTGTAGACATCATAGTAACGATGACAGACATTTTGTATGACGGCTTCCATTATTTGTCAAAATTTAAAACATTGTATACACATTGTTGCTATGGTAACTTCGATTATTTTTTCCTCTTACTGTCATAAAAAAAAAATTTTAAACGTCGCATCCTCGACATTTTTTTCTTTTCACTACAATATATTCTACAATAAGGAAATATATGTTCCTAGGGTACGTCAACACAACTTTGTATTCTTTGTACATTTTATTTTTAAAACACAACGTTGATCTAGTAGTATCTTCGATTTTTTTTTCTTTTATTACTCAGTACATTTATAATTTCTGTATGCAACTGTGACAGTTAGTTCATCTTTACTGAGATAAAAATAATGATAATTTTCGCTTCTTCAATAGTTCAAAGTTAATGTCACTACATAAACCAGTTAATTCTAACTGGTTGATAATTGAAAATACTTGTTTATCAGTGAGAAATTGAGCTATTGATAAAATAGTGGTCTACGTGTGAAACATAGTTTAATCAGTGCGAATTAAAATCACTAATTGATTTTGAAAACTACTAGCTTAACAGTGATAAAATAAGCCATCGCCCGAATCAATGGAAATTTCACTAATTTATTTTTAAAGAATATTTATCATTAATAAATTCTTAGCTCAATAGTCGAAGATTTAAGTACATTAATAAAAATTCATTGCATAGATAGAAGAACAGTAAAGTATGATCCCGATGTTTTTATCATCTATATAAAAAAAAAAAAAAATAGAGCAAAAGAATTTGTTTTAATAACAGCAGAAAATTACAAGCACTCTTTACCATTCCAAAGCTTTCGATAGATAATCCTATAACTTTTCCTGCTGTTAGAATACACGGCATTTGACACTTCAATGTCATTAACATCAACAATTTTTGTGATTTTATTGAAATATTATACCACTTTGCATTAGCTCTGTTCAAAGTCATTGATAATTATTGCAATGCATTTTATTAATAATTTGAAATAATAGTCTAATTACTGTGTATGTACATGTGTTGTTGAATTTGTAAGCTTATATCTGTCAGCTGTTGCGATAAGAAACATTCGAAAAAAAGGTGTATTATCTGACCCATGGTAAATAAAGTCAATTTAATTTGTTCTTGCACTGTGTTTTTTTGTGTTATAATCTGAAAAAAAAATTCGTTTTTATCCTATGCAATTTAACAAAGAAAAATGAATAGATGTAATATTTGTGTGGCTAAACCTGAACGCTAGTAATACTCATCAGTGGCACATTTAAAAAGACTACTATTCCAATGGCCAGAGTAAAAGTACTTTCAATCAAATTGAAATATCTTCAGTAGCATGTAAATCGTTATTTAATTATTATCATCTTAATTAAGTTTTCATTATAATATTATTATTTTTCGCTACGAAAATTAAAAATTTTCAAAAGAAAATACGTCTTGCAAACTAATTATTGTCGTACGATATTTTTGTAACGAACGAACCGATTTGAACGTTTTTTTGCGGCAATCGAAATGGCTCATCTAAACTTGAACTTGATTAGATTTTGAAGTCGATCGGAGTAGTTTCTCAGTAAATAAAAACCGGAAATTTTTTTAGCTTACTGCTAAGAAAATTTCAAATTTTCGAAAAATTCAGGAAGTTGTTATTTTCACCCCGATATTCGAAAACTGATTTTTCATCAGATTTCGACATTTTTAGATCCTAGGAAACTATTTTGACTGTTTTCCGAATGATATCCTTAAAGAGATCGAAAATGTATCCATACTAATGTTTTCGAGCTTCTTGAGTTCGAAAACAGCGGGAAGTTTTGAGGCTAGCCCGCAGGGCCAACCGTCGCCCAGATTTTATTTTCAGCGTTTTGTTGTGTAACTCGAAATTCGCTTTATCGATTTATGTTCAATTCAATCAAAGCTATATCTCAAAAAGTCTCGTTGAATGTCACAAAGCACGTCTAATTTGGACGATAAGTTCGGATGATATCGTCAGACGATAATTATTTTTTCGTAGCGAAATGTATTTTCTTTTGATCCAATCTTTTTTGAGCTTAAAGAGCTCCAAAATTTCAAAATAGTAACGTTTTCGAGCTCTCTGAGCTCGTCAACAGCGGAGTTTTCGGATCGGACTTCAAGGTCGACCGATTACAAAATTTTTTTCTACGTACTCTAAAGCTCGTCGATGCATTTTAATACTCGAAATCAGATGTGTGTACTGAACATCGTTTGAGTTTTTTAAAAGATTTGGCTTCTTCAGCCCATTTTTGAAGTTTACATCGCTAGGCACATTTTTAATTCGATACCTACGGAAAAGTATATCATTTCTGTAAATAACGTAATCTTTAAATTCAGTTCAAATCAATATAGTATAACTACCCAGCAATTGCGAATAAACTGCACGCATGATGTACGAATGTAATAAATATAACGTCACAAGAAATAAGTACAGAGAGAATTACCGTAACACACGCAGTCGAATAAGTTAATAATATCCAGTAATATCTTTCTGCATCTATTACAATCCATTCCAAAGGAACAGAAAATTTATAGGGAGCAGATATATTTGTTTTGAAAATAAAATTTATGATCATTGGCGAAACCGGCTCTATTAAAAACGTCACAGTTGCTATGTACACAGCTCCTTGAAATTAATACTATTTTGACAATAAAATTCAAAAAAACAAGTAAAAAAAAGTAATCAAATTTTTTTAACCTGCGGATCCAGCTGAAATAAAATATCCCAATTTTGCATACTTTTTCAAAATAATTATTTCATTACTGTCCGTCACTAATTTCCAATCGTCATTAATCCTTTCATAAAGAATTTTAAGCTAAATATTACAATAACAGCGTTATTATCATCATATAAAATCAGCTTGATTCTATAATGAATTAAAACAAAAAACTGATTATCATAACAAACCTTTTTTTCGTTTATGAAAGTATTCATATACATAGCAAATGTACCAGCATACGTTATAAAAGATGATAGTGATTCGAATATTAATTTTGAATCATCAGAATGCATTACATCAGCTGTTATCTTTGAAATAATATATACTTTTATATTGAATCAATTAAATATAGAAACGTATCAATTTATAGTCATAATTGTAATATTTTATTATTTTGAAATAAATTGTTTTATTATCACAGTATTTTTTTACCATCGCTACGTCGTGTAAAATAAATGTAGAAATAATACCGATTCCTATAAGAAACGATTGTAGACGAGACTGATACGGCCATCGACCTATAGAACGTGCAAAGTTTCTCACTAACTTGTAATAAGGCTGCTCGAGAAAGTTCATTGTTCTAAGACTTTTTATTTCTGATATTTTTTGCCTATCATAGTATAAAAAAATATACCTGTCATTTGCAGTGAAGGCTGTCCCTCGCTTGTAGACATCATAGTAACGATGACAGACATTTTGTATGACGGCTTCCATTATTTGTCAAAATTTAAAACATTGTATACACATTGTTGCTATGGTAACTTCGATTATTTTTTCCTCTTACTGTCATAAAAAAAAAATTTTAAACGTCGCATCCTCGACATTTTTTTCTTTTCACTACAATATATTCTACAATAAGGAAATATATGTTCCGAGGGTACGTCAACACAACTTTGTATTCTTTGTACATTTTATTTTTAAAACACAACGTTGGTCTAGTAGTATCTTCGATTTTTTTTTCTTTTATTACTCAGTACATTTATAATTTCTGTATGCAACTGTGACAGTTAGTTCATCTTTACTGAGATAAAAATAATGATAATTTTCGCTTCTTCAATAGTTCAAAGTTAATGTCACTACATAAACCAGTTAATTCTAACTGGTTGATAATTGAAAATACTTGTTTATCAGTGAGAAATTGAGCTATTGATAAAATAGTGGTCTACGTGTGAAACATAGTTTAATCAGTGCGAATTAAAATCACTAATTGATTTTGAAAACTACTAGCTTAACAGTGATAAAATAAGCCATCGCTTGAATCAGTGGAAATTTCACTAATTTTATTTTAAAGGATATTTATCATTAATAAATTCTTAGCTCAATAGTCGAAGATTCATGTACATTAATAAAAATTCATTGCATAGATAAAAGAACAGTAAAGTATGATCCCGATGTTTTTATCATCTATATAAAAAAAATAAAAAATAGAGCAGAAGAATTTGTTTTAATAACAGCAGAAAATTACAAGCACTCCTTACCATTCCAAAGCTTTCGATAGATAATCCTACAACTTTTCCTGCTGTTAGAATACATGGTATTTGACACTTCAATGTCATTAACATCAACAATTTTTGTGATTTTATTGAGATATTATACCACTTTGCATTAGCTCTGTTCAAAGTCATTGATAATTATTGCAATGCATTTTATTAATAATTTGAAATAATAGTCTAATTACTGTGTATGTACATGTGTTGTTGAATTTGTAAGCTTATATCTGTCAGCTGTTGCGATAAGAAACATTCGAAAAAAAGGTGTATTATCTGACCCATGGTAAATAAGGTCAATTTAATTTGTTCTTGCAGTGTGTTTTTTTGTGTTAGAAGCTGAAAAAAAAAATTAGTTTCTATCTTTTGCAATTTAACAAAGAAAAATAATAAATGTAATATTTATGTGACTAAACCTGAACGCCAGTAATACTCATCAGTGGCACATTTAAAAAGACTAATATTCCAATAGCCACAGTAAAAGTACTTTCCATCTGATTAAAATATCTTCAGTAGCATGTAAATCGTTATTTAATTATTATCATCTTAATTAAGTTTTCATTACAATATTATTATTTTTCGCTACGAAAATTAAAAATTTTCAAAAAAAAATACATCTTCCAAACTAATTATTGTCGTACGATATTTTTGGAACGAACGAACCGATTTGAACGTTTTTTTGCGGCAATCGAAATGGCTCATCTAAACTGGAACTTGATTAGATTTTGAAGTCGACAAGCTCGAAAACAACGGGAAGATCTTGGGACTGGCCCACAGGGCCAACCGTCGCCGCGGTTTTATTTTTAGCGTTTTGTTGTGTGACTCGAAATTCGCTTCATCGATTTATGTTCAATTCAATCAAAGCTATATCTCAAAAAGTCTCTTCGAATGTCGCAAAGCACGTGTAATTTGGACGCTAAATTCGGAAGATATCGTCAGACAATAATTATTTTCTCGTAGCGAAATGTATTTTCTTTTGATCCAATCTTTTTTCAGCCTAAAGAGCTCCGAAATTTCAAAATAGTAAAGTTTTCGAGCTCTCTGAGCTCGTAAACAGCGTAGTCTTCGGATTGGACTTAAAGGTCGACCGATTAAAAAATTTTTTTCTACGTACTCTAAAGCTCGTCGATGCATTTTAATACTCGAAATCAGATGTGTGTACTGAACATCGTTTAAGTTTTTTAAAAGATTTGACTTCTTTAGCCCGGTTTTGAAGTTTACATCGCTAGGCACATTTTTAATTCGATACCTACGGAAGAGTATATCATTCCTGTAAATAACGCAATCTTTAAATTCATTTAAAATCAATGTAGCATAACTACCCAGCAATTGCGAATAAACTGCACGCATGATGTATAAATGTAATAAATATAACGTCACAAGAAATAAGTACTGAGAGAATTAACGTAACACACACAGTGGAATAAGTTAATAATATCCAGTAATATCTTTCTTTATCTATTATAATCCATTCCAGAGGAACAGAAAATTTATGAGGAGCAGATAAATTTGTTTTGAAAATGAAATTTATGAACATCGGCAAAGCCGGCTCTATTACGAATGTAAAAGTTGCCATGTAGACAGCTCCTGGAATAAAATTCTTCCTTGACAATAAAATCGATAAAAACCAATAAAAAAAAATTAAATTTCTTTAACCTGCAGATCCAGCTGAAATAAGACTTCCTAATTTCGTATACTTTTTCAAAATAATTATTTCATTTCTGTTCTTCACTAAATTCCAATCGTCGTTAATCCTTTCAAAAAGAATTCTAAACTAAAAAGGATAATAATAATAACGTTATAATTTTATCATACATGAAATCTGCTCACTTCTAAAATAAGTTAAAAAAAAAAAAACTGATTATCATAAGAAACCTTTTTTCCGTTTATAAAAGTATTTATATACATAGCGAATGCACCAGCACTCATTATAAAACATGATAGTGATTCGAATAATAATTTTGAATCATCAGAATGCACTACACCAGCTGTTATCTTTGAAATAATATATACTTTTATATTGAATCAATTAAATATAAAAGCGTATCAATTTATAGTCAAAATTGTGTTATTTCATTATTTTGAAATAAATTGTTTTATTATCACAGTATTTTTTTACCATCGCTACGACGTGCAAAATAAATATAGAAAAAATACCGATTCCTATAATAAACGATTGTAGACGAGACTGATACGGCCATCGACCTATAGAACGTGCAAAGCTTCTCACTAACTTGTAATAAGGCTGCTCGAGAAAGTTCATTGTTCTAAGACTTTTTATTTCTGATATTTTTTTCCTATCACAGTATAAAAAAATAAACCTGTCATTTGCAGTGAAGGCTGTCCCTCGCTTGTAGACATCATAGTAACGATGACAGACATTTTGGATGACGGCTTCCATTATTTGTCAAAATTTAAAATGTTGTATACACATTGTTGCTATGGTAACTTCGATTATTTTTTCCTCTTACTGTCATAAAAAAAAAATTTAAAACGGCGCATCCTCGACATTTTTTTCTTTTCACTACAATATATTCTACAATAAGGAAATATATGTTCCGAGGGTACGTCAACACGCCTTTGTATTCTTTGTACATTTTATTTTTTAAACACGTTGGTCTAGTAGTATCTTCGATTTTTTCAACTTTCTTTTATTACTCAGTACATTTATGATTTCTGTACGCAACTGTGTTTCTTCATATACATCAAATAGTGTCAAAATTTTTGATAAAAATCGAAAGTCTCTACAAAATTTTGTGTTTTCCATCTCAATTTTTCAAGGGTTTCATAATTATGGTGAATACTATTTATTGCTGGTTCGTATTTACATTAATGCAAGTAAATTTTCTTTTATTTTCATAGTTAACATTATAAATTCCTTTTGAATCATACTTTTTTAACTTCCCGCTGAGAAAATTGTAAATTTTCAAATATTCGGGAAGTTATTGTTTTCACCCCGATTTTCGAAAATCGAGTTTTTATCAGATGTCGACGTTTTGAGGTCCTAGGAAGCTATTCTGACTACTTTCAGAATGATATCCGGGTGTATGTGTGTGTGTGTGTGTGTGTGTGTGTGTGTGTGTGTGTGTGTGTGTGTGTGTATGTAAACTCTTTGTAACTTTTTAACTAATCAATCAATTTGGATAGTTGAGGTGGCAATCAAAAGAGCTTGTTGGCCATCAACTTTCCTGAAAATTTCAGATCATTTGATCTAGTAGACCCGAAGATAATTGAGAATTACGAAAAAAAAAAATTTTTTTTAAAAAATTTTTTTTTAATTTCTCAAAAACAACTCTATCGATCAACTTCAAAATCTAATCAGCTCTAGAACACAATGAGATGTGCCGATCGCCACCTCGAACATCACAATCGGCTTATTCGTTTGAAAGATATCGTCGGAGAAAGAAATGTTAAAAATCAATTTTTCACGAATATCTTTGAAACTACTAAATCAAACTTTTTTAAAATTTAATCAGCTCTGAAACTTAACAAAACATGTCGATTGCCGCCTCAACCATCAAAATCTGTCAATTCGTTCGCGAAATATAGTGGGAGAAAGAAATGCAAAAAACGGTTTTTTTCGAAAGCAATAGCATACAAAATATATTCACAGCAAAGTTTTCGAGCTCAAGGAGGAGATTGAAATCTATTAACGTTTTTTCTGCGATGAAAATTTTACGTAAAATTGTTGCAATATTTAAAATAATCGGTAGTCATATTCATGGTTACCCTCAACACAATTGAATTAAACATATCGCGTTACTAAATCCGAAAGGACTTACCTTTTGACTTTAGAGAGCTTCCTACTCAGTGAGCAAAAAGCAACCACTCTATCCACTGTAAATTTTGTGATTAATGAATTATTCATAAATATTTCAACTACATACTGAATAAAAATTAACAAATAAACTGAAACTGATTTAAATATTTAACATCATGGATTCTGAAAGGTGATTTATTTTTAGAGAGCATTTATCATCAACAAATTCGTAGTTTAACAGTCATGGTTTCAAGTACATTAATACAAACTTATTGCATAGATAGAAGAACAGTAAAGTATGATCCAGATGTTTTCATCATCTATGGAAAAATAAAATTGAGAAAAAAATTTTTTTTAATAAAAGTATCAATTTTCGTGTACTTCTTACCATTCCAAAGCTTTCTATAGACAATTCCATGATTTTTCCTGCGGTTAAAATACACGGCACTTGACTTCTCAGTGTCATCAAAATCAACGGTTTTTGTGATTTTGTTGAAATATTATACCACTTTACATTAGCTCTATCCAAAATCATTGATAATTATTAAAGTGAATTCCATTAATAAGTTAATTTAATAGTTAAATTACTGTGTATGTACATGTGCTGTTGGATTTGTGAGCTTATATCTGTCAGCTGTTGGGATAGAAAACATTCGAAGAAGAGATGAACCATCTGCGCTCCGGCAAACATAATTAATTTAATTTTTTGCTGGAATGTATTTGTTTGTATTATAAGCTGAAATATGAATTTTTTTTTATTCATTACAACGCAACAAAAATTAAAAAAAAAATAGATGTAATATTTATGTAACTAAACCTGAACGCCAGTAACACTTATCAGTGGCACATTTAAAACGACTACTATTCCAATGCCCAGAGTAAAAGTACTTTCAATCAAATTGAAATATCTTCAGTAGCATGTAAATTGTTATTTAATTATTAACATTTTAATTGAATTTTTGTCATAATAATATTAACTTTCCGCTATGAAAATTAAAAATTTTCAAAAAATGAGAAGTTATTGGTTTTGGTCGGATTTTCAAAAATTGAGTTTTTATTGACATTTATGTCGACGTCGTAAAGTCCTAGGAAACTACTTTGACTATTTTCAGTTGGACGTCCGTCTGTGTCCATCCATCTGTGTGTATAAACTAGTTTTTGACGATATTTTAGGAATAAATCAACCGATTTGAACATTCTCTATGGGAATCGTAATAGCTCATCAAGGCTTGAAGTTGATTGGGTTTTCAAGTCGACCGGATAAGTAGTTTCCAAGTTATTTGAAAAATAAACCCATAATCCGCTGTATCGATTTGCCTCAAAATCTAATCAAAGTTAAGTCTCAAAGAGTCCTTTCGATTGCCACAACGCAAGTGCAAATCGGACGATCAGTTCCAAAGATATCATCTGACAAAAATTATTTTTTTTCAGCGAAATGTATTTTCGCTTTCTGAGCTTTCTGAGCTCAAAAACAGTGGGAAATTTTGAGGTTAGCCCACAGGTCAACCGATTTTCTAGACTTTTGTTTTACGTACTCTAGAGCTCGTCGATGAATTTTAACACTCGAAATCAAATGTATGTACTGAATATCGTGTGAATTTTTTAATACATTTGACTTGTTTAGATTATTCTCAAAGTTTACATCGTAAGGCAAATTTTGAATTCGGTATCTACAGAAAAATATATCATTTATGTAAATGGAGCCATCTTCAAATTTAGTTTAAATCAATGTAGTATAACTACCCAGCAATCGCAAATAAACCACAGGCATGATATACTAAGGTAATAATCATGACGTCACAAGAAACAAGTGCAGACATAATTATCATAATAAACACAGTGGAATTAGTTAATAAAATCCAGTAATATTTTTCTTTATCTATTATTATCCATTCTAATGGAACAGCAAATTTATGTGGAGCAGAGATATTTGTTTTGAAAATAATATTTATAATCATCGGCAAGGCTGGCTCGATTGCAAATGTAAAAGTTGTTATGTACACAGCCCCTTGAAAAAAATTCTATCTTGACAATAAAATCGATATAAACGAATAAAATAAAAATAGATAAAAATTTCTTTAACCTGCAGATCCAGCTGAAATAAGACTTCCTAATTTCGCATACTTTTTCAAAATAATTATTTCATTGCTGTTCTTCACTAAATTCCAATCGTCGTTAATCCTTCCAAAAAGAATTTTAAGCTAAATATAATAATAATAATAATACTAGTAATAATAACGTTATTATTTTATCATATTAAATCAGCTCACTTCAATAATTAGTTAAAAAGGAAACTGATTATCATAACAAACCTTTTTTCCGTTTATGAAAGTATTTATGTACATAACGAATGTGGCCAAACTCGTTACAGCTGGTGCTATTGTTTCAAATATTAATTTTCGATCATCAGAATGCACTATGTCAGATAATATCTGTGAAAATATATATTTTCTTGTTTAATAAATTAAACATAAGTGTCCAAATTTATAATAATAATTTTTATATTTTATTATTTGAATATAAAACGATTTATTATCACAATAAATTTTTGTACTATTGGTCCGAGTTGCAAAATGAATGAAGAAACAATGACGATTCCTATCAGAAAAGTTTGTAGACGAGACTGGTACGGCCATCGACCTATAGAACGTGCAAAGCTTCTCACTAACTTGTAATAAGGCTGCTCGAGAAAGTTCATTGTTCTAAGACTTTTTATTTCTGATATTTTTTTCCTATCATAGTATTAAAAAATAAACCTGTCATTTGCAGTGAAGGCTGTCCCTCGCTTGTAGACATCATAGTAACGATGACAGACATTTTGGATGACGGCTTCCATTATTTGTCAAAATTTAAAACATTGTATACACATTGTTGCTATGGTAACTTCGATTACTTTTTCCTCTTACTGTCAGAAAAAAAAATTTAAAACGTCGCATTCTCGACATTTTTTTCTTTTCACTACAATATATTCTACAATAAGGAAATATATGTTCCGAGGGTACGTCAACACAACTTTGTATTCTTTGTACATTTTATTTTTAAACCACAACGTTGGTCTAACAGTACGTACAATTTACTTAATTTCATTTTTTTTACTCAGTATATTTATATTTTTGTATGCAATTGTGTTTTTCATCGTTATTTCATTCTATGTTATATTTTCGAACTGAATCATCGATTTTATACAATAAAATTTTTTGTACGGCTGAAAATACTCATGAGTTTCAAAATTATGGTGAATACTTATAATTATTGCTGGTTCGTATTTACATTAATGCAAGTAATTTTTCTTTTATTTTCATAGTTAACGCTATAAATTTTTTTTGAATCATGCTCTTTTGTACGTTTTCTTTTTTAATTTCACATAAAACAAGTATCTAATATGCTTTCAAGTGACTTTTAATGAACCAAGTACGCGAAAATAATGCGTTTTAATAGTTTATTAACAGGGATTAGAATAGGAAAGAAAGTTAAGAGAGAGACAATAGTAGATCATGTTAATGAAATACATAAATTAATTAATCAAAATTTCGGTGTTCATATAGTTACAGAAAATGAACCAATGAATGACATTTTCCGCGATTTTATAAAGCTTTTGTCATAATAGTAAATAGCATATCTAGTACTCTCTAAATATGAATTAGTGAAAATAGTGAAAATAAGTGAATATTCACTAATTCAAAGTGCCAATCGTACCACTTTTTGGAATTAGTGGTACGATTTGCACTTTGAATTAGTGCATATTCACTTTTTTCACTAATTCATGTTTAGAGAGTAGGCAATTAATTTTTTCATTTTATTATCAATATTTGACGCATTAATAACAGAATAGTAAAAAGAGAGTTAACTTTTTCATTGTCTGACGGGTCATCTTAATACTATAATCAATGAAATATTGATCAAATTTATAAAATACCATTCAAAAATTTTGTATATCGATGTTCTAATTAGCAAATTGTCTAACTTCATATTTTTTAGTAGGTGATTCTGTGCAATTTTTAGATAGTAATAGTCAGAAAAAATATTATTTGAGTAACCTAGACAAAAATATTATACATATACTAGATATGGAATTAATTTTTATATGAAAAAAAAATTTTTAAATTACCTTTTCTTCGCATAAATGGAGGATTTTCTGAAATGGAGTTAGGCAGTTTGCTAATTAGAACGTCGATATATAACATAGAATTAATTCCAATGCATACTTTTATGAGAACTTTTTGTCAATTTCAATGAGGTGAATTTATTGATATTGGACTGTCGAAAGAATCCATGCAGGAATTCACTAATGAGCCCATGCTCTTTGAAAATGAATTAGTGGAATTCACTACGAATTTGTAGATAGTGACTTTTCCTTCAGCTATAAGTATAACAATAATTTAGCCAATGGTACACTTATAGTTGATTCCCAGTGTATATTCGCAGTGAGTTTAACTAATTCATTTTTTTGAGAGTATGTAAAAACGTGGATTAAAAATTGCAGAAAACTAACCATGAAAAACTTACAAATAAATAATTTTAATTGCCAAGTTTCAAGACGAATTATAAAATGTAAAAATTTATGAGTTGTACATATTTAGTAATTATCAATAAATTTGTAGTTCAACGGTCATAGTATAAAGCATGTTATTAAAAAATTATTGCATAGATAGAAGAACAGTAAAGTATGATCCAGATGTTTTCATCATCTATGGAAAAATCAAATAGAGAAAAAAATTTTTTTGATAAAAGTATCAACTTCCATGTACTTCTTACCATTCCAAAGCTCTCTATAGACAATTCCATGATTTTTCCTGCGGTTAAAATACACGGCACTTGACTTCTCAGTGTCATCAAAATCAACAATTTTTGTGATTTTCTCGAAAGATTGTACCACTTTCCATTAGCGCTATTCAAAATGATTATTAATCATTAAATTGAATTTTATTAATAATAAAAAATAACAATTTAATTACTGCGTATGTACATGTGTCGTTGGACTTGTAAGCTCATATCCGTTAGCTGTTGGGATAGAAAACATTCGAAAAAGAGATGAATTATCTGCGCAACGGCAAACATAATTAATTTTATTTTTTGCTGCAATGTATTTGTTTGTACTATAAGCTGAAATATGAATTTTTTTTTATTCATAACACCGCAACAAAAAAAGCAAAAAAAAAAAAATAGATCTAATATTTGTGACTAAACCTGAACGCCAGTAATACTCATCAATGGCACATTTAGAAACACAACTACTCCAATGCCCAGAGTAAAAGTACTTTCAATCAAATTAAAATACCTACAGTATCATAAAAAATTATTTTATATATATCATTAACATATTAATTGACTTTTTACAACAATATTATATTTGTACGTACTCTAGAGCCCGTCGATGAATTTTGATACTCGAAACCAAATGTATATAGTGAACATCATGTGAGTTTCGTAATAGATATGATTGCGTTAGCTTATTGTTCAAGTTCACATCAGTAGGCAAATTTTTGATTCGATATCTACAGAAAAGTGCATCATTAATGTCAATGAATCTGTCTTTAAATTAGGGTATAATCAATGTCATTTATTACCCAGCAATTGCAAATAAACTGCACGCATGATGTACGAACGTAATAAATATTATGTCACAAGAAATAAGTACGGAGAGAATTAACATAACACACACACTGGAATTAGTTAATAATATCCAGTAATACTTTCTTTTATCTATTATAATCCACTCCATCGGACAAGAAAAGTTATATGGAGCAGATATATTGGTTTTGAAAACAAAATTTATTATCATCGGCAAAGCCGGCTCTATTACGAATGTAAAAGTCGCCATGTACACGAAACCTTCAAACAAATTTCATCTTGACAATGAAATTGATAAAATCGAAAACAAAAAAAAAAAAATTTTTTTTCCAACCTGCGTATCCAGCTGAAATAAAACTTCCTAATTTCGCATACTTTTTTAAAATAATTATTTCCCTTCTGTTCGTCACTAATTTCCAATCATCATTAATTCTTTCGAAAAGAACGTTAAACTAAATATAATAACAATAATAATGTCATTGTCTTATTACATGTTATCAGCTAAATGTTATAATGAGTTAAAAAAAAACTAATTATTATTCCAAACCTTCTTTCCGTTTATAAAAGTATTAAAATATACAGTTAATGAAACAGCATTTGTTAAAAGTGACCCTATTGTTTCGAATATCAATTGCTGATCATCAAAATGCACTACGTCAGCTGTTATCTGTAAAAAAAAATATGTGTATTTATAAATTAATCAAATATAGAAACGTTACAATTTAAAGTCAAAATTGTTGTATTTTATTATTTTGAAATAAATTGCTTTATTATCACAATCTTTTGTACTATTGGTGTGAGGTTAAGAATAAATGCAGAAATGATGATGACTCCTATCAGAAAAGTTTGTAGTCGAGACTGATCCGGCCATCGACCTATAGAACGTGCAAAGTTTCTCAGTACCTTGTAATAAGGCTGCTCGAAAATGTTCATTGTTCTAAGACTTTTTTATTACTGGTATATTTTTTCTTCTACTGTGCTTCAAAAATATGAAACTATCATTTCACGTCAATACTACCTTCTGGCTCGAGGAATATTCGAGCGACGTTGATGGACATTTTCACGGCTGCCGTCAATCACTTGTCCAAATCAAAGTGTTTGTATTGATAATGTTGTTATGGTAACTTCGATTACTTATTTTTTCATATTGATGGCGAAAAATTAACCCCTTTCTTTTTCAATACTTATTCTTTGGATTATAATATATAACACATTTAGAAAATATACGTTTCGAGGGTTCGTTGACTCAACTCTATAATCACGGAGTATTTTATTTAGAAATATCGTTTTTACAGTATCCGCCACACTTTCTTTTATTCCGTGCATTTATATTATTAATATTAATTTAGTTTGATTTAATTAAATGCAGGTAAGAAAGCTGAAGATGTTTTTCAGTGCGAATATTTTTTTTCTGAAAATGAAACTCAAAAAATAAATACGTACACGTCGAATAGCGTGAAAATTCTCGGTAACGATAGAATGTCACTATACAATTTTGTGTTTTTCATTCCAGTTTTATTTTATTTTATATTTTCAATGTGAAACATCAATTCTGTACAATAAAATTTATTGCACCTCTCAAATGCTCATAGTGTGCTTGTAATTGTCATTGTCATTTATTATGAGTTGTTTTTTTTTTAATTTTTTTTTTTTTGTGAGAGATTTCTCTACTTCTATTGTCACGATTCTCTAGAAAATCAAATTTGTGAACGTATACCTTTTCAATTTTTTACTAACAAAGACTAGAATAAGAAAAAAGTGAAGAAAAAGTAGACCGGGTCATTTGATTTCAATAGGAAGTAAGAAAATTAATCAATCGAAATTTTAGTGGTAATTTGGTAATAAAAATTAACTAATGGATGGTATTCGTTGCGTTATTCCAAAATTGTATTTATAAAATACTACAATTGATAATTAATTGTGTTTATTTATTTACTAGAAATAAATTCATAACTGAGTGATCATTATAAAAATACATTTAATATAATTTATTGCATGGATAGAAGGAAAGTAAAGTACGATGCAGCTGTTTTTATCATCTGTAAAAATATAAAATTTACCAGAACAATTTTTTTCAAGGAAAAGGCAAAAACTAACATTTAACCCCTTACCATTGCAAAGGTTTCCATAGATAATCCCATGATTTTTCCTGCTGTTAAAATACAAGGTATTTGACATCTACGTATCATCAGAATCAATAATTTTTGTGATTTTGTCGAAATATCATACCACTTTGTATTAGCTCTATTCGAAATAGTTATCCATTATTAGAGTTAGTCTTATCAATAAGAAAAAAAGAACGTTTTAAAATCAAATAGTGCGCACTTTAATCAGACATATTATAGTAATTGATAAATAAAAATTGAAATATATAGAGTGGCTGGGATGTAAAGATAAACCAATTTCCAAACTGAGTTTTCTTAAAGTAATTCACTCTTTCTTTTTTTTTTTTTTTTTTTTTTTCTTTAATGCTTTAGATATCTCTCATAGTTTTCTGTCACGGCAGTATTACTGTCAGTACACTCACCGGATATAGGTAAATAAAAATTTTAAGTCGTCAGAAAAAAGAGGCCACAAACATAAATATGTTTATCCTGTCGAATTAACATTTCTAATTTTCTTATTTATTTTCATTGAACAGAAAGTATTCAAATAGTGATTCTTGATTGTGTTCTTTTCATTAAAAATACAATGCTAATGAAAAAAAAAAAAGAAAAAAAAAAATATGGTCGATTATGAAAATTCATGGAGTATTAAAGGAAGAATTGAAATTTAATTTAAAAGTTTACATATTAATGAAATTGATTTAAAATTGTATAAAAAGAAGTTATTCATAACTTGTCTGTATGAGAGTATACAATTTATTTTCTTTAGAGTTCTTAGAAGAGTGTAGGAACGTTCTTGCGGGGATGGAATAGCTGGAAATTTGAGAGTGATCGTAAAAGTCTGTGAACACATTCAAGCTTGAGTTGTGCAATAACTTCAATTACTGTGTATGTACATGTGCTGTTGGATTTTTAAGCTCATATCCGTTAGCTGTTGAGATATAAAACATTCGAAGAATAGATGAATTATCACAGCCACGACGTACATCAACATTATTATTTTTTGCCGCAATGTATTTGATCGTGTTATAAACTGAAACATCGATTTTTTTTTCTTTACAACTCTACTTAATAAACTTAAGAGAAAAAAAAAACTTAATGTTTGTGTTACTAAACCTGAAAGCCAGTAAAACTCAATATTGGCAAATTTAATCCAATCGCTGCACCCAAGCATCCACTAAACGCGCTCTCAATTAAATCAAAATATCTTGAGTATCATGTAAATTGTAATAAAATTATTATCATATTAAATAAACATTTTAAGTCGTATATTGTTTTGACATACTCTAAAGCTCGTCGATGGAATCTAATACACGAAACTAAGTGTATGTACTGAACGTCGTAGGAATTTCTTAATAGATTTGATTTCGTGAGCTTATTTTTAAGGTTTACCTCGTAAGGCAAATTTTCAATTCGATGTCTACTGGAAAATAAATTATTGACTCAGATGAAATTAATAGATCAGTTAGAATGAGTATCGTATATTACCCCACGATTGCAAATAAACCACACGCATGGTACACAAAGGTAATAAATATAACGTCAACAGAAACAAGTACAGATAGTAAAACCATAATACAGACACCGCTCAGATTCAGTATCACCCAGTAATATTTTTCTGTATCTATAATAATCCATTCCATTGGAACAGCAAACTTATGCGGAGCGGATATATTCGTTTTGAATAAAAAATTTGCCATCATCGGCAAAACTGGCTCCATTACAAATATTAAAGTTGATATGTACACAAACACTTAAAATAAATTAAATTACACAGCAATTATAAAAAAATTCATTGCTCCGGAAAAAAGTGGCTTTTACAAAAATAAAAAAAAGGCCATTCGGAGACCCAAATGGAAGGTAGATTTCTCACTCAATCGATCTAATAAGTTAATTTCGTATATGCATATTTTGTGATACATGTTAGCGTGTAGTTATGGTATGAAATTACGCTCGTTTCTTAAGAGTGAGTGTAAAAAAAGACAACGACTTACTTTCTCGGAGAACTTCAGATAGTTAATTTGACAAAACATTCAATAGATAATATACCAATATAACCTTTACGCAAATAAAGTTTTACTATATTCATAATCTACAATGTTTATTTAATTCTTATATGGTTCAGATGCTATAAGCTACTGGTATTGCTATTAACAAAATGTTATCTTTCAATCAATTATAGTAGGTTATGATGAAATTCCTTGAAAAATCGGCCATGAGGACAAATACCCCATACGAAAAAATATATATGTGACATATATGCATCAATTCATTGGCTATATGTTACATATATAATATTTATATATTTTTTTGAGCGAGACAATAGCTAGATTTTAGAAAAATCTACCTAAAAAGGAAGTTAGTTAAAATATTATTCTTGATTTGTTAACCTGCGTATCCAGCCGAAAGAAAATTTCCGAACTTTGCATGCTTTTCCATGATATACTTTTCATCACGATTCTTTATTACTCCCCAATTTTCGTTAATCCTTTCAAAAAGAAGTCTGAGCTAAATTGAATAATAGTAAGTTGAAAAAGAATTGAACTATATATTTTTCTAACAAACCTTTCTTCCATTTATGAGAGTATTTAAATACAATTCAATACAAGCTAAGTACGTCATAACTGGTGCTAATGTTTCATATATCAGATCTCGATCATCAGAATGCACTATATTGGATAGTATCTGTGAAAATTTTATATTTACTTATTTGATTAATAAATTACAAAAAAGTCACTATTTCTAACTAAAATGATTTTATTTTGTTATTTCGAAATAAAGCGTTTTATTAAAACAATAAATTTTTTACCATTGCTGTCTCTTGCACAATAAATAGAGTAACAAAGCCGATTCCTATCAGAGAAGCTTGTAGTCGAGACTGATCCGGCCATCGACCTATGAAACGTGCAAAGTTTATCGGTAACTTGTAATACGGCTGCTCGAAAACGTTCATTGTTCTAAGACTTTTCTACCTCTGATATATTTTTTTTATTGCAATAAACCTGTCATCAACAATGTCAGTATTACCCCTCGCTTGCAGACATTGTAGTGACGATGATAGACATTTTGGATGACGGCTTCCACCATTTGTCAAAATTTAAAACATTGTATACACATTGTTGCTATGGTAACTTCGATTATTTTTTTCCCTTACTGTCAGAAAAAAAAAATTTAAAACGTCGCTTTCACCACACTTTTTTTTTCACTACAATATAATTTACGATAAGGAAATATATGTTCCGAGAGTACGCCAACACAACTTTGTATTCTTTGTACATTTTATTTTTAAAACACAACGTTGGTCAAGTAGTAACTCCGATTTACTCAATTTTTTTTTTTACTCGGTACATTTATAATTTTTATCTTCAATTGTGCTTAAGTTTCTGCATATGATCAAATGTATTTTAAAGTTCTTAGAGTAATTGTCTTTTCTGAAAGCAAAATTTATTAATTGATATGCAGATCGTTGAAGGAAGTAATGCAAGTGATTTTGTACAGCAGATTTAACCAGTTTGGAAATGCGTCCGAATTCGGTTGTTAAAAATTTCTGTGAATCGTTTGCATTAAAAAAAAAGTATTCATTTCTGGGTAGTGAATAAATTAATTAGTCGAAATATTAGTTGTAATATAGTTACAAAAAAAAATCAACGGGTGTTATTATTTGTGGTGTTCTAAAACTGTTATTTTGTAATAATATTATTTATGATTAATTGCACCTATTTATTTACTATTAATTCATTCATTAATTAATACATCAAATAAAATTTATTGCATGGATAGAAGAACCGTAAAGTATGATCCAGATGTTTTTATCATCTGTAAAAATATAAAATGAACCAAAAAGACTTTTTTTCAAAAATAAATCTAGAAATAACATGAAACCCTTACCATTCCGAAGCTTTCGATAGATAGTTCCATAATTTTTCCCGCTGTTAATATGCATGGCACTTGACATCTTAGGGTCATAAAAATCAATAATTTTTGTGATTTTGTTGAAATATTGTACCACTTTGTATCAGCTCTATTGAAAATAATTATTCCATATTAGGGTAAATTTTATTAATGAGTGAAGAAAAATTGTAAAATTCGAATGTGCACACCTCAATCGCAGATGCCATAGTCGAAAATGAATAATTTCAACTCTAAAACCAAGTGTGTTTCAAATGAATTTTGGATTGATTAAACACACATTTAATGTGCCCATGTTTAAGGCCATAAGTAAAACTACACTCAGAAAATTAAGTAATTGTGTTTATTATGGTAAATTTTTCATTCCAATCATCTAGAATGATTAATAATAATTAACCCTAGTTAACATACAGGATTGTAACAATTATCATAAATATGGTGAATATTACAATTTAGATGATTTATACAATCATCTAGATAATATTTACTTCTATCTGATTGATGGTAGAAATTTTTACCATAACCAGATAGTAACTCCTATTATTTAATTTTCTGAGTGTATAGCATCCTGTAGTCACTCGAAACACATTTCACGGTGTGTTAAATTTTTAAAGTTTGCTCATGGTGTTTCAAGGTTTTTTAGTAAGGTGTATGTTCAGACTACACAAATGGTTCTAGAGTGTGTGTTTTCACAGCAAACCACATTTCCGAATTTAATTTTTTTATATTTTACCTAATATATGTATTTTAATTAAGGTTACGTTATATATATATCACTATCATTTTTTTCTTACGACTGTTACACAAATATTATTGTCAGTACTTATTAGATAAAGTTGGATAAAGAGGGTACATCTTTAGAAGAAAAAGGACATAAACATAAATGTATGTTTACTGTCATAGTTGCAGTTTCAAGTCATTTATTTATTTTAATTAAACAAAAGTATTTGAACACTATTTTCTAAGCTCGTTCTTTCCATTGAAAATGATAACTAATATTTATTTTTTCTGCTTGATCATAAATTGCAAATCACATTTACGTTTACGCCAATAGTTGAACATACTATTGGCCTTTAAATAATGATGAAACACGACTTTAGACTGCGGGTGATGTCAGCCCCATGGCAACCAACTTCACCCTGGTTTGAAATCGTCTTGTATCATCTTGTCACTCAGTTCACTATTTAAAAGTCTACATATCATTAAAATTTATTCCAAATTGTATCAGAAATAGTTATTCATAAATTGTCTGTATGAGAGTATACAATGAATTTTGTTCAGAGTTCTTAGAAAGGTGTAGAAATGATTTTACGTGAGTGAAATAGCCCGAAATTCGATAGTGATCGTAAAGATTCCTGAACGCATTGACGTTTGAGGTGTGCATAACTTTGATTACTATGTATGTACATGTGTTGTTGAATTCGTAAGCTCATATCTGTCAGCTGTTGTGATATAAAACATTCGAAGAAGAGATGAACCATCTCACCCACGGCAAACATGACCATTCTAATTTTTTGTTGTAGTGTATTTGTTTGTGTTATAAACTGAAAAATACATTTTTTTTATTTTCCATAACTCTACAAAAAAAGAAACACAAAAAAATATAAATAAGGTTTTTGTGGCTAAACCTGAACGCCAGTGATACTCATTAATGGCAAATTTAATGCAATCGCTATTCCAAAGCAACCGGCAAATGTACTCTCAATTAAACCAGCAAATCTATAGTATCATGTTAATTATTATGTAATTATTATCATTATGAATAAATTGTTTAAATCATTTATTGTTTTAACGTACTCTAATGCTTGTCGATGAATTTTAATGCACGAAACTAAATGTATGTACTGGACATCGTGTGAATTATTTATTATATTTGATTTAGTGAGGTAATTTTTACGGTTTATATCGTAAGGCAAATTATTTATTCGGTGTCTACTGGAAAATATGTCATTAAATAAAATAAAACCACCTAAAAATTTAGTTAAAACTTGTGTCATTTATTACCCAGTAATTGCAAATAAACCACAGGCATGATATACTATGGTTATGATTATAACGTCACAAGAAATAAGTACAGAAAGTATTAATATAACATTCCAAGTGGAATGTGTTAGTAATAACCAGTAATATTTTTCCGTATCAATTACAACCCATTCAATTGGAAAAGCAAACCTATGCGGAGCAGATATGTTTGTTCTCAAAACTAAATTTTTTATAATCGGCAAAACCGGCTCCATAACAAATGTCAAAGTTGCCAAGTACACAAACCCTTGAAATAAATACTATCTTGATATTGAATTTTAAAAAACCAAAAAAAAATTGATAAAATATTTATGTAGACTTATTTTCAACCTGCGTATCCGGCTGAAATAAGATTTCCTAATTTTGTATATTTTTCCAGAATATACTTTTCATTTTGATTCATCACTAAATTCCAATTATCGTTCATTTCTTCAAAAAGAATTCTAAGCTAAATTAAGTAATAGTAATGATGTTAATACAATATCAAATGAAATTGTCCAAATTATATAATGAGTTAAAAATAAATAGTAATAACTCCGATGTTTTTTTTTCACTAACAAACCTTTTTTCTATTTATAAAAGTATTTATATACATAACGAATGTGGCCAAACTCGTTATAGCTGGTGCTATTGTTTCAAATATTAATTTTCGATCATTAGAATGCACTATATCAGCTATTATCTGTGAAAATATAGATTTTATTGTTTAATGAGTTTAATATAAAAGTGTCCAAATTTATAATAGAAATAGTTATATTCTATTATTTTAAAATAAATCGATTTATTATCACAATAAATTTTTTTACTATTGGTGCGAATTGCAAAATGAATGCAGTAAAAATGACGATTCCTATCAGAAAAGTTTGTAGACGAGACTGATACGGCCATCGACCTATTGAACGTGCAAAGTTTATTGGTAACTTGTAATGAGGCTGCTCGAAAATGTTCATTGTTCTACGACTTTTTTATTACTGATACATTTTTTTCTACTGTCCTACAAAAATACGAACCTATCATTTCACGTCAATACTACCTTCTGGCTCGAGAAATATTCGAGTGACGTTGATGGACATTTTCACGGCTGCCGTCAATCACTTGTCCAAATCAAAGTGTTTGTATTGATAATGTTGTTATGGTAACTTCGATTACTTATTTCTTCATATTGATGGTGGAAAATGTAACCCCTTTCTTTTTCAATACTTATTCTTTGGATTACAATATATAACACATTTAGAAAATATACGTTTCGAGGGTTCGTTGACTCAACTCTATAATCACGGAGTATTTTATTTAGAAATATCATTTTTATAGTATCCGCCACACTTTCTTTTATTCCGTGCATTTATATTATTAATATTAATTTAGTTTGATTTAATTAAATGCAGGTAAGAAAGCTGAAGATGTTTTTCAGTGCGAATATTTTTTTTCTGAAAATGAAACTCAAAAATAATTACGTACACGTCGAATAATGTGAAAATTCTCGATAACAATAGAATATCACTATGAAATTTTGTGTTTTTCGTTCCAGTTTTATTTTATTATATATTTTTAATGTGAAACATCAATTCTGTACAATCAAAATTATTGCGCCTCTCAAATGCTCATAGTGTGCTCGTAATTGTCATTGTCATTTATTATGAGTTGTTTTCTTTTGATTTTTTTTTTTTTTTCCTGAGAGATTTCTCTACTTCTATTGTCACGATTCTCTAGAAAATCGAATTTGTGAACGTATACCTTTTCAATTTTTTACTAACAAAGACTAGAATAAGAAAAAAGTGAAGAAAAAGTAGACCGGGTCATTTGATTTCGATGGGAAGTAAATAAATTAATTAATCAAAATTTTAGCGGCAATTTGGTCATAAAAATTAACTAATGGATGGTATTCGTTGCGGTGTTCCAAAATTGTAATTATAAAATACTGCAATTGATGATTAGTTGTATCTATTTATTTACTATAAATAAATTCATAACTGAGTGATCATTATAAAAATATATTTAATATAATTTATTGCATGGATAGAAGGAAAGTAAAGTACGATGCTGCTGTTTTTATCATCTGTAAAAATATAAAATTTACCAGAACAATTTTTTTCAAGGAAAAAGCAAAAACTAACACTTAACCCCTTACCATTGCAAAGGTTTCCATAGATAATCCCATGATTTTTCCTGCTGTTAAAATACAAGGTATTTGACATCTACGTATCATCAGAATCAATAATTTTTGTGATTTTATCGAAATATCATACCACTTTGTATTAGCTCTAGTCAAAATAGTTATTCATTATTAGCGTTAGTCTTATCAATAAGAAAAAAAAACGTTTTAAAATCAAATAGTGCGCACTTTAATCAGACATATTAAAGTAACTAATAAATCAGAATTAAAATATACACAAAGTGGCTATTAAAAATACACAGAGTGGCTGCGACGTAAAAATAAACCAATTTTCAGACTGAGATTTGTTAAAGTAACCCAATGGTTTTTTTTCTTCTTTTAATGATTTAGATATCTCTTATAGTTTTCGGTGTACGACTGTCACGGCAGTATTATTGTCAGTATACTCACCGGATAAAGGTAAATAAAAAGTTTAAGCCGTCAGAAAAAATGTGTGTGTCCTGTCGAATTGACAGTTCTAATTTTCTTATTTATTTTCATTGAACAGAAAGTAGTCAAATAGTAATATATGATTGTGTTCGTTTCATTAAAAATACAATGCTAATGAAAAAAATAAATAAAAGCATGTTCGATTAATAATATTTTCCGAGAGTTATCGTGCTTATGAAAATTCATAGAGTTTTAAAAGAAGGATAGAAATATTATTTAGTAGTCTACATATTATTAAAATTGATTTAAAATTGTATCAGAAATAGTTATTCATAAATTGTCTACATGAGAGTATACAATTTATCTTGTTTAGAGTTCTTAGAAGAGTGTAGGGATGTTTTTGCGGGGGTGGAATAACCGGAAATTTTACAATGATCGTAAAGTCCGTGAACACATTCAAGCTTGAGTTGTGCAATAACTTCAATTACTGTGTATGTACATGTGCTGTTGGATTTTTAAGCTCATATCCGTTAGCTGTTGAGCTATAAAACATTCGAAGAATAGATGAATTATCACAGCCACGACGTACATCAACATTATTATTTTTTGCCGCAATGTATTTGATTGTGTTATAAACTGAAACATTAGTTTTTTTTTCTTTACAACTCTACTGAAAAAACTTAAGAGAAAAAATAAACATAATGTTTGTGTTACTAAACCTGAACGCCAGTAATACTCAATATTGGCAAATTTAATCCAATCGCTGCACCGAAGCATCCACTAAACGCGCTCTCAATTAAATCAAAATATCTTGAGTATCATGTAAATTGTAATATAATTATTATCATATTAAATAAACATTTTAAGTCGTATACGGTTTTCACGTACTCTAAAGCTCGTCGATGGAATCTAATACACGAAACTAAGTGTATGTACTGAACGTCGTAGGAATTTCTTAATAGATTTGATTTCGTGAGCTTATTTTTAAGGTTTACCTCGTAAGGCAAATTTTCAATTCGATGTCTACTGGAAAATAAATTATTGACTCAGATGAAATTAATAGATCAGTTAGAATGAGTATCGTATATTACCCTACGATTGCAAATAAACCACACGCATGGTATACTAAGGTAATAAATATAACGTCAACAGAAACAAGTACAGATAGTAAAACCATAATACAGACACCGCTCAGATTCAGTATCACCCAGTAATATTTTTCTGTATCTATAATGATCCATTCCATTGGAACAGCAAACTTATGCGGAGCGGATATATTCGTTTTGAATAAAAAATTTGCCATCATCGGCAAAACTGGCTCCATTACAAATATTAAAGTTGATATGTACACAAACACTTAAAATAAATTAAATTACACAGCAATTATAAAAAAATTCATTGCTCCGGAAAAAAGTGGCTTTTACAAAAATAAAAAAAAGGCCATTCGGAGACCGAAATGGAAGGTAGATTTCTCACTCAATCGATCTAATAAGTTAATTTCGTACATACATATCTTGTGATACATGTTTGGTATTGTCAAAATGTTATCTTTCAACCAATTATAGTAGATTATGACCAAATTCCTTGAAAAATCGGCCATGAGGACAAAAAGAATAGCTAGATTTTAGAAAAATCTACCTAAAAAGGAGGTTAGTTAAAATATTATGATAGATTTATTTGTTAACCTGCGTATCCAGCCGAAAGGAAATTTCCGAAATTTGCATGCTTTTCCATGATATACTTTTCATCGCGATTCTTCACTGCTTTCCAATTTTCGTCAATCCTTTTAAAAAGAAGTCTGAGCTAAATTTAATAATAATAAGTTGAAAAAGAATTGAACTATGTATTTATCTAACAAACCTTTCTTCCATTTATGAGAGTATTTAAATACAATTCAATACAAGCTAAGTGCGTCATAACTGGTGCTAATGTTTCAAATATCAGATCTCGATCATCATAATGCACTATGTCAAAAATTATCTGTAAAAATGTTATATTTACAAATTTGATTTATAAATAACAAAAAAGTTACTATTTTTAACTAAAATGATTTTATTTTGTTATTTCGAAATAAAGCGTTTTATTAAAACAATAAATTTTGTACTATTGATGAGTCTTGCACAATGAATATAGTAATAATGCCGATTCCTATCAGAGAAGCTTGTAGTCGAGACTGATCCGGCCATCGACCTATGGAACGTGCAAAGTTTATCGGTAACTTGTAATACGGCTGCTCGAAAACGTTCATTGTTCTAAGACTTTTCTACCTCTGATATATTTTTTTATTGCAATAAACCTGTCATCAACAAAGTCAGTATTACCCCTCGCTTGCAGACATTGTAGTGACGATGATAGACATTTTGGATGACGGCTTCCACCATTTGTCAAAATTTAAAACATTGTATACACATTGTTGCTATGGTAACTTCGATTATTTTTTTCCCTTACTGTCAGAAAAAAAAAATTTAAAACGTCGCTTTCACCACACTTTTTTTTTCACTACAATATAATTTACAATAAGGAAATATATGTTCCGAGGGTACGTCAACACAGCTTTGTATTCTTCGTACATTTTATTTTTAAAACACAACGTTGGTCTAGTAGTACCAGTAATATTTTCCATTAGGAGTGAATACACAAGGATGGACAATGTTAATATTTCATTAGTATAAATTACCATTTAGAAGTTTAGCTGAGACTACCAAGTAGGTATAAGTTAAAATTCAATAAATTTGTAAAATTTTATTTTTAAACGGAATAAAAATCGAATAAAAAACGATATTTGCAAAAAATAGTAAATCTAAGACGGTTTATGCTTACCTAAAAATATTTTCAAATATCTACATAAGAAAATGTGAATTAATAATTTCGTATGATTAATTAATTTATTATGATTTTCGTAAAGAAAAAAAACTTGGAAAACGGTTAAGCCTGCAGAAACACCCCAAAACTTCCCGCTGTCTTCGAGTTCATGGAGCTGATTGTAGATAATCTGTAAAATTTCTTAGATAATGATCCTAATCAAAACTAAGGCGTCCGTTGGATGCTTGAAAACTCGATTTTCGAAAATCGGACCGAAATCAAGAATTTCCTTTTTTTCAAAAAAATTTTCAATTTTCATAGCGGGAAGATAAAAAAAAAAGTGCTCTCAAAAGAGCATTAAAAAACAATAATATTTGCAAAGATTAAAATCCGTTAATATAAAATATTGAAATTTCTAATGAGTTCTACATGTTTATTCATTATTAATAAATTCGTAGTTCAATAGTCATAGAATAAAGCATATTATTGAAAAATTATTGCATAGATAGAAGAACAGTAAAGTATGATCCAGATGTTTTCATCATCTATGGAAAAATGAAATAAAGTGAAAATTTTTTTTTGATAAATGTAGCAACTTCCGTGCACTTCTTACCATTCCAAAGGTTTCTATAGACAATCCCATGATTTTGCCTGCGGTTAAAATACATGGCACTTGACTTTTCATTGTCATCAAAATCAACAATTTTTGTGATTTTTTTGAAATATTGTACCACTCTCCATTAACTCTGTTCGGAGTGATTATTAACTAATGACGTAAATTATATCAATATGTCAAAATCTAACGTAATCATTGTGTACGTACATGTCTTGTTGGACTTGTGAGCTCATATCTGTCAGCTGTTGCGATAAGAAACATTCGAAAAAAAGATGCATTATTTGACCTACGGTAAATAAGACCAATTTTATGAGTTCTTGCATCGTATTTGTTTGCTTTATAATCTGAAAAATGAATTCTTAATTTTTTTTTTGAAACTTAAGGACAAAATAAAAAAAAACATGTCATATTTATGTTACTAAACCTGAACCCCAGTAATGCTCATTATTGGCAAATTTAATCCGATCGCTACTCCGAAACATCCAGCAAAAGTACTTTCAATCAAATTGAAATATCTTTAGTAGCATGTTAATTATTAAATAATTATTATGATAAATGAATTTTTTAAATCGCATAATGTTTTTACATACTCTAGAGCACGTCGATGAATTCTAATACATGAAACTATATGTACGTAATGAGCATCATCTGCGTTTGTTGATAACTTTAATTCCGTCAGATTATTCTTATAGTATTTAGCGTTCGTAAGATTTTTGATTCGGTATCTACACAAAAATATTCTATCAAGCCAAAAAAATACACTTTTTATAAAATAAAAATTGATGTCACGTATTACCCTCCAACTGCAAACAATCCACAGGCATGAAATACAATAGTAATAAATATGACGTCACAAGAAACAAGCACACTTAAAATCACCGTTATACACACACCGGAATTATTCCATAATATCCAGTAATATTTTTCCTTGTCTATTACGACCCATTCCATTGGAACAGTAAACTTGTGCGGAGCAGATAAGTTTGTTTCGAAAAAAAAATTAATAATCATTGGCATAGCTGGCTCTGTTACGTACATCACTGTTGATACATACACAAATCCTAAAAATAAATCCTATATTGACATTAAATTGATGCGAAAAAAACAAAAAAAAATTTAATGACAGTTATTAAAAATAATTTTGACCAAAATAAATCAAAAGTTGATAAATAAGATGTTTTTACTAAGACTATTTTCAAACCTGCATATCCAGCTGCCATTGAATTTCCTAATTTTGCATACTTTTCCATAATGCACTTTTCATCACAACTTATCATTACGTTCCAATCATCGTTAATCCTTTGAAGAAGAATTTTGAGCTAAATATGATGATAATAATCATAATAATAATAATGATTTCATCACTTAAAATCAGACTAAGCACTAAAATTTTCCAAACATACCGTTTTTCTTTTTATAAAAGTATTCATATATTTAGCAAATGAAACAAAGTCCGTTATAACTGAGGCTAATGTTTCAAATATCAATTTTTGATCATCGTAATGCACTACATCAGCTATTATCTGTAAAAATTTACAATCATTTAATTAATTAATCGATTAGATATAAAAGTATAACAAATTACAACAAAAACTGTTATATTTTTTTTTTTTTAGAACTAAATTGCTATATTGTAAAATAATTTCAATACTATTGGTACGAATTGTAAGATGAATGCAGAAACAATCAAAATTCCTATAAGCAAAGTTTGTAGACGAGACTGATCCGGCCATCGGCCTATTGAACGTGCAAAGTTTCTCTGTAACTTGTAGTAAGGCTGCTCGAAAACGTTCATTGTTCTAAGACTTTTTTATATCTGGTGTATTTTTTTCTATTGTGCTTCTAAAATCTGATCATATTATTTTACATCCATACTACCTTTCCGTTCGATGTATATCCGAGTGACGTTGATGGACATTTTCACGGTTGCCTTCAATCAATTGTCAAAGTGAAATTGTTTGTATTCATAAGGTTGTTATGGCAACTTCGATTACTTATTTCTTTCTATTGGCGACCAAGAACTGAACCCCTTGCTTCCTGCTTACTTTGTTTCAATTGTAACACATTACACAAAGAATATATTTTTTCTAACGTCACGACAACTTAACTTCGTATTTCTGGTGTTGTTTATTTAAAAAATACGAAGTTGCTACAGTAGTACCTTTAAACTTTTTTTTTTTTTTTTTTTTATCCAGTCTATGCTCATTTTCAATTTCAGTATGTTCAATGTGATCATACACAAGTACGATAGCTGAAGGCTATTATTAGAGCAAATATTTTTTCTGAAAGGAAAACTCGAAAATTGGTACGTACACTTCAATCAATTAGTAAACTATTCATAAAAATAAATTACAACCTTAAAATTTTGCGTTTTTGATTCCAGTTCTTCTCAATTTTATATTTTCGATTCCAAACATCGGTTGAGTTTAACAACAATTATTGTACCCATAAAAAACTCAATGTATTAATAATTGTAATGAATATTATTTATTAATGAGTTTTACTCAAATTAGTGCAATGATTTTTTTATTTTTATAATTAACATTGTTGTATTATGTTCGAGTTATTTTCTCATTAGTTTTTTTTTAACTTCCCGCTAAGAAAATTGATGATTTTTAAAAATTTCGGGAAGTTATTGTTTTCACCCCGATTTGCGAAAATCGAAATTCCAATAGATGTCGACGTTTTGAGGTTCTAGGAAGCTATTCTGACTAAATTCAAGATGATGTCCGAGTGTATGTATGTATGTATGTAAATATTCTGTTACTTTTAAATGGATAAACCGATTTAGATCGTCAAGGTGTCATTCGACGCGGCTTGTTAAATATTATAAGCACTGAAAATTTGAGCTCAATCGGTAGCGTACGTTCGTTGATATTTCAAAAATGTTTTTTTTTTTATAACTTTTAATTCGCTCGATGGATTGATTCCAAAATCTAATCAGCTCTAAATCTTTATAAGCCGCGTCGAATGTCATCTCAACCATCAAAATCGGTTCATTCGTTCAAGAGAAACCGTTAACGAAAGAATTCAAAAAAAATTTCCTTTTTAGTTTTTTTGAAATTTCTCAAAAACGATTTGATAAATCAATTTTGAATTTGATCAGCTCTAGAACTCAGTAAAACGCGTCGATTGCCACCTCAACCGTTGCAATCGGTGAATTCGTTCGAGAGATATCGTTGGAGAAAAAATGGTAAAAAACGATATTTTTCTAAAACAAAGGCATACAAAAGTATTTTCTAGCTCAAAGAGCTCGAAACCTGCGGGAAGTTTTGGGGCGGGCCCGCAGGGTCAACTGACAGACCGATTTTTTTAAGGTAAAATCATTTAAGTTTTCATTGTATAATTTATACTTTCATAAATAAGCAATAATACATTAATTTTCTTTACTACAATAAGGTTTTAATAATTCTAAGTAAAAAAAAATTCGGGCAAGTTCATTCTGCATTGAATAATTCGTAAAAATTTGTTATTGCATCAACAAAAGCATCGTGAAGTATGATGCAGATGTTTTTACCACCTGTAAGATAAACGTGAACATAACTTACAAAAAATGATAATAGTTAATGAAAATAAATATAAACATTTAGATTATAATCATTGCAAAATTTTTTATAGATAAATCCATTATTTTAGCGGCGGTCAACTTGTAGGGGACTTGACTCCTTATCGACGTCAAAATTTGCAATTTTTGTGACTCCATTGAGTTATTATACCAAGTCGCATTACCTCTGTGTAGTATAATTATTTAAATGTGTTATCAGGAAAATTGAATAAATCACATAAAAATTATTAATTAACATGTATTGTTTTGTTTTTACTCAGATCTATACTAATTGTTATTTATTTAGTATAAAGTATATTGATAAGAAATTATTGCATAGATAAAAGAACAGTAAAGTATGATCCAGATGTTTTCATCATCTATGGAAAAATGAAAAAAAGTGAAAATTTTTTTTTGATAAATGTAGCAACTTCCGTGTACTTCTTACCATTCCAAAGCTTTCTATAGACAATCCCATGATTTTGCCTGCGGTTAAAATACATGGCACTTGACTTCTCATCGTCATCAAAATCAACAATTTTTGTGATTTTTTTGAAATATTGTACCACTCTCCATTAACTCTGTTCGGAGTGATTATTAACTAATGACGTAAATTTTATCAATATGTAAAAATCTAACGTAATCACTGTGTACGTACATGTCTTGTTGAATTTTTAAGCTCATATCTGTCAGCTGTTGCGATAAGAAACATTCAAAAAAAAGATGCATTATTTGACCTACGGTAAATAAGACCAATTTTATTAGTTCTTGCATCGTATTTGTTTGCGTTATAATCTGAAAAATGAATTCTTAATTTTTTTTTTGAAACTTAAGAACAAAATAAAAAAAAACATGTCATATTTATGATACTAAACCTGAACCCCAGTAATGCTCATTATTGGCAAATTTAATCCGATCGCTACTCCGAAACATCCAGCAAAAGTACTTTCAATCAAATTGAAATATCTTTAGTAGCATGTTAATTGTTAAATAATTATTATGATAAATAAATTTTTTAAATCGCATAATGTTTTTACATACTCTAGAGCACGTCGATGAATTCTAATACATGAAACTATATGTACGTAATGAGCATCATCTGCGTTTGTTGATAACTTTAATTCCGTCAGATTATTCTCATAGTATTTAGCATTCGTAAGGTTTTTGATTCGGTATCTACACAAAAATATTCTATCAAGCCAAAAAAATACACTTTTTATAAAATAAAAATTGATGTCATGTATTACCCTCCAACTGCAAACAATCCACAGGCATGAAATACAATAGTAATAAATATGACGTCACAAGAAACAAGCACACTTAAAATCATCGTTATACACACACCGGAATTATTCAATAATACCCAGTAATATTTTTCCTTGTCTATTACGACCCATTCCATTGGAACAGAAAACTTGTGCGGAGCAGATAAGTTTGTTTCGAAAAAAAAATTAATAATCATTGGCATAGCTGGCTCTGTTACGTACATCACTGTTGATACATACACAAATCCTAAAAATAAATCCTATATTGACATTAAATTGATGCGAAAAAAACAAAAAAAAATTTAATGACAGTTATTAAAAATAATTTTGACCAAAATAAATCAAAAGTTGATAAATAAGATGTTTTTACTAAGACTATTTTCAAACCTGCATATCCAGCTGCCATTGAATTTCCTAATTTTGCATACTTTTCCATAATGCACTTTTCATCACAACTTATCATTACGTTCCAATCATCGTTAATCCTTTGAAGAAGAATTTTGAGCTAAATATGATGATAATAATCATAATAATAATAATGATTTCATCACTTAAAATCAGACTAAGCACTAAAATTTTCCAAACATACCGTTTTTCTTTTTATAAAAGTATTCATATATTTAGCAAATGAAACAAAGTCCGTTATAACTGGGGCTAATGTTTCAAATATCAATTTTTGATCATCGTAATGCACTACATCAGCTATTATCTGTAAAAATTTACATACATTTACGTA
Source organism: Microplitis deprimator (assembly GCA_964016945.1). Lineage (NCBI taxonomy): Eukaryota > Metazoa > Arthropoda > Insecta > Hymenoptera > Braconidae > Microplitis > Microplitis deprimator. Next base: position 2,783,474 of record OZ024711.1, on the reverse strand, counting down.
ATTATGTAATTAGTTATAAAAGTACAACAATTTACAATAAACACTGTTATATTTCTTTTTTTTCAGAACTAAATTGCTATATTGTAAAATAATTTTAATACTATTGGTACGAATTGTAATATGAATGCTGAAACAATCAAAATTCCTATAAGCAAAGTTTGTAGACGAGACTGATCCGGCCATCGACCTATTGAACGTGCAAAGTTTCTCGGCAACTTGTAGTAAGGCTGCTCGAAAACGTTCATTGCTCTAAGACTTTTTTATATCTGGTATATTTTTTTCTATTGTGCTTCTAAAATCTGATCATATTATTTTACGTCCATGCTACCTTTCCGTTCGATGTATATCCAAGTGACGATGATGGACATTTTCACGGTTGCCTTCAATCAATTGTCAAAGTCAAATTGTTTGTATTCATAAGGTTGTTATGGCAACTTCGATTACTTATTTCTTCCTATCGGTGAGCAAGAACTGAACATTTTGCTTTCTTATGACTTTTTTTTTTCAATAGTAACACATTACACATAGAATATATTTTTTCTAACGTCACGACAACTTAACTTCGTATCTCTGGTGTTGTTTATTTGAAAATTACGAAGTTGCTACAGTAGTACCTTTAAACTTTTTTTTCTGTTTTTTTTTTTTTTTTTTCATCTAGTCTATGCTCATTTTCAATTTCAGTATGTTCAATGTGATCATCCACAAGTACGATAGCTGAAGGCTATTATTAGAGCAAGTATTTTTTCTGAAAGGAAAACTCGAAAATTTGTACGTACACTTCAATCAGTTAGTAAACTATTCATAAAAATTAATTACAACCATAAAATTTTGGATTTTTGATTCCCGCGTTCCTCAATTTTATATTTTCGATTCCAAACATCGGTTGAGTTTACTGATAATTATTGTACCCATTAAAAACCCAACGTATTAATAATTGTGATGACTATTATTTATTGGTGAGTTTTATTCAAATTAATGCCAATAATTTTCTTACTTGTATATTTAACATTGTTGATTTATTTTGAGTTATTTCCTCCTTAATTTTTTTTTTTTTTTTTTTTTTCAAGAGATTTTTCTCTACTCAAACATTACACTTAAAAAATTAAATAGTAAGAGTTACTATCTGGTTATGGTAAAAATTTCTACTATCAATCAGATAGTAGTAAATATTATCTAGATGACTGTATAAATCATCTAGATTGTAATATTCACCATATTTATGATAATTGTTACAATCCTGTATGTTAACTAGAGTTAATTATTATTAATTATTCTAGATGATTAGATTTTTATGGTAAAATCATTCAAGTTTTTATTGTATAACATACTTTCATAAATAAACAATTTTACATTCATTTGCTTTAGTACAATAAGGTTTTAATAATTCTATATTAAAAAAAAATTCAGACAAGTTCATTCTGCATCGAATAATTCATAGAAATTCGTTATTGCATCGACAAAAGCATCGTGATATATGATGCAGATGTTTTTACCACCTGTAAGATAAACGTGAACGTAACTTACAGAGAATGATAATAGTTAATGAAAATAAATAGAAATATTTAGATTATAATCATTGCAAAATTTTCTATAGATAAATCCATTATTTTAGCGGCGGTCATCTTGTAGGGGACTTGACTTCTTATCGACGTCAAAATTAGCAATTTTTGTGACATCATTGAGTTATTGTACTATGTCGCATTAACTCTACTCCTATTTCGATGATTATCTATAAAATCAAATTTGTCAACATAGACTTTTTCAGTTTTTCACTAACAAAAAGTAGAATAGGAAAAAAGTGAAGGAAGAAGAGATCGAGGGTAATTTCAATGGAAAGTAAATAAATTAAAGAATCAAAATTTTAGTGGTAATTTGGTAATTAAAATGAACCAATAAGCGATATTTGTTGCGGTGTTCTAAAATTGTAATTATAAAATACTGCAATTGATGATAAGTTGTATCTATTTATTTACTATCAATAAATTCGTAACTCGGTGGTCAATATAGAAATACATTAAATAAAATTTATTGCAAGGATAGAAGAACATTGAAGTACGATGCAGATGTTTTTATTATCTGCAAAAATATAAAACGTACTAGAAAAATTTTTTTCAAGAAAATAGAAAATAATAACAGTTAACCCCTTACCATTCCAAAACTATCCATCGACAATCGATTTGTAGAGAAAAAAAAATTGGAAAACGGTTAAGCTGAGTGTAGATGATCTGTAGGATTTCTATAGGATTTCTTAGAAAACTATCCCTTTCAAAATTGAGGCGTCCGTTGGATGCTTGAAAACTCGATTTTCAAAAATCGGACAAAAATCAATAATTTCCTTTTTTTCGAAATTTTATAATTTTCATAGTGGGAAGTTAAAAAAAAAATATGCTCCTAAAACAGTATAAAGAAACAATAATAGTTGCAAAGTTCAAATCTGTTATTATAAAATATTGAAATTTATAATAAGTTGTACATTTTTATTCATCATTAATAAATTCGTAGTTCAATGGTCATAGTATAAAGTATACTAATAAAACATTATTGCATAGATAGAAGAACAGTAAAGTATGATCCAGATGTTTTCATCATCTATGGAAAAATGAAATAAAGTGAAAATTTTTTTTTGATAAATGCAGCAACTTCCGTGTACTTCTTACCATTCCAAAGGTTTCTATAGACAATCCCATGATTTTGCCTGCGGTTAAAATACATGGCACTTGACTTCTCATTGTCATAAAAATCAACAATTTTTGTGATTTTTTCGAAACATAGTACCACTCTCCATTAACTCTGTTCGGAGTGATTATTAACTAATGATGTAAATTTTATCAATATGTAAAAATCTAAAGTAATCACTGTGTACGTACATGTCTTGTTGGAATTGTAAGCTCATATCTGTCAGCTGTTGCGATAAGAAACATTCGAAAAAAAGATGCATTATTTGACCTACGCTGAATAAGCCCAATTTTATGAGTTCTTGCATCGTATTTGTTTGCGTTATAATCTGAGAAATGAATTTTTATTTTTTTTTGAAATTTAAGAACAAAATAAAAAAAAACATGTTATATTCGTGTTACTTAACCTGAACCCCAGTAATACTCATCAGTGGCAAATTTAATCCAATCGCTACTCCGAAATATCCAGTATAAGTACTTTCAATCAAATTGAAATATCTTTAGTAGCATATTAATTATAAAATAATTATTATTATAAATAAATTTTTAAAATCACATAATGTTTTTACATACTCTAGAGCTCGTTGATGGAATCTAATACACGAAACTATATGTACGTAATGAGCATCATCTGCGTTTTTTGATAACTTTAATTCCGTCAGATTATTCTTATAGTATTTAGCATTCGTAAGATTTTTGATTCGGTATCTACACAAAAATATACTATCGAGCCAAAAAAATACACTTTTTATAAAATGAAAATTAGTGTCGCGTATTACCCTCCAACTGCAAACAATCCACAGGCATGAAATACAATAGTAATAAATATGACGTCACAAGAAACAAGCACACTTAAAATAACCGTTATACACACACCCGAATTATTCAATAATATCCAGTAATATTTTTCCTTGTCTATTACGACCCATTCCATTGGAACAGAAAACTTGTGCGGAGCAGATAAGTTTGTTTCGAAAAAAAAATTAATAATCATTGGCATAGCTGGCTCTGTTACGTACATCACTGTTGATACATACACAAATCCTGAAAATAAATCCTATATTGACATTAAATTGATGCGAAGAAAACAAAAAAAAATTTAATGACAGTTATTAAAAATAATTTTGACCAAAATAAATCAACATATACAAAAGTAGTTAAATAAAATGTTTTTATTAAGACTATTATCAAACCTGCGTATCCAGCTGCCATTAAATTCCCTAATTTTGCATACTTTTCCATAATGCACTTTTCATCACAACTTGTCATTACGTTCCAATCATCGTTAATCCTTTGAAGAAGAATTTTGAGCTACTCATAATGATAATAATCATGATAATGATAATAATAATAATAATAATAATAATAATAATAATAATAATAATAATAATAATAATAATAATAATAATAATAATAATAATAATAATAATAATAATAATAATAATAATAATAATAATTATAATAATAATCATAATAATAATAATAATAATCATAATAATAATAATAATAATAATAATAATAATAATAATAATAATAATAATAATAATAATAATAATAATAATAATAATAATAATAATAATAATAATAATAATAATAATAATAATAATAATAATAATAATAATAATAATAATAATAATATTAATAATAATAATTTCATCACTTAGAGTCAGACTAAGCACTAAAATTTTCCAAACAAACCGTTTTTCTTTTTATAAAAGTAGTCATATATTTAACAAATGAACCGAAGTCCGTTATAGCTGGGGATAATGTTTCAAATATTAATTTTTGATCATCAGAATGCACTACATCAGCTATTATCTGTAAAAATTTACATCCATTCACGTAATTAAGTAATTAGATATGAAAGTATAACAATTTACAATAAAAACTATTATATTTTTTCTTTTTTTTAACTAAATTGCTCTATTGTGAAAGAATTTTAATACTATTGGTACGAATTGTAAGATGAATGCTGAAACAATCAAAATTCCTATAAGTAAAGTTTGTAGTCGAGACTGATCCGGCCATCGACCTATTGAACGTGCAAAGTTTCTCTGTAACTTGTAGTAAGGCTGCTCGAAAACGTTCATTGCTCTAAGACTTTTTTATATCTGGTGTATTTTTTTCTATTGTGCTTCTAAAATCTGATCATATTATTTTACGTCTATACTACCTTTCCGTTCGATGTATATCCAAGTGACGATGATGGACATTTTCACGGTTGCCTTCAATCAATTGTCAAAGTCAAATTGTTTGTATTCATAAGGTTGTTATGGCAACTTCGATTACTTATTTCTTTCTATTGGCGACCAAGAACTGCACACCTTGCTTCCTCATTACTTTGTTTTCAATTGTAACACATTACACACTAAGAAAATATTTTTTCTGACGTTACGACAACTTAACTCCGTATCTCTGGTGTTTTTTATTTATAAAACATGACGTTGCTACAGTAGTACCTTTAAATTATGTCTTCTGTTTTTTTTCTTTTTAATAATTATTCGTACTTAATCATATAATTTAGTGTTAATATTTTATACGAAAAAAAAAAAAATATATAAATGACAGCCTTATATCAAATGACAGTTTGAAATTAGGTACTTAATTTTACCAAATTTCAACAAGTTAATTGAAGAAAAATAAAATTATGCAAAAGTAAAAAACTGAAAAGTTGATGAGTGATTCTTAATAATAAAATACCTTATGCTGCTTATTACCATTTTGGTACAGTAAATATCGTGTGCTAATGCTATAATAATCACTATTCCTTATATGAGTGATTACTTATGCTGGTGCAATAGATTATTATTATTAGTCATATTTGACTATTATTCAGAGATGATAATTGTTATTGTACTGTCAAAAACGAGCGGAGTGAAAGTGGAGTAAATTCGGAGTGAATGTGGAGCGTATAATCGTTTATTTAATTAATCCCCTCGGAGTGAAATTCACTTCCAAAAGGTGTATATTTTAATATTAAAACTCCGAATCGGAGTGAATGCAGATTAACATAAAATCAAGATTACATAGTGATCTTTATTTAAGACTCTGGAACTCTAAGTGACAGAGTGAATTCGAATCGAAACAAAATCTGTATCCACTCTAAATTCACTCCCAATTTTTTACAGTGTATAATGCAATTGTTTTCAATAGAATTGTAGTTGGAAATTAAAAAGTAACTTTACTATATTGTAAATACATTGAAAATACCCGGTAGCAAATACTACCATAAAATTCTTGGCATCTTTTCTGAATTTAGCTTAAGACGAGTTTTTTATGTGATTCGTCCAGTTGACAAATAAAAAGTGAATATAATTTTTATTGCATCGACAGAAGCATCGTGACATATGATCCCGATGTTTTCACCATCTGCAAATAAAGTTGTTATTTGTAGAACGTACTTATTATATATAAAGAATAGTAATATTTATTCCTGAGGAGACACGCTTGGAAAAGTTACGTCAAATTCACACATGTAATTTATATCTAATGACACTTCAAAAACATATTTCTCCTGATCGAACTGATCAAATTTTTGATAAATTCTTTTTCTAATCGATCAAAAATTTTCTCAAGAAAAAGCGATCCAAAATAGTGGACATTTGAAAAAAAGACAGGGGTGATGTTTTTCCGGTGTGTCCTTTGAGAGTTAATAATAAAACAAGTTTTGATTGTTACCACTCCAAAATTTTCAATGGATAATTCCATGATTTTGCCAGCAGTCAGCTTACTAGGCACTTGGCTTCTCATTATCATTAAAAGTATCAATTTTTGTGATTCTTTAGAATTATTGTACCATTTCACATTAGCACTGTATACAAAAGGTATGTTTCATTATATTATTGAAAAAATTTAGGCCGATAGAGCTCAATGGACTACCTCAAAATTAGAAAAAAAAACTTGGTTCTACAGAAAAATAATATTTTTCTTGCTAAGTATAAGGAAAGCATCTGATGATTTCTAAATAGATTCAGATGGATTTAATTTGAAAGCAACGGTAAATTTAAATTAAATGTTTGGAAAATTTGATTAAACCATTATTTTTAACCCGTATAATCTTTATTCATGCATCGAATGCCCGACGTTTCCACTATGCCCCATCTTTCCGTGAATAAACAATAAAAATGATTTATACATGCAATGCGGAATCTGTGAACTCATATCCGTTAAATTCTGTGACAGAAAACAGTCGAAAAAAAGATGCAGCATTTGGGCAAGAGCAAACGTGAGGTACTTTAACATTTGTTCCACTGTATTCGATTGTGTAATTAGCTAAAAATCAATTTTAATTAATACTGTTATAAACTAAGTTATGACCAATACATTATTGTTATGTTTATTACCATACCTGCAATGCGGTTATACTCATAATGGGTAAATTTAATGCAACGGCCACTCCAAAACTTGTAGAAAATGTTGTTTCGATGAGTTCAGCAAATCTTTGATAACACATCAATTAATTGTTAAATATAAAAATGATTGAATACGAGAAAACAAAAACACGTACTCTAGAGCTCTCCTGTGACTTCTGATGCATGATACCAAATGTTTATAAGCATCATCTTGTGAATTTTTCCGTGAACTTACTTTTTCTTTGTTTCTGCCCGTAATTTTACTCGTGGGTGAATTTTCTATTCGAAATCTATGTAAAATTATAATAAATGAGTACATATACTTACAGTAATGCTGTTGAAATATAGAAAAAGCAATGTAGAATACTTAAATCACTTATTACCTACCCAACAACTGCAAACAGACCGCAAACATGTTGAACAAATGTGATAAACATAATATCGCAGGATATAATAACAACTATCATGTTAATTGCGAATATATTCGTAATGATTAACATTAACCAATAATAGTTTTCTTTTTCGAATATTAGGTATTCCAAGGGAAGAGCAAATTTTAGTGGAACAGATTCATTTGAGTTTGTTAATTTATTAATGATCTTCGGCAAAATCGGCTCCGTTACAAATATCACTGTTGTTATGAATGCAAATCCTTGAAATAACTTTTCGATAGTCAATGAACATAATATACTTTTCTTATGATTTAAAAGACACATCAACTAATTTACCTGCATATCCAACAGACATAAGTCGTCCAAGATCGACATGATATTCTAAAATTTTTTTTTCTCTATCTTTCAGAAGTAATCTCCAATCTTTTTTAACTCTCTCAAATAGAGTTATCATCTAGATTTCATAACTAATTGTCAGAATTTATTACTCATTATCGCTTGCAATCATGTTACAATAGAAATTTATATAAGAAATAAAATAAAAATTGAAAATATTAATTAGTTATAAATAAACACAAACGAACCAATTCTGCATTGTAAATTGAATTCATATATTTAGCTAGGCAAATAATATCTATTATAAATGGTGCTAAAGCCTCGAGAAGTACCTCCCGTTCATCAAAATGGGTAACAATTGCGATTATCTAAAACGTCATTTGAAAAAATATCATTATCAAATCTAATGAATGGAAAATATAGCAAACTATTATATCTTATTCTCTGATACTTGTGGAATAGCTTGCAGTATAAATGCACTCCATATCACAGTGACTATCACTAAGCTCTGTCTTGAAGACTGATATGGCCATCGACCTATCAGAGAAGCAGAAATTTTAGTTACTTTGTAGTAGGGTTTATCGTATATATCCATCGTACTGATAACTTTGACATCTATCGCATTGACCATTACCTTTGTATTAAATTTAGTATTTTCCCTCAATTATTTTCCTTGCTATAAAATATTCGAATGACGTTGACGGACACCTTAATTGCTGCCTTCACTTCACATCAAAATCATTCGGCTTTGTGGATATAGTGTTACTACGGTAACTTCGATTACTTTGTTACTAGAACTTATTATTAGCAAAAATATTGCAATGGCTTATACACTGAAAGGCTTTCTCGGTGTTTATCGAAGTTATTTGTAATATCAGAATCATGATATCGATAATAAATGTTTGATAGTATTTAATTTATTTATTTTATCGTCAATGTTTATCTATTTTGTCTAAGGTCTCAATCGATCGATCAAGTAAGTGTAAGTTTATCTTTTAAAAAATCGTCTCTGCGGTACAGGAACTTTTCATTTCAGATTTTCACCACAGTTATTATTTTCTTTTCAGCTAGAAGTACTTAAGATAAAATCATGCATAAAAATGGTTAACGAAAATATTTATATTGCATTTCTTTAGAAATCATAAGAAAAAATTCAATCAAAGGTGATAGTTCATACATATATGTTTTCTGATTTTCACCAAATATACAATAAGTTTTACTATTGTAGTGGCACTTTATTTACTCTGTAGATCTTTTTTGTTTTATTTTACTCCTGACTTCCAATTTCTAATTTTGAACTTTCGAGTGCATAAATAATTTAAAAAATTGTATATCTTTAAAATATTTTTAATGCATCAGAAAAATATTCATAAAGTTTTCAGTTAAAAACCTGTTGGCTCTACACTAATTTGGTACAAAATTGTGAACATTTTAATCTTGATTCAAATTAAGATCACAAATTTTACTTGATCATTAAATAACAATTTGTGGTTTAATCTTACATTAGGTATATCTAAATAAGTATAAATTACAATTTTCGGTGATGACTATTGTTTTTACTCGGATCTATAGTAATTTTTATTCAAAAATTTAATGATATTTTATAATTATTTGTACTTAATCATATAATTTAGTGTTAATATTTTATACAAAGAAAAAATAAAATATAAACGACAGCCTTCTATCAAATGACAGTTCGAAATTAGGTACTTGATTTTACCAAATTTCAACAAGTTAATTGAAGAAAAATAAAATTATGCAAAAGTAAATAACTGAAAAGTTGATGAGTGATTCTTAATAATAAAATACCTGATGCTGCTTATTACCATTTTGATACAGTAAATATCGTGAGCTAAGGCTATTATTATCACTATTCCTTATATGAGTGATTACTTATGCTGGTGCGAAGGATTATTATTATTACTCATATTTGACTATTATTCAGAGATGATAATTGTTATTACACTGCCAAAAACTAGCGGAGTAAAAGTGGAGGAAATTCGGAGTGAATGTGGAGCGTATATTCATTTATTTAATTAATCCCCTCGGAGTGAAATTCACTTCCAAAAGGTGTTTATTTTAATATTAAAACTCCGAATCGAAGTGAATGCAGATTAAAATAAAATCAAGATCACATAGTGATCTTTTTTTAAGACTCTGGAACTCTGAGTGACAGAGTAAATTCGGATCGAAATAAAATCTGTATCCACTCTCAATTCACTCCCAATTTTTTTACAGTGTATAATGCAATTGTTTTCAATAGAATTGTAGTTGGAAATTGAAAAATGACTTTCCTATATTGTAAGTACATTGAAAATACCCGGTAGCAAATACTACCATAAAATTCTTGGCATCTTTTCTGATTCAGTTTAAAACGAGTTTTTTATTTGATTCGTCCGGTTGACAAATAAAAGTCAATATATCTTTTATTGCATCGACAGAAGCATCGTGAAATATGATCCCGATGTTTTCACCATCTGCAAATAAAATTTTAATTTGTAGAACGCACTTATTATATAAAAAGAAAAGTGATATTTATTCCTGAAGAGACACATTTGAAAAAGTTACGTCGAATCCACACATGTAATTTATATCTAACGACACTTCAAAAGCATATTTCTCCTGATCGAACTGATCAAATTTTGGATAAATTCTTTTTCTAATCGATAGAAAATTTTTTCAAGAAAACGCGATCCAAAATGAATCTTTTATTTGAGAAACCCCATCAGTCAAGAAAACGAAATTTTTCAGGAAACAAAAGAAAAATTTTTCTGAAAAAACTTGCCATTGAAATAATAAATAAATGATTAAAGACAATAATGGTAGCGTCTCTGAAAAAGATTCGAACAACAAAAAATTCAATTTTTTAATTGAAACTACTAAAAAAAATTATTTAAAGTTAATTGACTTATGGGGTTTCTCAACCAAACGTAAGAAAAATTCATAAAATTAAAGTTTTTTTTTTTTTTATTTTTTCCACTCAAATAATTTATTAGACTGATGAAATGAAGTATATAATATGTATATAAACTCTGAAACTCAGAAATTACAAAAAATAATAGTTAATTTAAGTATTTTAATTAGTCATATTATGTTTTTTTTTTCCAAAAAAAGCGCGAATTTTAAATAAAACAGAAAAAATTATTTCTATAAAACTAAAACTGCGATTATTTATTTGAAAAATCCCATAAGTTATTGACTTATGGGGTTTCTCAATAAAATGAAATTTCTGTCACCCCATTAATTGTTTTTTAAACACTGATTTGATGGATATTTTCATTAATTTCTATGGGGAGACATTCAAAGAACCCAAAAATGCAAAAAACCCAATTTCGAAAAAACATGATTAATGGGTTTTTTCAAATAAACGATTCAAATAGTGCGCATTTGAAAAAAAAGACACGGGTGATTTTTCACCGGTGTGTCTTTTGAGAGTTAATAATAAAACAAGTTTTGATTGTTACCACTCCAAAATTTTCAATGGATAATTCCATGATTTTGCCAGCAGTCAGCTTACTAGGCACTTGGCTTCTCATTATCATTAAAAGTATCAATTTTTGTGATTCTTTAGAATTATTGTACCATTTCACATTAGCACTGTATACAAAAGGTATGTTTCATTATATTATTGAAAAAATTTGGGCCGATAGAGCTCAATGGACTACCTCAAAATTAGAAAAAAAAACTTGGTTCTACAGAAAAATAATATTTTTCTTGCTAAGTACAAGGAAAGCATTTGATGATTTTTGAATAAATTCAGATGGATTTAATTTCAAAGCAACGGTAAATTTGAATAAAATGATTGGAAAATTTGATTAAACCATTATTTTTAACCCGTATAAACTTTATTCATGCATCGAATGCCCGACGTTTCCACTATGCCCCATCTTTCCGTGAATAAAAGATAAAAATGATTTATACATGCAATGCGGAATCTGTGAACTCATATCCGTTAAATTCTGTGATAGGAAACAGTCGAAAAAAAGATGCAGCATTTGGGCAAGAGCAAACATGAGGTACTTTAACATTTGCTCCACTGTATTCGATTGTGTAATTAGCTAAAAATCAATTTTAATAAATACTGTTACAAACTAAGTTATGACCAATACATTATTGTTATGTTTATTACCATACCTGCAATCCGGTTATACTCATAATGGGTAAATTTAATGCAACGACCACTCCAAAACTTGTAGAAAATGTTGTTTCGATAAGTTCAGCAAATCTTTGATAACACATCAATCAATTGTTAAATTTAAAAATGATTAAATACAAAAAAACCAAAACACGTACTCTAGAGCTCTCCTGTGACTTCTGATGCATGATACCAAATGTTTATAAGAAATATCGTGTAAATTTTTCCACGAACTTACGTCTATTTGATTTTTGCCCATAATTTTACCCGTAGGTGCATTTTCTATTTGAAATCTATGTAAAATTATAATAAACGAGTACATATACTTACGGTAATGCTGTTAAAGTATAGAAAAAACAATGTAGTATAATTTGATCATTTTTTACCCACCCAACAACTGCAAACAGACCGCAAACATGTTGAACAAATGTGATAAACATAATATCGCAGGATATAATAACAACTATCATGTTAATTGCAAATATATTCGTAATGATTAACATTAACCAATAATGGTTTTCTTTTTCGAATATTATGTATTCCAATGGAAGAGCAAATTTTAGTGGAACAGATTCATTTGAGTTTGTTAATTTATTAATGATTTTCGGCAAAATCGGCTCGGTTACAAATATCACTGTTGTTATAAATGCAAATCCTTGAAATAACTTTTTGATAGTCAATGAACATAATATACTTTTCTTATGATTTAAAAGACACATCAACTAATTTACCTGCATATCCAACTGACATAAGTCGTCCAAGATCGACATGATATTCTAAAATTTTTCTTTCTCTATCTTTCGGAAGTAATCTCCAATCTTTTTTAACTCTCTCGAATAGAGTTTTTATCTAGATTTCATAACTAATTGTCAGAATTTAATACTCATTATTGGTTACAATTATGTTACAGTAGAAATTTATATAAGAAATAAAATAAAAATTGAAAATTTTAATTAGTTATAAATAAACACAAACGAACCAATTCTGCATTGTAAATTGAATTCATATATTTAGCTACACAAACAATATCTATTATAAATGGTGCTAAAGCCTCGAGAAGTACTTCTCGATCATCAAAATGGGTAACAATGGCGATGATCTAAAACGTCATTTGAAAAAATATCATTATCAAATGTAATGAATGGAAAATATAGCAAACTATTATATCTTATTCTCTGATACTTGTGGAATAGCTTGCAGTATAAATGCACTCCATATAACAGTGACTATCACTAAGCTCTGTCGTGGAGACTGATATGGCCATCGACCTATCAGAGAAGCAGAAATTTTAGTTATTTTGTAGTAGGGTTTATCGTATATATCCATCGTACTGAGAACTTTGAAATCTATCACATTGACCATTACCTTTGTATTAAATTTAGTATTTTCCCTCAATTATTTTCCTTGCTATAAAATATTCGAATGACGTTGACGGACACCTTAATTGCTGCCTTCACTTCGCATCAAAATCATCCGGCTTTGTGGATATAGTGTTACTACGGTAACTTCGATTGCTTTGTTACTAGAACTTATTATTAGCAAAAATATTGCAGTGGCTTATACACTGAAAGGGTTCGTCGGTGATTTTTGAAGTTAATTGTAATATCAGAATCATGATACCGATAATAAATGTTTGATAGTTTTTAATTTATTTTCTTTGCCTTCAATATTTATTTTTTTTTTTTAAGGACTCGATCGATCAATTAAGTGAGTTTAAGTTCGTACTTAAAAAAATTGTCTCTATAGTGAAGTAACTAATTGCAGAAACTTAAGGTCATAGATTTTCATCACAATTAGTTTTTCCATTTTGACTGATAAGTATTTTTTATTTTAATTCATTAGCCATTAAAAAGAACAAAGGAAAAAATTTATAGTTTAATTCAAGCACAGAAAGAGTGTATAAATCAAAACTTTACCTATTTTAATCCATTTTATTCAAAGAATTGATTAAACAATGAGTTAAAAATAATTATGTCATTGAAAACTGTTGAGTTTCTGATAAAATAATAAGACAAACTCATTTTTTATTACAACTTTTTCTCAAGTACAACATTTTATTTTTTTTTTCAATCAAATAATATTTTTCGTGAAATTATCACTAATGCGTAGCAGTTTGAAACCAACAGAATTTTTATTGCATTGACAAAAGCATCGTGAAATATGAGCCAGAGGTTTTCATCATCTTAAAAAAAAAATATCAAAAGTGCCAATGAACGGTAGTGATAATAAAACATAGAGGATTTTTTACCATTCCAAAATTTTCAATAGACAATTCCATTATTTTGCCAGCAGTTAGTTTACAAGGTGTCTGACTTCTCATTGTCATCATAAGTATCAATTTTTGTGAGTTTTTCGAAATATTGTACCATTTCATGTTAGCTCTAAGTGAAAATTGATGTTATATTATGAAATTTTGGAAAATTGAGGGGAAGGTAATAGTAATAGGTGGTCCAAAAATTTTTATTGCCATAATTTTTGACTAGAAAATTTTATTTAAAGACTAGTATCGAAAATTTAAGGATCATACGGAAAAAAAAAATTTTAATAATTTTTTAGCGTAACCCATTTTGCTCAAAAAACAAAATATTTTTTTTTTTACGAATAAACGCTATAAATAATATTTGAATAAAATTGAAAGTGAAGAATATAAGCAATAAAAATTCACTATATTTCCATAAGTGTAAATATTTTCACCAATCAACAGTACCTTCCCCTGTACTAATAATAGTATAATAATCATAATTTAATAAATGTGTATACATGCACTGCGGAAGTCGTGAACTCATATTTGTTAAATTCTGCGATAGAAAACAGTCGAAGAAAAGATGCAGAACTTGAGCAAGAGCAAACATGAGGTACTTCAATGTTTGCTCCACTGTATTCGATTGTGTTATCAGCTGAAATCAATTTTAAATTATTTTTTCAAAAAAATTGACATAAAATTATTGTTAAGTCGATAACTATACCTGCAATCCGGTAATACTAATCATTGGTAAATTTAATGCAACTACCACTCCAAAAGTTCCAGTAAAAGTTTCTTCAAGAAGTTTGACGAATCTTTTATATAAATCAATCAATAATTAAATTTACAAAAAACCAAAAAACAAACGCGCAGTAAGACGTACTCTAAAGCTCTCCTGTGACTTCTGATGCATGACACTAAATGTTTATAAGAGACATCTTGTGAATTTTTCCGTAAACTTACTCCTTCTTGCCTACTGTCCGTAATTTTACCCGTGGGCGAATTTTCTATCCGATATCTATATAAAATTATAATGAACCAATAAATATGCTCACTGAAACGTTGTTGAAATATAGAATAGACACAACGAAGTATAAATGAATCACTTGTAACGCACCCTACAACTGCAAACAGCCCGCAAACATGTTGTACGAATGTGATGAACATGATATCACAGGATATAGTAACAATTATCATGTTAATAGCAAACATATTCGTAATGGCTAACATTAACCAATAATGATTTTCTTTTTCAAATATTATGTATTCCAATGGAAGAGCGAATTTCAGTGGGACAGATTCATTTGATTTTGAAAAGTAATTGATAATCCTTGGCAAAATTGGTTCGGACAGAAATATTGCCGTCGTTGTGTATGCAAATCCTTGACATTACTTTTTGATAGTCATAAAAAATTATATTTATTTAATAACTTAAAGCTCTATTGATGGAATTACCTGCATATCCAGTAGAAATAAGCCGCCCAATATTTGTATGATATTCTAGGATGCATTTTTCTTTAGCACTTGATAGTAATTTCCAATCCTTTTTCATTCTCTCAAATAGAGTTATCATCTAGATTTCATAACTAATTGTCAGAATTTATTACTCATTATCGCTTGCAATCATGTTACAATAGAAACTTATATATGAAATAAAATACAAATTAAGAATTTTAATTAGTTATAAACAAACGTAAACGAACCAATTCTGCATTGTAAATTGAATTCATATATTTAGCTACAAACATTATATCTATTATAAATGGTGCCAAAGCCTCGAGAAGTACCTCCCGTTCATCAAAATGGGTAACAATTGCGATTATCTAAAACGTCATTTGAAAAAATATCATTATCAAATCTAATGATTGGAAAATATAGCAAACTATTATATCTTATTCTCTGATACTTGTGGAATAGCTTGCAGTATAAATGCACTCCATATCACAGTGACTATCACTAAGCTCTGTCTTGAAGACTGATATGGCCATCGACCTATCAGAGAAGCAGAAATTTTAGTTATTTTGTAGTAGGGTTTATCGTATATATCCATCGTACTGAGAACTTTGACGTCTATCGCATTGACCATTACCTTTGTATTAAATTTAGTATTTTCCCTCAATTATTTTCCTTGCTATAAAATATTCGAATGACGTTGACGGACACCTTAATTGCTGCCTTCACTTCGCATCAAAATCATCCGGCTTTGTGGATATAGTGTTACTACGGTAACTTCGATTGCTTTGTTACTAGAACTTATTATTAGCAAAAATATTGCAGTGGCTTATACACTGAAAGGCTTTCTCGGTGATTTTCGAAGTTATTCGTAATATCAGAATCATGATATCGATAATAAATGTTTGATAGTATTTAATTTATTTTCTTTACATTCAATATTTATTTATTCTTTTAAGGACTCGATTAATCAATTAAGTGAGTTTAAGTTCGTACTTAAAAAAATTGTCTCTATAGTGAAGTAACTAATTGCAGAAACTTAAGGTCATAGATTTTCACCACAATTAGTTTTTCCATTTAAACTGATAAGTATTTTTAATCAAATTCATTAGCCATTAAAAAGAACAAAGAACAAAATTCTTATGATGGTTACCCGGGTCAAAAAAATAACTTAATTTTGACTTTTTGACGTATTTTATTTGCTTTTGACTTAAGTAATTTGATTTTGACAGCTATATTTTTTCAGTTTGTTAGAGTGGTCTTAATATAATTGAAAATACATTTAACACAATCTTGATAAGTGAAATTTTAGCTCTTTAAAATGGATTAATTTTCCACTGCGAAGCTCTTAAAAATATTTGTTATAGTAGAAAGTATCATTTCCATATTTTCATAAAAAAAAAAAAAAATGTACATTAATGCTTTACTTTTTGGAACTTTGGAAATGATAGACTTGAGTTTACTCATCTTTATTTATTACATCCAATACTGACGTTGAATTATTGAACAATTTTTAATAAACTAACATATTTTTTTTTTTTATTATCATGTATAAAAAGTTATTGTTTCATTCGATACCAATAAGAAAACGAGACTTTACGTTATCCAAATGATAAAACATGAAATTTTTCAACTACGCAACATTTCTATGATTACTACAGTCTATATATATTTTGAACATGTATTCTTTCAAATTCGTCTTTTATACAAATGAAAAATGAATAGAAGTTTTATTGCATCGACAGAAGCATCGTGAAATATGACCCCGATGTTTTTACCATCTGCACATAAGAATTTAATAATTCTAATTAATAGTAAAATACTTAATATCAAAAATGGGGTTTTATTGTTACCATTCCAAAATTCTCAATAGACAGCTCCATTATTTTAGCAGCAGTCAACTTGCAGGGCACTTGACTTCTCAAGGTCATCAAAATTAGTAGTTTCTGTGATTCATTAGAAATTTCAAACCATTTTACGTTAGCGCTGTAGTAAAAAATTGTTTAATTATACTACTGGAAAATTAACAATAGATGAGGCTTAATGGGTTTTCTAAAAAGAACTGAGTAAAAAAAATTGAATCTACAGGAACAGACTACTTTTCTTATTAAATGAAGAGATTATGAACTTCTTTGCGTATTTGCCAATTAATAAGTATAGCACATTTTTTGTTTCTTTTTTTTTTTTTTTTTTGTAAGAAAGTGCCGCGGCTAATAATTTAAAGAGATGATTTTTGAATAAACTTCATTGCATGCTAAAAAAAGTATTCATTTTTTGGTAATAAGCAAACTGAACTATATAAATAAGAAATTCGATAAAACAATTATTTGGCCTAACCAGAGCTCAGTATTCGTACTATTTTCTTAACGATAAAATTCGCCTCATCTACTGCTATCTCAATAATTGAGAAAAAATTTGATAAATGTGTGTTTACATGCATTGTTGAATTCGTGAACTCATGTCTGTTAAATTCTGCGATAGAAAACAGTCGAAAAATAGATGCAGCATTTGAGCAATAGCAAACAGAAGATACTTCAGTGTTTGTTGAACTGTATTCGATTGTGTTATCAGCTGAAAAACAATTTCTATTCTTATTTCCATTGAAAAATAGTGATTACATTAGTGTGGTGTTGATTACTATACTTGCAACCCGGTAATACTCATAATTGGTAAATTCAACGCAACTATCACTCCAAAGCCTGCAGTAAAAGTTTTTTCAAGGAGCTCAGCAAATCTTTAATAACATATCAATTTATTATTAAATTCAAAAATACAAAAATGATTAAATACAGGAGCATATGATAACGCTTACTCTAGAGCTCTCTTGTGACTTCTGATGCATGAAACCAAATGTTTATAAGAAACATCGTGTAAATTTTTCCATGAACTTACGTCTATTTGATTTTTGCCCATAATTGTACCCGTAGGTGCATTTTCTATTTGAAATCTATGTAAAATTATAATAAACGAGTACATATACTTACGATAATGCTGTTAAAGTATAGAAAAAACAATGTAGTATAATTTGATCATTTTTTACCCACCCAACAACTGCAAACAGACCGCAAACATGTTGAACACATGTGATAAACATAATATCGCAGGATATAATAACAACTATCATGTTAGTTGCAAATATATTCGTAATGATTAACATTAACCAATAATGGTTTTCTTTTTCGAATATTATGTATTCCAATGGAAGAGCAAATTTTAGTGGAACAGATTCATTTGAGTTTGTTAATTTATTAATGATCTTCGGCAAAATCGGCTCGGTTACAAATATCACTGTTGTTATAAATGCAAATCCTTGAAATAACTTTTCGATAGTCAATGAACATAATATACTTATCTTATGATTTGAAAGACACATCAACTAATTTACCTGCATATCCAACTGACATAAGTCGTCCAAGATCGACATGATATTCTAAAATTTTTTTTTCTCTATCTTTCAGAAGTAATCTCCAATCTTCTTTAATTCTCTCGAATAGAGTTTTTATCTAGATTTTATAACTTATTATTGACATGTAACTCACATTATCGCTTACCGGTGTTGTATACAGTAGCATTGTTATATAAATAGAAAACTTTTCACAGATTCTTAAGTTAAATTATTTATAATGGAACTTTTACAAACCATTTCAGCATTGTAAATTGTATTTGCATATTTTATTAAAAATGCTATGTCTATTATGTACGGAGCCAAAGCTTCCAGAAGCACTTCTCGGTTGTCAAAATGCTTGATAATAGCTATAGTCTGAAAATTTATTTCAATACAAAAATAATAACTGAAAAAAATTATGCTGCTTTTTTAATAGAAAATTATTTTTAATACTTGTGGAATAGCTTGCAAAATAAACGCACTCCATATAACAATGACTATTACTAAGCTTTGTCGTGAAGACTGATAAGGCCATCGACCTATCAGAGAAGCAAACATTTTAGTTACTTTGTAGTGTGGTTTATCGTATATGTCCATCGTACTGGAAACTTCGACGACTATCGCGTGTACCATTACCTTTGTATTAAACTTACTATTTTCCCTCAATAATTTTCCTCGCTATGAAATATTTGAATGACATTGACGGACGCTTTAATTGCTGCCTTCATTTCATATCAACATTATCCGACTTTGTGGATATGGTGTTGCTACGGTAACTTCGATTGCTTTGCAATTATAAACCTCATTGGCAAAGATTGTACGATTTACTCATAATACTTACATCAGTAGAAGTGTCTGTTCATACTCATTCGCTACGATAAATCAGTATGAACACCAAGACTTTAAGGACACACGTACACTTCGATCAGTAATAAAATTATTCATTAAATTTTATTATAACTTAAATTTTGTGTTTTTTATCCCAGTTATTTTTTATTTTATATTTTCAATATTAAACATAGATTTTAATACAATAACAATTGCTATACCATATTAAAAACTCAATGTGTTGAGAACTACGGTGAATATTATTTGTTGAAGATCATTATCAATTTATGGTGAGTTTTTTTTCTTAGTACTTTTTTTTTCAAGAGATTTCTCTATTTCTATGACTATGACTTTCTAAGAAATCAAATTCGTGAGAACGGACCGTATCAGTAGTTTACTAACAGAAATATAAAGTTTGAAAAAAGTTGAAGGAGAGTCGACAGAGGGTAATCTCAATCGAAAATAAATTAATTAATTAACCAAAATTTTACTGGTAATATAGTTTTAAAAAATGAATCACTGGTATGATATAGATGTTTTTATCATCTATGAAAATATATATTGACCCACTTAACTTCTTCCAATTGTAGAACTATTGAAGAAATAGTGGCTGTAAAGAGTATAAAAAAATACTGTACGGAGACATTTTTTTTTATTGAAATAATATGGTGCTATAGTAAAGCCGGACTATGTTGGTCACCTAACGGAAATCGAAATAAACACAATGAAAAATTACTATACCATCGTATTTTCCACATGTGATTATTTAAATTTCTGCAGGTGACCAATATGGTTCGGCTTTGCTATGACATCATAGTATTTTGAACGAGAATGACTTCTCCGTGTGGATAAAGTATCATATTAATTGAACTTATAATAATTCACGATCAGTTTCACATAAATCTTGATATCTGGAGCATAGCAAAGAGGATATCATTTTTGAATCGTTGTTGTTTATTTTAATCCGAATAATTTTTTATCTTTGTCATTGAAATAAAAAATTTATCATGCGCTAGCGCATCGACAAAAGAATTGTAAAATATGATCCAGCTGTTTTTACCATCTGAACAAATAAATGAGTACTGTCAAGCAAATGGGATTGGAAAAATTTATAATGTATTGTTTTTTACCATTCCAAAACTTTCGATAGATAATTCTACTATTTTAGCTGCGGTCAATTTACAAGGAACTTGACTTCGTAGTGTCATTAAGATCAACAATTTTCTTGATTTTGCTGAATTCTCGTACCATTTTGCTCTAGCTCTATAAATAAGAATTCCATTTCCATTACAAATATGAAATTATCTATTTTCACTGAAGTGCAATTATCCACTTAACACAGGAGAGGGTCTAATTAGTATGTTCGTTTGACTTTTTATTGTAAATAATGAACAAAAATCTGCTTTTCTATAAATAACACCACTAAAATAATACACACATGCAATGCTGAATGTGGGTACTCATATCCGTCAATCTTTGTGACATGTAGCAGTCAAAAAAAAGGTGTAGAATTTGAGCTCCTGTAAACATGATATATTTCAGAGTGTCTTGGATTGAATTCGAATGTGTAATAATCTGAAAATATAACCATATTATAACTTTTGATGACTTTATCGAAATTCGGTTAATCCAAAAGTAACTCAACCTGAAACCCTGTAATACTCATAGCTGGTAAATTTAATCCGACCACTATTCCAAAACATCCGCAAAAGGTTGTTTCAATAAGTTCAGCAAATCTGCAAAAAGACATGAATCGAAATGATGAATTTACTAAACTACTTTAAATACTAGACCGTTTCAAAACATTATGAAACGTACTCTAAAGCTCGCCTGTGAGCTCTGACACAGGAAACGAAGTGCTTGTAGTGAATATCTTGTGCGTTTATCCAAAAACTTGTTCCACTCGGCATATTATGAGAGATTGTTTCACTAGGACAATTTTCTATACGGAATCTACATGAAATATCACATTCAATAAAAATGTAAGCATGAAGAAAAATTTACATGTAACAATTACAATATATTATGGGAATGGTTCTCATAATATGTTACCATAATTTTCTCTCTGTTTATAATAGTCTATACTGATATAATAGATGATTTCCAGATAATTAATGCAAATAATTTTAAGCTTGTGCGAAGATTCAGCAAACGCTAACCTATTGCTTACTATATTTATCTTCCACCACTAAAAGCCCACAATAAAAATCTTGTTATGCTCTTATAGATCTTTTCCTGCAAAAATGGTTTCTCTCTTTTGGTTAGCATCTGTTGAAGTTTCCCAAGCGTTTAATTTTTATCATCAAGGCAACCCTGCACTAATGTGTTCGATAGTTAAAGCGTTAATCATCCGGTAAGCATCTATTAATACCTTTAATTATCTATCATATAAAATAGTTATGTGTTACCCAACAACAGCAAATATTCCACAGACATGTTGTACAAAGGTAATGAAGACAACATCACAGCAAACAATAACCAGTATTATAGAAACAATACAAATATTTGAAACGCTCAATAGTAACCAATAGTGTTTTTCTTTGTCAAATATAATAAATTCCATTGGGACAGAAAATCTGTGTGTGACGGAATCGTTTGCTTTCGAAACAATATTTATAATTATCGGTAAAATTGGATCTAATATGAACATTACGAGTGCAAAGTTTGCAAAGCCTTCATACAAAAAAAAAAATCAAATAATTAATTGTTCTTTAAATTTAAGCTCAAAATTTTTTTACACCTGTATAACCAATAGACAAATATCGTCCTATTTTTAAATGATACTCCAATATAATTTTTTCTTCATTGTTTTTCAAAATTTTCCAATCGTCTTTAACGCGTTCGAACAGTTTCTGTATCTAGATTTTATAAATTGTTACGAAAACTTAATGATGATAATTTCGAAAGAAATAATATAAATAGATAAATAAAAAAAAAAAAAAAAAATACACAAACCATCTTAGCTTTTTGAATCGTATTAATATATTTAGCCACGTATGCTAAATCCATTATAAATGCTGATAACAATTCGAATAATAAGTCTTGATCATCAAAGTTCACTACTAGAGCAATAACCTGTCAAGTAATATAAAATAATCAAAATTTATTGGTCGATTTATTTAAGACGTGATAGTAAATACTTGTGGAATAATTTGAAAGAAAAATAAGTTCCACAATACAGATGCTAATATAAAACTTTTTAGTCGAGATTGATAAGGCCATTGTCCTATAAGAGAAGCAAAATTTTTAGTTATTCTGTAGTAGGGTCGCTCGTAGATGTCCATTGTACTGGCAACTATTACAACTTTTAGCGCATCACCTCTTATTCTTCGTAATGGATATAAACCATTTAACTTCATTTAATTTCCCCCTTGTGTATTATTTCAATGACATTGATGGAAACTTTAATAGCTGTCTTCAATCGTACGTCAAAGGGCTAAAACTTTGTAGTGATATAGTGTTGCCAGGGTAACTTCGATCTCTTCGCTAGTACGATTTATTTTTAGCAAAGTTTACAATATTGTTTATTCTTGTGCGTATACCTTTGACTATTACCATAACTTTTTTAAAGAAGACAAAATAAACTACTCGAGTTTGTTCAACGTTTTTTATTGCATTAACGTTTGATTATTTGCTAAAATATCACAAGACAGCTAGTTTAAGAAATTAAAACATAAAACTTAATTTTTTGAATACACAGTAGAAAAAATTTTTCAAGAATTGAAACAAAACTGTGTGTTAGAACAACATTTCACTCAAATTTTTGTTGTTTCAACGTTATTCATTTGTGTAAGAAAAATAACACAAAAAAATGTTAATATTCTTGCATTTAATACAAATATAATCTTCTTATCGATAAGTTGTAAAATATCAAACTGAAGCGAATTATGTCAAAATAAATTTTTTTTTTTAGATTAAGCTACTAAGTAAAAAGCTTTTATTATATAACTTATATTTTCATGAAACAATAACTATATATTTGTTTTTTATACTACAACAAAGTTTAATTAACTTTACGTTCAACTAAATTATTCTCTGTAGCAAAAAATGTAGAATTCTAACTTGAGTTTGTTACTGGAACGATAAAAGCATCGTGAGGTACGACGCAGAGGTTTTCAACATCTGTATAAAAAATATAAATACAACTTAAAAAGGATAGTGATAATCTGATAATTAATAATAATTTAGAAAAAAATTTAGTATTACCGTCGCAAAATTTTCAATAGATAAATCCATTATTTTAGCAGCAGTCAATTTGCAAGGCGTTTTACTTCTCATTAACATCAAAATTAGCAATTTTTGTGACTTTACGGAGATATCATACCAGCTTACACCAGCTCTGTAGATCAGAATTAATAAAATATGTTACAAGGTATATTGTCTCAATCACACAAAAATAAACAATTAATATGCATACTCTAAGCCTTCTACGATCATCAATTTACCAAAATATCTGGACCATAATCAGTACACTGTAAAAAATTTAAGGAGTGAACGCGGATTACATACGGAGCGGATGACTGTTTATTTATTTAATCCTCTCGGAGTGAAATTTACTACGAAGCGGAGTTTATTTCAATATTGAAACTCCGCATCGGAGTGAATTCGGATTTGAATAAAATCCAGATCACTTTGAAAACACTCCGCTGAAAAGACAAACTCCCTATTTACTCTGTATGCTGAGTGATTTTTTGTAAAAATTCCGAAACTTCGAATGGCAAATTGAATTCGAATTCAAAAAATTAGACTTAGTTTTTTTAAATCACTCAAGTTTATTCAAAATCAGATAACTTTGTTCATTTTCAGTGTCTCTGTCTAGCTTAGACTCCTCCCACTTACAGACCAATCGAAATACCAGAAGAACTAGAGGCTTCTGGGAACAACGAATTGATCGAGGGAGGGTCAATCCGAGACTACGAGCTCATCAGTAACTTGCTACCGCGCAGTGAGTTCACATCGTGTTGCTGCGTTGACAAACTACTTGTTTGTTTGGTATTGTAATAGGTGCAAGTGATTATTTATCTTGATAATCGACTGTTAATGTAAAAATTTTAAGAATTTTGTTATTTTCTCGAGTGTTTTAATTTTGATTAATTAAAAATCGTACAAGGCTTTGATTATACTTAATAACCGATAAAAGTATAGATTTCATTGTTACATGCTTTCATGCATTTGTAAACTCATGTCTGTTAACTGTTGTGACATGAAACATTCAAAAAAGAGATGTGCCATCTGAGAAAGGGCGAATGTTGAAGTTTTCATTAACTGTTCTATTGTATTGGATTGTGTTACTACCTAAAAAATTAATACATCTATTTTTAACATGAAAATATTTTCATTAAAGAGTAAACCTGTAAATTACATTAAACTCAGTAATCTAGACTATGGAAAATGATTTTTTTTTTTTTCAAAATTTTGTTGGGGTTCTGTCGTGCCCGGGATGTTCGTATTGCTTTTAAATTTGGTAAATGTATCAAACTCATAAAAATATTAGGATTGTAAGAATAAAAACATCTCTTACCCAACATTGTGCAAAAACGATGATAAAAGTCATAAATGTCGATTAAGTCCAAATTTTGAAAAAAAAAAGAATTTTTACCAAATTTTTGGGGTAGTCCGTTTCGCCAATCGAGTTTCACTTTGCCCTACTTATATATTCATTGTGAGTATTTGTAATATTACCTGAACTCCGGTGATACTTATAAGTGGCAGATTCATTGCTGCAGCCAATCCAAAACTTATACAATAAGCGCTTTCAAGGAGATCAGCGAACCTTTAATGACATGAAAACAGTTATCATTTACAACAACAAATTCATTATTACATATTAAAAATTATTTTACATACTCGAGAGCTCGCCTGTGACCCTTGATGCAAGATACCAAATGTTTATAAGAAATATTTTTCGAGTTTGACAAAAAATCTCTCCCTTTATGGCCTTCCAGATAATCTTTGTCGACCGGTGTGTTTTTTAGTCGATATCTACTCAAACATATTTACCATCAGTCAAAAATAGTTATTTGCAAAAATGCCCTGATAGCCAGAGTTGCTCGTCAAAAAGTTGGTATTCATTAGTTGCAACCAACTTGACGAACAAGTTGTCGAAAACTTTAGCTTTTGTAACTTTTGGCTACAGGTTACCGCCAACTTTCTGAGAACTGGAATGCAGGTTTCTGAGAAAATTGAAAGCAACTTTCCGTCAACTTATGATTGCCAACTTTTGCCACCAACTTTCTCAGAAAGTGTCTGTTAACTTTGGAAGTACCAACTTTTGCGGCCAACTTGATGTCTAGTTGCGGCTCTAAGTTTGACGCCAGTTTCTCGCCAACTTGGATATCAGGGTAACAAATACGTTCTACATTAAATACTTGGATGTTACCCTATAACTGCAAATAATCCACAAGTGTGTTGCACATAGGTAATTAAAATAACGTCACATGAAACAATGACAGCTATAATATTAGCAACAAGTAGATTCGATATAGTTAACATTAACCAGTAATGCTTCTCTCTGTCAATTATTATGTACTCCAACGGAAGAGCCAATTTATGAGGAACACTTTCATTCTTTCCTAAGAGAATATTTAAAAATCTTGGAAAAACCGGTTCCGTTGTATAAATCGTCGCTGTTCCAAAGCAAATACCTTCATAAAGTTTATAAATTATGGTTAGATGAAAAATTTTAATCGAAATTCATAATTTTAAATTATCATTACCTACATATGAAGCTGAAAATAAATATCCAAGAGTTGCTTGATATTGTAGTGGTCCTTTTTCTTCTTCGTTCAGAAGTAGTCTCCAATCACGTCTAATACGTTCGAATAATTCTTTCATCTAATTTTAACAACTTATTGTTACTTCAATATTTTTCATGTTATAAAATTATCAAGTTTTTAACATCAATATAAATTCATGAGTTGATACTTTGCGCTTACTCAGGGAGCTAAAGACCTTAATTGTCAATGAATTTAACCGATTTTACTTTTTTATTATAACAGAATTATAGACTCGAAAGATCTGATAGTAAAATTGATGATTAATTTTATGACTTCTCCAGAACATGTTCACAGATTGATAAATATTTCAGAAAGTAAAAGTCGACTAAAGTCGTTGCACTCCCTTGTGCATTAGCAAAAATTTAATATGTAGGTGCTCGAAGAGTAGATAAAAATAAATAAATCGGTATAGAACATACCAGATTTGCATTACAGATTGCATTGATATATTTGATGATAAATACGAAATCTATTACCAATCCCGAGAATGCTTCAAATACAATATCTCTTTCTTTTATATGTACGACAAGAGCTATAATCTGTTATGTAAATAATGAAAAACTAAGTGGTTAAAATAAATGCTATAAATTTAGTATACTTGTGGAACAAATTGCATTAAAAATGCAATCCATATGATAGTTATTGTAATAAACTTTTTCGTAGGAGACTGAGACGGCCATTGACCAGTCACACAAGACCAGATTTTTACTATTCTGTAGTAGGGTTCTTCGAAAATATCCATTGTTATAATATCTCTTGATTCTGACGTCTTCGAGTTCGCAAGTGAAGAGAATCTACTATTTTACTTCGTTTTTTCCCTCGATATGAATTTTTAAATGACATTAACAGACACTTTAATTTCTTACTTGTTTTATGTCAGATCTTTACTTATTGTGTCATAGTTATGCCATAATAACTTGGACTTTTTTGTAATTGTAACTTCCCTCGAGGAAAAATAGTCTACTGAATATTTAATGCTCCCAAGTCTGGTGTTCGATATTCTTATAGTTATAATATAGAGAAGGGCGCATGAGTGGAACAGTAAATTTATTTGACTTAGTATGTACTTTACAAGTAATATTATCAAAAACAAGCGAATGTAATTTTTGTATCTTAACAAGAAAATAACGAAATTATAAATATTCTCAGGGCTAGTGGGAATAATTTTATTGCTCGTTCTAAACTAAATAACTAAATAACTATATGCTTACTATTTCAGAATAACAGATTCTAATAAATTCCACATGAATAAATTTCGTACTTTTTATTTTTACTACATAGTGAAGGATGTGGAAGATTGTTATTGCATTGACAAAAGCATCGTGAAGTATGACCCCGATGTTTTTACCATCTGTGTGAAAAACATAAATATATATTAGAAATATTGATAACAGTACGGATTTCCGAAGAATTTGCTTATCCTCATTATTCGTATCTAGTAAAATAATTTGAATTTTTGAATATTTTGAAAAATTCGAATTATCTACAAATTAAAGAATACATTTTTTTTTCATTTATATCAAATTTGTATCAAGTATTTG
Organism: Microplitis deprimator; assembly: GCA_964016945.1. Lineage (NCBI taxonomy): Eukaryota > Metazoa > Arthropoda > Insecta > Hymenoptera > Braconidae > Microplitis > Microplitis deprimator. The sequence continues at coordinate 2,755,360 of OZ024711.1, read as the reverse complement.
AATTTAAATCGATTTTATTAATATTCGGGGACCGTTAGATTTAGACCAATAATAATAAAAAAATTTTTGATCATTACCATTGCGAAATTTTCAATAGATAAATCCATTATTTTAGCAGCAGTCAATTTGCAGGGCACTTGACTTCTCATTGTCATTAATATTAACAGTTTACGGGACTTTATTGAGTTATCGGACCAATTCATATTAGCTCTGTGTAAGGCAAATATTGGAATGTATTAACAGAAACATTAAGTAAATTATTAAAATAATAAACTGTAAAAAATTTTTGAAGTGAAGGCAGATTAAATCTTGAATGAATGCGGAGCTGATTAAGTTTCGACATTAAAACTCCAAGTCAGAGTGAATAAGGGTTAATATAAAATCTACATCACTCTGAAATCACATCATTGGAAACTAAAAACTCATTATTTTCTCCGTAAGTAAAGTGATTTTCCCTAAAAGTCCAAGTCACTGTGTAAATTCGGATTAAACTAAATTCCATATTTATTTCGAATTGACTTCAAATTTTTTACAGTGTATTACGTGACATATATCAATGTAAGCCTTCTACTTGTACGCTTTATATTATAGTATTGATGTTAGTAATCGATTGATCGAACAAAATATTTCAACAATTTTGTGATTTTCTCGTGAGCTCGTCTTAATTCATTTTCATCAATTATGTATCATAGAAGGCTTATAGTATGCTTGATAATAAATGTAATGATCAATTTAATCAATACATATTTACATGTTTTTTTGGATTTGTAAGCTCATGTCTGTTAACCGCTGTGACATAAAACATTCAAAAAAGAGATGTAATATCTCGGTGATTGTAAACGATATGAATTTCAACAATTGCTGGATCGTATGAGATTGTGTTATAATCTAAAAAATTATAAATATATGTATATAAATATATATATATATATATATATATATATATATATATATATATATATATATATATGTTCATCTATCAATCATTTCACCTGAAATCCGGTAATACTTATCATTGGCAGATTAATTCCTACTAAAACTCCCAAAGTTAAAGTATAAGCGTACTCAAGAAGTTCGGCAAATCTTGAATAAAATAGATAAAATTATCATATGTGACAGCAAATTTACAGTGCTCCCTCTCTATAATTCCCCTCGCTATGATTCTACTTCGCCTCATTTTGAGGGGAATGTGTTCCCCTACTCTTACTACTCTGTAAACATGAATAAGTGAAATAGGTTAATATTCACTAATTCTAAGTGCCAATCGAACCACTTTTTAAAATAAGTGGTACGGTTTGCACTTAAAATTAGTGAATATTCACCTATTTCACTTATTTATGTTTACAGAGTACATTGGATAAAAAATATATTTGTGTACGTTCAGAATGACTGCGCGCGCACTTCTCTGTTTAGTACTCTTAAGAAAAAGTGGGGTCCCTCTCTAAGGAGGAATTCTTAGAATTTTAGCCCCGAGTTGGGAATTATAGAGAGGGAGCACTGTATATCATTACACACAATAAATTGTTACACATACTCCAATGCTCGTTTGTGGCTCCTAATGCAAGAAACCAAATGTTTGTAAGGAACATCTTTTGAATTTGATAAAGAATCGCCTCCATTATGACCTTTCGAATAATTTTCATCGATTGGTGTATTTTCTAGCCGACATCTAGTAAAACATAGTCATCGTCAATCAATAATTATTATTCGAAAATATAAAAACTAATATTCTACATTAAAAAATTGGATGCTACCCTAAAACTGCGAATAACCCACAGCCGTGTTGTACAAAGGTGATAAACATAATGTCACATGAAATGATAACCATTGAAATGTTTACAACAAGTACATTTGAAATACTGTATAGTAACCAGTAATGCTTTTCTCTGTCAATAATAACATACTCTAACGGTAGTGCTAATTTACGTGGAACAGTTTTATTTGTCTCCATGAATATATTTGTGATTCTCGGAAAAATTGGTTCCGTTATAAAAATTACCATTGACATATATGCAAATCCTTTATATAAATTATAAATAACGATTTAATATTTAGTATAACTTCTCACTTTGAAACTGTTATTATCACTACCTGCATATCCAGATGAAAAAAGGCGACCGATGTGTGTGAAATGTTGTAGTATACTTTTTTCTTCATCGTTCAATAGAAACTTCCAATCACATTTTATTCTATCATGCAGTGTTCTGATCTATATAAATAAAATAATTTATTGTCACCTGAGTATATTACATATGTAATTAAAGTAAAATGTTTGTTACACTGGTAAGAAGCAATCGGATCACTGTTTGTTCGCACTAAGGAAACAACTGACCTCTACAGTACTCAAAGCTAATTGTTAAATTTCATCATATGACGAAATTAATTTAGAAAAAATTATTATAAATTTTAAAAGTCCCTTTATACCTTTCACATAACGGTCTCATGATTCGAAACTTTTTTAGGCTGACAGTTGATCAAAGTCGTTTGATTCCTTTGTACTTAAGCAAAAAGTTCCATTCCGATTCACTTATTTCAAAGGTTAATATAAAAAAAAAAGCAATAATTGATTTAGAAAACTACCTACTAAATTTGTGTTATAGATTGAATTCGCATATTTAACTATAAACATCAAATCTATTGCCATCGACGAAAGAGCTTCAAATATAATATCTGGATCATCGATATGTATCACAATAGCTATAATCTTTAATGGAATTAATGAAAAACAAATTTTTAAAATAAATGATATAAATTTAGTATACTTGTGGAATTAATTGCATGAAGAAAGCAATCCATATCATAGTTCTTGTAATAAACTTTTTCATAGGAGACTGATACGGCCATTGACCTATCAAATTGGAAGAGTTTTTTACTGTTCTATAGTAGGGTTCTTCGAAAATATCCATTGTTATAATCTCTCTTGGTTATGAGATCTTCGAGTTCGCAAGTGAATTGAATCCCCTATTTTACTTCATCCTTTCCCGCGTTATAAACTTTTGAATGACATTGATAGACATTTTAATTTCTTCTTACCATATATCAAACTGTCAATCATTGTAGCTGTCGAGCTGTCATGGTAACTTCGATCTTTTCGTGATTGCAACGTCCCTCGAGGAGAATTAATAATATTAATATTTGATAATTTCAAGAATAGGGTTTATTATTCTTATAGTTAAAGTATAGAGGAGGGTGCTTGAGTAATACAATAAATTTATTTCACTCGACATTTATTACACAAAGTGTGAGTATCGGAAACGAGTCAATACGCTTTGTGGCTTTCCAATAAAATTATCAAATTATAACTTTCTTCCTTCTTTTATACTAAACTGCAAAAAATTTTGAATCCGCCGAAGAGATTTCAATCAAGCGGTGTATTTTCAACACGGTGTGAGTGTTATCTTTCACACCGTTCGGTGTTATTAGCTTAAAACTCATACATTGTTCGATCATGGCACCTGTAGTTAAAAAAAAAGGACCCAATAACTATTTTTAATAGTAAAATTTATTAATTTAACTTTAAATAAAAAATTATTAACTTACTTTCTGTAATAATGATTGAAACAAAATACGATTATTAATTGAACCAATAAAAATATATGGTAAGCAGTATTTTTATTTGAAAAAATTACTCAATCAAGTAACATTGTATTTATTAATCAAATGTGAACTAATTACAAACGAACGATATACATTTAGAGTGATTCCAAAAAAATATTTAATTTTTTTTTCGCTCTTACCCCTTTATCACCCCTTAATTATGTTAAAAGTGTATGTGATATGAAAAGTGTAATTATAAAATTTAGTAATAAGACCAGGGGCCAAAATTTTGGTAATAAGTTTTAACCAGGTAAAGGGTCCAGGCGACCGCGTGGTGGTCGGTTAATAAAGTCCAGGGGACTCAAGTCGCGTGTGTGTAAATAGTCCAGGGACCTCATGTGTGTGTTTGATAAGATCCAGAGGATCATAATTTTAATTGTTATAAAGTCAAACTCCAGGGGACTTAATTATAAATTGTACACTGTAAAAAATTACGGTGTAAAAATGAACCCGGAGAACTTTACACGGCCGTGTAGTGTAAAATAACGGTGTGAAATTCTCTCGGTGTAAATTTCCCATCCGTGTAATTTTAACACAGTGTAATCTCTGAAGGTGGAAACAGTCAGAATAAATTCCTAGGATCTCAAAACTCAAAGCACAAAAAATACACATACAAAATGATCTACATATAACTTACATGTACATGAATGAACAAAAATATATATATTTTTGTCATGATAACAGGTTTTAATAAATTCTACATAAATATATTTTAAACTGGTTTTTACTATATAGTGAAGAATGTTGAAGTTTGTTATCGCGTTGACAAAAGCATCGTGAAGTATGACCCCGATGTTTTTACCATCTGTATGAAAAACATAAATATATCATAGACATATTAATAATAGTAAGGGTACGCAAAGAATTTGCGTATCCTTATTATTCGTATCTAATCAAATAATTTTAATTTTCGAATATTTTGAAAAATTCGCATTATCTGCAAATTATAGAATAAAATTTTTCTTCAATTTATAAAACTTTTTAAGAAGTTTAAAATTTTATAATAGAAATTTGTATCGAGTATTTGAATTGAAATTTATTCGATTAGTATTCGGGCACCCTCAGACTTAGATCAATAATGATATAATAAATTTTTGATCATTACCATTCCGAAATTTTCAATAGATAAATCCATTATTTTAGCAGCAGTCAATTTGCAGGGAACTTGACTTCTCATTGTCATTAATATTAGCAATTTCTGTGACTTTATGGAGTTATTTAACCAATTCACATTAGCTCTGTGTAAGACAAATATTGGAATGTATTAACAGGAATATTGAATGGATTCATTGAATGATATTGATTAACATATGTTAATATAAGCCTTCTTCGATTATTAATTTAGCTATTTACCCGGATCATAATCCATTTGTAGGATAAATGGAATTTATATAACATCGAAGTTACGTTTTTATAATTTATCTGGTTTATTTTAAACCTGATTAGCTTATCCATACTTAATGCCTTTATGAGTAGCTATGATTCCCTCTCCTTACAAACCATTAACTATTCCAGAAGAATGAGAGGCTTCTGGGGACAACGAATTGATTGAGGAAGGATTAGATTCGAGGCAGCCAGATTGTCAAAATAACTTGATACCTCCGCATTGTGTTTTTACTTTTGTAAGTTTTTCGTATACTTTATATTATAGAAGGTGCAGTATTCGTTATCGATTGTTGACATAAAACATTTCAACAGTTTTTTAATTTTCTCGTGTGCTCTACTTACAATCAGTTTTTATTAATCAACTAGAAATCGTAGAAGACTTAAATTACGCTTGATAATCAATAAATGTGATATTAGATTTGGTCAGTCCTTAATTACATGCTGTTTTGAATTTGTAAGCTCATGTCTGTTAATTGTTGTGACATAAAACATTCAAAAAAGAGATGTAATATCTCGGTGATTGTAAATGATGTGTATTTCAATAACTGCTGGATTGTATTAGATTGTGTAATAATCTAAAAAATCATTGATATATATATAAACACAGAAAAAAATTATCAACTAAAGGTAAATATTCTTGATCCAAGAAATTTTTTTGAAAACCTCAATTTTCTCGGATTATTAGAAATCTCCTCTGGCCAAGACAATTTCTCTTGGCTCAAGAAAATCTTGATTCGGTTCTCGAAAACGCTTGTCTTCAAAAATTTTTTCTTGACTCAAGATAACTTCTTTTCCTGTGTCTACATATCAAATATATTAAACAATTTACCTGGAATCCGGTGACACTTATAACCGGCAGATTTAGTCCTACTGTCAATCCCAAACTTACACAATAAGCGTTTTCGAGAAGTTCCGCAAATCTAAAATACCATAAAAATAATAATCATTCACATCAACACATTTTACTTTATTAAATAGTTGCCTCATTCTACATACTCTAAAGCTCGCCTGTGGCTCTGGATACAAGATACCAAATGTTTGTAAGGAACATCTTTCGAGTTTGATAAATAATCGCCTCCTATATGACTTTCAGAATAATTTACATCCATTGGTGTATTAACTAGTCGACATCTACTCCTCAAACATAGTTATCATCAATAAAGAATTGTTATTCGAAAATATAAAAACTAACATTCTATATTAAAAATTTTGATGCTACCCTACAACTGCGAATAATCCACAAACATGTTGAACAAAGGTAATAAATGTAATGTCACATGAAATAATAACAATTGCAATGTTTACAACGAGTAGATTTGAAATAGTTAACATTAACCAGTAATGTTTTTCTTTGTCAATAATAATATACTCTAACGGCAGCGCCAATTTAAGTGGAACAGTTTCATTTGTTTCTATGAATATATTTATGATTCTCGGAAGAATAGGTTCCATAATAAAAATCACAAGTGACATGTATACAAATCCTTTTGTAATATTCGAATTAAGTTTAACCATTAAATTTCGCTTATAACTTTGAAACTATTAGTACTATTACCTGCGTATCCTGATGAAAGAATACAACCGAGGTTGGTATGATGCTGTAGTGTACTTTTTTCTTCATCATTCAATAGTAACTTCCAATCAGATACTATTCTATTGTATAGTTTTTTCATCTATATAAATTTAATAACTTATTATTGCATAAATATATTATATGTAATTAAACTAGAATATTTTGTAATTTAGCGCAGACTAATTGGATCACTCTTTGCTTGTACACGAGGAGTAAATGGCCGTCACTGTCCTTAACCTTTCGTCCGTTGCGTATCCTTCTCCGAAAATCGCTAGTCACACGCAGTGGAAATCACCGCAATGTTAATTTTAGTGCAATGTTGCTACGTCGATTTCGAAGTTAACCAATTTACATCAGATTATTTATTTTTCATTTACATTTTTTAAAATAAATGTTATGGGTGAATTTTATTTATTATTTATAGAACTAGGCTCCATATTGTTTAATTGATTGAATTAGCTGATATCGTTTTTTATAAATATGGCAACGTTGCAAATCAAATTTTACCTACGAAATCAGTCACACAGTGAGGGGATCGCCGCGATTTAACGATTCATATATTAACATAAATTTAGAAAAAAAAAATAAAGCAACTAAAATTAGTAAGGCTACACGGAGAGAAAATTATGGTAACAGTTCCAAGTACGTTTATGAAATATCATCCCATACTGTTACGGTAATGATTACTTGGGATTATGGGATATAGACCCATACTTTCTGGGGAAAGTTCCCATAAGTATGGGAACAATTCCTATCATTATGGTAACAGTTCCCATACCGCATGGGAAATAATCATGGTAATGATGACCATACTCATAGGAATAGTTCCCATAAGCAAATAGGAACTAATCCTATAACCACATTGTAACGGTTCCTATGCGTATATGGGAATAAACTCTATATATTATGGTAACTATTCCCATAATATTATGGTAATTGTTACCATAATATTATGGTAATGGTTACCATAATATTATGGGAATAGTTACCATAATATTATGGGAATGGTTACCATGATATTATGGGAATGGTTACCATAATATTATGGGAATGGTTACCATGATATTATGGGAATCGTTACCATAATATTTAGAAATTATAATGATTTTTTTTTTTTGTAATAAGCGTTTTTTTTTTTTTATATTTAATCTTTTTGTTAAACTATATTACAATAAAATATTATTGTTGGTCAGATAAAAATTAATTTGTAAATAATAACAATAAATAACTTCATAATAATTTAAACTGCAAAATTCTAAGTATAAAAAAATCGTTTTTATTTTTAAGTACTTTATGAGCCTTGAAGTAGCAGACATTTTAGATATTTTTTTATTTTCTATTGACATCGTACGAAGTATCAGGTAAAATTTATTTTTAAATCTCCACATCTAAATTTTTAGAGTTTTTGTAAGAATGAAAATTATTTTTGTAATAATGAATTCAATTTGTTGATTCAGTATAAGTTTAAGATTAATGTATTATAGAGAAACTAATAAAATTTAAGCCGATCAAAATTTTAAATTTGGTTCTCGACACGAAAAATATTTGGGCTTGCATTTCAATAGAATATTTTAAAATTTGTAAGCTAAGTAATTTAGTAACTTTAAATAATAAGCGTTATATCCCTAAAAGATGGATTTAATAAAGTTTAAATTGAATTAAAAATTTTTGAATTAACTTATACTAGATATATCTTATTATATAAGATAATATATCTTAAATAAATAATAAAATATTCATACTTTAACTATATTTATTAATCATTTTTATATCATACAGCAAAAGCTGTTTCGTTAGTCACACGAAGACAGGATTGACTTCCATTCCTATAATATTATGGGAATTATTCCCATAATATTATGGTAACCATTTCCATAATATTATGGTAACCATTACCATAATATTATAATAACCATTCCAATACCATATAGGAATTATACCCATAATTATAGGAATGATTACCATAATATATATGGGTGCCGTTCCTATAATCAACATTTCAAAAAAACCGGTTACCATGTATTATGGGAACCATTCCCATAATATATTGTAACTCTTACCATAATTTTCTCTCCGTGTAAAGCAAGTAAAATTAGTAAGGATTAGTAAGGCATTAACACACGAATCTGAATCGGTTTAAGAAAGTAATTATGGATTTTTTAAAAATTATAATTAAAGAAAAAAAAGCGGGGATTCTCTTATAGCGCAACGGATGAAAGCTTAAAATTGATTAATTAAATTTTCTTCTATTGAAAAATGAAATAATTTAAAGAGGTTAGAACTTAATGAACATGAGTGACAAAAAGATTTATTTTTTTCATATCTTTTTTTTAAAAAATCTAAATTTTCTGAGCTTAAAATCACATTCAGCTGAAAATTTTTTATTCAAACTTATACTACTTTGGTTCTAACCTCTTCACTTCTTCAAAACATGATTACGAACTTAAAAAGTAGTTTTGTATCTTCTACAAAGAGTTCTAATGCTTGAAAGCTAATTTAGGGTGACAGTTGACTAAGGTAGTTTGATTCTCCCGTTCACAAACCAGAATTTCCATTCAGAATCTTCGCATTTGAAAAGTTAATAAAAAAAAAAAAAAAAACAAATTGATTTTAAAAATAACATACCAAATTCGCTCTATAGATTGCATTGAAATACTTGAAAATAAACGCTAAATCAATTACCATCGTGGAAAATGATTCAAATAGAACATCCGGATCATCGAGATGCATCACAATAGCTATAACCTTCGACATAATTATTTAAAAAATAAAAAAATTCTTAATAAATGCTATAAATTAAGTATACTTGTGGAATAAATTGCATGAAGAACGCAGTCCATATGGTTATTGTTATCATCACTTTTTTCTGCGGAGACTGATACGGCCACTGACCTATCAAATGAGAAGAGTTTTTTACTACTCTATAGAAGGGTTCATCGAAAATATCCATTGTCATAATATCTTCTGTTTCTGACAGCTTCAAGTTTACATATGACTTAAATCCACTATTTTACCTTATTGTTTCCCTCGCTATAATTTTTGATTGACACTGACAGACATTTTAATCGCTTAATTGTCTTGTTTCGACATTGTAATTCATTGTAGATATACAGCTGTCATGGTAACTTCGATTTTCTCTTTACAACAGCGTTCCGCGAGGAGAAACAATACATTTAATATTTGATACTTCAGAAGTAGGGTTCATTACTCTTACAGTCGTACTATAAAGAACGTCTTTTAGTGAAACAGTAAAGTTACTTTTCTCAATACGTATTTTATGAAGTGCAAATAACAAAGACAAGTCATTATAAGTTTCGTATCTTTACAATAAGATTTGTAGATTATAAATATCGACGTTCTAATTAGCAAATGGTCTCTCCATTTCAGAAAATCCTCCATTTATACGAAAAAAAAAGTAATTTAAAAATTTTTTTTTCATCTAAAAAACGATTCCATATCTACTATATGCATACTATTTTTGTCTAGGTTACTCAAATAATATTTTTTCTGACTATTTCTATCTGAAAATTGCACAGAATCACCTAATGAAAAATATTTAGTTTGACAATTTGCTAATTAGAACGTCGATATGTTTATTGTTTTACATACGTCACCTTTAAGTTTACAAATTAATAAAAACCACTATTTTACCTCATTATTTCCCTCTTAATAAATTATTTAAATGACATTGGCGAACATTTCAAATTTCTATTTGTGTCATGTCATAAATATCCACCGTTGTCGATAGAGAGCTGTCTTGTCAACTTCGATTTTCCATTATTACAATGTCCCGCGAGGAGAAAAAATATAAGTATTTAATTATTGTGGAATTAGAGTTCGTTATTATTACAGTTGTATTATAAAGGAGGGTCTACTAGTCAAGCAGTAAATTTATGTTGCAAAATGCAATTATAAGAATCAAGGAAATTTATTTTGTTTTGTCGCAAAAAGATTATGAAATTATAAATTTTTTTATTGTTCTATATTGATATCAGTACTGTCATTATTCATCGAAATTATCGTAGTTACAAATGAATTTTGGTTGTTATTTAAAACATAGAACGTGATTAACGTGTTGATAAAAGGACGGTGAGATATGATCCTGCTGTTTTCATCATCTAAAAATTAAAAAAAGAAGGATAAATTCAAATGTAAAATTATAAATTTTCATTCATGACAGTACTCTGTATTTTGTACATGTCCTGTATGAAACAATAGCCAACTAGAACAACAAGCAGTATGTTGAATGTTAAGATTTCCATTCATTAATTTTTTCTAAAGCAACATATTTTTATTTTTTAGAATAATTTGTATCAAAAATTTCAAATTTTGAGATGGTTCTATACAAACAATTGAAGAATTTAAAAATTACAATTTTTTAAGGTAAATAATTAATTAATGACCCGGATAACCTCCCCTGCGGCTCAAACTTCTATAATTGACTGGTATCTTTTTGGACTAAATTAGAAAAAAAAGCAAGTCTAAATCTATTCGAAGCTACAATTCCCGTACACAGAAAAAAAGACGTGTGTGGCATGGGACACCCGAGATAAACTAAACTCCTTTTCCGTTTGACATAAAAGTAAATTATTATTTGGAAATTTTTAGGAATGACTTTGAAGTTAGCCGACAATTGAAATTTTTCAAATTAAAAATTATCAAATCTTTAAAAAAAAATTCATTTTAAAATTGAAAAAAAAAAAAAAAAAAAATTCGAAATTTACTTTTTTGAATTGCAACGAAGATAATTATTTTTTTACTGGACTAAAATAGTAGTCATCCAAATTACAAAAAAATAAACAGGAGCATTGTTTTCAATTAAAAAAAATTTTTTTTTTTAATTTAAAAAATGTCAGATGCTAACTTCGGGGTTATTTTTAGGAATATAAAAATAATAATAATCAGATGTAGAAACCTCCTCTGATCAAGACAAATTCTCTTGGCTCAAGAAAATTTTGACTTGGTTCCCGAAAGCGTTTGTTTTCCATAATATTTTCTTGATTCAAGATAACTTTTTTTCTGTGTACGTCCTAACAAAAGAGATTTGAATAAGAAATTAATTTCTCTAGAGAGTAAATCATCTAATGTTTGGCGGCTACATAGATATTAAAACTTGAAATTCTGATGAATGTATTGAAAAAATAATCGCTTAGTACCATTCCGAAATTTTCAATTGTCAGTTCAATTATTTTCCCAGCAGTCAATTTACATGGTTTTTGGCTTCTTATTGTCATCAACATCAATAATTTTTGTGATTTAGTTGAATTATCATACCATTGTGCCTTAGCTCTACAAAATTATAATTATAGATGAAGAAGAGAATATTGTTTGAGAAAATATTGTATACATACATGCACCGTTGGATATTTATACTCATATCTGTCAATTTATCAGATAAAAAACAGTCAAAATAGAGATGTACCGATTGAGCGACTATATACATTACATTTTTTATTGTTTGCTCTATTTTATTTGATTGTGTAAGCAACTGAAATAAATTTGTTTTATTATTCTCCAGAAAGTTAAAATCGCATTATTAATAAATAATACCTGGACACCGGTAACACTCATTAATGGCAAATTCAATGCAACTACTGCTCCCAGGCTGATGGAGAAATTAGTTTCAAGCAGTTCAGCATATCTTTGAAAATATATTACCCGATATTATTTGGGCCGAATAAATATAAAAATAAATACTTAATTTATGATGTTACTATTTTTCGACCCACTTTAAAGCTCTATTGTGAGCTTTGACACATGAGACGTAATGTTCATACCGAGCGTCTCGTAAAGTTGAAAAATTATTTGTTTGACTATCATTTTGTCGTATTTCAACCCTTGGGGGTACATTTTCAATGCGAAATCTGCGTAAACATATTGTATGTGTGAATAACACATCCAAGCTCACCACGTTATGGAAAAAGTATAATATACATGTTTAGTTCTACCCTACGACTGCAAATAATCCGGTCACATGATGAACACACGTTACTAGTAAAACATCACAGGCAATTACAACACTCATGATCAATAATAAAAAGATATTCGATATAGTTAACAATAACCAATAATATTTATCCTGGTCAAAAATAATATATTCCAGTGGAAGAGGAAATTTACGTGGAACCGGGTTGCTTGATTTATAAAATATATTTATAATCCAAGGTATCATTGGCTCAAGAATATACATTATGCATGCTGAATATACGAACGCTTGAGACACATAAGTTATAATTGATTCAAAAATTTTTTCAGCTCTATAATATAAATATTTGGTGATTTACTTAAATTACAATAACATTACCTGCATATCTAACTGCTACCCATCGTCCAAATTTCGAATGATGAAGTAGTATCTTTTTTTCTTTATCATTAATCAGTAATCCCCAATTCAATTTAATCCTGTCGAAAAGTTCTTTCATCTATAATTAATAACTAATCATCAAATTGAAACTTGTATTGATAATTTAACATACGATGAAATATATTTCGCTGTAAAAAATTTAGTCTGCGGTGTGGTGTGAATGATTTGGTTTCAAAATTTTCAACACCGCCGATGTGAAAGTTACACAACGAACGGTGTTAAATTTTTTTCCTTGTACATTAGAATGTCACACTATCAAGGGTGTAAATTTAATTTCAATAGACTACTTTAATAATAAAAAATGCATTTATAGAAATTTCTATTCTAAGTTTTAATTTTTAATTAATATCATATGAATCAAAAATTGTATTTTTTTTAGTCATTATTAAAAAAAGTTATTTGAGTTTTTGAATTTGAAGTTAAATTAATTAATTGTAATATTAGAAACAGTTATTAGGTCATTTTTAACTACAGACCGAATAACCGAACAATGTATGAGATTTGAGCTAATAACACCGAAAGGTGTAAAAAAACACTCACATCGTGTTGAAAATACACCTCTTGATCATTCACACCGAAAAATTTCGAACTGTTGATTTACAACGAAGACACCGAGTAAAGTCCTCGGGAACCATTTTCACACAAAAAATTTTTTACAGTGTATATATGAGTATGTAACAAATAAAAATAAATTACAAACCACTTTTGCATGATATATTGAATTAATATATTTAGCTATAAATATTAGATCTATTATAAACGGAGATAGTGCTTCAATTATTATATCGGGATCATGTGAATGTTTTATCATGGCTATGATCTATAAATCAAACGATGCTTAGAAATGGTTTTTTTATAAAAGAATGAAGATTAACAGTTAGTCGGTTATAAAAAAAAAATAGAAAAAACTAAATACTTGTGGAATTGTTTGTAGCCACATGGCTGTCCAAAATATAGTCACATGTAAAACACTCTGTGCTCGTTTCTGATACGGCCATTGACCTATCATGACTCCAAACTTTCTCGCTGTTTTGTAGTAGGGTTCATCGAAAATATCCATTGTTATAACAACTATATCGTGTCTTACGCATTTAAATTTAGAAATGAACTAAAATTTACTATTTTACCTTATTACTTTACCCTCGCAATAGATTACTTGAATGACATTGACGGACGTTTTAATTTCTTACATGTCATATGTCAAAATTATCCACTCGTGTAGATGTACAGCTGATGTGGTAATTTCGATTGATTCAATGTTACAACGTATCATAACCAAGTCTAATATAATGAATTCTTAATGTCTATAGAAGTGGGGTTTATTATTCTTATAGTTGTATTCTAAGAGAGCATGGATTGTCCAAACAGTGAATTTATTTCGTTAGACGTTCGCGATCGTTGTGTGATTATCAAAAACGAGTAAAAGTTTTTTTTTAGCCAGCCCTAAAACTTTCCGCTGTTTTTGAGCTCAAAGAACTCGAAAACATTACTGTGAATACATTTTCGAGCTCGCAAATACTTTTCAATGCGATTCTTCTATTAAGAGTTTTTCAAGCTCAAACGAGTAAGGTTTTATATTAAAAATCGAAAATTTAAGAATCGAAAGTAATCAATGAACAAGCATTTTTCAAATTTTTATTCACAATTGGGTTTAGTAAAATAAATGCATTCAGACCGAAATAGAAGTGATCAAAATTAGATTTGGATTTCAACCTTAGATCAGAGCGCCAATATAAAACGATGGCAATAGTGATCATCATCGATCAGCTCAACAAGCTCGAAAACAATGGAAAGTTTCGGGGCTGACCCGTAGGGTCAACTGATAGACCGATTTTTTTTTTTGTAATATCATCTATTTTTCGAAGAAGTTTACTTATACATATCATTGTATAAAACTATATCGCGCAAGAATTGGTGTATAATTATATACAACCATTTAGATATGATTATATAGAATTTTTTCTTCCGGGCAATAACAATGTATATTTACTTTTATCACAATATCAGGTTTTGAGTAATTCATCATAAGTATATTTAAAACCAATTTTTACTACATGGAGAAGAATGTGGAAGTTTGCTATTGCATTGACAAAAGCATTGTGAAGTATGATCCAGATGTTTTTACCATCTGCATGAAAAACATAAATATCCTTCAGAGATAACGATAATAACAGAAGTGTGTGAACAATTCACACTCACTAATTATTAATGTCTAATCAACTAATTTGGATGCTCAAATAATTCATAGGATTCGAATTTTTCGTGAATTATGGAAAATTCATTTTTTTAATTTATAAAATATGAGTTAAAAATTCAACAATAGAAATTCGGAAGGAATATTTAAATTCGAGTCGATTCGAGCACTATTCGGGCATCCTTAGATGATAATTAGTAATAGTAAAAAAAACAAAAATTGATCATTACCATTGCAAAATTTTCAATAGTCAAATCCATGATTTTAGCAGCAGTCAATTTGCAAGGCACATGACATCTCATTGTCATTAATATTAACAATTTCTGGGACTTTATCGAGTTATTGTACCATTTTACATTAACTCTGGGTAAAAAAAATATTGGAATGTATTAACGGAAATAATAAATTATTGATTTAAATGATATCCATTAACATGTATTAACCTAAGCCTTGTACAATCGTTAACTAAACTATTTACCTGAGTGGTAATTAATACGTTCGACTTAACGAAATTATAAAACATTAAACTAATGTTAATTAAAGTTTACTCAAATTTTTTTCAGACCTGAACCTTTCTCATCGATTTGCTACATTTTAATGCTTTTTCTGTAGCTCAAATTCCTTCTACTTACAGACCAATTATGTTGCCAAAAGAATAAAATGCTTCCGGGAACAATGAAGTGATTACGGGAGAGTCAGATTCGAGGCAACCGACTTGTCAATAACATGCTACCTCGCATTAAATTCACAACGTGTTGTTACTTTTACAAATTACTTGGCGTTATGTTACAGTTTGTGCAACTAAGTTTGCAAATAGAATGTTGATATAAAACAATACAACAATTTCGTGATTTTCTCGAGTTCTCCTATTTTAATAAATTAACTAAAAATCGTACAAGGCTTTGATCATACTTGAAAATCAATAATTTCGATGTTGGATTTTATCAATGCATTATTACATGTTTTTATGCAGTCGTAAGCTCATGTCTGTTAACCGTTGTGACATAAAACATAGAAAAAAGAGATGAAACATCTGGGATAGTGTGAATGTTATGTACTTTAATAACTGCTCTACTGTATTTGATTGCGTTATAATCTAAAAAATAATATATAGATATATATATATATATATATTGAATGTCTTAATCATTTTACCTGGAATCCGGTGATACTTATAAGTGGCAGGTTGATTCCTACTAACATTCCAAAACTTGAACAATAAGCGTCTTCGAGAAGTTCCGCATATCTTGAATAACATAAAAATAACCATCATTCACATCAACACATTTCACTTTATTAAATGGTATGACTTATTCTACACACTCTAAAGCTCGCCTGTGGCTCCGGATACAAGATACCAAATGTTTGTAAGGAACATCTTTCGAGTTTGATAAATAATCGCCTCCTATATGACCTTCGGAATAATTTGCATCCATTGGTGTATTCTCTAGTCGACATCTACTCTTTAAAAATAGTCATCATTAATCAATAGTTAATATTTGCAAAAATAGTAACTGTTCTATATTAAATACTTGGATATTACCCTGTAACTGCAAATAGTCCACAAACGTGTTGCACAAAGTTAATATACATGATGTCATTTGAAATAAGAACTATTATAATATTATAAACCAATAAAGTTGTAAAAAACAACATTATCGGGTAATGCTTCTCTTTGTCAATAATAATGTACTCCAACGGAAGAGCCAATTTAAATGGATCAGTTTCATTTATGGCTATGAATATTTTCAAAATTTTTGGGATAATCGGGTCCAATACAAAAATTGTCGCTGACATATATGCGAATCCTTCAAATAAGTTAATAAATTTCGATTAAACATTCAATTTTACGTCTAATTTGGACACTGTGATTATCATTACCTGCCCATACAGATGAAATCATATAACCAAGGTTGGCGTGCTTCGCTTGTGTATTCTTTTCTTCATCGTTCAAAACCAATCCCCAATCAAGTATTATCCTATCGTGTAGTTTTTTCATCTGTATAAATTTAATATCTTATTGTAGCACAAATATATATAATATATAAAATTAAATTGGAATATTTTGTAGATCATTGCGAAGTAATTGGATATCTCTTTGCCTGTACACAGGAAACAAATGACCGCTACTGTCCTAAAACTGATCATTAGAATTTCTTTATGACGAAATATTATTGACATTGATTCTAAATTCAAAAAGCAACTTTATACTTTTTACATGGAATAAGTATAATGGACCAGTCGACTACGGTAGTTTGATTCCTTTGTACGAAGGCAAAA
This sequence comes from Microplitis deprimator, assembly GCA_964016945.1. Lineage (NCBI taxonomy): Eukaryota > Metazoa > Arthropoda > Insecta > Hymenoptera > Braconidae > Microplitis > Microplitis deprimator. The sequence continues at coordinate 2,737,966 of OZ024711.1, read as the reverse complement.
ATTACCATTCAGAATTCGCACGTGTAAAGAGATAATAAAAAAGAAAATGTTAAATACTCAAATATAATATACCAGATTCGTTTTACAAATTGCATTGATGTATTTTATTGCGGTCACGACATCTACTGCCATATTTGAACATGATTCGAATAAAATATTTGGATCATCGATATGCACCACAATAGCTATAATCTTTGATGTAATTAATGAAACAAAAATAAAATTTCTTAAATAATCAATATAAAATTAATATACTTGTGGAACGAATTGCATAAAGTAAAAAACCCAGACGATAGTTATTATAATTATCCTCTTCTTACAAGACTGATACGGCCATAGACCTATCAATTGAGAAGACTTTTTCATTATTCTATAGTAGGGTGCATCGAATATATCCATTATTACCACTTCTTTTGTTTCTGTCGCCTCTAAGTTTACAAATGAATAAAAACCACAATTTTACCTCATGGTTTCCCTCTTTATAAATTATTTAAATGATATTGAAGAACAATTATAATTTTTATATGTCTCATGTCATAAGCGTTCACGGTTGTGGATAAAGAGCTGACGTGTTAACTTCGATTTTTTCGTTACTATCAATGCCTCTCGAGGAGTAAGAATATAATGAATATTTTATTATTGTAAAAGTAGGGTTCGCTATTATTACAGTTGTATGATAAAGGAAGGTTTTTTAATAGAATAGTAAATTTATGTTGCGAAGTGGAATGACGAGAATGGAAATATTGCTATCAGTTCTGTAAATATCCATCGAAATTATCGTAGTTACAAATGTATTTTAGTTGTTATTTAAAACATAGAACGTGATTAGGGCGTTGATAAAAGGACGGTGAGATATGATCCTGCTGTTTTCATCATCTTAAAATTAACAATCTGAAAACCGCCTGACCTTGCGGGCCAGCCCCAAAACTTTCCGCTGTTTTCGAGCTCAGAGAAGATATTCCAGTGGAAGAGGAAATTTACGTGGAACCGGGTTGCTTGATTTATGAAATATATTTATAATCCAGGGTATCATTGGCTCAAGAATATACATTATGCATGCTGAATATACGAACGCTTGAGACACATAAGTTATAATTGATTCAAAAATTTTTTCAGCTCTATAATATAAATATTTGGTGATTTACTTAAATAACAATAATATTACCTGCATATCTAACTGCTACCCATCGTCCAAATTTCGAATGATGAAGTAGTATCTCTTTTTCTTTATCATTAATCAATAATCCCCAATTCAATTAGATCCTGTCGAAAAGTTCTTTCATCTATAATTAATAACTAATCATCAAATTGAAACTTGTATTGGTAATTTGACATACGATGAAATATATTTTGCTATAAAAAATTTAGAGTCTGCGGCGTGGTATGAATGATTTGGTTTTAAAATTGGTATAATTAAATATAATTACTTATTTTTCATTTCTTTTTACATAATAATCATAAGATCATTCACATACTTATTCAATTTACGGACATTCTATTCCGAGCATATACATAGTCAAATTGTTTCAAATAAATCAGAAAAAACTTAATTTACAAAAATTTGTGAGTCAAATGTTTATTTTTGGAACTACCCAGAATCGAGCCCAGGAGATGCCGTGATTTTTTAATCAATCAAAACGAAGAATCACCGTTACAGAATCTTATACTTTTTTTTCTGTAATTTAATTCATTTTAAGAACATATGCGATCATATATATAATTATATATAACTATATCGCGCAAGAATTGAGATATAAGTATATACAACCATTTAGATATGATTAAATATAATATTCCCTTCTAGCTAATAACAATATATTCAAATAATATTTACTTTTATCACAATATCAGGTTTTGAATAATTCATCATAAGTATATTTAAAACTAATTTTTACTACATGGAGAAGAATGTGGAAGTTTGCTATTGCATTGACAAAAGCATTGTGAAGTATGATCCAGATGTTTTTACCATCTGCATGAAAAACATAAATATCCTTCAGAGATAACGATAATAACAGAAGTGTGTAAACAATTCACACTCACTAATTATTAATGTCTAATAAAATAATTTGGATGCTCAAATAATTCATAGGATTCGAATTTTTCGTGAATTATGGAAAATTCATTTTTTTAATTTATAAAATATGAGTTAAAAATTCAACAATAGAAATTCGGAAGGAATATTTAAATTCGAGTCGATTCGAGCACTATTCGGGCATCCTTAGATGATAATTAGTAATAGTAAAAAAAACAAATTTTGATCATTACCATTGCGAAATTTTCAATAGTCAAATCCATAATTTTAGCAGCAGTCAATTTGCACGGTACATGACATCTCATTGTCATTAGTATTAATAAGTTCCGTGACTTTATCGAGTTATGGAACCATTTCACATTAGCTCTGTTTAAAACAAATATTGGAATGTATTAACGGAAATAATGAATTACTGATTTGAATAATATCAATTAACATGTATTAACCTAAGCCTTGTACAATCATTAACTAAACTATTTACCTGAGTGGTAATTAATACGTTCGACTTAACGAAATTATAATACATTAAACTTACGGTAATTAAAGTTTTCTCAAATTTTTTTCAGACCTGAACCTTTCTCATCGATTTGCTACATTTTAATGCTTTTTCTGTAGCTCAAATTCCTTCTATTACAGACCAATTACGTTGCCAAAAGAATAAAATGCTTCCGGGAACAATGAAGTGATTACGGGAGAGTCAGATTCGAGGCAACCGACTTGTCAATAACATGCTACCTCGCATTAAATTCACAACGTGTTGTTACTTTTACAAATTACTTGGCGTTATGTTACAGTTTGTGCAACTGAGTTTGCAAATAGAATGTTGATATAAAACAATACAACAATTTCGTGATTTTCTCGAGTTCTCCTATTTTAATAAATTAACTAAAAATCGTACAAGGCTTTGATCATACTTGAAAATCAATAATTTCGATGTTGGATTTTATCAATGCATTATTACATGTTTTTATGCAGTCGTAAGCTCATGTCTGTTAACCGTTGTGACATAAAACATAGAAAAAAGAGATGAAATATCTGGGAGAGTGTGAATGTTAAGTACTTTAATAACTGCTCTACTGTATTTGATTGCGTTATAATCTAAAAAATAATATATAGATATATATATATATATATATATATATATATATATACATATATATATATATATATATTTATATATTGAATGTCTTAATCATTTTACCTGGAATCCGGTGATACTTATAAGTGGCAGGTTGATTCCTACTAACATTCCAAAACTTGAACAATAAGCGTCTTCGAGAAGTTCCGCATATCTTGAATAACATAAAAATAACCATCATTCACATCAACACATTTCACTTTATTAAATGGTATGACTTATTCTACACACTCTAAAGCTCGCCTGTGGCTCCGGATACAAGATACCAAATGTTTGTAAGGAACATCTTTCGAGTTTGATAAATAATCGCCTCCTATATGACCTTCGGAATAATTTACATCCATTGGTGTATTCTCTAGTCGACATCTACTCTTTAAAAATAGTCATCATTAATCAATAGTTAATATTTGCAAAAATAGTAACTGTTCTATATTAAATACTTGGATATTACCCTGTAACTGCAAATAGTCCACAAACGTGTTGCACAAAGTTAATATACATGATGTCATTTGAAATAAGAACTATTATAATATTATAAACTAATAATGATGTACAGAACAACATTATCGGGTAATGCTTCTCTTTGTTAATAATAATGTACTCCAACGGAAGAGCCAATTTAAATGGATCAGTTTCATTTATGACTATGAACATTTTCAAAATTTTTGGGATAATCGGGTCCAATACAAAAATTGTCGCTGACATATATGCGAATCCTTTAAATAAGTTAATAAATTTCGATTAAACATTCAATTTTACGTCTAATTTGGACACTGTGATTATCATTACCTGCCCATACAGATGAAATTATATAACCAAGGTTGGCGTGCTTCGCTTGTGTATTCTTTTCTTCATCGTTCAAAACCATTCCCCAATCAAGTATTATTCTATCGTGTAGTTTTTTCATCTGTATAAATTTAATATCTTATTGTAGCACAAATATATATAATATATAAAATTAAATTGGAATATTTTGTAGATCATTGCGAAATAATTGGATCTCTTTGCTTGTACTCAAAGAACAAATGACCGCCACTATCTTCAGTGCTGATGAATAGAATTTTTCCATGACAAAATAATTTTAAAAAACATGATTGTAAATTCCATGAAAGGCCATTCGGCAGCCGAAATGGAAGGTAGATTTCTCACTCAATCGATGTAATAAGTTAATGACGTATATGCATATCTTGTGATACATGTTAGTGTGTAGCCATGGTATGAAATTAAGCTCGTTTTCTGAGAGTGAGGGTAAAAAAGGACAACGACTCACTTTCTCGAAGAACTTTAGACAGTTAATTTGACAAAACATAGTATATGTAATATATAGTCGTCCCGACGAAAGTTTTGGATTTTGCCCTACCTCAATTGTTCTACCTCTACCATAATATTTCGACTTACGCGTGCGCAAATGCAAACATTGTGGTAGAGGTGGACTAATTGTGATGGGGCAAAATCTCAAACTTTCGTTGGGACGACTTTACAATATAACCTTTACGCAAATAAAGTATTGATATATTCATAATCTACAATGTTTATTTGAACTTCAGATGGTTACTATAACCTAACAGTATTACTATTAACACAATATTATCTTTCAGTGTAAACAAATTAAAAGATCATTAGCGGCAAAAAAAATTTAATGGAAATAGATTTTAATTATAGACTTAAAACCATAAAGGATTTTGGTTTCTATATTAAAAAAAGTTTTCAATTCTTGAAAAGTATCATGACATAGTAAAAATTTCAAATTTAAGGTACAAAATTGAAGCTTATCAAGTCAGCTTTAAGATACACGAAGTAAAAATTGTCTAAAATATTTAGTTTCAAAGTTATCATTCAGAATTTATGCATTTGAAGAGATAATGAAGAACAAGGGTTAAATACTAAAAAAATTATGTACCATATCTGATTTAGACATTGCGTTGATATATTTTATTGCGGCCACGAGATATACTGCCAGATTTGAACATGCTTCAAAATGAATATCTGTATCATCGATATATATCACAATAGCTATAATCTTTAACGTAATTAATAAATTAAAATGTTTTCAAAAATAGTTATAAAATTAATATACTTGTGGAATTAATTGCGCGAAGACAAAAACCCAAACCATAGTTATTATAACTATCCGTGTTTTACGCGACTGATAAGGCCATAGACCTATCACTTTCGCAGAATACTTCATTAGTCTATAGTAGGGTGCATCGAAAATATCCATCGTTGAAACTACTCTTGTTTCTGTCCCCTCTAAGTTTACAATTAAATAAAAACCACTATTTTACCTCATTATTTCCCTCTTTATAAATTATTTAAATGACATTGACGAACATTTTTAATTTTTACTTGTCTCATGTCATAAGCGTTCACCGTTGTAGATGGAGAGCTGTCTTGTCAACTTCGATTTTTTCGTTCCTACAATGCCCCACGAGGAGAAAGAATATAATGAATATTTAATTATTCTAAAAGTAGGGTTCGTTATTATAACAGTTTTATTATAAAGGAAGGTCTTTTAGTGGAATAGTCAATTAATTTTATTTTATCGCAAAAAGATTATGAAATTATAGATTTTGTTATTGTTCTGTATTACTATCAGTACCGTCATTATTCATCGAAATTATCGTACACCGAGAGAATTAAATTATACTATCTACAATACTAAATTTTTAATTTTAACTATTTGAAATAGTAGTAAAATTTTTCAGTAGTAATAATAATTAGTTTGACAATTGAAAATTATAACAGTAACAATTGATGGTGGTAAGGATTACTATCGAAGATGCTAATTGTAACTATTAAGATTATATTTGTTATATCAAAGATGTTAACTGTTACCATTCAAGGTTGTGAAAATTCTGAAACAAGAAATAGGATAAATTTATATGAATTTAAATCCTTTATTTATATTCAAAATATGTATATATGTGTGTGTGCGTATGTGTGTGAACGCGTGCGTGCGTAAGCATATGTGTGTGTATGAAATTAATCACATTTACAGTTAAACGAAGTGAAAATTAGATGTAGACAAGCTTCAGACTGTAACGCCGATATTGATATTATTTATTAGTTTAGATATTAATTATTATTTGGGCAAATGGTAACTATTACCATTACGTTATAATAGTTATAACTAGTTAAAATAATAAAAGTTATAATTTCTGATTATCATAAATTGTAGATTTTACCATGTAGTTGGTAGATACTACAATTTAGACTTTATTTAATAATATAAATGATATTCACTACTATCGAATTCAGTTTAAAAATTTTACTATAACTAGATGATAATTTTTACCATAAAATTCTCTCCATATATACTTGTCTTATGTCACAATCGTCTACTTTGGTACAGTTGATGTGGTAATGTCGATTTATTCAATATTACAACGTATCACAACCAAGTCTAACATAATTAATTCTTAATATCTATAGGAGTGGGGTTTATTATTCTTATAGTGATATTCTGAGAAAGAATGGATTATCCAGACAGTGAATTTATTTCGTTGAACACTGACGATCGTTGCGATATTATCAAAAACGAGTGAATAATTTTTTTTTTTTTTTTTTTTTACATATAAAACTATAAAATTATGAATTTTTTCATTTGTTGATACTACAAAACACAATGAATATTACGATTTAATACAATAACGCGGCGTTTAAAATTGAAAACTAAAAACTTTTGGAATAATTCTGTGAAAATTACAGCTTCAAATAAATATTTTACTAAATATAATTTTCAGCAATAAGCTTCATAAGTTGACATGGACTTTTGACTCAACGTCAAGCGAAATCTTCGTTCTCATTTAAAACTGTAATTTTTCTAGTTTTTGATTCAAAGCGTCGCGTTACAGATATGTGAAATTTTAATGTTTCTTATTATATGTTTTTCGTGTATTATCACTGCTATAATTATTGAGAGATTATTATAGTATAGGTACAGATTTAGTTTGGTTTCCATACAAATAATAAAATATTGAGTATCGCATTGACAGTATAGAGTATTATCTATTTTTGAAAACCTTTTACTTGCATGATTAGTAAGTATAGAAACGTGTGTAGATAATCATATACTTAAAATTGAATGCTTGTATAACTTGTAGGAAATCCTTGCTGTTTTATTTTATAAAAATAAAAAATTAATAAACAAAATTTCAATTTTTTCATGCTCAATTATTAACACATTATCAGAAAAATGAGTGTCTTATAATGGGGTTTTCTTTTATTGTTAACCATAAATAAATTTTGTAATTTTTAGTCCTCTTGCATGGAACTCAAAATTGTGAAATAAGACATTGTTGTTTTGAGAATCTTCGAACATGGAAATTAAAAATATATTTATTACCAAAACTGGCTTTGAGAATAACGTTGATTATAAATTTTTAAAATTTGAGTCTCTTACCATACCGAAAGTTTCCATCGACATAATAATTATTTTTCCTGCTGATACAGAACAAATAACTTGGCTTCTCATAATCATGAAAGTTAATAGTTTTCGTGATCTCATTGACAGAGTGTACCATTTTATCATACTTCTGAAATAATAATAATAACAATGCAAAGATTTTTTTGTTATGTATAAGAGATGACCGGGCTAATTACATGAATTTTTGTTGTTAACTGAAACAAGATTTTTCACTCAAAATAGAATATTCCGAAAAAAAGAAAAAAAAAACAATTCGCCCAGTTTTCTTCTGTATTCAAAATTAAAAAAGTAATATTTACATTGCATCATTAATTCCACCACTATAATTTATTAATTGCTGTGAAATTGCGTTTTCAATAAAAACGTGAACTAGCTGACCGAATGCAAAAGGTCCGTAACGAAATAATCCATCGATATTACCCATTTGTGATACTAGCTAGTAAACAAAATATAATTACTTATTTTTCATTTTTTTTTTTACATAATAACCATGAGATCATTCGTATGCTTATTCAATATACGGACATTCCAAGCTTATACATATTTAAATTATTTTTCAAATAAATCAGAAAAAACTTAATTTACAAAATTTTTTGGTTCACAAAGATGAAATTTTTTATTATTCAGATCTATGTAAATATGCAGAGATTGGCGAGATCAAAGCTAAAAACGGCAAACTATTGAACTATAAAACTTCAAAATTTCAATTTTAAAAAATATCTTTCGGGGCTTTATAGAAAAAATTTTAAAAAAATCTTAGAATTCAAAATCTAGTAAATTTGATCAGATTTAAAACATCTATTGACATCAATGCACTGTAAAAAATTTGTGCAGTGAACCTGGATTAAATCCGGAGTGAATTCAGAGTGAATCTGAATTAAATTCGGAATAAATTTGAAGCCGATGATTTGTTATTTATTCAATAACTTCGGAGTAAAACTCACTCCAGATCGGAAAAAATGAAGATTTAAATAAAATAAACATCACTCCGAAATCACTACGATGCGAAAAAAATCCCCGATTTAATTCCGTATGCGGAGTAATTTTTTTGAAGCTTTAGAACTCCAAGGGACGGAGTGAATCCGGATTAAAATGAAATCCATATTTACTCCCGAATTTTTACTGTGCGTAGATTTAAAAAACTTAAAATTTTTCAAAATAATTACCTGTACACCTGAAAATGTCATAAGCAGTGTTTCAAAACCCACACTTATGAAAAATATCCAACAATATGAATTTTCAAGTATTTCTGCAAATCTTTTTAATGAATTTGATATATAGATATATAGATATTTTCTACTTACTTTAAACTTAAAAAAAAAAAAAATTATTTCGCTTACTGAATTGCCTTGTTGTGTTTTTTTATACAATCCGAAATTACCCAAAATGTTCTATCATTAATTTTGTTTGGATGTAGATCGATATCCAAATTACTCGAACTCACCAAATTTTCTAATCGATAACTAAGGGATAAAAATAAAAATTCAAAAAATAAATCAGCAATATATCATGAAGAAAATATTCAACCTTATTATCTTAAAAATTCCGCATATGTGCTGAACAAAAACAATAAAAAGCGTGTCAGCAGCAATAATTGTTGTAATAACAAGTGTTGAACAAAAAGTTATATGCGTTTCTATAGCATAAAAATATTTATCATGATCAACTCCATAATTAACTGGATACGGAAAATCAAAATCAGCCGGTCCTTGCGACAATCCCAACCACGTCATAACTTTTGGCCTCATCGGTAATAAAAGAAATACGACCATCGAATTATAATACCACACTGTAAAAATATTCATCGATTCATTACGTTTATTATTCTTTGGAACAAAAAATTATAATTAAAAAAAAAAGTAAATATTAAACAAAACAATTACTCGATATAAAAAGAGTCAATTTTTTTCCTTGATCCAAATGTTTTTTCAAAATGTCACATTCGGTTTCCGATTTTAATTTATTCCAATCTTTTTGTATGGTTACCAATAATTCTATTATCTTAAAAAAAAAAAAAAAGTTTTCAATTAAATATAATTATTAGCATTTTTTTTTTATAGTTATACCTGATTAACTTTTAAAGTAGTTATGATCATTTTGGCACCAGCAATAATAGCGACTGTGAATGGCGGAATAGTTGACGTTAATGTCTCCATTCCAAAATCAGTTATGCAAACACAAATCTAAATATTTATAAATAAAAATGAAAAAACAAAAAAATATAATTATTTTATAATTGTAGAACATAATTTATTTACTTGTGGTATCATTTGAGATGAAACAAAAAATGCCCATAGAAAACGCAGTAATTTACCCTCAAATTTTGACTGATATGGCCACAGTCCGCATATTCTCAAAGTTAGAACGTTTACTCTATAGCAAGGTTGTTTAAAAAAATCAGCGATTACTTGGGTAGAATTACTTGAATACATCGTAGACCGTACTATTCAGTGTAAAAGTTTATTTAAGAATGCACTATATGCTCATTTTCAAATGGAAAAAAATGATTTTCCCTTCTCTGTGTAATTTTTATTACCGATAGAAAAAATGGTTTTATAAATGACACTTTAATTATTTATGTACATATTTAAGTAAGAGGGAAGAAAAAAAGTACTGTTACCTTTTGGATGTCACTTTTTTTAAAATACGTCATTTACACTTACATGACAAGTTAATTATTTATGCGCATATTAAAAGGGAAAAAAGTTATCAAATGGAGGTTTTTAATGTTTTTATATTTTTAAAATGGGGGAGTTAAAGTTATAAATATACTAATTGACGTGACGTGTAATGTGTCTTAGTTCCCTTTCTTAGCGGACTTTGTGTCACGTCTAAAATATTGAGACGCGCAATTTTTTCTGTGTAAAGGCTATCAGTTTATTATTCTAACTAAACTGAGGAATATAAAGTAGAGAGTAATAGTGGGAATACATATATATGGTTACAGAAAATTGAGAAAAAAAACATATATTAATAAAATTTAATATTCAAATTTTAATACTGTGATTTTTACTACGGCTCACTGCTTTTTTCTGTTACTTGTGATGTGATTAAATTACTTTTTTAATAGTATATATAATAAGTGAATTTTTTTTTTTTATTTCAGGTCGAGGTGACAAAACCCAGTTTCAAAAATTGATTAAGAAAAAATTATTCACCGGCATCAATTGAATTACTTGGGTATCAAGATAGGATATAATTTATGGGTAAATTTTCATTTTTTTAAAAACATATATATGAAACAAAATTAATATATTTTTTTTCCTCAAATCCTGCGTATTAGTAATTTCAGTTACGATTAAATTGGTAATTGGGTATTACGTTTCTGCCAGTAGTTTAATAAAAAAAAAAAATTTCTGTTACATCAGAGAAATTTTTTTTGTAAATTTTAGTAAAAAAATCTTTTATTCCTTTACATTCAATATTTAAAATTGATTTTGCTGGAGCATGTAAAGAAAAAATAATGATTTTGCCAAAAATTTCATCAGCGGCTAAAACATTTACTCCAAAATTTATTTTATTATTTCAAAGTTATAAAAGTTTATTACTCAGCTATCAAAAAATCAAATACATTTTTAAAAGAATCATATTTATAAATAAATCGGTTCATATTTTTAGTAGTTAACTAAATATATGTGTCAGCAATTAAATAAACATCTAAAATAATAACTTTTGGAAAAAAATATTTATTCAAAAATTAATATAAATACCATATTATCGAAAAGACAACAAAACTGTAAAGTACGACATCGATGTTTTAACCACCTTGAAAAAATAAAAAATAAATAATACAAATATATGTTAAAATAATAATAATTCAAAAATTTGTTTCAGCTATGACTTTTTTAGTCATCACATATAATCTTACGCCAGTAAAATTTTCCAGGGACATGAGATAAATTTTTCCAGCTGTTAGCTTACAAGGAATGCGACTTCTTAATATCATCATATGTAGTAAGTTTTTTGATTTACTTCCAGCTCGATACCAGTTTCCAGCAAAGCTATTCATACATTATTTATATCGTTCCAGAATTATGCGACAATAATTTGAATACTCAAAACTAATTATAATTACGTACATCGCGTCACTTGTTTTCCAACTATTGTCAAACAACATTTGAGCAGGATAGCTGTTGTAAAAAATATGAGTTATTTGTGCTAAAGTGTAGACACCAAATCTAATGGCTTCAGTGGGTTGGTCCAATTTCATTACTGTCTACAATAAAAAAAAATAAAGGATGAATCAAAATATTTTTTGATTATAGACCGAATCTTTTAGTCTAACCTGCACACCAGTGATACTTATTGCGGCAATATTGACAAGGAGAACAAAGAAAAAACATGTCACACGTGATGATTCTAAAAGATCAGCGTAGCTTTAAATAATAATAATTTATTATAAATCAATGGTACAAAATATTTCAAATTTTAAGTAATAAACTAACTCTAGCGCTCTTTTATGGAGAATTGCACATTGTACAACCATATTGTACGTCGTTTGTTTTATTTTTTCATCATTTTTGTAATCTGCTTCATCGTCTTTGATAACCAAATTTTCTAATTTATATCTAAAAATTGTTATATCCTTAAAAAATAATTGTCCAAATTCATTATAACCTTAACTCCTTAATAAACGTTAATATAAATTCAAAATATCTGTTCTAATTTGAGTCACTTAAATCATCAGCAGCATAATTATAATTTGAATGTATATAAAAAATATATATGTTTTTTGGATCAAGTATTCAAGTGACTCAAATTGACAAAGTGTGAAGTAATTTTACTAATTTCTGTCGATGTTTGAATATTTCTTCTGGCTCAAAATAATTTTTGATCATTATAATGTTTTTTTGAAAAAATAAAAAGTTGTAATAATTTTTAACCTCAAGGCTGAAAAAATTCCCGAGCCATGTAATGCCTGTATGGCATATTCAGTGTCAAACGCAACTAACATTGAAACAGCAACTGCGCATGTAATGTAAGCATGAATTAAAATCGGGTAGTAAAATTTTTGCTGGTCAATAAAATATTCAGCTTCAAATAAATATAGTTCTGGGCGTGTTGTATTTAGTGGCAGTACTATATCCAGTACTTTTGGAATTATTGGCATACAAAAATATATCAACATCGTTGCATACATATAAGCTGAAAAAATTTTTATATTCAAAATTAATGAATACCCTTGTAGAAATATTTTTCTGAAAAAACTATGGAAAAATCTTATAAACGTATGAAAAAAAATTGCTGCCTACTAAATTACGAAACTTTGGAAATTTTTTAAGTAAACAGTATTAAGGCTGATCTGTATTCAACAAACTCTCGGAGTTTAGATTTCCATTGATTTTTTAATTCATTATCATTACAGTATATTTTCTTCAAGTTCCGGAAAAAAGCATAAGACGAACTATTTCGGAAGATTTTTATCATTCGAGTCCCATAAATATTCAAAACTTAGAAATCTAAAATCCGGAAATTCGGTTAGTACTGACGACCCTAAAAAATATCTATTCATTGTCTAAATTGGTTTGCTTCCGTAAAACTATTTCAGAAAAATTCAAATTTCTGGATAGATATGCGGCATTTGTAGCTCAGACGTTCAAAATTATCAGAAATTTTTGACGCAATGGAACAAAATTATTTAAATTTTTTCATACTTTTTTGAGTATAAGAAAATAAAAAAAAATGAATATTTAATCACAACTGAAGTACATTATTATTATAATTACATACACGCATAAAACTGCGATAGTTTTTTACCATCCTCGGCATAGTTATGCATTATTTCAAATTCTCTTTTGCTATAATTGAGCCCCCAATCATCTTGGATCCTATCAAAGAGTTCACGCATCTGTACTTTACACAATAATAATAAATGGTCTTATGTTTTAAAAGTATTTTAAATTCAATTAGCCATTTACTTAATTATTTTTAGTACCTTGTGAAAATTAATAAAACCATTAACAACTTTAACAAAATTAACAGCGTCAAGTAGTAACATTGGTATGCACTCAATAATCATATCCAAATTACCCCAAACTTTAATAAGTTTTATAATCTGAAAATCAGCGGATGCATTGTAAAATAAATATGAATCACAGAAAATATGTTATATTAAATACCTTTGGTATAATAATACTAGCACTGAAAAAATAAACAATACTCCGTATAAATCGTCTTTGAGTTGACGTTTGGTATGGCCACTCGCCTAAACATGACAGTAAAATTTTATTTAATCGGCAATACGGACTTGACAGATAGTCCATTGCATGTGAACGCTATCATGGAAATGTTATCTTTTGGTGTCGTAGAGTATACATGGAATCAATTTAACAGTTGGAATTAAATATTCTCTTGGAACTACATCTACTGTATTGAAAAGTACAAAGGGAATAATGATAATAAAACTACAAAGTAATGAACGTTTTAAATATTTCATTTATTTAGTATACATTCAAATACATTTAGTATTGCGTGACTATTAACGCTTGAATAAATCCTTTGACTCAATAATTTTATGTTACTGAAACAAAATACTCAGAACAAAGCTTCGTTACTATTGTACAAAATATTGAAATCAGAAAAAAAAAATTATGTGACATCAGTGTCAGTTTATAATAAAATGATTGAAAATTACAAATAAATTTTATAGAATTGCTGTTTTTTATTTTTACTTTTACTTTACATACAATAATAAAGTTATTAAATTATAATCTATTAAAAATAATGGAATAATAATTGTAAAATAATAATAATACAAATTTATATATATTACAATCGATAATTGTGAAAATTTCAAATGAAATTGATCGCTGAATTTAAAAAAAAATATATTAATACTTTTATAATAAATTTACTCACTTCAAGTATGAAACCACATGAATGGTATTAAATTATGGTAAGTTTTAGTTATGAGATAAAAATTTTCTACCTAGATAATTTAAAACTGTTGATAGTTAACATCAGTTAATAAAAAAATTTTGAAATGTAAAGTAATTTACATATGAAGTTAAATGATAAATATGATTCGTAATAAATTTAAAAAAATTTTCTGATAAAGTAATAGCCAAATATTATGAATATTTTTTATTTCGAATCATCTTTTTATAAACTTACAAATCATTCGTTTCAATTTTTTTTTTTTTTGTTTTTTTCCTATCTTTTTATAATAAAATTTAGATTAATTCCAGCCGTCAATTTCGATGTAATTATTCTTTTATCACTATAATTGTAATTGATTTGAATAATTTTTTCGATGCATGATATCATTTTTTCAGAATAACTATCTCGAGGTTATTAATATTTACTAAAATTTTTAAGTCAATACAAATAATACCTAACGTATGAAAAAAAAAAAAAAAAAAAAAAAATTAAAACTTCCATTGAATTATCCAAATTTTCACTGTTATCGATAATTATTTATGCTGGATGATTGCTAAAAATTCATTAAAATAATAAAAAAACTGTGATAGTAAAATGCTCTTCCCGTAATTTCAAATGTCTCCTTATTAATAGAAAACAAAACTATAAAATATATAATTTTATTTTAAAAATAAATTTCATGTACAAAAATTGAAAAATTTCATAAAATAAAAGAAAAAACTAAAGCGGCGCGTAGTGTAAATTACGTGAAACTGAATCTGTGTTTTGACATTTTCAAAGCTTATCACAAACAATTCTCTTTACCTATCGCAGTTACTGTTATTGATCAACAGTAATAAACTTATTATACTTTTGTAACGTACCATACATAGAACTCGGCTTATCAAAGGTGAATTATCTACCCTTGTAGGTAAATGGCTCACGATAACCCTGGACTAAGTCTACAATACCTTTGTTACCAACAGTTTTATTGATCCCAAAGACAGGCTCAAAAAATGAATGAAATTACATATCGTCCCCTTTCTGGGTAAATCTCGTAACTGCAAAATTATAATTTTTTCAGAAATCGATCAAAACATCTACTCTGTTACACGTGCGTTAATGGAAATATCAAAATTCAAAAGTCTTTTGAACATTCTGTTATAATTATTTTAATTTGAACCTTTTTTTACGCAGTAGCAGTACTAAAGAATGTTTTTTACTCATAATTTTAATTATGAAAAAAAATGTAGTTACGAGGTTTACCCAGAAAGGGGACGGTATAGTGATACGACTCTGTTATAATTAATATTATCTACTATAATAAATAATCATACTCACAAATCACCGGCATTAACTATTAGTTCCTTTCCATACCCTTTTTAATTTTCCAAACACAAAAATTATCTCTAGTAAATTGAAAATAAAGAATTCAAATTCACTTGTTCAAAAATTCAAATTTTCTATAATTAAATTTTTCAAATATAAATCATTCAATTATTGTTTCAATAGAAATTTATATCAATACAAGTCCGTTGTAACTTTTCAAAAACACGAAAGACTTCTAATGATAAGAAAAGAAATTCAAAAAGTATTTTCACATAACAATAACTTTTAACAACAGAAACGTTCGGTTAAAAATCACTAATAGATTCTGCAATCACTTGTAAAGTAATATATGCAAATATTTATATATTCTTATAAGACGAAAATGATCATGAGATGTTTCATGAACGTGAGTCAATGTCAAACTAACTATTGATTCAACAATAGCAATGACTTATGGAATAAAACTATATTTTGTTGAAATTATTACTACATACAGTGTATTTACTTATATCCTTTGTACGCAAAGTTTCTTGGAAAGCTATCGCGTCAACTATGACTTTCGCAAAAGTGGGGAAAATCGAATCGTCCGTTTCATTTCTTATACCAACCCCATAAACTTTTCTAAAAGCGACAAAACAATGAAACAGCGAAAAGTTAAAATTAAAATTAAGTTTTTTAATTTTTACTGCGATTCATTTTTTGTTAAAAACGGGCGAGGCAAGATGGCGTATCAAGAAATTTATGAAAAATAAATTGCTTTTTTCTTTAAATTGATTCAGATCGTGATTTGTTGCTTTTTCATAAAATTCTAAGCAATTCCTCATTCAAATGTGAATACCAATGAGTACTAAAAAGGCTGCATATATTGGTAAAAAAATGTAAAAACGTGTTACAAGGGTCAGAAAGAGGAGCTTCAACGTTCGATTTGGGTCAAACTTTGATTCGCGTATTAATGATTGAGCAACGATCATCCAGAAATGGACAGAGATTATTTATTTTATATAGAGCTTTTATACTCATAATAATTTTCTGAAATCGATATTTTGTAATTTAGATAAATATATATAGTAGAACATTTTACTTTAATTTATTTTATTCTAGAAGAATTCAATAGGAATTATAAGCTTCAGCTTTTAAAATCATTATAACATTATTATTTACTATTCAACAGTTTCCGTTTAAAATCAATCTACCGTCTTTTTTGGCCTAGTTTCTTTTTTGGTCAATAAAAATTAATATTCGTCTCGATTTATTTTAATTCAAAAGAATCAAAAAATTCAAAATTTGGTATACTTGTATTTGATTTCTGATTAATAGTAGATAAGATCTTTGTTCAGTAAAAATTTATATTTGTTCCTTTCGAATTTCTGAAAATAAAATTTTTCAAAAGATTTTCAAATAAAATTCAGTTAATAATGTGAAAATTATGTAAACTGAATTTTTTTATAGAAATTAACTGAAGCCATTGATTTCGTTTTTGGGACGGAAAATTATCTTTGTGGATCTCGTAACGACGCGCTGCTCGTTGAATTTAAATAGCGCTCTGACATCATAAAGATTCTGCGAGTCAAACAACTGATTCGTCGGCTAATTCACTTGATTCGATTTTTACTGAATTTTCCCCAAGATATCTAGACTATTCTATCTTTTCCTTCAGTTTACGTACGTGATTTCTCGTTTATTTCACCAAGCCAGACCTTATTTACAAACATTAATAATTCAATTTATTATCATTTCAAATTATTGATTGCTATTGAACTGAGAAAACATAAATAAGATACAAGTTGTAATTGAAATTTTGTTTGTATTACAAGCCATTAAAAATAAAAACACATACTAAAGATAATGATACGAAAATAAGGCCAATGGGTTATCATCTAAAAACTCCAAAATAAAATTTAAGATAAAATCCCATAGAAAAATTTTCTATATCAACATATTTAAGTATTTTGAATAATTAAAAGAACCAACTAAATATTTCGTGCGGCTAAAAATTTTATGTTGGATACGATTGCGACACTTTTACTGATTGACAAATCTGTTGAAAAAAAAATTTTTAATACTGGTGTCATATTTAAAATAAAAAATTACTGATTAAATGTCATGTCATGCCATTATCTTCTGTCTATATAAATATAAATGTTACATAAATTCAATATAAACAAAAATACCAAATGCTAAACTTGTCGAAAGCATTACAATCGATAAAATAGCAGCAAACCAGATGTTTTGTTTTTTTTTCGACGAATACTGAGCCAATTGAAAATCTTTTCGCATCTGAAATTTATTTATGCTCAGTACAAGTTTTAATAATATTATTTCCTACATAAATTGATTCAAAAAATAAATAAAATAAAATAAGCACCGTTATTTCTAACTTTTGAGTTTTTTTCACAAGCTCTTCAAGTCTTTGACCTCTGTCAATAAGTTTTTGCACAGATTCAATCAGTACTTTTCTCACTTGAGCGAGTTCGTCTTTCACTATTGGCAAAGATGGGACATCTTGATAATTTTTAGTCGTCTAAAAAAAATTCCAAATACAATCCAAATTATCTCAATAAAAAATTTTTTTTAAATTAAGCATTATAATAATTTTAATTACTATAATTTTTAATAATGGCTCCGAAAAATTAATCTTTGATAATTTATGTGATTCATGTGTAAAATCTGTCAAAATAGCCAAATCACGATATACACTTCTAACTTGTTCCAAAAATTCTTGCGCATCAAATTCGATGTCCAGTGAACATTCATTTGGTGTCAAACATATATAATATAATTCTCCAGTGAGCATATGTACAGTAAATCTATGTCAAATATATGTAGAATAAAATGATTTAAATTAAAAAAAAAAAAAAAGGTATTTGTTACCTCTCACTTGGAATACAAATTTGATCATCTTCAACACTCGTTAAATCCAGAATAGTATTAAGAACAACGTCTCTATAATAAGGATTATCCTCAGGAGGATAAGAAGCTACCACTCTACAGTCGTTTTTTTCTCTATGGACCACTGATGCATGCAGAATATAATCCATGTTAAGTATAATCAATAGATAGTCTATTTAAATTTTTATAATAATTTTTTGAAATATATTTTGAACATCAGACTTTATAAGAAACTACTAGTAAACACATTTTATGGTAAACAAGCGACAAATGACTGAGACTTGGACACTAAAAAAATGGACTGAGTATTTTTATCTCAATTTCATTATCATTGTAATTAAAAACGAAATAAATGATATTGATAATAATAATTTAAAGGGTACTTTGGTCAACGGATCAGACTATTGATTTAGTATTAAATTTTTAATATCTGTAATATTTTCATATTCTTTTCATATGTCCATAAATATTGATGTAAATAATCTTAATTGAGTTGATTTAAAATAATTTACGATGAGAGCTAGATTATTTTTTTTTTTTAAGATAAGTTTTGAATGAAAGATAAGTCATTGCTCTGATGAGTTTGAATGTATGAATATATATTATAAATATATTATATGTGAAGAACGTAAGAGTAGAGTGAAAGTGGAAGCATCGCAGGCGATGTAGAGAGGGGGAATCACATTCTTCTTTATTGTGATAATATTTTTCGACGCCAGTGGACCGGTACTAATTTATATTAAAGATATTTACAATAATTACAGTGAGAAAATTTTCGATTTTTTAAAAAAATATTTTCGCCGGTAGTAAAATTGAATATTTGTTTTTTTCTCTTTTCTTAAATAGAAAAGATAAATTGGTAAATTTTTTATATTTTTAAAATGTCGCATCAATATAAATTGACGTACTTTAACGTAATGGGGCTTGGTGAACCTATACGGTTTCTTTTGAGCTATGGAGGTAATAAATTTGAAGATATCCGGGTCGATCGTCAAAATGAATGGCCAAAAATGAAACCAGGTACTATATACCTATATATTTTTTGATTCATTAATTTACTCGAGTATATTGATAATAAAGGGTTGAGATAATGATATTTGTGAAAAATATTTCAGACACTCCTTTTGGACAATTACCGATTTTAGAAATAAACGGTGAGATTTATTGTCAATCAGTACCTATTTGTCGTTATTTGGCAAAACAGTTGGATTTAATTGGTAAAACAGATTTGGATGCTTTGCGAATTGATTCTATCGTTGAAGCACTTTATGATTTAAGAAAACGTAAGAGCAAAGTAATTTTAATAATTTATTTATAGACATTAGTTCGAGTTGTAATTATAAAATTTATTTAAATTACAGAGGTTGCATTATTTTATAGAGAAACTAATCCTCAAATAGCAGCCGCTAAAAAAGAGCAAGTACTGACTGAATTTTTGCCATTTTATTTGAATAAATTAAATAATTTTGCTCATGACGGCTACTTTGTTGATGGACAGGTAAATATTTTAAATAATCGTCTAATTTTTATGTAATGACTGATGTAAATTTATTTGCAGTTGAGCTACGCAGATATATTTTTCGCAGCAATCCATGATTCCCTTGCAAATGCATGTGGGTTAGAAATAACAAAAGGTTATGGAAATTTGAAAAAAATTCGTGACAACGTACTATCTATCCCAAAAATCAAAGAATGGGTTGACAAACGTCCTAAATTAGAATTTTGAAATGTAAAAATTTTCACATTTAAACTCTACTGCTATTATTATTATTGTATAATAATAATAATGTAATTGTAAATGTATAAAAAATATTTTACACATTTAATTTTTTCCTCGGTCATATAATGACATTATCCTAAATATCCTAAATAAATAACTATTTCGTAATGACTAGTAGAATAAAGACAGTAATAATAATTATCAACATCTTCGTGAGTTGATTGAGACATCTGAAACCTAAATACGTTAATCTCCATAATCCGCTTAGCGTGAAGTTAGCAACAAGTCTACAGGCAGTGCTGCCAGAACGTGCGATATTTTTACCCCCTCCTGAGGTGAAATAGCATTGAGTGTAATGGCAGGAGGGGGTAAAAATATCCCATGTTCTGGCAGCGCTGTCTACAGCAAACTCACAGCAGTGACTCGAGATTCTGTAAAAAAAGGTAACATAGTAAGAAAAGACAACAAGCAGGGAATTATTTAATCGACATTGGGACGCAGTTGGTGGCGCCAACTACTAAAATATTGTAAAATTATAATGAAAAACGGGTGGTTGGGTGGGCTGGGCGTAAGTAGCGCCGGCTGGCGATGAAAAATAACGTCCCGTGACCTCGAAGAGACTGATCCTCTAGATATTAGCTGCGCGATGTACGATGCGCATTAATAGTTTAGCGGTGTTCTGTGTAGTATGTGTGTGGTGGATCGTCCGTCAGTGCTCGCGGCGCGTAGCAGAACAGACATCTTGTAGTAGAATTTAGCGGCGTGGTCGACCGTGGGTGTCGAGCGAGTCGCGGTGCGTCGTGGTGGTTACGGGTTACGGTGGTGTCGTGCGTGTGAGCACCGTGTGCCCGTCGTACGTACCCGCTTATACATCATTGTATTCAATTGTTGTTATAATTATTGTTTATAATAATAACAATAATTACGATAAGTTGTTGTTGGGCTTTTAAAAGCCCCCACCACATTACTAATTTAAAGGTAGAGACCTTACTTACTCTACAGATTGCACTCTGCGCTACCTAAAAGTATATTATCTATATACATATATATATATATATATTTATATGTATAGATATATATATATATATACAAGTCAGCGCAATCGTCTGAGCAGTTGTATTTTGTGAGCTAAACCGTGCGGTGTGATAATCAACCGTAGCCTACACATATACACACACTCACATACATCCACACATAAAAACATAGACAACATATATATATATATATATATATATATATATATATATATATATATATATATATATATATATAAATATATATGTATATATACACTTAACATTACATTACATTAAACAAACTAAATTAGTTTGTGAAAAAACAATAAAACGTAATAAGTTTTTTTTTTTAACAGATAAATACAATAAACATATGTATGTGCGTATTTGTACATATATAATTAACAATTGACGGAAGTTTTGAAGAGAAGTAGAAAAACCCGTATTAGTTACGCCCGCAGTAGTGGGTCAAGCTGCGGTCACTTGTCGACGCGATTGTCGTCGACGTAAAAAATAAAAAAGTAGCAGCTAAATCAACAGCATAACATTATCAATAATAGATAAAAACTTTTTGTGGCTTGCTCGCGTGTGTGTACGTTAAATATCGTCCAGAAGCCCTTGGCAGACAACACAGACGTGGAAAAATAAAACGGAGCACTGAAAACCAGCAGCCATCACCGGAGCTGGGAGTAAATTTAACTTGGAGGAAAGTTAAACTTGAGACAAAGCATATTAATAGTAATAACATTAAGTATAATATACGAAAAAGTAAAAAGGAAAATTGGAGTAGTCATAGCTGATGCATGATCATCACGGGCGATAATATCTGGCGCAGCTTGCAGCTGCCACCATCCACATAGTTGCTGTCGACTGCCGTATTGTATACGTTCCTCGCGCCATAACGTGACGGATAATCTAGACAGTAAAGATACTCCCGAATCCTCCCGTGTCCCCCTTCCCTGTTTCCCGAAGCCGACGATTCCCTCCCCGTCCTGTTGTTGTCAACACAGCGAGAAAAGTCTAGCAATAGAGGCTGCGAGCAGGTTAAGTTGGTAAATAAAGTACTGGCGAGAAGAGTCTGGGCAACGTCATCTGCTAGCCGTTAAACAATTGTTGAGGGAGTAACATACGTTTAGTTGGACTGCGGGTGAATCAGTGAGAGCAGTGACAGTAGTGAGATAAGGTGTGCGCGGCTGGTTGTCAGCCGCTTAAAACGAACACTATATCACCGGAAAATATCATCCAGTATGACCTCCAATAATTCACCGAAGCTCTCCACCACCGAACGTGTCATTAAAAGTAAGAATACTGATGATTATCCTCGTAAATTTATACTATTTACTCCAATAAACTTTTTCCACGCTGCTTTGCTTTCATTTTTTTTTGTTTTTCTTGCTCATATTTTTTTTTCCGTGAGTGTATTGATACTACGCTTGCTGTTAATTTATCCAGCGACCTCGGTCGGTACTGCAGAGCGGGCTTTAACTTGACGTACTACATAAAGCTTAAATATTAATGGCAGATTGTAGATGCCAAGGGAAGTAAAGTTGTGAAAAATAGGAGTAAAAAATAAAATAGTGTGGATGTAGATGCTCGGCGTTACGAGTCCCGGCGATTCTATCGCTGATGAGAAAGAGAGAAAACGAGAGCCGTGTACATGAAAACAAGGCCGACCGGCGTCAAGCCGAGATTGATTTTCTCCGCGGGGTCGCGGCGCCATTGCTATCGACCACCAACCGGCCCTCGAGTCACGCTTTTCCGTTTTCCGAGACCGTCGTCTTGTGCACTAGCTTCGTTTCTCATTTATACATTACATTATATGCTTTTATTATTATTTTATCACCCAGTATTTTTAATTCCATTAATGACTCATTTTTCTTCCTTTTGTTGCTCTATTTTTTTATTGAAATTTTTATTTCTAATAACCAGAGGAAAATGGAAATGTCTGTTAATTATTTGTAAAATTTGTTCATATGATTTATGTCTGTAATTAATCATCGTAATTTTTAAAACCTATTACAAAATAACAAGCTTCAGTTGACACTTCCAATGACAAACAGCCTCACAGAAATAGATTAAAAAAATATTGCTTTATATTTAAAAACAAATAACCCAAGAAAAATAAGATGAAAAAAATAATAGAGTATAATTTTTCTAGCTTTAATTTTCTTACTTACAACTGTCGACCTGAGTTTTAAGTTTTAACTAAACTTCAGTATTCTATTCTAAGAAACGCCACGTGGGTGTAATATGATTTGTCCGTTACCACAAATACGGGATATAACTTTATCCCATACTAAACAATTTATTTAAGAATTCAATGCATAAATTTACCTCCACATTTCACATCAAAGTACGTATATAACACACACTCGAAAAAAAAATAAAAAAAATAGAATACAGTAATACGTATTTTTAAAATGCTTGAATAAAACAACTCAAAGCTCCCTTTTCCGGCCATGCCTATTTCAGATTTAAAATTTTTTTTAAATTACGTTAAACATCGATCCCGATTACGTGGGCGCAGTAACGTCAACATTTTTAAACATTAATGTGAGTGTGTATGTATATTTAAGCTCATCAGCAAATACATCGATAGTATGTCAATTTTGTGTTTCGTCACTTGTTCAATAAACGTCACGATATGTTTTAAACTTACTAACATTAAATTGATATGATACCTGCGGCGACTGTGTCACCTCAGGTTAAATTATAGTTATCGTAGTATCCGATCACTTTCCAAAATTTTACGTTCAACCGAAAAACAATATATATATACATATTTAGAAGGGTAACAAAAATTTCTCAGTTTAAAGCCGAAACTTTTGCAGAGAGAAAAAATTACTTTTAGAAACATTTCCTTTTCTTCTTACAGTAAAATTTTTCATTGAAAATTTTAACTCTCATATATTTTTGGAGTCAAAATTTGAAGATTTCATTTAAAATGATTTTCTTAATCGGGGAAATCTAAGTTTAGCTCAAGATGCACTGATTTTCTTTTTGAAAATAGTGTGAATAAATTTTGATTTTTTTTCTGTCAAGGAAATTATTCTTCAAGTTGGATATGACACTAATAATGAATTGATGTATTGCTTTTACAAAAGATATTTTTGTCTGAGTGTTCAATTTAAGAGATCGCTCAAGAATTTCGAAAATCTTGAGAATATTAAAAAAAAATCGAATTTTTTTCTGTTACGGTAAATGTAAATATATAATAATTTTTATCAAATTTTATCACCTTATTTGAAGTCCGCTCAAAAATATATAAAATTCAAAAATTTATGTCTTGAGTGATCTCTGAAACTTAGTTTCCAACTCAAATTCAGTGGGAATTTTTTTTTCCAATGCACAGACTTTTCGAAGAGAGTTAAATAAAAAAATCAATTTTTTTTGAGTCACCCTAGTATTCAACAATATACTAAGATATATGTTTATAGATATTAATGATCTCAGTAATTGGCGGAAGTTTAAAAAAACTTTTATAATCCCTTCGAAAGTATGTGTGCTAGTAATAAAAATAAAAGTTTACAGTTCAGTGTTGAGGAGAACGAAAAATAGGGTTCATCTTTTCAGTGAGCTTTTGATCCGGTGTCTGGTAATATATGACTGCGGTACTCAATGCAGCTGGTCGCAGCTGGGCAAACTTTTATGATCTTGGTATATATTTTTATTGTTCAAGTTTAAAGAAAAGGAAGACTAAGACAGAGTAGTTGAAAAAAAAAAAATTGCGGAAAAGAGCAGGAGTGGAAAACTCGATGCAACTTAAAATTCAATACATTATTTATTGTAGCTTTTATTGTCTTTGTCTTGTGAAATTTAACGGTCGTGAGTTGACAAAATTTCTAACAAGGTGTTAATGATATAAATTATTCATGAAGCAAGGTCATTTAAGTTTCATATACATTTATGTGTGGGTTTATACGCTTGTATATTATGCATGTGGATAAAACTTTTTAGCTGATGATAAAGGTATATTCTGTAAGTTGACGTTAATAGGTAGAGGCTAAGAAGTTGCCAAATGGCTTCAGTCGCTGCAGACTCCCGGGTTAATTTTATGAGATTGAGAGAAATTCAGAAATATATACCCGTGCTTGCTTGTATTTAGATGTTTAATTTAAACTAGAATAGTAGGTTAGCTGCAAGTAATTGTACATGTAAATCTACTTGCTTCTAAGATATTTTCAAAATATTGAAAAAAAAATTTTGACTATTACTTTTTTTTTTTACACCAGAGACCTGCAGTTATTGATGATAATTTTACGAGTATAAAAAAAAAAACATTCATATTTTTTATTACTCTGAAAATATGAGAATTATGAAAAATTTTGTTCTTTTAATTCTGTTATATTTAAATGTAAATAAAATAATAATTATTATAAAAAATCGCTTATGCTTGAGATTTAATTATAAATTATTAAAATAATCAATGATGAATTGAACAAATATTTTATCAAAATCAATTATTTATTTAAAAATTTATAAATATTTTTTTTCCACCGAAAATTGTTTCATTGCATCAACATACGGAGCAATAAATATATCGTAAATTCATATTAATTTTTTTTTATTACAAACATTAAAAAGAAATTATCATTTATCCATCATATATTTCGTCACAAATATCGAATACCAAATATATATTTCACAAGTACGTATATTGAATTATTTCTTATCATTAAATCGATAAAGAATAGGGGGGATAACAAATAAGTGTAATTACAGCCAGATGATAATTTCTTCCAACACTTGTAACAAATAACAAAATAAATAAATATAATAATAATAATAATAGATGTAAAAGTAATTAATTTATCTGGTGAATAAACTAACCACTTGGTCACACACAATCATGCGTGGGATGACGTTAGTTGGGGGCCACGTGAGTAGCACATGTGGAAAGACAGATGTGCTGTGAACAAGTTGATGCATAAAACCACGCCAATGAAGAGTCATATCACTAAATAATCTTGTAGTATATTTAATTAAATATAAATACACACCGCACACCTTATTTTTACATCAACATTCAAATTATCTTCAATTAATTTACAACAAATTAATGTTAAGTGTTTTATTTTTTATTTTAAAAAAAACCGCGCCTCTTCTCTTTCCTACAGTAAAGTAAACAAATGTTACATTTTTTGTCCCACCAGCACAATAAATGAGAATTCAAACATACATTTTTAGCCTTCAATTATTTTTCAATAAAAACTTTAAAGATAAAAATAAAAAATTTTTATTTATTTATTTTTGTCGCCCAAAATAGTATGAGCTCTACTCCCATATGATTACCAAAAAATTTCAGAACCTCTTTGGAAGCTGGACGACAAACTAAAATTTTTTTTTTTCAACTTTAAAACTCATTCGCCAGAGAACGTTCTATTTATTTATTTAATTAAATCACTTATAAAAAAAATAGCGGATGTATTTCGAGAAAAATGGATCAAGTTTAAAAAGTATAATAATTAAATGACACTAAAGATTTTATTTACGAGCATGAAAATAAAATATTTATAAAAAGAAGAAGCAAAAAATATTTAACAGGAACAAGACCGGTTATCGAACGAGTATGTTAAACTGCCGGACTTCCTAGTGTAGTGTAGAGTTGAATTCGAGTGGAAGCAGTCTAAGTAGAATAGTCAAGTCACTTGGTCGTCGAGATCTCCTGGACACCCGGATAGGAGAGTAGAATTGAGTAGAGTAGAGAATATTGCAGACATTCTAACCACAATCGACACGTCTATCCTATCGTTTACTTACTCCACATATATATATATATATATATATATATATATATATATATATATATATATGTATATGTAATTTTAGGTTGGTAGTAGTGGGCCGTGGCTCACGGCCGGCTGGAGTATAATAATAGACACAAACAAACTCATTTGGCCGGATGGCCAACTACATTTGGCTTGGCTATATACCCAGTTACTCTGTTTAAATACACCGATCGTCGGCCTATGTTTCTCAATTTATGTCGTTAATTTTTATTTTTCAATTTTATAATTTACTTTTTTTTACTGCAAAAAATTAACAGAGTAAATCCGGAGTGAATGCGGAGCGGATGACTGTTTATTTATTTAATCCCCTACGAGTAAAATTTACTCCGAACGGAAGTTCATTTTAATACTGAAACTCCAGTTCGGAGTAAAATTCACTTCTAAAAAAAGTTTATTTTAATAATAAGACTCCGAATGAGAGTGAATGCGAATTTAAGTAAAATTCATATTATTCTGATGAAAAAAACAAACTCCTTATTTACCCCGTATGCGGAGTGACTTTTTATCAAAACTCCAGAACTCCGAGTGACAGAAAGAATTCGGATTTAAATAAAATTCGTAATCACTAATAATTTCTTACAGTATATGATCGAAATTATGTTTTCGAATAATTCACTTACGATAAATCATCCCTACTATTTTGATTACATATTTTTTTAACAAAAAAAAAGTGTTAAATGTGGAATCAAAGTATTGATAAGATTAATTTGCTGATAGATGAATTTATGAAAAATTAATAATAACAGTATTGTTAGTTGACCCCATGGGAATTATTTCTAATTTTGTCTCGCTTAATTGAAAGTGACATGGAATCCTCAGGAGTACAAGTACCGACAATGATAATAACAAGACACTTTAATATATATATCAGCGGCTGTTAAATCTTGAATTACGGTCGACGGCCGGACAGAACACCAAAACAGTAGTTCAGTAGTACAACGTTTAATGTTGGGTTGGAAACTTCGAGGGCTCGGGGTAGGGTACGAGCTTTTAGACCCAAGTTTGCCTGGTGGTTGTCACAAACGGTTCTGTTCTTACTACATAAACCACACACACAACTGCCTAGTTCTGCTTGATGTTGAGTAATGTCATTGTGTTGCTACTTACGTCACAAAGCTTTTAACAAAAATATATTATATATATTATTGAATATAAATAAATATTTTAATTTTGCCCCCGGTCTTCTCTGTACTTTTTACCTCCCCATTGAAAATTGAAATACTTTTTTTTTAATGAATTTATAAATTACATGGAGATGTTATATTTTATTTTAAAATAACACGAGTCGCAATCTCGTCCTTGGGACTATCTAAGTCCTTGGGTATGCATCAACAGGTGAATCAGTTTACGTGGAAATACAAGGACGCGGTGAATTATAGGGCAAGCTTTGCTATGACCAATGTCTGGTTATTAATGGAAAGCATAATCACGCTTCTATTAGTAGCTTAATATCAGAGAAGAAAAAAACCATAAATAAAAAATATAAAAAAAAATAGAAATAATTATAAATAAGGTCGCGGTGCATTTTAATTATGACGGATAGACATCATTTTATAAATTCTCATAATAAAGCATGCATGAAGATGTTTAATGAAGAAAAAAATTAATTATTAAGTACTGAGTAATTAAATAAAATGATTTAAATTATGAACCACAGGCTCGTATTTTTACTGAGAGATGGAGCCTGCAGTCGGATCAATATACTACCAGCCTTCTAACGTTAGGATTTCTTTATTCACTGCATGTACTGCTTTTTTTTTTGCATGCCGCTTAATTTTTTATAAATATTATTGTGACTCAATTTTGTAATTTATGTCTTTGTTTTACAAATTCCTAAGTCTCATTGATAAATTTATGGGAGAGAAAATCAGGTCGAAAAATTTTATCAAAGAAATCTTGAAAGATAACTTTTGTAATTTTTTTTTGTAAAAAAAAAAAAATAAAGTTTGTAAGTCATCGCGTCATTTATATAATTTTTTATTTCAATCCTCTTTCCAAGTCACTGTTTTTAAATTAAACTTTGATGTTACGTATAAAACTTATCCAAGAAATGACTTGAATTTTTCTAACAAAAAAAATGACAGCAAAGTTCTGGTTTAAAAGTTAAATAATTGGATTACACAAAATAAAAATTTATTTTAATTAAATTGTTCAAGTTATTAGACGTGTGTATTAAATGGTGATGCGTTAAAGCCCATTGAATACAACAACAACAATAACAATAATAGCCAGTCGAGTCTCAAAAGTCGACTAAGTCTTGTAGGCGATTCAGAGAAAATCCTGCAACGCGGGTCTACATCCCAACCCAATCGATGTATTCGCGCGTGCGTCCACAAAATCCATTCTCGCCTTCAACTCAAAACTCTTCTTTTTTCCATCAGCTTTTCTCTATTTTTCTTCTTCATCATATCATTTTTTTTTATTTTTCCGCTGATTTTCACTCCTCCAGCAGATGCATTGCCAAGAGATTTCCCAACGTTCTCTATAACCCAAATAATCTTTTTTTCGCTTTGCCTCTTTTTTTAAAATCAACTTTAAAATTTTTGAGCCTGATTAACTGCAGGATTATAAATTTTATATATTTTCAATTTCAAATTCCCGCGGTTTTTTTTTATTAAAAAAATATCACAGCTTTTTAAAATTCAGTTACATTGAAATTTTTTATTTATTTACTAAGCGTAAGAGGTTTATTTTCTAGTGAATAAAAAATGTCTCACGATTTCTATCAATCAAGACATTTTGCTCGTACATCCCCATAATCTTATTTCCCAATAAAGTTTCCTCAACGGAATTACTCAGATGTCTTCTCAACACCATTCGCAATTACTAGAATAACATAATTAAATATAAGCGCCCTAACAATACAAATAATTAATATCAACTAATTTAGATTTTTTATTTATTTGTTTCAGGTAAGCTCTATGGAATATTTTTCTTATACTTTCGTCTATTGGTAAGAATATATAACTAATAAAATTTTTAAATTCGCCGTTGAAAAATTTATCATCCATAAAAGCGACATAGGAAACAAATAAACCATTGAAACTACAATTTCGTAGAAGCGTATCGCATCTAACCCGAAACTGTAAAATTACATTGTTTCTGAGACGTTACTTTCATAGAAGACTTTTTCTAGACCTTAATAGCAAATAGGTTTTCAAACTTCAAATTCTGCAGTATACTTCTATAGGAATTGTAAAATTCGGTATCTGCTATTGTAATTATACTTTATTACAAGAAGTAGTCTCAATTATTACAGTGCAAACTGCAATAAAGTTTTTCATACGAGGCCCTTATTTTTGGGCTAAAAACTCAAATTTTTCTACTGCTCTTTTTCCGTTTAGCTTCACGGTTTCACAGTTTTACATAAGATGTCTTCTGTAGTTGCTTAACTCCAAAATAAAATTTAATGTAAGTATTCGTTATAAGTAGACACCGGTAATCAAATTTATATACATATATAATATGAAGCGCATTAATTACCACCACGATCGCTCCTGTCAAAAATTTTCGGAGTTAACGCGGATCGAATCCGGAGTAAATTTGGTGGGAATGCAAAGCAGATGATTGTTTTTTTTATTTAGTACCCTAAGAGTGAAATTCACTCGGAAAGTTTATTTTTAATCATCACATTACGAATCGCAGTGGATGCGGATTGCAATAAAATCTACATCACTTCGAAATTACGCCACTGAAAAAAAACTCCCTATTTGCTCCGTAAATGGAGTGATTTTTTTTGTAAAACTTCTGAACTCTGAAGAACGGAGTGAAGGATTGAATTAAAATTCACATTCACTTCAATCTTTAACAGACCGCAATAAAACTTGCAATGAATTTGATAATTGAAGATGGGCGAAAACAGTAAATTAGTTTATAAATCGCAGGGATTGTAAATTTTGAAAATAATGAAAAATTTAACTTCCATATTTTTAAATCAGGCGACTTAATTGGATTATGCGCACAAGTAAATAGAAGCGAATTAATGAATTTTAAATTTTATTTTCAAAATTTTTATCAATGTCATAGAAGTAAAATTTTTGGAAATAAATTTCTGACCTTCAATGAAGAGAAAAAATTATTTAAATATAATGAATTAATATACAATAGAAAAACTTTCAGAAATATAGTATATTTACAAGTGAAACTATAAATTTTTTAGTTGCCATTATTCTATTCAGAAAATAAATCACATAAGTGGCCGGTTATGAATAGAAAATTTATTTGATACCAAATAAATTTATTATTCAATACATTTTATATATAAATATATAAGTGTAAATAAAATGTTCAGTCATTTATAATGGATGTGGAGGAGAAAACTACGGAGATAAAAAATTGAATGGATTAATGTATTGAAGAGAAATGTCACAGCATGCAAATAGCTTTGTTTAAAAATAAAAAAATGAGGAAAAAAATGACAATAGGAGTAGTGAGGTACTGAAAACATTCTGCAGTTCGTTGCTCATCGTCACGTCCCTGTTACTTTACTATTTACCTCTGTCCTTTGAAGCTTCACTTCGTTTTATTTATCTCTGTTTTACTTTACTTTATAATGCAGTTAAGATAAAAAGAGACCGACTGATGTACAGGATGAAGTACAAAGAAGTTGAGAATATTTTAATTGAAGCTGATCTCGAATTTCTCGTTACCGTTCTTATGCGCGAAGCAAATCTGACTATGGCTGAGGAATACTGTACTATTTTTATCCATCGTGATCTTATAGTCTTGCTGGGGTACTTGAATACTCACCAGTCCTATATATACTTGTTTTGTACGTGTAAAAAACTCGCGTGGCACTCGCACGCCTCTCGTGTGACTAGAACATTCAAGTTTCTATACACTCGTTCGTGATTTTATTTATTTATTGTTTTTTTTTTTTTTTTCTTTCACTTTTATTATATTGTTGTTATCTCATTACATTTTGTATCTATTATTTATAAATTTATTATTTTATTTTTTTTTTGTTGTTTCAAGTATCGAGAATGTTCCATTGATGTTACTCTAGAGTTATGATGCATGTTGCAGTTTATAAAGAAATTCCGATATTATTATTTTTTTTTTTTTCAATACAACGTTTTCATTAAGTGAATTAAATTTTTTTTCCCTCGAGTATTGAATTTTTTCAATTAAAAATATATTTTTTTTTTTTTTTAACAGTTACCTTAAATAAATTTTATGAAAAATGAATTTAAATTTGATTGCTTGTAGTATTAAATTTTAATTTATGTTTATTTTTTTTTTGTTTATAATTCAAAATTTGAGCAGATAAAAAAATTAATTTATTAATAATTAAAATTTAAAAAAATAAACATACTGATATAAAATTGAAATAGAAGGTAAATATATTTGATATTGAATTATTTAAAATAACACGACGGCCATGAGTTATAAAAGCTCCAAATTGAATGCTCGTAGAATAAATATTTGTTGGACACTAATGCAAAAGTAAATTACATTGAGATAATAGTAAAAAAAATAACAGAAAAATAAAAAAATAAAATCATACGAGTAAAATAGTAAGACGTTAAATGAATTACTGTGATGACCTCGAACGTGACTCTGTTTCCTTATCAACTTATCACTAACTCTCGTCATTCTTTCAATAGTATAATTCGTGCTTAACGTTTTTAATGTAAATAAATATGAATATGTATTATATTATGTACACATTAAATATAAATATAAGTATATATATTTATACATTTATAATAATAAATAGATAAGAACCGCTGGCACAAACATCCGCGTGAAAGTGCCAGCATACAAGTTCGTCGAACTTAATTGTCTTGATTCGATAACGACAACAATAACAACAACCAACAACTGAAAGCCTTTACTCCATATTTAGTCCAGTCAAATAGACCTCATAAACGGAAACAGGTCCAGCCAGGTCTGATTTTTTGAGGTAAGCTTCGGAACATGATTGCAAAACATATACCAAAAAATCAAGGTAAAATTTCAATTAGACAGGTGAAAAAAAAATAAAAAACACTTTTAATTAGCTTTTTATCGAAGAATTAAATAAATTTCGGCGAAAAGTGCTATATAAAAGTTGTAGAGAAAAAAATATAGAAAATTATGAGTACCCTCGGTTTTATTGTAGACAGGTAGTAAAGGTAACAGAGCACCTGAAAGTTTAAATGGAGAGAATCATACGTAAAAGCCCCCTTGCTCTACGCTTTTGGTAAGAAGGACATAAATATACGTCTACACCGTAGCAAAAGAAAACTTACGCGTGCGTATTACTATAGAGACAGCAATATAGACCACACTATTCCCACTTATATATTAATATTTTCGGGGCCTAAAACCTACACCAAGTGTTGTTTTATGTTTGTGTCAAGCAAAATTCAAGTCAGAGATTCTATGTCTCGAAAGCTAATAGAATTTTCATTCATTTATTATCTGAAAGGAGATGTCCGTATGCATTTTGATTGCCAAGGGTTTTCGCAACCGTATTTTGAGTAATGGATTACGAAAATCAAGTTTATTTTGTTGAAACGTAGTACCAAATAATTATTATTAACAATTATATTGTTTAAATCGTCATAACTCGCAAACCATTGATTGGGCAGAGAAGTTTATTGGGAAAATAATTTTGAATAAGAAAAAATACACAAAAAAGTTATGCACACTTTTTTTCTTATCTCAATTATTTCGTGAGATGTAATGATAAAACAAGCCGGGCGCTTGGATTTCTCACTTTCGCACGGCCAAATCTCTACTGCTCGCGTTTTTATTTTAGAATTAAGGAAAAAATTTTATTATTTATAATTAAAAAGAAATTATTAGTTTTTAAAACTTTTTTTTTTTTTTTTTTTTTTTTAATACTCAATTAAATAATTTTTTTACATGATATTTATGTATTCCTTAAACGAAAAATGGCTCTAGCAATTTGTATGTAAAAATACAGCAAATTGATACGTCTTTTAACTTAAAATAAAATATTATTTAGTATATTATATATTGTATATGTGGTCTTCAACTGTATTTCCAAATTTGATAATTTAGAAATGCAGATGGAATACGCTATTTACAGTGAAGCAAGTATAATTCAAAATTTTCTAGTGAAATTTACAACTCTGCTTGTTATTTTCTGAAAATAACTATCTTCACTTGTATACTTTTTTGCTGACTTTTCAATTGTGAAGACAGCTATTGATTTAAATACAGCGGATAAATCAGTTGTAGTTATTGGTACAGACATCGATTTACTCGTACTACTAATCGGCTTAACTCCTATCGAACAAGAAATATATTTTAGAAAGTGTAACAATGCCAGGACTCCAGATACGTGGTACACTACTAGAAATAACATTTCAATAAAACCATTTATTCTTTTTGCCCACGCTTTTGCAGGATGTGATACAACTAATGCAATGTATGGTAAAGGGAAGAAAATGCTATTAAAATTATTGAAACAAAATTCAGAACTTCAGCACGAAATTTTGCCATACTACAATATATACAGCACACCTGAAGATTTGTATCCAGTAGCTGAAAAAATTATCTTCAATTTATACGGTGCAAATGGTGACATATCTGGTTCAGGAGAGCTCAGATGCAAACGTTTTGACAACTCTGGATGTGTCGAAACGTCAGATATGAAATTAAGCCAGCTACCTCCAACCAAAGGTGCCCTAATTCAGCACATCAAGCGAGTTTTTTATCAAGTACAATCATGGCTAGGTAATAAATTGCAACCAGAACAATGGGGGTGGAGGCGAAAAATAATGATGATGACACCTATAATGACAGAAGATGAACCAGCTCCGGATTCACTACTATCTTTGGTAAGCAAATTTGTACTTTGTAGACAATCTTTTAGCAGTGAAATATATTTTCATGTCAGGTCATCAGTAACTCAAATAAAAAAATTTCATAATATATTTACAGATTGCTTGTGGTTGCAAAACCGATTGCAGTACATCTCGTTGTAGCTGCCGAAAAGCGGGCCTTCATTGCACTCAGCTGTGCAAGCATTGCCATGGAGAATGCTGCACGAATGCTAATAAAAATAAAAAAAATTATGTAGATGCTATTAATGAAGTAGATGAGCTTGACGAAGATTCTGATATCGACGATTCGGTGGAAACATCACGGTATCAAACATATAATTCTCTACTGTCAGATAGTTCAAATGAAGATAATTTTGACATCACAGTTGAGGAATTAACGTAGATATAATATATAATATGATAAATAAAATATAATATACTAAATAATATTTTATTTTAACTTAAAAGACGTATCAATTCGCTGTATTTTTACATACAAATTGCTAGAGCCATTTTTCGTTTAAGGAATACATAAATATCATGTAAAAAAATTATTTAATTGAGTATTAAAAAAAAAAAAAAAAAAAAAAAAGTTTTAAAAACTAATAATTTCTTTTTAATTATAAATAATAAAATTTTTTCCTTAATTCTAAAATAAAAACGCGAGCAGTAGAGATTTGGCCGTGCGAAAGTGAGAAATCCAAGCGCCCGGCTTGTTTTATCATTACATCTCACGAAATAATTGAGATAAGAAAAAAAGTATGCATAACTTTTTTGTGTATTTTTTATTATTCAAAATTATTTTCCCAATAAACTTCTCTGCCCAATCAATGGTTTGCGAGTTATGACGATTTAAACAATATAATTGTTAATAATAATTATTTGGTACTACGTTTCAACAAAATAAACTTGATTTTCGTAATCCATTACTCAAAATACGGTTGCGAAAACCCTTGGCAATCAAAATTCATACGGACATCTCCTTTCAGATGATAAATGAATGAAAATTCTATTAGCTTTCGAGACATAGAATCTCTGACTTGAATTTTGCTTGACACAAACATAAAACAACACTTGGTGTAGGTTGTAGGCCCCGAAAATATTAATATATAAGTGGGAATAGTGTGGTCTATATTGCTGTCTCTATAGTAATACGCACGCGTAAGTTTTCTTTTGCTACGGTGTAGACGTATATTTATGTCCTTCTTACCAAAAGCGTAGAGCAAGGGGGCTTTTACGTATGATTCTCTCCATTTAAACTTTCAGGTGCTCTGTTACCTTTACTACCTGTCTACAATAAAACCGAGGGTACTCATAATTTTCTATATTTTTTTCTCTACAAATTTTATATAGCACTTTTCGCCGAAATTTATTTAATTCTTCGATAAAAAGCTAATTGAAAGTGTTTTTTATTTTTTTTTCACCTGTCTAATTGAAATTTTACCTTGATTTTTTGGTATATGTTTTGTAATCATGTTCCGAAGCTTACCTCAAAAAATCAGACCTGGCTGGACCTGTTTCCGTTTATGAGGTCTATTTGACTGGACTAAAAAGTGGTTAGTAAGTCTATACAGAATAGAGAGAAATAAATAAAATAAAGTCCAAAGTGTAGTTATTAGAGTTCAAAGTACGGCATTTAGTTATAAATGCTAAAACATAGAATTGTAATACAAAAATATAAAACTTAATACCAGTAATATGCAGAAATACAAAATTTATACTAAAATGAGTGTGTAAGAAAAATTAAGTTTATGTAAAAGGTATATGTGCGTGTGACTAAGACTTATTTTAATCATAGCCAAGGAGACTCAATAGTTGTAAGAAAATAAAGTCCAGGGGATACATGTAAAAAAGAAGTAATTCAGTTGTGTGATAAATAAAATTGAACTGATATTTTTATAAATTCGTGTATAATAATTTAACTCCTTATTATTTTCACTCTTATAAGTTTCAAGGTTCCTGATCTCATAATGAATATAATGATCAAAATCTCCGATATGGGAAGGCTGAGTTCATCTTCCAGTAGTGCCCTTATTAATTTACAACAATTGAAAGGAGTGACCAGATTTAGCAAGTTGAAAAATGCTTTGTTAGAAAATAAAATAAATTAATCATTGCTAATTTAATTTAATTTGTTTCGATAATTTAGTTTGCAGAGACTTAGATCATAAAAATCCGTTTCAGATACTTTATACAAAAACGTTGACTTGTTGTTGAGAACAAATATTCTTTGGATTTTTCCAAATATATACATAAATTTTGAACTAGTACATCTATATTTTAGAGAAAGGAGAGAGGTTGTTGGGCATCACTGTTAAATACTACATTATTAATGATAATACATATGAATAATACAGTATCAAAAGAATAAGTTAGTTTAAGCGGTCTAAACTAAATCTTTTAAGACTGAAGACACATCCTAGAGCGCGCATTTTTAACAAAAAGAAACAAGTTATAATTTGTTTAATAAAATGATCTGTTTTCATTCAAAATTACCATACCTAAATTTTCATGACATCGCTATCGGTGCTTAAATAATACCGGTTTCAGGGACAATTTACCACCAATAACTTTAACACTGGGATATCGTGGACTTACACCGGTTTTTCTTAACAGGGTAGATAAAAAACATGAATATTCAGAATATAAGTTAACTGCGAGTCTAATATCATTATGATTCAATTCATTTTCATAAAGCTAATAAATTAGTACGCCAGAAAAATCTATAGATTATTTGTGAGCGTATAAGCAGTTGTTATTTTGTCAAACAAAAAATAGATAATGAAATCACCACAAAATTTTTGATGCCATCCATAAAGTATATGATCTTTCAATGGATTTTCTTTTATGACACTGCAGTAGATAAAACAATTTATACTCTATGAAAAATACCCAATTGCAATGATACGAAGTCATAAATTATAATACGTAGATAAAACAAATAAGAATTTACATTAAACTATAAGTTAAAAATTAACTTACGGAAAATTTATGATAATTAATCTTTAAATAATATATCAACATGTTTTACGTGTAACCATAAATTTTTGTTCAGAGTACGTGTTAGAAAAAAAATTTTTTTATATTTATCGTTTTATCAGTAAATTACAATTTTATAGTTCTATTATAGGCTACAGCAACTATTTCTTGGGTAATTTAATAGCTGGTGTAAAGAAGCTCTTAAAAACGTGTGGTAGAGCCAGAATACCTTGGAAATCGATCAGTTGTCATTAAACTATTCTCAATTATAGACATTTAA
Source organism: Microplitis deprimator (assembly GCA_964016945.1). Classification (NCBI taxonomy): domain Eukaryota; kingdom Metazoa; phylum Arthropoda; class Insecta; order Hymenoptera; family Braconidae; genus Microplitis; species Microplitis deprimator. The sequence goes on along the minus strand of OZ024711.1, from coordinate 2,699,729 downwards.
ATAATTTTACTCAAATGTTTGTAATTTTATATCTCAGTTTTTCACAACTTAATTCATTGTTGAAACTTAAAAATTTCTATAGATGTACTGCTTTTTATCTCGTTAGTCAATTTTCAGAAATTTGGATAAAGTTTGTATACTTTATAAGATTTATAAGTGCGGTATATTAAACAATTTTCAAGACTTTATAAGATTTTATAAATCATTTGTAAAAAGGTGGAAAACCTAAAATATTTAAATTTGAAGTGACTCGTGCCAAAAGAGGATCTCCTTTTCCAACGGCTGTCAGTGAAGAAAATAAGCAACTCTAATATTTTGGGGTCACCACTTCAAGATCGTCGGAAGTTTGTCATTGCAGGGTTAGCTGACCTGGAGTTAAAGGGGTACAAGGCCCAAAGGCCTACACCACTCAGTATCTTGTCTCACAGCAACTGCCGTAGACGGGTGTGTTTGGGTTTATCTACTACTACTATTACCAACTACAGCGATGGCGGGATGAAGAGGATGGCTATGGTTAGCGAAGGGGGGAGGCACAACGAATATATAACAGAACACCAGTTTACCCAGAATGGATTTGCCTCTCATGGTACGTAAATGCATTTGGGTTCTCGCTCTCTTCCCAAAAAAAAGAAAAAAAAACTACAAACTACAACTAAGGAGAGCTAAGGGAGATGCTGGAAAGCGATCTGTAAAGAAGTAGATGACAATCTATGGGGCGACGGCTACCAGATTGTGACTCAAAAGTTTATTGGTCGTGGTTTAGTAGCTCCAATGGAACCCAATGCGATGCATGAAATAGTCTGTACTCTGTTCCCTGAGCGGTTGGACCGGGTCTGCATGCAAAATGTGATGTCTGATGACGAGTGCCTACTCTTCTCAGCAACTGAGCTACGGGCAGCTGTTAAATCCCTCAAGAGAGGTAAGGCCCCGGGTCCAGACGATATCCCCGTCGAGGCCTATAAAGTCCTTCTTCAAAAGCACAAACAACTGCTCCTTGATACTTACAGTGCTTGTATCTCGACCGGGGTTTTTCCTGCGAGATGGAAGCTGCAAAGGTTAGTCCTGTTGGACAAGGGTGAAGATTCTCTCTTTACTCCATCGTCTTACAGGCCACTTTGTATGCGTGACATTGCTGGAAAAATCTTCGAGAAGCTCATAAGGGATCGACTGAGAAAAGCTGTTGACGATGGGGGAGGTCTAGCTGATAACCAACATGGTTTTCGGCCGAGTCACTGTACCATTGATGCGATTTCTAATGCGCTTGAATTTGCTCGTGCGGCATGGCAAGGCAACTATAGAAGCCGTCCAGTATGCATTCTTATGACTTTTTACATAAAGAATACATTTAACTCTGCGAGATGGCCGGATTTTATGAAAGCACTTCAGAAATTAGGTCTACCTGAGTATCTCATTCGCATTATTGATGATTACTTACGTAATCGTTTTCTTATGTATGAGACTACTGAGGGACAATGTATGAAGGAGTTGAGTGGAGGAGCGGCCCAGGGCTCAGTCTTAGGACCGGAGCTTTGGATCATTCTTTACGATGCACTTCTACGCCTAGGCCTACTGGATTTGTCATTGCTTGAAGGGTTGGCAGACGGCGTGGCTGCGCTTTTCCTTGCGCAGATTTATGAGGAAGCACACAGAAAGGCTGGCTGGATCGCAGTCTCTGTCAGCCAGTGGCTTAGTGACCATGACTCGGCACTTGCTACTGCGAAGACGGAGGTGGTGGTACTCACAGCTTAAAGATGGTTTTCAAGTCCCTTCCGTGCGCCCGTTATGGTAACTGTAAAAAATTCATGGAGTGAATGCGGATTAAATCTTGAGTGAATGCGGAGTGAATGAATTTTTAATCATTCACTCCCATCGGATTGAAATTCATGCCGAAGGGGAGTTTCGGCGGAGTAGATAATTTTTTATTTATTTAATTCCTCCAGAGTGAAATTCACTCCAGAGGAGTTTTGAAAGTAACATTAATAAAATATAACTCCACTAAATAAAATCGAAGTAAAAACTCGCGTATTACATTACTGATCAGCTGATACGCACGCACACACATATTCGAACACACACGCGCACACCCGAACACACACACGCACACATTTGCACACACACCCGCATACACATACTCCCGAACACACGCGCGCACACATTCGCACACACGCACACACCCAAACACACACGCGCACACCTTCGCACACACCTAAACACACGCAAACATACACGTACACGTTCGCATACCCGAACACACACTGTTTAACAGTTTAATATAAATTTATTTAAGTATTAAAACTCTGGATCGGAGTAATTGGGAGTGAAATAAAATCCGCGTCACTCCGCTAAAAAAAACTCCCAATTCACTCCGCATGCGGAGTGATTTTTTTTTAACTCCGGAATTCCGAGTGCCAGAGTGAATGCGGAGTGAATTCGGATTGAAATTAAATCCGGATTCATTTCCGATTTTTTACAGTGTAGCTTTAAATTTTATATCAATTTATGTAGAAAGTATCAATTTGATCATTTGAGTTAAGTAATGCCACGGATTATTCATATTTATAAGTGTATAGCAGACTACAATCCTGAGATGAAGCCCGAATGTATTTATGTAGCAAATGAGATGAAACGTGGTTATGCGAATGAGTTAATTTTAAGTCTTTTAATTAATAAGATTGCATAAATATAAATGAAAATTGACGTAGGATAATTTTGCCGAGTATGTGTTACACAAAAACTGAGAGCCCGGTACGATGTTTATCTAACTTCTCAGTATGAATTCTCATTCACTGTAATTAAAACTGCGAGGATTAATATTAATATAATAATTAATTCAAATAACTAATTAAGGTAAATCACTGAGAAAAACTATTAATTTATCGGGAAAATCGCAAAATATCTCGTATTCAACCATACAATAAAAAATGTTGCGAGATACACTCGTTGAACGTTGAGATAATTATCACAACTGCAATAATAACGTCATCTTTCTCTTCGTTGGTGAAAAACTACTGGTGTCAAGAGAAATTAAATGTTTAAGCCAGTGAAGTGAGAGGAGATAAGAAGAACTATGCTAGTCCCCACTTACTTCGTGCTCGGCAGCTATTTTAATGGAGGCGCGATTTTTGAACCATTATATATAACCATAATTAGACTCATTTAAAACATCTGCATGTCCATATATGATCATATATGCCTTGACCAAGCTATATATGGCTATTTGTCATGTAAGAAATGTATAATCATTGATAGTGTACTTTTGTAAATGACTACATGCAGCCGTATATGTCCATATTTAATGATATTTAGCCACCTATAAAACTATCCAAAAAGTATATATGCCCACATATGATTCTATTTGCTCAGATCGAGCCATACATGGCCTGATATAATATGTAAGGCAATATAAAAATAAGTGGTGCACTTACATATGTGACTATACATAACTATACATGAGTACGTACTCCATATATGGGCATGTTCGGCTTTATATAATCCGTTTTTTCAAGTCCCGGATGCGATCAATAATCATCGTAGTTAGTTTTCAAAAATACTAAACATGTGAATGTAACACATACCCAATTTTTTTTAATTTTTCAAGTTGTATTTTATTTGGCTTAGCTTTTTCAATATGTTTTTAGACATACTATCATTTGTCATAGCAGAGATTCAATGGTTCTGTGTAAACATTTATGCTTGGCATATTAAATTATAATATTTAATTTTTACTATAGTGGAAAATAAGAGTTAAAGTAAAAGTAGATATGAAAGTTCTGTTATAAGGAAATTACAAAAAGCGACGAAAAGTAAACAACATCAGAAGCTAGTAGTAAGTTAAGTGGTCGAACGGTAAGTTGACTTGTTCGTAAACTTTCTTTTCCCTTTTTTACCAGCAGTATATTTCCTGCTATATATTTTTGACCTCATGCTGCACAACTTTTCTTCACTTCTGATTACAAAGTGTATGATATTTTTTTGTGCCAAAAATATAACAATTAATAAGTGTTCTTTTAGCTTCTTTGTAACTTTCAACATAATGTGATTTCGGTATTAATTTTCATTACAATAAAAATCGTTTGTTGATTAGCTTTTTTGAATTAATGAGAATTTTTTTTTCATATCAGCTTATTTGAGTAATCAAATAATCCATTAAAATTATTATCAAAGAGTGTCATGTAAACGATTGGTATTCCGATATTTTATAGAAACTATATTGCACGTCTCAAATGCGAAGTATTTAGGTGAGATTTATTGTCAAATAGCCACCGTTTCGCAAAATGCTCGGATAAAGTCATTTCCAATACTCAAAGGATTAGTTCATTATATATTTATTAATGATTTTAGAAACTTCAAAGTCTGATTAATGCAATGGTCGACTGTTTGTTATTAAATTTAATTCTTTACAATGAAAGAAGAATTCAGTTAGAAAATGTATTATAGTGACATCCTTTAGAATGTATGTCTGTCAGTTGCCTGGACTTAAGCTGTCACGAACAATAAATCAACCTAATTCTTGTTGTAGAAGTTGTTATTCATCCTTGAGATGAACCCTATTAAATATCTACAACCAACTCTTTCACATTTACAAAATATTAGTGGAAATCGATGAATTTATTGATATTTTTTTCTAAGATTTTTCGTCCGTATGTATTTTTCTCTTTTCTTTCCACATTTACATACTTATACATCTTGCACTGTTTTCTATGCGTATACTATCTATATATTTCACTCATGTATGTACTAATAACATCCCCTTTAAAGAAAAATCTAAACTACCTAGCAGTTTATTTTTTAAATTTAAGTTTAACTTCTTAAGCGACGTATTTGTTTATAAACGAGTGTTCAAATTTGAAAGGAAACAAAATAAACCAATAAAGGGGAACCCCGTTTGTATAGACAAGCTTTGGGTTCGAGAGTGAAAAGAGCTGCTGTCCGAGCAAAGTATATGAAATTCTGAGAGTGGAGACGTTGGATCCTATGGTCGAGAGATAGTATGCGAAGAGTATATGATGGCGCATGAGCATTCTTCAGCTGTATTAAACAAATATATATATATATATATATATATATATATATATATATATATATATATATATAAATATTAGACTGTGCCAAATAAAATCGTTATTTTTTGTCGGTCCCATATGATAATTACGTTGAATGTAACAAGAAAAAATCTGAAATCCGCCTGACCCTGCAGACCAGTCACGAAACTTCCCGTTGTTTTTGAGCTCAGGGAGCTCAAAAACATTGTTAGTTGTTAATTTTTGAGCTCTCTGAGCTCAAGAATCTGTTCATCGAAGAAAACACACATTTCACTAAAAAAAAATAGTTTTCGTCCGACGAAATCTTTGTTCGATTAATAAAGTTGATATTCGAAAATAGTGTAGTTCTTGATTGACGCTCAAATTTTTTGTAACTTAGATAGAAAATTTCATCGTTTTTGATGCAATTGACAATTTTTTTGAATTAATCAATCTGAAGAACTTAAAGCAAGAATTCAATTCGAAAGAAAAAGAAAGTTCTCGATTCGAGTGAATTATTTTTTCTGTACGATATCATAATAAGGCTTAAAATAGATAAATTAATTTGGGACATTGTCAGAGTGAATAATACGATTAGACATTGAAAATCAATCACGGCCTGGTGGAATAGCCCAAAAATTTTAAATGATTGACGTTTCAATGAAAATTTATCTTAGTTAATATTCAAACAATGAATATAAATATATATATATATATATATATATATATATATATATATATATATATATATGTATATGTGTGTAAGCATAATGTTTTGTAAATTAAATCGTACACATACGACAGAATTCACGTTTAATATATACGTGTACGAAACAATTCAAATTTAACACTTTGTCACTCACATTATTAGCGATTCAACGCTCTTGTAATTTACGAAGACTTTAAGGTAGTTAGATCTTAAGAGTCTAAGCCAAAAGTTTGAAGTGAGAAGGCACTGTTAATATATGCAAGTGTTGCTTAGTTACAACTACATTTAAATTCAAATGTAATGGTACTTCCGGCCGCTAGAGGCAGCACTTGTTGGAGCCAATGGCTACGGCGTTTGAATTTGATCATGCGCAGTGCGAAGCATGCGCACTACCTTTTTCCTGCCTCATGTCGAGAAGACCAACGCCATGATGGCGTCGCCATTATCTTTCGCAACTTACGTTTCAAGTATTAACCCGTGTTCTAAGTAATCTTATTATTTTGCTCTTATCACAAGATAATTAATTAAATTAATTAGTTGAATAGTTAAATAGAACAAGTACTATTCAAACCTTATGTAAATACAATTATTTATAAAGTTTGAAGCACCAGAGCTCATCAATTAATGACATAAAGAAATCAAGAGATCAACAACTACGTTTTGCAAGAGGCTATTTATCGGAAAACGATCACAGGTGCTTAGTTATCATTTAAATAATTATTCAAACTGCTCACAATATTAATAGACTCTAATTTATCATTATTTACATTATTATTATGCTCATTGATTTAATTAAAATTAAATTTTTGCTCGGTAGTCTCTGCAATCACGCTACCACGTGTTCAGACATAAATTAAAGTCTGAATAATTTATTATGAACTCATTAAAATCAAATAAACTAAATGAAAAATAATTCTAGAGCTTAATCCAATTAATATTTACAAGTTTGATGCTCATTAAAATAACTATTAAAGTGTTCAATAATTAACCTCTGAGTTCATGTTACTTATTTTCATAACATTTTTCTTAACTAACTCAGTGTTCAATTTTACTCAAATAAAGTATCTCAATTCACTTTAATTAAATACTAAAGCTAACTAACTAAATTCATGTTTAATTTATCACGTACTTATGAGCTCAAACATGTAACAGTATTAATCAATCGAATCAACGATTTAATGTAACCCAGTGATAATTGTGTTATGACAAATAAAAATATTGTTATATTTTTAAATAAGCGTATTTTTTCAACATCTCAAGCACCAACCAGTAGACCCATTTTTACAATAACACACAGCTAAACCCCATGAAAACGATTCTAAGCATATGTGTTGATCTATTCGTAATAGGTTATGGCCGAGAATTTGTTTTCTTTTAAAGAGAGAGACAGACGATAGGCACAGCCAAATTTTCTGATTGGTCGTGATAAATAAGATGTTTTTTTTGTTTCTCGCAATCAAGTGAATACAGGAACTTGAAAAAAAATAAAAATTGGATTGCTAATTCAACCTGAAAATTTGTCAAAAAAAAAGGAACAGGTTAGCTTACAAATTTAAAGCAGCTTGTCAGCAAATTCAAGTCTGTACTGCTCAAATGAATAAAGAGTGAAATTTAAAGCACAGTGTTGTGACTACAATATTAATTTAATTTAAAGTGAACAGTAAACATGCTGGCAATCTCGCTGACGGTCTCGCTGGAGATCGCGTAAAGGGTATTGCTGGAGATCGCGTAAAGGGTATTGCTGCTGGTCTTACTGGTAATTTTGCTGGTGATCGCGCTGATGGTCTTGCTGATACTTTTGCTGGAAGTCTTGCGGACGGCCTCGCTGGAGATCTTGCTTGTCGTCTTGCTACCGGTCTCGTTAACGGTCTTGCTGACGGTCTCACTGAAGATCGAACTGACGGTCTTTCTGGAAATTTTACTGATGGTCTGGCTAGAAATCACGCTAAAGGTATTGCCACTGGTTTCGCTGATATTTGGCAGCAGATCGGACTAGATGTTTTGCTGAATATCGCACTGACAGTCTTACTGTAAATCTAGTTCCAAGTTTTTATTACTAATAACCCATAGCCAAAACGCCTGAATAAAATAGCAAATTATAATCGCAAAATTGAAGCATTTGTTGGAGTAAGTGAGTTGATTCATTTCTTGTCGGGTTTACCTTCTGGTTATAAAATAAATTAAATTTCTCGCAGTCGTATATACTTGAATTTTATCTCAATTCAGTCGAGTCACGTTTATTAAGTCACTTAATCAAGTCAAGTCAGTAAAATTTGTTCAGTAATGGGTCGAGTCATATTTTCTAGTAGAGTCGAGTCAATTCATCAGTTATATGTCAATTTATTGTTCATCCTTCATAAATTTATTCTGTTGTAAAGCGACTTCGTTGGTAATAAATGCCATAGTTATAATATAATTGAATAAAATTTTATTAATCATTTAGTGTCGGTACAACTTCCCTGATAAGCTTATTTATACGAATTCTCTCTTTAATCATAAGAACTACATGGCCCAGTATGGGGTTTGTTCTCGTCCCGAGGTTCTGAGCTAGTCATTGGTAAAGGTAATTGAGAGTACCTTAACTCTCTGACACATGTGTGGGACCTTTTATTTGAGTCTGGTCATTTTAATTATTTAAATAAGGTTACCCATTACAAAGCTGTTAAAAAAACCGTAGGGTCTGTGATGCCTGATAGCACTTTCGTTGTGAAAAAATTGTCTGCAATGAATATGGCAAATACTAATTTCTCACAAACTATTTATGAGTGTGAACATTTTCTCACGACGACATAACGTGGCTTCACCAGTTGTGTTGATGTTTTAACAGCCCAAATGTTTATTGATGTTGCAGGTAACCGTAGATTCTCATATAATTCCCAGTTTCGAAAACTGATTGAGATAGCTGGATCACTGGTAGTATAATTCAATGCTTGAACTTTCTCCTTGTCTGATAGAATGGCTCCCGGTTCAATCTACTCGATTTTTTGTAAATTTATTATTGTAAGCTTATTTTTCCACTATCCCAACCACTAACCAGCCCTGACATGTATTTTATTTATTAATAATTCTAACATAATCATATATATATATATATATATATATATATATATATATATATATATATATATATATTAGGGTGCTCCATTTGAAATTAACATTTTTTGTTTTTAGCGGACACAAGAAAATTTTGTTATTTATGTTAAGAGAAAAATTCCCTGAAAATTTCAGCTCATAATTTTAATTTTAAGTACTTCCTATCGAGCGTCAAAGTTCTCCCATTTAAAAAGCATGTAAATCGAATCACTTTTCTTTAAAATTACTATAACTTAGCCCGATTTTGAATTATCGTTTTAAAACCAGTTTTTATTTGTAGAGTACTTGTTGCTTTTTGAAAGTGTATACAACGGTTTTGGTCTAACTCGATCCACGTCGATTGTATCAGCTCTAAAAGTCAATTTTTCACTTTTTAATTTATTTTCGTTAATAGTGAAGAAACGGCTCATCTTACAAAAAATATTCATAGAACCAATCTTTTAGGAAAATTTGTCCTCTACAAAATTGCTCATTACACTTATATTGCTAAAGTCCACTGTTCATGAGATACATGCATTTTAACATTTTGCAATAAAAAAAATTGTAAGCAACTATGGTACTAATCTTTTTTATTGTAAAATGTTAAAATGCATGTATCTCATGAACAGTAGACTTTAGCAATATAAGTGCTATGAGCAGATTTGTAGAACATAAAATTTCCTAAAAGATTGGTCCTATGCATATTTATTGTAAGATGAGCCGTTTCTTCACTATTAACAAAAATAAATGAAAAGAGTGAAAAATTGTCTGTCGGAGCTGATACAATTGACGTGGATCGAGTTAGACTAAAACCATTTTATACACTTAAAAAGCAACGAATACTCTACAAACAAAAACTGGTTTTAAAATGATAGCTCAAAATCGGGCTAATTTATAGTAATTTTAAAGAAAAGTTATTCGATTAACATGCTTTTTAAATGGGAGAACTTTGATGCTCGATAGGAAGTACTTAAAATTAAAATTATGAGCTGAAATTTTCAGGGAATTTTTCTCTTAACATAAATAACAAAATTTTCTTGTGTCCGTTAAAAGCAAAAATATTTGTTGTAAATGGAGCACCCTAATATATATATATATATATATATATATATATATATATATATATATATATATATATATATATATATATATATATTTCTAACTATTTTTAACAACCTAAAAGTGATAACTGTTTTTACATCCTTCGTCTTTTGTTTGGTCTCGATATAGACATAATTTTTTCTCTCAACACTTCGTAACCCTATAGTACAATATCAGTGCTGTTTAACAGAAGCTGACGTTTGTCATCTTACCAACTTGAAGCTATCTTATTCTGAACTATTATACTAATACTATGTTTGTTAATTTTAATTACATATTGTTCCTTACTTAAATTTACATGATTTTCCAAACATCGTTTGAAATCCTCAACAGTAATGGTTTGCAAAGTCGGACGTTTAACACCTTTGGCTCGTTCTTTTACCTAACCTTCATTGTAAATTTTAGAGCACACAACTTCGCACCAAGTCCAATAAATTTTATCATAATTTGACCATTATTTTAATCATTCATCAGACCTAACACTTTTTTATTAAGAATTGGTATCTTGTAAACATTACCAGGTGGGTAATCAGAAGTGTCAAACTTGGCGATATCACATTCGATGATTTACATTAGTTTTGATTTAACGTTTTCAAAAATTTTTTTACACAATTGTACTGGCAATCATATATGTAAGTTTTTAATGGATTTAATGTACAATAACCAGGATAGATTAGTTTCTCAATGCGTACTTTTGCCGCCTTCAACTCATATCTACCGGCCCATCTTGTAACTATATGAATTTCTTTGTATTTTCTAATATTTTTCATAGTCTTACCAATAACAGGATTATTCATAAGCTTATAAAAGGTCTTTTCAAACTCATTTTTAGCAGCCTTTCTACATTCTGTTCACTTATCAATATAAGACTTTAGCCACAGTGACTGCTCAAATTTCAAAGCCCGGTGAATCTTTTTTAATTTTGATCCTAAATCTAATTTTTGATCCTAAATATTTAGATATTGTTGTAAATTCTTACAATGCATGACAATTTTCTTTTATCATATAAAGTTGTCGATAATTTAGTATGCTTGCTATCTAGTGTTTTGAAAAGTGTTCAAGGAATAGTGCCAAATTCTTCTGTAGATCATGTAATGCCTGAGGATAATGTAAATCAACTTCTAGTACATAGCTGACACTATCGATGTCGTTTAAAAATTGATCTACGTTATCGACGTCAAAAGATAGATTTGCAGGCGGATTTATAGGTGCACTCATTGAAACGAACCTTTTGGTAGCGGCATACTCTTAGCAACACCAAACAAATTATTAACATTCTAATACATTACATAAGGTTTAGCTTTATTTGGATCAAAGCTCGATAAAAATGATATTATTGTTATATTTTATGAATAGAAATGTATAAATAATGTTTGCTTAGTAATACAAAAGTTCTTCATCTTTTAGACATCAAGTAATAATTTTTTTTCTTTTTTCGTAATTTAAGATAGCCTAGATATGCTTCTATGTTGTGGATAGTAACCACCAGACAGAGTATATAAATTACCCGTAGCGTGAGAGAGAGCTATAAAATATAATGTTATCTGAGGCTTAGAAACATTTTGCAGCGGCAACTATGTTCATGTTACACTCTGATGTCAATTGCTTCAATGCATACATACCATACTTGCATAAAGTCATAAATTTCGGACTAATACATCTCATGGAAGCACATCCTTTTTCCTCAAGAATAATATAGAAAAATTAAAAAATTTTGTAAAACACTTTTTTCAGTTTTTATTCTCAATGCTAATCTAATAATTGTCGTGTTATTGGTATGCTATTCAATTTAATTTGAATTGATTATTTGCTTCTAAAAGAATATAATAATATGGACAATTAGATGTGATACCGATTGGATAATCATCCAATTAGTTGTGAAGATCAAATGCGCGATGAACTCCTTTGTTCGTTTTAATTAAGTTGCAACAGAAAAAAATAACTTTTTAATCACATCACATTGTTGAGTATTAATTAAATTATTTAAAAGCTTACTCGTAACTCTGGAAAATCTACTTTGCAACTAAATTTGTGATTAGCAAAGGTTAAATATTAACTTCATGAATTTAATATCTATCATCATAATAGATTAAAGAAGAGAAGGAGTGAGAGCTGTGGGAGCAGCAGGCGGATGCCTAGTACTGTGATGTAATGCTCACGCAGTCCCGCAGTGCTAGGTATGGGAGAGGAAGAGAGTGAGGTTTTTAGCCGGTAGGGCCCCTAAGGATACAGTTATTTACTTACAACAATATCTTAAGTAATACATCCTTAGGGGAGGAGCCCAGCATACGGAGGGCAATATGCATATGGAAGGCAGAAGTCATGCCTGCCATATGGGTATTGTCTTCTACGGTGCGTAAAAGCATTTTTCCCTCACC